>CM070630.1:21791963-23071435 GCA_036346255.1 Ampelocalamus luodianensis | reverse complement strand
TATCGTGATCTATTTATTGAATTGTTACTTGTTAAATTTATACCTTTAGCATGATCTTTAATTAAGGACGTGACTGCCTTTCCACACATTGTGCATGATGAATTTAATTAAGTACATTTCAATAACTGGGAGCCACATGCCTTATACAAGGTGTAACTGATGATTCTTTTTCATCTTGCATTTTACTAATGCAAAGTATGCAACTGCCAGATATTCATGCTCGTACGCTAACGCACAGAACTAACTGCCCAATACCCGCAAGTATTGGGACTCTCGCTTCACACTCCACAAGTGGGGATCTCAAGCCCGCACATTCATGACGGACCTCAAAGATGTGCATGCTTGGTCATCACAAGAGCAGGCCTCAACATGATATCAATATGCATATGCACCATCTCTTTTCATTATCAAGCACCAATGGCGTAAATAATGTTCATGAATAAAGGCTTATAATCGACATTCATGAATAAAGGCGATAACAACATTCATGAAGAAATAGGCAACAATATTCATGAATAAAGGCACAATAACAACATTCATGAATGAAGGCAATAACAACATTCATGAATAAAGCATATCCATACTTTGATCACTCACCATTTTTATTATGCACACTTATCAACAGCCATACGTCATTAACAAGCATCAAACCCGCATTCATGTCCAAGCAATCACAAACAAGGTACAAACGATGCACTTGCCTTAACGGTGAGAACGGAGGATGCGAAGAAGACGCTGCTTCCGGGACCAATCCACCACCTAAAATTCATTTAAAGGCATACTAAGCCAATGTTAATGGACCGAACAAACAATATAAGCAACCACAATCTAGCAATAGCTTGTAACGCGACCCCACTCCAAATTCCTAAAAGCTGATCCGTCTCTCAGAACCAGTCATGTTCTAAAATTCGTATCTTTTAGTACAGGAGTCTAAATGAGGTGTTCTTAGACTTCATTTAAATTTTATCAAATTACCCAACTAAACCTAGTTGGTGGGCCTTCCGATTCGGCCATCTAATATCCCTTTATGCTGATTAACAAAACATCGATTTCACGTCAAGTTCTCTGACAGTACACTAAAACAATCATAACTTTCAGCTCGTTTGTCCAAATGTCACGTTCTTGGTCTTCCTGAAAGCTACGACAATTATCTACAACTTTCGTTATACTGAGATCCTCTAATTCTCCCTTTAACTGATCTCTCAAGTCATATTACTAAAACCTGTCAGAATACTAACAGATCGCAGAACAATCGCACTAATAAATTCATAACTTTGCTACAGAGGTCCAAATAGTACGATCTAGCACTTCATCAAAGCTATTGACGCCTTCACAACTCTTCAGCAGAAGCGCAAGACCGAATCCGCACTTAACTATGGCCCCGTTTGGAACGGCCGTGCTTTTTCAAAAGCGGCTTTTGGTCAGGCTGAGAGCTTTCGTCGCGAATCAACGCACTGCTTTTCTGATTTGGTGTTTGGCTGTCTGGCTTTTAGATAGACTGGCTGCAGCTCCCAAGATGAGAAATATCCAATTACCCCCTAGAACAAGAATAAATTGTTTAACGAGAACTAACGATAGTTGATTTATAATTAACCATATTTTAAAGAAAATGAAGAACTAACACAATTGATTTATAACTACCGTAATTAATAATTAATGACTAATATCGTAATCAGGCAATTGATCGCATTTGACTGACAACTATTGCAATATACCGCAATATACCGTAATTTAGCACAATTAATGCATTAATCAATAATTAACGATAATTATTATAATTAGCAATTATTACAACACATAATTATTAAAATAAACTATTATTACATAAATAAATATAATAAATAACTATTATTGTAATTCACAATTATTACAATTACATTTAATAATAATCATTACAGGAAAAAGGAAAAGAAAAAGAAAAAAAAAGAAAGCTAGGGTTAGGCTCGCAAGCAAGGGCGGCAAGCAAGGAGGGGGTGGGGTGAGGAGCTCTGGCACAGGAGGGAGAGGCGAGGCGCCGAGACGGAGGAGTTGGGCGCCGAGAGAGGAAGGCGGCGTGTGCTCTGGAGAGGAGGAGTTAGCGGCGCACTCGCGTGAGGAGGGAGAGCGGCATGCTCGGGGAGAGAGCCGGGAGGATGGAGGAGGCCGGTGGCTCTGGGAGAACGCCAATGCTCTGAGAGAGCCCGAGAGGCGCGCGCGAGGAGGGAGCCCGAGGAGGTGCCGCGAGAGAGCCTGAGGAAGACGCGCGCGCGGAGGAGGGAGGTGGAGCCGCGCGGGGGAGAGAGCCCGAGGAAGACACGGCACGAGGAGGAAGGTGGAGCCGGCGCCGGGAGGGAGCCGGGAGAGGCGGCGCGGGAGGTCCAGCATCCATCTCGGATCTCGATCCGTTGAGGCCGACGGGGAGGAGGACGCGGGGAGGAGGAGGAGGGCACCAGGGGAGGAGGTGGTGGCCGGGGAGGAGGACGCCTGGGGAGGAGGAGGGTGCCCGGGAGGAGGCGATGCGGGCGAGTGGGGAGGAGAAGGAGGCGTGGGGAGGAGGAGGAGGCGGCGAGGGGGAGCTGTGCGCGGGCCGGGGTTGAGGTCGGTTTTATCGGATGGCAAAGCGGTAAATACCATGCTTGAGGGGCAAATGCGAACGGGGTGGTGGAAGCCGCGAAGCCGGGTCGCGCGCTTTTTGGCTGCCTTTCTACGTAGAGTGAAAAGCGGCCCGAGAAAGCCGCCAAAGCTTCTACCGCTTGGTTCTGGCTTCCGCCGCTTGAAGCTGAAGCTAAAGCCAACCAAACAGGCCTATATCAAAACATCTGTTTAACGCGACCGTCCCCGAGGAGACAAATACCGACATTGCTACAACAATCAAATATGCATCTATTCGGGCAAACCGGGTTACCTTTGACGAATCGTCAGAGACCGCGATGCAATCCGCGAATCTTCCCTTCCTCTCTTCTTCCCTTCTCCTTTCTTCCTTCTTCTTCCTTTTTTCTTGGCCGCCATCACAATGAAGAGGCATCGAGGAGAGGGGCACCACCATGGAGGAGATGGGTTGCTACAGCACTACGCATGCTGGTAGCGCTGGCATCGAGCACCCTAGGTTCCCCTCCTTCTTTAGGTTGTTTTCTCGTTTCTCATGGGCCATGGGCCACTAAGCCTGCTTTTTCCTCCACTTAACTATGGGCCATGTGGCCCATTACTCTCTCAATTTCTCGATTTTTTCTTTAATTATCTTAATTCCTCTCTAATTTTTTTATTACATCCACTAACGACAAATGGGATATTACATTCTACCTTCCTAAAAAGAATTCAATTCCGAATTCTACTTTACCAATCTACTTGAAAGGAATCAAATCAACAATCTTTAACGATACCCAACGTGAACTACTCCAGTATCGCCGCACATGCGAGACCGCACTACAAGTTGCTTCCTCTTGGGCTTATGGGATCATATCACCTTGACGGATATCACGCTTTTCACCTCAACACTAGTCTCGACCTTTACAGTACACTCAACACACGGGACTCAAAGGTAAGGTCTTACTTAGCCAATAACTCTAACAAAATCTCAAGCTCCGACCTCTCATGTGCTCTCTCAAGACCGAAAACACAAGACATTGCAGACGCAAGCAAGTACTCGAGACGGTCCTAGTGATACGCTAATCTACAAATTCCCGTGACAGGAATCTATCCAACACACCTTTGGTTAAACTTCCTTTCGCATCAAGTACACCGTCTACACAAAACACATAGAACTCTTATTCCAACTCTCACGATCACTTTACCTATGCAAGCAGATCTCCTTTACCAAGGACGACAAAGAACTCGCCACCAACTCACTTATCCAAGAACTCAACCGAGAACAAAGGAGTCAAAATGCATCCAACTCAAAGCTATCTTCCTTAGAAGAGCCCAATCCAAAATCAATAGATTTACTATGAATTTTTTTCCACTTTGAAATAGGTAGTTTAGAAATAAATGCCACACAAGCCAAAAACGAAATCACTCAAAAACCATATTAACCATTTTTTCTTAATCGAAGGAATCACACATACCGACAAGAACCAACTCAATCAGAATTGACATCCGTCATAACCACATAGTTCAAGTAAGAACTAAGAGAATATCTCACTATCCAAGATCACACAATCAGAATAATCTTTTTTCCACAATCTTTCTTTTAAGAATTTAACTTCCTCTAAACTATGGGATTCCAAATCATTGTATCACACGCTAACTCATTACTCTTAAGTTGGCAACCTCAAGCTATGCTCAAACCGCAAACATCGCCCATACCCTTATAGAGAGACTCTCATCGACTCTACAATAACATACTCTAGATAATTCTCTTAACGATAGACTTACTTTGATAGATAATTTCCAATGCTCCTCAACAAATATTTCACCCAAAATCGCATCGCCCAACTGTAAGGAATAATCAACTTGAAACCACAACACACACTCTCATTTACTTCATTAAAAGCTGCTCTATTAATGATCGCCATACTATTCAAATCCATTGTTATTCTTCTAGTTCTATACATAATCATTGAGCAACTAAGGATCTAGCATAGAACACTAAACCCAATTTCCACCTCCAAGACTCTATAAGTGTATTTCGTGTAATCATATTTAAAAATCCTCGATCCGTGACTCAAATTCCTACAATCCAAACATACTCAATCATTACTTCAACATGTAAACATATTCTTGACCAAATTATCTTTATAAAGATTCTAACTCCTAGAGGGTTACTCGCTAACGCTTAAAACATTCCTAACAATAGCTCAACAATCCTCGCTATCTCATTAATTAGCATAACAATTGGATTATTTTGCTAGTCCCCACTGCTAAACTACATCGCCATAGATCACCTACACAACCTCTCAAAATTACCCAATCGCGATACTCTAACACATGATCGAAGTTTCCCATACTTTCGATAAACCCAACATTCTAGCATGAATGAAGGTTCTGGATTATAATTCGCTATGGGTTCCGCTTAGTTGTAACACTAATCGCTTTATTTCAACGACAATCATTCCATTTAAATCAAATTCTCCAAGAAATATAGGTCAAAACCAATTTACTTTCTCGCTGTTCTTCAAATAGCTTGGTCTCCAAAATTCTACCGCTATCGCTTACTTGACCACCACCAACCAATCACCATACAACTCTTTATAACACTTGGCGCCACAACTTGGTTAATTCCTTACTCAAAAGGAAGAAATAAATGACACAAGGTTCGACAAGACAAGAAATCGTGGCTCTCAAGTGAGCACGAGACCAAGATAAACAATCAAATAGAAATGATCTCTAAAACAAAATACGAGTCCACAATGAGGGCACAAGTCCCACAAGAAGAAATTTTCTACGCCCATAAATCATAATAAAACATTGCTATGCAAACCTAAGAAACTCTTAAGTCGTGACAACAGAAAGTTGCAGACACATTTTTAGCTCCAACCTCAAATACTTATGGCAAATATTTTTCGTTAACACAACGAAAGCAACCTCTTTGATTACAATATTACTTGTCAAACTAAACAAGAAATGCCTTAATACCAAATCACATTAATCACATCGAACCAAACGGAACCTTTCCATATGTCACATTGCTCAACTAATTTCATCTACTACATAAATCATGAACCCCAAAAGATCACTAATACAAAACTCTAAATATTTCATTTAACCGTTATTAAAATAATCAACTTACTTTCTATCTAGAAGAATCCTCACCACTCCAACGCATCACAATCTCTTGTAGACCTTATTACTAACATCAAGAATAATTCACTCTTAACAAGGTTTGTTATCATCCACTCTTCCTTTATAAAGTCCCCAAAAGCTAACCAAACTCACATATCACTTTATCATCTCATCCTCGATTGAGAGTACACCAAATTCTTACAACCTTGCTACAATAACCACTTTATTTTTTAGAGGAACCTACTACACAATTTAAAAGGTTACACAAAACCCTTTCATCAAAGACATACTATTATCCGACAATTTCACCATCATGCAAACACAGTCACTTATTAAATCCCATCATAAACCATTGATGATTATTCAATCATGGACAAAATTGATGGTCCTTTCTCTATTTGTTTTCCCACGAGCAAAAATAAGATCATCAAATCGCCAATTAAAGAAAATTCCATATTATCATCTATTAAGACAACGATGAAACACATCCTTATATTTCTTCCTACACAAAGCTAGATTAATCCATTGAGACCAAATAATCTAACAAGTTTAGCAAACTAATCAATTCTAATGATCAACATTTTCACAAAGTTCCACACTTTTTAATAACTCGATTGATTCCAATTAGGTATAGTCATACCCTTAATCACAGCTCAACAAGAAGTACTACATGGCACCATCAAATTAATCAACTTTCCTTCCAGGATCTTAGTTAGATGGATTATACACCACACTGCACTCCAACTTGATAACCCATATCATATCCACTAATTTCTCCGATTATAACCTCTCACTTAACCATGAGACGACATCGTTAAAGGGTTTAGCATTTTTCTTCCATAAAAGAACATTTCAACTTCAACACTCAAGATACCCAAAAGTGATATATTGAATCAAAACTTCCACGTACTACAAGACTTGCAAAAGGAAACTTTCATTATCCAAATCATCAAGTGAAATAAATGGGTTATGCTTTCCAGTAAGAAAAACGAAACTCCAATACAAAAGTCAGTATTGACAACTATCCAAGTCCACCAGCCACGAGAATAACTCAACAATAGAAAAAAACAATAATTGCTTTAGGGAACAAGTTAAGCCAATAAAACATATCAACCTTTCTCAAAGAAACTCATCAACCGCAATGAACCATCGACCCATAGAAATCCATCAACCACAATCGACAAGAGTTGACCAAATTCAACTCAAGGAAGAGAACAAATTTCTAAAGATACTCACTATCGATGCTCGATTTAAGACATCCGAGATAACCACTTCTGCTTTTCCTACCACGAAAGATGGTGTGACTCGTAAAGCCTAGGCCACAACCACGACCTCAACCTCTCAACATGCGCTACCATCACTCATACTAATCATAAAATCATATTATAGGTATATAAGGTCATCTCATAATAGGAATCATCAATACAATATAACGGAAGCGTAAATGCAATGCTTGACCCATCCCATCCAACTGCACCAAGCAGTGTCGTTTTAAGTTCATTAACCATTACAAAATTTTAGCAATTTAAGTTGCTAAGTTGTAAATCCAATCACTACGACCTCCACGCCCGCTCGATACTTAATCAGAATACCTCACCCGACATGAGCCCGGAATGCTATTAAACTAACATTAAATAATTCTAAACCAAGGCAAACTACGAATTTCTGGCGTAACCTCCTTGTAAAGTTAACTACACTGGGTTCCAACACATAGATGAATCATAAATAAATAAACCGACAAACCGTAATCATCATTAGGTATTCAAAGTATGCTAAGCAACTAGTATATCCAAAGAAATCAAGTACACTACTCATCATTATTACACTTAATCCAATGCATGAGGCATAATCATAATAAATCCTTTAAGCAACTCGCCATTTATTTAAGCATGGTCCAAGTTTATTCAACTTTAGATGGTTCATGGTAGTGTGTGTGAACATTGCTACTCCTCCCATGCATGTCGCCCTTGGAATGGGTACCTAAAACAACAAGAAAGCAAGAGTGAGTCCACAGACTCAAGAAGTACATAAATAAAAGACACATGATTCAACCATAACATCAAGATCCACATTTAGGAGCACATCATTAAATCATGCCACATGCATATGCAATGCTCAAGGATTCCTTTTCTATCTCTCTTTTTGCATTTACTGTAATGCAAAGTATGCAACCGCCGAGATACTTCCATGCCTGTGGCGCGCACGCACAGGGACCACCTGCCAATACTCCGCAAGTATTGGGGACCTCAAGCCCACACTCCACAAGTGTGGGGATCTCTGGCTCACTACATTCATGACGGGACCTCAAAGATGTGCATGCTTGGTCATCACAAGACCAGGCCTCAACATGATATCAATATGCATATGCACCATCTCTTTTCATTATCAAGCACCAATGGCAAGAATAATGTTCATGAATAAAGGCAATAACGACATTCATGAATAAAGGCGATAACAACATTCATGAAGAAAGGCAATAACAATATTCATGAATAAAGGCAATAATAAACATTCATGAATGAAGGCAATAACAACATTCATGAATAAAGTATATCCATACTTTGATCACTCACCATTTTTATTATGCACACTTATCAACAACCATACGCATTAACAAGCATCAAACCCGCATTCATGTCCAAGCAATCACAAACAAGGTACAAACGATGCACTTGCCTTAATCAAGGTGAGAACGGAGGATGCGAAGAAGACGCCTCCCGACCAATCCACCACCTAAAATTCATTTAAAGGCATACTAAGCCAATGGTAATGGACCGAACAAACAATATAAGCAACCACAATCTAGCAATAGCTTGTAACGCGACCTCCCACTCCAAATTCCTAAAAGCTTATCTGTCCCTCTCAGAACTATCATGTTCTAAAATTCGTATCTTTTAGTACAGGAGTCACTTCATTTAAATTTTATCAAATTACCCAACTAAACCTAGTTGGTGGGCCTTCCGATTCGGCCATCTAATATCCCTTTATGCCGATTAACAAAACATCGATTTCACGCCAGTTCTCCGACAGTACACTAAAACAATCATAACTTTCAGCTCGTTTGTCCAAATGTCACGTTCGTGGGCTTCCTGAAAGCTACGACAATTATCTACATCTTTCGTTATACTGAGATCCTCTAATTCTCCCTTTAACTGATCTCTCAAGTCAGATTACTAAAACCTGTCGAATATCGACAGATTCGCAGAACAATCGCACTAATAAATTCATAACTTTGCTACAGAGGTCCAAATAATACGATCTAGCACTTCATCGAAAGCTATTGACGTCTTCTACAACTCTCTAGTAGCCCAAGACCGAATCCGCACTTAACTATATCAAAACGTCTGTCTTACGCGATCTGTCCCGAGGAGACAGAAATACCGACATTGCTACAACAATCAAATATGCATCTATTCGGGCCAACCGAGTTACCCTTGACGAATCACGAGACCGCGATGCAATCCGCGAATCTTCCCTTCCTCTCTTCTTCCCTTCTCCTTTCTTCCTTCTTCCTTTTTTCTTGGCCGCCATCACAATGAAGAGGCATCGGAGGAGAGGCACCACCATGGAGGATATGAGTTGCTACAGCATCGTACATATGGCTGGCGCGTGCATCAGTAGCACCCTAGGGTTCCCCTCCTTCTTTAGTTGTTTCTGTTTCCTCATGGGCCATGGGCCACTAAGCCTGCTTTTTCCTCCACTTGACTATGGATCACATGCCCATTACTCTCTCAATTTCAGATTTTTTTCTCTTTTAATTATCTTAATTCCCTCTCTAATTTTTTTTATTACATCCACTAACGACAAACGGGATATTACAGAGACCTTTTTGGACCGCGCATGTGCGCTATTCTTCAGCGCGCGTGGGCCATTCGATTCGCGATCAGCGGCCCATAGAGTTTCACGTCGATTCTTTTTTAGTAGGTTTTGTTTAAATCCAGTAAGTCTTTATTAGACAACTCAAAATTGCATCAAACTTTGAAAACTCATAACTAATTCATCTTAAATCCTTTTTAGATGATTCCAACAGTATTAAAATCATGTTTCACTAAAGTTTAATCTAAAAATGCATTTAGACATGTTTCTGTAACAGAAAATTTTGTAAACCTTATTAACTTGTCTCAGCCATTATTGAATATTCCATAAATTAAATTGAAACTTGTAAAAGGCATAACTTTTTCTCAGATAATTCCAAACTGAGCAAACTCAAGCATGTAAATTTCTCTTTTAGCATACTTTAATATGAAAATAAGTTTTGCTCATGTTTATATTTCAATAATGATATGTGCTAGCTTTACAACTTAGAAAATCATAAGTAATTCATTTTAACTCCAAATTGAGCAATCTCGACTTTGTTGATCTTAGGATGTCATTATCTACCTACCATAAAAATTTCACTTTATATCATTCTCGAAATTTGTGCCATGAACAATACCAAGAATTAATTTAGTTGAATTTCTAGGTCGAGAGAAATTGTTTTAGCTATAACTTTTATATGCTTAGTCTAAATGAAGTAATTCTTGTTCCTAAAATTGTCTAAAATCAATCTCTTGCTACAGTGATAGATTTCTTGAGATTTGGATGACTTTTGTCGTTGTGTTTTGTTTGGTGTTATTCGCTTTTATTGATTTTATAGTATTTTGCGTTAGGTTCAAGATATTATTGAGCTTAAATCGACCCACAAGAACCTCGACTCGCTCTCCAAAGAAGGCAAGAAGATGTAGTAATATTTGATCATAATTCTTCTATTATTTTCAAATTCTAATATGTTGTTTGCAAATTCTACGTATGCATTGCTATCTTGTTTTAAACTATTGTCGATTAGTTGACCTATTAGATGCAAAATCAGAGGTAAATGTTTATCCTCTACTTCTAAGCCTAGGAATACTTGCTGTGATTTTGGGTTCATGGATGAGCCCTTATCAATTAGTAGTTTTTAGTACGCTGCTTAGCCATGCTTAGTCAGGTAGAAATGGGCGGTTATCGACTTGTAGATAACCTTGATCACACAAAATTATTATGATCGTTATGATTTACCCTTTGTGCTATGTTGTAACATCCCCAAGTTATTTAATGATAGTTAGTATGCATCTCATCAACATGTGTACTGTTTTGAAAGCATTTGCATAAATTATAGCATTTGGAAAATCTAAATCAAAGATTAAACCTACACTTCAAATTCTAACTCCAAACGAAAACAGAAATAGAAACTTATGATCATCATTTGCAAATAATTTATTTAAATACTATAATATTTATCATGAATAAATATGAATTTTAATAAATTTTTAGTAGCACTGTTAACCTCAGAAAATCCCAAACACATCCCAAGGTTGATAGAAATTTAATTACTGCTCTCAAATGAAAAGTGATCCATGTGTGGGGCCTTGAAAATGGAAACTATACTTAACAGAGAAGCCACACAAAATTTTCATAATTTTTAGAATTTATTTACTCTTTCAAACCGCTTGGTCAAACCGAGGGCAAAATCAAATCAAAAGTCAAAATTACAAACACCACCAATGTACCCATCATCGCTTCTTTTATTGCCCAATGAACCCATTCTTTTTCTACCATTTCACCCAGGCTTTCCCAAGCACAACCACTCACAACACATCTCCCCTCTCTGCCATTTCTCTCCCACCGAATTGAGCAAAGGCTCCATCCCCATTTCTCCTTTCCCAACTCAACACCCCACTGCGTAGTCCCTTTTTCATGCTGCCCTTTTCTTCCCGACAGAGCCCTTCCAGTTCTTTCTCTGACACTAGCTCATGTTCATCCCTTATGTCCTCTAAATCCCAACTAAAAACTGAGAATCAAGCCTTGCATGTCATACCATTGTCTTCCTCATCACACAAGATCTTCATTCATGTAATTAGACTCTGCATGCAAGTGCTTTTGAGTGTTTTGGAGAGAAGAGAAAGAAGAGCAGAGGGTGCTGGACTGGAGCTAACTCTATTGGAAAATTTCCTCGTCCTAGCTCTCTTTACTTGCGCAAAGAGCAAACAGTGAAAGTCCTTCTCTGCTATTTGTTTCTTCACTCCTTTGAAACCTCACAGAGTAGTGGTTGTTTGGGTGGAAGGAGTAGCGCGGCGCCGCTTGGTTCGGTTTGTGCGAGGGAGCAGGAGCAAGCGCTGTGGCATGGCAAAGACGGTGGAGGTTCGCTGCAGACGGAGGAATAGCGCCAAGGCGGTGTAGCATGGCGCCTAGGCCAGCGCAGAAGCAGCTGAGCCCAAGGCGCAAGACGATGGCACCGTAATATCCCGCTCGCTTGGTAAGAAAAACAATGCGGATTTAAATTGAGTTCAAATTAAAAGAAGAAATCTCCGCGCTACTGTTTCTTCCGCTTTGGGCCCGGCCTTTGGCCACAGACCCAAGAGAAGGCCTTATGGGTGGAGGGGCAGCCATGGGGCCCATGAGGGGAGCAACAAGACCAGAGATGGGCCCAAAGGCCCATCTTGTGGCCGGCCAAAGGGGGGCCTCAAACCTTAGCACCTCCCCACCTCTCCCACTTTTCCCACTCCTCCTCCTATGGCCGCCCCTTCCACCCTCCTCTCTTCCCCTCACGCCCTGCCCCTAGGAGCCGCCCCATCCTACTTGGTTGCTGGTCCTCGCTGGTTTGCCTCCCCAACCTGCCTTGGACCTTCTCCGCGCCGGTTGCGCAAGGAAATTGAGGAGGACAGCACCTTGCTTGGGGCAAAAGAGGTGAGAAGGAGGGAGATCATCTTCTCCGAGGTCTTCCGCCTACTTCCTGGTTGCTGCAAAGGTATCGGATGCCGACCTCGCCTTTTGATTAGTGGTAGAGGCGATTTGATGCATATTTGGTTAGAACGTATTACTGCGAGCAGAATCGCTTCTGACCAGAATGTTGCGTGGACTGTTTCGTGACTTTAGAGGCCGAATCAGGAGTTTGGGTCTCCTGGAGAGTTGTAGGTCTTGTTCTTAGCTTTCGTGGCCGCCAAGATCACCTCATTCCGAATTTCGAGTCAAAAGTTATGATAGATTTACTATCTGCTGTCCAGAATCCTGACGAGAATTAGCAGTCTCTGTATAGGTTGATTTATGGCCTAGTTAGAGGGTGATTCAGAGGTCTTGCCCATAACAAATTTTGAAGGTGATATCACTAGCTTTCAGGATTGATAAAGAACACTTCATTTGGAGTTATAGATCAAAAGTTATGCACTTTTCATCGTGACTGTCCAGATTGTATGTCAGTCTGTCCAGATTGTATGTCAGTTTCTATCTTTAGTTTTGACCCGTGTGCCACTTTTTGTTAAAGGCAAAATTTGAATGTCGTGCCAACTAGGTTATTGTAGATAATTTCATAACCTTTTCATATTGTTAAAGAACGCTCAATTCGGAGTTGTAGATTAAAAGTTATGGTTGTTTTAGTATTGCTGTCCTGTTTGTTCAGACAGAAGTTGTGCTGCTGTTTTGTTTTCTTTATTAGAGAAGTTTATTGGCCGAATTGGGAAATCTCATCAACTTGAATGTTATAGATAGGTTTGTTAATCTCGTGTAGGATCTGGGCTCATCTCTTTTGGAGTCTCAGATCATTAGTTTTGGTCTTTACCGTGCTGCTGTCCTGATGGGATTCCATGTTGCTGCTGGAATTTCAGATTCGGGTTATGACTATGTTTTGGGTGTGCAAGAGGGTAGTGTAGAATATTAATTCATGATGGGCTCTATGTTGTTCTTATTTCGTTATTTAATTGTTTAGCCGCGAGTCTACGGGTTTGGGAGCGCCATCGTTGCTCGCTAACGCCGCAACGCCGGAAGGCAAGTACTTTGTTGGTTTTAAGTCGTGTGATTGTGAATGTTTACATGAATATGATGTGACATCTTGTGATACCCAAATGCTGAATTGGTTATGTTCTATCAATATGTGGAGTAAATGCCGAAAGATGATATTAGCATTGTTCATGTTCATATCATGCATCCTTTTATTCATGCTATGTCCACGGGAGTGGATTGTAAGTCCCACCATTCCAATGTGGGCGTGTTTGACATTGTCATGTCCCGCCCACGGAGTGGATTGAAAGACCCATCAATTCCGAAGATGGGCACGTAAGACCCATCAATTCCAAGATGGGCAGCTTTGGACACCTATATGAAACGCTCTTCATATAGGACTTGGATCCCGCACTTTTGTTAAGGTGCGGGCTTATGAACACCGACGGTGTGTCACTCGCTATACCAGATAAGCATGTGTGCAGTCCATCCTTGAGTACATTCATTCATGCCATGCATTCCTAAGTTTTCATTCGATGTATGCTCATATTCTCTTATGATGATGACTTGTTCATATGTGTGTTATGTCCCTTTATCAGATTTCTAAGTCGTGGACTCACTCTTGCGTTGTTTGTTTATTTTAGGTAACTCCCGATGTTGGCTCACTTGGGAGGGAGTAGACACGCACTACTTGTTCACATCATCCAATTCATGTTCAAGATTAAATTTAGTTCTATCTTACATTCAGTAAATGATGAATCGTAATAATAAATTTATAATTGGTGAAGGAAGGATACCTTCTCCACATTGATGTTGAATTATTATGCATGTGAACTTTCATTATCAATGAACTGAAATAAATAGATTAGATGGTGAAGGAAGGATACCTTCATCATGTCTTGATTGTTTTGATACTATCATTAGTTGATTTTATTCAAATTCTTCCGCATTATGGATGTATGTTAGATGTTTTAGGTGACATCTTGGCTTCCGAATAGCCAGGGTGTTACAGTTGGTATCAGAGCGGGCTTTAGGTCCGTGGTTAATAGAAAAAAATATTAAATTGACACACTGTGCACAGTAGGTGGGGTTGGAATTACATTGCTTTCGCATTATCTGTTGTTATGTTTCATTTTGTTGAGCAATTGTTGAATTGCTTCGCACTATCATCCTTGTTGGTAATATATGATCCGCTATGATATTCAATATCTATGAACTAATAATATGATTGTCATGAGATGATCCTATATATTCATAGTTGAGTATTTTGGTGAAGCGTGTTGTTATCGGATGATAAGAAGTGGAGGTCGTGGTTGTTACTCCGATTCACTGTTACACCACTATTCGCAGACGTGGTTAGAGGAGTAGTTACCCAGTATCATCGTTTCGTGTACTAAATATGAGTTACTTTAGAAAGTTGTTCTCTTCTTTCATTTCGAATTTGGCAATTCTTGTCCCGTGGTGGTTGATGAATTTCTCCGGTTTGTGGTCCATGATAGTTATGGTTTTCCATAGATCCCTCTTGGTTCTCTCAAACAATTATTGCTTTTCGATCGTTGAGTTGCTTTTACTACTTATGATCGTTGTCAATTGGCAAGATTGATGTTTTCTTGGTTGCTCCTTCTTTCTCATTGAAAAAGAATGACTCATTTACTCGCTTGATAGCTTGGTTAGTGAGAGTTTCTCGTAAGTTCGCTTGCTCGGAAAGCTTTGGCTTTATGCTTTTTTGGATTACTTGAGCGTTGAGGTTTGAAGTCTCTCTTTGCTTGCAGAAGGTGTTAGAATCCTTTGTGATGTCTTGTCATGCTTAAAATGAGAAGTTATAACTAAGCTAATAGATTGTTACGATATGAGTTATCAAGTTGGGTTATTAGCATGGTGCAAATCGCTTATTCTTAACTACCATCCATGAGAGTGAAATTGATTAAATTGAAATATCCTTGTATTTGATTCATGGTGTATGTTAAATAAAGACTGCCCATATCCATTCGTAACCTATAGATCTTACATAAGAGCTAGATTTATCTACTTCCTAGTATGTTAAAATTGTTGAAACTTGTATGAAGGACCAGATGAGTGCGTGTATCGATTCATGAAACCTTGTTTATAGAAAATTATGTTAGTGAATCTTTAATCATGTTTTGAAATGATTTCTGAACAAAGGTGAAATATGAATCTATGTTTACATATGGTTATGTGGTTGCAAATGGAATTAGTACTGTATGTACACACATGATAAATACCATCATCGATTGTTAATGAGCGCTGAAGAAGGTGCTAAGCAACACCAATAGTTGAGTAGATTAATTTCGTAAGTAGTCTTTGCTATCGTGCCTTGTGATATTGATATTGCTTAGCATAATCTTGTTATAATAAATTTGTTTCAACCTTGTGGTTGTATTCCCTTTGGGAAGTTTTAGGATGGAGTAATAAAGTTTGATGATTCTCAGATTTAGTGTATGTTGTCGATGTTATTAAATCGTCAAAATTGTGAGAATGAGGTTAATTCTTAGTAATTTGATCACCTATGGTGATATTCTCTAAATGATCAAATTTCAAGTTTTATGTTCATGATCTTTTGAGGGTTCAGCTTTTATGTGGTAAATGAAGCTTATCGAGTAACGTTATGTTGCAAAGTTATAATGGTTCTTCGTTGATGCAAGTGCTTCAATTTTGAATACTTATTTGTTCTTATCTCATTAAGGTTCGATATTCTATTCTTGTGAGGCTTATGCTCAACTGTGGACTCCACTTATGTTCTGTGAGTTCATTGCTTAATTGGTTTCTTCTCTTGGTCCCATGTTCAAAGTAGTGGTGGATGAGTTTTCTAGTTGGTGAAAATCGTTTCCATTTGTCTCTTCTTTTGAGAAAGAATCAATTCATTCTTTTCACGTGGGTCTTTTGAAGTGTTTTCTAATTGTTGTTGTGAAATTGATGTTAATACCCATAGTAATTTGATCGCCTTTGGTGATATCGTTCGATGAGAATAATTCAAGTTTAGCTTTCGTGATATTTTCTTTGAGCCCATGAATCATCCGGGTAGCTGAAATTATTTTAAATAAATTAAGGTATTGGATTGTCCTGTTGTTTTAAGAGATTTGTGTGATTTAATTTTAAAGGCTCTTTGGTCCGAGTTGGCAACGTGAGGTTGCAATCAAAGAACTTATGTTGGTTCCTTTAAGAGGAGAATAATCTACTTATGCTTCGCAAATCAGAATTGGAAATGTTTCGAGTTTGGTGGTGAGATTATTTGGATCTCATGTTTCTTGTGTAGTTGAACTGTTATGAACAAATATGACGTATTGAAGAATTTCATTGGTTCTTAATTAGTCTTTGTGGTTTGGACTAAAGATCTTATCTTGTACGTTGTGGCAAAGCGATGTTAGTCAAAGAATTAATTTCATATGTTAAGGGAAAGAGTGCAGAGGAATATTTGAGAATTTGAGTCAAGTTTTGTAACTTGTAGTTATTCGAATTGTTCATAAACTTTTACTCTTTTCACTCAAGAGTTGTCGAGTTTCAATCGCAATGTCGCTTTTTCTTATTAGTGGTTATTTGCTATTCCTTTTCGAGGGATGTGTGCCTCCGCTGTGAACTCAACTTTCGCTTTTTCCGCATCTTTATTACCAGATTATTTCTTTTGGTTTTGTGCTCACTGTGAGCAGAACATTTTTCCTGTGGTGAAATTTGTTCTTATTCGCTCTTTCTTTTGAGAAAGGATCAACCGCTTGTGTCAGAAAGTTTTACAACTCGTAGTTGTTGTTTGTTTGGTGGTGGTTAAGTGATTGTAGGGGTGAGTTTTTGCTACCCAACTATTGGAGTAGTAATAGAAGATGAGTTGGTTTTGACTCAATCTCTTGGAGGGAAGTTGATTCGATGGAATGTTTGGTTTTGAGGTAAAATCGTATATTGTTCGACTAAGTAGGACCTATGGTATAGTGTAGTTCCGTAACCTTGGTTCATGTTGAAATGTTGGGGATTATCAAATGTATGGAAATCGTAATCAATTTTATACAAGAACACTATTGAAAGTATCGCGATGTGGTATGAGTGATTCCGATGATGTCAATGAGTGAGTATGTCGAATTGTGGGGATCATATAGATTTAATCCGATGATTTCACTATTTGTTATAAGAGGAATTCGTTGTAGAGGTCTCTGAGGTTAAATTTGGGCTTTCCGCTTTCATGCTAAACTTTTGGTCACCCAAAGATTGGTGTGTAGAGGAGATAGAAAACTGGAGTACTGAGTAGTGGAATGATTGTCGATAGAACCCTTTTGTTGTAGTTCATGAGCGGTGTATCAAAATTCGATGTGATATTCTTGAAAGTTGGAGGTGATGAGATTGCATGAGTTTTTGAGGGGCTTTGGTGCCTTCTATCAAATTAATGTCATCGCTGAAGGAGTGGTCTAGAGTGTTCAATGGAATCAATAGAGTCTCTCCACAAAGGTGTGGATGATGTATTTCGGCTTAAGCCTAATTTGAGGATGTTAAATTAAGAGGTTTGAGCCTGTGGTATGCGATGAATTCAATTCCAATGTCCGAGAGAAATTTTATTCCTAAAAGAGGAATTGAGAAAAGGATGTTTCCTTGTATTGAGCGCTTTGTTACTCATTTGAGCTTTATGTTGTTGACCGTGTCTTCGCATTGTGAGTTGGTGTTGTGTTGGCATGTTTGCTTCTTTCCAATTCAGCAAAACAAAAGAAGTATTTGGTTTGAGCATTCAAGTGATCTCCCCTTTGGCTTTCGTGGACGTTGCAAATTGCCACTTGGAAAGTGGAAAGGTTTTCTTGATGAAACTCGATTTCGGATTTTACTCATCAGCACTCGCTGGTAACGATAGTTGTGATGTGAATCTTTCTTATTCGGATGTGTTTTGCCGGTAAAAGAGTTTAATTGAGAGGCGAACAAGAGTTCCGTGTTCAAGCAGCATGTTGTGTGGTTCGTATCATTGGGAAGGTTAACCCAAGATACATTGGGTTGTTTCGCTAGTTGGCGATCGCCAGACCGCCACGAGTCCATGTGCGAGTACGTAACGCCTTGTGTGTTCTCGTGTTGAGTGAGTACCGGGATACAGAGTTGGAGGTTTCGCTTGCGCCGTTAACTATCGAGTGAGAACTTACCTTCGAGTTTTGTCCGATGAGTGTACCCGAAGCACCGGGTTGAGTGTTAGATCGACGCCGTGTTACGCCCTTATGTTGTGGTCCCACTCGCCGAGAGTGAGGCTACTGGGAAGTTGGAGTTTCGCGTGTGAGCTTTAGCCGCGCTGTTCACAACAGATACGTGGTTACCGTTGTTCGCTCACTGCGTGGTTGTTCTTTCGCTTATGCGTAGATTCGGTCGAATCTCGTTAAGGGGTAGAATGTAATATCCCGCTTCTGTTTGGTAAGAAAACAATGCGGATTTAAATTCGAGTTCAAATTAAAAGAAGAAATCTCGCGCTCGCCTGTTTCTTCCGCTTTGGGCCCGCCTTTGGCCACAGACCCAAGAGAAGGCCTTATGGGCTGGAGGGGCAGCCATGGGGCCCATGAGGGGAGCAACAAGACTAGAGATGGGCCCAAAGGCCCATCTTGTGGCCGCCAAAGGGGGCCTCAAACCCTAGCACCTCCCCACCTCTCCCACTTTTCCCACTCCTCCCTCCTATGGCCGCCGCCTTCCACCTCCTCTCTCCCCTCACGCCCGCCCTAGGAGCCGCCCCATCCTCCTTGGTTGCTGGTCCTCGCTGGTTTGCCTCCCAACCTGCCTTCTGGACCTTCTCCCGCTGCCGGTTGCGCAAGGAAATTGAGGAGGACAGCACCTTGCTTGGGGCAAAAGAGGTGAGAAGGAGGAGATCATCTTCTCCGAGGGTCTTCCGCCTACTTCCTGGTTGCTGCAAAGGTATCGGATGCCGACCTCGCCTTTGATTAGTGGTAGAGGCGATTTGATGCATATTTGGTTAGAACGTATTACTGCGAGCAGAATTCGTTTCTGACCAGAATGTTGCGTGGACTGTTTCGTGACTTTAGAGGCCGAATCAGGAGTTTGGGTCTCCTGGAGAGTTGTAGGTCTTGTTCTTAGCTTTCGGTGGCCGCCAAGATCACCTCATTCCGAATTTCGAGTCAAAAGTTATGATAGATTTACTATCTGCTGTCCAGAATCCTGACGAGAATTAGCAGTCTCTGTATAGGTTGATTTATGGCCTAGTTAGAGGGTGATTCAGAGGTCTTGCCCATAACAAATTTTGAAGGTGATATCACTAGCTTTCAGGATTGATAAAGAACACTTCATTTGGAGTTATAGATCAAAAGTTATGCACTTTTCATCGTGACTGTCCAGATTGTATGTCAGTCTGTCCAGATTGTATGTCAGTTTCTATCTTTAGTTTTGACCCGTGTGCCACTTTTTGTTAAAGGCAAAATTTGAATGTCGTGCCAACTAGGTTATTGTAGATAATTTCATAACCTTTTCATATTGTTAAAGAACGCTCAATTCGGAGTTGTAGATTAAAAGTTATGGTTGTTTTAGTATTGCTGTCCTGTTTGTTCAGACAGAAGTTGTGCTGCTGTTTTGTTTTCTTTATTAGAGAAGTTTATTGGCCGAATTGGGAAATCTCATCAACTTAAATGTTATAGATAGGTTTATTAATCTCGTGTAGGATCTGGGCTCATCTCTTTTGGAGTCCCAGATCATTAGTTTTGGTCTTTACCGTGCTGCTGTCCTGATGGGATTCCATGTTGCTGCTGGAATTTCAGATTCGGGTTATGACTATGTTTTGGGTGTGCAAGAGGGTAGTGTAGAATATTAATTCATGATGGGCTCTATGTTGTTCTTATTTCGGTTATTTAATTGTTTAGGCCGCGAGTCTACGGGTTTGGGAGTGCCATCGTTGCTCGCTAACGCGCATGCAACGCGAAGGCAAGTACTTTGTTGGTTTTAAGTGCTGTGATTGTGAATGTTTACATGAATATGATGTGACATCTTGTGATACCCAAATGCTGAATTGGTTATGTTCTATCAATATGTGGAGTAAATGCCGAAAGATGATATTAGCATTGTTCATGTTCATATCATGCATCCTTTATTCATGCTATGTCCACGGGAGTGGACTGTAAGTCCCACCATTCCAATGTGGGCGTGTTTGACATTGTCATGTCCCGCCCACGGAGTGGATTGAAAGACCCATCAATTCCAGATGGGCACGTAAGACCCATCAATTCCAGATGGGCAGCTTTGGACACCTATATGAAACGTTCTTCATATAGGACTTGGATCCCGCACTTTTGTTAAGGTGGGGCTTATGAACACCGACGGGTGTGTCACTGCTATACCGGTATAAACATGTGTGCAGTCCATCCTTGAGTACATTCATTCATGTCATGCATTCCTAAGTTTTCATTCGATGTATGCTCATATTCTCTTATGATGATGACTTGTTCATATGTGTGTTATGTCCCTTTATCAGATTTGCTTGAGTCGTGGACTCACTCTTGCGTTGTTTGTTTATTTTAGGTAACTCCCGATGTTGGCTCACTTGGGAGGGAGTAGACACGCACTACTTGTTCACATCATCCAATTCATGTTCAAGATTAAATTTAGTTCTATCTTACATTCGTAAATGATGAACTGTAATAATAAATTTATAATTGGTGAAGGAAGGATACCTTCTCCACATTGATGTTGAATTATTATCGCATGTGAACTTTCATTATCAATGAACTGAAATAAATAGATTAGATGGTGAAGGAAGGATACCTTCATCATGTCTTGATTGTTTTGATACTATCATTAGTTGATTTTATTCAAATTCTTCCGCATTATGGATGTATGTTAGATGTTTTAGGTGACATCTTGGCTTCCGAATAGCCAGGGTGTTACAGGCACGGAGGCGGTGCAGCAACACCGGCAACCCAAGCCCGAGGCAAGCGCGACATCAACTCGACACTTGCCGCCGCAATGTGCCAGCCCACCTCGTAGTGCCTCCTCGTGCTCTCGCAGCATTCCTCTCTCTCTCTCTCTTTGAGTTGTAGTGCCGTCTGTAAGGACAACTAAATCGATTTGTTGCTAGCCCTTTTGATTAACCTTTAGTTTACTCAAACTAATTAACTTTTGAACCTATGATTTCCCAAAAGAAAATGTGAACACCTCAATTTCAGATGTTGTTCTGTTGTAGGTATAAGAGCAGCAATCTAAAAAGTTTCAGATTTGTCTTTGGGTTAATGACTTTGTCAAGGCAGTAGTTAGAGTTTGTCCTAATGCATTTAGTCAATTGGGTACTATATAACAAAAATGACCAAATCTGAAAATCACAAGGACCCACACTTTGAGTCGGAACACCGGCCCAGCCGAAGCAACTGCGGGCATCCTGGGTATGGAGAACCTACCCGGAATCTCCATCCCTCTCATTCCAAACAAACACTAACAACTACCACTAGTGACTCATCAATTAATGCCTCCCAAAGTACTTAGTCAAGAGAGGTCCCATAACCCTCCCGTGTGGTTAGCACGCAAAAATGCTCAGCACGGTGGCGCAAGTAACTCGGTCCTTAGGGACTTAGGCACCAATCCAAATCACACCCAACAGATCACACCAACATACCATTGTGCCCAAGTCAAGATATAAGTTTTATTTTCAGTTTTTGAGTTGCAAATTAACAAATCACAAGGCTAGACATAGTGGAAAAATATCAATATTTGTGTGATCAAAATCATCGACTAAGTCGATGATCGCCCAATACTACCGTTGGCTAAGCATGGCTAAGCAATTTAAACCCGAAACCTACTAAGTGACAAGAGCTCATCCAACGAACTCTAATCACAGCAAATAACCTAGGCTCAGGTAGTAGAGGAATATCATTTACCTACTGATTATGCATCTAAAGGAATAACTAACCAATTTAACACAAAATAGCATACATACATGTTGAAAACAAAATATTAGACTTTAAAATAATGGGATTAACATGATCAAACTGCTTGCCTTGCTGGATTTGCTTAGTTTGCTACAGAGGTTCACCTCAAGATCAACGCACTTGTCGGCACCTAACTAAAAGCTAAAAAGAACCGATAAGAACGAGGAATACCGAAAGAACTCAAAATCAGCTTTCTCCAAATGCTTTGAAAATTTTACAGAAGCAAGAGAATGATTTATAATGAATTTGGAAACAAGAACTAATTGATTTGGATATTCTAAGCAAAAGTTATAAGCAAAACAATTCTGCTCAGCTAGAAAAATGCAATTTGCTACTGTTCATTGCAATTAAATTGTTTGGCAAAAATTTCTAGAAATGTGGTGCATCTGAAATTTTTATAGTAAATCAAACACCTCATTAGATGAACAACCCAATTGGATTCATCACATTTGGAGCTATAATGCATTTTCTATGAATTTTCAAAGGCATGAAAATGAGCACAATATAATTGTAATTGCAATTTCTCTAACAACAGAAACATGCCTACAACTAATTTTAACAGCAATTTGATTATTAGAGGAAGCCAACAAAATTGGATTCACTCAATTTGAAGTTACACAGAAATACTTATGCATTTTTGAAGTTAAAATAATTTTCAGTGCAAAAATAAATCTAACCTAAAGTCATTTTATTAACAAACATTTTCTGGAACAGAAACATGGTTCAACCTATTTTTACATTAAATTTCATTTAAAATAGAAACTAACAAAATTTGAATCATCAATTTTAGAGCTAAACTGAATTAGTTATGCATTTTAGAAGTTTTAATACACTTTTTAGTTGATAAATAAAGCTTACCGAGAAAATAAAAACAATAAACCTAAAGGAAAAGACGTGGCTCGATCTAGGCCGCTGATCCGGCAATGAACGGCCCACGCGCACTGAAAACGACGCAAGCGCGCGGACACGGGCAACGACCGGCGTTGGATCGGCGATCAACGGCGAGTAATGATTCGGGCACTGTTCACCCGAACGGCCTAATGCATATGAATCCTTGATCTTGAGATTGACAGTTGAGATGGATGCACGCTACGGGACGGCCTGAACGGCCCAACGAATCTGAGCCGCCGATCGCGAAATCAACGGTGCTCAGCGATTGAAGTTCAAACGCGCCCCCGGGGAAAGAGAGAAAGGGACCGGGCCCCACATGTCGGCCGATCGCCACGACGCGGGGTTTTGCGCAAGACGAGGTTTAAAATGCCCAGGCCCACATGTCAGTCGCACATCGCTTCAGCTAAATGTGGGTTTTCCGACAAAGATCCAAACTTAAATGGTAATCAACGCAAATAATCTCTAATGACGAGCTACAGAACGGCCGAGCGCACGCTGGAGCTCGCACGCCGCGAGATTTGCCGGCCGCGCCGCCGCGAAGGAGGGGTTCGACGGCGCACCAAGCACCAAAATAGGACCAGCATGATTATTGCACCGACAAAGATCCCAGCAGGAGGTCGAGGCGACCGACCCGCCGGCGACGAGGTGAAGTGGAGGACAAGACGGAAAACGAAATGGTGCTACGACAACGCTTCTACCGATTTAGCGAACAAGAGCTACAAGGACTAAGTGAAACTCACCAAAGAGTGGAAACGGCCGGGGAAGCACTGAGGTGGTTTGATGATGATAATGGCCGCGGCGGCAAAAAGGCTTCACGACGACACGACAACCTGGACAAGGAATCAACCAAAGGATGGTCGAGTAGGTCATATAAGCACACTAGATGCTCATACCTAAGGAATCGAGGAATCACCTACCCGACCGGAGATGGAGATGAAAGGGGATCTCACAGGCCGAAAAGGAATATTCTAAAATTCCAAGAGTTCCTGTGAATAATCCGACAACCAACTTTAGGGGAAATGATCCTCATACTAAAAGGCACAAAGTGACGCGAACATAAGGTGATAAAACTCACCGGACACAAAGTGGGCACAGTGGTGTCCACTTGGCTATTTCAAAGCGCTCGACTCAATGAGAGCACAAGGTTGCCCCGGGTCCTACAAGTAACATCAAGAACTCCAGTGAGCAAAAATGGGGAGGGTAAGCATAGGGGAAACTAGGGGATGCAAAAGAGATGCCCACACGAGCTTCCCTCTCCTCAGCCACCGAGAGGAGAAGTGAGGAAGAAAGGGCACCAGAGGGGGTATTATGCGCAGGGAGATAGCGAAGTAGAGGCGGCGTTAGACAACGGAGCTCCAGGACAGGTCGGGAGGGGCGGTGCGGTCACGGCGGTGACAGAGCGACTCAGAGCGGCGCGGCCACGTGGCACAGAACCTCTACGCGCGGCAACGGGAGGTAGACGAAGCAGCTGACAAGCGGGCCCACATCGTCAACGAAACAAAGCGGCGCGCGCTACTATGTTCAAGTGGTTCCACGATAGCCGTCCGATTTTCAAAGAACTACTGAGATTTAATGGGGATCGAGATGGTCCGATCAGCCCAAACGACGCGAGCCGCACGATCCTAATCCAACGGCGCTAAATGGTTGGGTGCGGGCGGTGTAGTTAGTTGGTTAGGCTGAGTCAATCGCGCGATCGACTCGAGTCGCTCGGTTCGAGCCCGGATGAATGTGATTTTAGGGTTTTGTTTATAAGGCTGAGAGGTTAGGTAATTTCTAGGGGTAGCTCCGTAGCTCAAAAAATTATGAAATTTTTATGGGAACTTACTGGAATAGAGAACAACCTTGTGTAAGTTTTCTGGGAATTTTCATGCAATACATTGTTCCCAAGAAAATTCACAAGCTGCTGTCCAAGGGGTTTGACCAGAGATTCAACTGGTTTGACTTGATCTTTGAAATAGCAAATAAAATCTAAAAATTATGAGATTTTTCAGAGAGGTTACTATGATAATCAAGATGATAGGAAAAATATTTCCAGAGGATGATCACAAGATTAGGTTGGAAAGTTTTTAAGGATAACAACTTCCATCAAAGAAACATGGTTCTTTGGAAAATAAGAATTACTAGAGGAAAATTTTAGAAAATTTCCAAATGACTTCATGAGGCAACAAAAGTTTTAATTTATCCTCATTAAATTACATTTGAAACATAAATCATTGTTTTGGATGTTACAGTGAAGCCAGCTTTCAGAGGTTGAAGGATCGTCTAACTTCTGCTCCAGTGTTAGTTCTGCCATATATTCACAAAAACTTCGACATCTATTGCGATGCATCTCGCCTTGGTCTTGGTTGTGTTCTTATGCAAGAGGGCCGAGTTCTGGTGTATGCATCAAGGAAATTGAGGCCTCATGAGGTGAATTATCCCACTCATGATGTAATATCCCGACTTTCATTTGAGAATGCCATATAAATTGAGAGAGAATTAATGTAATTCCTGATAGTGCTAGAAATAATTTTTCGGGAGAAAATAATTAATCGGTAGAAGGTTTCTTTGGAAAACGCTTAATCAGAGAATAGAGGGGTTTTCTATGTTTTCCGGGCAACTGGCTCGGCCTTGGCCCATGAGGCCCGGCCGCCATAGGGGAGGTGCCACCTCCCCAAAACCCTAGCCGCCTCCCCTCCTCCTCTCTTGGCCGCCGCCCCCCATCCTCCTCTCTTCCTCCTCACGCCGCCCCTAGGAGCCGCCCCCAACCTCCCCGGTTGTGGTCCTCGCTGGTTTGCCTCCCATCCCGCTTCGGACCTTCCCCGCCGCCGGCTGCACAAGGAGTTGAGGAGGACAAAGCAGCTTGCTTGGGGCAAAGGAGGTGAGAAGGAGGGAGATCGCCTTCTCCTTGGTTCTTCCGCCTACTTCCTCGGTTGCTACAAGGGGTGAGGCACCAAGGTTAGCTGCTTCTTCGTTGCCTTCCAACGCACCGCCACGCTAAAGGCAAGTACAATGACTTATGTGTGATTTGTAAACCCCGGATGCTCGTTGTTTGGTATGGTGTTATGTTGATGTGTGAGAAGCTTAAATGTTCATGTGCCATCCACGGGAGTGGAATATCTACGGGAGTGGAGGTTATGGTAGACAAAAATGTTATGATGATTATGTTATTTGTGTACGCTCTTTCATATGTGTGGAGATGAGATTAACCATTGTTCATAAGTTTATTCATGCAATCATGTTCATGTTCCATCCCACGGAGTGGAGCTCCACGGAGTGGAGTCCAAAGTCCCATCAATTCCAAATGATAAGTGAAGTCCCACCATTCCAATGTGGGCGCTTGGACACCCGTATGAAACGTTCTTCATACGGTATTTTGGGATCCCCGATTTCGATAAATACGCTTAAGTGAACACCGACGGTGTGTCACTTGCTATACCGGTATAAGCACGAGTGCACCCCATCCAGCTCATGGCATCCATGCATTACAGTTCTTTCTTTCAGATATTTCTTATGTGCTATGTGTCTACATGAAGTATGTTCTTGTATTCGTTGTACTTGCTGAGTCCCGGACTCACTCTTGTTTGTTGTTTTGTTTTAGGTGGCCGTTGATGATGGCTCTATCGGGAGGGAGTAGACTTGCACTAAACACATATCACCATATTCCAGTTTCAATAATAGAACTTGGTTGACTTCCTTTATCTGTTTAGAGAAAAACTATAATAATTGAGGCGACATGTGGGTGATGTCTCCCGTTTGATTATGGATGTTTATTTTCCGCTGTGGTACTTGACCTGCATAGGTTCAGACTATATTTGTGCGATTATGCCTTTTGAGCGATTCTTCTTTCATTCATTATAACTTGGAGTATTGTTTCAATCTTCATGATTATGGTTGTACATTAGAGTCTTTAGGTAACATTTTGGCTTCTGGATAGCCAGGGTGTTACAGTTGGTATCAGAGCGGGCTTTAGGTCCATGGTGAATAAGTTAGCAACTTAGGTAGCTGAACTTGCTAAAATTGTTAATGGTTAATTAACCTAAAACTTGACACACCGTGCACGAGAAGGATGGTTCAAGCAATGCGCTTCCATTGCCGTTATGTTGCCTTGTTACTCTATGATATGATATGATCTTCTATACCTATGAAATTATTCGTGATTGTTATGAGATGATATTCTATATTCACAGCTTGATTATTGGCTATGGGTGATGTTGAGAGGTTGAGGTCGTGGCCCCGGCTTGGCCAAAGCTACACCACCGTTCGTGGTAAAAGAATAGAGTAGTATCTACCCCGAATACCATAGTTATGGGTGTTGAGGGCGAGTTTCTTTAGAAAAGTTATTCTCTTCCTTGATCTTAATTTTGGCCAATTCTGGTAATAGTTGCGGTTGATGAAGTTTTCTTGAGTCAGTGTTTTACATTCCTTCGATGAGTTTTCATTGACCTTCTTGGTTCCATAAATCGACTATTTGTTCTCCGCCACGTCTAATGTTGTTTCTTGGGAACATTAGTTATCGGCAAGATTTATCTTTTCTTGGTTATCGGCAAGATTTATCTTATTGGAAATGTGATTCAATTATTCGCTGGCATTCGGATAATCAAAGTTGTATGTTGCAAGTTCTTTAACATGTGAAAGCTTTGGCTTTATGTATTTCTTTTGGATTATTTCGAGTGTTGAAGTTTAATACCTCCTTTTATGAAAGAATGTTAAAATTCTTAAGTGATGTCTTGTCATGCTTAAGTCGAGGTGTTAATTAAATGAATTAATCGTTATGGTATGAGATATCGATTGTTATTAGCTTTGTGCAAACAAATTATTCTTAATCGTATCCATAGAGGTGAATTTCTTATTGCGAAATGTCGTTATATTTGGAACCCGATGAATTTTAGATAAGAGTATATCCATAATCGCTCAAGAACCTATTGTTGTTAAGAAGTGTGGAAAATGTAGATGTAGCGGTTGATCTTTACGATCGAGTAATCTGATAAATTTGTTAGATGAGTTGGAATCTAGGTTTCTTTCGCTATTCTAACCGCTAGTGATGGTAATGTTTAGGTGTGTTCGATGTTGCCTTGATAAATATTCATCTTGAATCATTTCTATTTGGATATTGATGATCTTATTCGAATGATAGCTTTACCTAATTCTTGCCATGCTAAAAATTATTGATACATATTTAAATGACTAGATGAGCGATGATGTATCGCCTTGTGAATCCTTGTCTTATGTATCCTATATTATCGGTTAAAGACATTTCATTCTAATTTCAACATAAGGTAGAATGTTGAATCTATCCTCATAACTATTGTTGAGTTTGCAATCGATGTAGGATTATGATTGTGCCATGTGTGGCTAGAGAGCATTTAGAGTGTACTATCTTAGCGCGAGTGTTAGTAAGAGTCAAATGGATGAAATCTAATAAGAGATTTTTTTTTGTTGATGTACATATGTGAGATTGTCATGTTCTAGTATCATCTTATTGAAAGAGTTTTGTTTCGATTATGAGGTTCTCGCACTAGGCTTTCCTAGATCAAGTATATGCAATTTTATTTAGATTTTAGAGACATGATGAGGTAATTCATTGTGTTTCTTTTCAAAAGTTCATGAAGAAATAAGAGGTTATGATGATTCTTGCACAGCATATTATTTCGTTGATTAGTGTGATTGTCGATTGTGGTTGTGATGATAATGTTGAATGATTTATAAGTAAAAGAAATTGATCATTTGCATGATATTGTTTTAGTGAAAGTGTTTGAGTTTTGTGTTTGTTATCATTTGGACCCCATGAGTTATGTGGAATTGAGTCTGTTTTGAGCAAAGTGACGTATTGAAAGATTTTATTGGTTCTTAATTTATTCAAATGATTTGATTAAAAGACTCGCTTGGTTAAGTTGTCATAAGGTTGTATTCAAATGAAGTTGTTTCTTTCCTAAATGAAAGAGTGTAGTAGAAGTATTTGAGGGTGGATTCAAATTTTGTAACTCGTAGTTTATTTGAAACGTGGCTAAACCTTGTTGTTTGGCCGCATAAGAGTTACTCCAGCTTAAGAAAGCAATGTTCTATTCTTATTGGTTGAGGTTTGGAATTCTTTTCGCGAGACTTATGCCTCCAACTTTTGACTTTCCTTTATGATTTCCGAGCTCTTTGCCTAATTGATTTTTTTCCATTGGTACTGTGTTTACTTGAGTGGTAATCGTCTTCATTTGCCTTTTCTTTTGAAGAAGGATCCACCGATTCATCTCGTGAGTCTTCCAAGTGTTTATTAATTGTGGTTGTGAGACCTTGGGTTGTAAGTATTCGAGGAGTATTGAGGGATGAACTGATTTAGTGTATGATTCTTGGAGAGAGTTTTATTTATCCGTAATATGTGTCTTTGAGGCTAAACTATTTGCATTGTTTCAACCATTAGTACCTATAGAGATTTGTGACCTGTGATCTTTTGTTCACTTGGTGAAAACATTAGACTTCTTGAAAGGATGGAAATCTTGCTCACTTTATTAGATTATCACGATCAGGGTAGTCACGGCTGTGCAGTGAGATATGATGGAGTGTTGTAATGAGAGTAAGATTAGCTAAGTAATCTAATTGTTAAACGATTATTGAGATGGCAGAGCTTGTTGGATTATTGTCGTATGACTTGGTGTCGAGAGTAAACTTATGGAGTTAGAATTTTCTAAAGATACTTGGGTCGAGTAAATGTTTTCATGTTGATGTTAATGCAAGTATGTTTGGGTTGTGAGAATTTTAGGATTTAATACGAGGATTTCCCTATCTTCCATGTGAGAAGTTCGTGGTATGAGTGTTGGAATTTAATTTTGGGCTTTGCATTATTATACTAGAACTTTAGTCGCCCAATGATTATGTGTAGAGGAAGTAGCATATGGGTGGAATCGAAAAAGGAAGGAACATTGTTAGAACCATTTTGATGAGGTACAAGAGAGTGTGTGATGAATTCTGGTTGGTTATTCTTAAAATATTGAGGTGATATAATTGCATGTGGGATCTATTTTGAGATGCATTGTCATCCATCACAAAGTAAATCTATCGGTAAAAGAGTTGGCTATAGTATGTTTCATGGAGTCATTAGAGCCTACCTACGTATGTGGATGATGTATTTTGACTTGAGCATAGCGAGAGAATGCCAAGTCGAGAGATGAGTTAGTGTGTTAAGCGGTGAATTGAAATTTCAAAGTTTGAGATAAATTTTTATTCCTAAAAGAGAAACCGAGAAGTTGATGCTTCCTCAAATAGTGACACGTGTTCTTGATTCTTGTTTGAGCTTATGTGCTTATGACCGATGTCTTCTAGAAATTGAGTTTTGCTTTATGTTGGCATGTGTGGTCTGAGGAGATCGTAAAAATGATTGATTTGGTTATTCGAGTGATTTGTCCTTTGGCTTTGTGGTGTCTAATTGCAAACCACCCACTTGGAAAGTGGATGCTTTTTTCGTGATAAATCTTTGATTCTGGATTTGACTCTTTTAGTACCGAGTTGGCATTGTGTGGTTGCAACGGAATCCTTACTTTCTGTTAACTCTGTTTGTAATAGAGCTGTTCACAAAGAAGTTCTATTGTACGTCACTGGAAAGGAGATGATCCTTGTTTCGTGAAGAGTTTGATGGAGGGTGGAACAAGAGTTCCGTGCTTTATGCATGTTGTTTGGATTGGTACCAATGGGGAGGTTAACCTAAAGTACTTGGTCCGTTCTCGACAATTGCGGGATTAAGAGGTTGGTGTATCGCTAGGATCGCATGGGTCCATACGCGAGTAACGCATTGTCCGGTTGTCTGCTCGGTGCCGAGTGGTACGGGAAATACGGAGTTTTGAGGTTTCATTAGATCGGTGGTCCAATAACAAGACCTCACACCCGAGTCTTGTCCGCACGCAGCCGGAGAGGTTGAAACGAGCATTGAGGCATAAGACGCTGGTATCCGCCGAGGTGCCATGGTCGCGCCAAGATAAGCGCAGAAGCGACTTGGGAGCCGGAGTCTCGCCCGAGCAAGCTGATCCGCTTTGTTCGCAACCGCACGGTTATCATTGTTAAGTATCTCGCCGCAGCTTTCTTCGTAGATCGACGCTAGATTCGGGCCGAACTCGTTAAGGGGGTAGAATGTAATATCCCGACTTTCATTTGAGAATGCAATATAAATTGAGAGAGAATTAATGTAATTCCCGATAGTGCTAGAAATAATTTTTCGGAGAAAATAATTAATCTGTAGAAGGTTTCTTTGGAAAACGTTAATCAGAGAATAGAGGGGTTTATGTTTTCCGCACTGGGCTCGGGCCTTGGCCCATGAGGCCTGCCACCATAGGGGAGGTGCCACCCTCCCCAAAACCCTAGCCGCCTCCCTATCCTCCTCTCTGGCCGCCGCTTCCTCCTCCTCTCTTCCTCCTCACGCCCCGCCCTAGGAGCCGTCCCCAACCTCCCCGGTTGTCTGGTCCTCGCCGGTTTGCCTCCCCATCCCGCCTTCGGACCTTCCCCACGCTGCCGGTGCGCAAGGAGTTGAGGAGGACAAAGAGCTTGCTTGGGGAAAGGAGGTGAGAAGGAGGAGATCGCCTTCTCCGTGGTTCTTCCGCCTACTTCGGTTGCCGCAAAGGGGTGAGGCACCAAGGTTAGTTGCTTCTTCGTTGCCTTCCAACGCACCGCCACGCTAAAGGCAAGTACAATGCTTCTTTGTAAACCCCTGATGCTCGTTGTTTGGTATGGTGTTATGTTGATGTGTGAGAAGCTTAAATGTTCATGTGCCATCCACGGAGTGCAAAGTTATGGTAGACAAAAATGTTATGATGATTATGTTATTCGCGACGCTCTTTCATATGTGTGGAGATGAGATTAACCATTGTTCATAAGTTTATTCATGCAATCATGTTCATGTTCCGCCCACGGAGTGGAGCTCCACGGAGTGGAGCCCAAAGTCCCATCAATTCCAAAGATGGGCAAGTGAAGTCCCACCATTCCAATGTGGGCGCTTTGGACACAGATGAAACGTTCTTCATACGGTATGGGATCCCCAGATTTCGATAATACGGGCTTAAGTGAACACCGACGGGTGTGTCACTTGCTATACCGGTATAAGCACGAGTGTGCCCATCCAGCCATGGCATCCATGCATTACGCTTCTTTCTTTCTATATTTCTTATGTGCTATGTGTCTACATGAAGTATGTTCTTGTATTCGTTGTACTTGCGAGTCCCTGACTCACTCTTGTTTGTTGTTTTGTTTTAGGTGGCCGTTGATGATGGCTCTATCGGAGGGAGTAGACTTGCATTAAACACATATCACCATATTCCAGCTTTCAATAATAGAACTTGGTTGACTTCCTTTATCCTGCTTAGAGAAAACTATAATAATTGAGGCGACATGTGGGTGATGTCTCCTGCTTGATTATGGATGTTTATTTTCCTGGTGGTACTTGACCCGCATAGGTTCGCACTATATTTGTGCGACATGCCTTTGAGCGATTCTTCTTTCATTCGTTATAACTTGGAGTATTGTTTCAATCTTCATGATTATGGTTGTACATTAGAGTCTTTAGGTAACATTTTAGCTTCTGGATAGCTAGGGTGTTACACATGACCTTGAGCTTGCAAGAGCGGTTCATGCTTTGAAGATGTGGCGACATTTTCTTATCAAGAATCGTCATAAGTCTATACTGATCACAAGAGTTTGAAGTATATCTTCACTCAAGCCGATCTGAACCTAAGGCAAAGAAGATGGCTTGAATTGATCAAGGACTATGATTTGGGACTTCATTATCATCCAGGGAAAGCCAATGTCGTTGCTGATGCTTTGAGCCGAAAATCGCAATGCAACTGCATTTCGGTTCGACCTAAAATGGAAGCACTATGCAATGAATTTCAACGGCTCAACTTGGAGATGGTTAGTGAGGGTTTTCTCGCTGCCTTGGAAGTGAAACCTATCCTAGAGGACCAGATCAAGATGGCCCAAAAAAATGACAAGGGTATGGGAAGGATTAAGAAGAAAATGAGGCTCGGCAAAGCCAAGTGTTTCTCCGAAGACAACAAAGGTGTTTTGTGGTTCGGAAAGCAATTGGTTGTGCCTAATGATGCGAAGCTTAAAGAATTAATCCTTCATGAAGCCCATGACTCTCTTTTCTCCATTCATCCAGGAAGCTCCAAGATGTATCAAGACTTGAAGCAAAAATTGTGGTGGACTCGGATGAAACGGGAGATTGCACGCTTTGTTTCCGAGTGTGATGTATGTCAACGGGTGAAGGCCGAGCACCAATGGCCAGCAGTGTATGCTTCAACCCTCCCATTCCCGAGTGAAAATGGGATGAAATTGGGATGGATTTCATCATTGGACTTCCAAAGACTCAAGAAGGATATGACTCATATGGGTGATTGTCGACCGCTTGTCGGTTGCTCATTTTCTCCCCATCAAGACCACTTATTCGAGAAATCAATTGGCGGAGTTGTACATCTCCGCACTGTATGCCTCCATGGTGTGCCTAAGATAATTGTTTCAGATCGAGGCACTCAATTCACTCGCATTTCCGAATTGCCTCCATGAAGCAATGGGAACTCAACTATCCTTTAGCACAGCTACCACCCACAAACCGGAGGTCAAACCGAGAGGGTGAATCAGATTTTGGAGGATATGTTGAGAGCATATGTGCTGTCCTATGGCAAGAAATGGGATAAATGCTTGCCGCTCATGGAATTCTTATAACAATAGCTATCAAGCAAGCCTCCAATTGTCACCTTTGAAGTGCTTTATGGGAGAAGGTGTAGGACACCTCTCAATTGGTCCGAGTTCGTGAGAGACAATTCTTTGGACCGACTTGATAAATGAAGTCAAGAGCAAGTTCAGATGATCCGAGAGACTACGACGGCTCAATCTCGCCAAAAGTCTTATGTCGACCATCGCCGCCGTGATTTGAGCTTTGAGATGGACGATCATGTTTACCTTAAAGTCTCCCAATGAAAGGAATGCAACGCTTGCCAAAGGCGTTGGCTCTCGCCACATTGGTCCTTTCCGAATTTAGCGAAGCGAGGATCGGTAGCCTATCGCTTAGAGCTACCACCATCACTTTCGATGTGCACAATGTATTCCATGTATCTCAATCAAGAAATGTCTTCAGTCCCTACCAAAGCGACCCAGATTGAAGACCTTGATGTGCAACCCGATCTTTCTTATCGGGAGCACCCACTTCGCATTCTTGAAGAAATAGAGCGCAAGACAAGGAATCGCGTCATCAAGATCTTGAAGGTTCAGTGGAGCAACCATATCAAGATGAAGCAACTTGGGAGCATGAAGATCGGAGGTGAGCCGAATATCCCAACCTTTTTCTTTCTACATGAAGTGTCTTCAATCAAGAAAGGAAAGGTTAAACAAAGCAAATGGGAAGGAAAGTGTAATAGGAAATCCTTGTAGCCTTATTAAGATATCTTGTACTATCTTGAAAGATATCTTAGTACTATCTTCTTCGATGATGTATCCTCTTTAGAACCTCCTATCTAACTTCCATCCTACCGCGATCTCTGGTCAAGATCTTTGTAAGGGGAGGTTTGTAACATCCCAAGTTATTTAATGATAGTTAGTATGCATCTCATCAACATGTGTACTATTTTTGAAAGCATTTGCATAAATTATAGCATTTGGAAAATCTAAATCAAAGATTAAACCTACACTTCAAATTCTAACTCCAAACGAAAAAGAAATAGAAACTTATGATCATCATTTGAAATAATTTATTTAAATACTATAATATTTATCATGAATAAATATGAATTTTAATAAATTTTTAGCAGCATTGTTAACTCAGAAAATCCCAAACACATCCCAAGGTGGATAGAAATTTAATTACTGCTCTCAAATGAAAAGTGATCCATGTGTGGGGCCTTGAAAATGAAAACTATACTTAACAGAGAAGCCACACAAAAATTTTCAGAATTTTTAGAATGTATTTACTATTTCAAACCGCTTGGTCAAAACCAGAGGAAAATCAAATCGAAAGTCAAAATTCCAAACACCACCAACAATTTCTATCGCTCATTCTTTTATTGCCCAATAACACATTCTTTCTCTCGCCATTTCACCCAAAGCTTTCCAAGCACAACCACTCACAACACATCTCCCTCTCTCGCCATTTCTCTCCTAACGAATTGAGCAAAGGCTCCATCCCCATTTCTCCTTTCCCAACTCAACACCCCACCGCCTAGTCCCTTTTCATGCTGCCTTTTCTTCCCAATGCTGCCCTTCCAGATCTTTCTCTAACACTAGCTCATGTTCATCCCTTTCTCTCCTCTAAATCCCAACAAAAACTAAGAATCAAGCCTTGCATGTCATACCATTGTCTTCCTCATCACACAAGCTCTCCATTCATGTAATTAGACCTCGCATGCAAGTGCTTTTGAGTGTTTTGGAGAGAAGAGAAAGAAGAGCAGAGGTTGATGGACTGGAGCTAACTCATAGAAAATTTCTCATCCTAGCTCTCTTACTTGCGCAAAGAGCAAACCGTGAAAGTCCTTCTCTCGTTGTTTGTTTCTTCACACCTTTGAAACCTCACGAGTAGTGGTTGTTTGGGTGGAAGGAGTAGCAGTGGCGCCGCTGGTTCTGGTTTGTGCAAGGGAGCAGAGCAAGCGCTAGGGCAGAAAGACGGTTGTCGGGACCTGCACTTACGACTCGAACCCTCTGTATACGTGCACTAGTCCAGATCACGCTAGTGCACACAGGTTAACATAGGTAAATATCCATCCACACAAACGATAAATAAAGTAAACGATTAGTTTGAATAACAAATAAGGGTTTTGACCTTATGGTCGGGTTTACACTTATTAAGCCTCGCAGGGCTAACAGGAAATAAAGCAGCAGCGGAACGGAAAACTCCAGCCAGATCCCACCAATTCACCACAGCAACCGATCGATCCGCACTTAACGCACGATCGCCTTCAACTCCTCCTCAAAGCAGCGTGACTCCTCCTCTTCAGAGGTTTGGGCGCAGTTTACAACAAGCGTGAGTACACAACCGCATCGCAAATCATACCATGAATGCAATGTATAGATGCAGCTTATTCCAAATAAATGGCTTCGTGGTTCTTTGCATAAAAGCAACATTTGCAATTGAATACTAATAATAGATTGAAAGCATAATTCAAAACAAATAGACAATAATAATTTTAACATTTGTTTCACAAAACACACACCTAAACAGATTATTTCACATAGCCATATGATTGAGGTCACACACTCCCATCCCAACATTTTATGAAAACTACCCTCGTGAAATCCCGAGCATGTCCATGATCATGACGCGCTATTCGAATAGATTGATTTAACACTCACAGAGGTTGTACACTTTACCCACAAGATACAACTAGTGTAGCAAGCACCAATCGTAATAAAACAGTTCGAAACTTCATCTCAAACATTGACATTCCTGTGGTTTACAAACCGCTATACCAATTCACATAGAATTGGTATAACACACACCACCGATGTGGAAGACGACCGCCCACGATGCGTGTACCACCAAGTAGTCACACCTCCACCTCACACACACCTAACCTATCCACCGAACATTAATGCCGAGAATCCATAACTTACTAAGTTAGGCCCATCCCATACTGCATGTGGTCGCATAAAGAAGGCTCGCCAATGGCGCACAAAGTTAAGTCCTTAATTGACCAAGGCAAGACTTCCATTTTCTAACTAAGTCACAAAGACCATCATTCCCATCACATAGACCACCATGTCACACGCTCCCACCACTTGCCTCGCCTAAATCCTTTACCACCCAGCTAGTTTTAGTGCAACACATGCCATCACGAAGTAACAACACATAGCACACGCTTACACCAAGTTCCATAGTCACTTAGTCATAATTAATATTTGCAACTTACATATGATGATGACTCGTGGCATGGCTAAGCAATTGTACTCAGATCTAACCAACCCACGTTGGTGCTATAATATTACCAACTCATAACCAATCTAGGTGACAAGGAATTATGACATACAAGGCCAAGGTGTGATAACAATTTGATAATAACTATGCCAAAGCGCTTAAATACATAATTAAAATAGAATGCAATAATTTAACACAACGTAATTTGAAAACTGGTTCAAGATGATCAAAGGTATGACTTGCCTTGGAAAAGGTCTATCTACTGGTCTTGACCTTGGGGTGCTCCTCCTTCCACAAAATTCCCGACTAATCGACGCTCACTGCAAACTAAACAAAACAAAACAAAACAAATAAATAATAGAGGCAAAACAAGCTCCAAAAATTAAATAAAATCTCAGATAAATAGGGCTTGAATTTAGACAAATTTAGAAATTTGAATGGCTCAATCGGAGTTAGGATGCAAAAGTTATGGGCTTTGGAAGATTGGAAATCTAAAAGAAACCCTAATTTGGATTTTCTCGAATTTCCGAATTATTTCTCTAAAGAAAATCGGATTATTGCGCAATCACGACGCCACCTTCGTAATTTCGTAAAAGATAAATAAAGAAAACCCGACATGGGACCCATGTCGCTGAGATGGCTCACTGTGAGACCAAGTCTACCGAGCCGGTTGAACTGGAGCCGGTGGACTACCACGGGCGCGACGACGGACGCCGACGGGCTCACGCGGCGACACGATGGCACCTGGCGCCGACGCGCGCTGTGGTGGCGGCGAGGTGGCGCGGCCACGCCGACCCAACGACGGCGGCGCTCGGGACCGAGGTTCGCGAACGGCGGCGTTTCACCGGCGCAGGTGGTACCGGAGGTAGAGGATGACACGAGGACCACGCGGTGTGCTCACTAGTGCACGGAACGCTCGTATGCCGGCGGCGAGCGAAGAGCGGCGAGAGGATTCGCTCGACGGATCGGAGCTACGGTGATCTTCCGCAAACAAAGGCCACCAGGAGGTAGAGGAGCTCCGCGGCGCCGAGGGTGCACGAAGAGGCGCGGCGCACCAACGGCGGAGAACAAGCTCGCCGGAGTTGCGGCGCACGATCGCTTCTCCGAGCTTTTGTGGCGCTTAGGTTAGGTTTTGAGCGGCGCCGCGGGTTGGAGCGCGGAGATCGAGGGCTACCTCCTTTATACCCAAGTCCCCGGAGAGTCCAGGCACGAACGCGAAAAGCGGGCGCGGCGAGTCCCGGGCCGCCCCAACTCGAGACGATGATAACGCGGGCGGGACCCACACGCCGCTGGCTAAGGTTAGACGCGCGCGCGGCGGTATGGTGCGCGCCGCGAACGACTCACGATCCGACTGCTCGATCGATCGAACGCCCACAATCAAAGGAACATTCGACCGGCTCGTTACTCACGCGCATCTAGCCGCTCATCCTCGACGGACGGCGGAGAACGAGCGAGGCGCCGAGAGAGAGAGAGAGGTCGACATGCGGGGCCCGTGCATGTCGTGCGAGGCGCACGCGAGAGCTGGGTCACACATGAGTCGGGGCTTACGGTCAAGGGAATAGGGTTGGGCCGTAAAGATTAGGCTCGAGAGGATTTTGAGATTATAAATAGCTTTTCTATTTTAGAAAATACCGTAAATTCAAATAAGCAATAGAAAATAGCAAATGAACTTAAAAATTCTAGAAAAATCTAGAAAATATATCTCGAGCACATAGAACCCAAATAAAATAGTTTTGGCTATTGTTCATGTTGGGATTATTCAGATTAAATGTTTTGATTGTAAAGTCCAATATTAAGCTTTTGAAATTAAATTCAAATAAAATCCAAATGGTGAATTTTCTCCTACTAACTATTTAAAAGATTTTTAAGTTCAAAATTGGGATGTTACAAACCTCCTCTTAAAGGAATCTCGACCCAGATTTAGGCTAGCTAGAGAAAAGGCTAGGAAACTCGCTTTCACTCTCTTCTTCACGCTCCCACGCTTGCTTCTCCTTCCCGAGTGGTTGCTCCATTGAACCTTGCAAAACGAATAGTCTTGCTTCTCGTGAGGCGCTCGCGACATCCAAAATCTTGACTGGCCGCTCCTTGTAGGTAAGATCCTCCTTCAAGTCAATTGATTCCAACGGGCTTGCTCTTCCGCACACGAATACACTTCTTCAATCACGAGACATGAAAGACATCATGTACTCCCGCTAATGACCGTGGTAGCTCCAATCGATAAGCAACTTCTACCACGCGCTCCAAAATCTTCAACGGACCAACATACCTAGGCAAGCTTCCTTGGCATGAAACCTTGACACCTCGAAAGCGGGTAACTCAAGATAAACGAAATCTCGGTTCAAAGTCGAGATCACGACGACGATTATCCGCATAGCTCTTCTCGCTCGACCGAGCTATCTTCAATCTTTCTCTCGATCATGGCCACTTTCTTCTCGCTCGGATGATGTCCGACCGAAACCGATCGCTCACCGCTTTTGACCAATTCAACGGGTTCGCAGCACGACCATACAAAGCTTCAAATGGTGACATTTGTAGACTGGCTTGATAACTGTTGTTGTACAAAAATTCTGCATACGGTAAACTCTTATCCCATCGGGAAGCATTAGCTAGAGCACAAGCTCTCAGCATATCCTCCAATATCCGATTAACTCTTTCACCGTCCATCCGGTGTGGATGATACGCGTGCTTAAATTCGATGGTGCCCAATGCTTCATGCAAACTTTGCCAAAACGAGGTGAACCGAGATCCTCGATCCGACACTATCTTCTTGGGCACACCGCAAAATCGACACCTCCGGCCATATACAACTCCGCAAGGCGATCTCCGAGTATGTGGTTTTGATCGGCAAGAAATGGGCGACCTTGGTTAGACGATCGACTATTACCTGCATCGAATCGCACTTCGATTGAGTCTTGTAAACCGGCAATGAAATCCATTCCGATCTCTTCCCACTTCCATTCTCGAATCTTCAAGCGCACTGCAGAAACCCGCCGGTCTCTCGTGTTCTACCTTTACTTTCTCGATGTGTCGCACAAGGCAACGAACTCTGAACTCTCGTTTCAAATTTGGCCACCAAAATTTATTCTTAACGCCCCGTACATCTTGGTACTACCAACAGGATCGAATACTTTGAGTCATGGGCGCCCTTAAGATTAATCGCCTTGCACCATCGATATCCGGTACACAGATACCACCATTAATCCGTAGTATGTCTTGATCATCGTTGGTAAAATCTTGAATTTCCTTCCGCCATTTTGACCTTGATGTCCGACAACACAGATCCTTTGGTTGTGCTTCACTAATTTTCTTCCAGTAGACTGCATTTCCAAATTGGCTACAAATCCTTCAGACATAACTTCCAACTTTAGCTTCAAATTCTTCATAAAGTTCTGGGCAACTTTCCTTACTTCCAAAGCATTGCAAGAATCTTACGACTTAGAGCGCTCATGACTACGTTAGCTTTTTCCTGGATGGTAGTGGATTCCAAGATTATAATCCTTGATCAATTCCAACCATCTTCTCTGTCTCATATTCAACTGATCGGGTGAAGATATACTTTAGACTCTTATGATCTGGTAGACTTCACAAATGACATCGATGAGGTAATGACGCCTAAATCTTAAAGCATGCACTACGCAGCCTAATTCCGCATCATGAGTCGTAATTCTCTCGTGAGGTCTCAACTGCCTTGACGATAAGCGACAGTTCTCTTCCTTCTTGCATTAGACGCATCCTAATCCGCGGACGCCAAGCATCACAATAGATATCAAATCCTTGCGAATATCCGCGTAATCAGACTAGGGTCAAGTCAAACGCTTCTTCAACTTCTGAAAACTTTCCTCACAGCCGAGTCCAAGTGAACTTTTTCTTTCTTCAACAATTGCGCCAGAGGCTTATAAATCGATGAGAATCCGCAATGAAACGGGCAGTAATAACCGCCATTCCCAAGAAATCGCGACCAGTCACGGTCTTGGGTCGCCCTAATGTAACATCGCTTAACTTTACCGGTCAATCACTACTCTCTACCGTCATCACATGACCAAGGAAATCAACTTCTTCTTCCAAAATCACACTTATCGAACTTGGCATACAACCGATGCTCTCGAGTTTTTTCAATATTATCCTTAAATGTTCTGGGTGTTCTTCCTCCGACTTGGAGTACACTAGAATATCATCAATGAACACAACTACTAACTTGTCTAAATATTCCATGAATACTTTATTCATCATGTTCATGAAGTATGTGTGGGCATTAGTCGCACTAAAGGACACGACTAAGAACTCATAATGTCCATACCGTGTTGAGAACGCTGGTCTTCAGTGATATCCTTAGGACAAATCTTTAGTGGTGGTAACCTCGATCGCAGTCGATCTTTGAGAATAATCCGCCCTTTCATCCGATCAAACAGATCATCTATCCGAGTAGTGGTACTTGTTCTGATGGTAACTTCGCTGAGCGAACCGTAATCAATACACATCCTCATACTTCCATCCTTCTTGACAAACAACACCGGCGCCCCTCATGGCGACTTAACTAGGTCTCACTAAACCTTTCTCAAGAAGTTCTTCTATCTCGCTTCTTCATCTCTACCAACTCATCGCCGGCATCCGATAAGGTCTCTTTGAAATTGGTGCCGCCTTGCACTAGGTCGATGACAAACTCAATGTCACGATCCAGCTGGCATTCCTGTAACCCTCCGAAACACATCCGGTATTCATCGACGATCGCACTTCTTCTAAGGAAAGGGTCTTCAAACCGCTTACTAGCAAATGTCCATCACGAACCGAGGTAGCTAGAAACTCTACCTTGTTTCCTTTGGCATCTCGACTCAAAGACGCTTTCGCCACAATCTAGCACTTCCGCTTTGTGCTTGGACAACCAATCCATGCCAAGAATGACATCTAGGGTTTGGGTGTCTAGAACAATTAGGTTGGCTAGAAACTCAACTCCACTTATGAGTAACTTAGCTCCAAACATCCCACTCTAGTACTTAGCTCGCCTCCAAAGCATCGGACTACCAGAGTATGCTTAAGTTGCATAACTTCCAATTTATTTTTGCTGCAAACATTCCAAAACAAACGAATGCGAAGCCCGAATCAAACAAAATCGATGCGGTATCGAGTTAATCGTTAACTGTAAACTTACCCAAGACGACGTCCGGTGACTCCTCGGCTCCTTCCGAGTGACGTGGTTGACACGCTCTCGATCACGATCGTGGTGCTTCTCCAAATTGACCGCAACTTGTGAAGCTCCTGGTTGATGCCCGTGTCAGGTCTTGGATGGAGTAGCTCCAAGGTTGAAGCGCATCGAGTGATTGTTCCCTTTGCGACACCGGTTGGCAAAATGTCCCGGCCGACGACAGCGTAATGCACTTTTGCGCGCTCACCGTTGCTTCCGGAATTGGGGTTGACAGTGCAGTGGCTGCGGAAGTTCGAGCAAACTGGCGGGTGTTGTTGGTGCAGTGTGCTCAACGGTCCGGTGAAACTCGTTGAACTGCGGCCGGCACCGTTTTTGCCCTCTCGCGTGATTGATGGTTCCTTTGCCGAGCCATCCTGCGCTGCCATATCCTCCGCCTCGCGCTTGTCCTCCAAAACAAAGGCTTTGTTGACCAGCTCTTGGAAATCAGAAAAGTATGAGCGATCAAACCGACTTGCAGCCCGTTGTTTAGCCCTTCAGAAACGACTGACGCAGCCTTGTCCGTAGCTACATCTTCTCGCATAGCAGCGAGCTAGCCGAGAAAACTTGTTGAGGTAGTCGACATCGATATAGCTCCTGCTTGAGAGCGCGGAACTCATCCTTCTTCGCATCGATAATTCCTTCCCGTACATGATAATCGGGCGAATGCCGCAAAATTCTCCCATGTGATATCCTCGCGGGCGCCTCATGGCGCACATAAGTTCTCCCACCATTCAAGAATGGTGCCTTCCATCCGTGAGTGGCATACGTAACCTTTTCACGATCGCCAGACCGAGTGATCAGCAGCTTTCTTTCAATAACTCAGCCAATCATCCGCTTCACCGAGAGACGTGTCCGTAAAAGGTTGCGGACGCAGTCCTCATAAATTCGCAAGTTTGGATGGTCCATGGTGACCGCGAGCACCGGGCTCCATAATCGTTGGATCTGTTGTTGTTGTTCGTTGTTCATAGCTTGCATCCGAGTCATCATAGTGTTCATCACCGAGTCTGTAGGCCGCCATGAAAGCTCCAAAGTTTTGCAAGTCAATTAGGGTGCTTGTATGAATCGCCTCGCGGGTCGGGTTGCTCATTGCTTCTGCCGGGTACCGGAACCACTAGCAGCAATCGACGAGTTTGAACCATCCGCGAAGCTCCATGGGTTAGATAAGGTAGCAAGCACAAGATAAGTTGAGAACTGCTGTGTAGGTTAAACCCAACAAAACACATGTACCAAGAAATTCAAATGAAATACCTTTATTAATTAGGGTCTTAGCATGGTCGCAACAAATGCCTAAGGGCCTTTGGCACCATACTGCACACCAAAAAGAAACAACGACCAAGCACACAACACTACCGCCTAAAGGGCGACTCACTAAACCAAATCGCTAGCAGCCTCAAAAGACCGAGACTAAAACGAACTACTCAAGAAAGCCTCCACAACCGCGTGACGCCCCGACGGCTGTAGACTCTAAGTGAGCCGGATCTTGGCAACCGATCCCCGATGCCCTCGAATCGGCAAAGAACGTGGCGCTCGTGCAATCGCTCACCGCTCTCCGCTCGCATCCTCTTCTGCTCGACCGCCTTCCTCGATCTTCACAGCCCTCCCGGTCCTCTTCGGGACTTGGTCGAGGATCTTTGCAGAGTGGCGACATTTCTTCTTCTCTCTCGCAAGGCTTCAGACATGATCCAACTCCGCGGATGGTCCTTCCAAAGCTTCCTCCCGGGCGCCACAAATCTGCGCGAGGTGCACCATCAGAGCGCTGTTTCTCCTTCGTGGGACGTGAAGGGTCGGGCAAGTCCACACGCACTCCGGGGTAACCCAAGACAAGGTCCAAGCTCTCGTGGCGAGATGTTGCAGCATACGCAGCATGGCTAAGCGCGATGACTCTCGGATGCCTTCCACCAAGTGATCTCTCCTCACGCAGACGCAAGAAGGTTGGCTTGCCTTGTCGCTCTCCCGGCATAGATCGTCAGCACAAATCACTCCACGGTTTTGTCCATTCACCGCCCGCCTGTTGCCGACGACAAATGGACGATCAAACCTCCAAGAACTTGTAGCAACTTCCAAAGCTCTCAGAAGATACCCTCCAAAGGCGCCACCATAGCTCAAGACGGTGTATCCGTCAAGACAGCATTTAACAGGTAAGAGCAACTTTAAAATCATGGGGAGAGAAAGGATTATAGCAATAGTTGAGGCGAGAGAGATATGAGGAGAGTTAACCATTAATTAACCTTACAAGTTAATTTTTCCTTTAGAAAATAATTTGGACACTTAAAGACGGCCAATCTAACTAAGGTCAAGACTTACAATAAGATGGCTCGATACCACTGCTGACCTGCACATGATTCTCGAACCTCTCGTATACCGACTAGTCCAGATCACGCTTAGTGCACACAGGTTAATATAGGTAAATATCCATCCACACAAACGATAAATAAAGTAAACGATTAGTTTGAATAACAAATAAGGGTTTTGACCTTATGGTCGGGTTTACACTTATTACACTTCGCAGGCTAACAAGAAATAAAGCAGAAGAATGAACGGAAAACTCCAGCAGAGATCCCACCAATTCACCACAGTAACCGATCGATCCGCATCTTAACGCACGATCGCCTTCAACAACTCTCCTCGAAAGCAAAGTGCGAGACTCTCTCCTCTTCGTAGGTTTAAGCAGTTTTACAACAAGAGTGAGTACACAATCAACTCGCAAATCATACCACGTAATGCAATGTATAGATGCGTGCTTATTCCAAATAAATGGCTTCGTGGTTCTTTGCATAAAAGCAACATTTGCAATTGAATACGTAATAATAGATTGAAAGCATAATTCAAAACAAATAGACAATAATTTTAACATTTGTTTCACAAAGACACACAATAAATGTATTATTTCACATAGCCATATGATTGAGGTCACACAGCCTCATCCCAACATTTTATGAAAACTAACCTCGTGTGAAATCTCGAGCATGTCCATGATCATGACGCGTTATTCAATAGATTGATTTAACACTCTACAGAGGTTGTACACTTTACCCACAAGATACAACTAGTAGCAAGCACCAATCGTAATAAAACAGTTCCTGAAACTTCATCTCAAACATTGACATTCCCAAGAAGTTATAAACCGCTATACTACCACATAGAATTGGTATAACACACACCGCCGGGATGTGGAAGACGAATCGCCCACGATGCACCACCAAGTAGTCACACCTCCACCCTCACACACCCTAACCTATCCACCGAACATCAATGCCGAGAATCCATAACTTACTAAGTTAGGCCCGCCCCATACTGTGCATGTGGTCGCATAAGAAGGCTCTGGCCAATGGCGCACAAAGTTAAGTCCTTAATTGACCAAGGCAAGACTTCCATTTTCTAACTAAGTCACAAAGACCATCATTCCCATCACATAGACCACCATGTCACATGCTGCCTCCACCACTTGCCTTGCCTACCAAATCCTTACCACCAGGGCTGGTTTTAGTGCAACACATGCCATCACGAAGTAACAACACATAGCACACAGCTTTACACCAAGTTCCATAGTCACTTAGTCATAATTAATATTTGCAACTTATATATGATGATGACTCGTGGCATGGCTAAGCAATTGTACTCGCATCTAACCAACCCACGCTGGTGCTATAATATTACCAACTCATAACCAATCTAGGTGACAAGGAATTATGACATACAAGGCCAAGGTGTGATAACAATTTGATAATAACTATGCCCAAAGCTTAAATACATAATTAAAATAGAATGCAATAATTTAACACAACGTAATTTGAAAACTGGTTCAAGATGATCAAAGGTATGACTTGCCTTGAAAAGGTCTATGTACTGGTCTTGATCTTGGGGTGCCTCCTTCCACAAAATTCCCGACTAATCGACGCTACTCAAAAAAAACAAAAACAAACAAAACAAATAAATAACAGAGGCAAAACAAGTCTCTTAAAAATTAAATAAAAATCTCAGATAAATAGGGCTTGAATTTAGACAAATTTAGAAATTTGAATGGGCTCAATCGAGTTAGATGCAAAAGTTATGGGCTTTGGAAGATTGGAAATCTAAAAGAAACCCTAATTTGGATTTTTCGAATTTCCGAATTATTTCTAAAGAAAATCGGATTATTGCGTAATCACGACGCCAGCCTCGTAATTTCGTAAAAGATAAATAAAGAAAAACCTGACATGTGGGACCCACATGTCGCTGAGATGGCTCACAGAGACCAAGTCACCGAGCGCGCTGAATCTGGAGCTGGGGACTCACCACGCGGCGCCACGCGGACGCCGACGGCTCCACGCGGGCGACACGATGGCACGGCGCCGACGCGCTACTGGTGGCGGCGAGGTGGCGGCGTACACGCCGACCCGACGACGGGCGGCGTGCTCGGGACGGAGGGTTCCGGCGACCCGGCGGCGTTCACCGGCGCATGGTGGTACCGGAGGTAGAGGATGACACGAGGACCACGCGGTGTGCTCACCGGTGCACGGAACGTCTGCGCCGGCATGGCGAGCGAAGAGCGGCGAGAGGATTCGCTCGACGGATCGGAGCTACGGCGATCTTCCGGCGAAACCAAGGCCACCAGAGGTAGAGGAGCTCGCATGATGCCGAGGGTGCGTATGAAGAGGCGTGGCGACCAACGGCGAGAACAAGCTCGCCGAGTTGCGGTGGTGCGATCGCCCGAGCTTTTGCGGCGGCTAAGGTTAGGTTTGAGCGGCGGCGCGCGGGTTGGAGTGCGGAGATCGAGGGCTACCTCCTTTTTATACCCAAGGCTCGAGAGTCCAGGAACGAACGGCGAGAAAAGCGAACGGCGGCATGGAGTCCCGGGCCGCCCTCGACTGAGATTTATGATGACGTGGGTGGGTGGGACCTACACCGGGCCGCTAAGGTTAGACGCAGCGCAAATGGTGCGGCCGCGAACGGACCACGATCCGACCGCTCAGATCTCGATCGAACGCCCACAATCAAAGGAACATTCTGACCGCTCGTTACCTCACGCCGCATTCAGCCGCTCATCCCCGATCGATGAGGAGAACGAAGCGAGGCGCCGAGAGAGAGAGAGGAGGCTAACATGCGGGCCCGCATGTCACGCGGAGGCGCCATGTGAGGAGCCTGGCCATGGCGCTGAGTCGGGCCTGGGTCGTGAATAGGGTTGGGCCAAAGATTAGGCCCGAGAGGATTTTGAGATTATAAATAGCTTTTCTATTTTAGAAAATACCGTAAATTCAAATAAGCAATAGAAAATAGCAAATGAACTCGTAAAAATTCTAGAAAATATATCTCAGCACATAGAACCCAAATAAAATAGTTTTGGCTATTGTTCATGTTGGGATTATTCGCATTAAATGTTTTTGATTGTAAAGTCCAATATTGCTTTTGAAATTAAATTCAAATAAAATCCAAATGGTGAATTTTCTCCTACTAACTATTTAAAAGATTTTTAAGCTCGTAAAATTGGGATGTTACAACGTGGAGGTTCACCGCGCACTAAGAGCAACACACAAGGTAAGCCGAGTGGCGGCTAGGGCAGCGCAGCAAGGAAGCCAGAGCCAACGGCGGCTAAGACGACGGCAAGACGGAGAAGGCAAAGAAGACCGGCACCCTTCTAGCCCGAGGCAGCGACATCAACTCGGGATACTTTGTTTGCAACAAATGCCACCCTCTTAGTGCCTCCTTGTGCTCTCTGCATTCCTCTCTCTTTGAGTTGTAGTGCCGCCTGTAAGAACAACTAAATCCATTTGTCGCTAGCCCTTTTGATTAACCTTTAGTTTACTCAAACTAATTAACTTTTGAACTCGTGATTTGTGAGAGAGAAATGTGTTGACAACACCTCACTTTCGGATGTTGTTCTGTTGTAGGTATAAGAGCAAAGAATCTAAAAGTTTCGATTTGTCTTTGGGTTAATGACTTTGTCAAGGCAGTAGTTAGAGTTTGTCCTAATGCATTTAGTCAATTGGGTACTATATAATGTAAATGACCAAATCAAAATCAGTGTTGAAAGGATTTTTTTCGTAAAAATCAAGTGGGAAGGAATTGTGTGAAAAGTGTATTGTCAAGAACTCACTTGCTAGACCTACTATTTTTCCGCTAACTAGTAGGAGGAATGTCACTTGGACACTCAAATGAACTATCAAAGTGAAGTTTAATGTTTTGTAGAAATATGGTTGTAGCATTCCTATTCAAAAGATGTTCTTTTTGCTAAATAGTTGAACAGAAGGGTGTTGAGATGAACTCAATTAAATTAGCTAACTGAAAGTTATAGCATGAATGAAGTTTGACTAGTAGCTTTTCAATTGAGAGTGAAGATATGTCATGTAGGTTGTATGAATAAAGAGAGGAGTTCACCGCTTAGTGTTATGTTTAGCTATTAGTTCACTCAAGGCTTTGTTTAACAAATGAGTATATGATGTAGTAAGAAGATTTAGATAACAAACACTCATCCTAAGAAAATTCTTCTAATTGAATGCATGAACAGAGAAGGGAAGGCAATTAGAGTGCTTTTGGGAACAACCGTAAGTTACTGACATTTCAAATTAAGTAATTGGCAAAGTTGTGTTAGATTAAATAGCTATTGGAGATTAATTGGAAGGAGCAACCTAACCTGAAAGACAAAGATTGAAATTGGTTTGTCAAAGTAAGGTAGTGAACCTCCATTCAGTCAAGTGAATAATTGTCAAAGTAGTTAGTGAGATGGTTAAACTTCAAAAATTCAAAACTAATTCGAATCAACTTCAAAATGAGCAAAACCAATTTTGTTGGTTTCAATTTTTAAAGAATATTAACTTGGAATAGGTTTGAAACATGTTAATGTCCCAGAAAATTTCGAAATTAGAATTATTTTCTGGAAATAATTATTCTTGCACTATAAAGTGAATTAACTTCAAAAATTCATAGAAAATTCATATGAACTCCAAATGCGATGAATCCAATTGGGTTGTTCCTAAAATGTTATTATCTTTCCAGTTTTGTAGTTTTAATCTCCACTTATATTCTAGAAATTTTTGGTAAAACAGTAAAATTCGGATAGAGCCACTATGAGCTGAAATTTCAGCTTTTTCTCATATTTCAATTTTTAAAAGACTATAACTCGCACATACAAACTCTAAATCAAATAATTTTTGTTTATAAATTCATATAAAATCATAATATACATACTGTATAAATTTCATGCATTTTTGAGTATATTGATTTTTTGGTTTTAATTGATAATTATTGCAATATCGTCTTTCGTTAGGTTTTGAACGATACCGTTATATTCGTGAGATCAAATTGAGTGTAACCCAAGATTGAACAAGTGGTACCAGCAAAGGAGCGAGCACCCTCCTCTTGATCATATTGCTCCCAGTGGTTTTTAAAAGTTTTGTGTGAGTTTTATTATCGCAATTGCATGCTATTTTGAAATATATGTTCATGGGTAGAAGTAGTTAATCTCCTAATTGCTGCATTAGCCCTCCTTTGAATGTTTATTACCCATTTTTCCTTGAATAATTAAGGTTATATGTTATATGGGTTGTTTGCTAGTTTGTAGAACGATGCTTAGCCATGTTAGTAGTTGTAGTCGAAAGCGGTTGATGGAGCTAGTCCATCGGCCGGTGGATTGAGTTGACTCTTAATGAAGTTTGAGGATTATATGGATTGAATTATATTGATATTGAGGATTGTTTCTAGATCTTTGAATCTAGTTATTGTGACTTGTTGGGTGGGTTATTGTTGTGTTGGCCTTGGACGGGTGATAGGGTGATGAAGGTGGTCCCATATCGTGCAGTCCTCGCTCTAGGTATATGAGACCGGTCTGTGGTGTGATGAACCAAGTCTTATGTGCAACCACACGCGGTTTTGTGGGCTGGCGGCTTGGCTAACTAATTTGTTTTGTGTTAGCTATCGAACACAATCAAAGTTAACAATTGTTATTGTTATTTTTAATTGTTCTCTTGTCAATCAAGCGGGGCAAGTGTTTCTGTTTCTCTTACTTGCTCTTAAGGGTCACTTGTTTGATAGGGACTTCATTTACGCAACGGGTTCACCTGTGGTGCGCGTTTAGTCCGCTATGGATTCTGTTTCTCGGGTGGTTTGATAGTTAGGACATGACATTGTAACGACCTCGTTATGATATCTTAGTCACACTACTTCGAAGAGTGCATGGGGATGTGATAAGGTATTCATATCGTGTGGTGTCGTCATAACTCGCAGAGAACTAAATCTATTCGAATAGCCTGCCCTAGGTTATGGACATCACTTGTGGGAAAGCATGCACGCTAGTTTTGGGAACTTAAGTTTGGGTTATGGTTGGAATTGTTATGTCTTTATGTTAGTTTGTTCAGATCTGGATTGTTATCATCAACACGTAGTTCGCGCGTTAATTTTGTTGAGGAATGAATTATGTCATGAATGGGATGTTCGAGTGTTAATTAAATTTGGAGATTATACCGTTGATGATCATTACTTAATCGCTATAAAATATTTTCTAAATGTTTTACAAATGGCAAGTCATAATCTTTTATCTATATGCAAAACTTGCTTTATGTGAAAATTGACTAGTGTAGTAGCCTTCCATTGATACTTACATGCATCCTTATTTTTCTTGAAAAGTCCTCGCTGTACAACTTTGTACTTGAAAAGTGTCTATTTGATCAGTAAGGATAGCCGGCACAATGGTTTTAACTCCGCTTGGTTGCTTTGTGATTTGGGCATGCCAACTCGGTTATTCCTTTTACTTTAAGTTTATCTTCGCTGCAATTTATTTGTGTTATTGTTATTTAGATTTGGTGATTGGCCCTCTTATGTAAAATTGGGACCATAAGGTTCTATATGTTGAAGATGTATCAAAGTTTCTATTTCTCATGTATGATTGTGTATGGATGTGATTGCAATGTTGTACTAGGGTATGTGCATGTTAGCCATCGATCCTGGGAGCTAACATGAGACACATATCCGCACTTGGAATCGTTTTGTCTCACGTTAAGTATTGCGCTTTTAATGTAACTACTAGCTTGAAAGCGGATCCAATCTCGGGAGGCCTCACATATGTTTACTTGTGAAAACTAAAAACTGAAAACAAAATGATTTCGACTTGGGCACAATGGTAAGATGGTATGCTTTTGGGTGTGACTCGAATGGTGCACAGGTCATTAAGGACCAACATCTTGTGAGTACCATTATCCGTGCAACTTGTGCGTATAACCACACTAGAGGGTATGGGACCTCTCTTGACTTAGTACTTTGGCGTGTGTTGGCTCCGAGTCGCAGGGGGTCGTAGAAGGGATGGTGTTTGGGAGCATAGTAGTTGTCCGGAAAGCTTTACCCTAAGTGGGTAGTTGTCTTTCAGACTTTACCATGTAAGCATATGGGTTTCTATCCACAATGAGCGCTCGTGAGTTAATGCACAATATTGAAAATATCTCAGAGGATTTAGCCATGCCAGCATACCTTCGGTAGTGTGCTTATTGTGGCTTAAAGGTGGTCTGAAGTGTGGGTACATTGGTACACCCCTGCAGGGTTCAAACTATTCGAATAGCCTCGTCCTAGGTTATGGACACGCTTGGGTAAGCTTTTCTTGAGTTAGACTATAACCTTTAATTAAAACTTGATGGGTGGTACGAATCGGGGATTCGTGCTATGTTGTGGTGGCTATTGGGTTAGTCACCTCCAGGTTGTTACTCTTGTTATTTATTGTTAGTCGCTGTTATTTCAATGATTAAAAACAGATTTTGTTAAATTGCCTTCAATCTATTACATTATTGCAAATGAACATTGCTTTATGCGTCCAATTAACCATATGACCATCTCCTTTGATTGCAGCTCACATGTAGCTATGTATAGGCTTGTTACTCGTAAGTCTTGTGAGTACATTATTGTACTCACCTGCATTGCTTGTTGTGTGCAGAGAAAGAAGGTGAGCCCCAAGGGCCTCACCTTTGTGAAATGTGCTGTGGTAGTGTTTGGGACGACTAGATAGTGGCCCGATTAGTTGTCTTGTGGGTTGAGACACACTAATTGGCTTTTGTTTATATCCATCTTATGGCACTCTTTGCTCACTGCTTACTTTTAGTCTTTGTATGTTATTTGGCCGGTCGTTCTCTTTTGTAATAACTCTTTGTGTGTTTGTCTTTGCTAGACTTGTATATTGTGTTGTACGAATTGATGCATGATTTTGTAACAGTGTGTGTATATTGCACGAATTGATGCATGATTTTATAATGGTGTGTATAATTGATTTCGGAAGTATACATATCTCGGGCTTGGTTTATTTGATTTGTGATGCGAAATCAATAGAAGACTAAGCATTACAAGTCGTAATAAACAGGGTCTGCCAAACCGTGAGTGAGTGTAGGCTCTGGTCATGTCAGGCCCTCCTCAACGGCTCGAGCCCTCCTTTTCAACTTTGTCGTTCGGCTCTAACCTTTACCCTTCTCTCCTCTTTCGCAAGTGCGGAAGCTTTTGGTCACTTAGCCATTAAACTTCGCCTTGCATAGCCGTTGACCCCGAGCTACTTGAGCACCTCCGAACTCCTCCCCTGCTCCCTTCACACCTCCCTCTCACCTACTCTCTTTCAGGCGACAGTGCCAACCACCGAGAGCCGCGTTCGCCATTTTGGACCTTGAGCTTCTCGACGACCTCTGCTCCAGTGGTCCCCGGGTCGTCCCGTGATCGCCTAGACCACCTCAACGCCTTGAGCCCGTCCCTAACTTGATTTTGGGTCACCTTCGCAGGCTTGCCCAACTTGGAGTTAGCGCGGATTGCAGCCGAGAGTGCTCTTCGCCTCCCTAACCTCGGTAAGGGCCTCCTCTCGTCGATTCTTCACTCGTGGACCACCCCCGGGACCTCACGACACTGTCCTTACCATTTGTTTACCTTCTCCTTGCTCAGGATCTCCTCTATGTGTCGTCATCCTCACTTCCAGCGTCGGTCTTTGCTGCCAGAGCTTCTTTGAGCTCCTTCGAACCTCCCCTACATCTAGGTGTGTTCACAATAGCCCCCTAGACCTCGAGCACCTGTTAGATTAGGCCGCGGTGAAGCTTTTCGCTGTTTTCATTTTTACCCGTATTTTCACCTCCGCCCCTCTCCGGCTCGCCGGCATTTTAGGTCAGCTCCACCGTCGAGAGTACCCTCAAAATGTTTGCAATAGTATTGCGAATGTTTTGCCACTTTTGGTTTGCGTCGCTGTGGCCGTGGTCGTCGGGGACAAGCCGGTGACCAAAGTGCGGTGCTCTGTACTGTTGTCACATTTTTGTCAAGTCCTTGGACCTCTTGGGGTTAATCGTAGCCGTTGATGACCTCTGTTGGATTAGCTCTTGGCCGTAGGATCTGGTCTGTTAAAACATTAGTGCTAGGACCTCCCCCGGGTTAGATCCTAGCCGTTTAGGTCCTCCCTGGTTTGATCTTAGCCGTTAAAGGTCTCCTAGGATTAGATCTGAACCGTAGGATCTCCCTCCGTTAAAATCCTAATTGTCAGGACCTTCCCCCGGGTTAGATCCCAGCCGTTAATGACCTCCTTGGGTTAAACCTGGACCGTAGATCTCCCTCTGTAAAACCTTAACTGTAAGGACCCCCTCCTAGGTTTAATCTTAGCCGTCCAAGACCTCCTTAGATTAAATCTTAGTCCTCTAGGACCTCCCCTCCTTGGACCACCCTCTGTGTGTTCGCAAGGGCCTCCTTTGGGAGTTTTGAAAAAACAACCCCAAAGACCTCCCTCAGGGTCCTCTTTGCAAAAGACCACCTCCGGTCTCTTGTAAAGAAAGCCCCATGACCTCCTCCGAATGCATCCTGGACCGCTTAGGACCTCCCGCTTGAAATCCTAGCCGCGTTCGGGACCTCCTTGTACAGATCTGCGCCTTTAGGACCTCCCCTCACGCCGGACCGTTAGATCTAGATCTAGCGGCCGACCTCCTGCTGCGTTAGAGTTCTAAGTGTTCCAATCCTTTTTGTGTCGTTCATTTCTAGATCTACTGGCTAGATCTCGGGCAATCGGACCTCCGAAGAGGATCTAAATCGGAGCCACTCATTTGAAGATCTACGGCCCAAAGCCGTTGGAGACGTTCTCAAAGTCCGGAAGCCCCTTGCGCTGTGGACCGTTGGATCAGATCCAACGGTTGGCCCTCATGAACTGCTTGCAAATCTGCTCTGGTCCAGCGCTTAATGTTTAAGTCGAAATCACCGGCCCAGGCTTTTCCACTTTGATTTGGTAATAGGAAATCCCCGAAACCTTTTATTTGTGAACCGAAAATTGTATAAAACTTCAAAAATTCATAACTAATTCATTTTAGCTCCTTTTTAGGTAATTCCAACTGTGTTAAATTCTTGTTTACCTAAAGTTTAATATAAAAATACATTTAAACATTGTTCTGTGCCAGAAAATCTTGTAAATAATATTATCTTGTTTCAGCCATTATTTAATATTCCAAAAATTCAATAAAAACTTGAAAAATGCATAACTTTTTTTGTATAACTCCAAATTGGGCAAACTCAAGCTTGTAAAATTCTTCTATTAGTATACTTTAATATGGAATAGGTTTTATTCATGTCTTTGCCTCTGAAAAATGATATGTTCTAGTTTCACAACTTAGAAAATCATAAGTAATTCATTTTAACTCCAAATTGAGTAAACTCAGTTTTGCTGTTCTTAGAATGCCATGTTCTACCTACCATAAAAATTTCAGTTTCTAGATCATTCTAAAAATTTGTGCCATGAACAGTAACCGAAATTAATTTAATTTAGAATTTCCTGGCTGAGAGAAATTGTCTGGGCTATAACTTTTTCATGTTTAGTCCAAATGAAATAATTCTTGTTTCTAAATTCAATTAAAATCATGACCTTGCTGTTGTGAAATTTTCATGGGATTGGGATGACTTTGGTTTTTAGATTTCTTTTGGTGTTTTTCGTTCTTGTTGGATTTTCTCATTTTTGCGATAGGTTCCGAAGAAATTATTGATTGCGTGAGTGATCCTCTGCAGCAAAAATGTGATCTCGAACAAGGCAAGTAGATGTAGCATCATTTGATCATATTATTCCTATTACTTTTAAAGTCTAATATCTTGTTTGCAAAAACTAAGTATGCATACTTCTTGTGTCAAAGTTAATTTTGTCATTTAGAGGTAGTTAATCCTATTGCATAGTTTCCCTAAAATTGTTCACCCCTACCATTGCCATAGGTTATTATCCTCACTGGTGAATTAGAGCCCGGTGAATGATTTATGGTCTTTTTATTGTCTTTGTGATATGATGCGTAGCAATGCTTAGTTACCGGTAGAATTAGGTGGTTATCGACTTAGTCGATGACTTTGATCACGTAAAACTTATTATTGCTTATGTTCTGCACCTTGTGCAATATTTATTTGAGAAAACTAAAACTGAAAATAAAATAATTTCGACTTGAGCACAATGGTAAGATGGTGTGCTTTTGGGTGTGACTGGAATGGTGCCCGGGTCATCAAGGACCGAGATACTTGCGCCATTGATCCAAGCAATTTTGCATGCTAACCACACTAGATGGTATGAGACCTCTCTTGACTAAGTACTTTGGGGGTGTTAATTAATGAGTCGTGTGGTGGGTGGATTATATGCAACATGAGATGGGGAGGAGGGGAGCACCACAACGACCTGAGATGGGCCGGTGCTTCCTACTCTACGTATGGGTCCTTAGTGGTGCCGTGAGGGTGGTCCACTGGGGTTAACCCTCAGTAAGACCAGGAGGCTTTTGGTCATGTTATTTGATGATGAACACATTGCCAATAATGAAGACTTAGTTCTGGTGTTTAAATGATGATTGCATTGTCTCTAGAACATGCTTGTGATCTTAGTTGCTGACCTGCTTTTGAGTTCTGTTAATTTCTGTTGAAAATCAGTTTTTGTCAAGTTTTGCGGTAGTACCAGCTTTGTGTCCGCGGAACTACCGCTGAGAGGAACAACCGCACAATTGTTGGCGGTAGTACCAGTTCTTGTGTTTTGGTTTTAAAATTCTTGAGAACGGTAGTTCCGGCTTTATATCTGCGGAACTACCGGACGCTTGCGGTAGTACCGGTTTTATATCTGCGGAACTACCGGACGCTTGTGAAGGTCGGAAGTACCGCAAGTCACTGATTCCGAACGGTGTTTTGCTCGAATCGTGAGATCTTGATCTAACGGTCCTCATCGAGAGGAACGTTCGGACCGTCTATGCTTCTTTGAGGTTTGTGAAATGTTTTTACGGTAGTATCGTTGGTTTGCCAGCGGTAGTACCGCACTTGGTTTAGTGTTTCGACAAGCATCGCTTATTTCGTGACAAGCCTTGTTATGAAAACGGTAGTATCAGAGTCGAGGAACGGCAGATCGCAGGACGGTAATATCGCAGCTTGTACGCCGGTAGTTCCAAGACAAAGGTATGACCATATGGTTGCGATGAAAATTCCGCAGAGCATGTTTTCTGGAGTTTTGAGTTTTCCGAGGAGCGTAGTACTAGCGAGTTGCTTAAGGCGGTAGTACCGCTTGTGCGGTAGTACCGAACATACAATGGCGGTAGTTCCGATTGTGCTCTGTTAAGTTGTCGTTTTGAGGATTTGACTGAGGATAAGTTAAATTCGTAAGCTTTAATGTGTCGCATGGTGCATGATAGTGTTTATGTGTGTGTGTGTGAGCTAATGGATGGTCAAGTTGGAGAACTTGTGCCAAGATTTGGTTTCTTTGGTCTTTGCATGTGTAGGTTGAGCGTGAGGACGAATCACAATCGGTGATGAGGTGGACTCGAACTAGGATGAGGAGAATCTGAGGTCTTGGAGGTCGTAGATGTCACGAGGTGGTTTGGATTGCGCTGGAGCACGTGGAGATCAAAGTGGATCACGCTGGAGGCTACAGGATAGATTCTTGGAGGCATATGGCGTGGATATTATGGAAGGTTTTAGAGATATGGAAGGAGGTCTATATCTGGACGTGTTTAGAGATAGAATCCGTGTACATGTCGTGTCAAACACAGAGAGGACTCTAGGATATAAATAGAGGTGGGTTAGGAGCTAACCGGTGAGCTTTTTGGTGCGGCTTGCGCAGGGGCTTTTGGGTTACGGGATTTTAGTAGTTTCTTGACCGTAGCTCTCTTGCTGTTTTTGCTGCGGTTTAGAGGTCCGCGATTGAGGCTTTGAGGGGTGCTTGCTAAGCACTTTGTAGACACAAATCAAGTTTGATATATAAAGTTCAGATTCCTTCAACTTTGATTCTTGATTTGGTGTTCTTGTTGTGCGCTTGTGGGTGTTCTCACTGTGAAGTTCTTCAAGAATTCAACAGAGAGGTTCTGGTGTTCTTGCACACAAGAAGAAGTTGGAATTCGGGGGTCAATTCGCTGCAATCATTCAACCCCCCCCTTCTGATTGCCATTACGATCCCACAACCCCCATACGTGGGGCTCTTGATTAGCTCAATCCATTGGAAAGCGTCTCATAGGACTTAGCCGTGCCGGCATACCAAATGAAGTGTACTTAATAGCTTGGAAAAAAGGCGGTCTGAAGTGTGGGTACATTGGTACACCCCTGCAGGGTTTGATCTATTCGAATAGCCTCGTCCTAGGTTATGGACACGCTTGGTTATTTCCCACAAGAACTAGACTGCAACCTTTTAATTAAAACTTGACATGGGTGGTACGAATGGGTAATTCGTTTTATTGTTGTGATGGCTATTGGGTTAGCCATCTCCATGATGTCTTTATGTTTATTACTTATTTGTCTTGTTGTTTTTATACAAATAAATTTCAGATTGCTAAACGCCTTCAATCTATTACTTATTGCAAATAAAATCATTTATGCTCAAAATGAACCTTTAGCCTTCTCCTTTGATTAAATCCTGCATGTAGTAGTATCTAGGTTTGTTACTCGTAAGTCTTGTAAGTACATTTTTGTACTCATTTGCATTGCTTATTTGTTGCAGAGGAGGTTGATCCCCAAGGGATCGACTTTTGTGAGTTTTGCTGCAGTGTGGACGACTAGCTTGGCGGCCAGGTCGGATTGCCTTGTGGGTGTGAGGCAAACCAGTTGGCTTTTTTTTTATAGCCATATTATGGCACTTTGCTTTCACTGTTGATTAACTCTTTTTACTTGTCTTGGCCGGTTGGCCTCTCTTTTGTAATAACTTCACTATATATGTCTTTTGCTTGTAAAGTTTAAGCCTTGGTTCTGTGTGTTGTATGGAATTGATGTGATGATTTGTAAAAGGGTGTGTATACTGCAATTCTGGGAAGTATACATTTTCCCGAGGCACGGTGTATTTTGTTGGTGATGCTAGAGTCAATGGAAGACTAAGCATTACAGGCTAAATAAACCGGGGTCTCACAGACCGTCAGATCCAGATCTGATGGTCCAGATCTACAAGGGGAGGTCCTAAGGGTAGGTCTAAGAGGGGAGGTCTGGGACGGCCAAGATCTAACAGAGGAGGTCCTGGACGGCCAAGATCTAGACTGGGGAGGTCCTAAGAGCTAAGATCTTCACAAAGGAAGATCTTAATGGTCAAGATCGAACTGAAGGAGGTCCTGACGGCTAAGATTTCACAGGGAGGTCCTAAGAGTCAAAATCTAACGGAGGGAGATCCTGACGGTTAAGATCTCATAGGGGGAGATCTTAACGGTCAAGATCAACACGAGGGAGGTCCGCAAAGATAATGTCTTAATAGAGGGAGGTCTTAACAACTCAGATCTCCACTAGGAGGTCCTGAACGGTCAAGATCTGCCCGGTGGTGGTCCTAAAGGTTAAGATCTGCAGAGGGGGAGGTCCTGAGGTTTTCTTTACAAAAGACCAATGGGTGGTCTTTTGCAAAGAGGACCCTAAGGGCGGTCCCGAGGATGGTTTTTACAAAACGACCACAGGGTGGTCTTTTCGCACGAGGTGATCCTAACGGCTAAGATTAAACTTAAAAAGGTCTTTAATGGCCAGGATCTACCCTAAGAGGTCCTGCGAATAAAGTTTTCACAGAGAAAGATCCTACGGTGAAGACCTAACCCGAGGTAGTCCTTAACGGCTACGATTAACTTGAGAGGTCCGGGGACTTGTCAAAATTCGACAATGTAAGTAGCACCACTTTGCGGCCTGGCCGCATGCGCGACGATCCGCCACAACGGTGCAAGCCAACGGTGCCAAAATGTGCACAATACTATTGCGCACCTACTGAGGGTACTCTCGACGGCGGAGCTGGCCTAAAACGCCGGCAAGCCGGAGAGGGGCGGAGGAGCAACTACGACAAAATAAGAAAATAGCGAAAAGCTCTGCTACGATCTGATCCAACGGGTGCTCGAGCACTAGGGGGCTATTGCAAACTCACCTGAGTACGGAGGAGGTCCAGAGGAGGTCAGAGAAGTACTGGTGGTAGAGACCGACGCTGGAACTGAGGACGATGGTAAGGACCAAAAGTTCTGAGCAAAAAGAGGAACAAAGGATGGTGAGGATAGTTTCGCGATGACCCAGAGGTGGTCCAGGAGCAACCAATTGCTGAGAAGGCCCTTACCAGAGATGGGGATGAAAGGCCAAGCTTCGATCGCGAAGATCCAAATCTCAATTTGGGGCTGCACCTGTGAAGGCAACCCAAAGTCGAGTTAGGGGACCTGCTCAAGATGATGAGAGAAGCCCGGCGAAGCGAAAAGAAGGAGTGATGAGCCACAGGAGCACCACTGGCGATGAGGAGCTCGAGCGGCAACAATGGTGGAAACGGTGCTTTACGGGATTTGCGCACAAACACACAAAGAGGGAGCTAGGGGGTGACAAAGAGGTGTAAAAGGAAAGCCGACGGAGGAGCTTGGAGCCCTTTTGTAGCTGGTGAGCAACGGTCACAAGCGGAGAGGGGAGCTCCACGGTGAGCTCAAGTCCACGCTCTGCTGCGAAAGGACAGAGAGGGTGGGAGCAGGTAGGAGAAGAGGACTTTAGGGCAAAGCTTCTGGCACGCATTAAATGCACAGGACAGGAGATGTTGACAAGGACGGCTGTGAGGTGACAAGGCCCTACACAACTCTCAGAGGAAGCCAAGGTTCCCACGCGCGAGGAAGAAGAAGAACAGGGGAGGGAGGTCATGATCGTTAGATCATGGATGGACAGCTAGGATTGTTCCAGATCTCCGGAGGTCCAAGAAGTCACGGGAGGTCTGAGGCATTGGATCGAAATCCAATAGCTCACACGTGCGCCCAAACGACCGTGCCCGAGTGCGGCTCGGTGACTTGGTTCGACCGAGTCAAGAGGTCGAGCCCAAGTCTGACTCGAGTCTGACTTAGACCTAGGGTTAGAATTAGAACAGAGATCTTTGGGGAATTATTTGAGGTAGCAAACTAACTCCAAAAATTCCGAACTTTTTACAGGAGCTTTCTAACTTAGATGTTGATCTTGTATAAAATTTTAAAAGGTTTTAATATAGTGCATTTTTCTCCAAAATTTTTACAAGGTTCCGAGCTAGGGTTTGACTAACAGTAAAACTGGTTTGACTGACCTCCAAAAATGTTCAAACAATTTCTAAAAATTGTTAATTTTTTTAGAGGGGTCACACACCATCCCTAGAACTTAGGAAAAATATTCCCAGAGGATGAACACAAGGTTAACAAGAAGATTTTTGAAAGGGCCAAGATTTAGGTCAAAAGTGACTTGTGATTTGTATTTCCATAATTCTTTTACAAGAATTCTCCAGAACATACATGAAATACAAGATGTAAGATAAGGTTTTTTTTTAATTTTTACACATTTTCTTATATTTGAAACACAAGCCCAAAACTTGGGATGTTACATGTTGAGTGACTATGCGGGTAGGTCAATCCGGTGAGGCTGATTGGCCATCATTTGGCGCCAATCAGGTCCGTCTGCCAGGGGTGGAGGTGGAATTGGGTGGTTCTGATATTCAGCATTTGCATTGCACTATCCACTTGCACTTCCACTGCCAGATCTACGAGTGTTCACCATCTGCTAGAACTTGGAGACTTAGAAAAGATAAGAGAAAAGAAACTAAGGGGGATAGACTTAGAACAACACAAAAAACTAAGAACAAGCACACGAGAGCAACTTTTCTGGAATAATTATTATTTTATTATTTGATTGTGGCTGCCACAAAAGAACGACAGCTCACAATTCATCTAAATCGAAAATAAAAACTAACCAAAAGGCTAGGATCTAAAACTAAGGGTCTAGGCTGAAGGGGTCTCTCTGCTGAACTGGCTGTCAGTCCTCCGCCTCTTCGGTGCTAGTGTTGAAGACTCTCCCTGAATAGAGGAAGAAGCGTCGTCTGCCTTAAGCAGAGCTAACTCCTCCTCTGCCTCTTGCAGCCTCTTCTAGGTAGCGTATAGCTCGTCTAAGGTGGATTGGTAGGTGTAGTCCATCGCGACGGTCAGCTCTACCTGTTTGGTCAAGTCTGGGAAATCCTCATCCTTGGGGGAACGGAAAGAGCTCACAGATCGGTAGGGTAGTCAGCAGCGGTAAAGTGGAAGCCGGGCGATTAAGCTCAAAGTCGAGTTGACGTGAGCTACGGATGGCCTCCCGCCATCCTGGATGCCGCGAAGAAGGTGTTGAGGGGTGGGGTGTCAAGATGTGCAATGGTGTCTCGCTGTGGGAGTTGGCGTAGAGTAGAACCTTTACCCTCCACCTCTTCTGGGTCCGCACTATATAAACATATCCTCGGTAAACTGGTCTCTCCTCAAACTATAGATACTGCATCATCTTCCACAATGATGTTCCCAAGTGTCCAACGTAAGCGCCACGAGAAAGGACTCTGGGTTCCTCGGCCATGTACAATTTTGAAGATACAAGTGTTAGTAACTATTTTAAAGAGAAAGATTGAGTAAGGACACTAGAAAGACAGGTAAAGTATTTTTAGTTTTTGAAAATAAGTCCTTAAGTTTGTCCATTCTAGCTAAGGTTGCGACCTACAGTCGATATAGCTCTGATACCATCTTTGTCAAACCCAGGAGTAGAAAGATCCTGAATTCTTTGTGTTTACCACACTAGTCTAGGAATAGCTAGTGTACACAGTTCAACAAATATGGTAACAAGTCCACATCACGCATTTTATTCATAATATCAAAGTTTATTGCCTAAAAGGCTCAAAGCCAAAAGAAAAGTACAGCAAAAAGCAACACGTAGTAGTAGGCCACATGATACGCCACAGGCAATCGTCTGGGGTGCAGCCTAGCTGTCTAAGTTCTCCTCGTCCACGAAGAACTCGTCCTCTGAGCAACAAAGTTTTATGCAAGGGTGAGCATAAACAACCGTGCTCCGCAAGTTACACCCAATAGGAGTAACTCTGTTGATGAGCCTGTTGTAGCAACAGGAGGCATAGCAATGCCATTGTCAGATGACATGGTTGACACCACTGCGCGGTCGCCGCAGTCACCGCAGATGTCGCTTACTGCATAGGGCGTGCCGATTGCATCAGCTCACACGCCACAGAGTGCAGTGAACATAGGAGTGGCTACACCACTATCATCACTCCTCATGACCTCACGCTGTCCCCTACCCTGACGCCTAGAGGCACTGGAGAAGGCTCCCCTAAAGGTGCAGCAGTGAGGTACCAAAACCTTCCTGACATTTATGTAGAGACAAAGGAAATACATCTTGATCTGGAGGAGTTGCTATTGCTGGCTTCTGTGGTTCTTTTGCATAAATGCAACATTTGCAATTGAATACAATAATAGATTGAAAGCATAATTCAAAACAATTAGACAATAATAATTTAACACTAAATTTTCACAAAGACACAAAGCTAAACAAGTTATTTCACATAGCCACATGACTTGGATCACACAGCTCCCATTCCCAAACATTTTATGAAAACTACCCCTCGTGTGAAATCCCCGAGCATGTCCATGACCGCGGACGCGGCTATTCGAATAGATTGATTAACACTCTGCAGAGGTTGTACACTTTACCCACAAGATACAACTAGTGTAGCAAGCACTAATCATAACAAAACTGTTCGGAGACTTCATCTCAAACATTGACGTTCCCAGTGTGCTTTCCCGCCAGACCAACACACAAAGAAAGCTAGTCCGACACACACCGTTGGACAGGGATGCAGCGAACCGTTCCACGATGCAACCACCAAGTAGTCACACCTCCACCCTATCACATAGCCTAACCTACCACCTGAACATCAATGTCGAGAATCCATAGCTTACTAGGTTAGGCCCGTCCCATACCAGGCATGTGGTCGTACAGTAAGGCCCAATTCAATGGCGCACAAAGTTAAGTCCTTAATTGACCAAGGCAAGACTTCCATGTTCTAACTAAGCCACACAGATTATCATTCCCGCCACATAGTCCACCATATCACACAGTTTCCACCACTTGCCCTAGTCCAAATCCTTTACCACCCAGTTGGTTTTAGTGCAACACATTCCATCATAAAGTAATAACACATAGCTTACGCTTTTACACAAGTTCCATAGACACTTAGTCACATTTAATATTTGCAACTCTCATGAGATGATGATTTGTGGCATGGCTAAGCAATTGTACTCATCTAACCAACCCACATTGGTGCTATAATACTACCAACAATAACCAATCTAGGGTGACAAGGAAATATGACATACAAGGCCAAGGTGTGATAACAATTTGGATAATAACTATGCCCAAAGCATTTAAATACATAATTAAAATAGAATGCAATACTTTGAGAAAAAGTACTTTGAAAACTAGGTTCAAGATGATCAAAGGTATGACTTGCCTTGGAAAAGGTCTAAATCTGGTCTTAATCTTGAGGTGCTCCTTCTTCTCCAAAATTTCCCAGCAGATCGCGTCTACTCATAAGCGAGGTAAATAAAGAAAATGAATAAATAAAAGAGGCAAAAAAAGCTCCAAAAATTAAATAAAAATCTCAGATAAATAGAGCTCAAATTTAGATAAATTTAGGAATTTGAATGGGCTCAATTGGAGTTAGGATGCAAAAGTTATGAGCTCTCGAAGATTGAATCTAAAAAGAAACCCTAATTTGGATTTTCTGGAATTTCCGAATTATTTCTCTAAAGAAAAATTGGATTATTGCGCAATGCTGACGTCAGCAAGGAATTTCGGAAATTAAAAGAAATAAAAGAATTAACTGACATGTGGGACCCACATGTCGGTCTCACGGCTCACGGTAGACTAAGTCTACCGAGCCTGTTAGATCTGAACCCGGTGGGCTGCCGCGTGGGCACACATGTGGACGATGATTGGGCGCAACGCATGCGACACGTAGACGGCGATGCTGACAAGGCGGCGAGGTGGCGCTGACGCGGCGACGACGAGAGCGGCGAAGGCTCGGGGACCGACGACAACGGCGAACGGCGGCGATCCACCGGCGGTGAGTGGTACCGGCGTGTAGAGGGCGCTATTGCGAACCTCTGGGTGCAACTCTGTGCTCGAGATAGCGGAGCGGCGGTGGCGAAGAGAAGCGCCAAGAAGCTTGTGCTCGACGGCGGCGGTGCTGGAGAGGTCCTCCGGCGGCGGCATGGCGGCTTCGAGATGCGGCGACGCGCGATCCCGAAGAGAGGTCCGTGGCGGCGAGGGGATCGGAATGGGGCCAGTGCGGCGAGTCCCACGGCCGAGGCGGGGCGGCGGCGGCGCCAGAGCTTTTAGCGGCGGTGGCGGCGTGCTAGGTTTTCGGGCGGCGAGGCTCTGGGTGCGGGGCACGAGGGTCCTCGGGGCTTTAAATAGCCACGGGAGGCGAGTCCGTGAAGGACACGGCGCGGCGGCGGCGAACTCGGAGGAAGATGGAGTCCGCGTCGAAGACGACGCTGAGGTGGCGAGCTGGGACCCACCAATCAGCGACGGCGGCTCAGGCGCGGGAGCGTGCGAAGCGGCACGGTTGCGAAACGGACTCAAGATCTGACCGTCCATCTGCGATCGAACGGCGGAAAACGAGCGGGGCGCGCGGAGAGAGAGAGAGAGAGAGGAGAGCCTGACATGCGGGGCCCGCATGTCAGTCGGAGGCGCTTGTAGCGAACGAGCCGGGCGTGGCAAGTGAGCAGGCCGAGGTTAGGGATTCGCGAAGCAATTTCGAGATTTTAATAGCTTTTCTATTTTAGAAAATACGAAATTCAAATAAGCAATAGAAAATAGCAAATGAACTTCGGAAAAATTCTAGAAAAATCTAGAAAATATATCGAGCACAAAGAACAAATAAAATACTTTTGGCTATTGTTCATGTTGACATTATTCACATTAAATGCTTTTGCTTATAAAGTCCAATCTTAAGCTTTTGAATTTAAATTCAAATAAATCCAAATGGTGAATTTTCTTCCTACTAACTATTTAAAAGATTTTTTAAACTCAGAAAATTGGGATGTTACATATGTTCAGAGGCAAGGCATTGACTTTGAGGAAGTATTTGCACCGGTGGCTAGGCTTGATACCATCTGACTGATAATTGCTCTCAGCACAACGTAATTGGGAGGTGCACCATATGGATGTCAAGTCGGCATTCCTAAATGGTGATCTCAAAGAGGATGTATATGTTACACAAACTGAAGGCTATGTTATGGAGAATCAAGAGCACAAGGTATATAGACTATCTAAAGCTCTTCGTGGTCTTCGCCAAGCACCGAGGGCATGGAACATGAAGCTGGACAAGAGCTTGAGAGGTCTCGGGTTCATAAGAACAGGCGGTGTACACAAGAAGCAATGGGCTTGATGCAGTCATCGTCGGAGTGTACGTCGACGATTTGATAGTCACCGGCGCTAGCAAGGATGAGATCAAGATGTTCAAGCAATAGATAATGAATGAGTTTGAGATGAGTGACCTTGGTTTGCTGTCATATTACCTTGGTATTGAAGTACACTACAAAGTGATTGAATTACATTGAGGCAATCGGCTTATGGTAGGAAGGTTCTACTACAGTTCAGAATGGCAGACTGCAACATGACCAAATGTCCTCTGGAACCCAAGTGCGCGGCTCGAAAGATTCTCAAGAAGGCGTGGTTGATCCGGCCCGAATTCACGTGTGTAGTCGGATGTTTGAGGTACTTGACACACACCCATCCAGACCTTTCCTATGCTGTGGGTATGGTGAGCTGGTATATGGAGAAGCCTAGTGTTACATTGCCAGATGGGCTACAGGACAATGTTGATGGCAGTAAAGCAAGACAAGGAGTAAAGTGGCTTCGGAGGCCCAGTATGCGTTTCTCGGAATCTGACTGGGCTCGGTGATTTGGCAAAGTATTGGCGGTTAGTTGTTATCGGACCCATGCTGATCCCATGGCGAAGAGAGCTTTAAGTAGTGGTCTGCTATTTAGTTTTGATTCTGAATGATGTAATAGGAGATTTCCTCTATCCAGTATCTTACATGAACTTCCCCTTTCTTCTCCGGTTCTTCCCAAATACTCCTGAACTTACCAAGATACCCGATTACTATCTGAATACAAATTACTCTAGAGGTTGGTAACTGTCGTAGGGACGCCCCACCGGCCCCACGACCCGACGAAGCATGGCAATAGCGAAAGATCTCCCAATGACCTATTCGGAGGACCACCGAAGACCCCTCGGAGGATTCTCGAGGAAGCCCTCGGAGGATCCCGAAGACCCTCCGGAGGACCCCGAAGACCCTCCGGAGGATCCCGAAGACCCCTCGAGTGGTCCCAAAGACCCTCCGAGGAAGGCAGCAGAGGACCAGCGAAGGGCACGGGGTCCGTAGGAATGGTGGACCGGGTGTATCTTCCTTGAATAGACCACACTCACGAAGATACCATGCAGCGGAGGCTACGCATAGGGCGCACAAAAGATCCTACAACCCCTAGGACTAGTGTACTTCGATAGGGGTATACTTGTACTTTTACAAGCCATGTTGGGAGGCTATAAATAGCCCCCTTCACCATGTAATCAAGGGAGGCAATTTTTAATAACAATCGAGCCCCTTTTACCGGTCTCCTCGTCTTCCCGAAGACGAGGGTCTCCCCTTCTCTTGTCTAGTTTTTCACTCGACGGTAACAAATTGGTATCGAACTCGTTCTTCGTCACGGAGATCCCACGTTTCGAACCGTCTGTGATTCGTTATTTGGAGATGAATCAACAACTTCTTTCGATCGACCAAGGCAATCGGCTCGAGTGAATCGCTCAAAAAGCTAGAAACAAGGAGCAAGGCCATCCAGCGACATTGGAGAAGATCAAGCCGGTTGTTCTAAAGTTGCAAAAATGGAAGCCAAAAATGGAACAATCGGTCGGCGGGCTCGTGCGGTGATGGAACTACGATCGAGATGGTCCAATTGCTGAAACTCGGCCGTGGTCGATCGGGACCTCTACCATCGGTCTGCCGCGGTGCGGAAGTCAAGCGGATCCTACCTCGGTGAAGAGCATGTCGTGCATTGACGATCGCGGAGAGGAATTCACCATGCGGGAAAAAGCGATCGGAAAATTTTCTCTAATGCCATTTGAACAACGGTATGTTTGATCGCAATGAATAGTTGTCTAACTTTCGTATGATGGGGTTGCTCCATCCGGTGAGCATCGAGGCTCCTTTCATGATCCTCCTCATCCGTCGAAAATAGATTTTCCCTCATTTGTGATAACAACCAGAAGGCTTAGCAACTCAAATGTGAAATTATTTTAGAGTTTGCTTGGTTCATCGAATTTATGGTCAATGTAGCCACCATATATTTTGTCGGAGCACTACGGTGGTTGCAATCGTCGAAGGCACATCTCGGTTTCAACATTAGGGAACTTTTTCTTTGAAGCCGTGTGATCGATTTGGTCGTGAAGAATTACAACAACTTGTTCGTCAGTTCAATCGTTTGCACCAAACGCGTTCAGTAGTGGAGTATGCTGAGCAGTTCAATGAACTTATGCATCATTTGTTGGCACATCATGACTCTTGGAATCCGGTCTTTTTTGTCACTCAATTTGTGGATGGTTTGAAGGGGGAGATCCGCTCAGTGGTGGTCTTACACCGACCACCAGATCTGGACACAGCAGTTGCATTGGCTTGTTTGAAGGAAAAGTACTGGAATCAATGCGCAAATACACTCGTAGAAGCGATCCATCGTGCGGAGTGCGTCTGAAGGCTTCGTCTGACTTTCCTCTTCCTTTGCAGCCAGGGAGGAATCCTACCATTGCCAAGACAGAGGAAAAAGGGAGTGCAGGCGGGGCGAGAATACTTGGTGATGAAAATTTGGTTGCCCTTTGTACCTACCGAAGAGCGAAAGGACTTTGTTACACTTGTGGAGAAAATTAGGCTCGTGATCATCGCTGTGGACCTACAGTGCAACTGCATGTGGTGGAGGAATTGTGGGACATGTTGAGGGTCTCTAAGATGATTCTTATCAAGAGGAGGTGGAGGAGGTGAATGCAAAGGCTGATTTAATGTCCATTTCCAGAGAGGCATTTCTAGGGACAGAAACTTTGCGTACCATGAGGCTGCAAGGCAAAATACAGAATCGGCCAGTTACTATGTTGGTGGATTTGGGTAGTTCTCATTGTTTTATGAGTGAAGGCTTAGCACATCTCATCAAAGGGGCCAGCAAATCGGTAGCTCCACTGCGGGTGCGAATTGCCAATGGGAACTTGCGATGTCTTTGAGAATTTCTCAATTGTACTTGGAATGTTCAAGGTCACACATTCCAGACGCACTTCAGAGTACTGCCCTTGGGATGTTAGATATCATACTTGGTATGGACTGGTTAGAGCAACACAGTCCTATGAATGTGCATTGGTTGAAGAAAACCTTATCGTTTTCATATCAAGGAAAGGAAGTATGTTTGCGGCATTAAATTTGAAATGCTTGATTACCTTCTTTGCATGATTTGGTTGCAGTATGGTGGACATCCCGAAAGCACTCTTAGTTTGGATACAGGATTATCCTTATGTGTCGCCGAACAATCAGTGGAAACTATACCTCCATCTATTCAAGCCTTGCTAGTTGAGTTCGATCATCTGTTTGCAGAACCGCAAGGGTTACCCCCCAGCAGAAAGTTTGATCATGCAATTCCGTTGCTTCCGGGGGTGAAGCCAGTTAACCTTCGACCTTATCGGTACAGCCCAACTCAAAAAGATGAAATCGAGAGACAGGTGGCTGACATGTTAGCTCAATGCATCATTCAGCCAAGCTCTAGCCTTTTGTCGTCTCTTGTGTTGCTGGTACAGAAGAAGGACCGAACATGGCGTTTTGTGTAGATTATCGCCACTTGAATGCTACTACGGTGAACAATAGATATCCATTGCTTATCATCGATGAACTTCTCGATGAACTGGCTGAAGCTCAATGGTTTACAAGTCTAGATTTGCGAGCGAGCTATCACTAGATTCAGATGAGACCTGAGATGAGCATAAGACGACATTTAAGACCCATAATGGGCATTACGAGTTCAAAGTGATGTCTTATGGTCCAACTAGTGCACCGGCCACGTTTCAAGGACTGATGAACATGATATTATCCCCTCTCTTGCGTAAAGGAGTGTTAGTATTCATTGATGACATACTTATTTATAGCAGCAACTTGCTGGAACATGAAGGACGATTGAGGGCAGTGTTGCAGATTCTGACTGATAATCAATTGAGAATTAAAAGATCGAAGTGTTCTTTTGCACAACAGCAACTCCTATTTGGGGCATGTCATTAGCAAGGATGGAGTGTCAAGAGACAATAAAAACATTGACGCTTGATGTGTGGTGGTCCTCTCCGCCCAATGTCAAAAGTGCGAGGATTCCTTGGCACAGTCGGTTATTATCGTAAATTCGTGAAGAACTTTGGGTTGCTCGGTAGGCCTCTCCTGAGACATGCTTAAGAAGAAATGTCTTTGTGTGGACACTGGACAAGGAGGCATCATTCGGGCTCTAAAGGCAACTCTTGTGGCGGCTCGGTGCTAGCCCTTCGACTTCAACAAGCGGTTAAATCGTGGAACCGACGCTTCAGACAAGGGCATTGGAGCTGTGTTAATGCAAGAGGGACACCCGTTAGCTTAACTCAGCAAGTCTCTAGGACCACGCAACCAAGGTTTGTCCACCTATGAAAAAGAAAGTTTGGCGATCATGCTTGCTGTTGACCAATGGAGACCTTATTTGCAGCATTCCGAGTTTGTGATCAAGACTAATCAAAAGAGCTTGGTGCATTTGGATGATCAAAGACTAAATACGGTCTGGCAACAGAAAGCCCTCACCAAGTTGTCGGGTTTGAGATACCGCTTGATCTATAAGAAGGGAGTGGAGAACAAAGCAGCGGATGCATTATCTCATCACTCCACCAGTCTTGTGGGGGATTTAATAGCTGTGTCCACTTGTGTGCCATCGTGGTTGACCGAGGTAGTTGAACTATTGACTCAGCTAAGTGTGAAGGGCGCGCCGCATCCTAAATTCAGACTTCATGATGGTATGTTACGGTATGCTGGGCGCGTCTGGGTTGGTGCTAATGTTCCTATGCAGCAGAAGATAATCACAACGATGCATGCTAGTGCAATAGGGGGACATTCGGGGTTTCAGGTGACATACAACAGAATCCGCAAACTCTTTGCTTGGCCGGGGTTGAAACAAGGCATAAAAGCTTTTGTATCGACATGTGCAATATGCAAGCGAGCAAAAACTGAACATGTGAAATATCCCCGTTTGTTGCAACCCTTGCCGGTACCAGATCAAGCATGGCAAATGGTGTCTTTGGATTTTATTGAAGGGCTGCCCTAGTCTTGAGTTACAATAGTATTATGGTTGTGGTTGACAAATTTTCCGTATGCTCACTTTGTGCCTCTTTCACATCCTTTACTTGCATTTCAAGTTGCTCAAGCCTATATCAGCAATGTTTTCAAACTTCATGGCCTGCCTCAATCCTTTGTATCGGATAGATATCGCATCTTCACCAGTACACTGTGGAGAGAATTGTTTCGGTTGGTGCAGACCCAATTGCGGATGAGCTCATCTTACCACCATAGACCGAGCGGTCGAGCGGGCGGGTCAATCAATGCCTTGAAGCGTATTTGAAATGTTTTGTGCATGCTTGTCCCCGTAAATGGTCGGAATGGTTGGCCTTTGCAGAGTTGTGGTACAATACATTATTCTACTCTACCTTGGGAAAGTCACCCTTTGAGGTTTTATATGGCCATAGCCCATGCCACTTTGGTCTGGTGGATGCTTCGGATTGTAATTCCCCAGGACAATGTTGATGGCAGTAAAGCAAGACAAGGAGTAAAGCGGCTTCGGAGGCCCAGTATGTGTTTTCCGGAATCTGACTGAGCTCGGTGATTTGGCAAAGTATTGGCGGTTAGTTGTTGTCGGACCCACGTAGCAGTCCATGGCGAAGAGATCTTTAAGTAGTGGTCCTGCTATTCAGTTTTGGTTACCAATGATGTAATAGGAGATTTCCTCTATCCCGTATCTTCTCTGAACTTCCCCCTTTCTTCTCTGGTTCTTCCCAAATACTCCTCTGAACTTCTGTAAAATACCTTCGATTACTATCTAAATACAAATTACTCGAGAGGTCGGTAACACCCAGTACCATGCATCACCAAGCCATCAAGCATATCCTCAGATATGTGAAGGGGACCATTAACTTTGGGCTTGCATATGGAAGAGGACATGAGAAGGAAGAGCTAGTCGGCTTCGCTGATAGCAACTTGGCCGGAGACACTGATGATAGGAAGAGCACTAGTGGTATGGCACTTTACCACTGTGGGAACCTCATTGGATGGGCGTCCCAGAAGCAAAAGACAGTGGCTTTGTCTTCTTGCGAGGCCGAGTTCATGGCGGCAACAGCTGAAGCATGTCAGACGCTGTGGTTAAGAAATTTGCTTAGTGAGGTGATTGGCTGCAAGCCAAAACCAGTTACACTCTTCGTCGACAACAAGTCCGCCATAGCATTGATGAAGAATCCTGTATTCCATGGTCGCGACAAGCATATTGACACTCGCTTCGACTTCATACGTGAGTGGGTGGAGAATGGACAGATCAATGTTGAGTATGTCTGTTCTGGAGAGCAACGTGCTCATGTACTCACCAAGACGCTAACAAGAATGAAGTTTGCAGAGATGCGGAGGCTTCTTGGAGTGAAAGATCTTGAACCAAGTCTAGATTAGGGAGGTGAATCTGAGTCAATAATCTCAGACTTGGTCATGTGCCAAAGTTCTGATTTGGCCGAGTCATCGGTTTTAGTTCGAGTCAACTAAAACAAGACTGACTTACCATGAGTTGCGTGCGTGCCTAGTTTAAAGGGTGTTGTGACTAGTTAATGCGTCAGTATGCGCATATGAATCGGATCTAGCAAGTATTGAGGATCCTGCACTTGTTTTGTTTTCAGTCTGTTAGTCTGTAGCTGAATTCAACGCTTCTATTGAAACTGAATATTGCCAGACGGGGCACAGTACAAAGACAGACAACTTCACTCTGAAAACTCTGCCTCTGTGTTCTGTTTTTCCCACCTCCCGAGTGAGTGCATCCTTGAGCAGTCTTCTGAATTTTCTTCAGGGTGTGTGCAAGTTGCCTCAAACCGTTTCCATCCATCCAAAGCCAACCTGAATTGAAACCCAACCCGTTTCGCCCGTTCCAATCCAACCTATTACCAGATTTATGTGCAACGATCCTTGGGTTGAAACCAACACCCTTCACGTGATCACGTCTCTGATCGACGACGCGTACAGCCCTGAGGGAGGAGCTCGGGAGGCAGTTAAACGGCAGAATCGTGCCGCCACCCTCTGACAGTGGGATGAACCTGTGTGTGGCGTGGGATGACGTCGAGAAGGCGGTGCCATCTCTGGTGTTCCACTTCAGTGGCGGAGCGGACATGGTGCTGCCGCTGGGGAACTACTGGGCGCCAGTGGACAATCTCACGTCATGCATGGCGGTCGGAAGCACGGATGAGATGAGCATCGTCAGCAACTTCCAGCCACAGAACGTGCACCTGCTCTACGACCTTGGCAGAGATGAGCTCTTTTTCCAGACAGCCGACTGCAGCTCGCTGTGATCACGCGTGGTGTCATGCATGCATGCATACCTAAAATAAAACTGGTACTACAGCTTCACCGTGCATTGCTGATGGGGCTTCAATACATATTAGAAACTTGGGAGCGAATAGCACCCGGACCTACGATAGGAACAACCTCATCCTATGCTCTCCTCGCCCGTCGGATCTCACTCAAAAACATCGATCTTAACTGTTCCATCTGGTGCAAACAAAAATCCAAGAACTGCAACATTAGTTCTTAAGCTTGCAATGAATCTTTGCTCCAGGTGCAACAAACATGAAAACAAAACAAAAAAACGTCTACTTCAAGCTCTCCTCGCGAGCATCACCTCCATCTCCAATAGCTCATCTGATCCGGAAAAATGAGAATTCATCAACAAATAATCTATTCACGCGTCCGTCCGTCATTGACCATTGCACCAACTTCGTCTAATGGGAAGCCCAATAGTGCAACAAAAATCACAACGAGGGCAACAAAGGTTACTAAATCATGCAACAAAAATCCATCTAGCTAGCTACAACAGCGCATGGCACAACGAAGCAACAAACCACATCTCTTGTTGCAACCAAAAAAAAATGCTCAGTGCAACAAATCACACAACCCACTACAACAAATATATCTCAATACAACTTTTCGGGAGGTTGGATTGCAACAAAAAAAATACTTTGCACAAAAAATTAAGAAACGCTTGCAACAATCTACCTCTGCGCGAAGGCAAGGTAAGCTATGCCCAACTACCTCCTCGTCGTGTCGTCCTCTGCTCACCTCTCGTAGAACCGCATCCTACAGTCTCAGTACAACCAGATTCTGCAAAATCCTGACCGCTCCTTAGATTTGGAGACCTTCGCACGAGCTCCAGTTGCGGGTGGACAGACTCCGTCGAGCTTTAGTGGCGACAACCTTGGGCCGGAGGTCAGCTGCAGAGCTGGGATGCTGGTACAGAAAAGGGGCAAATCAAGGATGGATCTCACCGGTGGTGGAGTTGGCTCGGTCAGAGCTCACGAGTCTGACGGTGCTCATGAGAGACAAGGAAGCTTAGAAGAAGGTGTGGACCGTGGAGAAGAAACGGGAGAAGATAAGATTAAACATTTGAATGAGTGGTGGAGAATGCATATATGGTGGGGGAGTGCAAGACAGCTGGACTGTTGAGCAAGCTGTCCGATTTTTTTCCTTTGTGTCAGGCGCATGGACGCTCGATGTCTAGGACTCTTATCACACAACGGACAAATAAGAATATAAAAAAAATGGAGATTGCTATCTATTCGCCAAAGAACTCAAAATGGTGATATATATTGCAAAGAGTATGCTCTGATTATAGGGAGAATGATTATGAATAAACGTGGATTAGGGTCTGGATCGGGATCTGGATTACAAAGGCACATAGGCTGGGTTCTTATAATCTACAAAACATCGGCAGTTTGTTGCAGTGGTGCCTCTTTGCGCCAATGGTTGCGTCTCTTCAAGTTAATCGTTGCGTCCCTTCATGATTGACTATTGTATCTCTGAATATTAAGGCCCATATCTTCTCTTGCTTGAAATAATCTTCCGCTGTGTTTTGGTTGTCGGCTTGTAAGCTTCCCTTGTAAACAACTCTGTTGATATTAATAAAGTTCTCGTTGTTGTATGTTACCACTTTTTGTATGCTGTGTGAGCTAGCTGTTGATCCTTGAGACTAACTCGGTTTGCATAGAGGACCTTGGGGTGATCCCAGCCCTCCACGACCACCCTTGGTGCAGTGGTGGGAGGTCTTGGGTGCTCTGCTCTCACACCTCCTCGGGTCCGCTCCTGAGTACCTTCGGTGGCCTTCAGACCTCACGGGTGGTCTGGAGGTTCCTCGGGTGATCTATTGGACCTCCTGGGAGATCCTGGTGGATTTTCCGGTTGGTCCAGGAGGACCTCTCGGGTGGCTCCGGGTGGGCGTTACATATTTCCTCAGTCCACCATTGAACCGAGATAAATGGCGGGATGGAAATCGTCGATGCTATCATGCAGAGAGCTCAAAGGACTGAACAAGACAGGCATCTGTGGAGAAAGCTCTTATCGAGTAGCGACACCGGGGAGAGAGGCCCGAACCAAGCCCTCCGGCGATTTCACGGTACTTATGGTGCCCTATCTGAGGTAGGCCTTCGTTTACAGAGAGTGATTTCTTGATTGAAGTTCTTAATCATTATAGGATAGAATTAGTTCATCTTGTACCGAATTCAGTTATGGTACTTAGCATCTTCGCCCACAAGTTTGTGACGTTTTTAGGAATAGCCCCTAGTTTGCATTTGTTTAGGTTTTATTACCAAATCATTCACAACAAGAAAGGTGCTAGTGCCTTGGGCTCTTTTTATTTTAAATTTCAAGATGCCAACAAGAGGGTGTTTTCCTTCTTGGCTACCAAAGATGCCAACCAAACATGGAGCAAGGAATGGTTCTATTTCGAAGTTTCGAAGACTGAGTAGGATTACTTACAGTCGTAATGCACCACCGACATGGCCCTCAGAAAGTCGAGTTGCTGACAAGGAGATCAACCTCTCAGATGATGAGAAGAGAGTGGTCCTGGTGATCAACAACCTGGTAGGAAGAGGTCTAACTGGACGAACGATCGTCTATGACTTCCTCAAGAACAAGATCTTCCCTCTCCAAAAGAGGGAGATATTATCCTGCAATTATGATGTTCCTGAAAATGGTAACAATCCATTTATCTTTTTACTCAAACTAAATTTTCATAGTTGAACTACAGTAACTTCTCATTATTCTGCAGTTCTTTCAAATGATGAGGTCCTAGCTAGGGCCTCAATCCTGTTAAAGGATCGGGTTCTAGAAAAGAAACCGATCGATATAGAAGCGCAGCCCCCAAGCTTGATCGGGGCTACCTTATCACTTAGGAAAGATCGCATAGTGGTAAGCATTCATAGAAATAATTAGACATGAGAAGAAAATTTGCCCGTGTCTAATTTGTATGTTTCTGGACAGACGATGCCGAAAAAAACATCCCATCTCAGATGTCGATGCAAGATCTTCTCCTCCTTTGGCAAAGAGTGCAAGGATCACTTCCAGACCTCCTGTCGCGCCAAAGAAAACGAAACCTGCATCTACTTCAGCTTCAGTTCTACCAAGACCTCTTGCTCCAATTCTAACTCCAACTCCTTTGAGACCTTCTACCTGCGAGGTATTGAAAACAAAAGTTAAGACTTCAGTTTCTCGATATGTCTCTAACCCCCAGCCAATGTCTTCTATATCAACTTTCTTGGCTCGGGTGGTCTAGGGTGAAGGATCGTTAGAAGAGTTTAGAGAGGAGGTCCCTCTTCAAAGGGTTCCAAGGTCAAGGACCTCCATGGCCATAGTTCCTTCCTCGTTGGAGCAAACGAGGGAACCTACTTTCACTGTTAATGAGGACTTTATGTCGCTCTTTAGTGAAAGTAGTTTCGAGATTGAGCAAGTTCTTCAATAATAACTTTATAATTTTGGCCTAAAATGACCAATCCGCTCTTTTCTTTTTAGCCTTTCTTTGCCATCAGACCCAAAAAGGGGACAACTGACAGCTCAGGAACAAACTTCGCCACCAATTGTACTGGCAATAGAGGAATCCCCGATAGAAGAGATTCTGCAAATGGAAATACCTCCTAGGACCACTAAGGAAGTGGTCCAGGATGTTCTGACGACGACTATTGGGACATCCAAGGGGATGCCACAGGACATGGAGGTTCAAACAAAATGGACCTCCCAAGAGGATCAGACGGAAGAGGTGATTTGTGGGTCCACTACAACAGGAGCGGACCATGAGACCACACGGTCAGAGAAGGTGGTCCATAACACCATTGAAACTCAAGACGAAGATGATCGTATCTTGGTAATTTTACTTTAAATATATCAGTATAGACCTGACTCATAGAATGTCTTAGGAGTCGCAAGATACCAGGTTTGATCCAACCAGAGGAGTTTTTCGTTTGGTTCAATTGGATCAATCCGAGAATGAAGTTCCTCTTGAAAGTTCTCCTTCTAGAACTGAAAAGAAAGACCTCCCAGACCTCATGACATTTGTGAGACCCCAGTTTATTTAGCTTGTAATGCTTAGTCTTCCACTGACTCTAGCATCACAAACAAAATACACCGTGCCTCGGAAAAATGTATACTTCCCAGAATTGCAATATACACACCATTTTACAAAATATTGCATCAATTCCATACAACACATATAACTGAAGCTTAATCTTTACAAGCAAAAGACATACATAATAGTCTTTACAAAAGAGAGACCAACAGGTCAAGAACAAGCTAAAAGAGTTAGAAGGACAGCGAAAGCAAAATGCCATAAGATGGCTAAGACAAAAGCCAACTGGTTTGCCTACACCCACAAGGCAATTCGACCCGACCGCCAAGCTAGTCGTCCCAACCACCACCACACATCTCACAAAAGTGAGGCCCTTGGGGCTCACCTTCTTCCTCTGCAACAATTAAGAAAAGCAAATGAGTACAAAAATGTACTCGCAAGACTTACGAGTAACAAACCTAGTTACTACTACATGCAGGCTTTCATCAAAGGAGAGGGCTCAAGGTTAATTTTCAGCATAAAGCAAGTTTTATTTGCAATAGATAATATGTTGAACGCAATTTTGACAATCTAAAATTTATTTGCATAAATAACAGCGAAACAGTAACGTAATGACATAAAGACAACCTGGAGATGACCAACCCAATGGCCATCACAACAATAGCATGAGTTATCCACTCGTACCACCCACATCAAGTTTTAATTTAAAAGGTTGTAGTCTAGTTCTTGCACGACCTTACCAAGCATGTCCATAACCTAGGATGAGGCTATTCGAATAGATCAAAACCCTGCAGGGGTGTACTAATGTACCCACACTTTAGACCGCCTTTTGCCACTAGATGAAGCACACTTCTTTTGGTATGCTGGCACGGCTGAGTCCTACGAGACATTTCCAATGAATTGCATTAATTAAGAGCCGCACGCATGGGGGTTAACCCTTAGTGATCTGCCAGTGAAATATGGATCACAAGGACCCATACGTAGAGTAGGATACACCGCTCGTGGTGCTCCTCAATCACATGACCCATCTTGTATATAAAATACACAACCTTCCACGGACTCATTAATTAATACCCCCCAAAGTACTAAGTCAAGAGAGGTCCCATATATCTCTAGTGTGGTTAGCATGCAAATATCGCTTGGCTTAGTGACACAAGTAACTCGGTCCTTACATGACATGGGCGACATCCTCAACCCTGGGGAGCCTAATGAACCACAGCTCCCCGTGCACGTTTAACCCGTGCACCCACCAAGAAACAACCAAGTTTCGCCCACGTCCAAACCATTTTGTTTTTAGTTTTGGTTTGCACAAATAAACAAAGCACAAGGTATGAATCATAAGTAATAGCAAGTTTCATGTGATCAAGGTTACCGACATAAGTTGATAACCGCCCAATTCTACCGGTATGTAAGCATTGTTAAGCATCATATCGTAAAGACAAATAAAAGGTCCTAAATCATTCACCGGGCTCTAATTCACCAATGAGGATAATATTCCTAAGGTAGTGACAGGGGTGAACAATTTCAGGGAAATAATACAATGGGATTAACTACCTCTAATCGACAAAATTAATCTTGACACAAAGAAGTATGCACACTTAGGTTTTGCAAACAAAATATTAGACTTTAAAAGTAATAGGAGTAATATGATCAAATGATGTTACACTGCTTGCCTTGCTGTAGGTCACTGGTTTGCTGCAAAGGATCACTCTCCAACTCAACACAATCGTCGGGTCCTATCGAAAAGGCAAGCAAATCCAAATAAATCGACGAACATTGAAGAAGACTCAAAACCAAAAGTGTTCCAAAACACATGAAACTTACACAGCAGGAAGATCATGATTTTAGCCAAATTTAGGAACAAGAATCATTTAATTTGGACTAAGGATGTAAAAATTATGGCCAAAATATTTTCAGTCTGTTAGAAAAATCAAAATTAAATTACTGTCTATTACTGTTCATGGCATAAATTTCTAGAAAGATCTGGAACTTGAAATTTTTATGGTAGGTAGATATTGGTATTCTAAGGTTAGCAAAATTGAGTTTACTTCATTTGGAGCTAAAATGAATTTATTATGATTTTTCTAAGTTATAAATCTAGGGCATGATTAATTTCAGAGTTACAGACTACCTTAAAACCTATGCTATGTTGAAGTATTCTAACAGAGGAACCTACTAAACTTTAGTTTGTTAAATTTGGAGCTATAGAGAGAAAACTATGCATTTTTGAAGTTCAAAACAAATAATAAGATGCAGACAAAAACTTTCGGGACTTAATCTTGAAAACCAACTCAAACTTGGGAGGTCGTGGGCCATTGATCAAAAATCACACAGCTCACGAGCACAGGCGCGAACTCCACCACGAGCACCTATGCGCAAAGACTTCATCGCGCCTAGGGAGGTCTTAATCATTAGATCAAGACTTGAGTGCAATCTAGCGGGGAGGTCCTAAGGTGGAGATCTAAGAGAGAGGTCCAACGGTGAGATCACGAAGGAGGAGGTCTTGGCGGCTAAGATCTACCGAGGAGGTATTAACTGCCAAAGACTCCACTGATGGATTTAGATCCAATGGCCCACGTGAGATGGAACGTTCAGACTACCAGAATGCCTCAATGAGTCTGGGCCTTGGATCTCAATATGGACGGCTTAGATCAAGATTACATCCGGAGGTCCGAATGTTCACGAGACCTAAGCCGTAGATCTAGAGATGAACGACAGAAAGAGAAACTAAACAATAGAGCTCCAAACGTGCTGAGGAGGTCTAGCCCATTAGATCTAGACCTAACGGTCCAGAGCTGAGAGGAGGTCCTAAAGCTAAGGATTTAACGGAGGAGATCTTAGACGATCAAGATTTCTAAGGGGGTCCTGAACGGCTAAGATGCGATCGAAGGAGGTCCTAGGTGATAAGCTAAACTGATGAGGAGGTCGTGGGTGGCTGAGATCTAGGCTCGGGAGGTCTCAATTGTCAAGATTCACCTAGGGTGGTCATGAGGGTTAAGACTTTCGGGACGGGGGGGGGGGGGGTTCCTGAGGTTTTCTTTACAAAAGACCAAGGGGTGGTCTTTAGCAAAGAGGACCCCGAGGGGTGGTCTAGGGGTGGTTTTTGCAAAATGACTAGGGGAGGTCTTTTGCGGAAACACCAAGAGTGCTCCTAACGGCTCAGATTAGATCTAAGGAGGTCGTTAACGGCCAGGATTTAAGCAGGGGAGGTCCTGGAAACTAAAGACCTTACATAAGAAGATCTAACGGCCAAGATCTGATTCTAGGAGATCATTAACGGTTAAGATTTGTCCTAGGAGGTCCTTAGTGGCTTAACGACACACACACGCTCTGCCGACAAGAACAGCATTTAACGCTAATGATTAGGTTTTCGGACAACATAAATGCTAATCATTAGGCTACAGGACTTGTCTGAGTAAGGGGTGACAAAAAACGCCGGAGACCAAATACGACAAAATGAAAAGCTAACGAGGTCCAAACAGAGCAAGATTTCCAATACTAAGGTACTAACCTGAGAATGGAGGAGGTCTAGGGATGGCCGCAAAAGCTTCGGTGACGGTGATGCTCGCCGGAGTTGAGGAAGATGACGAACCCGGCCACGAAAAGCAAGCTCCCAACTTGTCAACCTCTGTGAAGGTTAAACAAAACAAGTTAGGTGAGGCTTGAGGTGACCAGAATAACAAGATGACACGCTAAGATTGCAATTTGAACCACTGGAGCTCAAAGATCGCCGAAGATCTCCAAGGTCCGGCAATGGTGGCTACGCTTCTCAGAAGTTTTGAGCACAAGTGTACTGGGAGAGGAGCTAGGGTTGCAAAAGAGTGTCTAAAGAAGCTTAAGGGAGAAGATTGGGCTTCTTATATAGTCGGAGAGCCAAAGAAGAACAAGTACAATGCCACCTGGGTACACTGAGCTAGGGTACACTCGAAATGATAGGAGTAGGTAACAGAAAGACTTTTGGGCAAAAGGTATGCCACACATTTAATGTTGGCAGCACATAGCCGTTTGTCAGGACAGAGAGTTGACAAGGTACTACTCTATACTGCCATGCGCACGAAAAATGATGATGACCAGGCTCAGAGAGGTCCCACAGTCAGTGAGAAAACCTAGGTGGACTGGTCAAAGAATGCAACGGCTAAAATAAGAGCTGAGCTCCAACTAGGGAGGTTTGGACGGTTGGATGAGAATCGAAGGGCTCAGATTTTAAGTGAGGCATGGTGGTCTTAACACTTAGGGAGGTCTGAGGCACAGATAAGTGGATGGACGGTCCACGATCACTCAAGTGCTAACAGAGGTGGTTGAGGAGGTATGAAGAGATCTGTTGAGGACGACCTAGGGTGGTCTTTGCAAAAATGCAAAAGAGGTTCTAGGGGAGGTCCTGGAGGGTGCTCTTTACAAAAAGGACATGAGGTGGTCGTGTGGGTGGGATGTCTTTTACAAAGACCAGAGGTGGTCTTTGAGGAGCTCCCGAAGATCTTAAGCTGTAGGGCCAAGATCCAACGGCTGACACTGTTTGCACCTAAATGACAGAGCTCGAGGTGCTCCAAGCGGTTGGGTTCAACCCAGATCCCGAGTCTGACTCGAACCCAAACCAAAGGTTTGACTTAGGGTTTCATTTGAGCTGGAAACTTTGAGGAATTTTTAGAGATAGTAAACTAACTCCAAAATTTATGAAATTTTCTGATAGCTTGCTAACTTTGAGATGGACCTTTGTAAAATTTCTAGAGGTTTTATGCTGAGCATTTTCTCTAACAATTCTTCAAGGTGTTGACTTAGGCTTTGACCATGGTCGTGGTGGTTTATTGCCTCTTAAAATATTCAAACCATTCCTAACAATTGCGAGTACGGGAGGGTCAAGCGACCAAGGAAACAATATCTTGGGAGTAGAACCGAGGATTTTCAACAAGAAGTCTAAAACTTTAATGACAAGGGAGTTTTAGGGTTTTGATTTCCCCATGATTCCTTCATAAGAATTACAAGAAATGTCAAAAACTTTAAGATGCAAGAAAAAGTTTTAATTTCTACACATTTTCTTACATTTAAAACACAAGTCCAGAATTGAGATGTTACAACATCTGTCAAAAGGTGTTGGAAAGTCAACGTTCACATGATTGGGGAGATCAAAATTTTCGGAGAGGAGAAAGAGAAGTAAGTATATAAAGTTATTATTTAATCATAAGATTTTGATTAAATAATTTACTTATGCTCTTATTTTCACTGTAGGGAGTGTTTACTAGCAAAAGCTGGATAGGAAAAAGCTGAGTTTGTACTTCATGCTCTCAGATTAAAATTGTCTGTAACAACCCAAAAATACCAAAGTGCAAAAATATGGGATTTTTAAAAACTTCTTATAAAATTATCCGTTGTCGTTATTTTCTACTTGCCTTGTCGGGAGTTTTTGGTCTGTGCTCTCTTCTGCCAACATAAGTGACTAAAATAAAAACTCTGGAGGCGAGAACCCTAAATACAGAAAACCCTAAGTGTAGAAACCTTAAGAACATAAACCCTAGAAACAAAGGCCCTAACGTCAGAGGTTATAAAAGCAAAATTAAATCTAAGGTATAGTATCGGATGCAAGTAAATCATCTTAACAAAGTAATACTTTTGAAATGTTACATGAAATATAAAACTCTAAGATCAAAAGAATAAAACTAGAAACCCTAGTAATCCAAACTTTAAAAGAAAATATTGTAAACATAAGCCTAACTAAAATACCTTATGCTAAAAAGTCTTCTGAAAAGGTTTTTGAGAATGAAAATCCAAAGTAAAATTTTCCTTCAGAAACTGATCCATCAAATTGATTTTTTTTCTCCATCTCTCATTTCTTCTTCTTGTCCTTTCTTGTATCACTGTTCATTTGGCTAGTCCTATTGGACTGATGCGGCTCGATCGGACCGGCTCCCGCACGCACCCCCTATGCTTATTCTCCAGCCGAGCCAACACAGCGCCACCTTCCTCTCTGCCCCACCTGCCAGCTTTCGATCGCCACGCCGCCCCGGAGCCCGCAACCCAACACCACGTCGCAGCCATGCAGCAAGCGCCGGTCACTCGCTGTCGATCAACCATCGCATCGTAGCCGCTCGCCCATGCCATCGCCATCACCTCGCCCCCATCTTGACCCAGATCGCACCATCTCCCGCTCTCACCGCGCAACCACAACATCACCAAAGATCGCCTCCTCCGCCTCCATCCCTATGGGTGTGTTTGGTTCTTCATACCCCTAGCCTGGCCGTCTGACAGTCATCCAGGCTGAAGCGAGCCAGGCTAAGTCGATGCAAGATGGGTGTAATACCCCCAAAAGTATTTGAAAGGACTTCCGGAGAGATTTAATTGTGAGTTAAAGGATTAACTGCTTAGAAGTCGATTTAGAGGCGAACCTTTTGGGAGTTAATTAATTAGGCAACCATCGAGGGGGCTTCGCATTTGCTAGACAACCCTGGCCCTACTCTGCCACGGGAGGCCCATTAGTGGGCTGGCCGGCCAAGGCCCAAGAGGGGGCGGCACAAACCCTAGCCCTCCCTCCTCCAAGCGCAGACCCCTCCCTTCCCCTTTCCTCCCCAACCGCCGCCACTTTTCCCCACCACCTCCCTGCCTCCTCCACACCTCCTTGCGCACCTCCCACCTCCTCCACCTCCATTGCTGCTGGCCAAAAGGAAGGAGAAGCTCCATTGCACCGGCCAAGGAGGAAAAAGAAGGAAAAGAAGAGAAGGGAGAAGAAGAGGAGAAGAGAAGGAAGAGAGGAGAAGGAGGATCGTCTTCGGGGTTTGTTAAATGCGTCGTCCAGCACGTCGTCAAGGGTAACGACGGGTTTCTGCGTTGAGTGATAGTCATTAGAAGCGTTTGCTAGTAGATCGATTGCATCGGTTAATTTCTGTTCTCTGTCCAATTTTGTCCAGTAGCTTGCGCGGCCGATTTCATGTGGTTAGAAGCAGAATTAGGAGTTTGGATCTCCTAGAGTTGTAGATTATGTTCTTAGCTTTCAGTGGCCACCAAAATCACCCAAATCCGATTAACGGTCAGGAAGTTATGAATTTTTAGTATCGCTACTCTGTTATTCTGTCAGTTTTGAACAGTCTGTAGAAAATGGGATGAATCTGCTAGTTAAAGTCAAAATCAGAGGACCTCAATATAACGAAAAATGTGGGTAATTTCTATACCTTTTCATAGAGATAAAGAACACGAGATTTGGACTTTCGTAGCAAAAGTTATGGTGGTTTTAGCGTACTGTCCAGAGAATCCAACGAGAATTCTGTTGTCTGATGATTGGTTTGATAGGGAAGTTAATGACAGAATCAAAGGGCTCCCCAACTAGGTTTATTTAGGTAATTCAATTACCTTTTGAGAAAGTCTAAGAGCATCTTAATTGAACTCCTGAGCAGAAAGTTATGTATTTTAGAATTTGGCTGTTTTCAGTGAGCACAAAAACGATCGCTAGAAATTGGAGGTTTGGTTAACGCTGGGAGTTTAGTGAGATCAATTGTGTTGTTATTTTATGCTTTTGGTCCAGCGTGTTGGTCTTAGATTGGGATACCTTTATGTTCAGGTGGGCGCGGTTCCAGGCAGCACCCTCTTCAGCCCACCGCTCTCGCATGGTTAAGGCAAGTATTCGGTTATAAGCGTATTTTGGTTGTATGATATGATCGTTGTGATTACTTGTTGTAGCCTTGCATGAATGTTAGTGTAATGAGTTTTCCTTTTATCTTGATGAATGCAAGCTATGGTTAATGTTTCCCTTGAGCGTTGCTAAATCTTACATGATGTTATGTACATGTTAAATTCTTGGGTATAAAAAGACGTGGGTATGGAGCATTTGCATGTTTCAAACGTGTTGGAGACTTGGTCATGAAAGCATGTTTTGATATATGATAGCGAAGTAGGGTTGCTTACATGATAATGAGTATATGATGTATTCTGCTTATGAATATGTTATCATGGTGCATATGCATGTTGAGAGCATACAGGTGCCACAGTCACGTGGTGATCAAGCACATTCGATTGAGGTCCCGTTATGTAGATGACGGGCAGAGGTCCCCACATTCGTGGAATGTGGGCTATGAATAAAAGAGGTCCCCATCATTAAAGTGATGGGCAAAGGTCCCTATACATGTGGTGTATAGGCTTTTGGTCCCCGTGCGAGAGGGCATGTGCAAGGGTATACAATGACGGTTGTATACCCGCATTACTGCAGAAATGCGAAAGAGATAAAGTTAAAAGGTGCATTGCATTGGTTGCATTCACATGAGCATGAAGACTATACTTTGGTGCATTGTTTATCTTGGATTATTGATGCTATGAATGTTAACTTGCTTAGCCTTGTTGGTACTTACGAGTCTTTGGGCTCACTCTTGCTTTGATGTGTTTTAGGTACAACGGCAAGACCGCATGCATGGGAGGGAGTAGATGTTGGATGCACGCACTACCACTCAATCTTAAGAATTACTTATGGATAGTTTGAGTTTGATTAATCGTAATAATGAGAATAGCAAGTTTTGGTTATGTTTATGAGACTATCCCGCATGCTTGAATGAACCTGATTATGATTATTGATAATTGCCTTGATTAATTGTTTGGAACCTCGGTATAGTTGACTATACAAAGGAGGTTTTGTCGAGATTTTGTATTTGGACTTAGTTTAACCTAGTTTAATTTAATTTTAGTAGCATTCGGTGCTCAATCTTTGTTTGAGGTGTTACATTGGTATCGAGCGGGCGGTAGGTCCGTGGTGATTGGATTTACAACCTAGGCAACTTAAATTGCTAAAATTTTGTAATGGTTAATGAACTTATAAACCCGACACATTGTGCACATGAGGATGGGATGGGTCAAGCATTGCATTTACGCATTTGTTGAGTTGTATTAATGATTCTGTTTTGAGATAATCATTATATCTATAGTATAATACTATGGTTATTATGTGTGGGGTAACCCATGTTGAGAGGTGGAGGTAGTGGTTGTGGTCCCGAGCTATACCGGGTTACACCACCGTTCGTGGTATAGGAATAGCGAAGTATCCACACGAGAGATCGTAATACAAAAGCGTCGATGCGAGAATCTTTAGAAGAGTTGTTCTCTTCCGAATTTGAATTTGGTCAACTCTTATCCGGTTAAGATTGATGGGTTTCTTTGAAATTTTTGGTGTGTTTCCTTTGGCTTAATTTGCCCATAAATCAATTATTGTTTTCCCAACCGTTGAGTTATTCTCGCGATTGGTGAACTCGCTAATTGTCAAGATTGACTTTTGTAGTGTTGGTTTTGTTTTCTCATTGGAAAGCTTGACCTATTTATTCGCTTGATGTTTTGGTTAATGAAAGTTTCCTTTTGCAAGTCCTTTAGTTCATGAAGGCTTTGACTCAACGATCTCTCTTGGGTATTTTGAGTGTTGAAGATTAATGGTTGTGTTATGAGTTTCAAGTTGAGTCCGCATGATGTGTGCATGATCGATCTTAACTAAGGTCCTTATCAAAGAAAGTTGAATAAGTGGAGGTGGTCCTCTAGTGGTTCTTGATGAGTCGTGACTATGAGTATGACAATATTTAGTTGGAATCAATAAAGTTACTAAGAGGTGTGGTACTTTGATGAATTGGTCCGATCGTTAGGATTGTGGTGTGAGGACCGGAATATTTAACCAGAACACTTAACCTCCAATTGGTTCTAGCGTTACTAATTAAACATTCTAAGCCTCGATGGACATATGCTTCCTGCATTGCAGCATATGTACATCATCACAAAATACACATCAATTCCATACACATACATTACTAAGTTCAACAACGACATACATAAAGTTATTACAAAAGAGAGCCGACGCCAAATAGAACAATATACAAGAATGACAATGAGCAAAAGCGCCATAAGATGGCTAGAACAAAGTCGACCGTTAGCCACACACCCACAAGGCAACCGACCGGGCCGCAAGCTAGTCGCCCATAGCTACCACAACACACTCACAAAAGTGAGGCCCTGCTCACCTTCTTCCTCTGCAACAAAACAATTAAGCATAGCAACCGAGTACAAAGATTGTCTTTGTACACGCAAGATCGACGTGTGGAATAGCGGACCTATTCATAACTACATGCAAGCTTATTTAGGTGGAGGTTGTATGTCTTATTTTGCATGAAGCCAACTTTATTCGCAATAACGTAATATATTTCAAAAGCAAATTTGCAAATCATTTGGTTATCAAAGTGATGAGAAGTACTGATACATACAAGTAACCACTGAAGTGACTATCCCAATAGTCACTACAACATAGCACGAATCCCGATTCGTACCACCCATCAAGTTTTAATTTAAAAGGTTGTAGTCTAACTCTTGAAAGACCTCCCCAAGCGTGTCCATAACCTAGGGCGAGGCTATTCGAATAGTTTTAACCTGCAGGGTGTACCAATGTACCCACACTTGAGACGCTTTAAGCCAAAGCACACTTAAGTAGGTATGCAGACACGCTAAGTCCTACGAGACGCTTTCCAATATTGTGTATTAACTACGAGCCGCTCGTATGGGTAGAAACACCATACGCTACATTGCAAGCGAAAGACGACAAATCCCATCCCGGTGAAGTCTTTCGACACTACAATGCTCCCAACACCATCCTCTCCGCGACCTCCTGCGACCGGAGCCAATACACGCCAAAGTACTAAGTCAAGAGAGGTCCCATACCTCTAGTGTGGTTAGCACGCTAAAATGCTTGGTTTAGTGTAACAAGATGTTCGGTCCTTGTTGACTTAGGCACCATTCCAGTCACACCAAAATCACACCATCATACCATTGTGCCCAAGTCTAAATCATTTTGTTTTCAGTTTTAGTTTTCATAAGTAGACATGGCACAAGATGGAAATCATAATACATAATAAGTTTGTGTGATCAAGGTTATCGACAAGTCGATAACCGCCCATTTCTACCGAAGCTAAGCGTGGCTAAGCAATTAATTCGCAACTACTAAGTGACAAGAGCCCATCCACGAACTCTAAATCACAGCAAGTAACCTAGGCTCATGGTAGTAGAGGATAATCATTTGCTAAGGAAATGCATCTACTAGGCCAACTATTAAAACAAAATAGCAATGCATACATAGAATTTGTAATCAACATAAATACTCAAAATACTGGGATTAACATGATCAAATGCTTGCCCGCTTGTCGTTGTTCAATTTGTTGCGGAGGGTCGTTCTCGGGTTACCGCAAATGTCGAATCCTAATTAAAAGGCAAAAGAACCAAGAACAACCAATAAGACTAGCAACACTTAAACAAAAGAGCAAGCAAAAATTATCCAAATACAACGAAATTTATACACAAGGTAGAATACAAATACACCAGACATAGAAACCGAAAACCTAATTTGGATTTGTGGTGCAAAAGATATTACCTAAAAACACATTTTCTACCATAATTAGCACTGTAGCAAAAATATTTTCTAGAAAGATTTTGAAGCTGAAATTTTTATGGTAGCTACCTACTGGTATAGAGATAACCCATATAAAATTTCAGGTCATTTGGAGTTAAAGTGATTTAGTTATGATTTTCTAAGATGCAAAATTAGCATAATGCACTTTCCAGAACATAAATATGTTCAAAACTAATTTTGATGAAGTATACCAACAGAGGGTTTTCTAGAATTTATCATATATATTTTGCAGTTACAGAATTACTTGTGCATTTTATAAGCCTTCCTAATTTTCTAAATGCGAAAATAGGTACTAAATCATTAATCAAGGTTTACATTTACAATCTTGGACCTACCATCATTTTATATTAACATTGGGTTAATAACAAATTTATCAAGGTGGAATCATTCATTTTGGACATACATGAGCAAGATATGCATTTTCTAAAGTTTTATTCATTTTCTGAATATTCAAAATGACGTAAATCAAGTTATTCCTATTTATACAATTTTCTCTTTGGAACATGCTTAAATCCATTTTTATAATAAGCTAAAGTGATAACATAATTTATTACAGATTGGAATTAACTAAAAGCGCTTAAAATGAATTAGTTATGAGTTTCTAAAGTTTTATATCATTTTGGTTGATAAACAAATACTACCAAATACGTAACCACCCAATACAAAGAAAATGACGTGGACAACTCACAACCCTTGATCTAACATCCTACGGCTCACGCGCGCAAAACAGCAGACGCCGCGAACCCAAATGAAACCCACCGTTGGATCAAGATCCAACGGTTCCACGAGTGTATGCAACCGGACGATGCGGTTGCCTCGGTGAACTACGCATCGCAGATCTAAAGATGAACGCTCGTAACCCAAATCTAGGGAAGGTCCGATTGCATTCATGATCTCAAACGCAGATCACGAGATGGACGGTCCAGATGATGAGGAACCGATGGTCCGAATGCATACAAGATCCGGGCCGCAGATCACAAAATGGACCGCGCTATAGATCAAGTTCAAAAAGAGGTATCGACGAGCGGACCGCATGTCGCTGATTACGAGTCACGGCATCAGCAACGATTAACCTGCTGCGCACGCAGCAATCGGCCCACAAGTCGACCGCAGAAGGTTTCCGACAGATTAAGTGCCGACATTTTTATTAATCAATGATTAAGCATTAATGATGTCGAAGCGATGCTGAGTGAAACAGAGATTGATTTAAGGAGATTGGGCCCATCGTCGCTGGCTCAATACTAATGATTAAGACACACCAACACTAATGATTGGTAATTAATGTGTCCTAATGATCCGACGAAACGGAGCTTCTCAACCGCAAGAAACCCGAGTGGCTTTGACGGCTTGTCGCCGCGACTCCGCTGCGCTACGCGAACAAGACCCAAATGGATTTGCAATAACAATACGAACCTAATGGTAGCATTCTCGCCGCGCGGGATCAGAACGCCGCCAGCCGGAAAGCGAAACGGAACCCTACGGCTAAACACGAAAATAGCAAAATGCTCACTGCACCCAAGGAAGCGCCCATGACTTCTAGGGACTATATAGGAGCTACCTTATCCGAGAGGAGCTTCAAAGATGGCCGGGGAAGACTTGAACACGATGAAGTCCACCGGAGCCGAAGAAGATGAAGTGGAAAATGAGGTTCTGAGCAAAATGAGTAGAACCAAATCATTACCACAGCTTCATTATAGCTCAAAGAGGCTCCAAAAGCAAGTAATTGCAAAAAGAATCACTTACCTGAGTCGAGAAGAAAGGGGTGAAACTAAACGAAAATCTCCAAACTTAAAATTGAGTGATTCCCGTGAATGCAACCCAAAATCAAGTTAGGGAAATATAAAGGAGGTTGAGGAGTTCACAAGGGTGCAAGAAAAGTTGAAGATGAACCATCGGACACCAAGGCGCCATTAGAGCTCTACGGCCAACAATGGTGTTTTGAGGGTGAGAGGTGTTCTTGAGCTCAAACTCAGAGAAGAGCAAAGTGTGGTGCAAAGGAACACCAGGAGGACCTAGAGGGGCAATTATATAGGGGAAGGATTAGGGTTTCGATCAAGGACATGAGCCCATGGTGAGCTCGGTTCATGCTCCGGTTGTAGACCAAGAAAAGATGGGAGCAAGTGAGACTCGGGACAATGGAGGAGAAAGCCTGAGCGCATTAAATGCTCCACAGAGAGACGTTGACGAAAGCAACTTTGAGGTGACCCATCAACGCCACCCACTCAACCTCTCTCTTTCTGCCATTGCCGCCCGCACGCTCGAAGAAGCAGAGGAGGAAGAAGAACAAAAAACAAACCACGACCGTCCGGATTAAAAATGGACGGTCACGATTTAGCGAGTTCGCGGGACGGTCCGGCTGTTCTCAGAATCGGACGGTTGGATCGAGATCCAACGGTCCCAATTTGTTAATGTAACCGAGGGTCCGAATGCTCACACGAACGCGGGCCACGCGATCCAATCCAACGATATCGCACGCGCGCTTTGAAAGGGTGGCTCGTGCGCTTAGTTGATCGACCGATCAATTGCTCGAGCCCAGTCCGACTTCGAACCCGAGTAACAAGAAAAACCTAGTTTGACTTTGAAATAAAAACAGGACTTTGAGAGATTTATTTGAGGTAGCAAAATAACTCCAAAAATTCTGAAATTTTTACAGGGCTTGCTAACTCAGATATTAACTGTGTAAAATTTTCAGAGATTTTTATGCTGCGAATAAATCTCCAAAAATTCTGCAAGGCTCTGTTTTAATGTTTGACTGAGAGTCAAACAGGTTTGACTGCCTCTAAAAATATTCAAACAATTTCTAAAAATTGTGAAATTTTTCAGAGGGGTCATATACCACCACAGAGACTTAGGGAAAATATATCCAGAGGATGATCATAAGATTTGACAAGATTGTTTTTGGAAGAACAAGATTTGGATCAAAAGGACTTGTGACAATGTAATTCCATAATCCTTTGAACAAGAATTGCTTGGCACAACAGGAAATACATGATGTAAGAAAAAGTTTTAATTTCTACTGGTTTTCTTACATTTGAAACACAAGCCCAAAATTTGGGATGTTACAACTCTCCCCCCCTTACAAGAATCTCGACCCGAGATTCCGTCTACTCGGAGAAGAAAGAAGGAAAATCGCAAGGCGATCTTCTCGCCCCAAGTTGCTTCATCTTGAATGGTTTGACCATCTGAACCTTAAGGAACTTTATGACACGGTTCCTTGTTCTCCGCTCGATTCTCAAGAATACGCAACAGGATGTTCGCAGAGGGTCAAATTCTCCTCGCACATCGAGAGTTTCCAACGGAGTTTCGGGCTTGGGACACGGAGGCACTTCTTCGGTGTGAAACATGGAACACATCATGCACCCTCAAGTGCGGTGGCAGCTCCAATCTATATGCAATCGCTCCAACTCTCTCGACGATACGATAAGGCCCAACATATCGAGAGCCAACTTGCCCTTGATGCCAAAACGCCGATGGCCCTTCAAGGGTGAGACTTTGAGATACACAAAGTCATTGGGCTCAAAGCTCAACTCACGGCGACGACGATCCGCATAGCTCTTTTATCCGATCGGCCGCGTGCGCAGATGCTCGCGGATCAACCGAACTTGACTTTCGCCTCATTAATCGAATCGGGCCAAGAATCGCCACACCGCCTCACGACTACCAATGGGGTTGCATCTTCTTCCATACAAAGCCTCAAATGGTGCCATGCCAAGACGGCCTCGATAGTTGTTGTAGGAGAACTCAGCAAAAGGTAGGCACTTCTCCCACTTGTTCCCATAGGAAAGAACACAAGCACGAGCATATCTTCCAACACTTGGTTGACTCGCTCTGTCTCGCCATCGATCCCGAGGATGAAAGGTCGCTTCAAATGAAGGCGAGTCCCCATAGCCTCTTGCAGACTATGCCAAAACCGCGAGGTGAAAAGCGCACCACGATCGAAATAATCGCCTTCGCACACCGTGAAGACTCACAATCCTCGAGACATAAAGTTCGCCAAAGGCCCCACACGGCCGAAGTCTTGACGGAAGGAAATGTGCCACTTTAGTCAACTCCGTCGATCACGCACCCAAATAGCATCATTCCTTTGGACGAGCGGGCAATCCGTGATGAAGTCCATGCCAACCGAATCCCACTTCCATACCGGCATCGCAAGGGCTGAAGAAGACTCGCTTGACGCTGATGTTCGCCTTCACACGACAAAGACACGCCGCACTCTGCAACGAACTCGCAATCTCGCGCTTATTCGGGTCCACCGTAATCTCGATTTAAGATCCCGATACATCTTGGTAGCCCCGGGTGAATAGACAAAGGAGAATCATGGGCCGCGCGAGAATCAAATTCCGCAATTCCATGACCTTAGGGAACACAAGGCGCCGCCAAACCACACAACGCCATGCTCATCCTCCTCAAAAGCACTTGGCCATCCCATCCTGATGTTCTCGCTGATCTCGCTCACCCCGCATCGTCGTCACGTGCCGCTTGATTTGGTCCACCAAGGTTGGTTGCACAACCAACGGCAAGGGAACCGTGCTCGATCAAACCCAAATTGAGGCGCTGAACTCCGAATGAGAGCAGGCCGCTCTTGGAGCATCAACATGTTGCAATACACCTTCCGACCGAGTGCATCCGCAACAACATTGGCCTTGCCCGATGGTACCGAATACCCATGTCGTAGTCCTTGATCAATTCCAACCATCTTCTTTGCCCGAGGTTCAGATCCGGTGGGTGAACAAGTACTTCAAGCTCTTGTGGTCTAATACACCTCACAACGGTTACCAATCGATAATGCCGCCAAATCTTGAGTGCATGGACCACAAAGACTAACTCCAAGTCATGAGTAGGATAGTTGAGTTCATGAGGCCTCAACCGCCGCATGATGCATAGGCCACAACCTTGCCTTCCCGCATAAGAACACAACCTGCACTCGACGAGAAGCATCACAAAGATATCAAAACTCTTGTGAATATCGTGAGAACAAGCACCGAAGTGAGGTCGAGTCGCTTCTTGAGTTCCTGAAAACTCACATCACAAGCAATGACCACTCAAACTTCTTGTCTTTCTTGAGTAGTTCACCATAGGCTTTGCAATCTTGGAGAAATTCTCGATAAAGCGCGATAGTAGCCACCAAACCAAGAAAACTCCGCACATCGGTGACCTGACTTGGGCTGACCCAAGATAGCACATCACCGACCTTGCTAGATCCACACCACACCTCCCGCTGAAAGAACATGGCCCAAGAATGCCACTTCCTTCAACTGTAACTCGACTTGCTGAATTTGGCATACAACTGTGCTCACGCAGCCTGCCCAACACAAGCTTAAGATGCTCACAGTGCTCTTCTTCACCCTTGGAGTAGATAAGGATATCATCGATGAATACCACCACAAACCTATCCAAATACTCCATGAATAAGGAGTTCATAAGATTCATGAATAAAGCAGAGCATTAGTCAAACCAAAAGACATGACGGTGTACTCAGAAAGACCATAACGAGTAGCAAAGGCCGCCTTAGGAATATCCTCTGTCCCGATCCTGACTTGATGATAGCCCAATCTCAAGTCAATCTTGAGAAGACTCGTGCTCCGTCCAATTGATCGAAAAGATCATCAATACGGGCAAAGGATACTTGTTCTTTACCACACCTCATTGCTTTGACGGTAATCAACACACATGCGCAAGGTCTTGTCCTTCTTCTTCACAAAGATAATCGACAACCCCAAGGAGATGAGCTAGGACGGATAAAACCCTTCTCTTGCAGCTCACCCGCTTGCTTCTTCGCCCTCCAACTCATTAGGAGGCATGCGACACGACCTCTAGAAATAGGGCGACGGCAAAGAACTCGATCACAAACTCCGATCTCGAACAGAGGCATCCCCGGCAAGTCTTCGTGAAAGACATCCGCAAGTCACACAATCGTAGGGACGCCGCGAATCTCCAATGCCGGCCGCTTCAAGGACATAAAGGTGGGGTTCTCGAATCGCGTGAAAACCCAACCTGCTTCACCGGCGGGTCGGTGAGGTAGACAATCTTCCCCGCACAATCGACGGCCCCAAGTGTTGGGACAACCAATCCATGCCAAGAATCACATCCAAGCGCCGAGTCGAGTAGAATAAGATTCGCCAAGAACCCTACGCTTCATGTGGATGGGAACATCCCAAGATACTTGGTCGTACTCATTTCCAACCCGAGAGCGAATCAAGAAGGGAATCCCGTGAGGAACACAAAGGAAGCCCACAATCAACAAAGAAAAGACCTCGAAATAAAAGAATGCGAGGCCCCAGAGTCAAATAAAATCAGAGCAGATGCAAATTAACAAGGAGCGCATCTAACACCACGCCGGGTGCCTCCCGTGGCCTCCTCACCGAGATATGGTTGACTCTGCCGCCTCCCAAGCCCGGTCTTCGTCGTGGGTGACCACTCCTTGCCCGCGCCTCCATTAGGACGAGGCCGCCTGGCTTTCTTAGGACAACCACTGCAGAGGGGCCCTTGTCGTGGGCGAAGCAGTGTGACGCCGGCCGCGGGTTGCGGGAACACCGCCGCTGGTCGCAGCGCACGCGATCGAAGTCACGCTCGCGGAGGACGTGGAGTCGGTGCCAAGGCCTCGGCGGTGGTGAAGCCAAAGAACGGCCACCGGTGCAGTCCAACACGGACGAACGAGGCCGCCCGCGCGCATCGTCGGCCTCCCACTTGCGCTATGACTCCGCCAGCTCTCGCTTTGTGCTCGCGATAATGGCCTTGTCCACCAAGGTCCGGAAATCGGGAAGTCCACAATAGAGAGCTTGTCCCGAAGCTCTCGCACAAACCTCCACGAACTTCTCCCGCTTGGCCTCATCAAGCCACCTCTCAGAGAGCGCATCTCCCAAATGGTTGAACTCGTGAAGGTACTTCACTACGCACTTGCGCTCGCTTGAGCGCAAGGAACCTTCTTCTTCGCCTTCATCAGTGCCGGGGACATGGGCCCGACTTAAAGTCGATCGAACTCTTCCCACGAGACCACGTGGTCCCGCAGTCAGATGGCGAGGAAATTCTCCCACCATGAGAGTGCCGCACCTCCAAACCGATGGATGCGGTGCGCCCGCCCCGCCTCGGCATCGAGCAACGCTGAGCTCACAACCGCACGCAGCCTGGCCGCTCATGGCCCAAGGGGTCCCCTGACCGAGAAGGTGGAGGTCGAGCACGGAGGAACTCCAAGTCCCCACGAGATCGGGAACCACCTCCGCATCCAGAGGCACCAGAGTGAGTGGAGGTGTTCCCGGCGATGACCTCCAATACCCTGACGGTCCTCCGAACGACATGCTCGACCGCATGAGGACTTCCGCCATGGTCGAGGAGGGGGAAGATCCTCATCTGACTACCCACCGATTCCTACCGCTACGTGTCCCACCACCATCCCGATTTACTAAGACAAGTTAGATACGCCAAGACCCAAGAACACAGAATCCAAACTTAGTTAACATGACCAACGAACAGCCACAAAAGAACATGAGGTCATAAATCACCGAATCCACTTCCCAAACGACTAACCCGTATGGAAGAACGAGTAATCGCTTGAGAAGACCCAAAATTTCAGAACTAAAATCTGGCTCAAAACAGTCCAAAAATCAAGGTATAACCACCGATAGAGTATAGACATTAGCTAATTTCATATCACTTACCCTTTATTCCCACCAGCTTTAGTTGAATTATCCTCTCATTATCTACCTTCTTTAGAACCTTTGAGCTTGCTGTCCGGAAATTGACGCTGCTGTCCAGATTTTGCATCCAAGCTCCTAGTCGAAATTTTCCATTCCGTAAGCTTCAAAACCTTGTAGAAGGCAGCCAACACTTCAATTTGCCAAACTCATTGGTCCCCAAACCCAAATTAAACGATAAGGACTATCCTTTGAAGAAGATGAGAGGAAACAATTTTCAAAACTCAAACCGTAACAAGACGAGTGGAGAAAACTAAGATAGGTAAGGAGTAAAATCTGATAACTTACTTAATTTTCATAAACCATTTGACTCTTGAAAATAGGTTTTCGTAACATCCTACAGGCTACCAAGCTAGGGGTTTCACGCACAAGATGGCTCGATACCAACTTTGTGAGGACCCTAGATTTAACCAAGAACACTTAACCTCCAATTGGTTCTAGCGTTACTAATTAAACATTCTAAGCCTCGATGGACATATGCTTCCTGTAATTGCAAGATATGTACATCATCACAAAATTACACATCAATTCCATACACATACATTACTAAGTTCAACAACGACATACATAAAGTTATTACAAAAGAGAGCCGACCGCCAAATAGAACAATATACAAGAATGACAATGGAAGCAAAAGCGCCATAAGATGGCTAGAACAAAGTCGACTGCTAGCCACACACCCACAACAAACCGATCGGCCGCCAAGCTAGTCGCCCAAGCTACCACAACACAACACAAAGTGAGGCTCTTCTGCTCACCTTCTTCCTCCGCAACAAAACAATTACATAGCAACCGAGTACAAAGATTGTCTTTGTACCCGCAAGATCGACGTGTGGAATAGCAGCACTATTCATAACTACATGCAAGCTTATTTAGGTGGAGGTTGTATGTCTTATTTTGCATGAAGCCAACTTTATTCGCAATAACGTAATATATTTCAAAAGCAAATTTGCAAATCTGCTTTGGTTATCAAAGCAATGCGAAGTACGATACATACAAGTAATCACCGGAAGTGACTATCCCAATAGTCACTACAACATAGCACTAATCCCGATCTGCACTCACCCATCAAGTTTTAATTTAAAAGGTTGTAGTCTAACTCTTGAAAGACCTCCCAAGCGTGTCCATAACCTAGGACGAGGCTATTCGAATAGTTTTAACCCCGCAGGTGTACCAATGTACCCACACTTCTGCATCGCTTTAGCCAAAAGCACACTGTAGGTATGCCTACACGGCTAAGTCCTACGAGACGCTCAATATTGTGTATTAACTACGAGCCACTCAGTATGGGTAGAAACACCATACGCTACATTGCTGTCGAAAGACAACAAATCCCATCCCGGTGAAGTCTTTCTGACACTACAATGCTCCCAACACCATCCCTCCCGCGACCTCCTCGCACCCTGAGCCAATACACGCCAAAGTACTAAGTCAAGACAGTCCCATACCCTCTAGTGTGGTTAGCACGCTAAAATGCTTGGTTTAGTGTAACAAGATGTTCGGTCCTTGTTGACTTAGGCACCATTCCAGGCCACACCCAAAAATCACACCATCATACCATTGTGCCCAAGTCTAAATCATTTTGTTTTCAGCTTTAGTTTTCATAAGTAGACATGGCACAAGATGGAAATCATAATACATAATAAGTTTAGATCAAGGTTATCGACAAGTCGATAACCGCCATTTCTACCGGCTAAGCATGGCTAAGCAATTAATTCAGAACTACTAAGTGACAAGAGCCCATCCACGAACTCTAAATCACAGCAAGTAACCTAGGCTCATGGTAGTAGAGGATAATCATTTGCTAAGGAAATGCATCTACTAGGCCAACTATTAAAACAAAATAGCAATGCATACATAGAATTTGTAATCAACATAAATACTCAAAATACTGGGATTAACATGATCAAATCGCTTGTTCGCTTGTCGTTGTTCAATTTGTTGCGAGGGTCGTTTCGGTTACCGCAAATGTCTAATCCTAGCTTAAAAGGCAAAAGAACCAAGAACAACCAATAAGACTAGCAACACTTAAACAAAAGAGCAAGCAAAATTATCCAAATACAACGAAATTTATACACAAGGTAGAATACAAATACACCAAGACATAGAAACCGGAAAACCTAATTTGGATTTGTGGTGCAAAAGATATTACCTAAAACACATTTTCTACCATAATTAGCACTGTAGCAAAAATATTTTCTAGAAAGATTTTGAAGCTGAAATTTTTATGGTAGCTACCTACTGGTATAGAGATAACCCATATAAAATTTCAGGTCATTTGGAGTTAAAGTGATTTAGTTATGATTTTTCTAAGATGCAAAATTAGCATAATGCACTTTCCAGAACATAAATATGTTCAAAACTAATTTTACAAAGAAGTATACCAACAGAGGGTTTTCTAGAATTTATCATATATATTTTGCAGTTACAGAGAATTACTTGTGCATTTTATAAGCCTTCCGAATTTTCTAAATGTCAAAATAGGTACTAAATCATTAATCAAGGTTTCATATAATCTTGACCTACCATCATTTTTATATTAACATTGGGTTAATAACAAATTTATCAAGGTGGAATCATTCATTTTGGACATACACAGAGCAAGATATGCATTTTCTAAAGTTTTATTCATTTTCTGAATATTCAAATGACAAATCAAGTTATTCCTATTTATACAATTTTTCACATCGAACATGCTTAAATCCATTTTTATAATAAGCTAAAGTGATAACATAATTTATTACAGTTGGAATTAACTAAAAGCAAATAAAATGAATTAGTTATGAGTTTCTAAAGTTTTTATATCATTTTCGACTGATAAACAAATACTTACCAAATAGCGTAACACTCCCAATACAAAGAAAATGACGTGGACAACTCACAACCCTTGATCTAACATCCTACGGCTCACGCGCCAAACAAACGCACGCAAGCGAACCCAATGAAACCCACCGCTGATCAAGATCCAACTGCCACACGAAAGTGTATGCAACCTGACGACGCGCTGTCTCTGCGGAACCACGCACCGCAGATCTAAAGATGAACGGCTCGAACCCAACCAACCGGAAGGTCCGATTGCATCATGATCTCACCGCAGATCACGAGATGGACGGTCCAGATGATGAGGGAACCGGATGGTCCGAATGCATACAAGATCCGGGCGCAGATCACAAAATGGACGGCGCTATAGATCGTTCAAAAAGAGGTACCGACGAGTGGGACCGCATGTCGCTGACTACGAGTCACGACCGCAACGATTTAACCCGCAGGCAGCTGCACCGCCCACAAGTCAATGACAGAAGGTTTCCACAGATTAAGTGCCAACATTTTTATTAATCAATGATTAAGCATTAATGATGTCGAACAAAGGCGAGTGAAACAGTAGATTGATTTAAGGAGATTGGCCCACCGGTCGCTGGCTCAATACTAATGATTAAGACACAATTAACAAATGATTGGTAATTAATGTGTCCTAATGATCCGACGAAACGGAGCTTCTCAACCGCAAAACCCGAGTGGCTTTGACGGCTTGTCGCCGGCGACTTGGCTAGCGGCGCACGAACAAGACCCAAAATGGATTTGGTAACAATACGAACCTAATGGTAGCATTTCGCCAAGTGGCGAGGGGACTAGAACGCGGCCATGGAAAACGAAACGGAACCCTACTGCTAAACACGAAAATAGCAAAATGCTCCGTCGCAGCCCAAGGAAGAGCGCCATGACTTCTAGGGACTATATAGGAGCTACCTTATCCGAGAGGAGCTTCAAAGATGGCTGGGAAGACTTGAACACGATGAAGTCCACCGAGTCAAGAAGATGAAGTGGAAATGAGGTTCTGAGCAAAATGAGTAGAACCAAATCATTACCACACCTTCATTATAGCTCAAAGAGGCTCCAAAAGCAAGTAATTGCAAAACGAATCACTTACTGAGTCGAGAAGAAAGGGGTGAAACTAACTGAAAATCTCCAAACTTAAAATTGAGTGATTCTCGTGAATGCAACCCAAAATCAAGTTAGGGGAAATATAAAGGAGGTTGAGGAGTTCACAAGGGTGCAAGAAAAGTTGAAGATGAACCATCGACACCAAGGCCGCCATTAGAGCTCTACGGCCAACAATGGTGTTTTGAGGGTGAGAGGTGTTCTTGAGCTCAAACTCGTAGAAGAGCAAAGTGTGGTGCAAAGGAACACCTGAGGACCTAGAGGGGCAATTATATAGGGAAGGATTAGGGTTTCGATCAAGGACATGAGCCCATGGTGAGCTCTGGTTCATGCTCCTGCCAGGACCAAGAAAAGATGGGAGGCGTGAGACTCTGACAATGGAGGAGAAAGCCCGAGCGCATTAAATGCTCCACGAGAGACGTTGACGAAAGCAACTTTGAGGTGACCCATCAACGCCACCCACTCAACCTCTCTCTTTCGCCATTGCCGCTCGCGCGCTCAAGAAGCAGAGGAGGAAGAAGAATAAATAACAAACCACGCATCGCCGGATTAAAAATGGACGGTCACGATTTAGCGAAGTTCGCCGGACGGTCCGGCCCTCAGAATTGGACGGCTGGATCGAGATCCAACGGTCCCAATTTGTTAATGTAACCGGAGGGTCCTAATGCTCACACGAACGTGGCCACGCGATCCAATCCAACTACCGATATCGCACGCCGCTTTTGAAAGGGTGGTCGCGCGCTTAGTTGATCGACCGATTCAACTGGCTCGAGCCCTAGTCCCACTCGAACCTAGCAACAAGAAACCTAGTTTGACTTTGAAATAAAATGTGGACTTTGAGAGATTTATTTGAGGTAGCAAAATAACTCCAAAATTTGAAATTTTTACAGAGCTTGCTAACTCAGATATTAACTGGTGTAAAATTTTCAGAGATTTTTATGCTGCGAATAAATCTCCAAAAATTCTGCAAGGCTCTGCTTTAATGTTTGACTGAGAGTCAAACAGTTTGATCACTTCTAAAATATTCAAACAATTTCTAAAAATTGTGAAATTTTTCAGAGGGTCATATACCACCACAGAGACTTAGGAAAATATATCCAGAGGATGATCATAAGATTTGACAAGATTGTTTTTGGAAGAACAAGATTTGGATCAAAGGACTTGTGACAATGTAATTCCATAATCCTTTGAACAAGAATTGCTTGGCACAACAGAAATACATGATGTAAGAAAAAGTTTTAATTTCTCTGGTTTTCTTACATTTGAAACACAAGCCCAAAATTTGGGATGTTACATGTGGAATCGTAGATTTATTGGATAGCATGGAGTAATGTATCTCTATGGATTAGCCTACCCATTAGTGATGGTTATGTTAAGAATGTATTTGAACGATGCCTTAGAGGATATCAAATTTGGAATTTTTTTTTCTTAAACTGTTACTTGATGATCATACATAAATGTTAGATTGAAACATGTATATTAGATTAGACGAACGTTGAGGTAGCATGTGGTGAAACCTCATGTATAAAGCGATGAGATTATTAAATGTTGACTTTGTGTTTATAGATGGTTATGTGACTACAAATGCAAGTAGGACCCTATTTGTGTACATGATACATACAATTGACAAATGTTAATGACAGCTGAGTGGTGTGAGTGACACTAATGGTTGAGTGGATGAATGAGTAAGTGGCCTCCTCGATAGTGTGTTTATAAAGTATCATTTGATAGTATGAACTAGTTAAAATAGGTTTGTTTCAACCTTGTGGCTTGTGTTTCTTTTGGAGAAATTTATGATGGGATAAGAGGCTATGATGAGTCTCACTAAGAGTGTATTATTACATTACTAATGTGATTGTCGTGAAGGGATTATGATGATAATATTGAATGTTTTGTATAAAGGGACCGGATCGCCACGATGTTGATTAATTGAATATGTTATTAGTTCGCATTTGTGATCTTTCGACCTCATGTTGATGTGATAGCTGAATTTGTTTAGATAAAGTGACGTGTTGAGAGGTTTTATTAGTTCCTAAGTGGATTAGGAGTTGTGATCTTCAAATACTCTTTGCCTGAATTGCCAAGTGATGCCGTAACCAACGAAAGTCGAGTGAAGTAGAAGTATTTGAGATTGAAGTAAAGTTTCATAACTTGCATTATTGAAGATTGTCTAAAACTTTTGTTCTGCCTATAAGAGTTTTACCTAATTCTAAAAGCAAAGTGTTTTATTCTCGTCTGAGGTTTGATATTCTTCATTGTGGGACGTACGCCTCAACTTTGATCATATCTTTTGTTTTCGAAACAGCTTTATCCGATTGTTTCTCTTGATCTTGTAACTACCGTAAGTGGTAACGTTTTCCTTTGTGCTGAGATTTATTTCTATTTGCCTCTTCTTCCAAGAAAGGGTTAACCGATCTGTATTGTAAAGTCTCAGAGGTGGTGTTTTGGCATCTAGACAAAGGTGGACCAAGAGATGGTTTGGTGAACCCTTAGGTGTCAAAGTTGTCTCGAGAGGCCTGGGTAATAAATCGATTTATTAGAATAATCCTTGAGAGGATTTGAGTTAAAAAGAATATTTGTCTTTGGAGCTAACAGATTTCGTTGTCGCAACTAGTAGGACCTATAGCGAGATGTAGTCCAAGATTTGGTGTTCTTTTTGACCGAGCATTAGAATTAGCAAGTATGGAAATCTGGATCAATTTATCGAGTATCACAATTTGGTAGTATTGCAGGCTATGAAAGTTATTCTTGATGATGTGGTTAATGAGAGTGGGATTACAAAGTAATCGAATCGCCATGTCAATTAATGGGATAATGGAAAATGTTGAGTAACGTTAAGAGTGATTTGGCTTTAAATGAGTAACCTTCTGAGAGTTATAATCTTTCTAAAGGTAAACTGGTCAAGAAAATATTTTTTTTTCATGATGATGTTAATGAGTGAGTATGTTGGAATTGTGGGATTTTACGGATTTAATCTGAGGATTTCCCTATCTTTTATATGAGAAGTTCGTTGTAGGAGTCTTGGAGTTTAATTTGGGCTTTGCATTTTATGCTAGGACTTGGGGCACCCAAGGATTATGTGTAGAGGAAGTAGATTAAGTGTTTCAACAGGGATGATCATTGATAGAGCCCTTTAGAGAAAGTATATATGAATGAGAGTCAGAACCAAGTTGTTTATTTCTAAAAGACTGAGGTGATGTAATTAGTGTGTGATCTATTTTGAGATGCATTGGAAGTCATCCACAAATTAGTCAGTCGATAGAGGAGTTGTTGAGAGAAAGTTTTGGGTGGCGCTGATAGAGTTTTTTACAGAGTTGTGGATGATGTATTTCAACTTGAGTGTAAGTTGAGATTGTCAAGTTAAGAGGGATGAGTTAGTGTGTTTTATACGTGAACCAAACTCCAAAGTTGAGAGAGATTTTATTCTAAAAGAGATATCGAGAAATTGATACTTCCTCAAAGGAGTGAATTGTTTCGATTCTCGCTTGAGTTTTGTATCGTTGACCAATGTATTTCGTAAGTTGAGTTTGACTCGATTTTGGTTTATATGGTTCTTATCGGCTCAGGAAGAATAAAGGAAGTTTTTTATTTTGGGCATTTAACATGATTCTTCCTTTGGTTTTCATGATGTTTATTCAAACCGCCACTTGGAAGGTGGAAGGGTTTTCGTGAAGAAATTCCGATTTTAGATTTGACTTTTAGCAACATACCGGGTAACGCTTTAGTTGCGATATGAATCCTTCTTTTCAGATGGGTTTTGTTGGTCAAAGAGTTTGCTTAAAGAGAGTTTTGTCGTATGTTTCGTTAAAGGAGGTGGTCCTTGCTTTAGTGAGGAGTTTATTTGAGAAGGTGGAACACGAGTTCTGTGTTCTATGTGCATGTCGTGTGGTTCGGTATCTTTGGGAAGGTTAACCTGTTACATTGGGTTGTTCTCGCTAGTTGGCGATCGCCAGGACTGCCTCGAGTCCGTGCGCGAGTACATAACGCCATGTATGTGCTTGTGTTGAGTGAGTACCGGGAAGGTCGTTGAGAGTGTTGAGGAATAGATATGGGTATACGTTATGGTGTTATGTTTACGATCTTGCGAGAAGAGACTTGGGAGGTAGTCTCGCATGATCAAACTTTAACAAAAGTTTATCATGTCGGGTACACATCTTGTTGGTTATTGATTTTCAATTGTGGTTGTTGTTGTTCTTCGAGTAGATGATGTGTAGAATTCGGGGTCTAATTCAATTTAAGAGAGAATAGTAATACCCCAAAAGTATTTGAAAGGACTTCCGGAGAGATTTAATTGTGAGTTAAAGGATTAACTGCTTAGAAGTCGATTTAGAGGCGAACCTTTTGGGAGTTAATTAATTAGGCAACCATCGAGGGGGTTTTCGATTTGCTAGACAACCCTGGCCCCGGCACACGGGAGGCCCATTAGTGGGCTGGTCGCCAAGGCCCAAGAGGGGCTGCACAAACCCCAGCCCCTCCCTCCTCCAAGCCGCAGCCCCTCCCCTTCCCCTTTCCTCCCCAACCGGCCGCCACTTTTCCTCACCACCTCCCCCGCCTCCCCTCCACACCTCCTTGCGCACTCCTCACCTCCTCCACCTCCATTGCTGCTGGCCAAAAGGAAGGAGAAGCTCCATTGCAGCCGGCCAAGGAGGAAAAAGAAGGAAAAGAAGAGAAGGGAGAAGAAGAGGGAGAAGAGAAGGAAGAGAGGAGAAGGAGGATGCCTTCGGGGTTTGTTCGTTGTCATGCCCAGCACGTCGTCAAGGGTAACGACGGGTTTCTCGCTGAGTGATAGTCATTAGAAGTTGCTAGTAGATCGATTGCATCGGTTAATTTCTGTTCTCTGTCCAATTTTGTCCAGTAGTTTGCGCGGCTGATTTCATGTGGTTAGAAGCAGAATTAGGAGTTTGGATCTCCTAGAGAGTTGTAGATTATGTTCTTAGCTTTCAGTGGCCACCAAGATCACCCAAATCCGATTAACGGTCAGGAAGTTATGAATTTTTTAGTATCGCTGCTCTGTTATTCTGTCAGTTTTGAACAGTCTGTAGAAAATGGGATGAATCTGCTAGTTAAAGTCAAAATCAGAGGACCTCAATATAACGAAAAATGTGGGTAATTTCTATACCTTTTCATAGAGATAAAGAACACGAGATTTGGACTTTCGTAGCAAAAGTTATGGTGGTTTTAGCGTACTGTCCAGAGAATCCGACGAGAATTCTGTTGTCTGATGATTGGTTTGATAGGGGAAGTTAATGACAGAATCAAAAGGGCTCCCCAACTAGGTTTATTTAGGTAATTCAATTACCTTTTGAGAAAGTCTAAGAGCATCTTAATTGAACTCCTGAGCAGAAAGTTATGTATTTTAGAATTTGGCTGTTTTCAGTGAGCACAAAACGATCGCTAGAAATTGGAGGTTTGGTTAACGCTTGGGAGTTTAGTGAGATCAATTGTGTTGTTATTTTATGCTTTTGGTCCAGCGTGTTGGTCTTAGATTGGGATACCTTATGTTCAGGTGGGAGCGGTCCAGGGCAGCACCTCTTCGCGCCCACCGCCTCGCATGGTTAAGGTGCGCATTCTTGTTATAGCGCATTTTCGGTTGTATGATATGATCGTTGTGATTACTTGTTGTAGCCTTGCATGAATGTTAGTGTAATGAGTTTTCCTTTTATCTTGATGAATGCAAGCTATGGTTAATGTTTCCTGAGCGTTGCTAAATCTTACATGATGTTATGTACATGTTAAATTCTTGGGTATAAAAGACGTGGGTATGGAGCATTTGCATGTTTCAAACGTGTTGAGACTTGGTCATGAAAGCATGTTTTTGATATATGATAGCTAAGTAGGGTTGCTTACATGATAATGAGTATATGATGTATTCTGTTTATGAATATGTTATCATGGTGCATATGCATGTTGAGAGCATACAGTGCCCCGTCACGTGGTGATCAAGCACATTCAGCTTGAGGTCCTCGTTATGTAGATGACGGGCTTGAGGTCCCATTCGTGGAATGTGGGCTATGAATAAAAGAGGTCCCCATCATTAAAGTGATGGGCAAAGGTCCCTATACATGTGGTGTATAGGCTTTTGGTCCGTGCCCAGAGTAAGACTGCAGCAAGGGTATACAATGACGGGTTGTATACCCGCATGACACGGTAAAATGCGAAAAGAGATAAAGTTAAAAGGTGCATTGCATTGGTTGCATTCACATGAGCATGAAGACTATACTTTGGTGCATTGTTTATCTTGGATTATTGATGCTATGAATGTTAACTTGCTTAGCCTTGTTGGTACTTGCCGAGTCTTTGGGCTCACTCTTGCTTTGATGTTTTAGGTACAACCGCAAGACCGCATGCATGGAGGGAGTAGATGTTGATGCACGCACTACCACTCAATCTTAAGAATTACTTATGGATAGTTTGAGTTTCAGATAATCGTAATAATGAGAATAGCAAGTTTTGGTTATGTTTATGAGACTATCCTGCATGCTTGAATGAACCTCGATTATGATTATTGATAATTGCCTTGATTAATTGCTGGAACCTCGGTATAGTTGACTATACAAAGGAGGTTTTGTCGAGATTTTGTATTTGGACTTAGTTTAACCTAGTTTAATTTAATTTTAGTAGCATTCCAGGCTCAACGTCGAAATGGGTGTTACAATGGGTTGTTTAGTTATTGTTTCTATTGGGTCAGTCAGTACTAAGATGTTGTTTGGTTGCATCGTGATCAGAGAGTGGATGCATGACTGGATGCAATGTTGAGTTGTTTGGTGCCTGCATGTAGGAGTGTGTGCTCACCTCTTGTATTGAGTGGTAAAATACCCCTTAGTAGAATGTGTTAGTAGGATGGAAAATAGCTAAGGACCTCATGCTTAAGCTAAATATCTCACCATCACATAGTAGAATGTGTTAGTAGGATGGAAAATAGCTAAGGACCTCATGCTTAAGCTAAATATCTCACCATCACCATATGAGGTATGATATGAAGAGAAGATCAAAATTTGTAGACTTGAATTCCAAATTTTGTAGACTTGAATTCCAATGGAGTGAAATTGTCATTTGCTTGTTTATACATCCAAAATGACATGACACAAAACAACAAATTTTCAGTATACAAACATCTAGGAATTTTCGCGAGAGTCCAAACTCCGAGTTCAATTTTCCTGATAGTCCAAACTCCGCAGTCTTCGCAGGGTCCAAGCTCCGAAGTTCCGATATCCGAAGAGGCGGTGAACACAATGTCAAGGTTGAACAAAATGCATTAAAGTTGTACAAATCTCATCACTACCTTGTAAATCTCAATGACCAAAATCGAAACATCAATGTATCGCTCGGATATCGTAAGTTCGGATCTCCGTGGTCAAGCTCGGATACAAACCTCGGATACAAACATCTAGACTTTGTAGTAGTCCAAGCTCCAGTTCGTAAACATTAATGACCAAATCTCAACACATCCTTGAAGTTAATTACATCAACATGAAAACACTGATGATGTGAAGAAATTTTGATATCGTTTACCTCTTCTAGGTTTGTAAATGACCAAAAGAAATCATCTACCAAAGTTAGTAAAGTACAAGATGTTTTAGTCATATTTCATATTAAATCTACTAATCTTCCTTTAACTATCGCCATTTTCCTTCTCAATCCCGGCCAGGAGGCGCCGGGCCGAAGCGCGAGGCTGTGCGTCACGAGCTCGTGGAGCTCCATTGCTTGGCCGCCCCGATGTGCCGAAAGCAGCAGGCGGCGGTGGGTGGTTATCCTACCCGAGTCTCCCAAGAGCATTGAGGAGACAACCGCCGAGGGCAGCGCGAAGGTGGATCGCCAGAGATTTGGTAGGGGACGCGAGGTGGCGCGGAGTTGAGAAGGGCGAAGCGGCGAGAGGTGGCGCGAGGTTGCGGTGGGAGGGTGCCACGCGGCGGGTGTGGCGGCGACATCGTGGGGATGGAGGTGACCTTGAGACCGCCGCATCGTCGGGGCGCTGCGGATGCGCGGCGCACGGATGAAATTGCTCGCCGCGCTTTGCATCGGCCGACCAGCCCCGAGCCGAAGGTTGAAATCGCTTTCTTGGGCTGCTCGGGGAGCTATTTGCTGTGCGTGGCCAGTCCGTACTACAGCAACCAAACACAGAAACATGCATATACTGATGCGAGCCAACTAAATGCAGAAACCAAACACACCTTATAAGACAATGCCGCAGCCCCTTTGTTGCACTCTTTCCTCTCACACTTCAAGAAAGAAATCCCGAGGAAACGCTACGAGCTCGCCTCAACCGCCCACACCACCTTGTTCTCGCCGCTCCGGTGGACTCTCCAATGCCGACGATCGCGTCACGCGGTGCTCCTCGCCCCCAAGGGCGTAAAACCCTCAATCACTTTCGTGATTGGTTCAAGGGAGCTCGTCGCACCTTCTTCTTCTCCACCGTAGCGGCATTACCTCCACCACCACCTTCACTTCTCTCGGCCATCCTCCTTCTAATTCCTTACATGCATGAGTTTACCCAACTTCCCTTTACCTCCTCCAACCTCTCATCCGCTTTCTTTCTTCTCCAGTCACACCCTTTGCTGGAGCTCCCACACCGTCTCTGGGCCGCCCAACGAGTCACCTCGGCTCCCTCCGAGCACACACGTGCAAAGTTCCACTCGACCTCCCGCTGCTCATGCCTCTCTAATTATCAACCACTCCTCTCCGGCGCCGCCGCACCACTCCACCTCCATGGCCGGCCGCCAGTGGTTGCTCGTCTTGGTGCCGCCACAGGGTGCGCACGAGCCATAAACTCACCACCCATGAAACCCTCTTCTCCTTCGGATTCCATTTTGCCTAATCAGAGCCGTCGCCATCAGCTCCCTCGCCACGGCGACGCACCACGCCTCAATTCGGCACAGGCCACCTGTTCTACCTCGCGTGTCTTTGTGCTCCTCACTACCATGAAAAATGGAACCTTGGAAAAATCAAACCATCCTTTGCTAACACTTACGGTGGATATCCTTTGGGTTCTTCTAATGAGATAGTAAGATTTAGGTTTGATAATTGGAGGAAGTGGCAAGTAACTTCGATTCGAAAATTGTTGATGTTGTAGGCTAGGGGCGGTGATATAAAATCAGAGTTTAGTCCATAGGCTAATGGTATGATTAATGCATTAGTTAGAAGTATTCTTGACTCAATTAGTCTTTGGACAACTATCTTACGGAAGTAACCAAGCTTGAAAAATCAGTAGTGAAGGAGAATTTTCAGAAATCATCTGGGAAGGTGTTGTGTGAAAAAGTTGTTTTGTCAGTAAACCATTTGCTTTACCAACCCATCATACGCTAGCATTGTTCTTGTGAGTGTCAATTGAGTTAACAAGTGGAAAGTTTGACTTTGAAAGAAGACTAGCTAGTGGCACTTTAGTTGAAAGTTATGCATTGTAGGTTGGAGATAGTTGTTTTGCTTGGCGATTACTCGGAAAAGATCGGACTTGTTAGAAGGCTAATGGCATGATCAACCTTGCTAGTAGTTAGAAGTTTTCTTGAAGCTATTAGTCGGTTGGACATTCTTCTACGGTTGTAGTCAAATCTGAAAAACCCATATGGATGTGAATTTTGAGAATCGGAGGAGCAACCAACTCCTTTTTGGGTGATGTGTTAAATAGAAAAGGAAGATCGATTGCTACTCTGTGTTTAGCTATTAGATCACCCAAAACCTTGTAACAAATGAGTTTTGGATTTGGTAGGAAGGCCTAGATTAGCAACACACTTTCTCAGAAAAATTCTTCTAGTAGGATGTTTGAGCAGGAAAAGAAATTGGGATGCAACTAAGAATAACGATAGCTTCTATCAAATCCTAATACTGTACTTGAAAGTGATTGATGTAATACCTCGAATGTTTCTAAGGAAGGAGAGTAAGCGAAAAGGTTTCTGTAATACTCCAACTTATTGTAATGAAGGAAGTAGTGAAAAGAGAAATTAGACTTTAGAGGAGGAAAATCGCAATTCTTTGACAACACAGGGCTTGGGCTTTGGCTTAGGAGGCCATGAGGGCCGGCCACTAATAAAGGAGGAAACCTTAGCCCACCATGCACGCATTGCTCACAGGTGTTCGCCTCCACTCCAGTGCCGCTACTGATTACGCCCTCCTCCTTGCACTCCGTTGCTCTCTCTTGGTGGTGCTCTCCCATTGATGTCGGCCAAGGAGAAGGTGGGTGGAGGAGAGAGAAGAAGAAGAGGAGATGGGCATCTAGCGGGGATTTGTAGTATCACGATGTAATACTCCGGAAGTGTGAGAAGCCTTTAATCGGGATAATTAAATTTAATCGGTAGAGATTATTTTAATCGGGAAAAGTTTATTTAGAAATCATCAAAAACAAGAAAAAGAGAGGGCTTTCCGCTTTTCACACCCACTTGGGCCTGGCCTTGGCCATTTGGCCTTGTAGTGGCCGGCCAAGGGGAGGTGCCACCCTCCCAAACCCTAGCCGCCCCTCCCTTTCCCCTCCTCCCACTTGCGACCGCCCCTCCCTGCTCCCTTGCGCCTCCCCTCTGTCCGGGCTGCTCCTTGCGCCTCCCCTCTACCCAAGGTGTTGCTCCCTTGCGCCTCCCCTCTGTCCAAGCTGCTGCCCTTTGCGCAAGAAGGAAAAAGAGAGGAAGGAGAAGAAGGAGAAGAAGGAGAAGAAGGAGAAAAAGGAGAAGAAGATCTTGCGTGGGGATTGGTTCAGCAAGCTCTAGTGGTTCTACAAGGGTAACGAGATGCCTTCCCCGCTGTTTGATCCGTAGTAGATGCGAAACCGATTAGAATTGTTGGATAAAAGTTTGGCTGCAGAAGATTAGATTCTGTCCAGTACCTTGCGTGGGTAATTTCGTGTATTTAGAGGCTGAATTTTAAGATTCCATCTCCTAGAGTTATGTGGGATCTGTCGTTATCTTTCAGTAGCCGCGAAGATCACTCAATTCCGAGATCTGAGTCAAAAGTTATGGTCGATTTAGTATCTGCTGCCAGAAATCTGACGAGAATAATCTGTCTGGATATTTCCTAAAATATGAGAGGAAAATTGGTAGAAACTGAAAGTTCACACAACTAGGTTATTGTAGATAATTCGATAAAATTTTCAGATTGATAAAGAATGATCAATTCGGAGTTACCTATTAAAAGTTGTGGTCATTTTAGTTTTGCTGTTCGAACGTGTAGGCAGTTTCTGTACTGAAAGTTCAAACAATGGTTAGCCTTTTATTTTGGCAGAATTGGATTATCGTGTCAACTAGAGTATTGTAGATTAGTCAGCTAAGAATCTACAGAAATTGGGTTTACCACTTTTCGACTTCCAGTTCATGAGTTATGTCAATTACCGTGCTGCTGTCGAAACAGTATATGGCGGAAAGCGTTGTTTTTCGGTTTCAGCTTTGTAAACTCGATTTGAGTCGTCGAGGAAGCGGTGTAGAACGCCGATTAGTAGCGCTGAGTATATTATGTCCTTATTGAAATTATTTTACTTGTTTAGGAGGTGAAGTCTCAGGTTTAGGAGTATCACCTTGGCCGGCTAACGCGTCGCATCGTGGAAGGCAAGTAAATGTAGCGGTTGTGCTACGGTTTAACCCGTTACTCTTAGTACTTGCACTATGTATGATTGACGTAATGTTAAATGATATGCTATGGTTACATGTTTTCTAAGTAAGAATGTGGTAGCAAGATATTAATCAATTGCTATGTTTGGATGAGTTTGGGTAGTATTGTGGTAATTTGCTTAATGAGCCAAATGCGGAATATGAAAATAAACTCAATGTGGACATGTTGATAATTCCTTGTGGTTACGTTCATGATGATCATGTTGTGGTCTATGTGGTAGAACTCCCTTTAGATCGACTGATTTTGATCTTGGTGAATCAGTGGGGTTATGTGGTAATGGTCTTATGACACAATGGTATGGTGCTTAATGAGACACATGTGGATTATGAGGAAGTATTCGTGATGAGTATGTTGTTGACCTTCGTGGTTAAATTCTTGTGGTTTATGTTAATCATATCATTCATGACATGTCATAACATTTGCATTGTGGATGTCGCCGCTTATAGCGCGACATCTGCAGTACAACATCGTGCATTGTCGTAGTACGATGCACACTTTACCTTATTGGGTAAAGGTGCGGTGGAGCATAGCATGCATATGCATTACATTGTGGAAAGATCATTTGCATACTTATGCAATATATTGAGGTGAAGTTATTTTGCAAACAAACGCAACTTCATAGTTGCAATGTGGAAATTGACTCATGAGAGTCTCTTGTGGTATGAGTAATGTGGTTGTGGTTGTGGAATGGGGTTCATCCCTTGTGGTATGGTAGAGGTTGTGATTGTGGCATGAGATTCTTCTCTCTTGTGGTAATTATTGATAGCGATTGTGGATGCGAGAAATAGTAAAGTTATGAGGTAAAACATGTTAATACTTTATTGTCATTGGTAGTGGTAGTGGTGAATAATATGAAGCAGTTGATCAAGATTCAATTGTTAATATTTTACTATCATTGGTAGTAAATATGGTTGAGGCTATAATTGTGATCATTATGGAATTGGATATTGATGCTTAATATCTTTGTAGTTTATTTAGCTTGTAAATGAATGTGGATTCACATTATGGATGTGGACATATGGATACTTTAATGATGTTGTATATTTGTTTGTAAACAGTTTGCTTCTTTGAGATTTTTATCTCACCCTTGTTTTCCCCTCAGGAGATTGTTGAGCATTCATGGGATGGGTAGAGCGGCACCACAATAATGCACATGGTTCATCAACTCATGTTGTAATAAAGTCGATGAAATTCTAGCCAAATGCTTAACTATTTGTGGATGATTATGTTATTTAATAAGGATGGACTTGTGAACCATTTTTGATTAATCTGCTAGAGGTTGTTCAATTATTGAACTTGTTACCATTATCTTTATTCCCTTAGTTGTTTATGCTTCGCTTAATGCTTCTTGTCTAGATATGTTGCGAAATAATTTATCTTGAAATTATTGGCTAGTTTGTAGAGTGGTTTAGTAGCATTCCGGGTAATGTGGGTCTGGGTGTTACGATTGGTATCGAGCGGGCTTTAGGTCCGTGGTAATTAAAAATATTAAATTAACACACTTTGGTGCCAGATAGGATGGGATGGGTCAAGCATTGCATTCATGCTTTGACATGTTATATTGATGATTCATGCTTTGAGATAATCTTGTATGTTTATGTGTTGATTCTATGACTGCTATATGAGTGAGGATAGTCAGCGATAAGAGGTAGGGTTTGCGGCTTTTGCCTTGGGCATTGCCGGTTTATACCCGTTAGTGATGCGGGGATATTGATGCGATTACCTCGGGTAACTTAGTTGCGGATGTCATGGGTAAGTTTCTTAAAAAAGTGTTATCCTCCTTGAATTGATGTTGGCGATTCTTGGCCTATTGCGATTAATGATTTTCTCTCGGGTTAAATTTGTTTATTGCGATTATTGGGTGTCAATAGGCCTCCAATTGTTCTTGAGACCAAGTATTGTTTCTTTACGATTGATGGGTTGTTTGTTGCTCGTGGCGAGTGCTTTTGAGAAGATGGTATTTTCCATGTTGTTCCATTTTCTTCTTTGAAAACATGACTCTTGTATTTCGTTTGATATTTTGAGAAGAATCAAAGCTTTATGTGGGAAGTTCATTAACTTGTGGAAGCATTGGCTCTATGCATTTGTTTTTAAGTTTGTTTTCTCTCTAGAAGGGAGTGTTAAAACCCCTTTGTGATGTTTTGTTGTGTTTAAGTAGTAGGTGGAAATTATGTAAATAATTGATAGATTGTGAATTATCAAATTGAAAAGTTAGCGTGGTACATCATTAATTTCTATTAACATCCTTAGAAGTGAAGTTGATGAATATGATGTTGTCCTGTTGTAGTTTCTTGAAGATTTGTGGCTAAGAATTTAGCGATACATGTGTAGAACTCATGCATTTATTAAGGAATATGAAAAACAATTGTTTTGACTATTGTAGTTGTTTAATTTTCCCAACTTGTTGGATAGATTGGATTGATCGATCTTAAGTAATTAATCGACCATTCGAGGATGGTCAAGTAAGGAGTGTTGGAATATTGCCTTAATAAGATTAACCTTTAAAATGTTCTCTCTTTACATACTTGATGAGCATGTACAAGCTGTTAAATTTATGTAACTTTTACCTGCTAAATTGTTGAAACAGTATATGAGAAATGGATGAAGGTGATGTATTGACTTGTGGAATCTTGTCTTATAAAGTTGGTATTATTGATGTTTAAAGTTATTTTATTTTAATATCTTAACATAAGGTGGAGTATTGAATCATGCTCTTTATTGTCTTTGTGATTGCAAATTAGAGATAGGATCATTAATGCTATCTTGATGAAAAATTAATAATCAATTATTGTGACAATGGCTAGAGTGTAATTACTTTTGCTAAACTAGAGTTGAGCATCGATGCAGAGATAAATGTATGAAATCTAATAAGAGATTCATACTAGCATGTTTTGTGAGGTTGTTATGTTCTAATATCATCTTGTTAAAGAGTTTGTTTTAATATGATGGCTTATGCACTAGGTTTAACTAGATTAAGTAGTTGGAATCTTATTTGGATAATAAGAACATGATGAAGTGATTTATGGTGTTCCTTTTGGAAAAATATGAAGGAGTGAGATGATATGATGTTTTTTTTTGCAAAGAATGTTTTATCTTGTTGTGAATACAATCCATAGCATGTAGTTGTGATTATGGTGTTGAATGTTTTAAAAATAAAGGAATTTGTTAATTCCATAATACTAATTGAATTGAAGGTTGTGAGATTTACAGTTGGAATCTTTTTGGACCTTATGACTTGTGTGATAGCGAGGTTGCTTTGAGTAAGCGACATGTTGAATGATCTTTTGGTTTTTATCTGAATCTCGTGTTGTGGTCTTCAAGCATCCTTTGTTGGAATTGGCGGGATCTTTGTTATAAAAGAAAAATTGTTTCTTATTGAAAGAAAAAGTTGTACTATAAGTATTTGAAGTCTGGATGATTTATCTTGTGTTTTCCAACCTCATTGCTATTTGTTATTTTTTTGGTCTTTTGGCTACTGTGATGATAACCATTTTTTTGTATGCTGAAATTTATTTCTTCTTACCTCTTCTTCTAAGAACATGGTAATTGTTGTGGGTTGCGAAGCCTTTTGTTGCGTGATGACAACTTAATAGTGGTAGTCTAGTGATGTTTTGTGGGAGCCTTAAGTATCACAATGTTTAAGATACAATGGATAATATATTATTTCCATGGAATAATCCTTGAGAAGGATATGTTTTAAATAGAATGTTTATCTTGGAGCCAAGCGATTTATTGATGTTAAGAAATGAGTGTTTGTTAATTGTGTTATAGTAGGGTATTCACCAGAGGTTTTCCTATCTTATATGGGAAGTTGGTTGTAAGAACTTGGAAGTGAGTTTGGGCTTCACTTTTTGTTATGCTAGAATTTTTAGAGGCCCAGTGTCTCTGTGATGGAATAGTGGTTCAAAGTAGAATCCAAATAGTGTGATGATCGGGATAGCATCCTTGAGTGCGATAAATGAGTATGTGTGGAGTGCGTGCTGCGTACTATCTTGGAAGAGGCGGTTGGGAGGACTATCGGCTTTGCGAGTTAGCTTATAACAATAGTTATCGGTAGTATCAAGATGCCTCCTTTTGAGGCTTTGTATGGTCGGAGGTGTGTTTCCCCTCTTTGTTGGGATGCGTGGGTGAGAGGTCGTTGCTTGGTCGGGATCTTGTTGTGACCGTGGAGAAAGTGCGGGAGGTTCGTCGAACATGTTGGTTTTCTCGAGCCGACAAAGAGTTATCGGATGTTGTTCGGCGCCGAGAGTTGGAGTTTGCGGTGGGTAGCCTTGTGCTCCTTGGTGTCTCCAACCAAGGGTATTGTTCGTTTTGGTACCACCGAAGCTTAGCCCGATACATCGGTCCTTTTCCGGTGGTTGCTCGGGTGGGTAGTTTGGCTTATCGTTTGGGTTGCCAAACTCATTGAGAGGTATGCACAATGTTTTCCATGTGTCGATCTTGAGAAATACTTGCGGGATCGAACACAAGATTGACTCAGAGCAGTCACGGTGGAAGCGAGATCTCACTGTGGAGAGTCGGCGATCGTATCTTGGATCGTCGGAGGCGGAGTCTTGAGGAATAAGACCATCAAGTATGTGAAGGTCCTTTGGGCGAATCGATCGGAGAGAGAGGCTACGTGGGAGCTGGAGGATCTTTGCGAAGAAGTACCCAGAGCTCTTCGAGGTGGTGAGTACTCTAGTTTGGGTTGCTCTTTTCTTGTTGTTCTTTTCTTTGTGGTGCAAGAGTTGGATTAGAGGCGAATCCTTTTAAGGTGGGAAGAATGTAATACTCCGGAAGTGTGAGAAGCTTTTAATCGGGATAATTAAATTTAATCGGTAGAGATTATTTTAATCGGGGAAAAGTTTATTTTAGAAATCATCAAAAACAAGAAAAAGAGAGGGGCTTTTCCGCTTTTTCACACCCACTTGGGCCTGGGCCTTGGCCCATTTGGCCTTGTAGTGGCCGGCCAAAGGGGGGGAGGTGCCACCCTCCCCAAACCCTAGCCGCCCCTCCCCTTTCCCCTCCTCCCACTTGCAGCCGCCCCCTCCCCTGCTCCCTTGCACCTCCCCTCTGTCCAGGCTGCTCCCTTGCGCCTCCCCTCTGCCCAGGGTGCTGCTCCCTTGCGCCTCCCCTCTGTCCAAGCTGCTGCCCTTTGCGCAAGAAGGAAAAAGAGAAGAAGGAGAAGAAGGAGAAAAAGGAGAAGAAGATCTTGCGTGGGGATTGGTTCAGCAAGCTCTAGCGGTTCTACAAGGGTAATGAGATGCCTTCCCCGCTGTTTGATCCGTAGTAGATGCGAAACCGATTAGAATTGTTGGATAAAAGTTTGGCTGCAGAAGATTAGATTCTGTCCAGTACCTTGCGTGGGTAATTTCGTGTATTTAGAGGCTGAATTTTAAGATTCCATCTCCTAGAGTTATGTGGGATCTGTCGTTATCTTTCAGTAGCCGCAAAGATCACTCAATTCCGAGGTCTGAGTCAAAAGTTATGGTCGATTTAGTATCTGCTGCCAGAAATCTGACGAGAATAATCTGTCTGGATATTTCCTAAAATATGAAAGGGAAATTGGTAGAATCTGAAAGTTCACACAACTAGGTTATTGTAGATAATTCGATAACCTTTTCAGATTGATAAAGAACGATCAATTCGGAGTTACCTATTAAAAGTTGTGGTCATTTTAGTTTTGCTGTTCGAGCGTGTAGGCAGTTTCTGTACTGAAAGTTCAAACAATGGTTAGCCTTTTATTTTGGCAGAATTGGATTATCGTGTCAACTAGAGTATTGTAGATTAGTCAGCTAAGAATCTACAAAAATTGGGTTTACCTCTTTTCGACTTCCAGTTCATGAGTTATGTCAATTACCGTGCTGCTGTCCAGAAACAGTATATGGCAGAAGCGTTGTTTTTCAGTTTCAGCTTTGTAAACTCGATTTGAGTCGTCAGGGAAGCGGTGTAGAACGCCGATTAGTAGCGCTGAGTATATTATGTCCTTATTTAAATTATTTTACTTGTTTAGGAGGTGAAGCCTCAGGTTTAGGAGTATCACCTTGGCCGGCTAACGCGTCGCATCGTGGAAGGCAAGTAAATGTAGCGGTTGTGCTACGGTTTAACCCGTTACTCTTAGTACTTGCACTATGTATGATTGACGTAATGTTAAATGATATGCCATGGTTACATGTTTTCTAAGTAAGAATGTGGTAGCAAGATATTAATCAATTGCTATGTTTGGATGAGTTTGGGTAGTATTGTGGTAATTTGCTTAATGAGCCAAATGCGGAATATGAAAAAAAAAACTCAATGTGGACATGTTGATAATTCCTTGTGGTTACGTTTATGATGATCATGTTGTGGTCTATGTGGTAGAACTCCCTTTAGATCGACTGATTTTGATCTTGGTGAATCGAGTGGGGGTTATGTGGTAATGGTCTTATGACACAATGGTATGGTGCTTAATGAGACACATGTGGATTATGAGGAAGTATTCGTGATGAGTATGTTGTTGACCTTCGTGGTTAAATTCTTGTGGTTTATGTTAATCATATCATTCATGACATGTCATAACATTTGCATTGTGGATGTCGCGCTTATAGCGCGGCCGTGCAATACAACATCGTGCATTGTCGTGTACGATGCATACTTTTACCTTATTGGGTAAAGGTGCAGTGGAGCATAGCATGCATATGCATTACATTGTGGAAAGATCATTTGCATACTTATGCAATATATTGAAGTGAAGTTATTTTGCAAACAAACGGAACTTCATAGTTGCAATGTGGAAATTGACTCATGAGAGTCTCTTGTGGTATGAGTAATGTGGTTGTGGTTGTGGAATGGGGTTCATCCTTTGTGGTATGGTAGAGGTTGTGATTGTGGCATGAGATTCTTCTCTCTTGTGGTAATTGTTGATAGCAGTTGTGGATGCGAGAAATAGTAAAGTTATGAGGTAAAACATGTTAATACTTTATTGTCATTGGTAGTGGTAGTGGTTAATAATTTGAAGCAGTTGATCAAGATTCAATTGTTAATATTTTACTATCATTGGTAGTAAATATGGTTGGGGCTATAATTGTGATCATTATGGGAATTGGATATTGATGCTTAATATCTTTGTAGTTTATTTAGCTTGTAAATGAATGTGGATTCACATTATGGATGTGGACATATGGATACTTTAATGATGTTGTATATTTGTTTGTAGTCCGAATAGCACATTAAGCAGTTTGCTTCTTTGAGATTTTATCTCACCCTTGTTTTCCCCTACAGGGAGATTGTTGAGCATTCATGGGATGGGTAGAGCGGCACCACAATAATGCACATGGTTCATCAACTCATGTTATAATAAATTCGATGAAATTCTAGCCAAATGCTTAACTATTTGTGGATGATTATGTTATTTAATAAGGATGGACTTGTGAACTATTTTTTGATTAATCTGCTAGAGGTTGTTTAATTATTGAACTTGTTACCATTATCTTTATTCCCTTAGTTGTTTATGCTTCCGCTTAATGCTTCTTGTCTAGAGATGTTGCCGAAATAATTTATCTTGAAATTATTGGCTAGCTGTAGAGTGGTTTAGTAGCATTCCAGGGTAATGTGGGTCCTAGGGTGTTACACACAGACGGTTGGTAATCAGAACCTGGTTGGCGTACCATGTCTTTGTGCTCGTCGATGTACGGGGACACTTGGGTCATGTGTTGCAATACCGTGAAATGGGCTTGGCGTGCGTATCGGATCGGGAGTGATTGATTTCCTTCAGATGGTCTGATACCATCCGGCCTTCCCTCATGGCGAGATAGAGGCACACCTATCGGTTCCACGAGCCATGTAGTGACGCGAGAACTCAATGACCTCTTCGGTTGCATAACCTTTGATGATCTTGCCCTCGGTCGAGATCGATTCGTCACGTAGGACTTGAGAATTCCCATATACCTCTTGAGCGGTACATATGACGTGAGGACACGGGTGCATATCTTTATCTCTTTCACAAGATGAATAATGAGATGGACCATAATATCGAAAAATGACGGTGGGAAATACATCTCAAGTTGACATAAAGTCGTCACCACCTCGGCCTGTAGAGCATCTAGTCCTTCGGGATCGATGACCTTCTGAGCAATTGAGTTGAAGAAATAACACAGCCTCAAGATTGCCACTCGGACCTTGTTCGGCAAGATACCCCTAATTGCAACAGGAAGTATTTGTGTCATCAGCACATGACAATCATGAGACTTCATACCAATTAATTTCAAATCTTGTATAGAAACAAGTTTCTTAATGTTAGCGGAGTAACCACACGGGACTTTGACACCATGCAAGCTTTGGCACAATTCATTTCTCTCAGCCTTGGACATAGTGTAGCAAGCTGGTGGAAGGTATGTTCGTCCTTTATCGGTCTCTTTCGGTGCTAACTCGGTCCTTATGTTCATATCAACCAAGTCACGTCGTGCGTTAACACCATCTTTTGTTTTACCACTAATGTTCGATGAAGAGACCAATCAAGCTTTCACATACATTCTTCTCCACGTGCATGGCGTCGATCGATGGCGAACTTCTAAGTGCTCCCAATAAGGCAAGTCCCAAAATTGACGCTTCTTCGGATGTTCTTCGACGGGTTTTAATTTACGTCCCTTCCCAAGCACAACATCGATATCCTTAACCATATCATAGACCTCTTTCCCTCTAAAAGCCCTTGGGTGAGCTGTCCTCCTTATTTCAGTCGAATTGTTTCTTCATCTTGCGGTATGGGTGACTCTTGGGAAGGAACCTACTGGTGACGCATATACGATTTGCGAGTTGTTCACCATACACTCTCGTAGCATCTAAGCGGTGCGGAAAGGCTTTGGCTCCTTCGTACTAAAGCGACGGTTACCAAGGCGGGAAAATCATTGATAGTGCGAGAACAACATGGCGCGTAAGAGAAGTTCTCTCGTTTATGCGCATCCCATACTTGTACCCCTTCGTTCCACAGTGTCACAAGATCATCCGATGTGGTGCTAGGTACACATCAATATCGTTCTCGAGTTGCTTGGCCCTTGGATAAGTAGTGATATCAAAATGTACTTCCGCTTCATACACGACCACGGAGGAAGGTTGTACATACATAGATTCATGGGCGGTGCTATGTCGGTGCTCATGTTCTTGAAAGGATTCATTACATCCGTACTCAACCCTAACCTTATGTTCCTCGGTTCCTGCTTTGAACTCTTTGAAGGTCCGATCGAAGTTTCTCCAGGCGAGAATCGTGGGGTATCTTAGTTTTCCATCTTTCTTACGCTCCTCAGAGTGCCAGCGCGACAATCTTGCCTCCTTTCGGTTCGCAAATAAACGCTTCAAGCGTGGGATCACGAGCGGATACCACAACACCTTAGCGAGGTCCTTGCTTCACCTTAGCGGTATTCTTACGCTTGTATCGGATGCTTTGCACAGGGACATACATGCAAGTCTGCATACTCTTTACGATCTGAGGATACAATCGTTCGGACATGCATGTATTCTTTCTACTTTCATTCCCAATGGACAAAGAACCTTCTTGGCTTGGTAGGTGGTCTTTGGGCAACACGTTTCCCTCTGGAAGAATGTCCGCTAGGAGACCTAACAACGCCGTGAAACTCTTGTCGGACCAACCATTGCTCGCCTTCAATTTCAGCGGTTCAAATGCGGTTGACAACCTTGTGTATTCGGCTTGCGGCGAGGAACAAAGGTTTCCCGAGTCCTCCATTAAGCGCTCGAATTTACAAAACTCTCTCTCACTGTAGTTTCATTACGCATCGCGTAGCATCGATCGGTTGTCATCGTGCGACCTATCGTCATCAAAAACACGATCCACATCCGGCATATCGTTGACTTCCTCGGCGATGTCATCATTATTAACTTGCTCGGCGATGTCATCATTATTAACTTCTGTATAATCTGCTCTTCACGTGGTGGTCCAACATGTATACCCTTTTTGAAACGCCGAATCAAGTGCCTACAATGCGTCGGGTTGTTAAAAATCTTGATTACATAATCAATGCATGGGCGGTACATAAATTCTATCCTTATTCGGCATATCACGCTCGCGGCTCTTTTAAAAGCAATCACGCCATTAATGTACTCTTCACTCACACGGTTACGCACCATACATCGATTTGGTCCATCTACGCTACACGTAACAATTAGTAGTGTTAAATTATATTAATAAGCTGCAAATCGTTACTCCTTCTATTAACCAAATACACTAAAATTGATTAAAGATAAACTTAGAGCAAATATAAAGAGTTAAAGATCGTTACCCTCGGAGCTCGGGCGAAAATTCCTAATATCATGAGATTCCTCACTGTCCTTCTCCTTGAGCCACAATGCAATGTGAGACTTAAATGAGCAGGGCAAGAGAAGAGCCACGATCGAAATGCACCTCCCCATAAGCTTATCCCACTCGAAAACACCCACAGTAGAAACAAAACACTCATTCACAACACCCAAGCGAGAGCTACTATCGGGACCCGAGTGCGATTACGGAACCCTGCGTGTATCTTGCACTAGTCGAGGATCACGCTAGTACACTGAGGTTAACACAGGTAAATATCGATCCACACAAGCGATAAATAAAGTAAGCGATTAGTTTGAATAACAAATAAGGGTTTTGACCTTATGGTCGAGTTTACACTTATTAAGCCACGCGAGCTAACGATAAATAAAGCGGCGGAGCGGAAAACTCGGCGTAGATCTCACCAATTCACCACAGACAGCATGGGATCGGACCTTAACGAGCGATCGGCCTTCAACGAACTCCTCCTCAAAAGCGGCGTAGACTCCTCCTCTTACGTAGGTTTGGGCGCAAGTTTTACAACAAGCGTGAGTACACAACCGTACTCGCAAATCATACCACGAGAATGCAATGTATAGATGCGGGCTTATTCGAATAAAAAGGCTTACGTGGTTCTTTTGCGTAAAAGCAACATTTGCAATTGAATACAATAATAGATTGAAAGCATAATTCAAAACAAATAGACAATACTAATTTATGATTGTTTCCACAAAGACACACACAGCTAAGCAGTTATTTCACATAGCCATATGATTGAGGTCACAGCTCCCATCCCGCATTTTATGAAAACTACCCCTCGTGTGAAATCCCGAGCATGTCCATGACCATGGACGCTATTCGAATAGATTGTTTAACACTGCGAGAGGTTGTACACTTTACCCACAAGATACAACTAGTGTAGCAAGCACCAATCGTAACAAAACAGTTCGGAAACTTCATCTCAAACATTGACATTCCCAGTGTGCTTACAAACCGCTATACCAGCTCACATAGAATTGGTATAACACACACCGCCATTGGGCGGGGAAGGCGAATAGATCAGCGATGCAACCACCAAGTAGTCACACCTCCACCACAGCGAGACTGACCTAACCTATCCACTGAACATCAATGCAGAGAATCCATAACTTACTAAGTTAGGCCCGTCCCATACCAGGCATGTGGTCGTACAGTAAGGCTCAGTTCAATGGCGCACAAAGTTAAGTCCTTAATTGACCAAGGCAAGACTTCCATGTTCTAACTAAGTCACAAAGACTATCATTCCCATCACATAGACCACCATGTCACACAGTCTCCACCACTTACCTCAGTCTAAATCCTTTACCACCCAGTTGGTTTTAGTGCAACACATGCCATCACGAAGTAATAACACATAGCACACAGTTTTACACAAAGTTCCATAGTCACTTAGTCATAATTAGTATTTGCAACATACATATGATGTGAGACTCGTAGCATGGCTAAGCAATTGTACTCACATCTAACCAACCCACGTTGGTGCTATAATATTACCAACTCATAACCAATCTAGGGTGACAAGGAATTATGACATACAAGGCCAAGGTGTGATAACAATTTGGATATTAACTATGCCCAAAGTATTTAAATAAATAATTAAAGTAGAATGCAATAACTTAACACAAAGTAATTTGAAAACTGGGTTCAAGATGATCAAAGGTATGACTTGCCTTGGAAAAGGTCTATGTACTGGTCTTGATCTTGGGGTGCTCCTTCTTCCACAAAATTTCCCGACGAATCGACGTCTACTACTTAAGCGAAACAAAAACAAATAAAACAAATAAATAACAGAGGCAAAACAAACTCCAAAAATTAAATAAAAATCTCAGATAAATAGAGCTTGAATTTAGACAAATTTAGAAATTTGAATGGGCTCAATCGGAGTTAGGATGCAAAAGTTATGAGCTTTGGAAGTTTGAAATTACATAAAATCTGAAAATCAGATTTTATGAATTTGCAATTATTTTCCTAAAGGAAAATCAGATTTAATCTGTGTGGTGGCGTCGTGCGGATTTCGGAAAAGAAATAAATAAAAAGTTGTGACATGTGGGACCCACATGTCGACCTCACGGATCCACGGTGAGCTAAGTCCACGAAGCGGCTCACGGGATTAGGTTTGGACCGCCACGCGTATGCCCACGTTGATCTTGGCGGGGCTCCACGCGGTTGCCACGAGCGTCGGGTGAGGTGGCTAGCGAGTGGCGGTGGCGTGGGCGCGATAAGCGGCGGCGCTCGGGTCCGCGGTCTCGACAAGCAGCGGCTCGCCGGCGGCGGCAGTGGCACGGGAGGTAGAGGTGAGATGGGGATCTAGCGGTGTGCTCACGGGTGCGGGGTGGGCGGGGGTGGCCGTGGCGGTCGAGCGGCGAATAGATCTCGGGCTCGGCGGCGGCGGCTGGAGGTCCTCGGCAGCAGCGGTGGTTACGAGATGCGGGAGACTCAACGATCGAAGGTGGCCTCCGCTTACGGCGAGGTGGCTGGATCGGCGGTGGCGAAGGTCGCCGGCGGGCGAAAGCGGCGCGCTAGGGCTTAGGTGGCGCCGGTGGCGGCGGCTAGGGTTTCGAGCGGCGCGTCGCGGGTGCGTCTCACGAGGTCCTCGGGGCCTTAAATAGCCTCGGGGCGTGCCTACGGACTCCCAAAGCGGCAAAGCGGCGGCGAACTTCGGGCGGAAGGGAGTCGCCGGAGGCGGCGGCGGCGTGGCGGTGGGACCCACGATCGTGGCCCGGGGCTCGGGCGAAACCGCGTGACAAGCGGCGCGAGTCGCGAGCGGACTCCGACAAGATCGGCCGTCAAATCGGTCGAATGGTCCAAAGCACGGAGGCGTTCGGACCCTCGGTACCTCGGCGCGCTCGGCCGTCGAATATTGATCGAGCGGTGGAGGATGGGCTGGCGTCTGAAAGAAGAGAGAAGGCGACATCACGAGGCACGCATGTCGATCGGAGGCGGCAGCACGGTGGGCGCAGCGGGAAGATGGTAAAGACAAAGAAGATGGGCGAAGCCGGAAATCGGCCGAAATGATTTCTGAGATTTTAATAGCTTTTCTAATTTGGAAAATACCAGAAATTCAAATAGGAAATAGAAAATAGCAAATGAACTCAGAAAAATTCTAGAAAAATCTAAAAAATATATCTGAGCACATAGAACCCAAATAAAATAGTTTTGGCTAATGTTCAAGTTGGAATTATTCACATTAAATATTTTTGATTGGAAAGTCCAATATTAAGCTTTGGAATTAAAATCAAATAAAATTCAAATGGTGAATTTTCTCCTACTAACTATTTAAAAGATTTTTAAGCTCGGAAAATTGGGATGTTACAGCTACCACCAAAGCCAAGCCTTACAAAGCAAGCATGCAGGCCAAATAGCCATAAGTTGCTAGGGCAACCCACAACCAAGAACAAGGCAAGCAAAATAAACAAGCCTCCTCACAGTAACACAGAGCAAAGCTTCTCAAGCCCCTCTATTCCAAAGAAGAGATCGGGCGCTAGAGCGAGAAGTGCAGCCGGGTCTTTATATTTATAGGGTGGCATATCACGAGCGGTTCTTATTCCCAACGTGCGTGATATGAGCATATCCTGACAGTTCCTCTAACTAACCGTCATGTTGAACTTCTCTAAACGCCTCCATGTGGAACCGTCTTTGATATCCTCCATATCACGAGCGGTTAGTAAGAAAATCGTCTTTGATATACTCACATCACGAGCGGTTCTATTCTGGCAAATGCTGTGATATCCTCAATATCACGAGCGGTTCCATTAAACTGCCGTCTGTGATATCCTCCATATCAAAGCGGTTATTTAATGGAACGTCTGTGATATCTTATCCTGACGGTGCTTTAATAGAGCCGTCTGTGATATCCTTTTATAAAGCGCCTTGCTAGGTTTTGCTCTTTACTCGTCACTTCCTCTCCCGCGCCCTTAGGCTCGCGCGCTCTCGGCTCCTCTAGGGTTCGCCGTTCACCTCCCAGGCCGTAAGACCAGCGCGCGCCCCTTCATCCACGGCCAGCGCCTCCGCCTCGGCGCGTGGCCTCCTCCCGTGTCGGCCTCCTCCCTCTGCACGGCCTCCTCCCGTGCCGTCCTCCTCCCCATGTCGGCCTCCTCCCCGCGCCTCCCTCCTCCCCGTGTTGGCCTCCTCCCCTGCACCGGCCTCCTCCTTGCACCGTGAGTTGTTGTGCGGCATCCTCTCTGTGAGTACTAAAAAGATATTGCAAATTGATCAGTGGGCTTTGTTGACATGCTCTGTGATGAACTTTGTCTTATCTTGAGATTGAATGTGATAGTTAGTTGATTCTTGAGCTCTATTGTATTACTTGCTCTTGTCAATTTAATATCTTTTAATTTGTTACTTTCGGTTGAATGCTAGTTATCACAGACGGTTGAATGCTATTGTCAATTTGATATCTTTGTTAGTTCATTCTTGAGCTCTATTGTATTGATGAACAAATGCATGATGTGACTTTGATAATATGTGAACTGAAATTGATCGGTGGGGCTTTGTTACAGTTAGCTCTGTGATGAACTTGTCTTATCTTGATATTGAATGTGATAGTTAAGATCATTTTCGATATGATTGAGATCATTTGTGATTAAGCAAAGTCTTTTTTAGAGCTCATAGTTTGAATTTATACTATCATATTCATTTAATGAAGAGTATAGACAATAGGATTGAGATGGCAAAGACTTGTTCTTCGCAACTCTCATACGAGAGCACAAACTACCATCAATCCTTCTTTATATATTACGTTTGTGCATCATTTTCGGTTAAGTTGAGTAAATCTGCTTGAATACAGTGGTTAGAGCTTACGCATATTGCTTGTGCATATATAGATAGCAAGTGGCGACATGGTGTCCTGCCGTCTTCTCGCCGTCATCGGCGTCGCGAATGCGTCTGGATCTCAGAAAAGTGAGTGCGTGCGAGATGGCAAAGGAACATCGAAAATTCCTCTAGGCCTAATGGCCGTCACGGAGGTCAATGCCAATGGGATCCCTATGAGTCCCCCAAGCGGCAAGATTCGGACCGTGTGCGAGATACTTGGAAGAGAACGGGTCCCCATCACCACACCGGTGGAACAACTGTATCGGATGTTGAGGCGCGGTGTGGGGCGAGTTTAAAATCGTTCACTTTCCGCCGCCGGACTGCGCGCGTGGAGCAGCGGCGTTGCTCTCGATCGGAAGGCGTGGAGGACCTTCAGGCGTGCTTGTCACAAAAATGCGTGAACACGGGTGAGCGCCCTTCACGGCGTATAAATTCTTGTCGCGGGATATATGGGGCCTTTGTGCAAATGAAGACGATGCGAATTTCTTGAGAAAGTCACGGCGCACAAGGCTCTCGGACACTGAACACTCACCCCACAAACTTCGGCACGGCTGAGTGCGGGTAAAACCGCGCAATGGGCGGCGGAGGACGAGAATGCAACAAGGCCATTTGCTGAGATCACAGACGAGCGCGCTCTCTCTTGGTTAAGAGCGAGGGCATCAGTCATATCTTCGGGCGAAATCTCTTTCACAAACCAGACAGGCAGGGATGTGGCCAACCGTGTAGTAAATATGTCTTGAACTACCTAGTTGTTAATAAGTCCATAACTTCATAATGTCTATAATAACATGATGACCTCTTGTAGCAAGAATTGAGTTCCGCATGTTCCGAATGCTCCTTCCAAGCAGACAGGGAGAAGGATATACTATCTATAGCTCTGGGAAACAAGGAGCACCCGAGTCGCACACGAGGCAAAGGGTTAACGTATCTTGGAGGATGGATTCCCAGGCGACTCTTTGCGTATAGGAGCGGGAAGAGATCCAAGGCGAGTGCGACACGAGTTGGAACATGTGCTTACTACAAAATTTGAAGGAAGAGAACAGTGCTTACTACAAAATTTGAAGAAAAGATAGCAAGATTGCGGGACCAAGTGAATCAACTCCTACTCCTCAACGATGCATAGCCGCCCCGTTGTTTTGGGAGCAGTCCTCCTCAACATCGGATGGCGTTGCGTCCACGCAAAATTATGAATATGATGGCGTCCAATTACCTATCGGCGACATCAAGGTAATGTACATCTCTGGAATGCTCCAAAGATAGACCTATAGGGCGCCTTAGCTAATTGCGTGTCGTTTTGTAGGAGCCGCGCCTTGCGCTCCAAGTGAGGATGGTTGGGATGTCTGTTGAAATTTGGGCGTGGGGTGGCGTATCCATGCATGGAAGGGATAGTGCGACATGGTGCCAGTGGCGCGAGGTTACGCCAGGTCGGTGGACATGGTACATGACAATTTTAAGGCCGTTCGGCGGAGATTCGCGACGGCGACATCGAGAACACTAGGGGATGCGTGTATGCGGTTTTATCCGGTGGCCCAAGAAGGACGCCGCCACGACCTGCGGTGCGCCTCAACCTTTGATGACTCCACCCCAACCATCTCAACACGACCATACCTCTCCAACGGGACCCAAGAAGGACGCCGCCTGGGATCTGCGATGCGCCTCAACCTCGATAACTCTACCCCAACCCATTTCGGCACGACCATGCCTCTCAACGGGACCCTCCATGACTACACCTCAACCTTGGCCGAAGCCGCCTCATCGGTTCCGTGGAGAAGACAGAAAGAACAAAAAAGCGTCTTTGCCGTTTGGTTCCCGAGTGCGTCTCACGGGAGGGCGCGTGGCGAGCAAGTCGTTCGAGACAAATCGAAATCAAAGAACATTAAGGCGCTTCCCCTCCTAACCTAAGAAATACTCTTTCGGAAGTCCGTTGGCGACCACGATGTTGGCCTCTGTTGGATTAGGTTGTCGAGTTTGCATACCTAATACTTGCACAAGGCCAAAGAGAAAGGGTGCGTTGATGGAATCACTATCGGATATACGGAGGACTATTTCCTCCACGAGCGACCCCTAGCCGTCGTGGGCCCGGCGACTTATTCGACCTATTCAACCTCAAAGCCCTCGATGCCTCACTTCTCGATCTTTGGACACTTTGTAAGTGTGTACAATCAAGTTCTACATTCACGTAATACGAATATAACAACTCATTGCTTATGTATAGATACATGATTAAAAATGCGGCGATTGAAAGAACGGTGGGTTTCCTCGACCACACGTGGTCTCGAGCAAACCATCTTGGCGGAGCGCATCCTAAGTCGAAATACATAACGACGGGATTGCTTGCTCAAAGCGACAAGGACTACATAATGGTGCCCTACAACCAAAAGTAAGTGCTTCACTACTTGCTATACAAATTTTATTTGTACTTTATCGCAACACGAACTTAGGTTTAATGACTCAGCGACATACATGAGTAGGCACCTGGGTCCTTTTAGTCATTATACCAAGAGGAACCGGTACTATACCTTGATTCCCTAATGAAAAAGGCCACATTGTAACATCCCAATTTTGAGCTTAAAAATCATTTAAATAGTTAGTAGGAAAAATTCACCATTTGAATTTTATTTGAATTTAATTTCAAAAGCTTAATATTGGACTTTACAATCAAAAACATTTAATGTGAATAATCCCAACATGAACAATAGCCAAAACTATTTTATTTGGGTTCTATGTGCTCGAATATATTTTCTAGATTTTTCTAGAATTTTTAGAGTTCATTTGCTATTTTCTATTGCCCATTTGAATTTACGGTATTTTCTAAAATGAAAAACCTATTTAAAATCTCAAAATCCATTGGGCGAATTCTTTAACTTCGGCCCATTCCCTTCGCTCGCTTGTCACGGCCCATCTCGGCCGGTGCTTCGCGCAAGCGCCGCATCGCCTCCGCCAGCGGCGTGTGGGCCCCGCGTCAGTCTTCGCCCCGCGCGGCCGTCCTCGCGCGCGGCGCGCCGCCATCATGTTTCCAAGCTCGAGCCGTCCGGCAAAACACGTTTCCTTTTAAAACCTTTCTAGAAAGCGTGCCAAATCTTATCCCATCTCAACGCACCTATTGCGGTAAAATCATATCCGAATCTGGTTTAAAATCGGAATCGAGCTCGTGTTCGTCTCGGACTCCTTTTAGGGTTTTTGCGCGGCGCCTCTCTGCACCCTCCAGGCCCTATAAAGGCCCCAGGATGCCTCTCTCCCGCATCGAAACCCCCAAACCCCGAACCCGAGAGCCCTTGCGCGCCGTCCCGCCGATTCTAGGGTTTTCACGCGAGAACTCCGGTGAGCTCTTCCGCGCCATCCGCTGCCGTCGAGGCTCGCCATTGCACCACCGACATCGCCGAGCATAAGCAATCTCTGGTGCCATCCACTTTGCGGAACCCGCCGAGCGCCGTCCGACAACAACGAAACGCCGCGCTTGAACCTCGCCGCGGCCACCTCGTCGTCCCCCACCACCCGGCTCTACTTCATTAGGTTCGCAATAGCAAGGGCTACGTTGGTACCACTCACCCTCGCCGGCGGCCGCCGTTCGCCGTTGCCATCGGTCCCGAGCCGCCGCCGTCGTCGGGTCGGCGTGTACGCCACCTCGCCGCCACCTCGGCGCGCGTCGGCCCTGTGCCCTCGTGTCGTCGCGTGGAGCCGTCGGCATCCACGTGCGCGCCCGCGGCATGGTCCACCGGTCCCGGCCCGAGGCTCGGTGACCCAGTCTACCGTGGCCGAAGTCAGCGGCAGTGGGACCCACTGTCGAGCGATTTTCATCCGTCGAACGTCCTCGGATAGCGTCGGCATTGCGCAATAATCCGATTTTCAATAGAAAAGTAATTGGAAATTCGAAAATCGAAATTAGGGTTTCTTTTAGATTTCCAATCTTCCAAAGCTCATAACTTTTGCATCTAACTCCGATTGAGCCCATTCAAATTCCTAAATCTGTCTAAATTCAAGATCTATTTATCTGAGATTTTTATTTAATTTTTGGAGTTTGTTTTGCCTCTGTTATTTATTTGTTTTGTTTGTTTGTGTCTCGTTTTGCGAGTAGACGTCGATCGTTGGGAATTTTGTGGAAGAAGGAGCACCCCAAGATCAAGATCAGTACATAGACCTTTTCCAAGGCAAGTCATACCTTTGATCATCTTGAACCCAGTTTTCAAATTACTTTGTGTTAAATTATTGCATGATAGTTTAATTATTTATTTAAATGCTTTGGGCATAGTTATTATCAAATTGTTATCACACCTTGGCCTTGTATGTCATAATTCCTTGTCACCCTAGATTGGTTATTAGTTGGTAATATTATAGCACCAACGTGGGTTGGTTAGATGCGAGTACAATTGCTTAGCCATGCTACGAGTCATCATCTCATGTAAGTTGCAAATATCAATTATGACTAAGTGACTATGGAACTTTGTGTAAAAGCGTGTCTTTGTATGTTATTACTTTGTGATGGCATGTGTTGCACTAAAACCAAGCTGGGTGGTAAAGGATTTAGGCGAGGCAAGTGGTGGAGGCATGTGACATGGTGGACTATGTGATGGGAGCGATAATCTGTGTGGCTTAGTTAGAAAATGGAAGTCTTGCCTTGGTCAATTAAGGACTTAACTTTGTGCGCCATTGGCCCGAGCCTTACTGATGCGACCACATGCAGGTATGGGGCGGGCCTAACTTAGTAAGTTATGGATTCTCGGCATTGATGTTCGGTGGATAGGTTAGGCTATGTGATAGGGTGGAGGTGTGACTACTTGGTAGTTGCATCACGGAGGATTAAATCGTCCACGTCCAGCGATGTGTGTTATGCATGGGCTATGTGATATGTATAACGGTTTGTAAGCACATCGAGTGTCAATGTTGAGATGAAGTTTACGAACTGTTTTATTACGATTGGTGCTTGCTACACTAGTTGTATCTTGTGGGTAAAGTGTACAACCTCTGCGAGTGTTAATCAAACTATTCGAATAGCCGCGTCCTCGGTCATGGACATGCTCGGTGATTTCACATAAGGTTAGTTTTTATAAAATGTGGGAATGGGAGGCGTGTGATCTCAATCATATGGCTATGTGAAATAATCATTTAGTTGTGTGTCTTTGTGAAAACAAGCTGTTAAATTAATATTGTCTATTTGTTTGAATTATGCTTTCAATCTATTATCGTATTCAATTGCAAATGTTGCTTTTATGCAAAAGAACCACGAAGCTTTTTCTTTGGAATAAGCTGCATCTATACATTGCATTACGTGGTATGATTTGCGAAATGCGGTTGTGTACTCACGCTTGTTGTAAAACTTGCGCCCAAACCTCTGAAGTGGAGGAGTCGCGCTTTTTCGGAGGAGTTCGTTGAAGGTGATCGTTCGTTAAGTGCGGATCGATTGGTTGCTGTGGTGAATTGGTGGGATCTCGTTGGAGTTTTCCGTTCATTCTTTGCTTTATTTCTCTGTTAGCCTGCGTGGCTTAATAAGTGTAAACTCGACCATAAGGTCAAAACCCTTATTTGTTATTCAAACTAATCGTTTACTTTAATTATAAACTTGTGTGGATCGATATTTACATGTTAACCTGTGTGCACTAGCGTGATCTGGACTAGTGCAAGGTACACAGAGGGTTCGAGTCGTAATGCAGGTCCCGACAACGACTTCACCCTTGTGCGAGGAGTACTCGGCGGTGTGCTTATTTCCTCCATACATAACTCTATTGTAGTCTTCCTTCGTTTGAAATGGCGAGGTTAACTTTTTGAAACATGTAGGCGTTCATCTCCTATATTGCCGAGGAGGGCTATACAAGGAGCGAGCATACATTTAATCACGGGGCGCGATTTCGATGCGTGCTACAACACAATAATTCTATCATACTTACGTAATAATGCATCTCGAACGACTATACCTATATATGTAATTCTATTTTTGCGATGTCGTCGAAAAAGCGAGAAGAATGTGCATTCTACGTTTGCCATCATCTGTGATTCTCATGAGTGCTAAGTTGGAGGATCCCGAGGTTGGTCAATCTCGCAATAATTATTTCCTAATTATAAATTTACATATATATGCTTACTACTTCACTTTGTTGCTAGCTACTGGATCTTCAATATAGATTTAGATTCACTTGTTGAGAGAGAGATCTCGGATGTTAGAGGAAGCTCTGCACCTTCATCATGGCGGATATCATTAGCGCCAGCGGAGAGTTTCACTACTCCAACACCCATTGAACGACCTTGAATGATTCATTAATGTAATTCACTTTGAATAGTTGTAATTCAATTGTAACTCCGAGGCTAGCCAATATTTGATACATATTAGTGTCGAATTGATTTTGAGTTAAATGATCACTTTGAGTGTCAATGATTGATTCATCGTAATGTATCTATTTTACGCTGCTTGTTTTGAGATGGCATGGCTAGCAATTCTGTGGCTGGCGAAAATCAAAATTAAATTAGTTATCTTTGAAGAGCTATCACAGACGGTTCATAACTATTACAAATGCAGTGATAGATGAATATCACATACGATTCGTAAAAATGGTAATCGTATGTGATATATGGATATCTGAGCGGTTCATAATTATCACCGTCGTGATATGTGAATATTTCGAGCGGTGCTAGTATGACCGTCGTGATATCCATATATCACGACGACTATATTCTGAACCGTGCAGCGATATCCATATATCACGACGGTGAAGTGATGAGCAAATGCAGTGATATTGGATATTACTGAGCGGTTACGTAAATATAGCGTGCGTGATATATGGATATCACGAGCGGTTGTTCATTAGAACAAATCGTGTTGTTACTATCACGAGCGGTTTTTAACCATCTGTGATAACCGCCAATTATCACGGGCGTATAAAAACACGACGATGCGAGCGAATGCGTGATGAAGGTTCGAACGTGCGTGATAACATTTTCTGTAGTAGTGTCAAAAGCTGTAAGGTATATTTGTGTTTTGTTTATTATTTTGTAATAGCTTTACATATTCGTGATATATGATTGATATTTAATGATGTAACTGTGGACACTAGCTAGTGATCTAGGGACCAATGCTGTGAACACAGAAGATTCAAAATATCAAATTTAGGGTCTGACACCGCCGCCATTCCAACCAAGCCACACAAGGTCGCCCTCGATCTCTGCCTACCTCCAAATCTATCACAATTCACCGTCTACACCGCCACACAAACCAAATTGGCCTTCTCGTGAGCTCCACCATCTCTTTGTGACTTCATAGAGACTCCTCACCCGAAATGACTCCGCTGAAGCATCACAAGCTCCATCACCGCGCCCGATGACCAGCTGCTCTATGCTTTCCCGAGACCGTCCATCCGTGTCACTAGATCCACATCCTCCTGATGATGTTGTACGAGCCCTCACCAAGGCCGGACCACTACCTAAGGTCGCCACCACCAACGCCGGCTTCCCCAGGACCACCTCTGCTTCGAGCAACCCCAAAAATGGAGTCTCCGTACATGGGAACATGCCATGCACCCGCCAAATCGTGCCAGACGTAGAGGCGAGAGGCCGAGGTGGGCGGCGAGCTGAAGCAGAGGAGGCGGGAGGGCGATGCAGGAAAAGAAAAGGATAATGAGAGGATGGGAGGTGACGGGTGGGCCTTGCTCTGTGTGTGTGTGTGTATTTGATGATCACGCTGACTGGGCTGTCACATCACCTTAAAAAAATCTACATGTCAAAACCACCGCCACATCCGCTTAAAACCTGAGTGGAATGGACTCTAGGGGTAAAGTGAACGGTCTTAAGAGTTTGAGGATGTCGAAGGTCTAGTTTTCAAGTTCAAGATTGATTTTCAGACTTTCAGAAGAGTTTAGAGGTGTCAAATAAACTTTTTTTCCTTTTTATTAATGTATCCTGACAATTATACCTGTGAAAGGACCTTTCAATTCACAGAAGGAGCAGCAGAGAGCCCAAGAGTTCTGAACAAGCTAGGGGAAATGTTCAAGGCATTTCGCACAAGTAGTGTGTACTGATCATTGCAACAAACTCCTGATTACGGCCATGCATACGAGTACACAACTATGGGATCTACAATTATACGTTAATTATTTCTGAAAGATGCACTCTGCTCTACGTAGACGCCGGAACATGCTCGGCCGGGGCCGGGGCCGGAGATCGGCGTCAACGTACGCCGACATCGCAATTCATATAACATGGCGGGTTCCCTGTCGAAGCTGATATAACCATCATTACATTCTGAATGAAGCGGTACGCATCAACAGTACGAAAGCGACGGTCATAAACCAAACACCTCACATGCATGCAAGCGTATATATGACCATGCATTGCTCAATTTAGGGCGTTAATCTCGACAGACAACTGCTCCAACGTCCATGAAAAGCGACACGAAAGCACAGGTTTTTCTACTCTGAAACTCTTCTCTAAAGAGAGCAAAAGAATCCCCTTTGAGCTTTCAGACTCTCAACAGGTCCGGCCATTTGACTAAGCCGAACGCTTTTGCATGTGCTGGCCACGAGGCCCTGGGAGGAGGAAGATTGTTGATTAATCGGCGGAAATGTTGGACTTGGCCTCATCTAGTCCATACATGCACACTGTTGCATGGTACACTCGCCATATTTTTCTTAATTCAAGTGGAACCCTTCTTGATTGGACTCATCTGTATGTGAATGTGAGTGGGAGGATCTACTTCGGCGTGGAACCTTGTATGACTGCTCCTTTAGGCCACTCGCAGGTGCATGTGAGATGGCCTGTGTACATCCTCAAGTGCACTGACAGTGCAACATATATTGGGTATTCATTGCAAGATGGACCTATATTGGGTAACTATTGCCTGCCGTGCAATCCCAAAGCGGTCGTTGCAACTTGCAAACGTCAACCACAAGCAATATATACGTCAGATACCCTGAGTAAGTACAACAGTAGCTAATATAGTACCTGCACGGTTAGGGTGTTTGGACGAGGGTAAATTTGGACTAAATCATTCCCAAAAAAGAACTGCTTGGCCCTTACCAATGCAACTTCCTATTTTCCAGTAATGCTCTTCAGCTAAATTACATCCTTAATCAAACCATCGGTTTTGCTAATAAGCTGCTACGTACTTAAACTCACTTTTGGAAAGAAGAAAGAGGAATTAAACCACTAATTAGCCGAAATCAAACGGCGACAAGCACAGTACTAACATGGTACGCATGTGCTTTGAGGCCACACTCCAAAAGCGAGCACTTCCAATGAGCAAAGAATTACTGCTAGTACAACTCTGTTTTTAATCTCTAGCGCTGCCTCTGTTATTCCAGAAGCGTGCAAAAACATATTATTGTTTGCATCAGAATGGGTAGGTTGAGCTCACCACATTTGGAAGGAGAGGGAAGTGTCTAACTGCAGCCACGTACAACAAACACTACCAAATGAAAATGAAAGTAAGAGGGCCACCCTTTATATTGAAGAAGTAGGAGAAAACAAGATAAAAAGATATTACACCGGCCCAACATGGGAACACCCTAGACGGGAGAGAATCCATAGCTGGATCGCCTGCAACACCCTAACAGAGCACGAGCTAGAGATGAAAAACCAACTAGCAAGCACCATAACACCGACCAGCTCTGCAGTATGCAAAACACACATCATAGCTAAGGGAAAGGCAACACACCCCCACCCAACATGCTGAAACTTCGAAACTAGTTGAACCAAACAATGTAGAGGATCATCAATGCACAAGCTTGAGAGAGAAGAATAGAAGCGGGAACAAGGTAAATCCACTCGCTGACAGGGTCACTAGCAAGGACTTCAAAACGAATTAGGTGAGAAAGGGGCTCTTCCCCTTGACGATGATGGTGGACGACGTAGAACAAAGGTCGACAACTTCGACTCCTCTCCCTCTCCTCCCACGAAGCTCATCCATGGTGGCCCGAACCAGCTGCAAAACGGGGCCTCCTGGACAAATCTAATCACATCTCACTTTCCAATTACTCCAAGCCTTTTTTTGGTTTTGTTGGTTGAAGCAAGTAGTAGCTACCTATACTACAAACCTAGAAGCAAACTTTGGCTCTAGGCACTTGCACTTGCCAAGGCAGCATATATCAGCAGTCGCTCTACTACCTCTACCCTGCAGGTGAGGTGAGATCACGATCAGAGTTGGGTAGGGGCTTGTTCCCTTCCTTAACTTCCATCATCCTCGAAAAAATACAAGAATATACATGTACCCATTATCACAATCATCTACTTTGCCTCAAGATTTGTACGCACTATCCTATCTCTCTCCTCCCTCTTCCTCTCTCACTCGTCCTCCCGACGGCACTTCCTCACCACGTCGAGCTCGGCTCGAATACAACGTCGATGAGACGGACACTACTACAGAGAAGGCTATACTGGACGCCTCATCACAGATGGTTCTCCAGAATCCGTCAGTGTTGTAATTATCACAAATGGTTTTACAAGCGTGACTGTCTATGTTACTAGCAACGGCTAGAACCGCCTGTGATACGTAATTATCACAGACGGTTTTTAATAAGAACTGTCTGTGATAATTCATAGACGGTTCTTAACAATAACCATCTGTGATAATTGCAGACGTCACATACGGTTTTTAATTAGAACCATCTGTGATAATGCACAGACGGTTCTTAACAAGAACCGTCATTATATATCACAAACGGTTTGTGGTTGAAAGTGTTTGTGATATGTATCTCTTATATGCATAAATACCGCTTTGGCTCCCCGATACGTCTCTTCGTTTTGGCTTTTCGATGCGTCTCACACGCCAAATTTATTTATTGTTTTATAAAAATGATCATCCACGCCACCGAAGATGAATCCCCACATCGTTGATATACTCTCAAACACAAACAAATGGCTCCCTACACTTCCTTGTCGCCGGCATTGATGGCCTACCTGGCCATCCTGTACGAGCACCTCTCCTGTCGTACTCTGGCGGATGCTGCGGAAGGACACTACGCTAATAGTGTCCTCCCTCCTCCGCCGGAGGTCATGCCAGGGCACGTGACGATGACGTTCCGCCGTTTAGACAACCTCCTCTGTCGTGTCTTCCGGGTGGTCTGTAGCTTTCGGTGAGCTAACCTTGCCATCGACGTACGTAGTCCTCCAGAACAACGTTGCACGTCTCTAGGAGGATTACCATCTCTTGGAACACTACATCGAGGGAGCGGGCAACCGAGTCTACCAAACTGAGACCCCTCGAGCAAGAGAAGAGAGCCTATGGGTGTAATTCGACTTGATTCTTTAGTCCGAGCGTCTTTGGCCAACTCTCGAATGATCGCGTCAATGGTTGGATGTGTTTCGGGCTACCTGCACTGATCCAGAACCCTCTGGTGCCAACGACATTGCTTACGAAGTTTTAAAGACCGAGATAGCAGGCTACTTGGACCGCTAGAAATTAAAAATTGACCTTTTTTATTTCTACTTTTTTAAAATATTTTGTAAGAAGCAACTGGCCACGCTGTTTGGCCATATGTAAATACAAAAAATGATTAAAAAAATCCAGTTAAAGTTATTGTCTATATTGAACATGTTTACTGAATAATGTGTTTATCTTACTGTCTTGTATGTAAATGGTCCACAGGCGGTTTAGTGGAACAAATCGTCTGTGATATGTATCACAAACGGTTTTAAATACAAATGGTCTGTGATGTCTTCGATTATCACAGACCGTTTGTATTTAAAACCGTTTGTGATATGCGCCATTAAATACCCGATCGTCCCGACAGATCTATTTGTAGTGCGATCTGTCTGTGATATGTGGCTGATTTGAAGGAGGTGGCGGCTTTGGAGCGTTTAGTGAAGGAAATACCGCATATTTGCAAGTGTGCTTGTAGATCTATTTGTTCTTGGTGATCTAAGGTTAGTATTTGTTTCTAATTATATGCATTACAATCTAGAGAGATGATAGCTATGTTTAGATCTAGCTTGGTAGTTTGCTGAAATTTAAGAATGGGTCTCACTACTCCTTGTCTACTTCAATATATTCTTGCTTGATATATATATATATATATATATATATATATATATATATATATATATATATATATTGCTTCATGAATATTTTGTAGCTAGCTACTTTAGGAGCTAGCATTAATCTAATTTAACACTAATTTATTACATGCGTAACGTAGATGGACCAAAGCTGGATGTACATTGAGAACCATGTGAGTGAAGAGTACATTGATGACGTGTCTACTTTTAAAAGAGCTGCCGAGCAGGATATGTTGAAGAAGGGGATAAAAGTTATGTACTGTCCATGCATTGATTACGGTAATCTGAAGATGTTTACCAACCCAGCGCGGATTGAAGTGCACTTGATTCGAAGGGGTTTCAAAGAGGTGTATACATGTTGGACTAGTCACGGTGAAGAGCATATTATACCGAAAGGTAGTAACATCGTCAAATGAGATAACGATATGCCGGATATGGACTGTGCTTTCGATGAACGTAGGTCGCATGATGACAATCTGGATCAGATGCTACGCGATGCAAAAAGGAACTATAGTGAAAGAGAGTTTGGTAAATTTGAGTGCTTAATGGAGGACTCAGGGAAACCTTTGTTCCCAGGCTGCAAGCCGGAATACACAAGGTTGTCATCTGTGTTTAAACTGCTGAAATTGAAGGTAAGCAATAGTTGGTCCGACAAGAGTTTCACGGCGTTATTAGGTATCCTAGCGGACATAGTTCTGGAGGGAAACGTGTTGCCCAGAACCACATACCAAGCCAAGAAGGTTCTTTGTCCATTGGGAATGAAAGAATATATCCATGTCCGAATGATTGTATCCTCTACCGTAAAGAGTATGCAAACATGCATGTATGTCTGGTGTGCAAAGCATCCCGATACAAGCGTAACAATCCCTCCGATGATGGTGAGGGTATCGAGGTGAAGCAAAGACCTTCTACTAAGGTGTTGTGGTATCTTCCTATAATTTCCCATTTGAAGTGTTTATTTGCGAACCGAAAGAAGGCAAGATTGTTGCGTTGGCACTCTGAGGAGCGTAAGAAAGATGGAAAGCTAAGAGACCCTGTTGATTCTGCTTAGTGGAGAAACTTCGATAGGAGCTTCGAAGACTTCGATCTGGAAACCGAGGAATATAAGGTTTGGGTTGAGTGCGGATGGAATGAATTATTTCGGTAATATGAGCAGCAGACATAGCACCTACCCATGAATCTATGTATGTACAACCTTTCTCCTTGGTTGTGTATGAAACGGAAGTACATTTTGATGTCACTACTTATCCAAGGGTCGAAGCAACCTGGGAACGATATTGATGTGTACCTAGAACCATTGCTGGAAGATCTTGTGACACTGTGGAACAAAGGGGTACATGTATGGGATGCGTACAAACGAGAGAATTTTACTTTACGCGTCATGTTATTCTGCACCATCAATGATTTTTCTGCTCTTGGTAACCTATCGGGATTTAGTACAAAAAGAGCCAAAGCCTATCCGCACTACTTAGATGATACCGAGAGTGTGTGGTTGAACAACCCGCGCAAAACTGTGTACATGCGTTACCATAGGTTCCTTCCCAAGTATCACCCATACATCAAGATGAAGAAACAATTCAACGAAAATAAGGAGGATGGTTCAACTCGAAGGGCCTCTAGAGGGCAAGAAGTTTATGATATGGTTAGGATATCGATCAATTTGGGAGAAGCAATCAATTTTTTGGGACTTACCATATTGGGAGCACTTAGAAGTTCGACACTATATCGACGTCATGTACGTGGAGAAGAATGTATGTGATAGATTGATTGGTCTCTTACTGAACATTCGTGACAAAACAAAGGATGGTATCAACGCACGACGTGACTTGGTTGATATGAACATGAGGACCAAGTTAGCATCGAAAGAGACCGATAATGGCCGAACGTACCTTCCCCCAGCTTGCTACACTCTGTCCAAGGCCGAGAGAAATGAATTGTGCCAAAGCTTGCATGGTGAAAGTTCTGTCCGGTTACTCCGCCAGCATGAAGAAACTAGTTTCTTTGGAAGATTTGAAATTAATTGGTTCAAAGTCTCATGATTGTCATGTGCTGATGACACCAATGCTTCTTGTTGCAATTAGAAATATTTTGCCGAACAAGGTCTGAGTGGCAATCATGAGGCTGTGTTATTTCTTTAACTCAATTGCTCAGAAGGTCATCGATCCCGAAGGACTAGATGCTCTGCAGGCCAAGGTGGTGATCACTCTATGTAATCTTGAAAAGTATTTCTCTCCGTCATTTTTTGGTATCATGGTCCATCTCATTGTTCACCTTGTGAAAGAGATAAATATATGCGGCCATGTGTTCCTACGTCATTTGTGCCCGTTAGATAGCTTCATGGGAATTCTCAAATCCTATATACAGAATCGATCTCGGCTGGAAGGCATCACCATCAAAGGCTATGCAATTGAATAGGTCATTGAGTTCTGCGTCAACTACATGGCTCAGGTGGAACCGATAGGTGTGCCTCTATCTCATCATGAGGGGAGGCTGGAGAGTATCGGGACCATCGGAAGTAAAGCAATCACTCCCGATCTGGATACGTATGCTCAATCCCATTTTATGGTCTTGCAACACATGACCGAAGTGTCTCTGTATATCGATGAGCACAAAGACATGATACACTAATAGAATCCAGGCCAGTCGGAGGTTTAGATCATGAGAGAGCACATTCGTCAGTTCAACAAATAGTTAAAGGTGCGATTCACTGGGAGGTCATCAAGTGATGATATGCTGCGATGGTTGGCAAAAGGGCCAAAATTTACAATTGTGACATGGCAAGGATACGACATAAATGGATACACATTTTATAAGACAACTCAGGATAGAAAGAGCATAGTCCAGAACAACGGTGTCCACATAGATGCGTTTCACGAGCAGTTCAATACCGTTGGGCCAAACATAATAAAACGTGGGTTGAGCTCCTACTATGGGTTCGTAGAGGAGATTTGGGAGCTCGACTACGTACTTTTCAAGATCCCCCTATTTCAGTGCTATTGAGTCAAACTACCACAGGGTGTGAAGGTCGACAAGTACGGCGTCACTATTGTAGACCCCGAACATGTCAGTTACAAGGACGAAACATTCGTACTCGCTAAGCAAGTTGTTCAAGTTCTTTATGTAACAGACCCGACAAATAAGAACCGACGCGTAGTTCTTCATGGAAAAAAAGGATTTTCAGAGTTGAGAATGTCGTAGATGAGGAAGAGTACAATCAATTTGATGAGTTGCCTCCTTTCAGAGAAGGCATCGGGCTTGAGAAAGAACCCAGTGAGGAAGCTAGCTATATGCGTGTCCATCATCATGAAGGGCTATTTTTTAAAAGGAAATAGCCAAGTGGGATGATCCCACATGGTGAACACCTATTTGAAAATTGTTCCATTGTAATTAAGAAACTCGGCATGTAATTAAAAAATTAATCCATTGTAATTGATTCAGTAATTAAGAAATTATCCCATCTATGATTGTATTTGCTTTCTTATTTTCAGAGGGCATGGCTAGGATTTCCTGAGGCTAGCCGAAAATTAGAATATTTTTTAGCTATAGAAGGAAATATCACAGGCGGTTTAGTGGAATAAACCGTTTGTGATATGTATCACAAATGGTTCTAAAATAGAACTGACGAGGATTAAAATATCTAAGTATTATCTTAATACATAATTAAAGACTGTATGACTTCGTGATCGTAACCCCTAAGACTAACGACCCCTATGGTCGTAAGAATTCCAGAGATTACATTAAGGATACACTGGTCAGATGAGGTCCTATGCCTAGCCCCCGACCAGATGACTGCTCATAGAAATAATGAACTAGCACTTGGACTCGATTCCAAGTATATACCTTCCGTGTGATAAATGGAACATGTGCCTAATCACTCCAAACCACAGAACGTTTTATAGCTCTAAGTCACTGACAATAACCCTCATGTGGTTAAATCATTCCCTGATATCAACCATCAAACGATTGATACTTCACCAACTGTCGCCTCACTCTGACAAGTTGTGACACTTCCAACAGGCGTCTCTTCAAGAAGTAACCGCCACCACTTCATCGACTACTTAAAGGAGAACACAAACGACAAAAAGGGAGGATCGGGTGGAGAAGATCAGCAGATGATTACATTCCATTGGATTTAAGCATCATAATTAGCAATACACTCTGTGTACTTAGAGTTAGTCTATTGCCTTGTCAAGGACACCCCTTGTAATAGCCAATTCATATCAATAAAGTGCAGTCCAATTCTCTCCCAAGAAGCCTTTGCCATTTTCCTCTATTTCATTTTGTAAGATCAGCGACTTATTCGTCAACAAGGACCGTCTGTGATATGGTCACATATCATAGACTGTTATATTATGGAACCATCTGTGATATGATCGCATATCATAGACGGTTCTATTCAAGAACCATCAGTGATTAGTATCACGGACGATTCTCGAATAGAACCGTCTATGATATGCAACCATATCACAAATGGTTCTTTAAGAGAACAATTTGTGATATCCCTTTATTAGTAGGGCCCCGCTAGGGGTTTGTACCCTTACTCCTTACTCGCCTTTTTTTCTCTCCTCTGGTTTCTAGGTGTGGATTTATAGTGCTAATTTGTTGATTCTAGGTGGTGCTAATTTGTTGATTCCCCTAGGGTTTGAATCTTCTATATGCTGAAGAGATTTGGTCCAAAAATTATAGATCGGGGGTTGATTTTTCTGTGTGCATTTGCATGTTTTAAATTGAAGTTAGAGTTCAGTTATACGGTTAGATCTGAGTTACATGTAAGTTGCATTAGCCTATTTTGTGTTTTATGTATCTATAAGTGCTTTTTAGGGGGCGATCTGGGATGTGGTGATTTGAGTTTGATTCAGTAGTGTTAGAGGTTACTTATGTGCATCATTTGTAGTGATGTTCGGTTGATTGAGCCATTGTCCTCGTTACGGTCTCGATTTTTTTGTGTTGTTGAGGTGCTGCTCTTGAGCTACTTCAGGTGCTATGCTCCATTGATCGAAACTAGGCATTAAGGTCAACAGTGGTCACCAAATAATGATTAATGCATTAGGTTGATTTGATAACAAGGTATGATCTCTGTTTACATTAATGACTAGGTTCGTTTTGCACTTTATGTTGAAAAAATGCATAGTATTTTCAGTTTTAACGATTGCCATATGCATAATAATTGTCATACTTTTGGAGTACATATATACATTTATTAAATTTGCAAATTTTTACTTATCCAACTAAAAGTTACATTGTTACATAACCAACTGCTTATTGAAACCATACTTACGTAATTGAATGCTAATGATAACACAAGTCATTTGTTTATGCTGGTTCCATTGAAGTTTAATATAACATTTACTACTTGGATTTGGTTGTGAATTTATAGCAGTGAAACTAAAATAACTTATAACTGCATTAATATATTTATTCGATGTGCTCGTATATGTTCAGATATCAGAAACACGCCTCTTAAATTTCTTGCTGATTTCTGTTTGAATAATGGAGGTGGCTATGATACATACAACTTTTAGTTCAAAACATTTAAAATTTTTCTTCCTTCAACATTTTTTCCTCTTCCTACCACTCCCACTTGTAGGATGATCAGTGGATCATGAGAAAAATGTATGTAAAATGCATAAATTATAAACACATGTATCATAGTCACTCTTTTTTTTAAGAATTGTTACTTTTGTTCACTATGTTTTGTCCTGAGCTCACTGATGGTTAAAACCAATGAACAACTTACAACTAATGAGAAGTTTTAGATAGAAAGAAGGAATCCGGAAAGGGATTAAAAATAAGAAGAATTGGGGATAAAACTTTAATTCTATATTCTTACTTTGTTACATGATGACTCACGGGTATTTAACTTCTCATCAGCCCCTTATACTATCTCTGCACAATGCAACAACTCATTTAACCAATTACATGTCGGTCCAATGACAAATAGTCGCATTTACCCTCACAAGTCACAATAGACCCACTAGACAAAAAAAAAACTCAAATTTATGCAAATGTGATACAAACGCTTACTCTGCAAATCCCTTCTCCCTTTTAATGTAGTATTCATCTGTAACACCTCGGCCCAACAATAAGCCCAGAATGTCACTAAACTACGCTAACTACTGACTTTAACAATACTTCTCTCTTTCCATAGATAGCAAGTAAGCGAAATGACATCCACACAGTCTTCACTGCCGTCATCGATGTCACTGAATGCGTCTGGCGCTCCGAAGAAAGGGGTACCTAAGACAGATGGTAGAGGAATATCAAAAATGCCTGAGGTCCGAATGACCATCGTGGAGGTCACTCCTGTTGGGGTCCCTCTGCATCCCAAGAAAGCAGCGACAGCATTTCGGACCACCTGCGGGATTGTTGGAAGGGAACAGGTTCCCATCACCACACCAAGCTAGAAGTCTCTGACTAAAGAAGAGAAAGAGTAGCTGTGGGATGAAATTTCAAGGTCGTTCAAGATCCTAGTGGAAATCTAGGGACTTGTGCGACGATAGGCGTTCCTCGTGATGGGAAAAGTGTGGAAGACCTTCAAGAACACGCTTGTCATAGAGTACGTGAACAAGGATCAGACGCCATTCACGAAGTATCATTTCGTGTCACCGGATATATGGGATGCCTTTGTGCAGATGAAGACGACGATCAAATTTCAGCAGCAAAGTGCGGTGCACAAGGCTCTCTAGAGACAAAACACTCACCTCCATAGCCTACCATCCGCAGACAGATCGCCAAACCGAAAGAGTTAATCAAATCCTTGAAGACATGTTGAGAGCCTACGCTCTAGAGAACCAAACCAGCTGGGATCAAATGCTGCCTTATGCAGAGTTTTCGTACAACAACAACTACCAATCTAGTTTGCATATGTCCCCGTTTGAAGCCTTGTATGGAAGAAAGTGCAGAACCCCCTTGTATTGGACTAAAATCGGAGAAGGACAAGTGCTTGGGCCAAATATCTTGAAGGAAGCCGAAAATTAAGTTCGATCAATAAGAGAAAAATTGAGGACTGCCCAGACCAGGCAGAAGAGTTATGTTGATTACCATCGTCGAGACTTAGCTTTTGCACCTGGAGATCACGTGTAACTGAAGGTTTCACCTCTCAAAGGAATGCATCGTTTCAAGGTAAGCGGGAAGCTTGCACCAAGGTACATTAGACCTTTTCCAGTTCTAGCCAGAAGAGGAGAAGTTGCTTACCAATTGGAGCTCCTACCTTAGCTGTCGGCTGTGCACAATGTCTTCCATGTGTCCCAGTTGAAGAAATGCCTACGGGTGCTAGAAGAGCAGATGTCGCTAGAAGCAGTCGACCTGCAGGAAGATCTCACCTTCAAGGAGCAGCTTGTCAAGATCTTAGAAATGTCCGAACGAGTAACAAGAAGCAAGATCCTTTGTTTCTGCAAAGTTCAGTGGAACAATCACACTGAAGAAGAAGCCACTTGGAAGCGTGAAGAGGACCTAAAGGCCGAGTTTCCGCACCTATTCTCTAGTCAACTCAAATCTCGGGGTCGAGATTCTCTTTAAGGGGTATAGGTTTGTAACATCCCAGTTTTTTAGGCCTTTTTGAAAGTTTTAAAAATCAAAATAACCATTTGGTTTTGTTGAATTGCTAAAGCTTAACTTAGAGATTTTGGAGTTTCGAAGCATCTTAATATGAATTTATCAAACTTCAATTAATTCGGTTTGGTTTATCTTGAGTTGTTGGAGTTCTCTGGTGCTTGGAATCCACTTTATTTGTCCGTTCCTCCTCCCCATGCACCCGCGCCTTCAATCCGTGTAAGCCGTCCGATCGAGTTTGAGCGGTCCGATCTCGTTTGCGCGTTCGCCCAGTCTAAACGTTCCCAATCCTTGTGAGTCATCCGATCGAGTTTGAACGGCCCGATCTCGTTTGCGCGTTCGCCCAGTCTGAACGTCCCCAATCCTTGTGAACCATCCGATCAAAATTGAACGGTCTTCATCCCCTCGACCTTCCTTTCGGTCGCAACCGCCCTTTTGCAAAGACCACTCTCTCGGTCGCAACCACCCTTTTTGCAAAGACCACCCTCTCGGTCGCAACCACCCTTTTTGCAAAGATCACCCTCTCAGTCGCAACCACCCTTTTTTGTAAAGACCACCCTCTCGGTCGCAACCACCCTTTTTGTAAAGACGACCCTCTCGGTCGCAACCGTCCTTTTTGCAAAGATGACCCTCCCTCCTCAGAACCTCCTCCTCTTTGGTCATGACCTCCCTCTCGATCATGACCCTCTTCTTGGTTTCAACCAACCCCGCTTGTGAGCCCCCTGCTCACTTTCTCCTTCCTATCATCGCGTCACGACTGCGGCGAAGGTCCTTACGCATTAAATACTGTTGTGTCGCATTAAATACTGTCACCTCCACCGTACTCGTTTCCTCTTTGGTCTCCTCCCTACATGCCCCAATCCCTTCCCTCACCTGCCGGTAGTGCGCCCGTGTCACGCGGCCGCGAATCCCGCTCCATCGCCCTGCTCATCTTCCACCTCTGCCCGCGTCAGCACCGCGCGCTCTCGCCGCTCGGGTCAGCTCCAGGCGTACACTTCACACCAACTCACCTGCTCCTGTTGCTCGCATTAAATGCGGCATCCTCTGTTGTACCCGGGCAGCCCCCCCCCTCGGACCTCCCTGCGCCTATATAAAGCACCAGGACAGCCCTTTTGCCCTCTTTGTTGTTTCTCACTCAACACACTCTTCCTCCTGCTCTCGACCTCCTCCGTTCAAGCTCCAACTTGAGTGGTTCAACTTTCTATCTTCATCTAAAATCTTGAACCTTCTTTTTCAGCTCTTGTTTGATTCTTTCGTTGGGGTTTCATTTGAGGTTGTTTTATTTACTTGGTTCCTTTCGCGTGTGTAGAATACGGCTGCTCTGAAGATTTTGTGGATCCAACAACCTCTACCGAAGCCTTTCAACTCTCCAGCGAAGGCAAGTCGTAGACCTTTGATTATATTGAACCAGATTTATAAAATTATATTATTTTATACAAACTTGCATGGCTAGTTGTATAAAAATAGTTTGGGAGACAGCTAAACACTTACTTGACAGTATGCCTCCTTGAATAATTGTGTTGACATGTTGACATGTTCCCTTGGACACAAGAGGAAGGGTAATCTTAGTTGGATCTTGTTGTAATACCAACTTGGGTATCGTTTATGCTTAGACATGCTTTAGTTATACGTTGGTTTCTTGATCACTTACTCAAAGAATATTAAATTTGACTAATAGACTATGGAATTATGGTGCGATGCCACTGTTGTGCAACTGTGGTGTGAGATTACAGTTGTGTCGATTGTGGTGTGATGCCGTGGTTAAAACTTGTTATGCTATGGCAAGGGTTGCCATTTGGCCGGGTTGAACCCAAAAATATTTTATGCTCAGGCGAGTGGGCGGTGGTGAAGGTGGATGTGTGATGCACATTGGGATGTGGTAGTCTCGCCTGAGTAGTCACTAAGGACTTAACCTTGTGCGCTATTGATCTGGGTCTTACCATGCAACCACAAGTCTATTTATGGGGTGGACATGGTAAACTATTTAGCAATATTTTGAGTCGGTTCTATTGTGGTGGTGTGTGCTGATTCACATGACGCAAGAGGGGCTAGGAAGGCAAAACCTTAGTGGGCAGAGCCGAGTCAAAACAGAGCTTTGAAAGAGCCTTGTGATAATCTCGCCTTGATTCACATGTCAAAGGAAGCGTGTGGTATATCAGGCAATTATCTCTTGTGGGTAAAGTGTACAACCTCTGTAGAGTGTAAAACTATTCAAATAGTCGTGTCCCTGGTTATGGACAATGCCTAGTGATATCCTGCGAGGGGTAGTTTTTCTCAAAAAAAAAGAGTGGTCGTGAGCAGCTAGGATGGGTCATGAGTGACCAGGAGTGGTCGTGGGTGGACCAGGAGTGGTCGTGGGTGACCACGAGTGGTTCAGAAAGTGAACAGGGTGTTCACAAGCTGTTTCAAACTAACTGATTACTTATGTACTACTCTTTCAACTTGTGCCTTGCAATCTACTTATTGTATTTGTTGTCAATACTACTTTCTACAAATTAACCATAATGCTATCATTGTCAAGCCTTGTATGAATATTACTTGCATACATTTCCCTACGATTTGCTGAGTATATTCAAAAGTACTCATGGCTTGTGCCCTCTGATTAAGCAGTCGAAGAAGAACTAGTGAACTCGGGGTTCTATGAAGAGGAGTTTGTTGAAGACCCTGCGATCTAGGAGACGTCCTCCACTCGATAGCCTGTGGGCGAATCGAATGGCTTCCGTGAGTTATTTGTTCCGCTGCCCTCTTTTGTTGTAAGCCCGTGTGGCAGACCTTGTAACAACTTTGACCGTAAGATCTTTTGCTATTAATATTAATTTGTCTGCTTCATCTTTAGTTTGCTGTATGGATATGATTTCATCTATGTTGTAACTGTACAAGCTAGCGACTGATTTTGAGACTAGTTCGGAATGCACAGGGGGTCTTGGGGTTGTATACCTGAGGTCCTGACATTAAGGCGCCTTGCAAGCCCAAGCCCTCAATGTTCTCCCTTGGAAGGCCGTTGGTCCCCGACACATTGTTATCCCGCCTTGGAATGGGTTGCGGGAGTTTGCATGCCTGGTACATGCGGAGGACCAACGAGCAGAGGACAAACTGGCCTACTGGAATCACCGTCAGATACATGGAGAGGCATTTCCTCCACGAGCTGGGCTTCTTTGTCGTGGCCTTCCAAGATTTATTCGAACAATTCAACCCCGACACCCTCGACGCCTCACTTCTATGATGCTGGATACTGTAAGTGTGTTCAATCAAGTTCTACATTCATGTAATACCGATAAATGTCATAACTCATTGCTTATGTATAGATACATGATGCAAGAAGCCTGGTGATCGCGAGAATCAGTGGGTTTCCTTGATCCACAGTTGATCTCTGAGCAATACATCACCCAAGATGCGTCCTACATCAAGAATTATATAACGACTACATACTGGTGCCCTACAACTAGATGTAAGTGCTTCATTACTTGCTATACAAATTTCATTTATACTTTATACGTAACACGAACTTAGGTTTAATGACTATAGCGACATACATGAGTAGGTGGTACTAGATCCTTATAGTCATTGTACCAAAATGGAACAAGGTAATATACCTTGATTCCCTACTCAACAACAACCATGACTTCGCTCTTGTGCAAGAAATACTCGATGGGTATGCTCATTTTCTCCATACATAACTCTATTGTAGTCTTCTTTCGTTTGAAATGGCTGAGGATAACCTTTTGGAATCACGTAGGTCGTTCCTATGTTGCCAGGGGAGGGAGACACAAGGAATCGAGTACCACACTGCAACACAGGACGCGATTTGTGGTACCCACTACAAGACAATAATCCTATATGACACTTCCTAATAATGCCTCTCGAACTGACTATACCTATATATGTAATTCTATTTTTTGCAGTGCCACTAGCAACTACAAGGCAACCTATGTGCATTTTACATTTGTCGTCATATACAGAAAATCATGAGTGCTAAGACGAATGATCTAGAGGTTTGTCAATCTCGCAATAATTGTTTCTTAATTATCAATTTAAATATATATACTTACTACTTTACTCCTCCTAGCGACAAGGCATGACAATCAAATCAAGTACATTCGATCTGAACGAACTCTCGGACGTTCGAGGACGACTTTCCACCTTCATCATGACGGAGATCATTGACTCGAAAGGAGAGTTTCACTCTGTATCCGGCGACACCGCTTAATACATGTTCAAACAATTGATTCAATTGTAATTCGTTCTATTGTAATTCACTTTGAGTTATAATTCAATTGTAACTCCAGCGACAATACATAAATATTCTTTTGTAATTGATTTTGAGTTGTAATTCACTTATCTGTGATTTATCGGTTTTCTACTTACTTGTTTTCAGACGATATGGCTAGCATTTCCTAAGGCTAGCCGACAAACAGAAAAAAAAATATTTGGATATAGAACGAACTATCACAGATGGTTTTGTGGTATAAACCGTCTGTGAAGGTGTACTATCACAGATGGTTCTTTTTACTAGCTGTCTGTGATATGTCTCCAATCACAGACGGTTGGTACATATAACCGTCTGTGATAACCGACGTATCACTTACGATTTTTGGTAGAAGTCGTCTGTGATAGTAGGCTTTCACAGACGACTTCTATAAAAAAAAAACCGTCTGTGTTGTGATTTATTACAGATAGCTCACAAACCGTCTATGATTACGGTTTAGAACCATCTGTGATGACCCTTTATGTAGTAGTGAGATCTGCTAGTGGTGGCATGACAAGGTGGCTTCGGAGGGATGACGCGGCTCCAGGCTGGCGACAGTGGCGACAAGCCAGGAGAGGGGAATAGAGAGGAGAGAGAGAGAAGAGAAAGATAGGAGGTTAGACGGCACGAATCTTAAAGCAAAATGGAGAGGAGAATAGTGGGTGAACGTAGAATGTCCACATTGAGCTGTTGCATTTATCATTTACTCCTGCTGCAGCACTTAACCCCCCTGTGAGTGGCCCCACCTAGACACTTTCTCTCTCTACACACACTCACACACTCTCTCCCCCCTCCTCCCTTTTTTGCTATATATATTCACATGCACACCCCTGCGCTCTCCCAGAGCAGCTTCGCCAGCAAGTGCCTTCTCCTCCCTACAGCCTTAGCAAAGCTAGAGCCTAGAGCTAATCATGGCTGCCTCTTCCAGCATCTCCTTGTGCTCTCTCTTGCCGGTCGCCTCGGTGCTCATGCTCTTGGCAATGGCGGTCTCCTCCTCCAACGCCCAGCCTTCTCCCGGCTACTACCCGAGCTCGAGGATCAGGCCAATGGCGTTCTCCCGCGGCTACAACAACAAGTGGGGCCCGCAGCACCAGACGGTCTCCGGCGACCAGTCCTCCCTCACCATCTGGCTCGACAAGAGCTGCGGTACTTTTTTTAAATCTACATATATCTTGTTAATTTTTTAAATTTATCAGATGCATTAGTTCCGCTTTTGTTTTGTCACAAACAGTGGCCATGTGGGTCATTGACGTGTTCAGAGACGTCACTAGCAGCATTATTACTCGTGCGCTCTATAAAAACGAGTGCACTATCTTTGTCGGTGCTTCCGCTGTCGATCAGACATATGGGCTTGCGGGTCCACATGTCAGCAAACTTTAACTAATTACTCCTACGTTGATCTTTGCATATGCTCCTTGATTATACGTTATAAATCTTCACAATTACATGTGGTGATACATGCAGGGAGTGGGTTCAAGTCGAAGCAGCCGTACAGGAACGGGTACTTCGCCGCTCGCATTAAGCTCCCCGCCGGCTACACCGCCGGCACCAACACCGCTTTCTACGTAAGCACACCTAAAGCCAACGGCAAAAGTGTGCTGATTTAAGTGTAGTATAATTCTGACAATGGCTTAATTAACATTTCGCGTCTGAATTAATAAATTTTGGCTGCAGCTCTCAAACAACGAGGCGCACCCGGGGTTCCACGATGAGATCGACATGGAGCTCCTCGGCACCATCCCCGGCGAGCCCTACACGCTCCAGACCAACGTCTACGTCCGCGGCAGCGGCGACGGCCGCATCATCGGCCGCGAGATGCGGTTCCACCTCTGGTTCGACCCCACCGCCGACTTCCACAACTACGCCATCCTCTGGAACCCCGACGCCATCACGTAAGCGCTTTACCGGAGTGAAGCACGCATGCACCTGATACAACGTAGAGAATTCCGTTAGTTCGGGTGTCAGTGTGCCTGCCTCAGTGCCTCACAAATGTCGTTGCGAAACTGCAGGTTCTTCGTGGACGACGTGCCGATTAGGAGGTACGAGCGCAAGGCCGAGCTGACCTTCCCTGACCGTCCGATGTGGGTGTACGGGTCGATCTGGGACGCGTCCGACTGGGCCACGGACGACGGCCGGCACCGGGCGGACTACCGCTACCAGCCGTTCGTCGCGCACTTTAACAGGTTCGTGACCGCTGGGTGCGCGTCTTCCGCCCCCGCATCCTGCCACCCGGTGCCGGCGTCGCCCGCCGGGACGGGGCTCACGCCGCAGCAGTACACGGCGATGCGGTGGGCGCAGCAGAGCCACATGGTGTACTACTACTGCCAGGACTACCGGAGGGACCACTCGCTCACGCCGGAGTGTTGAGGTGGCGGTGGTCCCCTTGCCGGCCGGCCGGCCGGCCGGGTCGGCGTGAGATCTTTCGCCGGTTGCTCCCCTGGGCCGGAGCGGATCGTCTGCGCCGGTGCATGTCGGTTGCTGCTGTCTGGTGTGTGTTTTGTGTGTTTTTCTTTGTCTGGAAAAGGTGGCTGCCCTACCACTGTTCCTTGTGAGGCCGGTGGTTGAGGCGTTGGTCGTTGCCATATTGCCAAAAAGGGTCTCGTCTTTGCTATTTCAACCTTATTTGATTTCGTTTCTCTTTCGTTTCACATGCATGCCCCAAAGGGGCAAATTAAAGGTGCATGATTGGAGATGTCATGCCTAGTGTAATATGTTTTGTATCTTTATGATATAGTACACTACTAAAAAGTAAAAAAAAACATGGTTTCGCACTTATTGAGTGGAAAATATGTATTGTATTTGCCATCAGGTCAATTCCAGTCATGTACTACCTCCAGTTCTACTTGTAGACGACACCACACTACCGAAGAGCTACACATCCAGTTCTTTATTTCTTCAGGCTTGCAAACTGAAGTTGGGAGTTTTTTTTTTAAGACTCGTACCATTAAACGATTAAGAACAGAGCACGCGGCTTAGGGAATTTATCCATAGATTACATATGCAGCTTGAAAGCTACAGGACAATAGTGACAAGACTTTACATGCCGTGAAGCTTTTTTTTCGCCTTTTGATATACTGTGAAGCAAATCCTATTCTGGTCAAGATCATAACACAAACCTCTGCTAATCTCAGAAGATGGAGACTGTTTACTGCATCCACATCTTCATCAACCCCCGTCTCCTTACCAAGTTACCAGACTCAACTTCCTCACCATCTTCATCAGCATCAAAGCCTTCCACGGATAGTAACATGAGAAGCAGTACTTTTTGTTCCTCCATTTCTGCACTCCTCCATAATTCCTTCACACATTTGCATTGCAAAAATATATGGCCTTCATACTCGTCAAGTCTCATACACATCGGACAGCGTGTATCAAGTTCCCCTCCCCGACGTTTTAAGTTTGTGCGTATGGGCAAACTGCCGTGGACAATGATAAAATAGGTCGGTTTGGCTTAAGATAGAATTGTATTCAATCAGATCAATTGTGATATATTGTGATCAATTGTGATCTACTAGAAAAGGTTGTGATCTGTTGTAATCGTCTAGGAAAGGTTGGTTGCCTTATAACCAGGTTGTTACTATTTATGGTCTGGCAACAGCGTATATAAAGGAAAGAGAGACAACCGAATTCGGTGTCAAGCAATCCAAACACAATCTCTTTCGGAGTTTTGTTTTTCACATGGTATCAGAGCATTCAAGCATCTCCGATGAGATGTCTACATCCACGACCTCTGGGAGCGCTGGCGTCGGCGTCACGCCACACTTTGGCAACATGGTGACCGTGCGGCTGTCAGACATCAACTATCTCCTGTGGAAGGCGCGGGTCATGGCCTACCTCAAGGGCCAGGATTTGCTTGGCTACGTTGACGGCACGACTGTGTGTCCTTGCGCGATGATCGCCCAGATCATCGCCACCAAGATGATGTAGGTTGTCAATCCTGCTCGTCGGATTTGGGTGCAACAAGACCAACTCGTCCTCAGTGCTCTTCTAGCATCCTTGACTGAGGAGGTGCTTGCTCAAGTACATCTTCTCACCACTGCTCAGGCTATGTGGAGCGCTCTGGCAAGCATGTTCTCTTCGCAATCACATGTGAAGGTTATGCAAGTCCGCTTCCAGCTAGCCAATACGAAGAAAGGAGATTCTGCAGCGGTCTACATCAACAAGATGAAGCAGCTTGCCGACACGCTGGCCATAGTCTGTCAGCCTCACAGAGATGATGAGATCGTCAGCTATATCCTAGCAGAACTTGACTCAAATTACAATCCACTTGTCACGTCTGTCACGACCAGGACCGATCCAATGTCACTGAATGATTTGTACTCACATCTTTTGAGTTATGAGATGCGTGTAGCAACTCAGAATGGCTCAATCTTGGTGGGCAACTCATCTGTTAACATTGCTTCCCGTGGCAATGTGCAAGGTAGCAATGCACAAGGAGGCAAGAAAAACTGGAAGAGTCGTCATGGCAAATTCAACCTGCGTGGCAATGATGGTCGTCCTTCACACGGCAACAAGGAATGCCCTATTTGCCAAATCTATGCGAAGATGGGACACACGGCGCTGCGTTGCTACAACCGTTTCAATCATGGCTACAATGAGGAGCGCACCATAGTAGCATATAATGTTGACACTAACTGGTATGCAAATACCGGGCTACCGATCATATTACATCGGAGCTGGACAAATTGAGCACCAAGGAGCGCTATCATGGCAATGATCAGGTTCAGAAAATAGCTTCGGACAATCCTGTCTTTTCTTAATTCCATTCTGATTTCCTTTTCATTAAGGATCTAGTCACGAAGGACATCCTACTTAAGGGTGTGCGAAAAGGGGGGCTATACCAAATTCCATCTGATTCCAGTTTTGGTCCAGTGGTCAAGCATGTCGCCAGCATAGCCACACCTTCATCGGCAAACTGGCATTCCAGACTTGGTCACCCTTCATTTGTCACTGTCAAACAAATTATCGAGTCTAATAAATTTTTGTGTTCCTCTAAGCATGACAATCGTGTGTGTGATGCCTATATGCAGGCAAAGAGTCATCAATTGCCATTTTCTTTGTCTAGCAATGTGTCTAGTGCTCCTCTTGAACTTATTTGTTCAGACATTTGGGGACCAACTCAAACTTCTACGAGAGGATTCAAATATTATGTCAATTTCATTGATCATTTTAGTAAATTCACATGGGTCTATTTGCTGAAAAGAAAATCTGATGTGTTCAACATTTTTTCACAATTTCAGTCTCATGTTGAGCACACTTTTGACAAGAAAATTCTATGTGTTTAGACCGATTGGGGGGATACCAAAAACCTCATTCGTTCTTTACTCAATTTGGCATTTCACATAGAGTCTCTTGTCCTCATACACATCAACAAAATGGACACTGCTACAAAAAGGCTAATACTGGATGCCTCATCACAAACGGTTGACCAAAATCGTCTGTATTACATGCAATCATAGACGGTTTTGGTTTAGAGACCGTCTGTATTACTGGCTGCGCTAAAAACCATCTATGAAGAGGTAATATCACAGACGGTTCATATTGAAAACCGTATGTGATAATTGTAGACTTCACAGACGGTTCATATTAAAAACCGTCTGTGATATTTGTTCGTCGCCCGATGAGATTCTTCGTCGATTCAATGCCGCTTCGGCTCCCCGATGCGTCTTTTCGTCTCACGCGCCAAATTTATTCCTTGTTTTATAAAAAGGATCATCCACCATCGAAGATAATCATCATCCCTACATATAACTCTACTGTATATACTTCTAAAGCAGAAATATATGGCTCCCTCTTCTGTTTCCTTGTTGCCGGCATTGATGGTCTACCTGGCCATACCGTACGAGCACCTCTCCGGCCGTACGTTGGCGGATGCGATGGAAGGACACTGTTCCAACAGTGTTCTCCCTCCTCTGTCCGAGGATTTGCTAGAGCAGGTGGCGGCCACCTTCCGCCGCCTTGAAATCCTCCTCCGCTGTGTCTTCCGAGTGATCTCCCACTTCCGGCGAGTTTACTGCGTCATCGACGTGGTCCTCCACAACGATGTTGCACGTCTCCAGGAGGCTCACCGTCACTTGGACTGCTTAATCGAGGCGGCAGGCGACCAAGTCGACCATGCCAAGACCCCTCAAGCAAGAGAAGAGAGCCTATGAGCTCAATTCTTCTTGATTCAACAGTCCGAGGGTCTTCGGGAGACACTCAAACGAGCGCGTCAGCGGGTGAACGCATTTCGGGGTGATGGTCATGAACCGTCCGATGCCGACACCGCCGCCTACGAAGTTTTAAAGACGGAGATAGCAACCTACCTCCGCCACTAGAAAAACTTTGTTTATTTAGGTTTCTACTTTTTTTAATCTTTGTAAGAAGCGACCGGCCACGTTGTTTGGCCATATATATGTAAATTCCAAAAATAAAAAAAGATCTAGTTTGGAGGTGATCGAATTACTATATTATATGTTGAAGCATCTGTGATATTCCTTTATTAATAACAGCCCGCGCGCTAGGGTTTGTGACCAAAACCGTCTGTATTACATGCAATCATAGACGGTTTTGGTTTAGAGACCGTCTGTGTTACTGGCTGCGCTAAAAACCGTCTGTGAAGAGGTAATATCATGGACGGTTCATATTGAAAACCGTCTGTGATAATTGTAGACTTCACAGATGGTTCATATTAAAAACCGTCTGTGATATTTAGAACTATCACAAACAGTTTTCAACAAACAACCGTCTATGATAATTAAACATTTTGGCTCCTACGCGATGCGTCTCTTCGTCTCCTACGCCGACGGGCGATATGATGCTTCTCTTCGTCTCGCACGCCGATGTTACGTACGATGCGTCTTTTCGACGTTTTATAAGAATGATCATCGCACGTCATGGTGATCAGCACGGTACGTAATGAATATATTATACGTACATACATACACGATGGTGAGCACGCGGAGCATGACTGCTAGGACCAAGCTGGCGAGGAGGTCGGCGATCGCTGTCCTAGCTCTTCTTGACAATGTCGTCGTCCACATCGTCGGCCTTGTGGCCGCGAGCTCTCCTCAGCCCATGGCTGACCTCTATAACCTACGAGCCACGTATGATCTTAACTGAATTTGACTAGTAACAACAACCTTAATTTGACCTTTTAATTTTCTCTTATAGAGTAATTAATTCTTTTATTAAGATTTTGTCATGCATCTTGAATTTTAGTTGCAAGGCCATGTACAAGACGTCCAAGAAGCGCGCCGTGGGGAGGTGCGTGGCGTTGGAGCAGGAAGAGGCGATGAAGTGGCGGGACAATGAGTGCTACCTCACCGTTGTCAAACACCTGGCCAGCGCCGGCAACCCGGAGGCCTGCTTCATCGTCGGCCTCGTGCTTGTCTTCGCGCCCCAAGACATGCAGCGTGGCCTCGTGTTCCTTGAACGGGCGGCCGTCGCCGGCCACAAGGCCGCGGCCTACGTGCTCACGCTCCTCCTCTACACGGCCAGCGAGACGCGTGACGATGGGAAGCACTCCATCAGGCAGGTCGAGGGCGAGTCGGCTGGCGGCGGGTGCGAGACGGCCAAGAGGACCAACCGGGAGTGCAGTTTGTGCTAGAGGCTCGCCGCGGACATGATCCAGGCGGCGCCATGGGGGAAGATGGCCGGGCCGCTGGGCTGGGTGTGGGCGCTGTCGGAGGATGGTCACCGGTGCACGAGCACCGGCTGCGGCGTGGAAGGATGGGACGACTACGCCGTCTTCTGCAGCGATCACTGCAGGATTAGGCATGAGTATGTCAATTTCTTTGCAGAGGTGTTAAACTACTTGCCATAAAATTTCTTTATCCTTCAGGTGACTGAAATTTCTTTATCCATCATTCACATTTTCTCACTGTTAGATCAATATTCTATGGCCCAGATTGTCTCTTTCTAAAATAGAAAAAAGTATTACAAGAAAAATACAAAAAAAAATTCACAGACAATTCCATAATAAAATCGTCTGTGATATTATACATATCACAGATGGTTCTTTTATGGAACCGTCTGAACCATCTGGGATAAGTATCACCAACGGTTCCATAATAGAACCGTCTGTGATATTCCTTTATTAATAACAGATCGCGCGCTAAGGTTTGTGCCCTTACTCTCGCTCGTTCCCCTCTCCATCGCGCGCTAGGGTTCGGGACTTTGGGCTCCCGCATCGCGCCTCGCCCGGCCGTCGATTCGACCTCACCGCAGTCCAATCGAGCTCTCCCCGCCATCTACGCCGCCAAATCGAGCTCGCCCTGCCATCTACGCCGCCGAATCGAGCTCGCCGCCATGTCCCCCGCCGAATCGAGCTCGCCCTGCCATCTACGCTGCCAAATCGAGGTACGCCGCTCCCCTCTGCTCCCCTCCCGCGCCGCCGCCCTCCCCTCTCTACTCCCCTCCCGCACAGCCGCCCTCCCCTCTCTGCTCCCCCTCCCGTGCCGCAGCTCCCCCTCCTTTGACTAATTTGTGATTTTTAAACTGATGAACTGAATACTGTGGAGGCTTGCTGATCTGCTTTGTGCTTTGTGATTTGTGATCAACTGATGAACTGAATTGATTTGCTTGTTGATCTGCTGTGTCTAATGCCTACATTTGTTGATGAACTGAATACTGAATAAGTGAATATTGAACTATTGAACTGAACTGAATATACTACTTGCTGAATACTGAATATTGAAGTATTGTTGAATACTGAATATTGAATATACTCCTCGACGATATGGATGAGCCCTTTCCTTCCCTTGCTCGTGATAAATCTTGAGAGCTATCGACTATGCTTCTGTGATGTGCCCTAAGGGCTAATATTTTGTGATTTTGGGGATGATGATATGGTCAGGGTTATGGGATGAGCCGAGCTCTCTGTGAAATATCTAGTTCATGTGGGTGGTCCCTTTGAACAAGAAAAATAGGGAAAGGGCATGAGTAGGGTTAATCTTGTGCGGTCCACTAGTCTGAATATATTAGCAAGTTTTAATCTTGTGCAATTAGACTTCTGAGAGCAATAATCAATCTTCATTTCACCTTTGCCAGGTACGTCCTACCATTTCCTAATCTCTTCTCTATAAAGTCTCTAAGCAGTGGCTGATTGTGCTTTTAAAACCGGCATCATATTATATAGTTATATATATATTGTTCGTAGTCCCTCAGCCACTTTCTGGAGGTCATCCACGCAGCATGGGGAGGATTAGACAGCAGCCACGGGCAACTTCATCAAGCCCATGCAAGTTTAAGAAGCATGGCTACCAGGAGAGCGTCAGGACATCCAATTACCTATCGATGACATCCAGCTAATTGGATGTCCTGACGCTCTCTTGGCAGCCATGATTCTTAAACTTGCATGTGCTCGATGAAGTTGCATGTGGTCTGTCTCATCCTCCTCATGTTTGCGTGGACGATCACCCAAAGTGGCCGAGGACTACGGACAATATATATATATATATATATATATATATATATATATATATATATAATATGATGCCGATTTTAAAGGCACAAGCACCATCGCTTGGGGACTTTATAGAGAAAAGTCATCACAGACGGTTCCATCTACAAACCATCTTTGATATATCCATAATCACAGACGGTTTCATCTAAAACCCGTCTGTGATATATCCATCATCACAGACGGTTTCCAATACAAACCGTCTGTGATATATCATAATCACAGACAGTTTTATCTACAAACCGTTTGTGATAGTTACATATCACAAACGGTTATGAGTTAATAACCGTGCAGGCGATATGCATCACGAGCGGTTTGAAAACCGTCTGTGATGACCTCATCATCACTGACCCATCGACTCAGACGGCTCACGAAACCGTCTATGATGACGTTTTTAAACCATCTGTACAGACCTTTTCTGTAGTAGTGGGAATAGCTGAACGCAAGCACCGCATATTGTGGAAACTGGTCTTGCGCTCTTAGCACATTCTCGTGTTCCTCTTCGTTTTTGGGATGATGCTTTTCTCTTTGCTTGTTTTCTCATAAATCGTCTCCCTAGCCGAGTTACCGATCTTGAAAGTCCTCTAGAGCATCTCTTTGGAACAAAACCAAATTATACCTTTCTGCGCATTTTCGGTTGCGCTTGTTGGCCACATCTTCGGGCATATAATGCTCATAAACTTTCTTTTCAATCACAAAGGTGTGTATTCATAGGCTATAGTCCCATGCACAAAGGATACAAATGTCTCAATCCCTCTACTGGTAGAGTTTATTGAAGGGATATGGGTAGGCTACACTAGCTGACAATTCAAAATTTCTACCACGTAAACCAGGAGGCTAAGCTAGTAGAAGACCATAGATCGTTACCACCAGATGTGCAGAGCAGTGGAAGAAGAGTTGGAACAGCCTGATCCAACGTAGAGCGCATTGGTGTAGTGGTCATAGTCAATCGTCTAACAACGAGCACGTCGATGTAGTGGTCGTAGTCAATCATACAGCGCCCTCACAAAACGATCGTCTCCTCCAGCAACCTCTGTAGTTCCTTGTGAAGATCGCGGATTATCTTCAATCGCAACAGCAACCGCAGTAGCGGCTCTACAGTATCCACACATCCAGGAAGGAACACAATACGCCGGTGTGCTAGCACCAAGTTGCACGGGAAGGCTCTCTCAAGAAGATGGCGTCCAGGGTTTCAGTGGAGCAACTCATGTTCTCTCGCATGCCCCCAATAGCCTCAAGCATCTCCTTATATAGTGCTCATGACGGATTCTATCCAAACACATTTGTTCCAACCCTTTAAGTGTCACTACTACAGAAAACATCATCACAGACGGTTCAGAACCGTCATCACAGACGGTTCGAAACCGTCTGTGTTTTTGTACGTCTGTGATAATTGGCGGTTATCACAGATGGTTAAAAAAACCGTCTGTGATAAGTCACAACACAAACGGTTCTAGTTACCAACCATCTGTGATATCGACACATCACAGACGGTTCTAGTTACCAACCGTCTGTGATATCCACATATCACAGACGGTTCTAGTTATGAACTGTCTGTGATATCTCACATATCACAGATGGTTCTAGTTACCAATCGTCTGTGATATGTGGATATCACAGACGGTTTAACAATCAAACCGTCGTGATAGTTATTTCACCTAACTAATTTTTTTGATTTTCGCCAGCCTCGAGAATTGCTAGCCATGCCCTCTGAAAACAAGCAGCCAGAAAATAGATACATCACAGATTGAATCAATCGTTGACAACTCAAAGTGATCATTTATAACTCAAAATCAATTACAAACGAATATGTATCAAATATTGTCGCTAGAGTTACAATTGAATTACAACTATTCAAAGTGAATTACAATTAATGAATCAATTGTTTCAAGGTCGTTCAGCGGTGTTGATGGAGTAGTGAAGGTATATTCGTCCTTTATCGGTCTCTTTCGGTGCTAACTCGGTCCTTATGTTCATAACAACCAAGTCACGCCGTGCGTTAACACCATCCTTTGTTTTGCCACTAATATTTAGTAAGAGACCAATCAAGCTATCACATACATTCTTCTCCACGTGCATGACGTCGATGCAGTGACGAACTTCTAAGTGCTCCCAATAAGGCAAGTCCCAAAAAATTGGCCGCTTCTTCCAGATGATCTTCTAACGGGTTTTTAATTTACGTCCCTTCCCAAGCACAACATCGATATCCTTAACCATATCATAGACCTCTTTCCCTCTAAAAGCCCTTGGAGCTGAACTGTCCTCCTTATTTCTGTCGAATTGTTTCTTCATCTTGCGATATGGGTGACTCCTGGGAAGGAACCTGCGGTGATGCATATACACAGTTTTGCGCGAGTTGTTCAGCCATACACTCGTCGTAGCATCTAAGCAGTGCGGACAGGCTTTGGCTCCTTTCGTACTGAAGCCCGATAGGTTACCAACGACAGAAAAATCATTGATAGTGCAGAACAACATGGCGCGTAAAAAGAAGTTCTCTCGTTTGTACGCATCCCATACTTGTACCCCTTCGTTCCACAGTGTCACAAGATCATCCAGTAATGGTGCTAGGTACATATCAATATCGTTTCCGTGTTGCTTCGCCCTTGGATAAGTAGTGACATCAAAATGTACTTCCGCTTCATACACTACCAAGGAGGAAGGTTGTACATACATAGATTCACGGGCCAGGTGTTATGTCGGTTGCTCATGTTACCAAAAGGATTCATTCTATCTGTACTCAACCCTAACCTTATGTTCCTCGGTTCCGCACCGAACTGTTTCAAGGTCCGATCGAAGTTTCTCCACTAGCGTAATCGCGGTGTCTTAACTTTCCATCTTTCTTACGCTCCTCCGAGTGCCAACGCAGCAATCTTGCCTCCTGTCGGTTCGCAAATAAATGCTTCAAACGTGGGATCACAGGCAGATACCACAACATCTTAGCAGGAGGTTCTTGCTTCACCTTAGCAGTATTCTTACGCTTGTATCGGGAAGCTTTGCACACGGGACATATGTGAGGACCCCTGGTTAATGGAAATGTTACTAATTAAATTCATACTGTAGCACAATTGTTAATGAAGGAACAGTACTGCCCCTTTATTAAAAACCATGCTAAAGATATAAATTTAACAAGTGACAGATCCAGTAAACAGGATTCCCGGTTATATATGATTCACAATGGTTCCCAGGATCAACGACCATTGCATACATATCCTTCATCAACATTGCATCAAACACATACAAGTCATACATTGATATAATTAAACATAAGGTTACATCATTCTGTTAGTACTACAATATTAAGTGACTTGGTCACTCTAACAGTATACAGCGGAAGCAAAATAAACGGAAAATGTCCACCAATGGCCTCATCCACCCGCAGGCAATTGCGTGGAGGAAAGAAGTAGCGTTACTCGTTAGCGTCACCCTGATCGGCGCTAACGGGTACTTCATAAAGAAAACCGTCCTCACCTGCAACAATAGGTGATAGTACCTTGAGTACGGAAGGTACTCAGCAAGTCTTACACAAACTAACAAAAGGAAGTGGTTATTAGGGCCTATTCAAAGGAGTAGAGTTTTTACATGCATAAGGTTACAACAGGAAGGTATAAAGGTTCAAATTTGCATAAAGCGATACATCTTAACCTACAAAGGCTAAATTTTGATAAAGCAATTTAATAAATCAAAGTTTGCTTAAAATGTAAGTAAATGACATAAAAGTAAGCGATGCACAATGCATGATTCCTCATGCAAACCGAAAATAAACCAAAACAGATTTTTGAAAATTAAAACTTCTATACAGTGACATCAATTCAAGTTATCGTCCATGACCGTGGACACGGCTATTCGAATGCTTTATACCTGCAGGTGTACATCTTACCACATGACTTAGCTAGCCCGTTGCCTTCGGATGCCTCCGAATGATGACACACTTCCTTTGGTATGCCGACCGGGGAAGCTAAGATTTGGTATTTTTCAACAAGCCAACACTATTGAGTTGGACCCCCATGTGTGAACTGATCCCGCTTAAACAACGACTGATAGCATCCGCCTAACCGGCACACATGTTGCGTCGAGAATGCCGATCCAAACAATTTAATGCGAATTGGGTTCCCTACCCATAGTAGAATGCTATCGGCACCATTAAGGTATCGATATGCGACGAGGCACATATACGCCTCACCCTCCTAAGAACATCTGATACTGACATACAAAGCTCACATGGCATAAAACGCAGTCCTCAGACCTAAGCATCTATGCCATACAAGGTCAATACACATATCCTTACTCTCCTGTTTCCAACTCAATAGTCTCAACATTTTACTTAACCAAACAAATACCATACATCGCATGTGGAAGTACGTGGGGACTTGAACTGAATAGTCGAGTTCGGTCCTTAATTAACCGGACAAGTCCACCACAAAACCCAATCTCGTGCATAAAAGCACCATCACTAGCTTCCTCTTGTCCGCATCAATTTGAATTTCAAATACAAGAATGATTTAAAGAAACTCGACAAAGAGTTTAAAAATAACAAGAGTTCGCTTGATTCCCATGTTTGACAAGATATGCTTGTCAAACCCTACAATCTCTAGATCGCATGTCTAAGTCAAATCTGAAAATAAAGGTTATAATATACAGATCTTGAGCTAGGTTAAGTGTATGGTGACAATTTGAGGTAATCCATCATGTTTGGTCATAGCTAACTACTAATGATCAAAATTTGTATTTTCAGAGAAATTAGCATGCACAGTTGTCACCGAATTTAGACAAATCTAATGTATAAAATTTGGGATCAATATGGTGCAAAGAGGATGCTTGCCTTGATAGTAATAGACCCTGTTGCGAGCTCAAAGTTGTTCGGTATGATCAAAAGCTTCAGAATCGATTCTAAAAGAAGCAATAAAATCCAATAAATACCAAAACGACAACTAGTATAAATTATCGAAATTGCATGATCAATAAAGAAATGCATGATTAACGACATGCTTAAGTTATATTTACCCTAATAGTGATAATAACCCATAATATAGCTTATCTTGTTTTCAAAAGACGAAACTAGAGTTTAGTTCAAAGTTCTAGTTTTGATTTTGAAAATAATAGAAACAGACAGATTCTAGATTTTGGGGAAAGGAAACTGAGATCATGCAAAGCTTCAAAAATGAAACTCAAGAAGATCTTTTAGGATAATTAACATCCTAACTTAAACCCAATCTAACCTAAATCAGTTAGACTACCAAAACTAAAGAAGATTTGTATTGTCGGTTAAACCGACAATAAAGAACAGGTAAATCTCTGCAAACAATCTAAAGAGATGATACAAGAATGAAAAGAACAACTTGTTAAGCTACTAGGGTTTAGTTTAGACCTAAGCTGGGATAACAAGTCGACATGAGAAACCCTAGGTCTTAAAAATGACACAAAAGACTAAAAAAACTAGAATAACAACTTTTCGTTTGAAGCAAGATCAAGCTACCGATGCTTGAAAGAATGATTCACAAGACTTCTAAGGCTCTTAAGATGCTCAAGATGTTAATGACTAGGATTTTAGCTTACTGGGAGAAGAAATATGCCAAGAGTTCAAAACCGATGTTGAACAACAGAGAATTAAACTCGATTTAACCTACAAGAGATAACCAATCTTTATGGCAAGGTGTAACGAGTTTAGGATGGATAAGAAAAGGGACAAGAGCAAGAACTCCACTGCCAACAATGGAGGATGAGCCGCCGGTCAACAATGGCAACAACAAAAGCTAGGGTTTATATATGGATGTTGAGCTACAGGCAAGAGGAAAGATCTAGAGTTGATGAGGTGTCCATTTAGCTAAACATCCCAAAAATTAGTGCATAATCTTTGGATAAATCCTCTCCCCGCTCACAAAAATGGTGCTGCAGAGATAAGGAAGAAGAGAGGCAAAATATGACATGTGGGCCCTTTGTCATTCTCGTGCGCGCCACAAAAGCTCAAAGAATATCACCGTCCGATTGGAAATGGGCGGTGTGATAAATAGAGAGATTAAATGATTTGAATCGGTATCAATTAATATGGACCGCACGATCTAGATCGACCGATCGGGATTAAAGCGGAGCTTAAAGGAATCTTGAGATCCACTTTCAAATTTGGTCGTTGGATTGAAATCCAGCGCTCATAAAAGAATACACGCCACCTTCTTTAGGTGCGATGGCGCAACACCGTTGGATTTGATTTCTACGGTCGGGATGGAAAGTTGAACCGATGGTCCGATTGCATACACTCATGTGGACCTTACGATTGAAATCCAACGATCCACCGATTTTGGGCTTTAAGGCCCACGGTCAAAAAGAAGTGCCGTAGGATTGAAATCCAAAGGCCCGCATAAACGCGCGCCTCTGATTTCAAATTGGGATAAGCGACACCGTTAGATCAAGAATAAACGGTCACGATTGTGCGGGGATCCGAGTCGTCCGAATGCATACACAAATCGGGACCACACGATGAAGATCCAACGGCCCAGAGGAGTGCGGGCTTTATAACACGCGGTAAAAGGAATAGCCGTAGGATTTAAATCCAACGGCTCAGATAAAAGCGCCTTTAATTTTAAAACGAAAAGAGGTGCGCTGTTGGATCGAAACGAGCGGTGGAGATTGAATAGGGATCCGGAGTTGTCCGATTGCACACACGGATCTCGCCGTTAGATCAAGATCCAACGGCGAGATTAAAATGCACACGTGGACAGCTCGCGGTATTATAGCTTCACCCGCTCGATTGAAGATCAACGGCTCATATCACGCTGCGGATGTTGGGCTCGCGCCAACGTGACCGAACCGTACCAAGGCGATTGGGTTGGACCAAGACACGTGGTTCGAGTCGCTCATGATGATCGTGTTTGGATTCAAACCGTTTAGTTGACGTAACCTTATTCAAATACTCCAAGGTTTGGTGGGCCTTTAAAATTGCAAATAAATTTATAAAATCACGAAATTTTTATCGTAAGCTACTTGGGATGATATATTTCCCAGATAAATTTTATAAGCCACATTTTCACTTTGTAAAATACATAAATATTCATTTCAGTCGAAAATATTTATTTAAAGACAATAAATTTTTCTTTAAGCCCAAATAATTTCTAAAATGCAACAAAAATACTTTTAGCCAAGATAATTTATCTAGGCTTTAATAAAAAATACTTCCCAGTCATAATACAAGTTTTATCTTGTATTCCTTTAAGACTTTGAATGGTTCTTTAGGATTTTGACTAAAAAGGAAGGTATTTAACTTGTAACATGCTGCCCAAAGTGTAGAAATGAACAGTAATGCTATGAACAGCACCTCATTACTGTTCATAAAGCATTTTATTACTGTTTATAAACTTGGGGCTGTTACAAACCTACCCCCCTTAAGAAAATCTCGTCCCCGAGATTTGGAACAGGTTAAAGATTAGAAGAAAGTGAAGTGAAACTGATTTATGAGGAAATTCAACATCTGTTGCCTTGATTTTCCTTCAAGGATAACAAAGAAGAACTTTACATAACAACCTAGTGTTATTATTACATCCTTGTTTACATTGCTTTGTTTAAACTTTCCTTTCTTGATCCAAAGGAAAGTACTAAACAACAAAAAGATGGGGGTGCTCAATCTGCATCAGATCTTCGCGCTCCCAAGTGGCTTCATCCTCGGAATGATTAGCCCATGAATTTTCAAGAACTTGACGATGCGATTTCTTGTCCTACGTTCCATTGTGTCGAGGATACGACCGGTTGTTCTTGATAGGAAAGATCGAGTTGGAGATTAAGATGCTCATAGCGATTGCCTCAATAGGAATACGAAGGCATTTCTTCAATTGAGACACATGAAAAGTATCATGCATCACGAGAGTGATTCGTAGTTCCAATTGGTAAGCTCTGACTCCTCGCTTGGCAATTATTCGGAAGGGTCCGATATAACGAGTGCGAGCTTTCCTTTTACTTGAAAACGATGAGTACCCTTCATGGGTGACACTTTAAGATAGACATGGTCATCCACCTCAAAGCTCAATTCACGACGGCGATGATCGCGATAGCTCTTACGGCGAGGCTATGCGGTTTTCAAACAATCTCGAATCGCATTTAACTTGCTCTTACGCTTCCTTTACCATGTCCGGGCCAAAGAATGATCTTTCACCCGACTCGGACCAATTCAATGGAGTCCTACAAGCTCTCCCATACAAGGCTTCAAAGGTGACATTTGAATACTTGCTTGGTAGCTATTATTGTAGGAAAATTCCACATATGGCAAAGATTTCTCGATCCTTGCCATAAGATAGCACATAGGCTCAAGAAGATCTTCCATTACTTGATTCACTCTTTCGGTTTGACCACTAGTTTGAGGATGATAAGCGATCGAAAGAGAGTTCATCCCATAGTCGATGAAGGCTACTCCAAAATGGGAAGTGAGCGAGGACCACGGTCGAAACAATGACCTTAGGAACACCATGAAGACAAACAATTCTAGCCATATAAAGCTCGCTGGTTGCTTGCCATTGAAATCGGTCTGACCGGAATAAAATGGGCCACTTTAGTTAAGCGATCGATGATTACCCAAATGGCATCGGACCCTTTGGAAGTCTTGGGAAGACCACCACAAAATCCATACGATCTCTTCCCACTTCCATGTGGAATAGGCAAAGGCTGAAGGGTACCACTGGCGGATGTTCAACTTTAACCCTTTGGCAAATATCACATTCAACAACATATCGAGCAATTTGCCTCTTCATTTGGCTCCACCAAAATATTTTCTTCAAATCTGGTACATCTTGGTACTCCCGGATGCAAAGAAAACTTGGAATTATGAGCTTCTCGAGAATTAGACTCTTCAATTCGTAATCGGCGGTACTACCAAGCGATTGCGATATCGAATCGCATCGCGATCATCTTGAAAAATTCGTTGGCTTTACCGCTTTCATATTCTCCTTGATTTGGCCACCTCGGCATTAGTTTTCGGGCCTCCAATCGATATTCTAATGTAGGCTCCACTTGCAACGCAGCGAGAAAACTGCTCCCACCAATTCAATACTTAAGCGTAGAAAATCAGCACACAAGTCTTTTCAGCGGAGAAGATATGCGCTTGCATTGTGACTTTACGCTAAAGCGTCGCCACAACATTGGCTTTACGGGATGATAATGAATACCCATGTCGTAGTCCTTGATCGATTCAAGCCATCTTCTTTGTCTCATATTCAAGTCGATTGAGTGAATATGTACTTGAACTTTATGATCGGTGTAGATCTCACAACGATTACCCAGAAGGTAATGCCGCCAAATTTTCAATGCATGGACCACGGCAGCCAATTCTAAATCATGAGTAGGATAATTAACCTCATGAGGGCGCAACTGCCGAGATGCATATGCCACAACTCGGCCTTCTTGCATAAGCACACAGCCAAGCCCATGGCGAGACGCATCGCAATAAATGTCGAAGCTCTTAAGAACATCCTAAGAGTAAGAATCGGAGCTTTAGTCAAGAGAGTTCTCAAAAGCCGAAAACTCTCTTCACACTTAGCTGACCATTCAAATTTCTTCCCTTTCTGCAAGAGCTGAGTCAAAGGTTTAGCAATCTTGGAGAAATTTTCAATGAACCTACGGTAATAACCCGCAAGTCCAAGAAAACTCCGAATCTGCGGGACACTTTTGGGAGGCTTCAGTTTAGTACATCTTGTACCTTGCTTGGATCGACAATGATACCTCCTTGGATAACACATGCCCCAAAAATGCAACCTCTCGAGCCGAAAGCACATTTGTCTTTGAACTTAGCATATAGTCGATGTCGACGAAGTGTTTCAAAGACGAGCCTCAAATGTTGTTCATGGTCTTCATCGGACTTGGAATAAATAAGAATGTCGTCAATGAACACGACAACGAACTTATCCAAGAATTCCATGAACACGTAATTCATAAGATTCATGAAATAAGTTGGAGCATTGGTCGGACCAAAGGACATAACGAAGATACTCGTATAAACCGTAACGAGTAGAGAAAGCTTTTTTAGGAATGTCCTCGGCTCTAACCTTGATTTGATGATAGCCCGACCGCAAATCAATCTTTGAAAAGACGCGGCACCAACCAACCGATCAAAAGATCATCAATTCGAGGCAGAGGATATTTGTTCTTGATAGTGACCTCATTTAACGGACGGTAATCCACACACATCCGTAAAGTGTTGTCTTTCTTCTTAACAAAGATTGCCGGGCATCCCCACGGTGAGAACTGGTCGAATGAAACCTTTGTCAAGTAAGTCTCCAAGTTGTGTCTTTAACTCAATCACTCATTGGCGTGCATTCTATAGGGACTCACGGATATGGGAGCGATTCAGAACTAGTTCAATTACGAACTCCACTTCCGGCCGGAGGCAATCCGGGAAGGTCTTCAGAAAACATCGACATACTCACGGACAATTGGTACTAACTCCAAAGGAGGAGTGGTATCAACTTGGTGAGCACAAAGATGAGAGCCACTGTTTTGGAATAGTAAACAACTCGAATACCGTCTCGCATTGGTCATGGAAATAGACCGTTGGGAACAATTGATTTGACCTGGTTCTTGGACACCAATCCATACCCAAAATAGCGTCCAAACCTTTAGAGTCAATCACAATTAGATTTGTTAAAAACTTTACCCCAAGGATTGTTATGTTGACCCGCGCGGATCGATCGGTTTTAAAACCGACCTGTGATTGAATAATGAAAGATGGTTGGAGGGTATGCATAACTAAGCGGTGTTGAGCAACAAAATGATTGCTAACAAAAGAATGAGATGCTCGAGTCAAATAAAGCGATGCTGGGTGAAATTAACTAGGAGCATACCCATAACAACCGGTGTATCGGCAACCTCTTGGCGATGATCTCGTTCACATGCCCACGGACTAGAGCGGATCGGCTTTGATAGGTGGCCTCTGCGAAGGGCTGGCGCACGAGCCTTTGGATATGGTCGAGCAGAGGCAATCCTTGCCGCTTTGCCACACACTTGTTGGCATAATGCCGGGCGACCACAATGAAAGCGAATAACCCACAGGTTAACATTGTTAACAGGACGGGCTGATTTCCACTTGGTCTGATCGATCGGTGGGAGGAGATGGGCGAGGCAAACACCGCCGCCTTGGTGAAAATGGAGCTGGTGCTCGCGGTGGTCTAGGCAACCACATGCGAGGCCTTGGTGAGCTGCCACCAGGAGCAAACTGTGAAGTCCGCTGTCGCTTGCGCGACTCCTCCAACGCCTTACTCTTACTTTCGGCCACAATGGCTTTATTGACCAAATGAGAGAAATTTCTGAAGTCATGCAAAGCCACTGCCATCTGCAATTCTTCAGATAGCCCATTCAAGAACCGGTTTCGACGACGAAGGTCAGTCGAAACGTCATCAGGGGCATATCTGGCAAGGAAATTGAACTCATGAAGATATTCGGTCACAGACTTTCGCCCTTGCTTGAGAGCGAGAAATTCTTGTTGCTTGATCATCATGACCCCTTCAGGAATATGAGCTTCGCGAAAAGCTTCCACGAACTCATCCCAAGTAGGGACATGTCGGTAGTTTGAATGGCAAGAAGATTATCCCACCATATGCTAGCCGCCCATCGGTGATAGGCGGCAAAAGAACCTTTCCTCTCGGAGCATTGAGCAATCAAAAGCTTCTTCTCAATGGTCCAAGCCAATCCTCGCTTCCATAGGATCACGAGAACGGAGAACACCGGCGGTTAGTCCACGAAAGTCGACAAGACATCCGCACATGGTGGCCTCCGGCTCGGATGGATTGGTGCAATAGGAGAAGAAGTATTGCGCGCAATCTGCTCCAAGATGCGCGTCTGGTCCATCCGTTGCGCTCAATTTGCATGAGCACGTCGGCCATTGAAGGTGGTGGAGGAAGCTCCTCTTCTTGAGGACCACCTTGCGGACCTTGAGAGTGGAGGTTCGATCGGCCCTTCACGAGAATGAGGCACGGAGTCGACATGCCCCTCCCTTGTTGCGCTTGCGACGAGTAGTAGGTCTGTCGTTCATTACCACACCATGGTTAACAACACAACAAGGACATACTCGGCAAACACAAACAAGGTTGCGATTAGAAAAGAAACAAATCTGTACATATAATGCATCATGGTATGTTATGCATTCAAGTTAACACCAAACCAGGAACTTCATATATATACAACAAAATTTTGGTTCAGTCTTACATTATAGTCGGCCATAATGTCGATTACAAACCGAAAGTTAAACTTACATACTTTGTATGAATACTACGCCTATTACATCCAATTTATTTAAGGGCAACTACTAGACTAAAGACACTCAACCACGAGGATTCATCGTCGAGGTGCTAGCGTAAAGATCGGTTAAAGTTCACCGGAAACTCATTCAAAAGATGAGCTCCAGGGAACCAAATCAGCGAGATCCAACGGGCTAATGAGGGCGCCTCGGGAACCCAACGATGGTGATGACCTCCAGAGGTGCGATCCGCAGAGTGCGAGAAGCTGCGATCATCCGGGCTTGGCGCACTTGTCCATAAACAGTGCGCGCCGCCACTACGGAAGTCGGTAAAGAGGTGGTGCGGAAGCGGGGAGGTCTCGTTGTCACCATAAAGCACGTTACGAGGAACGCGGTTCATGTTGACTCAAGCAGCGTACTCTGGGCCTCATTAAGGCGTGCGAGTTTCCCACGACTCCTCACAAGGCAACGATGGATTTGGTCCATGATGCGGACCATCCTCGCCAACTGCCGCACTGAGGTCTTCGCCAAATCAGTATCTCGTGAACATGCTCACTTCGGAGGTAGGACCTTGATTCGGGAAGTGGTCGTAGGGTGGTTGAGGCAATTCTCACAAATCATGACGAAGAAGGCTCATCATCCTACTGCGACTTCCTGAACCGCCATAGCCTCGGAGGTGGCAAGTGCTTGAACACGATGGGAACACCGCCGACTACATGCCTAGCGATGGCGTTGATGAAGGCACGGTACTCCTCCATCCACGGTCCTCGATCTCGTCGATAGATGGCGTACTCCGGTGATAAGTGAAATTGGGCGCCACATCATGTCCCAAGTAATCTTTGGGAACCCATCAACATCTTCACTCGAGTCTCCTTGACCAAGTACCAACCGCTCATCTATAGGCCAAAAAGACAAGATAAGAAACAATTCACTTTTAGATAAACCAATGTAAAGTTGGGCAAGAAGTGACATTAAGGAGGATAAGAAATAAAAGATGTCATGTTAAGCTTTCAAAATTATACTCTCGCTTGAAAATAATTTTATTAGAAGACTCTCTAACAACTTCGCCATGCTACTTCTAACCTACAGTGCAACGTATGCTCGATACCAACGCCGTGAGGACCCACGGTTAATGGAAATGTTACTAATTAAATTCATCTTTGTAGCACAATTGTTAATGAAGGAACAAGATCGCCCCTTTATTAAAAACCATGCTAAAGATATAAATTTAACAAGTGATGATCGATGAAACAGATTCGATATATATGATTCACAATGGTTCCCGTGATCAACGACCATTGCATACATATCCTTCATCAACATTGCATCAAACACATACAAGTCATACATTGATATAATTAAACATAAGGTTACATCATTACGTTAGTACTACAATATTAAGTGACTTGGTCACTCTAACGATATCTGTGGAAGCAAAATAAACGGAAAATGTCCACCAATGGCCTCATCCACCCGCAGGCAATTGCGTGGAGGAAAGAAGTAGCGTTACTCGTTAGCGTCACCCTGATCGGCGCTAACGGGTACTTCATAAAGAAAACCGTCCTCACCTGCAACAATAGGTGATAGTACCTTGAGTACGGAAGGTACTCAGCAAGTCTTACACAAACTAACAAAAGGAAGTGGTTATTAGGGCCTATTCAAAGGAGTAGAGTTTTTACATGCATAAGGTTACAACAGAAGGTATAAAGGTTCAAATTTGCATAAGCGATACATCTTAACCTACAAAGGCTAAATTTTGATAAAGCAATTTAATAAATCAAAGTTTGCTTAAAACAGTAAGTAAATGACATAAAAGTAAACAGTACAGTGCATGATTCCCTCATGCAAACCGAAAATAAACCAAAACAGATTTTTGAAAATTAAAACTTCTATACAGGTGACATCAATTCAAGTTATCGTCCATGACCGTGGACACGGCTATTCGAACAGTTTATACCCTGCAGGGGTGTACATCTTTACCCACATGACTTAGCTAGCCCGTTGCCTTCGGATGCCTCCGAATGATGACACACTTCCTTTGGTATGCCGGCCGGGAAGCTAAGATTTGGTATTTTCAACAAGCCAACACTATTGAGTTGGACCCCATGTGTGAACCGATCCCGCTTAAACAACGTCGATAGCATCCGCCAACAGGGCACACATGTTGCGTCGATATGCCGATCCAAACAATTTAATGCGAATTGGGTTCCCTACCCATAGTAGAATGCTATCGGCACCATTAAGGTATCGATATGCGAGGCACATATACGCCCTCACCTCCTAAGAACATCGATCTTGACATACAAAGCTCACATGGCATAAAACGCAGTCCTCGGACCTAAGCATCTATGCCATACAAGGTCAATACACATATCCTTACTCTCTGTTTCTAACTCAATAGTCTCAACATTTTACTTAACCAAACAGCGCCCATACATCGCATGTGGAAGTGCGTGGGGGACTTGAACTGAATAGTCAGAGTTCGGTCCTTAATTAACCCGGACAAGTCCACCACAAAACCCAATCTCGTGCATAAAAGCACCATCACTAGCTTCCTCTTGTCCAGATCAATTTGAATTTCAAATACAAGACTGATTTAAAGAAACTGGACAAAGAGTTTAAAAATAACAAGAGTTCGATTGTGATTCCATGTTTGACAAGATATGCTTGTCAAACCCTACAATCTCTAGGCTGCATGTCTAAGTCAAATCTGAAAATAAAGGTTATAATATCTGATCTTGAGCTAGGGTTAAGTGTATGGTGACAATTTGAGGTAATCCATCATGTTTGGTCATAGCTAACTACTAACAGATCAAAATTTGTATTTTCAGAGAAATTAGCATGCACAGTTGTCACTGAATTTAGACAAATCTAATGTATAAAATTTGGGATCAATATGGTGCAAAGAGGATGCTTGCCTTGATAGTAATAGACCCTGTTGCAGGCTCAGGTTGTTCAGAAGTATGATCAAAAGCTTCTGCGAATCGATTCTAAAAGAAGCAATAAAATCAATAAATACCAAAACGACAACTAGTATAAATTATCGAAATTGCATGATCAATAAAGAAATGCATGATTAACACATGCTTAAGTTATATTTACCTAATAGTGATAATAACCCATAATATAGCTTACTGTTTTCAAAAGACGAAACTAGAGTTTAGTTCAAAGTTCTAGTTTTGATTTTGAAAATAATAAAACAGACGATTCTAGATTTTGGGAAAAAGGAAACTGAGATCATGCAAAGCTTCAAAAATGAAACTCAAGAAGATCTTTTAGGATAATTAACATCCTAACTTAAACCCAATCTAACCTAAATCAGTTAGACTACCAAAACTAAAGAAGATTTGTATTGTCGGTTAAGCCGACAATAAAAACAGAGGTAAATCTCTGCTAACAATCTAAAGAGATGATACAAGAATGAAAAGAACAATTTGTTAAGCTACTAGGGTTTAGTTTAGACCTAAGCGGGATAACAAGTCGACATGAGAAACCCTAGGTCTTAAAAATGACACAAAAGACTAAAAAACTAGAATAACAACTTTTGATTTGAAGCAAGATCAAGCTCCGATGCTTGAAAGAATGATTCACAGCGACTTCTAAGGCTCTTAAGATGCTCAAGATGTTAACACTAGGATTTTAGCTTACCGGAGAAGAAATATGCCAAGGGTTACGAAAACCCGATGTTGAACAACAGAGAATTAAACTCGATTTAACCTACAAGAGATAACCAATCTTTATGGCAAGGTGTAACTTGAGTTTAGGATGGATAAGAAAAAGGGACAAGAGCAAGAACTCCACTGCCAACAATGGAGGATGAGTGCTTGGTCAACAATGGCAACAACAAAAGCTAGGGTTTATATATGGATGTTGAGCTACAGGGGCAAGAGGAAAGATCTAGAGTTGATGAGGTGTCCATTTAGCTAAACATCCCAAAAATTAGTGCATAATCTTTGGATAAATCCTCTCCTTGCTCACAAAAATGGTGCTGCAGCGAGATAAGGAAGAAGAGAGGCAAAATATGACATGTGGGCCCTTTGTCATTCTCACCGCTACTCACAAAAGCTCAAAGAATATCACCGTCCGATTGGAAATGGCGGTTGTGATAAATAGAGAGATTAAATGATTTGAATCGGTATCAATTAATATGGACCGCACGATCTAGATCGACCGATCGGGATTAAAACGGAGCTTAAAGGAATCTTGAGATCCACTTTCAAATTTGGTCGTTGGATTGAAATCCAACGCTCAGCTAAAAGAATACACGTCACCTTCTTTAGGTGCGATGGCGCAACACCGTTGGATTTGATTTCTATGGTCAGGATGGAAAGTTGAACCGGATGGTCCGATTGCATACACTCATGTGGACCTTACGATTGAAATCCAACGATCCACCGATTTTGGGCTTTAAAGGCCCACGGTCAAAAAGAAGTGCCGTGAGGATTGAAATCAAAGGCCCGCATAAACGCGCCTCGATTTCAAATTGGGATAAGCGACACCGTTAGATCAAGAATAAACGGTCACGATTGTGCGGGGATCCGAAGTCGTCCGAATGCATACACAAATCGGGACCACACGATGAAGATCCAACGGCCCAGAGGAGTGCGGGCTTTATAACACGCGGTAAAGGAATAGCGTGAGGATTTAAATCCAACGGCTCGATATAAGCGCCTTTAATTTTAAAGCGAAAAGAGGTGCGTTTGTTGGATCGAAACGAACGGTGGAGATTGAATAGGGATCGGAGTTGTCAGGTGCACACGGATCTCGCTCGTTAGATCAAGATCCAACGGCGGAGATTAAAATGCACACGTGGACAGCTCGCGGGGTGTTATAGCTTCGCCCGTTCGATTGAAGATCAACGGCTCATATCACGCGTGGATGTTGGGCTCGCGCCCGAACGTGACCGAACCAGACCAAGACGATTGGGTTGGACCAAGACACGTGGTTCGAGTCGCTACAGTGATCAGGTTTGGATTCAAACCGGTTTAGTTGACCAGAACCTTATTCAAATACTCCAAGGTTTGACTGGGCTTTTAAAAATTGCAAATAAATTTATAAAATCACGAAATTTTTACTGTAAGCTACTGGGATGATATATTTCCCAGATAAATTTTATAAGCCACATTTTCACTTTGTAAAATACATAAATATTCATTTCAGTAGAAAATATTTATTTAAGGACAATAAATTTTCTTTAAGCCCAAATAATTTCTAAAAATGCAACAAAAACATTTTTAGCCAAGATAATTTATCTAGGCTTTAATAAAAATACTTCCCAGTCATAATACAAGTTTTATCTTGTATTCCTTTAAGACTTTGAATGGTTCTTTAGGATTTTGACTAAAAGGAAGGTTTTAACTTGTAACATCTTGCCCAAAGTGTAGAAATGAACAGTAATGCTATGAACAGACACCTCATTCTGTTCATAAAGCATTTTATTCTTGTTTATAAACTTGGGGCTGTTACAACATACATGCAAGTATGCATACTCTTTACGATACAGGATACAATCGTTCGGAAATGCATGTATTCTTTCTACTTCCATTCCCAATGGACAAAGAACCTAACAATGTTTCCTTCCGGAAGAATGTCCGCTAGGAGACCTAACAACGCCGTGAAACTCTTGTCGGACCAACCATTGCTTGCCTTCAATTTCAGCAGTTCAAATGCGGTTGACAACCTTGTGTATTCCGCTTGCGGCCGAGGAACAAAGGTTTCCCGAGTCCTCCATTAAGCCCTCGAATTTACAAAACTCTCACTCACTGTAGTTCTCTTCTGCATCGCGTAGCATCTGATCCAGATTGTCATCGTACGACCTATCCTCATCAAAAGCACAGTCCACATCCGGCATATCGTTGACTTCCTCGGCGATGTCATCATTATTAACTTCCTCGGTGATGTCATCATTATTAACTTCCTGTATAATCTTCTCTTCACCGTGACTGGTTTAACATATATACCCTTTTTTGAAACCCCTTCGAATCAAGTGCCCTCGATGCACGCGGGTTGTTAAAAATCTTGATTACGCAATCAATGCATGGACAATTACATAAATTATATCCCTTATTCAACATATCTGCTCCATTGCTCTTTTAAAAACAATCACGCCATTAATGTACTCTTCACTCGCAAGGTTCGCACCGTACATCCAGTTTTGGTCCATCAACGCTACGCACGTAACAATTAGTAGTGTTAAATTATATTAATAAACTACAAATACGTTACTCCTCCTATTAACCAAATACACTAAAATTGATTAAAGATTAACCTAGAGCAAATATAAAGTGTTACAGATCGTTACCCTCGGAGCTCACGATGAAAATTCCAAATATCATGAGATTCCTCACCGCCTTCTCCTTGAGCCACAAGCAATGTGAGAGTTAAGTGGGCGGGGCAAGAGAAGAGCCACAGTAAATGCACCTCCCCATAAGCTTCTCCTCTCACAAAACACCCACCGCCAAACAAAGCGGTCATTCACAACATCAAACCGAGAGCTACCACCAAAGCCAAGCCTCACAAAGCAAGCAATATGCAAGCGGATAGCCATAAGTTGCTAGGGCAACCCACAACCAAGAACAAGGCAAGCAAAACAAGCAAGCCTCCTCTGACCACCACAGAGCAAAGCTTCTCAAGCCACTCTATTCCAAACAACAAATCAGAGGCGCTAGGGCAGGGGGTCTGTCGGGTCCTCATATTTATAGGGGTGGCATATCACAGACTGTTCATAATAAGAACCGCGTGATGAGGCACTATCACGAGCAGTTCCAAAGGGAACCGCTGCGCAAGATTCAACACGGCGGCTCCTTTGGGCTGCGTGATGAGGCGTTCAATATGACTTGTTTTGTAGTAGTGTGTGTGACCATTAGGCTCATCCGTATTCGGTTGTGACTCAGAAACTCCTTTCTGATCACGAGTCGTTAGTGGCTCCTAGCAGGACATAACGATTCCCGAATACACACGAATTATATTGGATGAACCTTAATGCAATATGATCTACATGTAGGTCCTTATCACTTACGACCAGCTCGTATCCCTATACGACCAGTTCATATATTGTCATGACCAGTCCGTAACTCCTTACGACTAGTTCATGATCAATAAGTGATCATGTTCGACTAGCCTATGACCAGCTCGTATCTCCGTACGACTAGTCTGTATCTGATCGAACTGAAAGACCTGCTCGTGCATTCTCCCTTTGCCTCACGATATCTGGTTGAACTCCAGGTGAGATTTATGTCATCTATAGACTGTTCAATACTTTCTCGATCAAGTGTCGGATAACTTCACGTGGTCGAATACTTCAAGCACTAGTGGCATGGCCATGTACTTTCTTTATCCGACCACATCGAGGGCCTAGAGATATCTCTCCTGTTATGTTAGGAGGGGCAAATTACATATCCGACCAGTCACATTCCTCCACATATTTCGTAGTATACCTTAATGCTACCTTTATAACTACGCAGTTACGGAGTAGCGTTTGGAAGCCCCTAAGTGTACTGTTACACATGTAGAAAACCATGTTGATCTCAGGTCTAAGGATCATACATCATTATTGCTTGAGACCAACTGACATCATAACAATCTCAACAGTGTCTCAAGGTGAGTCAATTCAACCCCATGTTCTCTAACATGTGTTCACATTATTGATTCAATATCCCTATATCCATGACCGGTGAAACATGGTCATCAATTAATACATGTGCTAGTCGATAATCACTAGTGTTCTAACCAGTGACATCTGATCATGGATACATTTAGAACGACATCATATAAGTTAAAAGAGCTTCACCAACAAGTCACATACTTGTTAATCTTTATAACTAATGATTTATTCAAGGAACAGAATAACACTTATTCAATAACTCATAAATATAGATGTGATACAATCATCTCTATGATTGTCTCTAGGGCATATCACCAACATTTATATTTCCAGGGGATGTGATTTTTTATGAACAGGTTTTCCCCTTTGCATTAGACACCAAAAATCCAGCTATTCATACATCCAGCTCACTATCAGCTCTTCTGCTACCATCAGTCTTTCCAACATAATCTAACCCTGTGAATGATTCACATGAGCATATTCCTATATCACCTATGTGTGCTAATCTGGATAATGCAAAAATTTTAGTGAATATAGGAGATTTGTCAGGTGATGAAATTGTGAATCTGCTAAAATTGTTAGGTCACCTACTGGTGCTTCTGAAGTTGTGTCACCAATTGGTACTCCTGGAGCCGAGCCATAACTAGTTGGTGCTCCTATGGCTGCATCATCAAATATTCACCCAATGACGATGCGGTTGCAAAATGATATTAGGCAGCCCAAGAAGTACTCAGATGGCACGGTGCGCTATTCCACAAGGCGTTAAGCTATGCTCAACAGCAGCAATCATGTTGATGTTCCTGAGGAACCTGCTGATCATATGGAGGCTCGCGCTTATCCCCAATGGAAGAAGGCCATGGATGATGAATTTAGTGCTCTTCTTAAAAACAAGACATGGCGTCTCATACCACTAAAGAGTGGCACAAATGTCATTGATTGCCATTGGGTTTTCAAGGTGAAGAAGAAGGCTGATGGTATAGTGGATTGGTTCAAGACATGGTTGGTAGCTAAGGACTATAAGCAACAGTATGGTCTCGATTATAATGAAACATTTAGTCCTGTTGTTAAACCTACTACAATCCGTTTGGTATTATCCATTGTTGTTTCAAGGGGTTGTGGTCTTCGGCAATTAGACATTCAAAATGCCTTTCTGCATGGTTATCTTGAAGAATTGTATATGAAGCAAGTGCCCGAATATGAGGATCAGTGGTATCTGCATCATGTTTTTCATTTAGATAAAGCTTTATATGGCTTGAAACAAGCACCACGGGCTTGGTTCTCAAGATTGAGTTCCAAACTTCAAGCACCGGGGTTTGTATCCTCTAAAACCGATGTGTTCTCGTTCATATATGACAGCAAGAGAGTCACTATCTACATGCTCATCTATGTTGATGATATCATAGTAGCAAGTTCTTCTAATGCTGCAGTTGAAGTTCTGGTGAGTCAACTTCAAGAAGACGTTGTTGTCAAAGATCTTGGCGATCTCAGTTTCTTCTGGTATTGAAGTGCGACAAGGAACACATGGCACCACCTTGTCACAGCATAAGTACATTGGGAGCTATTAGATCAAGTTGGCATGTAGGACTGCAAGGGTGTTAACACTCCTATGTCCTCTTCTGAATGGCTATCGAAGGAAGACGTTGTCAGATGCTGATGGAACAAAGTATTGAAGCATTGTTGGTGCTCTGCAATATCTTACTCTCACAAGACCCGGTATTTCCTTTTCAGTAAACAAGGCATGTTAGTTCCTCGCTGCACCGATGAGTTCCCATTGGATGGCCGTAAAACAAATTCTTCGGTATCTCAAACTCACTTTGGCTACTGGTTTGCTTATTTAGAGGTCTTCTTTCACTTTGATTAGTTCTTTCTCTAAAGCCGACTGGGCTAGGTGTCCTGATGATCGGCGATCAACCGGGGGATATGCGGTGTTCTTTGGCTCTAACTTGATCGCATGGAGTTCAAGCGAGAATATTGTATCACGGTCGATCTGAGGTGGATACAAAGCATTGGTGAATGCTACCACGAGGTAATCTAGCTACAATCACTACTTCGTGAGCTTGGTGTTTTTCAATCGGTCGCCGAGTCTTTGGTGTGACAATTTGGGAGCCACTTATCTCTCACCAACGATGTTTCAAGCACGCACGAACTACATTGAGGTTGATTTTCATTTTGTTAGAGAGAGAGTGGTGTAGAAGTTGCTAGACATTTGGTTCATTTCTTCTCAAGATCAGCTAGCAGATATTTTCACAAAACCGTTAGATGTTTGGTCATTTGCAAATCTTAAGCACAATCTCAACCTTGGCTATGGCTAAGATTGAGGGAGGCTGATAAAATAGGTTGGTTTGGCTTAAGATAGAATTGTATTCAATTAGATCAATTGTGATATGTTGTGATCAATTGTAATATGCTAGATCAATTCCTTATATCATGCATTGCATGAATATTAATTGTATATTGTACCCTATGACTTGCTAAGTACTTTATGTACTCACAGGTTTAAACTTTGTTGCTTAGTTGAAGAAGGTCAAGTTACTCAAGAGCTCTTCGAGGAGTACTTTGAAGACTTTGTGAACTAGGATGTGCTCCCCACTCGATTGCCTGTGGGCATGTCGAATGACCACCACACGTTTCCTTTTTGCTGTAAGAGTTTTATTTGTTTCTTAAGCCCTACGTGGCAAGTTAAGTAAACGTTGACCATCAGGTCTAGTTATTACTATTTGTTATTTTGCTACCTTTTTAGTTAAATCGTTGAATGGATGGTATTTCATCGATGTTTCATTGTGTGAGCTATAGCTACTGATCATGTGACTAGTTCAGAATACATAGAGAGTTTTGGATGTGTTAATTTGGGTCCCAACAAATATGATATCAGAACCATATTGGCTGTATAATGCAACCTTAGTTAGCATGGTCGTCTTAGTCAAAAACTTAAAAACCTATTTTCTAAATCAAATCAACTAATTGGCTTGAATAGTGTTCTTTTCTCATCTTAGTCTATTCTATTCTTATCCTATTCTATTTTTTTCTCGTCTTATTATTGAGTTACGATTCCTTGTCTTTTCTGCAGATTGTTTTATAATCTTAATTTGACTTTCTCACCTCATTAATTTCTTTAGATGGCTTGAGTGTTCCGTAATCAAGGTAAAGGTTGGCCTAGAATTCTTCGATGTCTATTGCAAAGTTTGGGAACAAGGTGTCCAACTTATTTCACTAAGGAGAAGAGAGTGATGGGGCAAAGTATTGGATTCAGACGAGTGTGTACCTCATCGTGAGGATTGGAAGTCAAGTCAATCATCATAGCATGAAGTGTCACGACACGCTTGAAGATTTTTCTATGTTTAGAGTTGCACGTAAAGCTATCCGAAGGATTTGCAAGCTGCACAAGATCAGTCTGCCCAAGCTCATTCAGAAGTTTGTGATGCAAGTAGCATCCATGCCAGTTGTTCCTGCAAAAGAAGATTTGGAGGAGTCTTCGGTTCAGTCGCCAGTTTCGTTACCATCAACTACTCCTCCCAGTCCAGAAGAAAGGTGGTGAATCACCGGTAATCGTTAAGAGTATCTTCGCCGTTTCGTTCTGGTGATTTTTCAAGAGTCTCCGTCGTCTTTGTCGTAGTTCGCAATTCGTGGGTATTCTATAGTGATTCAGAGTAGGAATTTGATGAGTCTTCCTTGTCAAGTCTAGAGTGGGAGCCGTCAAATTAGAGTTTTAGTAGCATTATTAGATCGTTGTTACCTTAGGTTTTATTTGGTTGAGTGTAAGTGGGAGCTACAGTTTTGCTTCCAAGCATTATGTTGCAGTCATGCTAAGATACTAATTTAAAGAGTTTATTGGTCTTGTTCTTTCGTAGCATTTCTATGCCTCCTTTTTTCATTTTTGTCTTTAGGTATAATATATTTTTCCTAATTAGTTGTCTTTGTCTTTCCTCTTGTTCTCTCTTGTCTATTGTGTTTTTCCCTCTTACCTATTACGTTTTTCCTTTTATCTATTAAACCTGTGGAGAATCATCGCAGATGGTTAACACTCACAACACAGCAAGTCGCACTCAGCCAGAGAATGTCGATGTATATGTCAATTATAGTGGACAGTTACCAATACCTAGAGCTGCAGATCGAAACATGAGACAATTTTTAGCAACTCAGACTCAACTCACGAACGCGATGATGTAGAACATGAATAACATGATGACTCGGCATAATCAGACCGTCGCTGCCTTAGTAAAATTGATGAAACAAAATAATCCAACAAATGCATTACCACCGTCGGTTCATCAAAATTCCAAGTTAACATAGTACATGAGAACCCATCCGCTTGCATTTTCTCATTCTTCAAAACCTTTAGAAGCAGAGAATTGGCTTCGATTTGTTGAGAAAATGCTCACCATTTCCCAACGCAATGATCGTGAGAAAATTCTTTATGCCTCACATCAGTTGGAAGGTACAACCGCAGAATGGTGGGAGAATTATAGTGCAACTCATGAGAATTCTCAAGCTATTAGTTAGGGAGAGTTTTCAGCAGCTTTTCGCCAATCACATGTTCTAGATGGTATAGTGGAAATGAAGATGAATGAATTTTGTGATCTACAACAAGGAAGCATGTCATTGAGTGGATATCTCAACAAGTTCAGTCAACTTTCTCGTTATACTCCCAAGGATGTTGCTACAGACAATGCACGTCAAAAGCGATTCAAGCGTGGACTTAATCCCCGTCTAAAGGTGCAAGTTGTAGGTAATGACTATGTGGATTTTCAGCATATGGTTGATAAAGCCATACTCATAGAAGATTCTCGTTGTGAGTTAGAAGAATCTCGCAAAAGGAAGATGATACAACATTGAGCTCATTAGAATCATTTGCAGAGAGCCAGAACCAACGTACAACAGCCTTTCATTTCAATAACTCTCCTACCGCATTCAGGGAAAAGCTTGTTTTAAAATGATTTGTGTGATTGTTTTATGTTCTCTCGACTTTCCGTTTGTTAAAATTTGAAAATTTTAAAATAAAAATGGGTTTAGTGACCTTATCCCCGTGGTCTTCTCCCTACATCTTGCTATTCTCTTTTCATCCCTTGCTGAGAACACCACCAGATGTCAAGACTAAATAAGCATCACCACCACAAAAGCCCAAATGGAATTAGTCCTTGACCAAGAAAAACAAATCCTGATGATGGAAGGCAACCTGAGCAATGGATGGACGCATGCTATATCCTTAGGTCTAGGTGATGTTATAGGAGACTTGCACGATAAATAATTAATGAGAATGTATCGAGGATATCTTGTGATATTTAGAATGAATCAAAACGGGTGGCATGTTGGTGGAGTTCTAGAAATCATTTGGATAAGTGTTTGTAAGACATCACCGCAGAACCATATTTGGATTGAATTATCAGGAATAATTGAATTTGTAAATGAAATGTGATCAATACAAGGATTGGTAGTAGTTCCTAGTGATTAGTTGTTGGAGGAATTAACGTGCTCAAAGTGATACTTGATAACCGAGGAATGGGATTATTATTCATTGTCCTCGAATATGATTTTAGAAGGATTAATTTGCTTTTTGTATCCTGAGATATTAACCTTTGTGGGATCATTCGTGGATTTTGAAAGGTGCTACCATAAGAGGTTGTGATATGAGTATAAATAAAACTATTGTAGTGCGGTGTAAGCTTGCTTGTGGGTGATGTTGAAATTATGTTAGAGGACATGCAGATGGGACTCATGGAATACATGTATAGAATTGAATAAATAATTTGACAAGTTCACTTGTGGATTTAGATTTTGGTATGTCTCAGTTGATTTGTCGATAAGATTGTTAGTTGGATTTTGGTCTAATCTGATAAAGTTAAAATTTGAAATTATGATGATATTATTAACTTTGGTGAATACTTATGTTGGTAAATAAAGATTTGTGGAGGTTGTATTTGGGTATATAACCGGACCGTAGTACTTCCGGAGATAAGGAATGATTAGATGATTAATGGGTCGTATAGGGGACGACCATGAGGATTGAATAGGAGTTTTATCTTTATGTTGTCCCAAGGATGATATAATTAGATTATTTTGGAGTGATTAAATGTGACAGTTGGATTCAGATGATACTTGAGGATAAGTAGATTTTAGAAGGTATCGATATGATAGTGTTGAATCAAATTAAGATAATTATTGCAGATAACTTGATCTGGATAAAGTTAGTGATTCTGACTAATTGGATTATAGTTGGATTACAACCTCACCTTGGATGGATGACCTTTTGGCGAATTGATTTACTTAGGTCGGAATTAACTATGGATAAATGAGGTATATCTTTAACCTAGAATGGTTATGTTGATTTTGATATGATGTATTAATTGGTGAATTGTAGGCATGGCAATACGGATCCCTAGTGTTCACTATTTGAGGGCTGTATTGGACATACCCTATGATAGAAATTTATGAAGCAAGTGTAATGGGATATGTAAACAATATGATGGTTTCACTTAGGAATAGTAGAGTTCTAGAGAATGAGATTGAAATTGGAGTTAAACTGTGAGTTCTACCATAGGACTGGATTAATAGTTGTTGGTACCCACATTTGATTTGGTAAACTTTGGAAGTCAAATCAAATCTATGAATTGGTTTGGTTGCTTTTTGATAGAATCAAGTAAGCATGTATGTGATCCGTTGCACTCTCATTAACCAAACCCAAATTGTCCTGAAGCTGATTGCACTTATGCATCCTTCATGCATCCCTCTCCAAGCCGAGTCTTTCACCCTACCGGAATCTCGGGACGAGATTCTTGTAAGGGGGGAGAGTTGTAACATCCCCATATTGGGGTTTGTGTTTCAAATGTATAAAAGTGTTAGAATTTCAAAAACTTTTGTTAAAACTCTTAAATTTGCTTTAAATTTCAAGCTTTTGTCTTCAAATCAAGTTTCTTTTTGTTTCCAGAAAAATACGTGTATAAAAATTTCAGGATTTGTAGAGCTAAACAACTTTGTCTATTAAATCCTTAAGTTGTCTCAGCCTTTTGTTTTAAAAATCTGAAACCAAATTTTGGTTCCACCCCACTTGCATGCGGGCCCCACGCACGAGGACCTTATCAGTGGTGCAGAGCCGTTGCATGGACACATGTCCTTCTCGCGCCAGTGCGGTTTGCCCCCTCGCCCCGGTGCTCGCCTTATCTCCTTGACATCTCCTCTCCATTCTCCTTTCTTCTCTAGAGCTCAAACCGAGCCCGGTGCAAAAGCGCGCACCCCACCCCAATGTCGCCCGGCGACTCCAGCTACCCCCGCCGCCTCTACCTTCCTCCTCCCGCCGGTCGGCGCCGTCTCGGTGCCCTCCTCGACCACGCACGCGCTACCTCGACGCCTCCCCTTCATCTCCCCATGGCTCAACTCCAAACTCCACCCGAGCATCTTCTTGCCCTCCCTACCTTCTCTTCACTCCCAGTCTCCTCCCTTTCCCCTTCTCCACCAAGAGCCATGGCGGCGCGCGCGCCGATGCCGCCGCTTCGGCCGCGTGCACCACCTCGCCGTCCCGACCGCCCGGCTCTCCTCTCCCCGCCAACCGCGTCACACGGCGCCCCATCACCCCACCATCAAAAACCCCGAGTCGATTTGAGGATCCATCCATCGTAGCTCGTCACTGGCCCTTCTTCCCCGTTTAGGCCCGGCCGTCGACATCGTCGCTCGGCGCCTCCTTCAATTCCTTCGAGAAGGAGCACCACCGGCTCCTCATCCGTCGCCAACCTCCAGCGGGCTCCCCTTCACCGGCGACCCGCCACGGACGCCCTCCTTGCGCCACCGTCGGCTCCTGCCGCCAAGCCACCACAGCCTCCCTCAACCCACATGGTCTACCCCGGTGAGTTCCTACCACTCCCCTCTTGCTTATGCTCTCCCTAGTTTCCTTTTTCCCTCACCCGAGTGCGGTGCATTTCTCCTCCCGGCCCGGCCACGCGTCTGTGCCGCCCACCGGCCTCCTCAAGCCACGGCTACCACCGGAGGACCCCCTCGGCAACTCATTCGGGCATCCCCGCGGCTCCCGCGCCCCTCGCCGTCGGCACAACACCGCCTCGGCTTCCCCGACCTTCCCCAACCGCCAATTGAAGTTCTCCCTCACCCCTCCGGTTGCCACGGTGAACCCGTTGCATCACTGCGGCTTCCGCGCCTCGATGCCTCGGCCCCTTCACTCCCATCAACCACGCCCGGCCAGTGCGCAAGCCACCATCCGACCGCTCTCGACCTCACGGCTGCGCCACCTCGGTGCAGACTCGTGCCACCCCATGGCTCATACATTTCTTCTCGGCTCTATGTTATCCTCTGTGAATGTGCATGGCGGTGAGTCCATCAAGTATTTGGTTGATCTAGATTAATTAGTGGGAAGGTTCTTGAGAGAGTTTGCTTAGCATTTTGTAGAAACATTTGAGTTAAGTGGTGATTGAGATAAGAAATTGGAGGTAAGATTTCAGATTTGGATGAATCGATTGACAAGATTTTACGCTAGCATGCATTTATCTTGTGTTACATCAATTAGTGATTAGTTGGGTTATCAACTAGGTTCACTGAGATCAAGTTGCATTTTGATTAATTGGTGGTTAGTGTTAGATGCTTAATTCGGTTTAATGGTCTCTTTGGTGCATGGTTGTAGTACTATTTGAGTGGATTGCTTAAAGGGAATGATTATCGATTTTGGGCTATTCTTACGGAGGTGCAGAACATGAATGGTAAGGGTAGTTGTCAGTTCACTAGATGTTATGAACTAATTTTTCAAAGTCAAGTCTGTAGTAGTCTTGTAGTAGTAGATCAGTATGCGCAGATAGCTTTGCATAGATAGTTAAGGTGATTAAGGGCTGTTAGTTCGATAATTAGTTTGGTATTTAGTTAGCCATATAGTATCTGTTAGTGAGTTAATTAGCTAAGAAGTACTCCCAACAATAATTGACATGCCTAAATGTAGTTAATCAAGAAATGATCATTGAGCCTTTTGATCTGTGGACATAGTACACTTAGATTAATTTAATATAGCAGTTTAAGGTAAATGGTTAGTAAGTCAGTTATTGATTAATTGCGAGGACCAAATTTGACTGTATGATCATCGTGGATGTATTCATAGAATGTCTGTAGAGAGTGCTTGTGAGTGCTAGGTAGTTTGTTAAGGAAAACATCATTACCTAGGCTCTAGGTATCGTTCGTCGTCATCCGTTCTCAATGGCAGAACCCTTTGTGATCCGAAAGTAGATTGGTGAGTCATAGCTAAACCAGAGAATCTCTCCCATATCAGTAACCATCGAGGAATGTTCTGCGGACATTCTCTCTCCTGATAGATTTAAATCTGCGATATTTCTTTCATCAACTCCTTGGTTATACTTTGGTCTGAAGTATTTCCTTTATCAACTCCCTAGATATACTTTGTCTGCAGTGTCCCTTCTTTAACTCCTATGAGTATGATTAATATCATATGGAGTACTTCTGTCTTTCAATGTATCGTCAGATAGGTCTACTTTTGTTGAAGTGCTACCTTTTTATTGAATGTATCTGAATTTACTGGATTTCATTTGGTTGTTTCAGTTGCTCTTGGATTTAATCGTATTATGCGTAGTTAGCATTTGAAGAAATAATGGATCGACAACCCCAACAAGGACCAGGTCAAGATCAAGATTATTAGGACATTGATCAGAATGATTATCCGTATTCTGAGCGTGGTGATTATCAAAACATTGCGCAAGAGCCTGACCGAGGTCATCAGAATAATGAGCAAGGCGAGTCAACACTTTGATCATATTGATCTTATTGTATTCAAAACTATTATTTTGTTTGCAACTGTATGTATGCATGCTTTATTTGTCAAGTATTTTAGCGATTAGAGATAGCTAATCCTACTGAATGAATTCCCTAAAATTGTTCATCCCCTGCCACTAGCTTAAGTTAATAATCCCACTGGTGAATTAGAGCCCGGTGGATGTTATAGGGTCTAATTATGTTTATTCGTTGTCATGCTTAGCAATGCTTAGCTTCCGGTAGATTGGGCGGTTGTTGACTTAGTTGATAGCTTTGATCACATAAATCATTTTTATTATGTTATGTACAACACTCTGTGCTATCATATCTAGAAAACTAAAAATGAAAATAAAACAATTTAGACTTGGGCACATTGGTTGGATGGTGTGATTATCGGGTGTGAATGGTTGGTGCCCGAGTCAACAAGGACCGAACATCTTGTTACACTAAACCAAGCATTATTGCGTGCATCCACATGAGGGTCATATGGGTCCCCTCTTGGCTTAGTACTTTGGCATGTATTAGCTCCGAGTCGCAGGAGGGTGTGTGTGTGTGTTGTGTTGAACAAGGAAATGTGTTGTGTTGGGAGCATTGTAGTTGTCCGAAAGCTTTACCCTCATAGGGTAGTTGACTTTTGGCTTTACAATGTAGCGTATGGGTTTCTATCCATACGAGCGGCTCGTAGATAATACATAATATTGGAAACGTCTCGTAAGACTTAGCTCTGCCGACATACCTTCGGAAGTGTGCTTTATCCGGTGGCAAAAGGAGCGGTCTGACATGTGGGTAAAGTTGTACACCCCTGCAGGGTTAAATCTATTCGAATAGCCAAGTCCTTGGTTATGGACACACTTGGGGAGGTCTTTCGAGAGTTAGACTCAACATTTTTGAATTTAAACATAAAACTTGATGGGTGGTATTGAGAAGGGTTTCTCATGCTATTGTGGTGTCTTTGCAGGCAGCCACTGTTATTGTTAATTGTTGTATAATGTTATTACTCATTTGTTATTTAAAAGTATTCAAAATGTTTGCTCTCTTGCCTCTTGAATCTAATACATTGTATTTGAATTGAAATATTGCTTTGCAAATAAAAGAAACATAAAACTCACTAGACTAGCCTTGCATATATAAAATAAGCGCATTGTGTGTTGGCTCGCGAGTGCGGTTTGTGTACTCATGCTCATTGTTTACATTCTTTTTAGTCGATAAGCACTCTGAGGGACGATGATGAGCATTGGACAAGAGTGATTATCAAGAAGGCCAAGAACTAGGTCGCGAGCCCACAGTCGATTGCCGGTGGGCATATCGTGAGGGTTCCACTCTTGCACGTTGTTGCTGCTTCCGCTCCTATTCTCTGAAAGTTATTTGGCCTTCCGGCTATTCTGCAAGTCAGAAGCCGTAAGGTATATTTACGCTTTGTTTAATATTATGCAATAGTTTTTTAAAAAAAATTCGTGATATGTGTTTGAACCAACAATGTAACTGTGTGTGCCAGCTACTGATCCAGGGAATGGCACAAATATACACAGTGGATCCCAAGTTTCAGATTTGGGATCTTACACTTTAGCAAGAGGACAATTCAATCATGTCACCATAGAAGAAGCACAATCAGTTCAGAACGTTGTTCCAGATAAGTGCCTAGTTAGTCCAACGTATGTTGCACATTTGTTTCACTCAAAAGAGAAAGTTGTGTAACACCCCAGCTCCAAATGAGCCTAGAATGCTACAAGAACTAAACTAACTAGAACAATCTATAAATTTTTCGACAGAACTTCCTTTGTATAAACAACGAAATCGAGGTACTAACAGATAACCATGGCATTTATTATTACTTCTATAATCCAAATCTTTCATGCATATAAAATAATCGTACGATTGTAAGCAATTAACATCATTCTCATAACCATGAATAATCCGACAACCAACATCATAAAACATCCATAGATGGTTTCCACACAGTTATTTATTCTTGAGTGAAACTAAATAGCAAATGCATAAATATTGTGAGGTAGTGTGTGCTTTCCAATGTCTACTCCCTCCCATGCATGACGTTCTTGCCAGAAGTACCTATAACAAGACAAAGCAAGGGTGAGCCATACGACTCAGCAAGTATCAACAAGGTTGCAACATTCATATAGACATAACATCTAAAAACAACTTTATTCAACACCGTTATAGCATTTCAAATATTAAAATGATGATAATGCTATGCACTCTTTGATCTTTATCTCTTTCGCATTTTACCGGTAATGCGGGGTATTCATCCGTCAATGAATACCCATGCACATGCCCTCAGCACGAGGACTAAACCTATACATCACATGTATAGGGACCTTTGCCCGTCATCACAATGACGGGGACCTCTGTATCCATTGCCCACATTCCATGAATGTGGGGATCTCAAGCCTGTCATTACATATGACAGGGACCTCAACAATGTACTCTTGATCACCACGTGACCAAGTCTCAATGTGCTCCAACATGCATAAGTACTACAACATCATATTTTCAATAACATAATTCATTATGTAATCAGAGTATGTAAACAATTGCATCAGGAAGGAACCTTAAACATAACTTGCAAGCATCAACACAACTAGAATCATCTCCACAACACATTCACGTGGCAATGATGAACAATACACCACTCAATCATGGCATGCAACCAATACTACGCATAAACCCGAATACTTGCCTCAACCGTGCGAGAACGGTGGGCGCTTGAAGAGGTGCTACTCTTGGAATCACGCTTCCACGGACATGAAGAAAACCTCATTCTAAGACCAACATTCTGGACCAAAATCATAAGTAACATCGCAATTGAACTCGCTAACATCTTAGCATTTTCTAATTCTCATAATTTCTAGCGATCAGTCACTGCAGACAGCTAGCTTCTAAAAATACGTAACTTTCTGCTCGGGTGTCCAAATAAGATGATCTTGGACATTCTGGAAAGGTAATTAAAATTTCTAAATAAACTTAGTTGGGGAGACCCTCTGATTCGGCCATCTACTAGTCCTACCAATCCATTTAATCAGAGCAAATATTTCACGTCGGGTTTCTGAACAGCGACAAAGAAACTATCATAACTTTCTCTACGTTCGTCCGAATTTAGTGATCTTTAGTTTTCCTGAAAGCTAAGAGGATTAGCCTCGTTTTTTGTTATGGTGAGACCCTCTGGAAACCACTCTAAATATGCGCTTCCATCAGGTTAACCAACACTAGTAATTCTGCTTCTCTCCAGAAACACAGAAATACTAAGAAATTCATAACTTTGGCTACCGAAGTCCGAATGACTTGATTCTTGTCGGCAATGAAAGATAACTATGATATCTACAACTTTCTAGGAGACACCCAGACCCAATTCTGCCTTTAATCTAACAAAAAACGTCAACCTTTACCGCTGCAGAACACCGACGAACTGACATCCGAAAATAAAACAACTAGAAAACGACCCAACGGAAGGGACAACGGGTTACCCTTGCCGGAACGGAGAGTGCACGCAGCGGATCGGCGATCACCACGTTCTCCCGGTTGCAAACCCTTCCTCTCCCTCCTCTTCTTCTCTTCTTTTCTCTTCTCTTCCCTTCCCTCTTCTCTTCTCTTCTTGGCGGCCACCCAAGGGGTTCCTTCTTCCTCTCTTGACCAGCAGCCATGGGGGCTGGGGAGGGTGCAAGGGGTGGAGAGGCAGCAAGGAGTGGGGAAGGAGGGTGGCGGCTGCCCAAATGGGGAGGAGGAGGAGGCGCAAGGAGGGGGTGGCTTAGGGTTTGGCTGCCCCTCCTCCACTAATGGGCCAAAACCGCGGTCGAAGGCCTTAGCCTGTTGCCCAAAAATTCCATTTTTCCCTGGTTAAATCCTATTTAATCTTTTCCCTAACAGTTCTTTCATGGTTACTTTCATCGCTCTCGACTTTTTCTTTCAAGTACCTTTTTTTCGAGATATTACACTCTACCCCCCTTAAACAGAATTCGACCCCGAATTCTAAACGTCGTTTTAAACAAAAGAACAACCGTAGTTGAAACAAATCAACAAAATAACACGTATCAGTCGTGAACAAAACTGGAGATAGCTCGCGCACGTAAGACTCCAACTCCTAGGTCGCTTCCCTCTCAGACTTAGGGGACCACATCATCTTAACGGATACAATCGTCTTACATCTCAACATTCGTCTCGACCTTTTCAGGTACAAACAACACACGAGACTCAAAGGTAAAGTCTTACTCGTTGGCTAACGATTCTAATGAAATCTCAAACCTCGGACCTCTCAGGTACTTACTCGATCATCAAACATTCAAGATATTGAGTACTCCGCGTGGACTCGAGGCAGTCATGGCGATCGTTGTCTACCAAAAATCAAACCAGTGTACCATGGGTCAACCTTCCTTTAGTACCGAACTAGCCAACACGCATAAAACTCACGAATTCTCATCCCACTTATTAATCGGACTCTTCAAGAAACAAGGAGCACCTCTTTTAACCAGAACACTCAACGGACTCTCTTTACCCAACCCTTTAAAACAGAACCCAATTGAAAATAATGGATTCACAACGCAACCAAGAAATGGCAACTCCACACCTAAAAGGGTCAAATTCCAAAGCGAAGATTTCTCACGAAACCCTTCCACTCTCCAAGTAGGCGGTTTATAATCAACACCATGAACCAAGGGAACCACTCGAATGCCGAATGAATTATTTTCATTTGTTTGTCTTATCCAGAAAGAATCTCGCATACCGAGAAAAACCAACTCAATTCATGTTTGGCATCCATCGAAGACAAATCTCAAATAAGAACCAAGAGAACATTTCATTAACCAAGAATACAACCTTTTCCTCAAACTTTATTGTAGGGTTTTCACTTTTATCTTAAACCTTGAGATTCCAAATCATCGCATAACATTCTAACTCACTCATTTACTTTACCCAAGGTAGTCTGTCAAGGATCAACACACTAATTAAAACTCATACTTCCTCCACCTCTACACATATTCTTTGGGTCTCACGGTCCTAGCATAACACACAGAGCCCCAAATTTAACCTCCAAGTCTCCTACCATGAATTTACGGTTTAGTTGATAGGAAACCCTCACATTCGTTTACTAGGATTTCATACAAACTTGACAATAACCGTATTCATTAGTATCACCATTCCTCACTACTCGGTGTAATCGCCCAAGGTGATCCAATGCACTAATCCTAGACCATCTCTAACCCACATCAAACAATATCGGTTACTCGACCACAATATACCCATTCAAAAACTCTAACGATTGTCCAGATTCAAACATACTCAATACCTAACATCAATAGATAAATATATATTCATGCTCAAGTTATCCCAAGAGATAATCTAACTCCATAGGGTTATTCACGAGGCGAATCATTCTTGACAATAACTCCACCATCCCTCTAGCCCATTAATTAACACAACGATTAATTTTTCTCCACACTACTACTGTCATGAACTATATCATTATAATTTCTCTACACAATCTTACCAAGTACCCAATTGTGATACTACAATAAATTGATCACGACTTCAAGACTTTCTAATTCTAATATTATGTGAAAAATGATCACATGATCTTGGGCCACCTCTTGCTATAGGTTCTACTAGTTGTGATTTCGAAACCTGATGGCTCAAAAGACAACATTCTATTAAAATCAAATCCTCTCCGGTGACTATTCTAATAAATCAATTTATTACTCGGTACCTCACAAACAACTTGACACCTAAGGCTCACAAAGCCATCTACTAGGCCACCACTAACTTAGTTGCCAAACACAACCAAAAAAACTTTGCAATGCAATTCGATTAGCATTTTATTAGCGTAAGAGGCAAATAGCGAAATTTCAACACAAAAGAAAGCGTTACCACTTACAATAGTTACAAGATCAAGAGAAATAATCAAATAGCAATGATCTAAAAAAACAAAGATGAGATCATGGACGATGACATACGTCCCACAAACAGAGAATAGCCAACCTCGAAAGAGAGAATAAAACATTGCTTTTGGGATTCGGGAAACTTCGTTGGTCAAACCGAAAATTTAGGCAAAGATCGAAAATAAATTACAAAACTTGACTTCAACCTCAAATACTTCTACTTCACTCTTACTTTTAATAAGGAAACGACTTTCGTTGGTTCTGACATCACCATGCTAATTCCAACCAGAGAGATTTAAAGGCCACATCATATAGATCACTAGGGGGCTAATAAAACCTCTCAACATATCATATTGCTCAAAACAAATTCAGTTACCATATCAACATGAGGTCTGAAAGATCACATACCCAAAACTAGAAACCTTTTCACTTAATCCGTGTGCAAGCGGTCCAATCCCTTTATACAAAACATTCACTATTATCATCATAATCCCTTATTGACAATCACACTATCAATGAAATAATACACTCCTAGCGATAATCATCATCGCCTCTCATCCCATTCTAAATCTCCCAAAGAAACACGGTCCACAAGGTTGAAACAAACCTCATGTACAAAATCATACCTATTAAAAATCATCTTCGCCCGGCACGTTTTCGTATATCACTTATTCATTCATCTATGCAACCATTAGTGTTGCTTAACACACTTCAACTATCATTGACATTTATCTTTATCACGCATGCAAACAGGATTCTACGTCTATTTGTATTCACCTAACCATCCGTAAACACCGAGTCAACCTTCCGTTTATGCTCGAGTTTTAGGGCAAAATAAACAAACATTCAATAATATCATCTCTTGTGAAACAAGGTTTCATGAGAAACTACCTCAACATTCATCTAATCATTATACATGTTTCAATCTAGCAATTTATGTAGGATCATCGAGTAACTAGTTTATGAAATTTTCCATTGATATCCTCTATGCATCGTTCAAACACATCCTTAACATAACCATTCGAATGGGTAGACTAATCCATTGAGACACATTACTCAGTATACCCAACAAATCTACCAAATTCCACAATCTTAAAGATTAGAACAAGTCATCAAGAACTACTAAAAGACAGACATTCACTTAATCGACCTCAATTACAAAGTTCGGGTTTAAAACCAATCATGTTCCATGCAAAAGTCTCATCTTGGTAATTCATACCTTATCAATTAATCTAGATGATTACCACATTCCAACTAAACTCAACCGGACACATAAACGAGTTTAAGATCTTTTTTTTTTAGGAAAAGAGGCATAACACTTCCACACTCGAAATAATCCGGGAGAAACACATAAGCCAAAGGTTTCACAAGTTAAAGAATTTGCAATGAAAACTCAATCAACTTCCCTTCTAAGGATTTTAGTTAAAATCGTTTAAACACCATTGAACAGGTCCAACTTGACAACCCAAATCAAAATCATTAATTTCTTTTGGCTACAACCTCACATTTAACCACAAAAGTCATCGCTAAGGGTTTAACATTTTCTTTTGTAAAAGAGAAGAATTCAACTTCAACGCTCAAAATACCTGAAGAGATACATTGAGTCAAAACTTCCACATACTAGAAGATTTGCAAAGGAAACATTCATTATCCAAATCATCAAACGAATAAATGGGTCAAAATCTCCAATAGGAAAGATGGAACAACCATGAAAATAACAAGCTCGCCAATTAACAACGAACACGAATAGCAGGAGCCACTCAGCAGGCGAAAAGGCAATAATCTCTAGAAAACAAATAGAGACCCATTAAAACCCCTCACTGCAATCGACAAGAATTGGCCAAACTCAATCTGGAAGAGAACGACTTTTTCGGAGAAACTTATCCTCAACACTTCTAACTATGATACTTATGGTAACTACTTCCCTATTCCCATACCACAAACAGTGGTGTAACATGGCAAAGCTCAGAGTCACAACCATGACCTCAACTTCTCAAATGTGGGTTATCCCCACACATAATATCTATAATATTATTTTATAGATATATCAGTTCAACTCATAACAGAACCATCAATACAACATACTAAGCGTAAATGCAATGCAAAACCCAATCCCACCTCATCAGTGCTTAGTGTGTCAAGTTTAATAATTACAAAACCACGGACCTACACACTCTCGATACCAATCAGAACACCTTCACTCCAAATGAGCCTAGAATGCTACAAGAACTAAACTAACTAGAACAATCTATAAATTTTTCGATGTAACTTCCTTTGTATAAACAACGAAATCGAGGTACTAACAGATAACCATGGCATTTATTATTACTTCTATAATCCAAATCTTTCATGCATATAAAATAATCGCATGCGATTGTAAGCAATTAACATCATTCTCATAACCATGGATAATCCGACAACCAACATCATAAAACATCCATAGATGGTTTCCACACGATTATTTATTCTTGAGTGAAACTAAATAGCAAATGCATAAATATTGTGAGGTAGTGCGTGCTTTCAATGTCTACTCCTCCCATGCATGATGTTCTTGCGGAAGTACCTATAACAAGACAAAGCAAGGGTGAGCCATACGACTCAAAGCAAGTATCAACAAGGTTGCAACATTCATATAGACATAACATCTAAAAACAACTTTATTCAACACCGTTATAGCATTTCAAATATTAAAATGATGATAATGCTATGCACTCTTTGATCTTTATCTCTTTTCGCATTTCTACCGGTAATGCGGGTATTCATCCGTCAATGAATACCCATGCACGTGCCCTCCGCACAGGGACCAAGAGCCTATACATCACATGTATGGGGACCTTTGCCGTCATCACAATGACGGGGACCTCTCAGATCCATTGCCCACATTCCATGAATGTAGGGACCTCAACTTGTCATTACATATGACGGGGACCTCAACAATGTACTCTTGATCACCACGTGACCAAGTCTCAATGTGCTCCAACATGCATAAGTACTACAACATCATATTTTCAATAACATAATTCATTATGTAATCAGAGTATGTAAACAATTGCATCAGGAAGGAACATTAAACATAACTTGCAAGCATCAACACAACTAGAATCATCTCCACAACACATTCACGTGGCAATGATGAACAATACACCACTCAATCATGGCATGCAACCAATACTACGCATAAACCCGAATACTTGCCTCAACCGTGCGAGAACGGTGGACGCGAAGAGGGTGCTACTCTTGGAATCACGCTTCCACCGGACATGAAGAAAACCCCATTCTAAGACCAACATTCTGGACCAAAATCATAAGTAACATCGCAATTGAACTCGCTAACATCTTAGCATTTTCTAATTCTCATAATTTCTAGCGATCATCACTGCGGACAGCTAGCTTCTAAAAATACGTAACTTTCTGCTCGGTGTCCAAATAAGATGATCTTGGACATTCTGGAAAGGTAATTAAAATTTCTAAATAAACTTAGTTGGGGAGACCCTCTGATTCGGCCATCTACTAGTCCTACCAATCCATTTAATCAGAGCAAACATTTCACGTCGGGTTTCTGAACAGCGACAAAGAAACTATCATAACTTTCTACGTTCGTCCGAATTTAGTGATCTTTAGTTTTCCTGAAAGCTAAGAGGATTAGCCTCGTTTTGCGTTATGGTGAGACCCTCTGGAAACCCTCTAAATATGCGCTTCCATCAGGTTAACCAACACTAGTAATTCTGCTTCTCTCCAGAAACACAGAAATACTAAGAAATTCATAACTTTGGCTACGAAGTCCGAATGACTTGATTCTTATCGGCAATGAAAGATAACTATGATATCTACAACTTTCTAGGAGACACCCAGACCCAATTCTGCCTTTAACCTAACAAAAAACGTCAACCTTTACCGCTGCAGAACACCGACGAACTGACATCCGAAAATAAAACAACTAGAAAACGACCCAACGGAAGGGACAACGGGTTACCCTTGCCGGAACGAGAGTGCACGCAGCGGATCGACGATCACCACGTTCTCCGGTTGCAAACCCTTCCTCTCCCTCTTCTTCTCTTCTTTCTCTTCTCTTCCCTTCCTCTTCTCTTCTCTTCTTGGCCGCCACCCAGGGGGTTCCTTCTTCCCTCTCTTGACCAGCAGCCATGGGGGCTAGGGGAGGGGCGCAAGGGGGTGGAGAGGCAGTGCAAGGGAGTGGGGGAAGGAGGTGGCGGCTGCCCAAATGGGGAGGAGGGAGGAGGCGCAAGGAGGGGGTGGCTTAGGGTTTGGCTGCCCCTCCTCCACTAATAGGCCAAAAACCGACGGGCCGAAGGCCTTAGCCCAGGTTGCCCAAAAAATTCCATTTTTTCCCCTGGTTAAATCCCTATTTAATCTTTTCCCTAACAGTTCTTTCATAGTTACTTTCATCGCTCTCGACTTTTTCTTTCAAGTACCTTTTTTTTTCGAGATATTACAAGTTGTTTGGAAGAGTGAGCCAAGTTCGAGTTTTGAACCTATTCTTTAGTCAACCTGAATCTCGGGGACGAGATTATGTTTAAGGATGGTAGATTTGTAACATCTCAAATTTAGAGTTCTTTTGAAGCGTTTAAAAATAAAAATAACCATTCTATTTTTTCTTGTTTAATTTAAAGCTTAAATTGAATTTTCATTCATTAAAACCGTTTAATGTGAATAAACAAAACTTTAATTAAATTCAAAACCATTTTATTTGTTTTCCTTGAGTTCTAGAGTATTTTTGTAATTTTCTTGGAATTTTTAGAGTTTATATGCTATTTCTTGGAGCTCGGTTTTATTTAATCTCTTTTCGGAAAATCCTAAATCATTTATTTTCTAAAAAATTCTCTCGGGCCGATTTCTTTTTCTCCCGGCCCAGCTCTTTTCCTGATCGTCCCATTCCCACTCTTGCCTGTTGTCCCCACCCGTCAGCTACCGAAGCAGCCATCGTCTTCGACAGGGACTCAGTCTCCAACTCCCGCAAGCCGTCATTGCTGTCCTCATCAAGAACTCTCCCACTTAGGCCTTTATAAGAGCTCTCGCCCGTGTCAAAAGCTTCTCCATGCTCTCCTCCCTCGGAAACCTTATCCATCTGTTTTCACTACCATCTCACCAAATCAACATCGAGAAGCTGCCACAGCCCCAAGTCCTCATCGTCGGTTTTCATCACTGACGTCAAGTCTTCGCTCGTGCCCTCATCATCATCAAGTTCACCCCGGTGTGTTTTTCGCGTTGCTCGCCTCGCCGTCCTCGGGAACACGCCGGACCACCATCGCCTCCGTCTTCCTCAACTCTGGCCACGCCAACTCCATCCCAATCTCCCTCCCTGGTGAGAGTATTGCCATCCCGTGCGTGTCACATCGCGTTCCCAATCTTCCTCCCTCGATTTCGCCAACATGCCACCGTAACATATCGTTGTGTTTTCTTCATCGCCTCTGCCCATCATCACCCCGTCGCCTCGACCATCCTACAGCCTCCCCAAGCCACCCGGTGTGATCCCCTCGCCCCCGCCTTGCCAATGCTTGCGCCTTCTTTCCATGAGTGCTGTTGAGCTGTCGTCGTCATCGCATGCCTGAACCTCCATGCCGCCACCGCCTTGGTGCCTCCCTAGCCGCGCTGCTGCTGCCAACTCATTTTGCCCCTCGCCACCATTTGTCACCGGTGTTGTGCGCTAGAGACGCCACTTCCTTCCTCTGTTTCCTCCCTACTCTCTCTCCCTCTCTCTCTCTCTCTCTCTCAATGACAGATGGGCCCCATATGTCATTCACCCTTTAGCTCCCTCTCTCACTTGCAAGTGAACTCCACTTGTCATACCTCCTTTGTTTAAATTAAATCAGATGAATGAATATTCCAGAGAATATTATTTTTGCTCTCTTTTTCCAGCAATTAATTTCCTTTTCCAGCAAATTTTCTAAGAGCTCGTTCTCTTTCGTCCAAACTCCGATTTAGCCTGTTAAAGTTCCTAAGTTCGTCTAAAATCGAGTTTTTCTTTTAGAGTTGGTTTTGTTGTTTTTGGATTTTATTTAAATTTCTTAATTTATTTGTGTTTCTCTCTCTCTCTCTCTCTCTCTCTCTCTCTCTCTCTCTCTCTCTCTCTCTCTCTCGTTTAGATGACCTTCAAGGAGCGGGAGCAGGAGCAAGATTTGAAGACCAAAATGTGGTAACTGAGCAAAGCCAAGGCAAGTTGTAATCTTTTGATCATATTGAACCAATGTTTTCAAAAGTATATTGCTTTATATCAAATTGCATGCTCCTTTTATATCAATTGCTTTTGGAAGTAGTTAATCACCTATTTGTCATTATGTCACCATTGATTATTTGAATACCATAAATTATTTGCTTCTCTATTTGTTAACCCAGATTGACCGTAGTTGGATAGTCGGACTAACCGGACATCTGGTTCTTTGATGTGGTCATCTTTCTCCAAAGAGGGATGTTTTTGTGACTTGCTACTGATTTCTTCACGCCGACTAACCACGCTTCTTTCATCGGTCGGACTGCACTCGAATTGACCATCGCAGTCAGCTTTTTTCCAATAGCAATTTTTTCCGTTTTGCAAAACTTTTGAACCCAGTTTGACCGGACCTAGCGTAACGGATATATTCTGTAGCAATGATTATTGCAGAGTTTACCGTTATACTTTAGTCCGGTCTAACCGGCCCCATACTGTAGCCATGTCGATTTTGCACAGTCTCATGTGCCAACGACTAGTGGAGGGGTTTGAGGCTATAAATACCCCTCCTCCTGCAGCAAGGGTGACTTTAGAACCTCTATTGAATACTCTTGAGCCCTTGTTTCTTCTTCTAATCCTTGAGAGCAAAATTTTCATGTTGCAAAGGTTGTAGAGGTTTTCCAAGTGCTTTGAGTTGAGTTTAATCTTTGTGGCACTTGAGCACCTTCAAGTGAAGCTTTATTGGTTTATTACTCTTGGAGTTTGTCGCACCCTAGACGGCTTGAAGAAGGTGAATCAGTGATCTTCTCAAGAAGCTTGTGAGAAGACCCGGTTGATTGTGAAGGTTGGAGCTCGCCTTTTCGTAGTTGAAAAGTGCTACCACTAGTGATTGAGGGGTGCGCTCGTGTGGAGCCGACTTGATTAGTTCAAGCTTCCTCAACGTGGATTAGGGGAGACCGGCAAGTCTACGAGACCACAAGAAAACATGATTTGTCTTCATATTGTGGTTTATCCCTATTGCTCTTCCCTTAGTGCATTTACTTATATAGCAATTATTTATCTCTTGATTAGGTTGTTTAGCTTAATCTAGAGTTGTTGGTGCACTTAGAAAGACTTAGATTATTTAGGCCTTGAATTATGAAATCGAATTACATTTTATTACTTACTAATAATTTGTTTTTAGCCAAAAGTTTTAAAAACTGCCTATTCACTCCTCTCTAGTCGGTTATCCTTGATCCTACAAGTGGTATCAAAGCTTAGTCTCTCATTATTTAGGCTTTACCGCCTAGAGAGAAAAGGATGACTAGTGAGGGATTTTCTATTGGTAAGGCACCACAATTTGATGGCACAAATTATGCTAATTGGAAGGTCCATATGACCGTTTATCTTAAAGCCATGAGCTGAAACAAATGGAGAATTGTTGGAGAGTGTTTTGTTATGCCTATTGATCCCAATCATCTTACCGATTTAGATGAACAGAACGCTCTCCTCAATGCCCAAGCAATGAATGATCTTTATGGAACCTTAAATGCAGATAACTTCAATAGAGTAAGCTCTCTTGAGATAGCTCATGATATTTGGAAAACTCTTGTAATATCCCAAAGTTCTGTTACCAAAAATAAAATTAATAAAATTATTATTTTATTGGATTTTCTGAGTTTTAAAATAGTTTTATTTCTTTTCTTGAATTCCTAGAATTTAAAGGTCAAAAACACAATTTGTTGAGTTTTCTAGGATTTTCGTGGATTTAAAGTGAAAAATATAAATTTTATTAATTTCTTAAGTTTTCTAGATTTTAAAAGGTTTTTTCTATTTTCTAGAAACAAAAAGTAATTTATATGCAACAAATAAAAGCCAACTTTAAGTTAGAATTAATTTTATTAAGTCCAAGATAACTAAGGGAATTTTTGTCAATTTTTTCAGAATTTCTGAACTCTATTTGCTATTTTCTAAAAGCCTTCTGGATTTCTTGCAATTTCTGTAATGCAAAAACCTTTAAAATTTTTGGATTTCTCTCAAGGGTCGAAACTCCTTCCTCCGGCCTGTTTTTCATGTTTTTTTGCCCAGCCCACCACCTCCCAAAGCCCACCTGGCCCAGTCGCTCCCTTCCTCTCTCCTCCCTCTCCTTCTCTCGCTGCCAGGTGGAGCCCACTCGTGAGCCTCACCCTCCCCTTCTTCATCCTCTCTTTCTTCTTCCTCTCGACCACCATTACCACCCCTATGAAGCTCCATCCCGACCGCATTTTTCTCACCTTTACTTGCGCCATCAAGGGCATTGAGATACCCTTACTCCGCCACACCCATTTTCAGCCATTTTTCCCCTTTTTCCGCACCCGTTTCGTCGAAGTGTGTAACGGCTGCCGCAAGCCCCACGCCCACGATCTCCCTCTTTGGTGCCCCTCCACCCCTATAAATGAGAGCCCCGGGAGCCCCTTCCTCCACTCAATCCATTCCCAAAGATCCCATCCCATCCCTCCTCTCCTCCTCTCCTCACCGGAATCAGTGTTTCCTCACCGCCGACCGCGAGCAACTCCGCCGCCGATTGTGCCGCCTCCTATGGAGCTCCTCCACCATCGACTTCACCACGCCACTGCCACCGCCCTTGCCGTCAGCGATCCCTTTGCATCTAGCCGCCGCGGTGAGCATCACGCTCCCCATCTCCTCCTCTCTCGGTTGGTGCCCTCGCCGCCGACCGCCGCGTCGTCGAACATCGGCGAACTTTGGTCCCTGCGCACCACCATCACCGTCACCGCCACATCATCGCCACCTCAGTGAAAATGCTTGTGTGGATGCCATGTGTAGCCCACATGGCTACCTGTGTGGCAAGCCACACTAGCCCATGCCCCTTGTTCACCATGGACCAGCACAAATTCCGTGGACCCGGTCCATAGACTCAGACCCACATGTCAGTGACTCCTTTTCCTTTTTCTTTACAAAAATAATTATGGCCGAAAATGAAATTACGTCACTGACGTCATGCTGACACCATAAATTATTTTTCCTTTAGAAAAATAATTCCATAAATTCTGAAAAATCCAATTATATCGTTTCATGTGAAATTCAATCTTCCGAGAGCTCGTCCTCCTTTGTTCGAGCTCCGATTCAAGTGATAAAAATTTCTAAATTCATCTAAATTGAATATATATCTCCAAGAACCTAAATTATTTAATTTTGAGTTTATTTTAATTTTGTTTGAATTTGGCTTATTTTCGCATATAGATTTTGACGACTTCGGAGAGTCAGATTTCGACGCCATTTCCGAGCAACAATTATTTGAGCAAGAAAAGTTACATACTTTGATCATGTTTGATCCAAATATTTCAAATTATTTAAATTATTACTACATGCTTATTTGTATTTAATTTAATTTAAATTCTTGTTTTAAAATTATAGTTATTCCCATTACCATTGTATGGCCAACTTTGACAATGAATTAAACATACCTTGACACCTTAGATGAAAATCTAGTTTATACAATAGTATGAACTAGAACACTTTTGGAGATATATATATATATATATATATATATATATATATATATATATATATATATATATATATCCTAGACTTGCTTAGATAAAAAATATTCAATTTGGGGAATTTTAGCCAAAGATTCAACCATGGATTTAAAATGAGCCTATGTCATTATTATGCCATAGAAATTTGCAAATGATTTAAAAAGCAAAATAAAAACTTGTCGGACTTGGGCGAAAATGGATAGTTGTTGGGTGCAAGTTTATGCACGGTATCGATTCAGTGAATGTTCGAGGCCCAAGGGTTCTTTTTGGAAGTCGCCCAATCAACTAAGGACCGGTCTGAGAGCCATATCTCGCTAAGCTCCACCGTACTACCACAAGTTTGGAATGGGATAGACTTGGCTAACTAAACTACAATGTTTCACCGTGGTTGTATTATTTTGAGGTGTGGGTGTCGTGAGGACCTACTTTTAGTACCCACATAGCGCAAGAGGGGGTTATCACTTGGCGTGAAACCTTGCGGTAGCGAAACCTTAGCGGACATAACTACGTTGGGATAGTATAGGGTAAAGGCCTTGTGATAATCGCTTAGTCGCATACCTACGGAAGTGTGTAAAATGAATATTATAAGTCGATTATCTCTTGTGGGTAAAATTGTACAACCTCTGCAGAGTGTAAAACTATTTGAATAATCATGTCCACGACCATGGACATGCTAAGCAAAGCCACTCAAAGTTAGATTTTGGTTTTGATTTCAAAAGATTTTATCAAAATGATATTGGGTAGTTTATCCAATTGGGGAAATATAGGCAGAAAGCCTTGGTGTAAGGGGATTAGTCCTTCACCAGTAGTGCATCTTGCACTAAATTGACGGTTTTAAAATCAAAGAATTATATATATAATTTAAACTGCTTTGAAACTTAGTAAATGTATTTAAAATGTCAAATGTTGCTTTTGCACAAATAACCATATAAGCCTTCCTTTGATAAAACCCTGCATACATTATAATCTGTTATTGAGTGTAACTTACGAAGTATATTTTTGTGTTCACCCTTGCTTAATAAAATGTTGCTCAGAGGAGAAGGATTTCGCTACCGGTGTGGATCTCGACGACTAGACCGCTATTGCTTGTGGTAGATTAGCTGGGCTCTACTACTACTTCTTTGTCTTTTATTGTGTTCTTTATTGCTTGCTTGTAAGTTTTTCTTGTAATAAACTATGATATTTATTAATAAAGTTGTGCGAATTATGGATATTACCATATTTGTTTACTGTGTACACTAGCTACTGTTCTAGGGACTAGTGTTGTAATACCCCAAAAGTATTCGAGAATATTCGAAAGAGTATTCTGGAGAGATTATGTGAATTCGGAGAAGGATCAAATATAAAAATAGATTTAGCAGCAATTAGATAAACGGGTTTTCTGTAGTTTTTTTGGCAACCTGTGCCTCAGGCCTTGGCCCAGGAGGCCCATAAGGGGCTAGCCACCAATAAAAAAGAGGGGGGAAACCCTAGTTGCTACAGATCGCACCTGCACAGTGTAGCTCAAGATCAGAGCAAACCCCTCCCCTCTATGCAAAGAGGAGAAAAGAAGGAGAGAAAGGAAGAAGAAGAGAAGGAAGAGGGATCACCATCCGTGGTTCGCGACCTTCAGCAGCATCAAGAGTAACGCGTTGTTGTTGTTGGGTAATTAGTCATAGAAGAGTAATCGGGTAGTTTTTGGCTAGGTTGCAATCTGCCTGCTGTTCGTGCAGATTCGTCTAGAAGCTTGCGGAGTTAATTTCATGTGGTTAGAGGCCGAATCAGAGGTTTTGGTCTCCTAGAGAATTGTAGGTTATGTTATTAGCTTTCGTTGTCCGCCAAGATCGCCCAAATACGATTAACGGTCTGGGAGTTATGAATTTTCTAGTATTGCTGTCATGTTGTTCTGTCAGATTCTGGACAGTCTGTAGAAAACTGGTTAGAACTGCTAATTAAAGGGCGAATCAGGGGACCTCAATATAACTAAAAATGTGGGTAATTTATGTACCTTTTCATATAGGTAAAGAACGCAAGATTTGGATTCTCTTAGCAAAAGTTATGGAGGTTTTAGTGTACTGTCCAGAGAACCCGACGTGAATTCTGATGTCTGATAGATTGGTTTGCTAGGGGTAGTAGATGGTAGAATCAAAAGGGCTCCCCAACTAAGTTTATTTAGATAATTTAATTACCTTTTCAGAAAGTCCAAGAAAATCTTATTTGGACACCTGAGCAGAAAGTTATGTATTTTAGAAGTTGACAGTCCACAGCAGCGCCAATCCGATCGCTAAAAATTGGGAGTTGGGAAACACTTGGGAGTTTAGCAAGTTCATTTGTGTTGTTCTTTTGCTCTTGGTTCAGAATGTTGGTCTTAGATTGGGGTATCTTTATATTCAGGTGGGAGCGTAGTTCCGAGGCAAGACCTCGTCGCGCCCACCGCTCTCGCATCGTTGAGGCAAGTATTCGGCTATGGTATATGTATGCTCGCATGATGTGATTGTGATGTGTCTTGTTCGCTTTAGTCATGCATACCTGTTTATGAGATGAGTTACCGTTTAACTTGATGACTGCCAGTTGGTTAAAGATTTTCCCGCATGTTGTTAATGCTTACATGTTAATGAGAATATGTTGAATTCCTACATATGCATGTTGAGATCATACAGGTGCCTTGGTCACGTGGTGACCAAGCACATACAGTTGAGGTCCCCGTCATGTAGATGACGGGCTCGAGGTCCCCACATTCGTGGAATGTGGGCTATGAGCAAAGAGGTCCCCATCATTAAGATGATTGGCAAAGGTCCCTATACATGTGGTGTATAGGCTCTTGGTCCCTGTGCTAGTGGGCACAGACAAGGGTATACAGCGACGGTTGTATACCCCGTATTACCGGTAAAATGCGAAAAGAGATAAAGGTCAAAGGAGCATTGCATTGATTGCATATCATGAGAAAAATGGCTATATTTAGTATAATATTATTGTGGATTATCGATGCTATGCTAATGTTCTTGTTTTATAGCCTTGTTGATACTTGCTCAGTCTTTGGGCTCACCCTTGCTTACATGTGTTTTAGGTACCAATGGCAGGAACGACACGCATGGGAGGGGGTAGTTGTTGGATGCACTCACTACCTCACACTCATAAGGCGTTTGCTACTTAGCTTCAATTTAGAAATAAATAAACTATTTGATTATCACCCATAGATGGTTTGGTTTGAGTAGCTGCTTATTTGTAATAATGAGATTGCCAGTCTTGGTTAGTTCATTTGATTATCATGCATGATAGAGTAATTTGATTATGAGAACTTTGTTATGCCATGCGTTATTGTTGAACTCTCAGTTTAGCTGATTAAACAAAGGAGATTATGCCGAAAATTTGTAGTTGTGCTAGAATAGTTTAGTTTCAGTAGCATTCTAGGCTCTTTTAGAGTTGGGGTGTTACAGTTGTTATCAGAGCGGGCTTTAGGTTCATGGTTAATAGAAAAATATTAAATTGACACACGTACACGATGGGTGGGGTTGGGAATTACATTGCTTCCGCATTATCTGTTGTTATGTTTTATTTGTTGAGCAATTGTTGAATTGCCTCTGTGCTATCTTTCTTGCCTATGCTATGATATGTTATGACATTCTATATCTATGAATCTATTCTATGATTGTCATGAGATGATCATGTATGATCATATGTGATTATATTGTTTATGTGTGTCGATAATGGTTGTTAAGAAGTGGAGGTCGTGGTTGTGGCCTTGGACTTTGTCAGGCTATACCACCGTTCGTGGTAGACGCATAAAGTAGTTACCCTGAATATCTTAGTTGCAGGAGTTGAGCGTGAGCTGTTTTAGAAAGTTGATTTCTTTCTTGACCTCAATCTTGGTAAATTCTTGTTCTATGGTGGATGATGAAATTCTCTTGGGTTCGTTGTTCATGTTAATTTTTGTGTTTCAATGGTCTCTAATGGTTCTCTGAAACAAGTATTGTTTTCCGACTGTTGAGCTATTTTTACTACTTGTGATCGTCCTCAATTGACATTACTGTTAATTCCATGGTTGTTTCTTCTTTCTCATTGGAAAAGAATGACTCATGTATTCGTTTGAAAGTTTGGGTAATGAGAGTTTCTGTTGCAAGTTTGTTAACATGAGAAAGCTTTGGCTCTATGTATTTCTTTTGGATTATTCCGAGTGTTGAAGTTTAATGCATCTCTTTTCTGGTGGAATTGTTAAGATCCTTTGTGATACCTTGTTATGGTTAAATTAGAGATTGTAATCAACTAACTTGATATGGTATAGGTATCAAGTTGATCTATTGGTGTGGTGCATAATTAATATTAATTAGTAACCTTGGAAGTGAAATTGATTAAGTTGATGTTGTCTTCTACTAGTTCTTGATGAACTGTATATATGAGTAGTGACTGAGAGTATGACCATACCTATTTGGAGTCAAAAGAGATATTAATAAGTATGGAACATAGATGAATTAGTCTGATCACTAAAATCATTTAGGTTGCTAAACTTGTTGGGTTCTTTGGTTCCCATGGATTAATTTAAATATATGGAAAGGGAAACTAGAGGAAATGCTAGATTTACATATTTCCTAGTATGATTAGTTATTAGAATTGTGTATAACCGGTTGAATGGATTGAATATCGGTAGATCTAGAATTTATGGGAGGAGTTCTATGTAGTTCTTCTATGTAGGATGACGCGATGAATTTGGTTGTAGTGTTGTTGAGACTCTTGATCGATAGAAGATTTCAATTTTTGAAGTTTTAGTGTATTTTTGCCGAAATCCAATGTGAGGAGGAACAGTTGAATATGTGCTTGTTAATATCCATGTGATTTGGGAAGGAAAGTATGTAGCAACTAGATTTCATAATGAAGCGATTGATAACAACAATGATTGTAGTATAATCATGTGTATTGAAGTTTGATGATGAGCATCGCTAAAAGTTGAACTGATATAATATAAGAGGTGGCTTATGCCCACATGATTGTGAAATAATTGGATGATAATGTGTTCTTGACGAAAGGGTTTTGGTAGGAGCTTTTGATTGTAGTAGACCTCTTCTAACTTAAGAGGTCGATGTAGTGAGGTTGTATGGTTTTGGGTATACTCTCATTTTGAAGATGGGATGAAAAGGTAGTATGGAACAATTTGGTAAAACTTTGGGGCTTTCTAATGGAATAGTTGATGATAAATATTCGTATTCGAGTATATTATTCTTGATGTTAGTAAGATTATCTGCAGAGATTGTGACTTGTGTGTGTGGAGATGATTCTTTTAGAAATAAAGTAATTTGATCGTATTTAGTAATTTGGATTTAGTAAAAGTGTTTCAGATTGCGTTGGTGATCATTTGGACCTCTTGAGTTATGTGGTGATTGAGTTGCTTTGAGCAAAGTGACATGTTGAAAGATTTTATCGGTTATTAAGTGGTACCTATGATTTGGTCTTAAGAGCTTATCTTGTTTAAGTGGCAAAGTGATGTAGTAATCACGAAAAATAACTTTCATGGTTAAAGGAAGGAGTGAAGTAAAAGTATTTGACATTTAAGTCGCGTTTATAACTTGCGCTTTATTTGAGTGTACTTGAACCTTATGTATTTGTTCCATAAGAATTTACCAATTTTTCAAAGGGAATACCTTCTTCCCATTTGTGGTTCTGTGATTCGCTTAGCGGGACTTGAGCCCTCACCGTTGACTTCCTCTATGTTTTTGAGTTCTTTGCCTAAGTGACTATTTCCTTGGTCCTGTGTTTATTTCAAGCAAGAAATGTCTTCATTTGCTTTTTCTTTGAGGAAGGATCCACCGATTCGTTTCATAGTGGTTTTCGAAGTGGTTATTCAATGTGGTTGTGAGACCTTGGGCTGTAAGTTAATCGAGGAGCATTGAAGGATGAACTAATTTCATGTGTAATTCTTGAAGAGAATTTTAATTATACAGAATGTTTGCCTTTGAGGCTAAACTGACTGCATTATCGCAACCATTAGAACCTATGAAGATTTGTGATCCAAGATCCATTGTTCAATTCGGGTGGAACACCGATGTATTAGAGTGTCACGATTGGGTACCTTGCACGGTTGTGCAGATGAATTATGATGGTGTTGTAATGAGAGTAGTATTAGCAAAGTAATCTGACCGTTAAAGCGATTAATGAGATAGTCGAGAACGTTGGATTATTGCCAGGAAAGACTTGGACTTAGTAAGTAACTCTCTAAAAGTTAGAATCTTGATAAAGATAATTGGATCGAGGAAATGTTTTCGTGTTGATGTCAATGCGCGAGTATGTTTGGATTGTGAGAATTTTAGGATTTAATTTGAGGTTTCCTATTTTCTATATGAGAAGTTCATGGTAGGAGTCTTGGAGTATAGTTTTGGGCTTCGTATTCTTTTTTATAGGACCTTGAGTCGCCCAATGATTATGTGTAGAGGAAGTAGAATAAGGGTGGATTCCGAACAATGGGATGATCATTGATAGAACCCTTTGATGAAGTATATGAATATGTGTGTTGGGAATTTCGAGTTGTTTATTCTTAAAAGATTGAGGTGATGTGTTTGCATGTAAGATCTATTTTGAGATACATTGGAAGTTATCTCAAATTAATTATGTCGAGAGGAGTTGTTGAGAGAAAGTTTTGGTGGCGTCGATAGAGCCTTTATACTGAGTGTGGATGATGTATTTCGACTTGAGCGTAACGTTGGGAATGTCAAGTTAAGAGAGATGAGTTAGTGTGTTGCGATGAACTGAAACTCCAAAGTTGAGAGAGATTTTATTCCTAAAAGAGATACTGGAAAAAAAATTGATACTTCCTCAAAGAAGTGAATCGTTTCCTCGATTCTCATTTGAGTTTTGTACTGTTGACCAATGTCTTTCGTAAGATGAGTTTGACTCGATTTTGGTATGTGTGGTTCTTATCGGTTCAGGAAGAATAAAGGAAGTTTTTGATTTGGGTATTTAAAATGATTCCTCCTTTGGTTTTCGTGATGCTTTTTCAAACCGCCACTTGGAAGGTGGAAAGGTTTTCGTGATGAAATTCGATTCTGGATTTGACTCTTTAGCACCGAGCTGGTAACGCTTAGTTGCGATGTGAATCTTTCATTTTCAGATGGGTTTTGTTGGTAAAAGAGTTTGCTTAAAGAGAGTTTTGTCGTATGTTTCTGGTTAAAGGAGGTGATCCTTGTTTAGTGAAGAGTTTAATTGAGAGGTGGAACACAAGTTCTATGTTCTATGTGCATGTCGTGTGGTTCGGTATCATTGGGAAGGTTAACCCAAGATACATTGGGTTGTTTTCGCTAGTTGGCGATCGCCAGATCGTCTCGAGTCCGTGCGCGGAGTACGTAACATCTTGTATGTTCTTGTGTTAAGTGAGTACCTGGGAGATCCAGAGTTTGAGGTTTCGTTTGCGCCGTTGGCCATCGAGTGAGATCTTACATTTGAGTCTTGTCCGATGAGTGTACCTGGAAGTACCGGGTAGAGCGCTAGTTCAGACGTCATGTTACGTCGTTGTGTTGTGGTATTTTGCATCGAGGAAAGGCTACTTGGGAAGTTGGAGTTTCGCGTGCGTGAGCTTTAGCCAGTCTTGTTCACAACGGGTACGTGGTTACCGTTGTTCGTTCTCAGTCGTGGTCGTTCTTTCGCCTAAGCGTGTTTAGAATTCGGTCGAATTCGCTTAAGGTGGGTAGAATGTAATACCCCAAAAGTATTCGAGAATATTCAAAGAGTATTCGGAGAGATTATGTGAATTCGGAGAAGGACCAAATATAAAATAGATTTAGCAAGAATTAGATAAAGGGGTTTTCTGCAGTTTTTGGCAACCTGGGCCTCGTGCCTTGGCCCAGAGGCCCATGAGGGCTGGCCACCAATAAAAGAGGGGGAAAACCCTAGTTGCTACAAGATCGCACCCCAGTGCATCAGTAGCGCCGATCAGAGCAAACCCCTCTATGCAAAGAGGAGAAAAGAAGGAGAGAAAGGAAGAAGAAGAGAAGGGAGAAGAGAAGGAAGAGGGATCACCATCCGTGCTTCGCGACCTTCAGCGGCATCAAGGGTAACGCGTTGTTGTTGTTGAGTAATTAGTCATAGAAGAGTAATCGGGTAGTTTTTGGCTATGTTGCAATCTGCTCTGCTGCGTGCGCATTCGTCCCTAAGCTTGCGGGGTTAATTTCATGTGGTTAGATGCCGAATCAGAGGTTTTGGTCTCCTAGAGAATTGTAGGTTCTGTTCTTAGATTTCGTTGGCCTCCAAGATCGCCCAAATACGATTAACGGTCCGGGAGTTATGAATTTTCTAGTATTGCTGTCATGTTGTTCGTCGATTCTGACAGTGCAGTAGAAAACTGGTTAGAACTGCTAATTAAAGGGCGAATCAGGGACCTCAATATAACTAAAATGTGGGTAATTTATGTACCTTTTCATATAGGTAAAGAACGCAAGATTTGGATTCTCTTAGCAAAAGTTATGGAGGTTTTAGTGTACTGTCCAGAGAACCCGACGTGAATTCTGATGTCTGATAGATTGGTTTGCTAGGGGCCGTATATGGTAGAATCAAAAGGGCTCCCCAACTAAGTTTATTTAGATAATTTAATTACCTTTTCAGAAAGTCCAAGAACATCTTATTTGGACACCTAAGCAGAAAGTTATGTATTTTAGAAGTTGACAGTCCACAGTTTGCGCCAATCCGATCGCTAGAAATTGGGAGTTGGGAAACACTTGGGAGTTTAGCAAGTTCATTTGTGTTGTTCTTTTTGCTTTTGGTTCAGAATGTTGGTCTTAGATTGGGGTGTCTTTATATTCAGGTGGGAGCGTAGTTCCAGAGGCAGCACCCTCGTCGCGTCCACCGTTCTCGCACTGTTGAGGCAAGTATTCGGGCTATGGTATATGTATGTCTGCATGATGTGATTGTGATGTGTCTTGTTCGCTTTAGTCATGCATACCTGTTTATGAGATGAGTTACCGTTTAACTTGATGACTGCCAGTTGGTTAAAGATTTTCCCGCATGTTGTTAATGCTTACATGTTAATGAGAATATGTTGAATTCCTACATTTAAAGAATGTTATCATGGTGCATATGCATGTTGAGAGCATACAGGTGCCTTGGTCACGTGGTGATCAAGCACATACAGTTGAGGTCCCCGTCATGTAGATGACGGGCTTGAGGTCCCCACATTCGTGGAATGTGGGCTATGAGCAAAGAGGTCCCCATCATTAAGATGATGGGCAAAGGTCCCTATACATGTTCGAATGATGCTTAGGGCTCTACCGGATAAGTATGAGATATTTGTGACATTGTTCCTCAACTCCTCTGACTTGCCGAGAATAACTCCTACCAGTCTCTTGGGTAATCTTATTACCAATGAGTTATATATACAAGAAGGACAAAGAAGATCTCTTTGAGCAAGTCGTCTCTAAGAAGAAGAATATTGCTTTCAAGGCAAAGACAGAGTCAAGTGATGAAATTATTGAAAATGAAGATGATGACTCCGATGAAGAGATGGTTCTCCTTGTGAGGAGAATAAATAGATTCATGAAGAGACGCTCAAATCGAAGCATCAACTTTAACAAAGGCAACAAAGAACAATCCTCAAGCTAAAAGTGGTACACTAACATTAGGTATTATGAGTGTGATGCGAAGGGTTACATCGTTTCTCATTACCTTAACAAGAAGGATGAGAAGCCCAAGGCATTCAAGAAGAAAAGACTACAATGGCAATAATAAGCTTTTCAAGAAGCTTCACAAGAATCACAAAGGTGAAGCTCACATTGGATAATAGAATTCCAATGAGGAATATTCCAATTTCGACTCCAAAGATGATGGGTCCTCAAAGAAGATGGAACCTGCCAGAGTTGCTATCAAAGAGACTCTATCACTATTCTCTACACCCCATTGTCTTATGGCAGAAGGGGAACACAAGGTAACTTATGATAATGATGATAAGTTTATGGATATGTTAGAGGACTTGAATGCATATCTGACCGCCCCTGCCAAAATCTTGTCCTTGATTCTATTTTGTTCTCTTTTGCTAATTCACTGTATCTTCTCTCTCCAGTCATCATGCCAAGGACAAAGACTGTCGGCCATCCGGGGGCTTCTTCCTCCCGTTCTCGACCGCCCCAACAAGCCACTCGTCGTCCTCCTGTTGATCACAGCGACTCTGATAGTGCTGAGGAGCTTCGTCAGTCCTCCCTGTCTCCTGTTGTCAATGATCGAGATGTTGAAGACTTAGATGAAGATTATGAGGAGGATGAACTGAATCAGACTTTGAGGAAATGCAGCGAGTTGACCTCAGATCAATCAAAAATGAAGACTTCATGATTCTTAGGCATAAGAATCAGTATGAGATGCCTAGGAATGCCACTGATTAGTGGTTCCACACCTTATTCGAGGAGGATGCTTATCATCAAGTGTTTGTGCACAAGCAGTTTGCTATTCATAAGTATGTGAATTGGAACTATCTCAATCAGCAAACTCGGTATGAAGGATTGTATTCCTGGTTTCATGCAGCCGACTTGGATGGAATTGTTAGTTCGAAGTGAAATTTTCACGAAGACATTATTAGACAGTTCTACGCAACCATCCATATTGCATCCAACCTTTCCACTATTTCTTGGATGACAATTCGATGCACTATTCAACCACTAAGCGCCATTTTGAGGAGGCTCTCAATTTGCTCCAGCAAGACTATATCAAGATTCATCTTGAGCCTGCTCTTCAGACTCTGGAGCAAGTTCAATACTTTGATCCAGCTTATGATGGCTTTGTCACTGGGAAGGTAGTCGGGCTTCTCCCTCTTCCAAGTGTTATCAACATGAACGTAAGAGCAACCATTTTAATGAGGAGCGGGAACAATGATGCAATTCGGGAACATGCTTGGAATGTGAATGATATTATCATGAAAGGAAAGAAGTTTGATGTGATGCTTCTTATTTTGACCGAGCTTGCGTCATGCAAAGTAGACTTGGGAAAGGAATGTATTTCACTCCTTTTATCATGAAGCTCATCCTCCGTGTCACTGACTACAATGGTGCTCTTCCCTTTCCTCACAAGCAATGCAAGCCTGAAGGCGACCATCAGCAGGATTTGAGGAACCAGCCTCTGGAAAGGAAATCGCGTCAGCCTATTGATGATGACCAAGATCAGCTACCACAAGGGCCACAGCATGCTCCACAGCAGCATGGTGGGGTTGATCCTCTTTTCATGGACGCCTTGCATTCTGGGATCACCACCACTGTTTCTCTCTTTGACATCGTGGATCGAAGACTTGAGGTCATAGATCATCGCATGGATGCCATCGATCGTCGTTTTGAGGCCATAGATCGTCGTTTTGATGCCATTAATCAAAGCTCCATTGAAGTGACTCAACGTTTTGATCATCTTTATGAATGGGTTATTGAGATGCAGTCAGTTCAAGGGTAAATTTTGACCAACATTTCAGATGTGGACAACAGGGTGTCTTCGGTTGAGCAGGCTGTCACTTATTCTTGTCGACAAGTCTTTGAGACCATGGGAAAACATAGTTTGTCATCATATTGTGGTTTATTACTTTTGCTCTTCTCTTAGTCCATTTACTTATATAGCAATTATTTGTCCCTTGATTAGGTTGTTTAGCTTAGTCTATAGTTGTTGGTGCACTTAGAAAGACTTAGATTATTTAGGCCTTGAATTGTAAAATCAAATTACATTTCATCACTTGCTAAAAATCTATTTTTAACAAAAAGTTTTAAAAACCGCCTACTCACCTCCCTCTAGTCGGTTATTCTTGATCCCACAACTTGCCCAGGTCACGCAATCCTCGCTAACTCCTCCACTGGTGCCGGCCATGGCACTCAAACCGGTGGCACTCACTCGGAGGTGTCCCCCTCTGGTGCTCCTCTGTGGCACGCTCGCCGGCAACACTGGTGGATCCTACACCGGCAACGACAGTGGCAAACGCGGCAAAGGCAAGGGCCCTAAGGGAGGGCCGTCCATGCCAACCTTCTACATCCTGTGGACTAGTACCATCCAGCATTGGCCTACTACCTACGTCCTCAGCGCACATCCAAGTGCTCCTCCTCTGCATGCGCAAAACCTTGGTGCACCGCAGGGCATCCTCGCCATGCCACACGCTGGTGTCCCACATGGCTATATGCTGGTTCACCCTAGGTTCCTCTGTGCTATGTGCACCCTCGATTGCGCTAGCCGCACCATATGGCTACAACCCCGGCTCTACTCCTACATCTTCGTGGGACTCTTCCGAACTCGTTAATGCCTTCAACACTATGGCACTGCATCCACCACCCTTCAATTGGTACAAGGACACCAACGTCACCACCCACATGTCGTCAACCTTCGGTAACCTCACCTCCCTCTCCCCTTTCCCTCCGTCCTCCTCCTGCATAATGGTCAGCAACAGTCACACCCTTCCTATCACTAGCGCCGGCCAATGCATCCTGCCATCTCACACTTGTCGTCTTTACCTTCAAAATGTCCTTGTCACTCCTCATTTGATTAAAAATCTCATGTCCGTTTAGCACTTTCTAGTGGTTTGCCCAGTTCTCTGGTTGTCATTGCCTTTTGTATACGTTTCCCTGTTTTGCTGGTAACCCCAACTTGGCCTGATACCCTATTGTAAGAACTAAGAACTTACTACTAGCTTTCAATAAAAGCTGGGAGATTCCGTTGTCTAATAAAGATCTACAGAAAATTGAAATGGTTAATTCGCCCACTTGAAGACACTGCCTATCAAAGCAGAAACACATCGGTAGAGTTGTTTGATGCCTAACTCTCTAAGTGCTGATTGAGATATGTTACCTGAGTTTGTTGTTTGTTTAACATGTTATAATATCCCATTTATTATTGGAGAAACTAAAGTGATTAAAAGGAAATTAATTGGAGTTAAAAGCGTAATTTCTGATTTTTTTTTCCTAGAGAGGGGAAAGAGAGTGGGCTTTCGGCCCATGGTGTCTTGGCCCAAGGGGTAGGCAATAAGGGGACCAGGGGGCAGCCCATAACCCTAGTTGCCCCCGACTGCGCGCTCCCCCCCTACCGCCAAAGACCTCCTCCCTTCTCGCCGCCCAACCTCCCTGCTACCACCACCTTCCAAGGCCGGTGCCTCCACCTCCAGCCCCCCAAGGTCGGCGCCCTCTTCCCCTCCCCTGCCGCTGGTGGTGGTGGTGTGGCCTGATGCTGTCAAGGAGCAGCGAGAGGAAGGAGAAAAGAGAATGCAGGAGAAGGGAAAGAAAAGGGAGAAAAGAGAGAAAAAGAAGGGTTTTGTGTGGTGTTTCGTGCTTGATGTCGTATTTTTCAAGGGTAACATCTGATAATCCCTAGAATTATCATATATTAATCACTGTTCAATTTGTAGATCGATTGGTTATGAAAAGTGTAATTTTCTGCAAGCCCTAGTTCATCGAGTTGCGATGCAGAACCTTACGGGGGCAATTAGAGGTGGTTAAGGTCTGATTTAGGGTTTAGTCCAATTAGAAAAGATGTAGATAATTTCATGAGCTTTCCAAGAAGGTCTATAACACTATATTTGGAGTTGTGAGCGAAACATTACGGTGTCGAGAAAGTAGCTGAGCAGAAAACAGATACCATTGGCAGCTGTCGTGAAGATGGGTTGTTTGCGCCTAGTAAATGAAATAATTTAATTTTGGTGATAACTTAAATAATCTAGGAAATTTTGAGTAGATTCCAGAACTGCTATCATTCATTACTTTTCAAGTTTTATATAAAAAAAAAGATACGAAATTGTAAATTGGTCTATCCTGACAGATTCTGGGACAGTCTTTTGAGTTGGAAACGGTGGATTTAGAAGTTAGTCATAACTAGGAAGGAAGTTGTAGACAATATTGTGGGAATTCCACAAAAAATATATGGTTCGCTACATTTGGGGTTTAAATGAGAGAGTTAGAGCCTTTTTACTACTAGGACAATAGGTAGTACGCCTGGAAGAATCAAGTTAATTGTGTCATTTTGGTGTAATGTTTTCGTGCTGTGGTGATGTGTTTTTTAATATGTTTTGAATTGTTTGTTTAGGGAGTGTGGCCTCTAGTACTTACTGTCGTCTCGCTACACGGCTACGAGGGGATAAAGAGGCAAGTGCATGGTAGAATAGTGGTCGATAGTTGATCGTTGTATTCCCTATTATTCATTACAATTATGTTGTTTATTCCATTACTTTGTTTAATTACAAGCCTTGTGAATGGTTATTATGGTATCAATTGTGTTGTTGAAGTCATGATTGGTGGTTAATGGAATAATTGATAAACTTAAGTTAAATTGTGCATCATTGCATAAAAGAGAATATGATCATGGTGACTACATATCTACCTCATTGATAGAGACTCTACGGGAGTGGAGATGGCCCCGATCCTTTGAGGATGGGTTTGATGAAAGGGTGAACACTATCGCGGGTGTTCACTACTATATCCGTATAAGTTATGAAATAAGCATGTGAACATGTAATATAGAGTTGGATCACATTGAGTGAAAAATAGTTTTGATAATTGAGTATGAGTGTAAAGAGAATTGAGTATGAGCATAAAGAGAATTAAATAGATGATGTTAATGATGAAATTGATTATGGTTGATAAATTATTGTTCATTGTTTCATTATTATGCTTGCTGAGTCGTGGACTCACTCTTGCTCTGCTATTGTTTTAGGTGAGCGTTGACGGCATCTCATATGGAAAGGGATAGCACACATGGAATAATTGCATTTACTTCAATCACTTGATTTACCTGGCCATGAGAAACTTGTAACATCCCAATTTTGGACTTGTGTTTCAAATGTAAGAAAATGAGTAGAAATTAAAACTTTTTCTTACATCATGTATTTCCTGTATGTACTAAACAATTATTGTACAAGAGTTATGGAAATACATAGTCACAAGTCTTTGATCCAAATCTTGATCCTTCAAAAACATTCTTGTTCCATCTTGTGATAATCTCCTGGGGATATTTTTTCTAAATTCTTGGGTTGGTATGTGACCCCTCTGAAAAATTTCACAATTTTTAGAAATTGTTTGAATACTTTTGGAGGTCAGTCAAGCCTACTCAAATTCTGGTCAAACTGGGGACCATCACCTTGTGGAATTTTTGGAGGAAAATGTATAGCACAAAAACCTCTGGAAATTTTATACAAGGTCAATCACTCAGCTAGCAAGCTCCTGTAAAAATTTTGGAATTTTTGGAGTTATTTTGCTACCTCTATTAAATCCTCAAAAGTCTATGTCTTTAAAAAGTCCAAAACCTGGTTCACTGTTCTTTGGGTTTGAGTCGGACTCGGGCTCGAGCCACTTGACTCGGTCGAACCACCTAACTGCACCAAGCCGCGTTTTAAAATGCGCGTGCGATATCAGCCGTTGGATTCAAATCACGCGGCCCGCATTGATGGTGTCATTCGGACCGTGCGGTTGCACTATTCGATTTGGACCGTTGGATTTCAATCCAACCGTCTAGATTTCCGAGAGCAATCGGACTGTCCGGCGGACTCATTTAAATCACAGTCGTCCATCTCAAATCCAACGGCCGTGGTTTGTCTTCTCTTCTTCTTCCTCCTCTGTCTCGCCGCATGCGTGCGGCCAATGGCGAAAAGAGAGAGTGCGAGGGCGGCTTCGTTGTGTCACTTCAAGCTTGCTTTCGTCAACGTCTCTCTGCGGGGCATTAAATGCGCATCAGGCTTTCTCCTCTATTGTCACCGTGCTCACTTGCTCCCATCATTTCTTGGTCCATAGCCGTAGCATGAACTGAGCCCACCATGGACTCGGGTTCTTGCTCGAAACCCTAATCCCTTTCCTATATATCGCCCCCTTGGTTCCTCCTGGTGTTCCTTTACACCACACCTAGCTTCTCTCTGTGTTTCAGCTCAAAACCACTTCAAACCTTCAATCCACCATTGTTGACCCGAGAGCTCCAATGGCGATCTTGGTGTCCAGTGATTTATCTTCAATCTTTCTTGTACCCTTTTGAGCTCGTCAGCTTCCATTATTTTTCCCCTAACTTAATTTTGGGTTGTATTCACAGGAATCACTCAATTTTAAGTTTGGAGATTTTCGGCCGAGATCACCCCCTTTCTTCTCCAACTCCGGTAAGTGGTTCTTTTTGCAATTACTTACTTGTGGAGCTTATGGGAACCTTAATGAAGCTATTTGGATCACCCATTGGTGTTCATTTTGCTCAGGTTGTCATTTGCCACTTTCTCTTCCTCGGCTCCGGTGGACTTCATCGTGTTCAAGTCACCACCGGCCATCTTTGAAGCTCCTCTCGGTTCAGGTAGCTTCTTATTAGTCCCTAGAAGTGTTGGCACTCGCTTCCTTGGACCGCAGCGGAGTATTTTGCTATTTTCATGTTTTGCCAAAATGGCCTCCTTCTTTGTTTTCCGGCTCGCTGGCGTTCCAGACCTCCACCGCCGGCGAGGTCACCACCATTAGGTTCGCAACGCTATTGCGAACCTATTTTGGTATTTGGTTGGCGCCGCCATGATGCGAGTCGCCGCGACAAGCCGTGAAAGCCACTCGGGTTTTGCCGCGTAACCTCCTTGTTGTCGCCGCTTATTAGGACACAGACAAATGCTTAATCATTGCCAATCATTAGAAGTATTAATGGTGTCTTAATCTGGCCAAATGTCTCACTGACATGTGGGCCCAACCCCAGTAATCACCGTGGCGTTAATCGCGCGCTTAGGCATCGTTAATGTTTAATCTTAGGTTAATTAAATGTCGGCATTTATTAGTCGTCGGGGATAACCCTCGTACATTGCTGGTGGGCCCATAAGCTTAGCGCCAAAACCAAGTCATTAGGGCTGATTTTGGGTTTATTTATTGCTAATCATTGTTAGCAATAAATGTGTCCAAATTACCTTTTGGGTCATCGACGTGTGGGCCCTCGGTCCTTAAATCACCTCTCGCCAAAATCTTTAGGACACATTAATTGCTAATCATCGCTAATCTCGGTCATTAGTAATTAATTATCTGCCCTAAAACCTCCTAGTATCTTGTTGCCATGTGGACCCGTACGCGTGCACGTGTGATAAAGCTTGCGTGTGTGGCTCACGAATCGACATGCGGCCCACGTGTCGACTCAGTTGCACTTCGATCTTGGACCATCGTCCATTTTGCGATCTGCGACCCAAATTTAGTATGCGTTCGGACCATCCGGTTGCCTAAATCATTCTAGGTCGTCCATCGCTGGATCTGCGGTCCTGATCGTGTATGCAATCGGACCTTCCGACTGGAGGCGTGATCTGAGTCGTTCATCTTTAGATCTTCGGTCGTGGTTAGTCGAGGCAACCGCACTGTCCGGTTGCATCCTTCCTCATGAGCCGTTGGATCTTGATCCAACGGTGGGCTCTTTTAGGGATCGCGCGCGTCTGCTGTTTCCGTGTGTGTGGCTCGTTGGATTTCGTGATCAACGCCCACGAGCGTCCACGCTGCTTATTTCGCTTGTTGGATTTCGTTTCTGTAAGTATTTATTTATCAACTAAAAATTTGTATCAGAACTTTAGAAATTCATAACTAATTCATTTTAAACCCTTTTTAGATGTTTCCAACTGTAATAAATTTTTATGCCCCTGTAGTTTAATATAAAAATGTAATTGAGCATGTTCCTGTCACAGAAAATTGTGTAACTCAAATAGCTTGATTTCTGCCAACTTTGAATATCCCAAATATAGAATTAAACTTGTAAAATGCATATCTTTTCCTGTATAACTCCAAATTGTGCGAGATTAATTTTGTTAAATCCCTCTGTTAGTGCACTTTAATATGAAATAGGTTTTGAATATGTTTATGTTTCTGGAAAATGCATTGTGCTAGTTTTGCAACTTAGAAAAATCATAAGAAAATCATTATAAATCCTAATTTAGTAAACTCAACTTTCTTTGTTATTAGGATGTCATCATCTACTGCTATAAAAATCTCGACCTGTGTCATTCTAGAAATTTTTGCCATGAACAGTACCAGTATTTAATTTAGGGAATTTAGAGGCTGAGAGAATGAATTTTGACCATAACTTTTTCATGCTAAGTCCAAATGCAGTAATTCTTGTTTCTCAAATTGTCTAAAATAAACATCTAGCTGCTGTGCAAATTTCTTGAGATTTGGATGTCTTTTACTGTTGAGTTTTGTTTGGTGTTCTTCGTTCTTATTTGGTTTTATCGCATTTTCGCGTTAGGTTCCGAAGATTATATCGAATCTGAGAATCCTCCTCTGCAGCAAGAGCAAGACCAGCAAGGCAAGCAGTTTGATCATGTTAATCCCAGTATTTTAAGTATTTATGTTGATTACAAATTCTATTTATGCATTGCTACTTTGTGTTAAACTATTGTCGTTAGTTGGCCTAGTAGATGCATTTCCTTAGGTAAATGATTATCCTTTACTACCATGAGCCTAGGTATTGCTGTGATTTAGAGTTCGTGGATGAGCTCTTGTCACTTAGTAGTTCTGAATTAATTGCTTAGCCCCGCTTAGCTTCCAGAGAAATGGGCGGTTATCGACTTGTCGATAACCTTGATCACATAAAACTTATTATGATTTATGATTTCAGCCTTGTGCCATGTCTACTTATGAAAACTAAAATCGAAAACAAAATGATTTAGACTTGGGCACAATGGTATGTTGGTGTGCTTCGGGTGTGATCGAATGGTGCCCGGTCATTAAGGACCGAGTTACTTGCGCCACCGTACTGAGCATTTTGCGTGCTAACCACACTAGAGGGTATGGGACCTCTCTTGACTTAGTACTTTGACGTGTATTGGCTTCGGGTCGCAGGGAGTCGCAGGAGGGATGGAGGTGGGAGCATTGTAGTGTCCGAAAGGCTTCCCCCGTGATGGCTGGTTGTCTTTCGGCTTGCAATGTAAGCGTATGGGTTTCTATCCATACGAGCGGCTCGGGTTAATACACAATATTGGAAAACGTCTCAGAGGACTTAGCCGTGCTGCATACCTTCTAAGTGTGCTTTTGTGGCTTAAAGGCGGTCTGAAGTGTGGGTACATTGGTACACCCCTGCAGGGTTAAAACTATTCAAATAGCCTCGTCCTAGGTTATGGACACGCTCGGATACGCCCCGTGAGAACTAGACTACAACCTTTTAATTAAAACTTGATGGGTGGTACGAATAGGGGATTCGTGCTATGTTGTGGTGACTATTGGGATAGTCACTTCCAGGTGGTTACTTGTATGTACCTTTATTTCGTGGTTATTTTGGACAACAAAACAGATTTGCAAACTCGCTTTCAAAGGTATTACGTTATTGCAAATAAAGTTGGCTTTGTGCAAAATGAGACATATAACCTCCACCTAAACAAGCTTGCATGTAGTTATGAACAGGTCTGCTATTCCACACGTCAGTCTTGCGAGTACCTTGTGTACTCATTGTTCTTGCTTAAATGTAAATTGTTGCAGAGGAAGAAGGTGAGCTCGATGGGCCTCACTTTTGTGAGCTTTGTTGTGGTAGCTTGCGGGGCGACTAGCTTGGCGGCCCGGTCGGTTGCCTTGTGGGTTATGTTGGCTAACCGGTCGACTTTTGCTCTAGCCATGTTATGGCACCTTTTGCTTCCGCTGTCATTCTTGTATATTGTTCTATTTGGCCGGTCGGCTCTTTTGTAATAACTTTACTTTATGTATGTCGTTGTTGGACTTAGTGTTGTATGGAAATGATGTGTAATTTTGTGATGATGTGCATATGCTGCAATTCTGGGAAGCATATGTCCATCGAGGCTTAGAATGTTTAATTAGTAATACTAGAACCGTTTGGAGGTTAAGTGTTACTAGTTAAATATTCCGGGTCCTCACAAAGTTGGTATCAGAGCCATACTGACCGTAGAAACCCCTAGCTTGGTCGCCTTTAGGATATTTTGAAAAGTTACTTTCAAATAGTTTATGAAACTTAAGTAAGTTCTCATATTTTACTCCTTATCTATCTTAGCTTGCTCGTCTCACCTTATTCTTGGCTAAATTTGGAAAATTGTTTTCCCTCTCATCTTCTTTCAAAGATAGTTGTTAAAACGATTAAAATTGGTTTTGGGAGGACCATGAGTGTTGTCATTAAAAGGTTGGCTATCCATTAGTGAAATTGGTAGATGCTGAAAGTGAGGATTTCGGCCAAGAGCTTGGAGAAAGAAAATCCGGACAGCAAGCGAAAGTTCTGGACAGTTAGCTTGTAATTAGTATAGGAGGCAGGAAATGAGAAGTTAATTCAACTAAAACTTGAGGGGGATGAAAGGGTAAGAAGTGATATGAAATTAGCTAAATGCCTATACTCTATTAGGTAGTTATACCTTGATTTTTGGGCTGTTTTGAGCTAGAATTTAGTTCTGAAATTTTGGGTCTTCTCAAACAATTACTCGTTCTTCCATACGAGTTGGTCGTTTCGGGAAGTTGATTTGGTGACTTTTGGTCTTGTGCTCTTTGGCGGTTATTCGTGAGCCCTTTTTAATTGAGTTTGGGTTTCTTTGCCTTTTGATCTCGGGCTTGTAGCTAACTTATCTTAGTGAAACAGGATGGCAGGAGGGACACGTGGTGGTCGGAACCAGCCGGGTAGTCCCAATGAGGAGCTTCCCCCTCCTCCGACCATGGCAGAAGTCCTCATGCAGATCGAACGCAACCGTTCGGAGGACCGCAGGGTGTTGGAGGTTATCGCGAGGAACACCACCACTCCCTCTGGTGCCTCTGGATCTGGAGGTGGCCATCAGTCTCGTGGGGGACTTGTAGAGTTCCTTCGCACGCAGCCTCCTACCTTCTCCCGGTCCGAGGACCCCTTGGACGCAGATGACTGGCTGCGTCTGGTTGAGCGGAAGCTCAACGTTGCGCAATGCCAGGAGCAGGAGCGGGCACTTTTCACATCCCATCAGCTGGAGGGTGCAGCACTCTCATGGTGGGAGAACTTCCTCGCCATGCAGCCCGCGGGACACGTGGTCTCGTGGGAGGAGTTCAGGTCGGCTTTCCGTCGGGCCCATGTCCCCGCCGGCTGATGAAGTCAAGAAGAAGGAGTTCCTGCGCCAAACAGGGCGCAAATCGTGGATCGAGTACCTCCATGAGTTCAACCATCTTGCAGGTATGCTCTGCCGAGGTGGCCACCGATGAGGCCAAGCGAAGAAGTTCATGGAGGGCTTGTCGAGGAGCTTCGGACAAGCTCTCTATTGTGGACTTCCCGACTTCCGCACCTTGGTGGACAAGGCCATCGCCGCCGAGCACAAGGCGAGAGCGCTGGCGCAGTCCCGCAGCGCAAGTGGGAAGCCCGGGCCGTGCCGCACAGCCGCCCTGTTCGTCCCGAAGTTGGGCGGCACGGTGGCCCGTCCTCGAACTTCCCTACGCGAGGCCTTCGGCACCAGCTCCACGTCCTCCGCAGGCCGTGATTCGATCACGCGCGCTGCGATCCGGCCAACGAGGTGCTCACCGCAACCCCGCGCCGACGCCACCGCTTCTCTCGCCACAACAAGGGCCACTACGCGAGTAGTTGTCCTAAGAAGATCGGGCGGCCCTCATCCTAATGGAGGACGCGGCAAGGGAGTGGTCACCCACCGACCGTAAGACCCCGGGCTTGGGAGCGCCGAGTCAACCATATCTCGGCTGAGGAGGCACAGGAGGCGTCTGACGTTGTGTTGGGTACGCTTCTTGTCAATTTGCGTCTGCTACGCTTTATTTGACTCGAGCTTCGCATTCTTTTATTTCGAGGTCGCTTGTCGTTGATAGTGGTCTCCATCAGTGTTCCTTTGGGGTTCCACTACTTATTCGCTCTCCGGGTTCGGAAATGAGAGCTGACCTAGTATGCCGGGACGTTCATATCCACATTGAAGGAGTGGGATTCTTGGCGAGTCTTATCCTACTCGATTCGGTGCGCTTGGATGTGATTCTTGGCATAGATTGGTTGTCCCAACACCTGGGGCAAATCGATTGTGCCAGGAGGATGGTTTTTCTCACCAGTCCTTCAGGTGAACAGGTTGGGTTTTCACCGCAGCTGCAAGGGCCACACCTTTATGCCCTTGAAGCAAAGCCAGCATTGGAGATTTGCGATGTCCCCACTGTGTGTGACTTCGCGGATGTCTTTCCTGAAGATTTGCCAGTAATGCCTCCTGTTCGAGATCTGGAGTTCGTGATAGAGTTGCTGCCCGGTACCGCCCCTATTTCAAAGAGGTCGTATCGCATGCCTCCTAATGAGTTGGAGGAGCTGAAGAAGCAACTAGGTGAGCTGCAAGAGAATGGTTTCATTCGTCCTAGCTCATCTCCTTGGGGTTGTCCTGTTATCTTTGTGAAGAAGAAGGACAAGACCTTGCGCATGTGTGTTGATTACCGTCCGCTTAATGAAGTGACGGTAAAGAACAAGTATCCTTTGCCCCGTATTGATGATCTTTTCGATCAGTTGACCGGAGCTCGAGTCTTTTCCAAGATTGACTTGAGGTTGGGCTATCATCAAGTCAGGATCAGGGCCGAGGATATTCCTAAGACGGCCTTTGCTACTCGTTATGGTCTTTACGAGTACACCGTCATGTCTTTTGGTTTGACTAATGCTCCTTCTTTATTCATGAACCTTATGAACTCGGTATTCATGGAGTATTTGGATAGGTTTGTGGTGGTATTCATCGATGATATCCTTGTCTACTCCAAGAGTGAAGAAGAGCATGCTGAGCATCTTAAGCTTGTGTTGGGCAAGCTGCGCGAGCACCAGTTGTATGCAAAGTTCAGCAAGTGCGAGTTCTGGTTGAAGGAAGTGGCATTCTTGGGCCATGTTCTTTCAGCAGGAGGTGTGGCTGTGGATCCTAGCAAGGTCAGTGATGTGCTATCTTGGGGTCACCAAGTCGGGCCACCGATGTGCGGAGTTTTCTTGGTTTGGCCGCTACTATCGCCGCTTTATCGAGAATTTCTCCAAGATTGCAAGCCTATGACCGAATCGCTCAAGAAAGACAAGAAGTTTGAGTGGTCTGTTGCTTGTGATGTGAGTTTTCTGAACTCAAGAAGCGGTTGACCTCAGCCCCAGTGCTTGTTCTCCCTGATATTCACAAGAGCTTTGATATCTATTGTGATGCTTCTCGCCAGGGTCTTGGTTGTGTTCTTATGCAGGAAGGCAAGGTTGTGGCCTATGCATCAAGGCAGTTGAGGCCTCATGAACTCAACTATCCTACTCATGACTTGGAATTAGCTGTTGTGGTTCATGCACTTAAGATTTGGCGGCATTATCTGATTGATAACCGCTGTGAGGTGTATTCTGACCACAAGAGCTTGAAGTACTTGTTCACTCAACCAGATCTGAACCTCAGGCAAAGAAGATGGTTGGAGTTGATCAAAGATTATGATATGGGCATTCAGTATCACCCGGGCAAGGCCAATGTTGTTGCAGATGCGCTTAGTCGAAAGGTGTATTGCAATACTTTGATACTCCAAGAGCAACAGCCTGCCCTTCTTGAAGAATTCCAGCGGCTCAACTTGGGTTTGATTGAGCATGGTTCTCTTACTACCTTGGTTGTGCAGCCAACCTTGGTGGACCAAATCAAGGCGGCACAGCAGACAGATGTTGGTGTCAGTCAAATCAAGCAGAACATTAAGGATGGGATAGCCAAGTGCTTTTCAGAGGATGAGCATGGTGTTGTGTGGTTTGGGCAGCGTCTCGTGGTTCCTAAGGTCGTGGAATTGCGGGATTTGATTCTCCGCGAAGCCCATGACTCTCCTTTGTCCATCCATCACGGGGCTACCAAGATGTATCAGGCCTTCGTCAGAGATTCTGGTGGACCCGTATGAAGCACGAGATTGCCAAGTTCGTTGCCGAGTGCGATGTATACTGTCGTGTGAAGGCCGAGCATCAGCGTCCAGCGTGTCTCTTCACCTTTGCCGCTGCAGTGGAAGTGGGATTCGTTGGCATGGACTTCATCACCGGTTGCCCTGCATTTCTTCTTACGGGAAGGATGCCTTGTAGGTCATCATTGATCGGTTGACGGTGTGGCCCATTTTCTTCCAAAGGGGCGAAGATTGATGTGAGTCAGTTGGCGGACTTGTATATATCCCACATTGTGAGTCTGCATGGTGTGCCACGAACGATTGTGTCAGATCGTGGTTCTCTTCTCACCTCTCGTTTCTGGCATAAATTGCAAGAGGCTATGGGCACCCGTCTTACTTTCAGTTCAGCTTACCATCCTCAGACTGACGGTCAGACGGAGCGAGTCAACCAAGTGTTGGAAGATATGCTCCGTGCCTGTGTTCTTTCCTATGGGAAGAAGTGGGAGAAATGCCTACCATTTGCTGAGTTCTCCTACAACAACAGCTATCAGGCCAGTCTTGGCATGGCACCGTTTGAGGCCTTGTATGGGAGAAAATGCAGAACCCCATTGAACTGGTCAGAAACTGGTGAGAGGCAGTTTTTCGGCCCAGATTCGATCAACGAGGCCGAAAGTCAGGTTCGGTGGATTCGCGAGCATCTGCGCACGGCCCAGTCCAGGCAGAAGAGCTATGCGGATCATCGTCGCCGCGAGTTGAGCTTTGAGCCCAATGACTTTGTGTATCTCAAAGTTTCACCCTTGAGGGGCCATCAGCGTTTTGGCGTCAAGGGCAAGTTGGCTCCTCGCTATGTTGGGCCTTATCGCATCATCGAGAGAGTTGGGACTGTGGCATACAGGTTGGAGCTGCCAGCTACGCTTGAGGGTGTGCATGATGTGTTCCATGTGTCACACCTGAAGAAGTGCCTCCGTGTCCCGACTGAGGTAACTCCGTTGGAGGCTCTCGATGTGCAGGAGAATTTTACCTACCGCGAGCATCCTGTTCGCATTCTTGAGGAATCTGAACGGGGAACAAGGAACCGGGTCATCAAGTTCCTTAAGGTTCAATGGTCAAACCATTCTGAAGATGAGGCAACTTGGGAGCGGGAAGATCGCCTTCGTGCAGATTATCCATCCTTCTTCTCCGAGTAAACGGAATCTCGGGTCGAGATTCTTGTAAGGGGGGAGAGTTGTAACATCCCAATTTTGGGTTTGTGTTTCAAATGTAATAAAATGAGTAGAAATTAAAACTTTTTCTTACATCATGTATTTCTGTATGTACTAAACAATTATTGTACAAGAGTTATGGAAATACATAGTCACAAGTCTTTGATCCAAATCTTGATCCTTCAAAACATTCTTGTTCCATCTTGTGATAATCTCTGGGATATTTTTCCTAAATTCTTGGGTTGGTATGTGACCCTCTGAAAAATTTCACAATTTTTAGAAATTGTTTGAATACTTTTGGAGGTCACAAGCCTACTCAAATTCTGGTCAAACTGGGACCAGCACCTTGTGGACTTTTGGAGGAAAATGTATAGCACAAAACCTCTGGAAATTTTATACAAGGTCAATCACTCAGCTAGCAAGCTCCTGTAAAATTTTGGAATTTTTGGAGTTATTTTGCTACCTCTATTAAATCCTCAAAGTCTATGTCTTTAAAAAGTCCAAAACACAGTTCCTTGTTCTTTGGGTTTGAGTCGACTCGGGCTCGAGCCACTTGACTCGGCCGAACCACCTAATCGCACCAAGCCGCGCTTTAAAATGCGCGTGCGATATCACCGTTGGACTCAAATCACGCGCCCGCATTGATGGTGTCATTCGACCGTGCGGTTGCACTATTCGATTTGGACCGTTGATTTCAATCCAACCGCCCGATTTCCGAGCAATCGGATCGTCCGCGGACTCATTTAAATCACACCGCCCATCTCAAATCCAACGGCCGTGGTTTGTCTTCTCTCGTTCTTCTTCCTCCTCTGTCTCGCCGCATGCGTGCGCCAATGGCGTAAAGAGAGAGTGCGAGGGCGGCCGTTGTGTCACTTCAAGCTTGCTTTCGCCAACGCCTCTGCGGGGCATTAAATGCGCATCGAGCTTTCTCCTCTATTGTCACCGTGCTCACTTGCTCCCATCATTTCTGGTCCATAGCCGTAGCATGAATCGAGCCCACCATGGACTCGGGTTCTTGCTCAAACCCTAATCCCTTTCCTATATATCGCCCGTTGGTTCCTCCCGTGTTCCTTTACACCACACCTAGCTTCTCTCAGAGTTTGACTCAAAACCACTTCAAACCTTCAATCCACCATTGTTGACCCGAGAGCTCCAATGGCGATCTTGGTGTCCAGTGGTTTATCTTCAATCTTTCTTGTACCCTTTTGAGCTCGTCAGCTTCCATTATTTTTCCCCTAACTTAATTTTGGGTTGTATTCACAGGAATCACTCAATTTTAAGTTTGGAGATTTTCGGCCGAGATCACCCCCTTTCTTCTCCAACTCCGGTAAGTGGTTTTTTTTGCAATTACTTACTTGTGGAGCTTATGGGAACCTTAATGAAGCTATTTGGATCACCCATTGGTGTTCATTTTGCTCAGGTTGTCATTTGTCACTTTCTCTTCCTCGGCTCCGGTGGACTTCATCGTGTTCAAGTCACCACCGGCCATCTTTGAAGCTCCTCTTGGTTCAGGTAGCTTCTTATTAGTCCCTAGAAGTGTTGGCACTCGCTTCCTTGGACCGCAGCGGAGCATTTTGCTATTTTTCATGTTTTGCCGAAATGGCCTCCTTCTTTGTTTTTCGGCTCGCCGGCGTTCCAGACCTCCACCGCCGGCGAGGTCACCACCATTAGGTTCGCAACGCTATTGCGAACCCATTTTGGTATTTGGTTGGCGGCGTCGCGACCGGAGTCGCCGGCGACAAGCCGTGAAAGCCACTCAGGTTTTGCCGGGCGTAACATCCCGTTGTCGTCAGTTTATTAGGACACAGCAAATGCTTAATCATTGCCAATCATTAGAAGTATTAATGGTGTCTTAATCTGGCCAAATGTCTCACTGACATGTGGGCCCAACCCCCTCAGAATCACCATGGCGTTAATCGATGACGCTTAGGCATCGTTAATGTTTAATCTTAGGTTAATTAAATGTCGCATTTATTAGCCGTCAGGATAACCCTTGTGCCATCGCGGTGGGCCCATAAGCTTAGCTACAAAACCGTAAGTCATTAGGGCTGATTTTGGGTTTATTTATTGCTAATCATTGTTAGCAATAAATGTGTCCGAAATTACCTTTTTGGGTCACTGACGTGTGGGCTCTCAGTCCTTAAATCACCTCTGCACAAAATCTTTAGGACACATTAATTGCTAATCATCGCTAATCTCTGGTCATTAGTAATTAATTATCTGTCCTAAAACCTCCTAGTATCTTGCTGCCATGTGGACCCCGTGCACTGTGCACGTGTGATAAAGCTTGCGTGTGTGGCTCACAGTCACTGACATGCGGCCCCACGTGTTAGCACTCCATATTGCACATCGATCTTGGACCACCGTCCATTTTGCGATCTGCGACCCAGATTTAGTATGCGTTCGGACCATCCGGTTGCCTAAATCATTCTAGGCCGTCCATCGCTGGATATGCGGTCCTGATCGTGTATGCAATCGGACCTTCCGACAGGAGGCGTGATCTGAGTCGTTCATCTTTAGATCTTCGGTCGTGGTTAGTCGAGGCAACCGCGACCGTCCGCTGCATCCTTCTCATGAGCCGTTGGATCTTGATCCAACGGTGGCTCTTTAGGGATCGCGCGCGCTGTTTTCCATGCGTGTGGCTCGTTGGATTTCGCATCAACGGCCCACGAGCGTCCACGTCGTTTATTTCTGTTTAAGTTGGATTTCGTTTCTGTAAGTATTTATTTATCAACTAAAAATTTGTATCAGAACTTTAGAAATTCATAACTAATTCATTTTAAACCCTTTTTAGATGTTTCCAACTGTAATAAATTTTTATGCCCGTAGTTTAATATAAAAATGTAATTGAGCATGTTCTGTCACAGAAAATTGTGTAACTCAAATAGCTTGATTTCGCCAATTTTGAATATCCCAAAATAGAATTAAACTTGTAAATGCGTATCTTTTCTGTATAACTCCAAATTGTGCGAGATTAATTTTGTTAAATCCCTCATTAGTGCACTTTAATATGAAATAGGTTTTGAATATGTTTATGTTTCTGGAAAATGCATTGTGCTAGTTTTGCAACTTAGAAAAATCATAATAATATCATTATAACTCCTAATTTAGTAAACTCAACTTTGCTGTTATTAGGATGTCATCATCTACCTGCTATAAAAATCTCAGGCCTCAGGTCATTCTAGAAATTTTTGCCATGAACAGTACCAGTATTTAATTTAGGGAATTTAGAGGCTGAGAGAATGAATTTTGACCATAACTTTTTCATGCTAAGTCCAAATGCAGTAATTCTTGTTTCTCAAATTGTCTAAAATAAACCTCTAGCTGCTGTGCAAATTTCTTGAGATTTGGATGTCTTTTGCTATTGAGTTTTGTTTGGTGTTCTTCGTTCTTATTTGGTTTTATCGCATTTTCGCGTTAGGTTCCGCAGATTATATCGAATCTGAGAATCCTCCTCTGCAGCAAGAGCAAGACCAGCAAGGCAAGCAGTTTGATCATGTTAATCCCAGTATTTTAAGTATTTATTGTAACATCCCAATTTTGGGCTTGTGTTTCAAATGTAAGAAAATGAGTAGAAATTAAAACTTTTTCTTACATCATGTATTTCCTTTGTGTACTGAACAAGTATTGTACCAAAGATTATGGAAGTACAAAGTCACAAGTCTTTTGATCCAAATCTTGTCCTTCCAAAAACAATCTTGTCAAATCTTATGATCATCCTCTGGATATATTTTTCCTAAGTCTCTGTGGTGGTATGTGACCCTCTGAAAAATTTCACAATTTTTAGAAATTGTTTGAATATTTTTAGAGCGATCAAACCTGTTTGACTCTCTACCAAACATTAAAACAGAGCCTTGCAGAATTTTGGAGATTTATTCGCAGCATAAAACTCTCTGAAAATTTTTCGCAAGGTCAATGTCTCATCGAGCAAGCTCCTGTAAAAATTTCAGAAATTTTGGAGTTATTTTGCTACCCGAATAAATCCTCAAAAGTCTCAGCTTAATTAAAACCTAAAACCATATTCACTATTCATTGGGTTCGAGTCGACTCGAGTCCGAGCCACTTGACTCGGTTGAACCACCTAATCGCACCGAGCCGCGTTTAAAACGCGTGCAATCTCGGCCGTTGGATTCGATCGCGCGGCCCATGTTCGTAAGCATTCGGACCTCCGGTTGCATTGGCCAATAGGGACCGTTGATTTCAATCCGACCGCCCGTGATTTCCGTAGGCAATCGGACCGTCCGGCGAACTTCGCTAAATCGTGACCGCCCATTTTTAATCCGACGGTCGTGGTTTGTTTTCGCCGTTCTTCTTCCTCCTCTGCTTCTTGCGAGCGCGGCGTGTGAAAGAGAGAGGCCGAGTGGGTGGCGTTGATGGGTCACCTCAAAGTTGCTTTCGCCAACGTCTCTCTGTGGAGCATTTAATGCGCCAAAGCTTTCTCCTCCATTGTCCCGAGTCTCACTTGCTCCCATCTTTTCTGGGTCTACAACCGAGCATGAACCGAGCTCACCATGGGCTCATGTCCTTGATCGAAACCCTAATCCTTCCCTATATAATTGCCCTCTAGGTCCTCCCGTGTTCCTTTGCACCACACTTTGCTCTTCTCTGTGTTTGAGCTCAAGAACACCTCTCACCTTCAAAACACCATTGTTGGCCGTAGAGCTCCAATGGCGGCCTTGGTGTCCAGTGGTTCATCTTGAAGATTTCTTGCACCCTTTGAACCCCTCAACCTCCTTTATATTTCCCTAACTTGATTTTGGGTTGCATTCACAGGAATCACTCAATTTTAAGTTTGGAGATTTTCTGTTGGTTTCACCCCTTTCTTCTCCAGCTCAGTAAGTGATTCTTTTGCAATTACTTGCTTTTGGAGCCTCTTTGAGCTATAATGGAGTGTGGTAATGATTTGGTTCTTCTCATTTTGCTCGAACCTCATTTTCCACTTCATCTTCTTCGCCCAGTGGACTTCATCGTGTTCAAGTCTTCCCGCCATCTTTGAAGCTCCTCTCGGTTAAGGTAGCTCCTATATAGTCCCTAGAAGTCATGGCACTCGCTTCCTTGGACCGCAGCGAGCATTTGCCATTTTCGTGTTTTGCCGTGTCGGCCTTCATCTTTGTTTTCCGGCTCGTGGCGTTCCAGAACCTCCACCGGCGAGGTCACACCATCGGTCCGCAACACTATTGCGAACCCATTTTGATAGTTCGTGGCGCCGCGATCGAGTCGCCGACGACCGGCAAAGCCATTCGGGTTTTGTCACCGTGAAGCTCCGTTTCGTCGGATCATTAGGACACATTAATTACCAATCATTAGTCGTTAATTGTGTCTTAATCATTATTATTGAGCCAGCGACCAGGCCCAATCTCCTTAAATCAATCTCTGTTTCACTCCACACCGCTTCGACATCATTAATGCTTAATCATTGATTAATAAAAATGTCGGCTTAACCTTCGGAAACCTTCTCCGGTCGCCGACTTGTGGGCCCGGTGCAGCGTGCGCGCATGGGTTAAATCGTTGCGATCGTGACTCGTAGTCACCGACATGCGGTCCCACTCGTCGGTACCTCTTTTTGAACTTCGATCTATAGCGCCGTCCATTTTGTGATCCGCGGCCCGATCTGCATGCATTCGGACCATCCGGTTCCTCGCCGCCGTCTGGGCGTCGATCTTGCGATCAATGGTCGAGATCGTGTGTGCAATCGGACAATCCGGTTGTTGGTGCGTTCGGGCCGTCCATCCGCGATCGCGCCGTGGGATTGGCCCAAGCAACCGCACCGTCGGTTGCATACACTCGGGTGAGCCGTTGGATCTTGATCCAACGGTAGGTTTCATATGGGTTTCACGCGCGTGCGCTATTTTCGGCGCGCGTGAGCCGTAGGATTTTAGATCAAGGGTTGGGAGTTGTCCACGTCATTTCCTTTTTATTGGATTGTTCTCGTATTTGTTAAGCAATTGTTTATCAATCGAAAATGATATGAAAACTTTAGAAACTCATAACTAATTCATTTTAATCGCTTTTAGTTAATTCCAATCTGTAATAAATCATGTTATCACTTTAGCTTATTATAAAAATGGATTTAAACATGTTCCAAGAGTGTAAAATTTTATAACTAGGAATAACTTGGTCCTCGTCATTTTGAATATTCCAAAATGAATAAAACTTTAGGAAATGCATATCTTGCTCGTGTATGTCCAAAATGAATGATTCCAACCTTGATAAATTTGTTATTAACCCAATGTTAATGTAAAAATGATGGTAAGTCCAAGATTGTAATGAAACCTTGATTAATGATTTAGTACCTATTTTCAGCATTTAGAAAATTCTGGAAGACTTATAAAATGCACCAGTAATTCTCTGTAAATCCTAAAAATAGAAATTTGATGTTAGGAAATCCCTCTGTTATCATTCCATAATGTGAAATAGGTTTTGCACATGTTTATATTTCTGGAAAGTGCATTATGCTAGTTTTGCATCTTAGGAAAATCATAACTAAATCATTTTAACTCCAAATGACCTGAAATTTTATATGGGTTACCTCTATACCAGTAGGTAGCTACCATAAAAATTTCAGCTTCAAAACCTTTCTAGAAAATATTTTGCTACAGTGCTAATTATGGCCGAAAATGTGTTTTTATGCATTATCTTTTGCACCACAAATCCAAATTAGGTTTTTCCAGTTTCTATGTCTAGGTATATTCGTATTCTACCTGATGTGTAAATTTCGTCGCATTTGGTTAAGTTTTGCTTGCTCTTTTGTTTATTTGTGGCTCGTCTTATTGGTTGTTCTTGGTTCGTTTTGCCTTTCGCTTAGGATTCGACATTTGCGGTAATCCCGAGAACGACCCTCCGCAACAAATTGAGCAACAAGCGAACAAGCGTTTGATCATGTTAATCCCAGTATTTTAAGTATTTATGTTGATTACAAATTCTATGTATGCATTGCTACTTTGTTTTAATAGTTGGCCTAGTAGATGCATTTCCTTAGCATATGATTATCCTCTACTACCATGAGCCTAGGTTACTTGCTGTGATTTAGAGTTCGTGGATGGGCTCTTGTCACTTAGTAGTTGCGAATTAATTGCTTAGCCATGCTTAGCTTCAGAGAAATGGGCGGTTATCGACTTGTCGATAACCTTGATCACACAAACTTATTATGTATTATGATTTCCATCTTGTGCCAGGTCTACTTATGAAAACTAAAACTGAAAACAAAATGATTTAGACTTGGGCACAATGGTATGATGGTGTGATTTTCGGTGTGGATCGAATGGTGCCTAAGTCAACAAGGACCGAACATCTTGTTACACTAAACCAAGCATTTTAGCGTGCTAACCACACTAGAGGGTATGGGACCTCTCTTGACTTAGTACTTTGGCGTGTATTGGCTCCGGTCGCAGGAGGTCGCAGGAGGGATGGTGTTGGGAGCATTGTAGTGTCCGAAGACTTCACCCGGATGGGATTTGTTGTCTTTCGCTTGCAATGTAAGCGTATGGTGTTTCTACCCATACGAGCGGCTCGTAGTTAATACACAATATTGGAGCGTCTCGTAGGACTTAGCCGTGTTTAAGCATACCTACGAAGTGTGCTTTTGGCTTAAAGCGATGCTCAAGTGTGGGTACATTGGTACACCCCAGGTTAAAACTATTCGAATAGCCTCGTCTAGGTTATGGACACGCTTGGGGAGGTCTTTCAAGAGTTAGACTACAACCTTTTAAATTAAAACTTGATGGGTGGTACGAATCGGGGTTCGTGCTATGTTGTGGTGACTATTGGGATAGTCACTTCCAGTGGTTACTTGTATGTATCTTTACTTCATCACTTTGATAACAAAACAGATTTGCAAACTTGCTTTTGAAATGTATTACATTATTGCAAATGAAGTTGGCTTTATGCAAAATGAGACATACAACCTCCACCTAAATAAGCTTGCATGTAGTTATGAATAGGTCCGCTATTCCACACGTCGATCTTAAGGGTACAAAGACAATCTTTGTACTCGGATGCTATGCTTAATTGTTTTGTTGCAGAGGAAGAAGGTGAGCCCGAAGGGCCTCACTTTTGTGAGTCTGTGTTGTGGTAGCTATGGGCGACTAGCTTAGCGGCCTGGTCGGTTGCCTTGTGGGTGTGTGGCTAACCTGGTCGACTTTTGTTCTAGCCATCTTATGGCGCTTTTGCTTCATTGTCATTCTTGTATATTGATCTATTCGGCGGTCGGTTCTCTTTTGTAATAACTTTACTTTATGTATGTCGTTGTTGAACTTAGTGATATATGTTGTATGGAAGTGATGTGTAATTTTGTGATGATGTGCATATGTTGCAATTCAGGAAACATATGTCCATCGAGGCTTAGAATGTTTAATTAGTAATGCTAGAACCATTTGGAGGTTAAGTGTTACTAGTTAAATATTCCGGGTCCTCACAAAGTTGGTATCAGAGCCATACTGACCGTAGAAACCCCTAGCTTGGTCGCCTTGTAGGATGTTACAAAACCTACTTTCAAGAGTCAAATGGTTTATGAAAATTAAGTAAGTTATCAGATTTTACTCCTTACCTATCTTAGTTTTCTTCACTGCCTTGTTCTGGTTTGGGTTTTGAAAATTGTTTTCCTCTCATCTTCTTCCAAAGGATAGTCCTTATCGTTTAATTTGGGTTTTGGGGACCAATGAGTTTGGCAAATTGAAGTGTTGGCTGCCCTTCTACAAGGTTTTGAAGCTTCCGAATGGAAAATTTCACTAGGAGCTTGGATGCAAAATCTGGACAGCAAGCGCCAATTTCCGGACAGCAAGCTCAAAGGTTCTAAAGAAGGTAGATAATGAGAGGATAATTCAACTAAAACTGGTGGGAATAAAAGGGTAAGAAGTGATATGAAATTAGCTAATGTCTATACTCTCATCGTGGTTATACCTTGATTTTGGACCGTTTTGAGCCAGATTTTAGTTCTGAAATTTTGGGTCTTCAAACGATTACTCGTTCTTCCATACGGTTAGTCGTTTGGAAGTGGATTCGTGACTTATGACCTCATGTTCTTTTGTGGCTGTTCGTTGGTCATGTTAACTAAGTTTGATTCTGTGTTCTTGGGTCTTGAATCGTATCTAACTTGTCTTAGTAAATCGTGATGGTCGTGGGACACGAGCGCCGGAATCACCGTAGTCCCGATGAGGAGCTTTCCTCCTCCGACCATGGCGAAGTCTCATGCAAATCGAACGCAATCGCTCGGAGGACCGTAGGGTGTTGGAGGTCATCGCCAGAACACCTCCACTCACTCGTGCCTCGATCCGGAGGTGGTTCCCGCCTCGTGGGGACTTGCGGAGTTCCTCCGCATCGGCCTCCCACCTTCTCCCGGTCCGAGGATCCTTGGACGCAGACGATCGGCCGCGTGCGTTGAGCGGAAGCTCAACGCTGCTCGCGCCGGAGCAGAGCGGCACTTTTCGCATCCCATCACCGGAGGGTGCGGCACTCTCGGGGGAGAACTTCCTCCATGCGACTGCGGGACACGTGGTCTCGTGGGAGGAGTTCCGATCGCCTTTCGTCGGGCCCATGTCCCCGCCTACCGATGAAGTCAAGAAGAAGGAGTTCCTTGCGCCAAACAGGCGCAAATCGGATCGAGTACCTCCATGAGTTCAACCATTTGGCGAGGTACGCCCGCCGAGGTGGCCACCGATGAGGCCAAGCAGAGAAGTTCATGGAGGGTTTGTCCGAGGAGCTTCAGACAAGCTCTCTATCGTGGACTTCCCGACTTCCGCACCTTGGTGGACAAGGCCATCATCGCCGAGCACAAGGCGAGAGCGTCAGGCGAGTCCCGCAAGCGCAAGTGGGAGGCCCACGGTCCGCACAGCCGCCTCGCTCGTCCCCGTGTTGGACCCGCACCGTGGCCGTTCTTTGTCGCACCACCGCCGAGGCCTTCAAAGACCACTCCACGCCCTCGCAGCCGCGGACTCGATCGCGTGCGCCGCGACCCAGCGAAGCAGGTGTTCCCGCAACCCCGCGCCGACGCCACCGCTTCATCACACGACAAGGGCCACTACGCGTAGTTGTCCTAAGAAGATCGAGCGCCCCTCGTCCTAATGGAGGACGCGGGCAAGGGAGTGGTCACCCACCTGACCAGAAGACCCCGGGCTTGGGGAGCGGCCGAGTCAATCATATCTCGGCTGAGGAGGCACAGGAGGCACCCGACGTGGTGTTGGGTACGCTCCTTGTTAATTTGCGCCTGCTCTGCTTTATTTGACTCGGGCCTCGCATTCTTTTATTTCAAGGTCTTTTCTTTGTTGATTGTGGGCTTCACCGTGTTCCTCCGGGATTCCACTCCGATTCGCCTCCGGTTCGGAAATGAGAGTCACCAAGTATGCCGGGATGTTCCTATCCACATCGAAGGAGTGGGATTCTTGGCGAGTCTTATCCTGCTCGACTCGGCGCGCTTAGATGTGATTCTTGGCATGGATTGGTTGTCCCAACACTTGGGGCAAATCGATTGTGCCAGGAAGATTGTCTACCTCACCACCCCTTCAGTGAACAGGTTGGGTTTCGCCACGCCATAGAGCCCCATCTTTATGTCCTTGAAGCAAAGCCGGTGATTGGAGATTCACGACGCCCCCACGTGTGTGACTTCGGATGTCTTTCCTAAGACTTGCTCGGCATGCCACCTGCTCGAGATCCGGAGTTTGTGATAGAGTTGCTGCCTGCATCGCCCTATTTCTAAGAGGCCGACGCATGCCTCCTAATGAGTTGGAGGAGTCAAGAAGCAATCGGGTGAGCTGCAAGAGAAGGGTTTTATCCGCCTAGCTCATCTCCTTGGGGTTGTCCAGTTATCTTTGTGAAGAAGAAGGACAAGACCTTGCGCATGTGTGTTGATTACCGTCCGCTTAATGAGGTGACGGTAAAGAACAAGTATCCTTTGCCCGTATTGATGATCTTTTCGATCAATTGACCGAGCACGAGTCTTCTCAAGATTGACTTGAGATTGGGCTATCATCAAGTCGATCGAGTAGAGGATATTCCTAAGACGACCTTTGCTACTCGTTATGGCCTTTACGAGTACACCGTCATGTCTTTTGGTTTGACTAATGCTCCGCTTTATTCATGAATCTTATGAACTCGGTATTCATGGAGTATTTGGATAGGTTTGTGGTGGTATTCATCGATGATATCCTTATCTACTCCAAGAGTGAAGAAGAGCACGAGCATCTTAAGCTTGTGTTGGGCAAGCTGCGTGAGCACCAGCTTGTATGCCAAATTCAGCAAGTGCGACTCAGTTGAAGGAAGTGGCGTTCTTGGGCCATGTTCTTTCAGCGAGGTGTGGTCAGGATCCTAGCAAGGTCGGTGATGTGCTATCTTGGGGTCACCCAAGTCGGTCACCGATGTGCGGAGTTTTCTTGGTTTGGTGGCTACTATCGCCGCTTCATCGAGAATTTCTCCAAGATTGCAAAGCCTATGACCGAATCGCCAAGAAAGACAAGAAGTTTGAGTGGTCCGCTTGCTTGTGATGTGAGTTTTCAGAACTCAAGAAGCGGTTGACCTCACCAGTGCTTGTTCTCCACGATATTCACAAGAGTTTTGATATCTTTGTGATGCTTCGCCGTGGTCTTGGTTGTGTTCTTATGCGGGAGGGCAAGGTTGTGGCCTATGCATCGCGGCGATTGAGGCCTCATGAACTCAACTATCCTACTCATGACTTGGAGTTAGTCTGTGGTCCATGCACTCAAGATTTGGCGGCATTATCCGATTGGTAACCGTTGTGAGGTGTATTCGACCACAAGAGCTTGAAGTACTTGTTCACCCAACCTGATCTGAACCTCGAGCAAAGAAGATGGTTGGAATTGATCAAGGACTATGACATGGGCATTCAGCACCATCCGGCAAGGCCAATGTCGTTGCGGATGCACTCGATCGGAAGGTGTATTGCAACATGTTGATGCTCCAAGAGCGACCTTCCCTCATTTCGTAATTCCAGCGCCTCAATTTGGGTTTGATCGAGCACGGTTCCTTGCTTCGTTGGTTGTGCAACCAACCTTGGTGGACTAAATCAAGGCGCACAGCAGCATGATGCCGGGTGAGCCAAATCAAGCAGAACGTCAAGGATGGGATAGCCAAGTGCTTTTCGGAGGACGAGCATGGCGTTGTGTGGTTTGGACAGCGTCTTGTGGTTCCTAAGGTCATGGAATTGCGGAATTTGATTCTCCGCGAAGCCCATGATTCTCCCTTGTCTATTCATCCCGGGGCTACCAAGATGTATCAGGATCTTCGTCAGAGATTCTGGTGGACCCGAATGAAACGCGAGATTGCCAAGTTCGTTGCCGAGTGCGACGTGTGCTGTCGTGTGAAGGCCGAGCATCAGCGTCCAGCAGGTCTTCTTCAGCCTTTGCCAGTGCCAGAATGGAAGTGGGATTCCGTTGGCATGGACTTCATCACCGGATTGCCCCGCTCGTCCAAAGGGAATGATGCTATTTGGGTCGTGATCGACAGGTTGACTAAAGTGGCACATTTCCTTCCGGTCCAAGACTCGGCCGTGTGGGGCCTTTGGCCGAACTTTATGTTTCGAGGATTGTGAGTCTTCACGTGTGCAAGGCGATTATTTCGATCGTGGTGCACTTTTCACCTCGCGGTTTGGCATAGTCCGCAAGAGGCTATGGGACCCGCCTTCATTTCAAGATCTGACCTTTCATCCTCGGTCGATGGTCGACGGAGCGAGTCAACCAAGTGTTGGAAGATATGCTCCGCACTTGTGTTCTCTCCTATGGGAAAAAGTGGAGAAATGCCTACCATTTCTTGAGTTCTCCTACAACAACAGCTTTCGAGCCGGTCTTGGCATGGCACCATTTGAGGCTTTGTATGGGAGAAGATGCGAAACCCCATTGAACTGGTCGAGATCGGTGGCGGCGCTTCTTGGCCCATTCGATTAATGAGGCGAAAGTCAAGTTCGCTTGATCCGCGAGCATCTGCGTGCACGCCCGATCCGAGTGTAAGAGCTATGCGGATCGTCGTCGCCGTGAGTTGAGCTTTGAGCCCAATGACTTTGTGTATCTCAAAGTCTCACCCTTGAAGGGCCATCGCGTTTTGGCATCAAGGGCAAGTTGGCTCCTCGATATGTTGGGCCTTACCGTATCATCGAGAGAGTTGGAGCGATTGCATCTGATTGAGCCGCCAACAGCACTTGAGGGGGTGCATGATGTGTTCCATGTTTCACACCAAGAAGTGCCTCCGTGTCCCAATCGAGAAACTCCGTTGGAAACTCTCGATGTGCGTGAGAATTTGACCTATCGCGAGTATCCTGCTCGCATTCTTGAGGAATCGAACGGAGAACAAGGAACCGTGTCATCAAGTTCCTTAAGGTTCAGTGGTCAAACCATCCCAAGATGAAGCAACTTGGGAGCGAAGATCGCCTTCAGTGCAGATTTTCCTTCTTTCTTCTCCGAGTAAACGGAATCTCGGTCGAGATTCTTGTAAGGGGAGAGTTGTAACATCCCAATTTTGGGCTTGTGTTTCAAATGTAAGAAAATGAGTAGAAATTAAAACTTTTCTTACATCATGTATTTCCTTTGTGTATCTTGAACAAGTATTGTACCAAAGATTATGGAAGTACAAAGTCACAAGTCTTTTGATCCAAATCTTGTCCTTCCAAAAACAATCTTGTCAAATCTTATGATCATCCTCTGGATATATTTTTCCTAAGTCTCTGTGGTGGTATGTGACCCTCTGAAAAATTTCACAATTTTTAGAAATTGTTTGAATATTTTTAGAGCGATCAAACTGTTTGACTCTCACCAAACATTAAAACAGAGCCTTGCAGAATTTTTGGAGATTTATTCGCAGCATAAAACTCTCTGAAAATTTTTCGCAAGGTCAATGTCTCATCAGCAAGCTCCTGTAAAAATTTCAGAAATTTTGGAGTTATTTTGCTACCCGAATAAATCCTCAAAAGTCTCACTTAATTAAAACCTAAAAACCATATTCACTATTCATTGGGTTCGAGTCGGACTCGAGTCCGAGCCACTTGACTCGGTTGAACCACCTAAGCGCACCGAGCCGCGGTTTAAAACGCGTGCAATCTCGGCCGTTGGATTCGGTCGCGCGCCCATGTTCGTGTAAGCATTCGGACCCTCCGCTGCATTGGCCAATAGGGACCGTTGATTTCAATCCGACCGCCCAGATTTCCGTAGGCAATCGGACCGTCCGGCGAACTCGCTAAATCGTGACCGTCCCATTTTTAATCCGACGGTCGTGGTTTGTTTTCGATGTTCTTCTTCCTCCTCGCTTCTTGAAGCGCACGGCGGCAATGGCGAAAGAGAGAGGCCGAGTGGGTGGCGTTGATGGGTCACCTCAAAGTTGCTTTCGTCAACGTCTCTCCGTGGAGCATTTAATGCGCTCAGCTTTCTCCTCCATTGTCCCGAGTCTCACTTGCTCCCATCTTTTAGGGTCTACAACCGAGCATGAACCGAGCTCACCATGGGCTCATGTCCTTGATCGAAACCCTAATCCTTCCCTATATAATTGCCCCTCTAGGTCCTCCCCCGGTGTTCCTTTGCACCACACTTTGCTCTTCTCGTGTTTGAGCTCAAGAACACCTCTCACCCTCAAAACACCATTGTTGGCCGTAGAGCTCCAATGGCGGCCTTGGTGTCCAGTGGTTCATCTTCAGACATTTCTTGCACCCTTTTGAACCCTCAACCTCCTTTATATTTCCCTAACTTGATTTTGGGTTGCATTCACAGAATCACTCAATTTTAAGTTTGGAGATTTTCAGTTGGTTTCACCCCTTTCTTCTCCAGCTCAGAAGTGATTCTTTTTGCAATTACTTGCTTTTGGAGCCTCTTTGAGCTATAATGGAGCTGTGGTAATGATTTGGTTCTTCTCATTTTGCTCAGAACCTCATTTTCCACTTCATCTTCTTCGGCTCCGGTGGACTTCATCGTGTTCAAGTCTTCCCCGGCCATCTTTGAAGCTCCTCTCGGTTAAGGTAGCTCCTATATAGTCCCTAGAAGTCATGGCACTCGCTTCCTTGGGTGCAATGAGCATTTGCCATTTTCGTGTTTTGCCGTGTCGGCCTTCATCTTTGTTTTCCGGCTCGCCGGCGTTCCAGACCTCCACCGCCGGCGAGGTCACCACCACTGGGTCCGCAACACTATTGCGAACCCATTTTGATAGTTCGTGGGCGCCGCCGCGACCGGAGTCGCCGGCGACCAGCCGGCAAAGCCATTCGGGTTTTGTCAGCTGTGAAGCTCCCGTTTTCGTCGGATCATTAGGACACATTAATTACCAATCATTAGCTGTTAATTGTGTCTTAATCATTATTATTGAGCCACTGACCTGTGGGCCCAATCTCCTTAAATCAATCTCTGTTTCACTCCACACTGTTCCGACATCATTAATGCTTAATCATTGATTAATAAAAATGTCGGCACTTAACCCCGGAAACCTTCTCGGTCGCCGACTTGTGGGCCATGCCTTGTGCGCGACGGGTTAAATCGTTGCGATCGTGACTCGTAGTCACCGACATGCGGTCCCACTCGTCGAGCACCTCTTTTTGAACTTCGATCTATAGCCGCCGTCCATTTTGTGATCTGCGCCCGGATCTTGCATGCATTCGGACCATCCGGTTCCTCGCCGCCCCGGGCCGCCGATCTTGCGATCAATGGTCGAGATCGTGTGTGCAATCGGACAATCCGGTTGTTGGTGCGTTACGGGCCGCCCATCTGCCGATCCGCGGTGGGATTGGCCCAAGCAACCGCACCGTCCGGCTGCATACACTCGGTGAGCCGTGGGATCTTGATCCAACCAGTAGGTTTCATATGGGTTTCACACGTGCGCTTATTTTCGCGCGTGAGCCGTAGGATTTTAGATCAAGGGTTGGGAGTTGTCCACGTCATTTCCTTTTTATTGGATTGTTCTGTATTTCGGTAAGCAATTGTTTATCAATTGAAAATGATATGAAAACTTTAGAAACTCATAACTAATTCATTTTAACTGCTTTTTAGTTAATTCCAACTGTAATAAATCATGTTATCACTTTAGCTTATTATAAAAATGGATTTAAACATGTTCCAGTAGCAGAAAATTTTATAACTAGGAATAACTTGGTCCCTGTCATTTTGAATATTCCAGAAAATGAATAAAACTTTAGGAAATGCATATCTTGCTCTGTGTATGTCCAAAATGAATGATTCCAACCTTGATAAATTTGTTATTAACCCAATGTTAATGTAAAATGATGGTAAGTCCAAGATTGTAATAAACCTTGATTAATGATTTAGTACCTATTTTGAGATTTAGAAAATTCGGAAGACTTATAAAATGCACCATAATTCTCTGTAAATCCTAAAAATAGAAATTTGATGTTAGAAATCCTCTGTTATCATTCCATAATGTGAAATAGGTTTTGCACATGTTTATATTTCGGAAAGTGCATTATGCTAGTTTTGCATCTTAGGAAAATCATAACTAAATCATTTTAACTCCAAATGACCTGAAATTTTATATGGGTTACCTCTATACCAGTAGGTAGCTACCATAAAAATTTCAGCTTCAAACCTTTCTAGAAAATATTTTTGCTACAGTGCTAATTATGGCGAAAATGTGTTTTTATGCATTATCTTTTGCACCACAAATCCAAATTAGGTTTTTCCAGTTTCTATGTCTAGGTATATTCGTATTCTACCTGATGTGTAAATTTCACGCATTTGGTTAAGTTTTGCTTGCTCTTTTGTTTATTTGTGGCTCGTCTTATTGGTTGTTCTTGGTTGCTTTTGCCTTTCGCTTAGGATTCGACATTTGCGGTAATCCCTAGAACGACCCTCCGCAACAAATTGAGCAACGACAAGCGAGCAAGCGCTTTGATCATGTTAATCCCAGTATTTTAAGTATTTATGTTGATTACAAATTCTATGTATGCATTGCTACTTTGTTTTAATAGTTGGCCTAGTAGATGCATTTCCTTAGCATATGATTATCCTCTACTACCATGAGCCTAGGTTACTTGCTGTGATTTAGAGTTCGTGGATGGGCTCTTGTCACTTAGTAGTTGCGAATTAATTGCTTAGCCATGCTTAGCTTCGGTAGAAATGGGCGGTTATCGACTTGTCGATAACCTTGATCACACAAACTTATTATGTATTATGATTTCCATCTTGTGCCAGGTCTACTTATGAAAACTAAAACTGAAAACAAAATGATTTAGACTTGGGCACAATGGTATGATGGTGTGATTTTCGGGTGTGACTGGAATGGTGCCTAAGTCAACAAGGACCGAACATCTTGTTACACTAAACCAAGCATTTTAGCGTGCTAACCACACTAGAGGGTATGGGACCTCTCTTGACTTAGTACTTTGGCGTGTATTGGCTCCGGGTCGCAGGAGGTCGCGGGAGGATGGTGTTGGGAGCATTGTAGTGTCCGAAAGACTTCACCGGGATGGGATTTGTTGTCTTTCGGCTTGCAATGTAAGCGTATGGTGTTTCTACCCATACGAGCGGCTCGTAGTTAATACACAATATTGGAAGCGCCTCAGTAGGACTTAGCCGTGCCGGCATACCTACGGAAGTGTGCTTTTGGCTTAAAGGCGATCCAAGTGTGGGTACATTGGTACACCCTGCGCAGGTTAAAACTATTCGAATAGCCTCGCCCCAGGTTATGGACACGCTTGGGGAGGTCTTTCAAGAGTTAGACTACAACCTTTTAAATTAAAACTTGATGGGTGGTACGAATCGGGGTTCGTGCTATGTTGTGGTGACTATTGGGATAGTCACTTCCAGGTGGTTACTTGTATGTATCTTTACTTACTCATACTTTGATAACAAAACAGATTTGCAAACTTGCTTTTGAAATGTATTACATTATTGCAAATGAAGTTGGCTTTATGCAAATGAGACATACAACCTCCACCTAAATAAGCTTGCATGTAGTTATGAATAGGTCTGCTATTCCACACGTCGATCTTGCGGGTACAAAGACAATCTTTGTACTCGGATGCTATGCTTAATTGTTTTGTTGCAGAGGAAGAAGGTGAGCGAAGGGCCTCACTTTTGTGAGTCAGTGTTGTGGTAGCTTATGGGCGACTAGCTTATGCGGCCTGGTCGGTTGCCTTGTGGGTGTGTGGCTAACCGGTCGACTTTTGTTCTAGCCATCTTATGGCGCTTTTGCTTCATTGTCATTCTTGTATATTGATCTATTCGCGGTCGGTTCTCTTTTGTAATAACTTTACTTTATGTATGTCGTTGTTGAACTTAGTGATATATGTTGTATGGAAGTGATGTGTAATTTTGTGATGATGTGCATATGTTGCAGTGCAGGAAACATATGTCCATCGAGGCTTAGAATGTTTAATTAGTAATGCTAGAACCATTTGGAGGTTAAGTGTTACTAGTTAAATATTCCGGGTCCTCACATTTATGTTGATTACAAATTGTATTTATGCATTGCTACTTTGTGTTAAACTATTGTCGTTAGTTGGCCTAGTAGATGCATTTCCTTAGGTAAATGATTATCCTTTACTACCATGAGCCTAGGTATTGCTGTGATTTAGAGTTCGTGGATGAGCTCTTGTCACTTAGTAGTTGCGAATTAATTGCTTAGCCCTGCTTAGCTTCCGGTAGAAATGGGCGGTTATCGACTTGTCGATAACCTTGATCACATAAAACTTATTATGATTTATGATTTCAGCCTTGTGCCATGTCTACTTATGAAAACTAAAACTGAAAACAAAATGATTTAGACTTGGGCACAATGGTATGTTGGTGTGCTTCTGGGTGTGACTGGAATGGTGCCCGGGTCATTAAGGACCGAGTTACTTGCGCCACCGTCTTGAGCATTTTGCGTGCTAACCACACTAGAGGTATGGGACCTCTCTTGACTTAGTACTTTGACGGTATTGGCTTCGGGTCGCGAGGAGTCGCGGGAGGGATGGAGGTGGGAGCATTGTAGTGTCCGAAAGGCTTCCCCGTGATGGCTGGTTGTCTTTCGCTTGCAATGTAAGCGTATGGGTTTCTATCCATACGAGCGGCTCGGGTTAATACACAATATTGGAAAACGCCTCGTAGGACTTAGTCGTGCGGCATACCTTCTAAGTGTGCTTTTGTGGCTTAAAGGCGGTCCAAGTGTGGGTACATTGGTACACCTCGCAGGTTAAAACTATTCGAATAGCCTCGTCCTAGGTTATGGACACGCTCGGATACGCCCCGTGAGAACTAGACTACAACATTTTAATTAAAACTTGATGGGTGGTACGAATAGGGGATTCGTGCTATGTTGTGGTGACTATTGGGATAGTCACTTCCAGGTGGTTACTTGTATGTACCTTTATTTCGTGGTTATTTTGGACAACAAAACAGATTTGCAAACTCGCTTTCAAAGGTATTACGTTATTGCAAATAAAGTTGGATTTGTGCAAAATGAGACATACCACCTCCACCTAAACAAGCTTGCATGTAGTTATGAACAGGTCTGCTATTCCACACGTCAGTCTTGCGAGTACCTTGTGTACTCATTGTTCTTGCTTAAATATAAATTGTTGCAGAGGAAGAAGGTGAGCTCGATGGGCCTCACTTTTGTGAGCTTTGTTGTGGTAGCTATGGGCGACTAGCTTAGCGGCCGGCCGGTTGCCTTGTGGGTTATGTTGGCTAACCTACGACCTTTGTTCTAGCCATGTTATGGCACCTTTGCTTCATTGTCATTCTTGTATATTGTTCTATTTGGCAGGTCGGCTCTTTTGTAATAACTTTACTTTATGTATGTCGTTGTTGGACTTAGTGTTGTATGGAAATGATGTGTAATTTTGTGATGATGTGCATATGCTGCAATTCTGGGAAGCATATGTCCATCGAGGCTTAGAATGTTTAATTAGTAATGCTAGAACCATTTGGAGGTTAAGTGTTACTAGTTAAATATTCCGGGTCCTCGCAACTTGGCCATGAGAAACTTTTACTATAGTGTGATGATTTATCCTATAAGACTTGATAGACATTGAAATATCCTATATGATTGGTTGAAACCTATTTATCCATTCATTAGACTATTTATGGTTTGTTTCAAGTAATCCTCGGATTACTATTCTGCTTTGCTTTCTAGATATTAAATAACTATGCTGGTCATGTCGTTATCCATGTTTATTATGGCCCGTGGACAGATTTTATAATGATTTGCTTACTGTAATTTATTGTAAAATATTATTAGAAATAGTAGTTAGTGTAGTTTAGTAGTATTTTAGGCACAATGTTAGGCTAGAGTGTTACACATGTAATTGGCAATGTTGTGCACTGCAGTGTCCAATTGTTTTATAGAGACAGGATTTTTTGCCCGGGGTTAACTACCCATCTGACATCTACCTTTCGATTTTGCATCAAGATTCGTGTTCTCTCTTCTCCCTATCAATTTCGAAGACTTTTAACTAAAAATTTGAAGACTTTCAACTCAAAAATTTTCACTTCCACCTCAAAATTTTTGACTTTCAACTTAAAAAATTTGAAAACTATCAATATCGTAGTTGCAAACTATCAACTTCAAATCAGTGACATCCGACTCAAATTAGAATACTTAGGGTCTGTTTGGTATGGCTCTACTAAGTTTTTGTAGCTCCAACTCCAGCTTTAGTCTTGGATTCGCTCCTATGAGAAATTGGATCAGATTGAGGAGGTGTTTGGTTAGAAAATTGGCTCCAACTCTAGAAATGAGAAGGATCATTGTAAAAAGACTGCACTACCTTTGTTTTGTGATTTACAATATTTTTGTATTGCTTAACTTATAACATTTTAATAAATTAATTTCAGACATGTTGTGCTTTTATTTTTTTTGACCATGTTGTGCACTATTGTGCCATTTTTTCGCCCACATTTGAAATTTTTTACTTGAAAAATAAATAAATACAACATATATGAACATACAAAGTTCATAACCAAAGTTCTAATTCAATGAGTGTCTTCTCTAAAAAAATCAATGGGTATCATAACAAAAGTTCATAAGAGGCAAGGAGGCAGGAGATGTTGTTCATAATTCCCCTCATCTTTATTAATCAAAGCTATTGTTCTAAGTCTGAAAACCACTACATCAAATGACAACAACGAAATAAAAAGAAAAAACATCCAAGGGCAACTCATCCATTTAACTTCTACAACTATTACAAAAACATTCAGAACAAGAAGTTCAGCATCTGACAGACAATAGCGAGCCTCCTTCCTCTTCTTTCCACAAATTTTCCTCCCCCATCAGAAAGTAGAGTTAGCTTGACGTGCATCAAACAACGCCCCCATCCTTGTGCTCGGGTGAATGCCTCACTTGCACGGTGCATCTAAGATACAAACCCTTTATAAAACAAAACTAGAAGCTAAGGATAGAATGATAAGCACACCTTATGGATTGCAAACTTCCCATCTTCCTACACGGTGCATTTGCAAGATAATTTAGAATCACTTTGATGCTTGTCAAACACCTATCATGCATGTACAAGCCCCAAAATCATTTACTCATCTGAACCAAAAAAACAAGGATCGATAATTCTCAAATTACAATTAGACGTGCAAACCTTGACATGGTAGTGCTCTTTTGACGAACCGAACTCCAGCCCTATCCTCTTCATAGTGGATTACTCCATATCATCCTAATACTCTTTGGGCACATTCGTATAGAACTCCCACATCATGCCAAGATCACAAACACCATGCAATAGTCAGCACTACAACCTACACATGTATAGATGAACAAAATCAGCATGCGCGGCTACACCAAGATTCGAGCAAAATAAGCTCTCAAGCGAGGTGTCTAACAAACTACCCAAGGCCAACATTGCATAAAATAGATCGCAGATCAAGAGGATGGGCACACAGGAGACGAACCTTTGGTACTTGGGTCCTAGAGACAAGGGTCTTGCCGATGTTGCAGAAGCTGAACACCGTGGGCGCCTTGATGTCGTACCAGTCCTTGGCGAAGGGATCGATGCTGCATAGGCGCAAACAAACACACACACGCACACCAATAAAACCAAATCAGCATCAAGAATCCAAAAGAGAGATTGTCAAGCGTAAGAAAACAAGTTTGTAGCTCCTACTGCTCTAGATGATTTACACTCACAGCTGAACATCATCCCAATCAGCTGGGACTACTGACATCTACTAGGAAACAACAACAGTGAATCATCCAAACCTTACACTAAAATTGTCAAATTGGCTAGCGTGATTTAGCCGCATATATACCTCTTGTCAATCAATCAAATCGCAGACAACCAACCACCAACTACAAATCCCACTACTTTCTACTTCACAGCACCCCTTCATGCTTGTCACCAACACACAAGAAGACATGGTGGAAATGACACTGACACACCATGCTTATAACTAGATGTATAAGATCAATTTTCAATCTGCATAATTTACTCTGCAGCTACAATTAGGACAATTGAGATCACTGAATTCCACTAGGCTAGCTTTCATTTGCCTATCTATGCTTGCGATAGGAATCTCGTTCTGATCAAAATGTGCAAGCAGAACGCGAGGCAGACTGTGAAGATTGCCATGGATTTGGTGCTCAGGTACTTCACCGCGATGACCTCATCCCAGGCGATGACAATGCTCTTCCTTGCTCTATCAGACACACGCTGCATCGGCGGGGAAGAGGAGGTGGTCCAAGATCTGATTGTGGAGCGACAGGGTTTGGGGGTTTTGGCCTCGGTGGGAGGAGAGGGCGCTGAGGACGCCAGATGCGACGGACTCAGAGAAGGTGGAGGTGGCGAAGGAGACATAGCCGGAGGTAGCGAGCTTGGAGAGCTAGAGGAGGCTCTGGGGGATCTCGTCGGAGTCGGAGCGGAGGAAGTCGTAGCCAACCTGGGAGAGGGCGTCGGCGAGAGAGAGGAAGGCGGTGTTGTTGTGGCCAAGAGGAGGTGGCAACAGTAGGTGGCTGGAAGCGCATCTATCACGGAGGAAGAAATCGCCGCCGGGGAGGGAGCTCACTAGTGAGCTAGGGACGGAGAAGAGGTCGTGGAGGATGAAATCGCCACCAAGGAGGGAGCCGCCGCCTCTCCTCTCTAAGGTTTTGTGGGACAGGTTTGGACATATTGCGGGTAATTTTTCTTAATTTCTACATGTATTTTGATTTGTTGGGTCACAGCTCCCCACTTGGAGCAAGATTTCATCTGCTCCTAAAAATTGCACTATGGACTGCTCCTCTTTCGATTGCTCTAACTCCGAAAATTTTACGAAGCAGTCCTGTTTGGCACAGCTCCACCTACTCCAATTACGAAGCTTAGAGTTAGAGTCATAACAAACAGGCCCTTATAACTCAAAATTTCGCACTTTCATCTAAAAAATCAACTTTTAACAGAAAAATATTGAATTTAAATTTTAAAGATCCGGGTGGGTGCACCTTGAGAGCCACATATTCCCCTTGTTTTATATATTGCGGTTATTGCATCTCTGTCGAATTCTTGTACAGGCCGAGATAATTTTACTGCTACTAGGATTGGGTACCGAGAGTACTGTGAAAGACAGGGCACAACTGCGTACTAGGTGGATTGCGGCAATCCACCTAGTCGGTCCGTATCATCTTCGATTTGAATGTTTCGATTTTTGAAAGTTTTGAGATGGTCCATCGTACATTAGTTGCTCCCATCTTTCGGAGGCTGGAGGCTGAAGAGCATGAGAGCAGTATACATTTCTTTTTAAATAATGACACCCAGTAGCACTACCCCTTGTTTCCTATACATTTTTAATCTGAATAAGCTAGTTTACTAGAAAACTGGCCTTGTTGGTGAGCTTCACACTGCAAACTTAAACCGGGCCCAACCCTTGCTCGGCTAGCTTGATATACATGCATTTTTTTTAGTGATGTTTTTGAACTTTTAGTAAGGATGTTTTCGAATTTTTACAGCCTCAGAACTGCGACTGTTACTTTACTTTGTTGTGTTCTTTTTAAGGGATGTATTACTTTTAATTTTTCTCTCTTTTTTTAGTGATTTTTTTTTTGTTTTCTTGACTGACGTTTTTTTTTACTTTTATATGGTTTTAGTGACGTTTTTTACTTTTTTATGGTTTGTGGCTGACTGACTGCCACCATTATATACCATTATAGTAACAAAATTATAATATTATAACGTATTTTAATAACGGGGTTGGGTACTTAACATATGGTTTAGTACACATGCTTCTGCATTTTGAATTACGGTACGTACGTACATACAAGGGAAATACACGATGGAAAGTTGAAAAAAATCGAGGAGCATGATGAGCGTAGTTGGATTGGAGCAAACACACGTATTTTTTTACATATAATGGAGAAGTCAGAAACATTTTGTTCCTCTTTAAATGCAAAGCAGCATCTTTTTTATGGCTACAGTTGTACTACATGCGTATATCATCTATTTTGTTATTCAGTATTACAGGCAACTTAGCTTCAACAACTAAACTAAACTAAACTACTGGCACTGCTACTGCTACAGATTTCCCAACTGCTCCATCGATCTACTTAAAGCTTTGTGAATCACATGTGACAGTTCGATCCACATCGGCCGGCCGGCCGTTGATCGATCACGGCGGTGCGACGGCGACGGCGGAGACCATGCTGTCGACGCCGCAGATGTTGCGGCCGCGGCAGAGCCTGTAGTAGCCGCGCTCGCCCCACTGCCTCCCCCACGAGTTCTTGATGACCCAGTAGGGGCGGTAGCCGAGACGCAGCGCCGAGAACCCGCGCGCGCCGTAGCCGACGAGCAGAACGCCGTGGTTCACAAACGCCCGAGGGCAGATCAGCGGGCACGACACCCCGCCCACGTACGTCTGCATGAACGCCGCGTTCAGGCCCACCGCGAGGGCCGCGGCGGACGAGCGCGGCCCGGATCTGGCCCTCATCGAGGGCACGGTGGTGAAGTTGGCCACGCGAACGGCCACCTTGCTCCGGTCGAACCGGCACGGGCCCTGCGCCCCGGTGTACGGGTACGCGCCCTGGTCCATCAGCCCGCCGGCCTTCATCAGGTACACGTACGCGTTCGTCATCAGCCCGCCGGAGCAGCCGTTGTTGCACTCGTTCTTCGCCACCACGTCACACTTTGACAGACACAAATCAACAATTTTCGTCAAAAATTTATGGTCTTCCAAGATACTGATGTTAACCAACTAGTAGCTAGATGAAATTAAGAGAGATTCGCGAAGCCACACCGTGTGGTCGCAGTCGACCAGCTGCTGCTCGCTTAGGTTGAGGAGCCTCCCCGTCGCGAGGAAGTTGGCGCCCTCCACCGCGCCGGTCGTGCTGAAAGCCCAGCACGAGCCGCACACGCCCTACAACGCGCATGCACACGAGTTTTATTGTGAAAACGCACGAAACGTACGTGAAATCGGAGTGACCACGTGCAGAGTGAGCCGTATCATCATACCTGCATCTTGACGTTGGTGACGGCGCCCTTGTCGCGCCAGTCGAAGCTGGCGGGCAGCCCAGCCACCTCCGCCTCCGTGGCCGGCGCGGCGGCTGGCATCCCCCGCGCGCGCCGGTGTACGTCCCCGGCGCCGACGAGGCCGGTGAGGCGCGCCTCGAACTCCTCCCGGGTGAGGTCGGAGAAGGGCGTGACCCCGTGGCGCGCGGTGGGGTCGAGCGCCTGGTGGGCCGCCGCGCGGGCCAGGTTGGCCGCGAACACGCGCAGCCGCCGCGCGTATTCCTCCGGGCCCGAGTACTCCCTCCCGTGCCGCCGCACGAACGCCGCGAACTGCGCCTCCGGGACCAGCCCCGGCCTGGCGCCATTGCTGGTGTCGGTCACCTGCTGGATGACATTGTGGCCGGACGCGCCGGCGCCGCGGGGAGAGGCTACGTTGAAGACTGCTAGGAGGAGGAGGACCAGCCGGGAAGCCATGGTTGGAGATTCTTGTTAGGTTTGAGGTGCCGTTAATAAGGGAGGAGGATGGCGAAGTGGCAACCATGCAGCCGGGCGGGTAGGACGCCTGTCTTCCAGACGGCGGCGCGCGCAACACGTACGAGCGCGCTGTTCTTATCTCCCGTGACCTTTAAATTTGGCGCCGTATCAGGAGATCAGATGATCCTATCAGTGCCACGTATTCGGTATTCCGGTTTCCAATGTCTAATTTCCTGGACACGTCATAGTTACAGCTCTTTTTCGGAAAAAGTTTTTTCTTTAGCCGCTGTTGTTTCATCGGAACGGCTAAACATCTGTCGAATGTTTTTTTTCTAAAATCAGTCGATTTTCTCACGATACTGTCCGCTGGAAGACCCGTGCTCTGACCGAACAGTATGTTCCGGCGACGGTGTAGTCCGAATGTGCGAGCTAGCACCGCCGAATGCCACGTCCGACAAATGCTCCCTGTTCCTTATATTAAGGAGATGCAAGGAAAGGAGGACGACGACGCACGGTACGGTAGAGGATGCCAACGCCGCGACGGCTGCGGTGGATCACGTGGGGAGGTAGAGGCAGGGTTTTGATAGCCGGTTTTGAAATTTTACCGAGGGCATAGTAGAACCGATTTTAGCGATTTTTGGAAAATTTCGGAAGATTTCAGCCGAAAATTTCAAACCAAAATTTAAAATTCAACTAAATTTCGACTGAAAATCGATCGAAATTCATTAAAACACTCGCGCTTTGAGCATCAATAGCCGTCGCGACCATACATGGAGGAACCCGCCGCAGTTGAGCCAACGAACGCCTCTGCCTTGGACGACATGTCCCTGGCCACGATGGCCAGCTCCACGCCGGCGAAGAGCGGCAGCACGCCAAGCAGCCCCACGAGGAACGCGGCGAGCACCCGCAGCATGGAGCCGCTGAGCACCAGCCCCAGCGCCAGCTTGAGCCCACCGAGCGCTGCCACGCTCCCCTCCGCCGCATTCCATGCGCCGCGGGTGCGGAGGAGGAGCTCGGGAGCTTGGGCCTCGAGGAGCCGAAGAAGAACCCTGGGAAGGGTCGCCGACTCGCCGGCGTCGTCGTTAGCCAGGGAAGAAGAAGAAGATTTGGGGAGCTCCCATGCGCCGCCGAAGAAGAACAGAGAGGAGATTTGGTTCAAGCCACCACCAGAGGAACTAATCAGAGGATGTTGGAGGAGGAATGAGTTGTGCTGCTGTGTGCTGTCTGACCTAGGGAACGAATGAGGAGGGCAGATGGGCTCACTTGGGTCGGCCTCATTTCAATTTGGCCTGAAAAATTCGGCGCCAGTTTGGTTTCTTACCGAGGGTGTCCGGTAGACCCGATACATCCGATTTTCGGCCGAAAATTGGTCGAAAATCAAAACCCTGGGTAGAGGTGGCAGGAAGTCGTGTGGGCCGGCCTTGAGCCACCGGAGACAGGGAAGAGAGTAGGAGGCAGCAGTGGAGGAAGTGGTGCGGGGTTGGAGGTGGTGGAAGACGAGGCAACAACAGTGGAAGAAGAGGCACTAGCGGCTACATCGGTGATAGGGGCGGCGACGACAAGGAGCAGGTGGCGGCGCATTGGGTGGGGGAGGGGCAATGGCGGCGGCGTGCGAGTATGGGATCTATTGGATGAGTAGGTATGGTTAAGGAACCAAGATAGCAATAAGGGAAGAACCAAGAGTGTTGGATGGAGATCTGATGCTCAAAAAAATCGATTGATTTCTGCACCAAAATTACTTGAAAACTCACTATGACCAAAGATCAAAATGAACAATTATTCTTTCTTATAGATCCTGAGCGCATTTTTGAAGCCATCTCTGGATTTGAAGCTTTTCTACACTCTGTTGCCTCTACTAGTTTGTTCTTTGCATTCCTCAAGCCGACTTAGTCATTTTCATGTCTCTCTTGCTTATGGACCAAGTTGAGGTGTTGCGCAAAATTGAGTGAATTGTTTTCAAAACTATCTCCAATTTGCATTTTTTGAATATTGCCTACGTGTTCATCAAAAGGGAGATTGTGGAGATCATGTGTATATGATCCTAATTTTCGTGTTGACCATTGGCACCAATGTTGAGGTGTTTGGGAGTTCAAACCCTCGATTTGGCAAATTGTTGGATTTGCTGTCATGTTCAGGCGTTTTGACCAGCCCTGTGGTGACCTGATCGGCCAGATGCCGATAGTCTAACTAGCCCAGAGGTGGCAATCAGACCACCTAGGGATCGACGGTCAGACTAGCCAGGGTGGCGGTCAAACTGATCGGGGATGAAAAAGTAGAATTTTGATGAATGCAATCAAACACTTATGTATGAGTGTTAGGAGGTGTGTTTGTACCAGGTTTCGTGGAAAACATAGTTTCAAAGAAAAACTAGATAGTGTTTTTTTCCAGAATTTCAGATATTATTTAAAATACAGTTAAGTATCGGTAAATATCAATTTATTTCATTACGGTATCCGTAAATACCATATTTACCAAAGTTAACGCAATTGCAAAATGATACAACGACTTGTGGTCACAAATATTGACATCTAACAAAGTTAGCACATGAGCACACAGAACCCAAGTTGTCACACACACAGCACGCACACTCCTATGCCCCTGTCGCTCTATTGCTCTAGCGACTACCAAGTACCGAGAGCCATCAACATGCAGCATTCATTTCAATTAACTAGCTTCATTGCAAGCTTGCTGCTTGCAACAGCTAGGCCTCAGCCCAGTCCTACACCCAGGCTAATCGTATTTAGCGAACAAAACCCATCTATCTCTCACTCCTCACATCTTTTCCCCAAATCGTCACCGTCTTGCTCTCTCTCTCTCTCTCTCTCTCTCTCTCCCGGCCACATTGCCTCGCCGCTTCTCAGGCCTAGACATGCTCACACACTGACGATATTCTAGGTTGACGCTTCACCAATTCCCTCTATCTCTTCATCGGGAAACACCCACGATGCCTCCCCAATTCTCTCTATCTCTTCATCGCATCCGGTTGCTCCCAGCGCCGCCCCGCCATGCGCCAGATCCAGACTTCAGCTTGCCCCTCCGCGCTGGATCCACCTCCCAGACGACGACTGGAGATGTTGCCTCCGGATCTACACCCAAGGGGTTCTCCCTTCGTGCTGACGGACAAGTGCCTCCTTCGCAGCCAGCTAGCGAGTAGCGAGCGGTGGACGATGAGGGACAGTGCTGGCTCACACCTTGAAGCTAAAGCTGATGATCTTGTTGAGCCTACCCTTCCAGCCGCCGCTCCCCTTCCTACTGGGGCTAGAATTGGTCGTCGTCGTCGCCACCATCGGCTCCGCCATGTGCGGTGTAGAGGAGGAAGTCAGCAGCGTCAGCGCCGAGCAGCGCCATGTGATAGCTTCTACTAAAGGAACGATCTCTCACCCAAGGGCTAGGAGTTCTGGGTTTAGTAGACGAATGCAAGGCTAATCGGCTAGGCATGGGGACCAATGGTCATTGGAGTTGCACCAACAACATGTAGCCGCGGCAAAACCATGGACAGTCACGATGAAGTCTAGACAAATGACTCTAAGCTCAAAATCTAACTAGTGCACTAGCATTAGGGGACTACTAGAGGCTCACAAATTGCAGTCTACGACGATGAAGACGGTTGGAGAAGATGCAGCGACGACGAATAGGGATGGTGATGACAACTTCATAGTGGTAATGGGCTACGACGATGAAGAAGCTACGAGAAGATGCGCGTCAGCTTGCATGCGAAAGGAATCGACTTGAGACTCACTGGGACGACGGAAATCAATGGAAATGGCGACAGTGGCCGAAAGCATAGAAGACGAGTGGTCTCGATGATTCCCTGTAGAAACCAGAACGTTGAGTGAGGGACTTGCATAAGTAGGAGATGGAACACGATGCGATGCAGACAGGTTGAAGCCAAACTCACTGGTAAGGAGAGAACACAACGGTTTCGAATAGACAGGCGCACTGGAGAGAAAGAAGACGATGATGATGCGGCTCCTCTCGGTTCCAGCTGCAAGAACAAGCACAAAAAAGAGATGAGTGAAGCTCTAGAAGGGAAAGGACGCACGTGTCGAGCAAAGAAGCTCACCAGAGCGGAAATGGCATGGTGGCGTTTTCGCTGGCGATGAGGAAGGCAGTGACGTTCCCAGTAACGCAATACCTCAAGCTTCGGTCCATGGAGAGAAAATTGGAAATGGCGAGCTGAGCGAGATGATGCACACAACTTGGCTGAAATAGGAAGGAAAATGATGGGAGAGAACGCGATTTCTCGTGGCACAGCACGACATAACGGATAGAGCGGCGAGGGCTCTCTCTCCACCCGCACAGGACAAATGAAGGCGACAAAGCAACCTGATGCGCCTGTAGTGACGGGACATGCCGGGTGGAGGCGACGGCTCACCAGGCGGGCAAAGCGGTGGGCGGTGCGGTCACAAACCGTGGGCTCTCCATGGTGTGAGCACGGCCGGACGGGAGGTGGAAGATGATCCTGCGGCTAGGCCCCGGATGTCTACCAGTCAACGATGGCGAGTCGAGGGTGACAAGCGAGTGTGTCTCCATGCTGGCTCGTGTAGCCACGCAGGCGAAGGAATCGACGCGAGGTGGAAGACAACTTCCGACAGGTGGGGCCTGGGTCCACCGGTCAGTGACAGTGAAAGTAAGCAACAAAGAGAAGATGCACTCGGCGAAAAGATGCTTCTGTGTGAAGGAACATGAATAAAGAAAGGAAGAAAGCGGCTTCGGCCGGGACGATGCATGGGTCGTTGCTGGGCCAAAAGCGATGATGGGCTGGGCCGAGGTTACTGTTATGAGCCACACAAGGAATTCGAATTTTAATTCTTTTTCTAATTGATTTTATTCTAGAAACGAGTTTAGATTTTTAAAATTAGCAAACCAACTCCAAATTTTTTTAAAATTATTTCCAGTATTTTACTAATTTATAATTTCCTCGAAAATTCATTTGTTGCTATTTTTATTAGAGAAATGTTTTAATAAATATCCATAAATAGATGGAAATCTCATAAATGCAAAAAATAATGTTTTAAACATAACCAACAGATAATTTAATTTTTTTGGCTGTTACACTGGCCGAGTCGCCTCAAGTGCATGCTGATCGAGGTAGCGCGGTCGTGCGCCTCCACTGGCGCTGGTCGCCGAGTCTGCTGAAGCGAGGAGGGCGAGCCTCCTCGGGGTCAGGCCCATGGCCCGGAGGAGCCACGACGAGATGACGTCGGGGGCGACGTCGGGGGCGTAGATGTCGAGGAGGACCAGCGCGGGGCCCGCGACCCACGCGAGGGCGGTGTCGAGGGCGTCTGGCGCGACACCGCGGAAGGAAAGCTCGGAGAGGTGCCCAGATGCCGCGCCAGCTTTGGGAGAGGAGGCTGGTGCCCGCGGCTGCGCGGGCGCAGCGGAGGCGGACGAGGACCTGGAGGAGCACGTCGTCCAGGAGCTTGCCGATTGTTGGACTTAATCTAGACAAGATTAGTGGTGATTGATTTGATTAGGATTGGTTGATTAATTTGATTAGGATTGATTAGATTAGATAGTTCCTTCCTGGTGGTTTCCTTCTTTGAGCATTGACTCACGGTGCATGTATTCTTTCCTTTGTGTTTAAATAGAGATGACAAGAAGCAAGAAAATGATGTGAGTTTTGCACGTCCCAAATACCTGTGTTCATCTGTGTTCTTTTTCTTCCTTAGATATGTGTGAGTTCTCTCCGGGTGTTGGGCCAACATTTGGTATCAGAGCTTGGTGTGTGTGTGATCACCGGGGTAACGGAGGCAGCAAAGTGAACGTCGACGCAACGACGTCATGAGCACCGGCGAAGGAGAGTTCCGTGGTGTGGCTGCATTACTCCCATGCTCACCCATGCGCAAGTTTATGCCTCGTGTGTCGAGGCCTGAGTCTCCGTCACCGTCGAGCTGCGTCACGGGCGGAGGAAAAGTGGCGAGTCACCAGCAAGTTGCGTCACCGGTGGCGAAGATGTGGCAGCGAGAGGATGCTGTGATGGCACCCTTGTAAGATCGGGGAGGCCGACTAGAGGGGGTGAATAGGTGTTTTAAAAACTTCTATGCACTAAAACCGATTTCTAATACGGAAGCTAATACAAATACGGTTTTGCACAAATAAGGCCTAAATCCACTAGATTCAACTAAGTGCACCAACAATACAAGTCTATTGACAATAATCAATCAAGCATGGACTTGTAAGCAATTCAATATAAACAATGTAAATGATACTATTGCAATCATACACAATGAGTAAGCAATTTAATACAAGGTATATAAATTGCACAATGTAAAATAAGCATTCATACACAATGAATGTAAATGCAATAGTAGAGCAATAGAGATCACACCACAAAGACACGTCGATGTTTTACCGTGGTGTTCAGAGACTTGCCGGTCTCCCCTAGTCCACGTTGAGGGAAACCCAAACCAATTGGGCCGGCTCTATGAATTAAGCTTTCCTCCGAGGTATCAACACCTCACTCCACTAGGGTTGCTCTTACTCCACTCCGGAGATGGCGAGCACCAAGCCACTCACAAACACCGGGCCTTCTCACAAGCTTCACTTGAGAAGATCACCAGACCACAACGCCTCCACGCCGTCTAGGCGTTGGCAAACACCAAGAGTAATAAGCCAAGCCCCTTGCTTGACTCTCACCACGTGCAACGAATGCACAAACTCAAGTGGATACGAAATCCACCTCTAGATGCAACACATGCAACTAGAGACCTCTCTCCTTGCTCACAAGGTGTAACACATGCACAATTGAGAGGAGAAGCTCACACTAGCTCAAAAGAGTGAAATGGGATGCCAAAGGTTGTCTCTCAACCAGCCAAAGGGGTATTTATAGCCCCTACATAAAAAACTAGCCGTTTGGAGACGAAACAGCCAAAACTAGCCGTTCTGACCATTTGCGGTCGTACCGCCCTCACAAGGGCCGGTACAACCGTTCTGGGCGGTCATACCGCTCTTTACATGGCGGTCGTACCGCAGCTCAAAATCAGCATAGACGACACTCGGTAAAAATATCATAACTTTTGACTCCGATGTCGGAATTGAGTGATCTTGGACTCTATTGAAAGCTTATTCAGAGGGCTACACAACCCACCTATTTGATTTGATCTCAAACACATTTTATCAAATCAAAAAGCACAATTCCAAAGAGCCACTACCATGGTCTAAGTCCAAAGTGTTAATAACAAGCAATCTTAGACCATACCAAGGGAAAACACATGAATCCCAACAATTTGCAAAACATATTTGCAAACTTAGATCATGCCACAAGGAGTAGGTACATGGACTTCAACCATTTGCAAAACACATTTGCAAAGTATAGTCACATGCTACAAGGATTATCCATGAGCCTCAACTATTTGCAAAACACATTCGCAAATATAGGCAACATGTTAGAGTGAGCTAGAGCAAGTGAGATTGAGTTATTAACACATGATGAGACTCAAGCTACTAGACAAGACCCCTCTTAATAGTACGACAACCTATACTAGCAATCCGGTCTTCCAACCAAACACCAAGACCGGTAAAAGACTAGGAACACATCCTTAGCCCTAGCTAGTCATACCTTTGCCTTGAGCATCTTCTTGAAGGTTGATGACGCACATCTTCACTTCAAGTCCGGGTCATCATCTTGACATGCATCAACCCATGATGCATTCTTTACTTGACCTCAATCAACACATGATGAGTTTTCTCTTGACTTGATGATCAACTCATGATTGTCTCTTCTTCGAGATCTTGATATGCATCAACACATGATACATTCTCTTCTTGAACCTTTACTTGATGACAATCAACTCATGATGCCATCCGAAATCTTCATTACCCTGGAACATAACCTATTCATCCAACTCATGAAAAATGTTAGTCCCATAATGATTAACGTTAATTACCAAGATATACTTGCAATAAATGCTTCTAAACAAACTATTGAAAAACCTGGACCGGTACAACCGCCAACCAAGTTGCGGTACTACCGCTTGGTCCGGTCGTACCGCACGAAGGAGCGGTACTACCGATTACAGGCTTTCCAATAACGCCGAAATGACATGCTCTCTGGAAAATACATACCGCCATACAAACATCGGTACAACCGCATATCGGTACGACCGTTTCTCAAAAGCGGTACGACCGATTATCAGGGAGAGCTTTGAGCCAAAATGCATCGGTTCTAGTTTTCTTCAACCGCCAACTAGAAATCGGAACGACCGCAATGCGGTAGTACTGTGAGGACCCCGGTTTATTCGGCTTGTACTGCTTAACCATCCACTTGGTCCTAGCAGCACAAATCAAATAAACTAAGCCTCGAGATATGTATACTTCCCAAAAATGCAGTATACACACCCCGTTACAAAATTATGCATCAATTTCATTCATACACATAGAGCCGAAGCTAAAGCAACAAATCAGAAGACATACATAATATAAAGAGAGTTATTACAAAAGAGAGGCCGACCGGCCAAATAACACATAAGTAGCTAATTTAAACAGCGGAAGCAAAAGGGCCATAAGATGGCGATAAACAAAAGCCAATCGGTGTGCCTTTACCACAAGGCAACCAACCGGACCGCCAAGCTAATCGCTCCGCACACCGCCACAACAAATCTCACAAAAGTGAGGCCCTCGAGCTCACCTTCTTCCTCTGCAACAAAACAATTAAGATAGCATCCGAGTACAAAAATTGTTTTGTACTGCAAGACCGACGTGTAAGATAACGAGAACTATAATTAGCTACATGCAAGCTTTGTTTAGGTGGAGGAGGCTCTGACTTATTTTCAAGATAAAGCAAGTTTTCTTTGCAATAAGGTAATACATTTGAAAGCAAGTTGGCAATTAATTTCTATTGTTCAAATAAAAGTGAGACGAGTATAACAATAGATAGGGAACAACAATGTCCTAGAAGTGACTAACCCAATAGTCACCACAACAATAGCATGAAGTACCCTTCATACCACCCATGTCAAGTTTTAAGTTTTAAAAGGTTGTAGTCTAGTTCTTGCACGACCTTACCAAGCATGTCCATAACCTAGGATGAGGCTATTCGAATAGTTTTAACCTGCAGGTGTACCAATGTACCCACACGATAGACCGCCTTTCCACCACCACACTGTTAGCATACTTTCTTTGGTATGCGAGCACTACTGAGTCTAACAAGACACTTTCCAATGGATGATGCTAATTAAGAGCCGCAACCCACGGGATAAGGATACATTAGGCAGCCCTAACCTGATTGCTAATGCTCCTCCCACACCACACACACACACACAAGAACACACCCACCGACCAGCTCATAATTAACACCTCCCAGTACTTAGTCAAGAGAGGTCCCATATCCCCTCGTGTGGTTAGCACGCACAAGCGCTGGCTTAGTGACACAAGTAACTCGGTCCTTGGGGACCTAGGCACCATTCAAACACACCCAACAGATCACACCAACATACCATTGTGCCCAAGTCAAGATATAGTTTTGTTTTCGCTTTTGATTTGTAAATCAAGAAAACACAAGGATTGGACATAATGGAGTAGTATAAGTATTTGTGTGATCAAGATCATCGACTAAGTCGATGATCGCCAATACTACCGATAACTAGGTATGGCTAAGCAATATTCATTCAGTAATCTACTAAGTGATAAGAGTTCATCCAACGAACTCTAATCACGGAAATATCCTAGGCTCGGTAGTAGAGGATATTTATTTACCTCTGATTATGCAACTAGAGGCTTAACTAATCAATTTAACAACAAAATAGCAATGCATACATACAAGTTAAACAAAGTATTAGACTTTAAAAGTAATGGGATCAATTGGGAAATGATCAAACTGCTTGCTGAGCTGCTGTTTTGCTCAATATCTTGAGGGTCACTCTCAGGGACTGCACAATCGTCTGAGCCTACCGAAAGAGCGAAAAGAATCGATAAGAATAAAGAAAACGAAAAAGACTTTAAAACCAAAATACTCCAAATGCTCTGAAAATTTCACAGCAGCAAGATCATGATTTAAAATGAATTTAGAAACAAGAACCAACTGATTTGGACTCTTAATGCAAAAGATATGATCAAAACACTGCATTTCGGCCAAAATTAAATTTAAATAGGTTACTGTTCATAAATAATTTTCTAGAAGTTTTCTGGACTTGATCCGATCCACCAAGGTTGGCTGTACAACCAAGGCAGCGAGGGAACCATGCTCAACCAAACCCAAGTTGAGACGCATGAAACCCTCCGTAGGGTGGTGAGGCTCCTTGAGCAAAGAATGCATTGCAATGCGCTTATGCGACTAAGCGCATCCGCAACTACATTGGCTTTGCCGGATGGTAGTGAATACCCATGTCATAGTCCTTGATCAACTCCAACCATCTCCTTTGCCCGAGGTTTAGATCTGGTTGGGTAAACAAATTCTTCAAGCTTTTGTGATCCGAATACACTTCACAACGACACGACAGGTAATGTCGCCGATCTTAAGTGCATGGATCACCGCGCTAGCTCCAAGTCATGGGTAGGGTAGTTGAGTTCATGAGGTCTCAATTGCCTTGATGCATAGGCCACTACCTTGCCTTCTTGCATCAAGACACACGAGGCCCCGACGAGAGCGCCGCGAAGATATCAAGCCGACGAATATCGGGAGAACAAGAACAGAGCGGTGGTCAACCGCTTCTTGAGTACTTGAAACTTTCTCGCAATCGCAATTACCGAGAACTTCTTGTCCTTCTTGAGCAACTCCGTCATTGGCCGCTATCTTGGAGAAGTTCTCGATAAAGCGGCGATAATATCCCGCTAAACCAAGAAAACTCCGACTTCGTGACCGAAGAGGGTCGACTCAGAAAGCACACCGCCGATCTTGCTAGGATCCAGCTCGCCTCTGCTGAAAGAACATGGCCTAAGAAGGCCACTTCCTTCAACCGAATGCGCACTTGTCAACCGCATACAACCGGTGCTCACGAAGTTTGCCCAACACAAGCCTCGGATGCCCAACGTGTTCCTCATCATTCTTGGAATAGATAAGAATATCATCGATGAAGACCACCACAAACTTATCCAAATACTCCATAAACACCGAATTCATGAGATTCATGAACAAGGCAGAGCATTGGTTAAGCCGAATGACATGACGGTATACTCGCAAGCCATAACGAGTAGAGAAAGCCGTCTTGGGAATATCCTCGGCCGACCGAACTTGATGATATCCCACTCTCAAATCAATCTTAGAGAAGACTCGAGCTCAACAATTGATCGAAGAGATCGCCGACACGGGCAGAGGATACTTGTTCTTTACCGTCACTTCATTAAGCGGCAGAATCCACGCATACGCGTAGAGTATTGTCCTTCTTCTTCACAAAGATTGCTGGACAACCCCACGGAGACGAGCTAGGGCGAATGAAACCCTTCTCTTGGAGCTCCCCCAGCTGCTTCTTCAACTCCACTAACTCGTTTGGAGCCATCCGGTAGTGCCTCTTCGAAATCGGAGCAGTACCGGGGACCAACTCAATGGCAAACTCGAGGTCGCGGACTGGCGGCATCCCGGGGAGATCTTCGGGGAAGACATCAGCGAAGTCACATACCGTAGGGACTTCACTAATATCTGGAGCTGGCCTCGCTTCGAGCACGAAGAGATGCGGACCTTGCAGCTTCGGCGAAAAGCGAACCTGCTCGCCAGAAGGACTGGTGAGGTAGATGAGCCTCCGGGCACAATCGATTTGTCCCATGTGCTGAGACAACCAATCCATGCCCAGAATTACATCTAAGCTTGCTGAATGGAGGAGGATGAGGTTTGCTAAAAACCCTACTCCCTCTATCTCAACAGGGACATCCCGACACTCAAGCTCAGCTCTCAACTCCGAACCGGGAGAGCGAATGAGCAGCGGGACCAACAAAGGAGCAAACCGAAGCTCGCCAACAGCAGCAAATGATTCAAAAACAAATGAATGAGATGCTCCTGAATCAAACAAAATAGTAGCAGGATGAGAGTTAACCGAAAGCGTACCCAACACGACGTCAGGCGCCTCCTGTGCCTCCTCCGCGGAGATGAGGTTGACACGACCACTAGCCACACCTTGGGTAGCGGGGACAACCTTCTGATCTTGGGAAGGACCACCTCCATGCCCGCGTCCTCCATTAGGACGAGGGGCTGCTCCCATCTTCTTAGGGCATTGGTTCGCATAATGCCCCTTCTGACTGCAGGAAAAGCAAGTGACCCCGGCAGCCGGATTGCGGGGGCCACTGTAATAGCCCAAATTTTGAAGAAATTAAAATTTATGTATTTTGTGGATTTTCTGGATTTTCAAAAAGCTTTCCTTAATTGAATTAAAGCTAAACAAATTTATGTGCAAAATATATTACCACAAAATAGCTGGAAATATTTTATTTAAGTCCTAAATACTCCAGAGAATTTCTGTGAATTTTCTCAGAATTTTTGGACTTAAATTGCTATATTCTAAAGCGTAATTGAATTATCAGCAATTATTTAAATCGAAAACCAAAAGAAAACCCAAGCGGTCAATGGGCGAAACCCACTCGCCGGACCATTTTCCCGCGCTGCCCGCACCAACCCAGTACGCCCTCCCCTCCTCTCATCGACATCGGTCCCACCGGTCTCTCTGTTCGCACCACTTGAACCCGTCACCGTTGGATCTAAATCCAACGGCCAAAACTCAATAAAACATTCTGACTACTCGAACATCCCAACGGCGGTGACCGTTAGATCTCGGATCGAACGGCTCCCATAAGACCTAACACTTAAACACACCCGCAACCTATTTCAACCATTGGATCAAAATCCAACGGCCGCACTCCAAACGTAACTTACCGATTCGCCCGTTGTTGTCCACCGTTGGATTAAAATTGGACGCAGCTGGGTCATCGTCCTCCTTTCCTTTCTTCCTCCCTCACTTTCCTTCTTCTCCCCGCGATTCCGCCATGGATGCCAACTCTGGACCTTCCAAAACCGAGCCAATCTAGCCGCATCTCTCCCGATCATCGCGCGCATTTATGCCGATCTCCTCCGCCCGACACGCCATCACTTTCCCATCCGCGCCCTAAATCCCAAAATCTCGCCGCCGTGACCGCGAGGACCTTCTTGAGCTGCCGCCACTCACTTCCACGGGGGATCATCGGAACTACCACCTCGTCGACAACCGCACGCCGCCGCCGCCAAACATCGTGCCGACGACCTTCCGGTCACCCTCGCCGCTTTTGTAACCCCGAGATCGCATCGCTCTCTCCCTGCGCGCATCCACTCCCTCGCCGTGGCGTAACGCCGCGCGAGCTTGCAAATGTAGCGCCGCCGCTCGCTAGGACTACGTGGCCTTGCCACGTAGGCGCCAGGTCGATGCCACCTCAACATCAAGGCTCACGTGGTGTCACCGGTAGCGTGCCACCACCACACCACCCGAGCCCGAAGTCTTGGTGGACTCATCCATGAGCACCGTGCCACTTACGATGGGGCCGCATGTCGAGATTTTAATTAAATTCTTTTAATTCCGAAATCTGGTTCGCTGACGTCAGCTTGCGCAATAAATAGAATTTCCTTTAGAAAAATAATTCAGAGAATTCAATTAAATTCCAGATTTTGTATTAAACTTCTAAAATTCATAACTTTTGCATATGAACTCCAAATTGGGTGGTTCTAATTGCAAAATTTGTCTAAAATCATAATCTAGCTAACTAAAGCAAAATATTTCAATTTGGAGTTAGTTTGAGCTGAGTTTTTGAATTTATTTGAATTTGGAGTTAATTTGTCGTAATTTCACGTATAGACCTCGACGACTCCGGAGAGTTAGATCCTTCCGACGATTTAGAATTTCAAGACTTCAACGAAGGCAAGTTACACTATTGATCATATTGTTCCCAGTATTTTAAATTATTTAATTCCTGTTTTAAATTACTATTGCATGCATATGTTTATATAATTGTTTAAATGTCCTGTTTATATATAGTTACTCCAATCTCCATTGTATGGCCAATTTGATTTTTGAATATGAATACCATGACATCCTTAGGCAAAGTTCTATTAAAATTTGTCATATGCTTAGCCATGCTTAGACCACTTTTATTTGGGAAGGTTTAGCCAAATCCTTTACAATTTGATTTTAAATTTATTTCGTGGTATTGTTTTACCACGGAAGGCTTTTTATGAGTTTTCACTCTAAATAAAATAAAATGGGTTTGGACTTGGGCGTGATGGATGTATGGTGGGTGCAGTTCATACACCCGCCTAATCTGTTAGGATTACGCCCATGGGTTTATTTAAATGGAAAGTCGCCCAAGTCGCTTAAGGACCGGTCTTTGAGCGTATTTTGCCACGCCTTACCGTACCACCACATGTCCGAATGGGACGATTTGGCTAAATAATCTGTGGTATCTTAGTGATATTTATGCTATGTTGTATGTGTGGGTGTTGGTTAGAAATTAGTCCCACCGTGCAAGAGGGGCTTCAGAGGATGGTTAGTCCAATGGTAGCTAAACCTTAGCGGGCATAAATACATTAAGATACTACTTTGTAACGGCCTCATGATAATTGCTTAGTCACACGCCTTCGGAAGCGTGCTTTGGCCGACATTAAAAGCATATTATCTCGTGTGGGTAAAGCTGTACAAACTCTGCAGAGTAGAAACTATTCGAATAGCGCGTCATGATCATGGACATGCTAGCAAAGCCACTCTAAGTTAGACTTGTTTTTGGTTTATAAAATGATTTCCACAGATGTTTGTAGGATGGATAATCCTATGGTAAAATGGGGCGGTTAGCCAAGTGTTAGGAGGGTATCCTTCACTATTCATTTAATGGAGGTTATCCACTATTCATTGTCATCTTAATCACTGATTTCAAGTATGCTATTAAAATTGGCCTTAGAAAACTATTAATGGTATTTAATCTGAAAATGCTGTTTATGCAAAACAACCCTGCCATTATCCTTTGTTTACCCTATGCATGCATTAATCTTCAATATTATGTGTAACTTGCAAGCACGGTAGTTGTGCTTACTCTTGCTGAATAATCTTTATTCAGGAGAAGACCTCTATCAGGACGGTGAGGACCTGGACGAATAGGCTACGTCCCCAGACGATTGCCTGTGGCAAGTCGTGTGGCCTACTACTACTTTTTCCGCTGTGTTATTTCTTTTCATTTGGCCTCAGGCCCAGTTGTAATAAAACTCTGAGATAATATTAATAAAGAGCGTGATATGATTTTGCTATCACTTTTGATGACTGTGTACACTAGAAATCCTGGACTAGTGTATAAACACAGAGAATTCGGGATCCTTCGTTCCCGGGTTCGACAAAAGTGTAACAGCCCAAATTTTGAAGAAATTAAAATTTATGTATTTTGTGGATTTTCTGGATTTTCAAAAAGCTTTCCTTAATTGAATTAAAGCTAAACAAATTTATGTGCAAAATATATTACCACAAAATAGTGGAAATATTTTATTTAAGTCCTAAATACTCAGAGAATTTCGTGAATTTTCTCGAATTTTGGACTTAAATTGCTATATTCTAAAGCCTAATTGAATTATCACAATTATTTAAATCGAAAACCAAAGAAAACCCCCAGCGGTCAATGGTAAAACCCACTCGGCCGGACCATTTTCCCCACGCGCCCCGTACTCACCAGCACCGGCGCGCTCCCCTCTCTCATCGACATCGGTCCCACCGTCGGTCTCTCTGTTCGCACCACTTGAACCCACAGCCACCGCTGGATCTAAATCCAACGGCCAAAACTCAATAAAACATTCGGACTACTCGAACATCCCAACGACCGGTGACCGTTAGATCTGGATCGAACGGCTCCCATAAGACCTAACACTTAAACACACCCCGCAACCTATTTCAACCATTGGATCAAAATCCAACGGCTGCACCCAAACGTAACTTACCGATTCGCCCCGTTGTTGTCCACCGTTGGATTAAAATCGGACGCAGCTGGGTCATCGTCCTCCTTTCCTTTCTTCCTCCCTCACTTTCCTTCTTCTCCCCGCGATTCCGCCATGGATGCCAACTCTGGACCTTCCAAAACCGAGCCAATCTAGCCGCATCTCTCCCGATCATCACGCGCATTTATGCCGGATCTCCTCCGCCCGACACGGCCATCACTTTCCCATCCGGCGCCCTAAATCCCAAAATCTCGCCGCGTGACCGCGAGGACCTTCTTGAGCTTCACGCAGCTCGTACGCCGCGCCCTATAAATAGGTGCGCGGGACCGTCACACCTCCCACAACACACCGCCACCAACCACAACTCGCCTCCATCGTCGTGGCGCTGAATTCAAGTTTCGTCACGGCGGCCGTAGGAGCTTCTTCCGCTTCCGCGTCGCCAGACTCCTTCGTCTCGCCGTCGGCACCATCGCCATCGCCGCGTCGCGTGCGGCGCCCGCGCCACTCACTTCCACGGGATCATCGAACTACCACCTCGTCGACAACCGCACGCCGCCGCCAAACATCGTCGCGAGCGACCTTCCGGCCACCCTCGCGCCATTTGGTAACCCCCGAGATCGCCCTGCTTCCCTCTCCCTTTTGCGCACATCCACTCCCCTCGCCGTGGCGTGTAACGCCGGCGAGCTTGCAACCGTAGCGCCGCCGCTCGCTAGGACTACGTGGCCTTGCCACGTAGGCGCCAGGTCGATGCCACCTCAACATCAAGGCTCACGTGGCTGCCAGGTCAGCCGAGCGTGCCACCACACCACACCACCCGAGCCCGAGTCTTCGGTGGACTCAGTCCATGAGCACCGTGCCACTTACAGTGGGGCCCGCATGTCAGGATTTTAATTAAATTCTTTTAATTCCAAAATCTGGTTCGCTGACGTCAGCTTGCGCAATAAGTAGAATTTCCTTTAGAAAAATAATTCAGAGAATTCAATTAAATTCCAGATTTTGTATTAAACTTCTAAAATTCATAACTTTTGCATATGAACTCCAAATTGGGTGGTTCAAATTGCAAAATTTGTCTAAAATCATAATCTAGCTAACTAAAGCAAAATATTTCAATTTGGAGTTAGTTTGAGCTGAGTTTTTGAATTTATTTGAATTTGGAGTTAATTTGTCGTAATTTCACGTATAGACCTCGACGACTCCAGAGAGTTAGATCCTTCCGACGATTTAGAATTTCAAGACTTCAACGAAGGCAAGTTACACTATTGATCATATTGTTCCCAGTATTTTAAATTATTTAATTCATGTTTTAAATTACTATTGCATGCATATGTTTATATAATTGTTTAAATGTCCTGTTTATATATAGTTACTCCAATCTCCATTGTATGACCAATTTGATTTTTGAATATGAATACCATGACATCCTTAGGCAAAGTTCTATTAAAATTTGTCATATGCTTAGCCATGCTTAGACCACTTTTATTTGGGAAGGTTTAGCCAAATCCTTTACAATTTGATTTTAAATTTATTTCGGTGGTATTGTTTTACCACAGAAGGCTTTTTATGTGTTTTCACTCTAAATAAAATAAAATGGGTTTGGACTTGGGCGTGATGGATGTATGGTGGGTGCAGGTTCATGCACGGGCCTAATCTGGTTAGGATTACGGCCCATGGGTTTATTTAAATGGAAAGTCGCCAAGTCGCTTAAGGACCGGTCTTTGAGCGTATTTTGCTACGCCTTACCGTACCACCACATGTCCGAATGGGACAGATTTGGCTAAATAACTGTGGTATCTTAGTGATATTTATGCTATGTTGTATGTGTGGGTGTTGGTTAGAAATTAGTCCCACCAAGCGCAAGAGGGGCTTCCGAGGATGGTTAGTCCAATGGTAGCGAAACCTTAGCGGCATAAATACATTAAGATACTACTTTGTAACGGCCTCATGATAATTGCTTAGTCACACGCCTTCTAAGCGTGCTTTGGCGACATTAAAAGCATATTATCTCGTGTGGGTAAAGCTGCAAAACTCTGCAGAGTAGAAACTATTCGAATAGCGCGTCCATGGTCATGGACATGCTAGCAAAGCCACTCTAAGTTAGACTTGTTTTTGGTTTATAAAATGATTTCCACAGATGTTTGTAGGATGGATAATCCTATGGTAAAATGGGGCGGTTAGCCAAGTGTTAGGAGGGTATCCTTCACTATTCATTTAATGGAGGTTATCCACTATTCATTATCATCTTAATCACTGATTTCAAGTATGCTATTAAAATTGGCCTTAGAAAACTATTAATGGTATTTAATCTGAAAATGCTGTTTATGCAAAACAACCCTGCCATTATCCTTTGTTTACCCTATGCATGCATTAATCTTCAATATTGGGTGTAACTTGCAAGCACTGTAGTTGTGCTTACTCTTCTTTGAATAATCTTTATTCGGAGAAGACCTCTATCGGGATGGTGAGGACACGATCGAATAGGCTACGTCCCGCACGATTGCTGTGGCAAGTCGTGTGGCCTACTACTACTTTTTCATTGTGTTATTTCTTTTCATTTGGCCTCGTGCCCGTTGTAATAAAACTCGAGATAATATTAATAAAGAGCGTGATATGATTTTGCTATCACTTTTGATGATCGTGTACACCGGAAATCACGACTAGTGTATAAACACAGAGAATTCGGGATCCTTCGTTCCGGGTTCGGATACCACTCGGCCGACTTGCGGTGCACGTGGTCGGGCACGCTCTGCGAGGGCGAGGTCGTGCCGACGGCCTCGGCGGTGGTAAGGCCAAGAGAACGGACCCACAGTGCAGCCCAACACGAGGACGGGAAGGCGGCTGTGCATGCACCGGGCCTCCCACTTGCGCTTGCGGGACTCGCCTAGCGCCTTAAGCTTTGTGCTCAAAGAACAATGGCCTTTTCCACCAAGGTCCGAAAGTCGGCAAAGTCCACAATGGATAGCTTGTCTTGCATCTCCTCGCACAAGCCTCCATGAACTTCTCTGCTTGGCCTCATCGGTGGCCATCTCGGATGGAGCATAACGAGCCAAGTGGTTGAACTCGTAAAGGTACTCCATCAGCGACTTACGCCTTGCTTGAGAGCGAAATTCCTTCTTCTTCACTTCATCAAGCGGCAGGATGTGAGCTCGACGGAATGTGGTCCGAACTCCTCCCAAGAGACGATGTGGCGGCGGGCTGCATGGCCAAGAAGTTCTCCCACCAAGAGAGTGCCGCCTGCGGTGATGGGAGGCAAAGAGTGCCTTGTCCTGGTCACGGCACCGGCAACGTCGATCTTCCGCTCAACTCGACGCAGCCGCCATCTGCGTCCATGGGTCCTCGGATCTGGAAAAAGTGGGGCCGAAGTGCGAAGAAACTCTTCGAAGGCCCCACGAGGTGATGTCCACCCGCTTGCCGGATCTGAGGCACCGGCAAGGGCGGAGGTGTTGCGCGCAATAACATCCAACGCATACTCTCTGTCCTCTGAACGGTTGTGCTCGATCGTAGAAGAACCTCAGCCATGGTCTGAGGAGGCGGAGCTCCTCATCCAAACCAGTCACGACCACGGCGCTACGAGTACCTCCACCATCCCGGGACACGGAAATTTGGGTTAGCAACAAAACCTTAAATCTAGAAGTTGATGAAAATGAAAAGCCAAAAATAACAAGCATAAAAACTTTAAATGCTTCCAAAGAGGCTCCAAAACAGCAAGGGAAACACCAAACCAAATCTCAACTTCTCGATGCCATTAACCCGTATTGAATGAACGAGCAATGGGTTGAGAAGATAAAATTTCAGCACCCTACTTCAAGTCTAACACCACACAAAAGCAAGGTTAAGGCGGCAAAAATAGTGTTAGATACTTATCTAACTAGTATCACATCCTACCCTTTTATTCCCACAAGTTTTAGTTGATTAACCTCTCATTTTCTACCTATTTAGGACCTTTGAGCTTGCTGTCCGGAAATTGACGCCGCTGTCCAGATTTTGCATCCAAGCTTCTAAGCCGAAATCTTCAACTTCCAAGCTTCAAACCTTATAGAGGGCAGCTAACACTTCAATTTGCCAAACTCAATGGTTCCCAAACCCAATTTAAACGATACAACTATCTTTTGAGAGAAGGAAAGGAGAACAACTTTTAAAACTCAAATTAGAGCAAGATGAGATAGAAAGCTAAGATAGGTAAGGAATAAAATCGAGAACTTACTTAAGCTTTCATAAATCTTTTATACTTTGAAATTAAGTTTTTCAAAATATCCTAAGGGCGATCAAGCTTGGGTTACTCGGTCGGAATGGCTCGATACCAACTTTGTGAGGACCCGGTTTATTAAACTTGTATGCTAACCATCCACTTGGTCCTAGCAAAGACAAATCAAATAAACCAAGCCTCGAGATATGTATACTTCCTAAATGCAGATACACACCTGCTACAAAATTATGCATCAATTCCATTCATACACATAGAGCCAAGCTAAAGCAACAAATTAGAAGACATACATAATATAAAGAGAGTTATTACAAAGAGAGAGGCCAGGCCAAATAACACATAAGTAGCTAATTTAAACAATGAAGCAAAGGGCCATAAGATGGCCATAAACAAAAGCCAATCGGTGTGCCTTTACCCACAAGGCAACCAACCTGACCACCAAGCTAATCGCTCAGACAGCGCCACAACAAATCTCACAAAGTGAGGCCCTCGAGCTCACCTTCTTCCTCCGCAACAAAACAATTAAGATAGCATCCGAGTACAAAAATTGTTTTTGTACTGCAAGACCGACGTGTAAGATAACGTAACTATAATTAGCTACATGCAAGCTTTGTTTAGGTGGAGGAGGCTCGACTTATTTTCAAATAAAGCAAGTTTTCTTTGCAATAAGGTAATACATTTGAAAGCAAGTTGGCAATTAATTTCTATTGTTCAAATAAAAGTGAGACAGAGTATAACAATAGATAGGGAACAACAATGTCCTAGAAGTGACTAACCCAATAGTCACCACAACAATAGCATGAAGTACCCTTCATACCACCCATGTCAAGTTTTAAGTTTTAAAAGGTTGTAGTCTAGTTCTTGCACGACCTTACCAAGCATGTCCATAACCTAGGACGAGGCTATTCGAATAGTTTTAACCTGCGCAGGTGTACCAATGTACCCACACGATAGACCGCCTTTCCACCACCACGGTTAGCATACTTTCTTTGGTATGCGTGCACTACTGAGTCTAACAAGACACTTTCCAATGGATGATGCTAATTAAGAGCATGCAACCTCAGGGATAAGGATACATTAGACAGACCTAACCTGACTGCTAATGCTCCTCCCACACCACACACACACACACAAGAACACACCCACCGACTCACTCATAATTAACACCTCCCAGTACTTAGTCAAGAGAGGTCCCATATCCCCTCGTGTGGTTAGCACGCAATAAGCGCTGGCTTAGTGACACAAGTAACTCGGTCCTTGGGGACCTAGGCACCATTCCAACACACCCAACAGATCACACCAACATACCATTGTGCCCAAGTCAAGATATAGTTTTGTTTTCGCTTTTTGATTTGTAAATCAAGAAAACACAAGGATTGGACATAATGGAGTAGTATAAGTATTTGTGTGATCAAGATCATCGACTAAGTCGATGATCGCCCAATACTACCGATAACTAGGCATGGCTAAGCAATATTCATTCGTAATCTACTAAGTGATAAGAGTTCATCCAACGAACTCTAATCACAAACAAATATCCTAGGCTCGGTAGTAGAGGATATTTATTTACCTACAGATTATGCAACTAGAGGCTTAACTAATCAATTTAACAACAAAATAGCAATGCATACATACAAGTTAAACAAAGTATTAGACTTTAAAAGTAATGGGATCAATTGAGAAATGATCAAACTGCTTGCACTGTCTGCTGCTCAATATCTTTGAGGGTCACTCTCAAGGACGGCACAATCGTCTGAGCCTCACCAAAGAGCGAAAAGAATCGATAAGAATAAAGAAAACGAAAAAGACTCTAAAACCAAAATGCTCCAAATGCTCTGAAAATTCACAGCAGCAAGATCATGATTTAAAATGAATTTAGAAACAAGAACCAACTGATTTGGACTCTTAATGCAAAAGATATGATCAAAACAATGCATTTCGGCCAAAATTAAATTTAAATAGGTTACTGTTTATAAATAATTTTCTAGAAGTTTTCTGGACTTGAAAATTTTATGATAGGTTGCTACTGACATTTTAAGGCTAACACAAGTGGTTTCATCTTATTTAGAGTTAAAATGATTTAGTTATGATTTTTCTAAGTTATAAATCGAAGGCATGATTAATTTCAGTATTAAAGACTACTGTAAAACCTATACTAAGCTAAAGTACTTTAACAGATGCATTTATAGAACTTTAGTTTGTTAAATTTGGAACTACAGAGAAAAAGATATGCATTTTTGAAGTTTAAAACAATTAATATGTGCAAATAAAAGCTCTCGGGAACTAAATCTGAAAAACCAACGAAAACTGGGGAGGTCGTGGGCCGTTGATCAAAAATCACACGGCACACGAGCACCCGCGCGAACTCCACCACGAGCACCTGGGCGCCAAGACCTCATCGCGCCAAGGGGAGGTCTTAGCCGTTGATATCAACTCCAACGGCCCACCATCGGAGGAGGCACAAGACACGCCGAAGGAGCTCCTCGCGCACTAGGGAGGTCGTGGCCGCCGACCGATCCGCGGTCCCGAGCTCCATGAGGAGGTCCTAAGGCCAACTCACGCGGGGAGGTCTGGACGGCTAAGATCTCCCGAGGGGAGGTCCTAACGGTCCAGATCTGAACGAGGAGGTCCTAGACGGTCACGATCTCCAGGGGGAGGTCCTGAACGGCTAAGATGAAATCGAGGGAGGTCCTGGGCTGCGAGTTAGCAGAGAGATACGTGGATGGCTAGGATCTCACCGAGGAGGTCATGGATGGCCATGATCTTCGCGGGGAGGTCCTGTGCGACAGGTGTTTAACATAGAGAGGTCTGGACGGTTCAGATCTCCGCGGGGAGGTCCTGGACGGTCCAGATCTGAGCGAGAGGAGGTGCAGGCGGTTAGGATCTCACCGAGGAGGTCCTAACGGTCTAGATCTAGGCGGGAGGTCTTGAGGCTTCTTTACAAGGACCAATGAGTGGTCTTTACAAAGAGGACCTCGGGGGTAGTTTTGAAGGTTTTCTTTACAAAAGACCAGGGGTGGTCTTTTGCAAAGAGGACCTCGGGGAAGGTCTTTAGGGGTGGTTTTTACAAAAGACCACAGGGAGGTGTTTTGCAAAGAGGATGTCGGGGAAGGTCCTTTGCGGAAACACAGAGGTGGCCTTATACGGCTAAGATTTAACAGGGGTGGTCCTATACGACTAGGATCACCACCAAGGGGAGGTCCAGAGACTTAGGATTTTTCGGAAAAGATCCTAAGGCCCAGATCTAAACTTGGAGAGGTCGGGAACGGCTAAGATTAGCCCGAGGAGGTCCTAGAGTAGATTTAATGGCGCAGGACCTCCGGACAACGACAAAAGGTGGCAGCTAAGACAAATTAAAAGCATCTAATGATTGACAATAAATGAATCCAACAGAGCACTTAAAGACCTCCTGACTTTAATTCTAAACCCATGGCCCACACGTCGCTGACTCCACGGCATGATTAAGACACCATTAACGCACCAAATGATAAGCAATGATTTGAGCATTAAAGTTGTCCAAGAACAAGACAAAACGGAGGTTTTGACCGACAAAACCGAGCGTGTTCCACTTGCCGCGGCGACGTGGACCTCGTCGGCGGAAACCAAGAACACGGATGAGTCCCAAATAGGAGGAGAACCTAAAGGTGCCAACAGCTAGGCTAGAGCGCACTCTACCAGCGGCTAGCCGAGATAACCGCGGAGACCAAATGCGCCAAAACGAAACCGAAGAGGTCTAAGAGGATCGGGTTTTGGGCCGAGGTACTCACCAGGGATTGAAGGAGAACTGGGAGTGGTCGCAAGAGCTCCGGTGACAGTGGTGCTCGCCGGAGATGAGGAAGACGACCAACTCGGCCCCGAAAACAGGCTCCCCAAATTGTCAACCTCTGTGAAGGTTTAAACAAAACAAGTTAGGGAGACTTGAGGTGACCAAGATGACAAAGAGACACCAATATTGCAATATTGAACCATTGGAGCTCTGAGGTCGCTGGGAGCTCAAGGTCCAAAGAATGGTGGCAAAGACTTTGGTGTTTTGAGCACAAGAGCGAGAGAAAGAAGTTAGAGGTGCAAGAATGGATCCAAAGAAGCTTAAGGGAGAAGCTCGGGCTCAATATATAGCCGGAGAGGAAGAACAAGGCAGTGTCCACAGTTTCAACAAGCTAGGACACTCGACATGATGGGAGTAGGTTGTCAGAGAGACTTTTGAGCAAAAGGGGTCGGACATTTAATGTTGGCGACACATAGCCGCTTGTCGACCCTAGAGTTGACAAGGCACCGCTCTCTCTGCCATGCACAAAATTTGATAATGACCGTGCCCCACCACCGGTGAGAGAACCGGGAGGACCGGTCAACAAGTGTAACGGTTGGAATCCGCACTGAGCTCTCACTAGGGAGGTCGTGAGCTGTTGGATTGAAATCTAAGGGCTCAGGTTTAGAACTATGTATTAGAGGTCCTAACACTTAGGGGAGGTCTGAGCCACAGATCTCAAGATGGACGACCCACGATCACCCAAGTGCTAGGGGTGGTCGTGGAGGGCTGAGGAGGTCGCCCCAGGGTGGTCTTTGCAAAAGGTGCAAAGGAGGTCCTAGGGGAGGTCCTCGAGGGTTGTCTTTGAAAATAGAACATGAGGAGGTCTAGGCGGTTGGATGCGGATCAGAGGGCTAAGAAAGCCCGCGCATTGAGACGGGCTCGGGACAGCGCTAGGTGGTTGGACCGAGCTGTGGCTCGAGCCGTGCTCAAAGCGCGCCGAGGAACAGTGAAGACCCGAAGAGGTTTGGATTTTAGAGCTGAAGCTTTGGGAAATTAATTTAGGTATCAATTCAACTCTAAAAATATTTCCTGAAGATGATCAACATATTCGACAAAATAGTTTTTGGAGGATCAAGATTTGGATCAACAGACTTGTGACTTTGTATTTCCATACTCTTGTACAACAATTGTTTAGCACACACAGGAAATACATGATGTAAGAAAAAGTTTTAATTTCTACTCATTTTCTTACATTTGAAACACAAGTACATAATTTGGGATGTTACAAGTACCACAGTGTAACTCCGGTACGACCGATTTCTGATCAATGCACTTAAAGCCTTCAAATTTAAATATAATTTCAAAATCAAATGCATGCATGATCCTAACTTGATCCATAAGGCACAAGAACATGCTATCAAGCTACTAATCATGATCCATCTATTGTCATGCATTTCCCTTACCATGTCGCCATCCATGAACTGGGACTAAGCCTTTAAACATCTTAGCACACATGTTAGTCCCATAACATAATCTCAAATAATTGAATATAGATAAACATGAGTATATATAAACTACACAAGTTATATATACCAAATATGAGTGTATACAAACTACACAAGTTGTATATACTCATATGAATATATTAACTACACAAGTTAAATATATTCAAGGATATATGAGCATCTATGAACTACACAAGTATCATATGCTCTCATATACTCATATGAATATATTAACTACACAAGTTAAATATATTCAAGGATATGTTTCAAAGTAAAGATCCTTAATATATGTGGAAAGAGAATATAGATCAATACTAATGAAACCACAAAATATAGAATGAACTCCCCCTAAATGTGTGCATACACAAATGTGTAATGAAAACATATACACATATTCAAGTTAACTTTTTGGTGAAGTTCAACCTATATTTTGGATCCGAGGAAAGCAACTATATATATAAATAAAGTAAAATGCATACCTCTTGTATTTTCATCTTTATATTCAAACGAGACTAAGCAATATATAATCAATAGAATTGTTAGTCTCACAAATAGATTTATCATTAATAAATGCATACCTGTTTGGAATTTTTACTTTTATATCCAAACTGAGACTAAACATGATATAACAATAAGAGTGTCAGTCTCACAAGTGCATTTGTCATTAATGAATACATACCTGTTTGGATTTTTGCTTTTATATCCAAGCTGAGACTAAACATGATATAACAATAAGAGTGTTAGTCTCACAAGTGCATTTGTCATTAATCACCAAAATACTCCATTAACACATAATGGCGGGTCTAGATCCTTCAACCCTCGCGTTGAAGTCCATGAACCATGGCGTGAGGCCGTGTTCATGGAAGTGGCGGTGTGATGCCGCTGCGAGAAACCGAAGGTGCGAGGAAAAGCCGTCCGACGCGGCTCGGTCGAGCAGCGCACGGCTCGATCGAGCGACGGTGTCTCTCGGCGGCTGCGACGCTACGCCTCGGGCGTAGGCGGCCTCAGGTGCTCACGGAACTGCAATGCGCACGGTGCAACACATGCGGCCGGTAGCGACATGGTAGCCGGCGGGGGCGCACGGGCTCGCAGCGGCGGACACGTGCGGGAATGCGCGCAAGGCGCCGGGATGGCGCGAGCGCAGCAGCGTCGCGGCGCAGTGTGGCCGAGCGGCAGCGCGCGGCGGCGCGGGGCATGGCGCGGCATTGGCGGCTGCGAGGCGCGGTGATGATGGAGCGATAGGCTCCCGCGGCGGAGCGCGGTGGCCAACGGGGCCAGCAGCAGCTTCGGGCGCTTGGTGCACTGCCTGGAGGCGATGGTTTCGGGCGTGGCATGGCCGCAGCGCAGCGGCTCACCCCCGGCGGTGCGACGGCGGCTCGACCCAGGGCATGCGTGGTGTGGCTCCGGGTGCAGCAGCAGCATCAACGTGATTGCCGCGGCGAAGGGCGACGAATAGCGGTGCGGAGCTGCCATGAGGAGAGTTGGCATGAGGCCGACAAACGGAGATGGCACAGTAGGAGTGTTGCATGTGTCATTTATTTCTTTGTGCACGTGGGAGGTGTGTTACATACGTGCGTATATTTGTGTCATGGTCATGCATGTAGGTGACTCAGTGCATGATGCATGTGTGTGCGCATGACTTCTTGTAGGTGTGTCCAAGTTCTCATGTGTGTAAGCTCTAGTGAGAGTCCCTGTCGCCGTCGAGTTGTGTCACCGGCGAAGGACAATTGGAGCTGAGATCGAGGTTGGGATCGCCAGCAAGTTGTGTCCTTGGCTGCAAATAGGTAGCTGTGATATAGTTGAGTCCATCGTCGTAAGAAGAGCCACGTTGTTGAATGCCCAAGTCGTCAAGATCAGAGTTGCCGGCAAGTCATGTCACCGGCGGCAAGAGATGGCTGCGAGAGGAGGAAGAGAAGGGAAATGCGTGGGCGTGTGGCGTGGTCAGCAAGATGTTGCGGGCGATCCGCAATGGTGAGTCGGGATGTCAAGATTAAGGGGGAAATTGTTGGACTTAATCTTGACAAGATTAGTGATGATTGATTTGATTAGGATTAGCTGATTAATTTGATTAGGATTGATTAGATTAGATATTTCCTTCCTGGTCGTTTCCTTCCTTGAGCATTGACTCATGGTGCATGTATTCTTTCCTTTGTGTTTAAATAGAGATGACAAGAAGCAAGAAAATGACGTGAGAAAGTTTTGCATGTCCTAAATACCTGTGTCCATCTGTGTTCTTCTTCTTCCTTAGATATGTGCAACAAGTTTGAGTCGGTGTGTCAAGATTAGGGGGGAAATTGTTAGTTATAATCTTGATATGCACGAATCATGGCGTGAGTTTCCGTTTAGTTGTTTCCATATCTCTGAATTTGTTTCCATAATCTTACAGTTGTGATTAGCACGTTGTAAGAAAAGGATTTGATGCTATTTTTAGCACAAAGTTTTCATGTAATTCCATGATTATAAAATAGAAGTAAACACCAGGCGGAGAGTTAACTGTTCTAGCAGCAAAAAAATCTTCTGTTGTCTCTTGTTTTGTGTTCTCCTGGTGTTGTATGCGTGCGTGCGTTCATGTGACAGCGTATGATTTGGTTCCAACAATAAGGTCAGCGGCTTGAAGCGGGCTCTTGGCTCTCGGGAGCTCGCCGTCGCTGGCCATGCGAGGCTGAGGGCGGTGGGAAGCAGCAGGACGCGGTGCCGCGCCAGCTCTCACGGACGGGGAGGTGGCGTAGTGGCGAGCCGCGGAGCGTAACAGCCGTCGTCGGGAGTCGCGACGCGACAAGGACTTGCGAATCACTCACTGCGCGTAAGCAGAGGCGTGAGCCCAAAATTGGGCTATTATGGGCCGCACGAGCTCCGTCTAGGCTGTCCGGCCCAAACAAACCGGGACGCAGCTTCGTGTGGGCCGAGCCGTCTTTTTCACTCCATAGAAGAGAATGAAGCTTGCCTTTCCATTTTTTCGGTTTTTTCTCTCTCTGTCGACGGCAATGCAGTGCGCGGCGAATGGGCTAGTGGCGGAGCCGTGCGCCGGCGGCGCCCAACGGCGGTGCGGCAGTTGCGGAGCCGTGGCCTACTGCTCCCGCGCCCACCAGGTAGCGCCTTCCCTCTTCTTTTCTGCTCCGGTAAATTATTCAGTTGTTGGAATTCAAGGAAGGGTTTGCGAGTTCGAATGGGTAGCTCCAAAAAATGGGAACCATGCCGTTAAATCCAATCAAGGAAAGATCGTTAGGAACGGGCGCCCTTAGATTCTCGGAATCCTGGGAGCCTTTGCCTTTTAGCCATGAAACTTTTGTGGTTTTAGAATGAAATCGTGGGTTTTCCTCTTAAAAAGAATGCAATTGTGGGGGAAGGTAGTAGTAGTTGGATGGAATGTGTATAGCATGATAGTGGATTCTTGAATGGCTCAACAAAAAAATTTACTAGGCAAGGAGTAACCTCGATTCTTGGATGCTCGTGGGTAGGGCAGGATTGACTTGCATCATTGTGATGTCCTTTGTTCTAAATAAGCCGTGAAGGCGCTGTGAGAACGACCAGGAGAATATCCTGAGATTTAGGTAAGTTTTGAGTTCAAATTGCATTTGGCAAGGAATATTTTCCTAATTCGCTGAATTTCAGGATTGGTGGGGTGTTTGTTGGATTGCTTGTTAAGGAGGGTTGGTAGGCTATGCATAGCGCACTGTAGATGCAATGGAGGGCTATTTGAAAGTATTTTGATGCTTGAACAGACGTTTTTGCATTGTACTAGGAAATTGATTCTTGTTCAATTGTGTTTCTCGTCATTCTTCTTTTACATATATTTTTCATGCAGTTATATAGCTACATATTGTTGTAATCCCTTTTCAGATTATACATTGGAGAGTTCATAAAGAAGAATGTGCAAGGCTTGCAAAACAAATGACACACGTCAATATGCTGAGCCAATTTCCATTCACATTCTCCATCGAGCCTCTTGCTCCGGTACTTCTCCCTTTTGCATTGTGAATTGTGATATCCATTTTCTGTGTCTTAAGTTATGCATACCGTGTTCTTTCCTTGAATCCAAGATTTTTTTTTCGGTCCAAACATTGCTTCTACCTTAGCTTCCTGGAATGATTTGGTACCAGTTACTGTGTATTTTACTACCTTAATTTCTGCTCCACACTTTACCCCGCGGTCCCCGCCCAAACTTTCTAGTTTTTTTATATACCTGTCGCTAATTATATACAATACGATCTAGTTATTTCATACAGATTAAAGAAATTGTTTTTCTTCAACACTTAATAAATATCTAGTTCTCTCACACACTTTTTTGTTACTTTAGAATCATACATTCCCAAGTACAAGGTGTTTTTTTTTGGAATCAGTCAAACTTCACCGGAAAGGACTCTGGAAATCGGAATGCATATGTGGCCTAGAGGTTACTTCTGTCAAAGACTTAAGGTTTGCATTTCTCTGAAATCCTATGATGCTAATTGACTAGTGAACTATATTTATGACATGTGACCTGCTATTGTTTGTTGAGGCACTTTACACATGGTCATCCTGTATGCTATTATGTATGATTTCAGCAAACACTTTACACATGGTCATCCTGTATGCTATTATGTATGATATCAACGTATGATCTTCCATGATTTGGGAAACACTATTAGTTTAGTTTACAAGTCAACATGGCTACCCTCTCTTATTGTAGTCAGATTTGGAGGGAGCTCATGTGATCTATATACATTTTTTAAAATATTTGAAATGAAATGACTTGCACTACTGGTGTAGAGTTTTTTCTCCTAATTTGATTGGAAATTGTTTGTAGAGGCCCTTAAGTTTAGCTTCATATTCTCCAGTTAACTGCTTTTGACTTGATCATTTATAGTTTGTAGCAGAACCAAAATGTGAGCCAGAAACCTGGCTGCACATGACTGCTTGCTTTGACATCCCCTGAGTTGTGTGCAGGGCACGTGCTTCTTTTCTATCTCAACTCCTTTACCTAATCAATTATGCAGTGTTGTGTGTTGTCATCATATGGCTTGAACCTGAATAATCTTGATTCTTGGCTACATGCTGCTCTTTTCTTCATTTCATTACGAATTGCAGTCTTGGACATTTTCTCTTGTGTATGTAAATTTCTCAATGGCTGGTTATGTATTAAACAAACTATTTACTTGTCTTTAATATGTTTTCTCTCTCTATAATTTAGCCCAACTAATTTGACTTGCAATTTGTGATGCTCTTTCTGCATAATATACAGCATAACAGCTGAATGGAATATGGAAAGCTCCCTCTGCCCATGTACAGGTGCATTTCTGGTTGTAGTGAGGTTGCTGGCAGTATGTTTATTTCAGTGTACTTAAACCTATCCCACTTTTGTCAACAACAGAGCCTGAAAATCCTGTGCTCGCACCCCTAACAAGCTGGGAAGACTACTATCGGTGGAGATCCCTTCCTTTACATTCACCTGTTGCAGTTTTACTTCACTGGTATGTACAGTTCAACATCTTATGAAATATTAGTTTTTAAAACCAATATTCATTATATGTTCTGTTACTCATTTATCGTCCACTGGGTTTGATTTGTCTAATATTGTTTGTTTGAGCTCTATGCTGAAAATGTCCTAGAAATGATGATTGCAAAAGAGTACAAGTATGTGGCTGCAGAAATAGGAAATTCCACATTCTCTTGTGAATGGAGTGTTAACTTCTGATAGTGTTGGTCGGTGACATGTGGGGAAAATGTGAATATGGTGCAAATTCGATTTTCACCTAACTTAGAAGTTTCAAAAAATTTCCAAACAATTACCACATGTAGTGGAGGGTATGTTGTACATTTCTACAAAATTTTAAGAGCAAATTCAATTGCATTTATGAGATAAAAAAAGATAAAGTTTTGCTAAAACAGTGAAACACTATTTGAACACTATTCCATACAGAAATTTGTCTTTTTTGTATCTTACAAATGCGATCGAGTTTGATCTTGAAATTTTACAGAGATGTCGAACATATGCTGTTTGAGAATTTTTTGGAACTTCTAAGGTTGGTGAAAATTTTCACCAATATTCGCATTTTCACCTAATACACCCCGTGTTGGTTAGAGTATTCAATATAACTGTTATATATAGGATATATGTGAAAGGTTCTATTTTCATTGAGATATTCCACCTTGATGTCACCATATAGTATGACACCCAAAGGCCCTGAACAATGTTCAAATGATTAATCATAAATGGTTGAAGACATTCAACGTCGTCACACAAGAAATTATTAAAATACTTTAAAAGTTACCTCTTGTCACAGACTAAATTGGAACGAATAGGATAGTTGTGATACATCGTTGGACGCGGTCCTGGACCCCTTTGGCGCTGCGGAGGAGCCATTGCTACGACTGCCGCGCAGCTAGGGCAGGAGGTGCGCACAGCGAAAGAGAGAGAGATTGGATTTTCAGATTTTCTTTCACACCCTTTGATCAATGTGCCTAGTCTCTTTAAATAGAGATAGCCCTAACAAACTTGACTAACACGTAACACAATTAAAACAAACTAATCTCTAATGCAAACTCTAGGTTTGAAGAAAGTCCCTAAATAAAGAAACTGTAAATAGGAAGGCATATCTCCAAGCCTTCCTTGTGCCGGCCCTAATTGGGATGGACTTCTGCCAGCGCCAATTCCTTCTTGCGCCGAGCATAGGTTAGGTCCTACATGACATCTCTCCCCTTCTCGAGTAGCAGCTCGTTCTCGAGCTGGAAAAGAGAAAATAATTGCTGAAATTTGTCCAAGTCTTCCCAAGAAGCATAAGTTGCTAAAGAGCCTTCCCATTGAACGAGAAGCTCTAGCTGACCGCAAGCAACCCGTGACTTGTGGACTTCATCGGAGTGGACACACCCGACCATTCATCAAAGGCGGCAATGCTGGTGGATTTGTGGGCGGAGGACCGACAAATGGCTTAATAGGCTCACATGGAAGACGTCATGAATCTTGGCGCGGATCGGCAATTCCAAATGATAAGCTACCAAGCCCTATATGGCCCTATAAAGATGGAGCCAAACCCATTGACCTTCAGTCAACTCCAATTCACGATGCCCTTTGTCATACTAACGTTTGTAAGGGTGTTGTGTCTGGACCAATCGATCATGTACTTCCAACAAGAATTCGTCGTGGTCGTGGACTAGCTGCCCCACGGTTGGGAGGCGTGTGCTACCCTACTCATAGGAGCACAAAGATGGTGGAGCCCTGCCATACACCACTTGGAACGGAGAAGTGCGAAATGATGTTTGGAAAGAAGTGTTGTAGTAGTATCTCGCCCAAGGCAACCAGCGAAACCATTATTTGGGCCTATCCCCGGTGATGCATCTAAGGTACATGAAAATGATCTTGTTAACCACCTCGGACTGATCATCCGATTGGGGGTGAAAAGCGGTACTGAGATGGAGCTTAATACCTGCCAAACGAAATAGTTCGGTCCAAAAAGTGCTAGTGAACATTGGATTGTGATCACTGACAATGGAAGTAGGCACCCCATGTAGCTGAACAATCTCCCTGAAAAACACTTGGGTGACCAAATGCGCTATGTATGGATGAGCCAAAGGAACGAAGTGCGCGTACTTCGAGAAACAACCCACCACCGTGAGGATAACCGTTTTCCTGTGTACGCGAGGCAGTCCCTCAATGAAATCCATAGCTATGTCTGCCCATATTGTGGATGGTACGTCCAATGATTGAAGAAGGCCGACCGGATGTAACTGCTCACCCTTATTCCGTTGACACGTATCACACGCGTGAACGAAATCCTGCACCACGGATTGAGCATTGGGTACGTGAAAATCCGTACACAAACGATGGAGCTTCTTCTGTACTCCTTCATGGCCGCTGCCGTGGGCTGCCTAGAGGAGGCGAGGTAGGAGGGCGGTCATGGGAGGAACGAAGACCCACCGGTTGAAGGTAACGAAGCCATCGACGATTGCCCACGGCCCTCGCTGTTTGCCGGCCATGATGGACGTATGGAGTTGCGTCACGGAAGGATCTTGAGCCAATTTGAGGCGTAGGTCATCGAAGACAGCAAACTGTGGAGATGAAAGAGCTATAGCCGCGTTGTGGAGCTTGGTGTCGCATCGGGATAGTGCATCAGCGAGCACATTGTTGCGACCCGGTTTATATTCCACGCCAAAATCATATCCCAAGAGCTTGCTAACCCATTGGTGCTGTGGAATTGTTGGCAATCGTTGGTCAAGCAAAAAACTTTAAACTGTAATGGTCGGTGCGTACCAAAAACTTGCGGCCCCATAAGTAAGGTCTCCAATGGCGAACCGCCTGAATGAGACTGATGAGCTCGCGTTCGTAGGCTGCCAAGTTAACATGGCGAGGGGCAATCGGTTGGCTAAAAAACGCAATGGCGCCTGTGCCCTGGTGAAGAACCGCACCAAAGCCATGGCCTAACTCATCACATTCAACGATAAATTCCGCGGAGAAATCCGGCAGCTGCAATACCGGAGCTTGTGTGAGTGCTGCCTTGAGTTGCTCAAATGCGTTGTTGGCTATGTCGGTCTAGTGAAAAGCTTCGTGTTTGAGCAACTGATTAAGGGGTGCTGCGAGGGAACCGAAATCCCGAATAAATTTGCTGTAATAACCCACAAGATCGAGAAATCCATGAACCACCCGTACTGATGTTGGAACCGGCCAGGAAGCACCGCATTGATCTTCACTTGGTCGATGGTGACATTGGTTGCGGGCACTACATGGCTCAAGTACGTGACCGTCTCCTCCCCAAAAAAACACTTGGAGCGTTTCAGGAAGAAGTGATGATACTGTAGCGTACGTAGGATGGCACGGACATGACGGAGATGCTCGGACCACGATGGACTGTAAATGAGGATGTCATCGAAGAAGACCAACACAAAACGCCGAAGGTATGTATGGAGGACGGAGTTCACTAGGGCCTGAAATGTGGCCGACGCGTTGGTGAGGCCGAATGGCATAACGAGGAACTCAAAAAGCCCTTGGTGAGTGTAGAACGCCGTCTTGTCAACATCGGCCGGGTGCATCAGTACTTGATGATAGCCAGAGTGCAAGTCGAGTTTAATAAAAAAAATTGGCGCCACAGAGTTCATCAAGCAATTCCTCGACAACCGAAATCAGAAATTTATCCTTGATTGTGCGGTCATTGAGAACACGGTAGTCGACACAAAAGCGCCAAGAACCATCCGTCTTTTTGACGAGTAACAGGTGAAGAAAATGCCGAAGTACTGTGGCAAATAGTCCCTTGCTGAAGCATCTCGACACACTGTGTTTCGAGCTCGTCTTTCTGCAATTGCGCGTAGCGGTAAGGCCGGACGGCAATGGCATCGGTGCCGCGCTTCAGGTGGATGCAATGATAGCGGTCCCTGATGAGCGGTAGTCCATATGGTTTGGCAAAAAGGCTGCTGAATTCTTCAAGTAGATCATCCATCAAGTTGGTGCCGATAAAAGAAAGCAACCTGGCCAACCGGGGCTCCATTGGGAGGTCATGCAAGATCACCTTGCGTCCGGCCCGAGCAAAAGCCATGGTCATGCAAGAGAAGTCCCAAGTGATCGGTTCGAGAGTACCGAGCCACTGAACCCCTAAGATCACGTTAAATCCTTTCAACGGCATGCCATAGCAATCCAAGGTGAACGCTTCCTGTCCGATGCGAATGGGCATAGCACGGCAGAGGCCTAGGCTGGCGACACGATCTCCATTGGCCACCGTTACGCTGAGTCCAGATTTTGGCTGCATATGGACGTTGGCGACATGCACCACATGGTCGGCGATGAAATTATGCGTTGAGCCGGAGTTGAGGAGAGCGACCAATGTCGTGATGCCGACCACCACCAATAAACGCATGGTTTGGTTTGAGCGGGGCTATACGCCGGTGAGGACGGCCAAGGAAATTTCTGGCTCAACACTGTCGTGAGATTGTCTTGGTCGTCATTGTTGCCAAAGTTCCGATGAATCCCGATGATGAAGAGTCGCTTACAACGGTGGCCCACAAAATACTTCTCGTCGCACTAGTAGCAAAGTCCCTGTGCGCGGCAACGTTCCATCTTGGCCGGTGTCAGTAAACAACGCGACACGACCGCTGAGGAAGGGACCTGGGTGTAGAGGTTGTCATCAGGCGGTTCGACCAGGGTGAACCCGCTCGTTGACCTGGCCGAAGTAGTGCCTGAGCTGGGCGGTCCGACCGGTGAGGACTCACTCGTTGACTTGGCCGAACGCTAGGTGCGTCGTGAGGGTACGGCCGGGGTTGCTACTTGCGTGCGGCAAACTCAGTGCGGACTCCAAGGATTGGGGCGCTTGCAACTCGACATTGGTCTGAAGAGGTTGCCATAAGTCGACCGTGAACAATTGAATTTGTTGGCGCTCTGTCAATGGATCGGTACGGCACAAGAGGGCGAGAAATTGATCGGAGAACTCTTGGACCGTGCCCTTCTTGTGCAGTGCAATGAGCTCGCCCAATGGATTGCTACGCAATGGCATGCCGAAGCGAGTATTGATCAGCTCGACGAAGTGGCGCCATGAGGGTGTGCCCATATCGCGCTCCAAGCGAAGGTACCAAAGCTGTGTCGAACCAGTCATGTGAAAGGTTGCTAGCCAAACCTTGTCTTCCTCCATGGTGTGTTGTCCTCAAAAAAATTGCTCACAGGGATTGAGCCATGGCAGCGGATCTTCGTGGCCGTCGAACGTTGGGAAATTCAGTTTGTGGAAACGAGGAACGCCTCCTTGGCCCGCGGCGAGCCCCCCGCCATGGGACAATGCACCGGGGGTCCATCCATGTCGGCGACGTGTGGCACCCCTTTCGCGGGTGCTTGAGGTCCGCATGCAGCCTGGCGTGGGCTAGGGAGCAGACCCTCGGTCGCTCGCAGTCCGACGTCGACAATTGTGTTGCGGTCGAATTCGGGCGTCGACGGGTTGTAGGCTTGCTCCGGACGTGTGATGGCGAGATGATGTGCTTGTTGTTAGTTGTTGATGTCGCGGATTGAGCCGGAAAGCATATCAATCTTGTCATAGAGTTTGAGCCAGTCGTGCTCCATCAGCTGCAACATGGCGTCCAGCTTCTTGCTAACGGCATCCGAACTGTCACCTTCCGACATGGTTGGCGAGGCAGCGGACGTCTCTGGTACCAAGTTATCACATACTAAATTGGAACGAATAGGATAGTTGTGATACGTCGTTGGACGCAGTCCTGGACCCCGCTGGCGTGGCGAAGGAGCCGTTGCTACGGCTGCCACGCTGCTAGGGCAGGAGGCGCGCACAGAGAAAGAGAGAGAGATTGATTTTAAAGATTTTCTTTCACACCCTTTTATCAATGCGCCTAGTGTCTTTAAATAGAGATGGCCCTAACAAACTTGACTAACAAGTAATGCAATTAAAAAAACTAATCTCTAATGCAAACTCTAGGTTTAAAGAACGTCCCTAAATAAAGAAACTGGAAATAGGAAGGCATATCTCCAAGCCCTCCATGCGCTGGCCCTAATTGGGATGGACTGCTGCTGGCGCCAATTCCTTCTTGCGCCGAGCATAGGTCAGGCCCCACATGACACCTCTAAACAGCTAAGGGGTGCATATTCAGAAATCGAAGTTCCCACGGAGTGGAGATTCGAACTTTGTTTTAATTAGTGCTTAGTGGTGCTATAGAGCCGTTATAGGCTTATAGCAGACAGGGAGTTGCAGCACCTGTACTGTTGTGTACAGTTGCGGTGCCATAGGTCATAGCAGCCTGCTACTACTTGATACAGCCACTATAGTGTAGCGTGTGTCAGTACTCAGTACGAATGCATTTGAAATCTTCATATGGTTTATAAGTCTATTTATATATTTATTGCATATTGTAGGCTGCAGCCATCGTCCATTTTGAATTCTTACCCAGACTAGGGGGCATCGCACCAACAAGTTATCCTGTTTAAATATAAGTTATGTTATGAAGGGAGAAAACACAAACAAGATGCAAGCTTGGATTCTCAGCATGGACACAAAAAAAAGAGCAACAATAATTTTATTCACCATGTTCATTTGATGATGCGTATTGGCTTTAGTATTTTTTATGTTTTACTTCAAAACTTATCGACTAACTCCATAATTTTTTTGCAAATATAGCTGAGCATATTGTGCCTGCTATGTCATCACTATACGCTATCTGCTACAAAAGAATGCTTCATTGCTATGATTCCTCTACGCGGCATACATGCTATTTAAAACATTCAAGGCTGAAGCAAATGCTAAGTTAGTAACATCAATGTTATAAAAAATTACTCTGCAAGGAGCTTGTCATGTCATGATTTTGATGTTGGTTTGATATCATCCTGTTTGGTCTTCTATATTCACCTCATTTGTTGTGTTCTTTGAAGACTTTGACAAGAACCAGCTTGCTGAAGCATCCCTATCCATTCCTGGTCCTATATTTATTTTGGGAAAATCCTCCAAATCTTTTTCGTATTAATAATTTTTGTCCAGATTCCTCTTGGCCATGTGTTTTCCTTCTTTTTGGTGTGCTCTGTTGATAGCTCACATAGTCACATTTCATACTTCCTTTTAAAGGTCATGAGTGTGTATTGTGGATTATTGATTAATTCGAAAACTAGCGTCACATTTTTGTTTGCTAATATCTGTTGATTCTTGTGATTTGTCTACTGTCTTAACCACACTTGGTTCAATTTTGCAGCCACTTACTTTATATCATTGCCTTCAACTATCTCGCATCCAAACCTCAAGATATGATGGCCAAGACACACTACGCATTCACTATTTAGGTAAAACCTGTTGTGCGCAACTCTATGTTGGAGTACTTGCTTGCATTTATAGAAATCCAGTTGTAGCCAGTTGGTTGCTTCTACCATCATTTCTCTCTTGGACCGAACTGGTCTTTTAGAATGTTTAGGATGTTGAGATGTTCACCCTATAGGCTAGTTATGGATGATTGCTTTTCTTGCAAAGGTTTGAAGTGTTGTTACACTTGAACACGTCATTTTACAGTATTTGTTGAAGAAAAGCCAAACTTCTTCATGCCTACTGAATTTTTCTGGAAAAGCAAGCCTGCTCCTGGCTTGCTTATTGCCATTTTGTTCAATTGCCTACCTCCTTCACTACATTGATTTGGGCCTTTTGGTTGGTATTGGGTTCTTATCAATAAATATTTGGGCACAAATACTAGTGTCACGTGCACGAATTTGGTGGCCTTGAAATGAAGAGGCGCGACCATGCCAAGGCCAGCGGCCGCACCCCAAGGGCAAGGAGAGGATAGGACGGAGGTAGTCTAATGACTCTTTAGTATATTTCTTAGTTTGTCCAAGAAGATACAATGCCATCCCTTATATAGGGATGGCTTGACTTGACACTTAAGAAGCTAATCTCTAACTTAAAGGAAATAATCTTATCTTAACTAATCATATCTTTAAGGAAACAAATCTAACTAATCTATTTAAAGGAATAACCTGCCGGTCCTAGCTTGATGCTACCATGTGGTTGGCTTGTGCCCCACTTGATGGCCTAGCTCACGCCCATGACATAACATGCCTCCCAAACATGCAGCTCGTCCTTGAGCTACTTAGGTGGGGGCCACGGTTGCAGCCTAAGAAGGCCCCACATTGATAAAAGGTTGCAGTGTCGGCGCTAGGGAATAAAAAACCGGCTGGTAACCGGATTTACCGGCGGTAACCGGGAACGGAAAAACCGGCCGGTTTTTCCGGGTTTTGCAAGTTCAAATTCCAATTTTTGAATTTTGGCTAGTTTTTAAGCAAATTCAAGCGAAATTCATCCAGGCTTTTTCCGAAATCCGTGTGAACCCACGGCACACCGGTTTTTTCCCGTCGTCAAGGGATTCCCACCGGAAACGGGTGTTGGATCCCTGGTTGGCACCCCTTTGCGTGAAAACACCGCAAGCTTGTTGGACCCGGCACAAATTGGAGCCCATCAGTTTGGCCCCGCGGCCCGGTTGAACCCGGGAGTAAGGATCCTGAATTCTCTATTTTTCCCACATTAGTTCAGGAACAACTAGTATACATGGTGTAAACAAAAGATGGTAACAAATCCACATCTCGCACTTTATTAATAATATCAGAGTTTATTATAAAAGGGGCATAAAGCCAAATATGAAAGTACAGCGGAAAGCAGTAAATAAAAAGTAGAAGGCCCAGCAATTTGCCACAAGCTATCGTCTGGGGCAGCAGTCTAGTCGTCAAGGTCCTCACTAGCAGCGAAGTCCCCCTCCGGACAACAATTTATTAAGCAAGGGTGAGTGCAAATATGTACTCTGCAAGTTACACCCATAACAGAATTTAATGCATGCAGAATATCAAAGGAAGGCTTATATGGCTGATTTTTGCTTAAAGCAGTATTTTGCATTTTTAATACATTTACCAAAGTTCGAAAGCTCAAGTTATACTATATCTAAAATTGAGTTTTATTTTAAATTGGCAATTTAGTGCAGGATAACCTCCATACACTTCTGGTGAAGGATAACCTCATAACACCAAGCCTAACCTCATAACACCAAGCCTAACTGCCAAATTTCCCACATGGATTAACAATCCATGAAATCATTTTTGTTAAGACATTTTGAAATAAAAAACAGAGTCTAATCCGTGAAAGACTTTGGTCAGCATGCCTATGATCTGGGCACGACTATTCAAATAGTTTTACATTGCAGATGTTGTACAACTTTACCCACAAGAGGTGACCAGCTTAAAATATCAGTCAAGATACGCTTTCGAAGGCGTGCGACTAAGCGATTATCACAAGACCTTTACAATGCTCTATCCCAAAGTAGTCATGTCCGCTAAGGTTTCACTACCGTTGGGCTACCCGCCTAGCTGGAAGCTCCCTCTTGCGCCAAGTGGGAATACTGTCTAATTGGGTGACCCGCACATCCAAATGGCACAACTAGCAGTAGAACATTGCAAATTATTTAGCTAGATTTGTCCCATACCAGACTTATGGTAGTACAGAAGGGCTTTACAATATGCAACTCGCAGATCAATCCTTAATCGACTTGGGTGACTTTCCACGAACCCCAACCCTCGTGCAATCCCTGCACCAACCTAACAACCATTTCGCCCAAGTTTGAACCAATTTTTGATTTTTTTTTTCTTCAAAACATTTGTAAATCTCCATGGCATACCAATGCTGTAGATACAATTTTAAATCCAGTTGAATTTTTGGATGTAAATTCCCAAATCAAATATTTCAGGTCTAAGCATGGCTTACAAATTTTTCCCAAAATGTTCTAGTTTATACTATTGTACCAACTAGATTTTATGTATGATGACAAGATATGGATATTTAATGGCAACAAAAGGTTATACAGATGTATTGGGATTAACTACAATTTTAAGATAGACATTTAAATTACATTGTATAAAAGTAAGCATGCAATAATAATTTAAAACAGAATTTAAATAATTTAAAATATTGGGATCAAACATGATCAAAGGATGTAACTCGCCTTGCTCAAAGAGATGCTGGTTTGACTCGTCGTAGTAATCGTGCTCTCTGAGTCGTCGAAATTTATACGCGAAATAAAGCCAAATTCAAATAAACTTCAAAATTTATAATTTTAGTATAATCAGATATATTAGGATTTTAGATGAATTTAGAAATTTGAATCGACTAAATCGGAGCTCGAAAGAAGGAGAACGGGCTCTTAGAAAATCTATTTATTGTGTCAGCATGACGTAAGCAACAGACTTTAATTTCTTCCGGAATTATTTTTCAAAAGAAAATGGCATACAGTCATTGACATGGGCTCTGGGTCTGTAGAGTGGGTCCACAGAAGGCCTTGGTCCACAGTGGATCGGGCTCACGACATAGTGCCTAATGTCACGCAAGCGGCCACGCAACCAGTCGTGCAATGCTGATGGGGATGGTGTAGCCGACGTGGCGCGCACGTGGTTGCCAGGTGGAGGCCACGTTGCTGAAATGCGGCGGCGGTGCTCGGGACCCGACGATCACTATCGTTCTGCGGCGCGGCGGCTAACAGCAAGGGGTGCAAACGAAAGAGGAAGGAACGGGGAACCTGATGCTCACGGTCATGACACTTGGGTGTGCGGGGATTGCTGGCTGCGAGGACGAAGGCGGCGACGTGGTCTGCGCTTCAGCAGCGACAGCGTTCCGGTGGTGCTCGGCGGTGAGATGGTGTGCATGGAGTAGAAGATCGGACGGTGAAGCTCCCGGTGTAGACGATGAAGACGAAACTCCACCGGCTGCGAGGTAATCGACGACGGTGTGCCTCGAGCTCCGATGACCTAAATTGCGAATTCCGGCGACGAGGGGAGAGAGTGGCTAGAATGACAGCGAGGGAATGAGTGAAGTGAGGCGGAGGGGGTGCTCCCTTTTATAGGGCGAGGGGTGGCCGGAGGTGAGAGATGGTGCGCGGCCATTTACTCGCCAGCGGCGGAAATGCGATGTAACACAATGGAAACCGATTGAGTAATTGCGGTGAGTGGAGAAGATCGTGGCGGAGTTAATGCGCACGTCTGAGATGGAAATGCTCGCAATTACGAGCTCAGGCGACCAGGAATGGCGGCGGCGCTCGCGCCCACGAGGATGATGAAGGAGATGATAGGCGGGCCCCGCCTGTCAGTGAGAGGGAGAGGGGGAAGCAGGAGCGGGCTGGTGCGAGGAAGTGGGCCATGGTGGCCTACTTCGGCGAAGAAGAAAGAAGGGAAGAGAGTGGGTTGGGCCGAGGGAAAAAGAAAAAGAAAAGGAAAAGGGAGAGTGGGTCGTAGGCTCGAAAGAGGGAAACAGTCGTGGAAAGGAAAATTCAGCCCGAGGGGATTTTCGGAATTTTAAGCATTTCTGATTTTTAGAAAATACAAGAACTCTCAAATAGGTTTTTAGAAAATAGCAAATAGAGTTTAAAAATTCTAGAAAATTTCGCAAAGATTTCTTGGATTATTTTGAACTTAATAAAATTATTTTCAACTTAAAGTTGGTTTTCAGCTTTGCACATAATTTTTTTAACTTGGAAAATAGGAAAAATCTTTTTAAAATCCAGAAATTCCAAAGAAAATAATTAAAATTTTCTTTTTAACTTTAAATCCAGAAATACAAATTTTGGGATGTTACAAACCTACCTCCTTAAGAGGAATCTCGACCCCGAGATTCAGACGGGCTAGCAAAGAGGTGGGGATACTCGGCTTTCAACTCTTCTTCTCGCTCCAAAGTGTCTTCCTCTTCAGAGTGATTACTCCACTGCACTTTGCATGAACAGATGTTCTTGCTTCTGGTAATACATTCTGCTGTAAGAAGAATCTTGATTGGGTGCTACATAAGGTCTTCTTGGAGATCAATAGTGTCAAGCGGTGTTTGCTCCGTTGATACCCTTAGACATTTCTTCAGTTGCGATACATGGAAGACATCATGAACTCCAGATAGTGATGCAGGTAGCTCTAGCTGATAAGCAATTTCGCCTCGTCTTCCCAATATCTTTTATGGTTCAATATATCTGAGTGCAAGCTTTCCTTTGGTCCGAAATCTCTTTACTCCTTTGAGTGGAGTTACTCTGAGATAAGACAATCTCTTGTCTCAAAAACTAACTCTCTTCGATGGTTGTCAGCATAGCTCTTTTGTCGGGGCTGTGCCACTTTTAATCTTTCTTTTATCACTTTCACTTTGCTCTCAGCCTCTTTAATTACTATGATGCACGAAGACGGATACATCGACACGACACGACACCGACACAGGGATTCGCCATTTTCCCAAAAATGCTGATACGACGACATGTCTATATTTATTTAAATAATAAGAATAATATACACATGTATTATTTTTCATTTTTCTACATGCTTATCAAACTAAAATAATGTAAAGTGTAAAGTAAACTAGGATTATGTACCTCTTAAAGATAACCATCACCTCTTCATTCTTCTTTCAGTTAGTTCATGATATGCTCAATTGTTCATATTAATACCATGACCAAAAATTCAAAATTCAATTAACTTAGGAGCCAGCACACTGCTGCCTGCTGGTCGTCAGAGAGGGAGGAGGTGCGACAAGGCGGTGGCACAACGAGGGCAAGGGGCGCGTGAGGGGGGTAAGGCGGTGTGCGGGGAACAGGGGATGGGGTTCGGGGGGATTGGGATCGAGAGGAGCTAGGGTTATGCGCTGAGGTGGGCCGGTTGGGCCGTGTCAAATACATCTCCAAGTCGTATCCGACACGTGTCAGAAATTTTAAAAATTAAAAATTGTTGTTTAATTGACTGACACGCTGCCGACACGTGTCCGTGTCATCCATGTCAGACACGGTGTCTGACATGGATACAACAATAAACTGAAGAGTTTGTGCTTCAAAGTTTAATTATATCAGGACCAAAGAATTGGTACTCTCCTACTTGATCCCAAATAAAAGGGGTTCTACACTTCCTGCTATATAATGCTTCAAAAGGTGACAATTGCAGGCTGGTTTGATAATTGTTGTTGTAAGAAAACTCTGCGTAGGGTAGATTCTCATCCCAACTGGTTCCATAATCTAATGCGCAAGCTCGCAACATGTCCTTCAAAATCTGATTCGCACGTTCTATCTGACCATCTGTTTAAGGGTGATATGTTGTGCTGAAATTAAGTCTAGTTCCTAATGCTTCATGTAGACTCTGCCAAAATCTTGATATGAACTGCGAACCTCTGTCTGACACTATTTTCTTGAGAACTCCATGTAAGCAAACAATCCTGGCCATATGTAGCTCTGCCAGTTTACTGCCTCCATATTTGGTTTTAAATGGAATGAAGTGTGCTACTTTAGTTAATTGGTCAATTACAACCCATATGGAATCATAACTTGACTGGGTCCTAGGAAGTCCTGTGATAACATCCATGCCAATTTCTTCCTATTTTCATTCAGGAATTAGCAGTTGTTGTAATAGTCCAGTTGGTCTTTGATGTTCTGCCTTCACTCTCTGACATACATCACAGTGTGCACCATATTCAGCAATCTCTTGCTTTATGCTGACCCATCAATACTTTTTCTTCAAATCCTGGTGCATTTTGGTATTTCCAGGATGAATGGAGTAAGGAGACTCATGAGCCTCTTGTAAGATTAATTGCTTTATTTCCTCGCGATCTGGTACACAAATGCGGTTTCCAAACCAAACTGTACCATTCTCATCTTCAGAAAATCTTTGGGCCTTGACTCTTCTCGTATTCTTCTTGATTTCCTTAATGTCTTCATCTTCTTTCTGATTTTGTTTTGGATTGTAGGTTGCACTTCTAGAGTGTTCACAACACCTTGCTTGACTATTTCCAAATTCAGATGTTTCAACTCTTCATACAATCCAGATAGATTTTCCTAGGCTAACATAGTGTTGCAATAACCTTTCCTACCGAGTGATTGGGGGTGAGTGGAGAAGATCGTGGGGGAGTTAAAGCGCACGTCCGAGATGGAAACGCTCACAATTACGAGCTCGCAAGGTGGGCGGCGGCGCTTGCGCCCGCGACGAAGATGAGGGAGAGGGGGAAGTGGGAGCGGGTTGGCCCGAGGAAGTGGGTTGTGACGGCTTGCTTCGGCGAACAAGAAAGAAGGGAAGAGAACGGGTCAGGCCGAGGGAAAAAGAAGAAAAAGAAAAAGAAAAAGAAAAGGGAGAGTGGGCTGTGGGCTGGAAAGAGGGAAACGGGCCGCGGAAAGGAAAATTCAGACTGATGGATTTTCGGATTTTTAAGGATTTTTTATATTTAGAAAATACAAGAACTCTCAAATAGATTTTTTAAAAATAACAATTTGAGTTAAAAAATTCTGAAAAAATCACCAAAATTCCTTGAATTATTTTGAACTTAATAAAATTATTTCTAACTTAAAGTTGGTTTTTAGCTTTGCAAATAAATTATTTTAACTTCTGGAAAATAGAAAAAAACCTTTTTAAAATCCAGAAAAATCCGAGGAAAATAACTAATTTTTTAACTTTAAATCCACAAATGCAAATTTTGGGATGTTGCAGGCCTACTCTTCTGTCCCAAATAGAAGCCCACCTGATTCAGCTGCTTTGCTTTGGGCTAGGCCACTTGAGAACAATAGTGTTTGGGGGGAAGATTGCTCTATTGAGGGCAATCATCCCCGCTGCCTCCCCTCTGGGTAGCGACGGCAGCGCCGCCACTCCTCCAGGTCGCGACGTTGCTGTCGTAGCTCCAGCCGCTTCGGGCACCACCTCTGCTCGTGCTGCACCAAGCGCCATCGCTGGAAACAGCGTCGCCGCTGCTCCTGGTTGTGCTGGAAGGTCGCCGATGCCGATCTGGACGACTGGAAAGCGGCCGAGTAGGGGGAACTCCACCACCATGGCACATCCCTAATCTCCTCAGTGACGAATGCCTGGTGGATGCCACACGACATTGCCGCCACCCCTTGCCGGCTGGAGGTGGGAGTTGCTCCGTTCACGGCTGTGGAGGTTGTCGCCCACCTTTCCGCCTCCAACCCTACTCCTGGCTGAGTCACCGCCGCTTCCCCAAGCAACATCGCTGCTGCTGTGGGGCGCAAAATGTATCGTGCGCGTCGGCCTTGCAAGATGTCGTGTTGGCTATTCTTGAATTTGGAGCGCCACCCCTGTTGGAAGCAGGGACGGCGGGAGCAGTGCCGCCTCCCTGGTATGGCGGTTGGGGGTGGCTTTGGAGGCGGTGGAGGCGACGTCCAGAATGGCGCCTCCTGGCTGTGGCACCCGATCGTCCAAAACGCCTTGCCCGTGCCACTGGTGGTGATTGTTGATGTATCTGCTGGGGCAGATTGCCGCAACGTCACGACTGGCTCCGGCAGCGTCGCCCATGGAGATAACAACGGTGGAGCCAGAAGCAGCGCTAACGATGTGATCGATGGGGTGTAGTTGCACCAAGGATGGCTTCGGTGGCGTCGCCCATAGGGCTAGCCACGGCGAAACCATTAGTGGCACTAGTGTTGATAGCGATTGGCGTTGGATGCTGAGGTGATGTAGCTGCCCCAAAGTTGGCTCTGGTGGCGTCGCCCATGGGATTGGCAATGACGAAACCAACGGTGGCACTGACTTCGAGGATGATAGGTGTGTCGCGCTGCCACGGCAACAGAATTAGGTGGCCCTAAACCCAAGAGGCACGACCATGCCAAGGCCGGCGGCCGCACCCAAGGGCAGGGAGAGGATAGGAGGGAGGTAGTCTAATGACTCTTTGGTATATTTTTTAGTTGATCCAAGATACAATGTTGTCCCTTATATAAGGGGGTGGCTTGACTTAAAGGAAACTAATCTTATCTTATCTTAACTAATCATATCTTTATGGAAACAAATCTAACTAATCTATTTAAAGGAATAGCCTGCCGGCCCTAGCTTGATGCTGCCATGCGGCTGACTGTGGTTGCCTTGTGCCCCACTTGATGGCCTAGCCCACGCCCATGACAACTGGCCATCGAGTAAGTAATCTTGTACTCATTTTAGTACTGGAACTTTGCCTGTATGTACTCATTTATTTGTTGTCGCAATATTTGACTTCCTTAAGTAGCTCTAGAGGCTGCTCGATGAGGCAAATTTTGCTGTTATTCTTTCTCTTTTGTAAATGAAAAGGAACCTAATTCAGGGTGTTATTATATCTTGGAAGCTTTGAATGCACATGGTGGTGTAGCTTGTATTTTTATTGTTTAGGAAGGAGTATGATCACTACATACTTAACACATCATGTTATCATCAACCAATTTACTGTAAATCATCGTAGGAAATGGTCAAATTTATCCAGTGAAATATTTTTTTTTATTACTGAATTCATAGCTCTTTCAACTAAGATAGCAGGTACTGGTATTTTGCTTTCTTCATGTATATTGTGCTACTTACATCTCTGAAGGACCTGAGAAAGAGCTCCTTCAGCTTGCGGTGTTTGGGGAACTACGTGCACTATTTCCAGGTGTCCGGCTTTGCATTGAACTTGTGGGGCCAGCAGTTCCAAAATCTAGGTTAGTCACACAATCTGGTTTTTTTTTTTAATGTTTGGTGTTTCCTGGTGTTTGCCTGACAATTTGATGTGATTACCCTTTCCATTTCATCAACATATTTATTATTTTATTTCTGTGAGTTAAATAGAAAAAGGTATCTAGTTTGTTACTGATGCAGCTGTACTAGGTGTATTTTGATCATTACTTCTTTATTTGTTTATTATGATCTTGGTCAAACAGGATTGTAAATGTTCAGTTATCTCCTATATACTCAAAAGTATATTTGATTTTGTGTTCCTGCTATTTTTGATGGTTTGATATGATGCTTGCTGACAGGGATGGTGAAGTTGTAAATATTTCCAGCTATGCACCTTGTTCTGATGAGAGCTGCTGTTGTAGATCTTCTATTGGGTCCGAAGACTTGAGTTGCAGTGCAGTGACACTCAAACTACGGAAAGGGCTCTATCATGAGAGATATAGTGATATAGTAAAGGTTCTTTGTACTTGTTTAAAACGTGAAATTCCCCATCATATGAACAGAGTCAAGCATGTCATTGATTGAAATATGTCTAGAAACTTTGCTAAATGCTATGGACAAGCTTTTGTATGCATTAGCAGCATAGCACACAGTTCTGTTTGACAAGTGGTAGCTGCAAGTTACAAATCCAGCTAACTAGGTTTAGAACTACTGGCTTCTTAAAGTGATTTGATTGTACTATAGCTTTGAATTTATTGCTTGTATGTCCAACTGTCCTAGAAGTACTTACTGGAATGTGTAGACCTCATTGGCTAGCAATAGCAAATTTGCCATATGATGCAGTAGTTCACAAACAAAAGTTGATATCTAGAGATTCTAACTGTTCATAAAATATTTTGGGATGTGAACCTGTGATGTGTACTGTGATCAGGGCAAACTAGCAGCTCCGATTTCTGTATTGAATAAATATGATCTTCTCACCCAACCAATTAGGTTGGGAATTACTGGTTGAAATGCTTATTTTCATTCAGGACTGACTTCCTCTACTAATACATTGTCTCTTGGTAGGATTCAAATCCTCATCTTATTCTTGCCCCAAATGCGGGTGTAGCCGCATATCCTAGTTGGATGTCGACTATTGTAAGTATCTAGTTCATACTTCATAGTTAACAACCTCTCACTTTGGCTCCAAATATTATTGGCTATGAATTTCTTTGTGCTGCCGTTATTTCTAACATTACATCACTAACGTTATTTCAACAAGTTAGTTTCATGCTGAAGCGTGCATACAAAACTTCAGTTGTTTGTTCGTGTAGCCTCCCTCATTTTGTCTTAATTGATGATATTTAAGTAAAAAATTCATGCAATCCAATCTATTGTTTTTATCTCTGTAATCCAAGCCATCTTCATCAGTTATATTATTCATGGAGGCATGTGTTGGCATTATATTGTCCTTACATTGACATGATATTAAGAATTCATTACACTGCCACCACTTTATCTGGCAATTGCCAGTATAGCATCATGTGCTATTTTGCCTTATCTTGTAAGAGGCTCTTGTTTATTGGTGCTCATTGTCATTTGTATTCCATTTCATTTCAAGGAAATAATTAGGGACATTGGGATTCCTGCAATTTTTACGGACTTCTGTGAAGAAGCTGCTCATCTAGCTTCCTGCTGCATAAGCTCCATTACTGGTCAACCCCTCAGGTTCCCTGTATGTGTTATGCTTTGTCATTGTTATTTCTTTCCTATTGAAGTTATGGAGTATCAAGCTAACACCTTCATCATATGTCATCTCTTTTCCAGATCCAGGTAAATCCTTTCAGGCAGCCAATTGCAGTGGATAATAGTGCACTATACCTACCGTGCTACTCGAATTGCTTTGTTTTTGGGATGTAGAATTGCCACTTTGTATCACCATTGAATATTCAGAAATTCAATTGTTGATAATTGCCGCTGCCACGTTTTCAAAGAAGACAAGGATACCATGAAATATATTTACATGGATGAAATTGCCCTTCATTTTTTTTGGGTATTAAGGTCTTTCAGAAAATATCTTAGATAATATGTGCACTTGTAAGACACTCATCAACTCATTCTTGAAATCTAGTTGTTGTACAATTGTAAGATGCTGCTGCATATATTGCCCTTTTGGTGTAGTTGCAGAAAGATTTTCTTGCTAGCATCAATCCCGTGCTGGACACGGATGTGAAATATGAGTCAGTTATCTACTGAATTTATGCAAAGGTGTTAGTGCCAGTTATTGCCTCTACTTGATGAGTTGATGGTCAAGCAAAACACATCTGAAACACGTTTGTCGCAGACGAACAATGACACAGTAGCGGTTCTACTGTAATTTTACTGCTTTACGTCTAATTCAGTAATTTAGTTATCTTAACGACCCTGTCATTTCATTTCCATTTGAAAGTGATGTGCTTTACTTGTGGACAAGAAGAAGTGACTTCAATTCACAAACCAGTGTTGATGTTTTCTGTCTGTATGAGAAGCAGTTCTTCCTATTCTTTAATTCAAGGATCCGAGACATTCCCAAAGTTCAGAGAAGTAGAAAGCTTATTGTTTGAATGACAGAAAACAGGATGTTTGATGAAACACGTAACGGGATAAAACTGCAGATGTGACGAAGCTATCATATATCTAATTACATACATCCACCCATCTCAAAAATAAAATAAAATTGCACACACCACTCCAGTAAAGTAATGAGGCCAATGACGAATTCTAGTAACAAAAGAATGAACTCATTTCTACGTTAGTTCATCGTGTTCAGTGTTGAGGAGAGAGTTTGCTGAACACCTGCTTCTGCATTCGGATGTTATGCCCTTTCTTTGCATTTTCATCTGCAATGAGAACATCATCTATCCACGAGACAACATTGTAGGCCAAACTTTCCAGTACCCTTGAGTAGCTTTCAAGTATTGCCTGTCCAATATCCTGTAGGAAAGTAAAATGAAGATGCAAAAATGTTACTTACGATGCATAATGGTGCTAGATCTTGAATGCAAAAGAGGTCATTTTGTTTTGTATCCGGAAGACATGAGATTACTGAAGCAGTTTCAGTATATGATTGTTCTGTTTGCCCCGCATCAGAATTCTAAATATTTTTGTATAAGCATTCACTAGTTTCACAATGAATACGACTTATCTGGTAAGAGGAAAATAATTTTTTTATTATTTAATCCTTTTTTAAATTTAATTTTAAAGTTAACCCCTCGCAAACTTTATTTCCAATTCTGACCCCTTTGGTCACGCCACCACTCGTGGCGTGACAAAACAACACTGTCACGTCAACCCATTTTTTGTCAAAGTCTTGTCACGTCACTGGTGGTGGCGTGACAGTGTTGTTTGGTCACGCCACCACCAGTGGCGTGATAAAAAGTGCGATTTTGGGGATTTATCCTGTGGCGTGACAGTGTTGTTTTGTCACGTTATGGGTGGTGACGTGACCAAAGAGTTCAGAATTGAAAATAAAGTTTGCAAGGAGTTAACTTTAAAATTAAATTAAAAACGATTAAATAATAAAAAAAGTTCGAGGAAAATATAGATGAACACTGGAATAATACGAATTTTTTTATTTTTATATTTAATCATTACCTTATTGTACTGAATCTTGCTTGTGTCCAGGGTGGTCTGTGAGAGGCCTGGAAACCTCTGCTTCAAGCACAGCAACAGGCTCCTGGCCCTGCTTGCTAGGATCAGATTCTTGTCCCCATCAGCATTCAGCTCGGTAACATTCTCCCATTTTGTAACCACGTGCGTCATGCTTGCTTTCCTTCTCCATACATACATAGCGGCCTCAACACGGTCTGCGATCTCAAGCGCCTCATGTTCTGAGCTCAAGTTGAGGAAGTTGAGGAGGTGGTCTGGTGAGAACTGATCCCCTGAAGACATGTACCGGTATATGGCATCGCCTACGCTCACCTTCCCACTCTGTTGAGTAGCAGAAATGGATCTATCAGAGGGGGAAATAGAACTTTTTGACAGACTGTATGGAGACTCGATCTCTGTGGATCAGATCAGGCAACTGTCATACCTTTGGAAGCGTTTCTATGTATGACAATGGAACTTGCATTTCAGAGAGGATACCACTGTTGATCTCCATGGCCATCTTGTGGATCTGGCTTGCTTGGTCCCTCTTGTGCTGCAGTTCACGGTGCATGCAATCTGACAGGCCGGAGTCTGGGACGCATGGCTCAGGTAACCACCACTTGTCCTCGCTACGTTGGAACGACTTCTTGCTGTCGCTGAAGGGCTGCTTCCTCTGGTCTGCATACCAGAAGTCTGCCTTGTCAAAGCTATCCAATATACCCTGCAAACAAGTGTGCAAATTATACATTTATTACTACCAAAACTGCTTGATTGGAACTTCCAGAATTATGTGAATCAAGACTCACGAGGAGCATGGTTTCTAGCTTTTCAAGTGCAGGAAAGTTCATCAGAATGTCTGATCTTGGTGAGGTTGCCATCACCTGTAGGAATCACAAATATGTACCTAAGCAGACATGCCATGAGGGTGAAACTTGTCAAGGTGCGAGATGTGTAATGTTGACAGGATGGCATTACATCATGGGTTTTTCCATCAGGCATGGCCTGAACTGCCGGCGAGAATTCAACAATGTATTCGCAGATGGAGAGGAGGCAATCCATCTCCCGGTTCCACATTGATCTCTTCTCAGGAGGCAGTGGCTGCAATCTGTGGCAGGTCCCAAACACAGTTGCTGCAGCCAAGAACAAGCAGAGACGTTAGCACACTGTAGCCTGCATCAAGACCAGTTTAACTGAGGAATTCGTCTGTAGTTTCAAGAACAACCGTATAGATTGGTAATGGCATTGGAGATGGCCACAGCAGTGCAGACACCCTTGCCGCTCCCTGACATGTCCTCCCCAAGAAGCAGCTTGGTGTACTTCTCCTTCATCAGCTCCATCTCTGAACATCAATTGTCAGCCAACAGAAACACTACAAAACACATCAGTAAAACAGGATTCCATCCATACCTTCATCCTCCATCGACTTCTCGCTGACAACTTGTTGCGGCTTTTTCGTGCTCAGCTTGCTCGTCGATGGCGAGAGGCGCGGTGGTGCTGCCACCTTGGATGTTCTTCGGCTCATGCCGCGCCCTCGTGGTGAGTCATGACGCTCGTGCTCGTCGCCGCTGTCGGAGAACGATGCCACACGGAACAACGGGCGCGCGTAGTCGCGATCGTAACTGTGGTTGTGGAAGCCCGGGAACCCTGAACTCTGACTCATTGTTGCTGTTTGTGGTGGCGGCGGCGGTGTCTGCTTTAGACCTTCAAGAAAGATGGATGGCACAAGAATGGCGACTTGCCAAGAACACAGGCATAGGCACAATAATAAGTCTTCTATGTCTTGTTCTTCTGGTGATTTGGATCATGGGAGCAATAATAAGGCATAGGCTGGCTTGCCTTGACATGGAGTGTCTCAATCAACAGGGTTTATTAATTACATGGCATGTGAGCAATTTTCCCCCACAGTATAGGACATTTTGATTAGATTGGTGGTTGGAGAGAGTGGTTCACGACTGTCACGAAGGTCCACAAAAATGGGAAGTCTTGGAATTTATTTTAAATAATACTATTTTAATAAATAATAAAAAATAAATAGTTGGTTTTTTTACTAATCCATTCAATTATATATCGTTAGTTTTATTTGCTAATCTATTATGGTTTCGAATTTGGATACAAAGTTGAAAGGACATTTGAAATGGCGACAATAGCCTATTTTTTTTAAAAAAAAATCGACTATTTATTTTTATAATTCTTTATTAAAATTGTATTACTTTTTTTAAGTCTTGGAGGTAAATTGACTAACTTATGCTGTTAAACTGAGACAAAAATTTCTAACTGCGGGATGATCCAGTGATCAGCTGTTTCTTCAATACAAGGATTCCCCCCGCATCTCTGATAAAAATGAATTTTATAAATTACCATTTTTTGGAAATGCATGATCATAATCACTGTTTTCCTCGAGAAAATATGCAATTTATGCTTGGCTTTGGACCTTCAATGCTAAAATTATTTCATAGTGGACCAATGTATGCTTGGGAGTTAAATAAAGGCAGAGGACAACGTCATGTTGCATTAATTGCTATATCGTGCCTAACTATACTTTTTTTTTAGATCATCATTACATTCTCCTAACATAAAGGACTCTCCTCTTTTATTTTTCCAGCTCATGGAGGTGGTTTCAGCATGCCAGCCATTCAGCTTACCATGCTACATGTATGATGATGTGTTTTCCCATTTCGTCAGTCATACAGAACTGGCCTGACTAGCTTTATTATAAACAGGGTTTACAAAACCGGCACCGGCCGGTTACCGTCGGTTTTCAGCCAACTGGTTTTTCAAAAGGGGGCCGGTTAAGGCCCAAAACCACCCCCCTCAAATCCATATTAGATGCGGAATATTCATATTGTTGCTTATTGGATATGTTTGACGCATCAAATTTCACAACCGGAAATTTCAAAATTTGCCCAATATATATTTTTCTTGAAAACCGACCGAGGACCACCCTACCTCTGTTTTTGGGCTGGGTCGTGAGATCTGAAGCCCCGGTTATAACCAGGGTTCAAAATTTCGGACAAAATTCGCCGAAAATCGGCAACCCTGATTAAATTTCACATCGGCAAAACAAATTGGATCACATGATTTTTTAATATAAATGAAGTTCATAACCATATATAAACACACACGTGCAAGGGCTCTCGTGGTAAGGTAGCTAGCCTTAGGAAGGGTAGGTCTTGGGTACCCTCAAATTGCACCTTTTTATTAAAAAATCGTTTTAACTTAAAAAAAGAAATTTTGATTTGAAAATTTTGTTCAATTTCAGTCGAATTTTTTTGAAGAATGGTAAAATCGATTCTATCAGTGATCCCAGTAAAAAATAAAAATTGATAATCAAAACCCTAGTTATACCATGCTCACAATACAAAAATGCTTCATGTACAATGAAAATCGTCATACACGCGTATGACACCATGGCCACGCCCACACCGCCCCCAACTGGCCGCCTGCATCTTTGCCCGGTCGGCCAGCCGCCCACCCACACCCATCCGCCCGCCCGCTCGCTCGCGCCTCCACCTGACCACAGCTCGGCACGCTGCACCCGCCCGCCCCGCCACCTCTTTCTCCTCACTCCGACCAGTCTGCACGCCGGTGGCGCGAGTGCCGGTCGCGCACTTGCGCCGCCCCCGCTGGCCGCCTGCGCCTCCGTCCAACCGTGGCCCTACGCGCGGTGCCCGCCCGGCCGTGACGTGCGTTGTACGCGCATAGTACTCCTCACAATTATCTGTCGTCGTGTGCATATCACTCCTTACAATAATAGATCGGATAAATATGATCCTGTGGCCGAACAATCTTCTCGAACATGCAACCCATATTGGTCCATTGGTTCAAACTTCTAAGCAAAGCCGCATATATTGTACTTCGTGCCTGCCATGATCGTCTACCATGATAATTTTAAAAAGATATAAGAGTAACAAAATGGTAATCATGTAAGATCAGTTCAGCTTAATTTAGGCTCTGGAGCATAAAATAGGGAAAGGGTGGCCGGCCAGTCTGAGGCAACTGACTGCTGAAGTAGTTGTCCAGGTTCTTTTCATGGGATAAACTCGTATAAAAAGTTGGAGAAGGCACGTAGGTTTTGCAGCTTATTTGCTCTTCTTCCCCGCCCATCCTAGAAAAATCTCTCACCGGCACACTTTGCCACCAGTTAGTAAGAAGTCTTGGCCATCATGGTTGGCATCGTGGTGGATTATGATAATCTATTGTTGTGCATTATGCTAACTTATTTGATGGAATCGCTTTCAAATAGTTTCGTATTTGGTACATGCTTTTTCCAAACCATGTTGCTAACAGAGATGGTTGGATTTAAAACAACGAAAGATATGGAAGTAGACAATGAAAGAATATGATTTGCCAAACATTGTAGTGGACTTCTCACAATCACTTTGTTGCAACAGATTTCACACATTTACAGCGCAAAAACCATAAAATTGGAGTCCTCTAACTCTACCTACACGTGAATCTATTTCAGTAAAAAAGTACGTGTCCATGCTCTAATGCTCGGCATCCACGGTTCTAGACGTGTGAGTACACGTGTCGTGTGTGCATGTTATGTGAGTAACTGGTGGAGTTGGGAAATGTGAGTACTTGTGATTATAAAAATAATAGATTTGTTGTTTTTAAGTCGTCTGAATTTTTTTAAGTTTAAATCAATTGTTGTAACTATTAAATTTTGATAGAGATTGATGTATCATATGATTGAATATTAATTTAATAGATAAAATATATATATTATACTTAATTAAATTTTAGTGTCTTACGAATAGATAATCTCTAAAAATAGTATTCTTTCTTTGGATGGAAGAAGTAGGGCATGGCCCAAATCACAGTTCGGCCTTGGGCGAGCCTTGAAGCCGGCCCCTGCTCCCCTCTTCTCCTCTCTTCCTTCACCCTTTTCTTCTTCTACTACTACTAGGCTTCTTCAGTCATGGGTATCGCCGATAGCCCGGAGAGTGGATAACGGAGGGTTGAGAACTTGAGATGGCGGGTGGCGGCGGCCGTCGTCGGCACTGGCGCTGGTGACCGACAACGGCGAGCGCGTCGATCGGAGAATCCGGCCTGGATGATTTCTGATCGACGACGGCAACCTACAACTGGCCCTCATGGTCAGAACGCAGAACTGCTCGCTGCTTGCTAGGTTCGATCATCGCACTCCATTGCTATATATATTGGACTGAATTGAATTAAATTAAATCATGCAGTTGTTTTTGTTGATGGTGTACTTAGTACAATGTGAATTACGATGTGTCCGTCAAGAGTCACCAAACTTTATATTTGATTTTTGCTAGGAGTCCGATAATAATTGTTATGGTGTTAGTCCTAAAAAAAACAATTGTTTTGGTATTTTAGTCATCAAACCAGTTCTTACCGCCCTTGGTAGGATCGAACGTTGTAAGATACGGCAAGCGAGTGAACCATATGAAGAATGACCTAGATGATTCTCGTAAAAGAATCCGATAACAGCAACGAAGTAGCCACAACAAAACAACAAAAGGGAAAAAAGAGTTCGCGAAGCTGACAAAAAATTCTATAAGTAGAAGTTGTTGCCATCTCATAGCCTCTAGTGTCCTCGGATCCTTGTCCTATATATACAATAATCTAGTGTTTGAGATTGACTTAGCCTTCGACCCTCTGGGATGTCCTAGTTGTTTCTACCTTGCTTTCAATGATATTCTATTTCCTCGATCCGATTACCCCTAACACCCCTTGGGGTTATCTAGTCTCTTTAAAAAAGAAAACTGAATCATACACAAAAGGTGCAAATTTAAAAATCGTAGCCCATCTCAAACTCCAAATCGGTTTTGAGCCATAGGATATGGGACACCTCAAATCTATATTTGTAGCAATTTTACAAGGCCTATCGGCTACGGTATTCCAGGGACAAGTGTAGCTCGTCCTCCAAGCTGTATTGCCTAGTCGTGTTGCCCTCCCTTGGTTCTGTTAATGGATTGCGTTGTGCATCTTGACTTGCTCCAAATCCTCCTTCCCCAATAGGAAAACACTGCAGTTGATTGCACCAACCATGCATGGCTTCAAGCTTCAACTCAACCTGCCTCATTGAGGGCCTCTCCTCCCCCTTCAACCTCAAGCATGCTGCTGCAAGTGTTGCAACTTCTTCTGCTTCTTCTGTCCATCCTTCCTCCATAATCTTCTTGTCAAGGATTTCAGAGAAGCGGTTCTCTAACACAAGGGATGTGAACTGCGCAACCAGATTTCTACCGTCACATACCCTCGAATAGGAAGTAGGATTTTCCCTTGTTAGCAGCTCTACAAGAAGCACGCCATAGCTATAGACATCGCTCTTGTCAGTTAGGCGACTTGTATAGTAGTACTCAGGATCAAGGTATCCATATGTTCCTTGGATGCATGTCCGTATGCTTGTCTGATCAACTGGAACAAATCTTGAAGCTCCGAAATCTGATACCTTCGCAGTCAAATTGTCATCAAGCAGTATGTTGGAGGACTTGATATCTCTGTGAAATATAGACATGGAAGCGGCTGAGTGTAGATAGGCAATGGCTTTTGCAGTTTCTAGGGCAATCCTCAACCTGTCTTTTCATGACAATGAATTCTGACTTGGGGCATGAAGATGATGATATAAGCTCCCATTTTGTATGAACTCATAGACTAGCAGAGGAACTTCAGTCTCAAGGCAACATCCGAACAGCTTTACAATGTTTCTGTGATTGATATGAGAAAGAATTGCCACCTCATTTATGAACTGGTCTATTTCTCTTTGAACTATAATTTTAGATACTTTTATGGCAACCACCCGCAGATCTGATAGTATGCCTTTGTAGACCATGCCATGACCTCCATCTCCAAGGATCCGTATTTCATCAAAATTATCTGTAGCCTTTTTCAGCTCTTTTAAGCTAAATATCTTTGTCCGTTCAGCCGTATCATGGTGTGAAACAATTAGCTGCTGGAGCAATACCCCATGATTCTGCGTGAAATTTTTTGCCCTTTGTTTTGCCTGTCTTCTTAGTCGGATTCTTTTGGCCAGCAACACATAACCTATAACTAGAGTAATGACACCGATACTTGTAGCCACTCCGATTCCAACTGCTAAACCTGTATGCACACAATATATCATGCATAAAGTTAAGAACTTGGTTAATACACTTGCACCACAAACAGACCTGCACACATCGTTTTTATGTGAAGACCATAGCAGACCCTCACTAGCCAATTGATTTTCATGCTGCATGTATAATTATGAAGAGCCAATTTGATACATGCCATTTGAAAATTTCAAATTAGAAAATTTCCATTCCGTAGCATGCTTACCTGCCCCTATGTGTTTTTGCACAAAAATCGGTTCTAAACATGCCATAACTAAAAAGTCCAAAAAAATCAGATATCAAGAAAATATGGTAAGTAGTCGTAATAGTTTAGTTAAAATATTATGCCACTGCAATTGGATTGCACGGGATTTTCAGCTAGTTTTATAATACGATTTGGGCTACACGTTTGATTACGGTTATTGGCACATGGATGTCCGGGCTTCCAAACAATTAATGCTTGCTTATTGGATCTTAGTTGAACTGCATGCATGGATTAGGACCAAGTGAAGTCTTTTTCATTGGGAAAAAAGGGAAGTAATGTAGAGTTTAACACTCAATGGAAGAAAAGCTTTGTTTCGGATCCATATAAACTAATTTTTGACGGCTGCTGCGCTGTTTATTATGCTTTATAGAAGTGTTCAGGTATGATTCCATCCATGGAATGAAGTTACCAATATTGAATTTACACAAGCTACTCTAGTTAGCAGAGGTTTACTAACTAGTTCAAAGTTTCAAACACACAAGTAATTAGTTTACCTATGATCATCTTGGTTTCTGAAGGTGGATTTAAATCACATGCTTTTCTCTTCGGATCCTCGCTGTGAGTTCCTGGGCTGCACAAACAGTTATAGCCCCCTTGTGTGTTCCTGCAGGTTCCGTGGCAGGGATACTGGTCTGGATGTTTGCACTCGTCTATATCGGCCAACAATGCAGAAAAAAAAGGTCAAAAATTGCGATGGAGATCATTGGTGCAAGAACCAAATTCAGAACAACCAGTCAAGAAATTAAGTTGAGTATTTGCTCACCTAGGCACCCTTGTTCGAGGTAAGGATTGCCCGTGTAGCCATCAGAGCAATTGCAGAGATATCCATCGGGAGCATTTGGTGAGTTGATGCACTGACTGTTCCTGCTACGGCAAGCATACGATGTTCCGTTCATCATTGCTTTGCCGCATGCTTCATGTCCAACGACCCAGTCCATCACAATAGGGAATCCATCCTTGTACTTGATCTTCAGATTGTTGCCCTCCAGGTCAGAGTTCTTGAATATATACCGGCCTTTCTCAACAAGAAAGACGTAGCTGCACGGGTTGAAGTCAGTAATCATAGAATCGAACATGCTATCAAGTGTTACAGAGAAGTTAATTATCTGGTTTCGTGCAAGGTCTGTCTGGCAGTAGCCCACGGAAGAAGAGCAGGACTGGCCTACTAGGTGGACGTTAAGCTCGTCATGGCATATGGAGATGCAGTTTAAATCTCTAAGCCTTTACTCTGTCTCAACGTGATCGCGAGGGCGTTGAATCCAACGCCCGTGAGCTTGTTTTTCTTGCTGGATGCTGTGAAGTGACGAGGAAGATCTGAGGTGGATTCTTGAGAACTGGTGCTGCCATTCGAGCCGTGGCACTCCCAGTGGAAGGGGGAGTAGATTCGGAGCTGTGCTTCCAACAAACTGATGCTTGCAATAACGATGTTGCTTCTTGCATTATGCAGGTAAGTGCGGCCCTCAACGCATGCAACCTTGAACCCAGCATCATGGTAACAATCTTCATGATCGATGCCGAAAGGGTAAGGGATGGTGAGATGGCCACACTTATCTCTGCAGCCAGGTTTCGCCAACGTCGTCACACCGGAAGCCACGCTGCTGCTCGTGGCAGCCAAAGGTGGCAGCAATGTCATCTGGGCGGAGAAAAGGAGCACCCAGCTCCAACCCAGTAGTATCATCACCATTCACCTCAGCCACACCTCTGTGCGTGTGTGTGTGTGTGTGTGTGTGTTTTGCTCTGTATTTTTTTGTCCTGTTTCCAACATGACTGCTATGCTATCCTCCTTGCATCGAGTTGCATTGGTGTGGCCAAGCTTATGTATGTCTTTATTCGTGACTTCCTGCAGACTCGGTCCATATGGTCTTGAATAAGGATAGCCCTCTTTGAGAATCACATCGCCTCTTATGATCGAGCTGGGCCAACTCATGCATGGCAACCAGTTCAAAGGTGCGCGCAATATATACTTAATATTTATTTATTTATTTATTTGCTGTTTCCGCATTGAAGAAACAGAGATTGGATGGCTGCAGGAACTTGACAAGTTGACCGGCCGGTTAATTAGTGATGCCAGTGCAAGTACATGGTCATGGCGCCACGCTCCACTCGTTTACAGCTTACTCCAGTTAGCTATTTGCGCATCATGGCATGCGTATGATGCCAAATGAATTTGATTTGCAGCCAAGACATCTGTGCCTCTTTACATTAGTTTTCAGGCCTGCTGTTTTGACTAAGCAACAGCTGCGTGATGAATAGAACTATGAGGTAGCCTTAAACCATCCATTCATTGATGTTACTGGTCCACAATGCTATCCATTGTTTAATGTTGAAAATGAGGGTAATATTTCAATTCCAGATTTTATTAGAAGGCAAATATTACAAAAGACTAATGATGCATAAAACAGTACTGACAGCAGACAACTCATTGTACTTCGCAATATATGAAAAACAGGATGTTCAAGTCAATCAATCACACAGTAGACTTACAGATGGGTCTGATTAAGAACAGGAAGCAGCGCAGAAACGTAGATGTCGCAGTGCAGCAAGCGGTCGAGCAGATGCGCTGTCCAGAAACCTTATTGCCGCCCCCGTGCAGGTTTTCACGGCAGCAACGGCTCGGAGATACCGCTTCCCTTCTTCACGGTGCACGCCGAGAAGAAGAGTCGGTGAGGTTCAGACCGCGCAGTACAACAACACAGATTAGAAGGAAGAAGGAATGGAGGCTATTCTTCTACTTACTATGCACTCGGACATCTCCAGACATATATAGAGAGATGCAGTTTTTCACGCGAAAATACGCGAACGCGCGCGCATGCGTGCGCGCGTGTGTGTGTTTAGCCAAAGCCCTCCTCCTACCACCCTCATCCATATGTCACATGTTTCAAGGAGTGGCAAGGACTCCACCTTATATGTTGGTCACCTCCACCTTGCCTTAGCAATATGGTACTAAACCATAAATGCTTTGGAATTATAGAAAATGGACCTCACTCATATGGGCCAATTTCTAACAGTTTTGTACTTGTCATCTTGGCAAAAACCACTTTTTTAATTAAAAAAAACTGATGCAGCTGGCCAGCTGCTGCAATTGATAGAGAGACTAGCTAGGAGATTTTCCACATCCAAAGGGAATATTCGTGCAAATCCAGATACCTCTATATACTTTTACGTAGAGAACCAGTCTGTACTTACAACCATGAAGGGCCTGAACGTACACGCAGCAGTTTAGAGGTTATATCACGAACCGCTTCGTACTTGAAACACAACACAGATAAGTTTCAATGACCTTTTTTTTTCGAGAGTGAGGGAACAATCGGCTTTTAAGACTTAAACTCATGACATCTCCAATAGTTAGAGATAATCTTGTTTCTAACATATACTACATCATCTTTAGAGACAATATCTCCAATAGATAGTCTCTAGCACACTCTTCAACGTTTATATTTTATAATTTTTCTTTGAAACGGACCTATATGTCATCTAGAGAAGATTAATGTATCATATCTTATTTCGCGTGTACGACAGTCTCTTCAGAAAGAGATGATATGTGCTCTCTCTCCCCCCTCTCTCCTTTACGTAGGATTTTGTTGACATGACATAGCTAGGAAACGATAATAAATACACTATTGGAGATGCCCTCAGTCACATGTTAAGATCTCGGAAAATCCATGGACAACAACCGACCGAATATATAGTTGGAGGGAATCTAGGGACAAAGCAACAACACTAGATACAACATATCTAGTCCTTGTATGTCCAACACTATTTCCAACAAGTTCTTGAAAAACACTATTTCCAACAACATATTTTTATTTACTCACCCTCTCTCATTCAGATATAACACAATGCATTATTCTATTGTATCTTAGCTCCTTGGTCCATGTGAAAAGTTGTATCTCATGCAAGATACAACTTTTCTCTCTCGCTTCTTTAATTCTCTTCCACATCACTTCTATCCTATGTTGCTCCCCTTTAGATAGAGCATTGGGAGTAGAGCTGGGAGTCGGGCCGGGTCCTTCCGTGCCCGCCGAGGCCCGGCCGGCTCGGCACAGCCCAAGCACGGCCCAGGCACGCCACGTGGCGGGCGGGCCGGCACGCACGGCACGGCGGGCGGGCTGGGCTCGAAGACGGCACGACGACGGCGGCACGCACGGCCGGTGAGGCGTGCGTGCTCGGGCCGGCCGCCAAAGCCGGCCACGCGCGGCACGCCGACGCCGCGCAGGGAGAAGAGAAGAGGAGAGGGTGGAGGAGGTGGAGGTGCGCGAGGAGCGATGCGCGGCCGGGCGCCGGGCGCGCGTAGGGGCGAGGGGCGTAGGCGTAGGAGCGCGCGGTCGTCCACCTCCTCGGGACCTCGGCACGACGCGCCGGCGGCGGCCTCGCCTCCGCCGCCCGCCCGCAGCCTCCTCCACCGCGTCGCTCCGCCTCGGCCCCCGCCTGACCCAGGCTGATGTCATGGGGAACACCGCCGCCTCCTCCCGTCGATGGGGAGCACCGCTGGACTCGGGCCGATGCAGGAGCACCGCGCCGCCTCCTCCCGCCGCCTCGGAGAGCACCGCCGAACCCAGGACCGCAGCCGCAGTGAGCACAAAGACGGGAAGCGGCGGAGGAGAGGACCCGGGAGGCGAGGAGGGCGAGAGGCCTCGGGAGGCGGAGCGGCGGGAGGCGGAGAGGCCCGGGAGGTGGAGCGCGGGAGGCGGGAGGAGCGGGAGGTGGAGGGGGCGCGGGAGGCGCGGGGAAGCGAGGAGCGAGGCGCGGGGGAAGCGGGATTCGGGAAGGTGGAGCGGCGGGGAGGGCGGGGATTCGGGAAGGTGGAGCGGCGAGAGGAGCGAGGCGCGAGGGGAGCGAGGGCGTGCGCGTGGGGCCCGGAGGAGGAGGAATAAAGGGGTGGCGGGACCGGGTGGGGCGTCCGACGGGGGCCACGGCCACGGGGTGACCGGATTTGACGCAGGCGAGCGTGAGCGACGTGGCAGACGGAGAATGCTTGGACGGTGGGAAAAAAAGAACGGAGGAGGCGGCCGGACAGACAAAAGAGCAAGATGATGTGAAAAAAAGTTGATTCTACACAGAAGACTAACGTTCACATGCAACATTTAAAAAATAACGATCAGAAGAGTAACGTTCGTATTTTTCCTTATAAGTTCACTTCCTCCGCTCTGCATCTTCCCAGCATAATTGCATTGCTTCATTCTTCACTCCCTCCGCTCTGCAATTTCTTCCGAGCATCACAGTTCCCGGGATATTTATTGTTCCGAGCATCACAGCAATTTCTTCACTCCCTTTATTTATTTATTTATTTATTACTTCTAATTTCACAAGCATATTTATTGTATTTATATTTCTTATTTATTTATTAATCACCATGTTACCAAGAAGCCGCAGTTCCAGGGAGCAATCAAGCAATATGCAAAAAAATCGAAGCTCGAAAAGAACAGCGGGACGACTTAGTGTAAGCTCTCGCCGTCGCTCCCCTAGTCCTCCTCCGGCTCCGACTCCCGTTGATGCTCGCCAGTTGTCGCCAAGCATGGGAGACTACGGCATGGATGACCGTCATATGGACGGTACGGAGGGCTACGAGGAGTACCAGGGCGGTTCGGAGCCAATGGGGACTCCAGAGTTCTCCCCCGCGTCCACAGACGGCAACATTGGCGGGTCTGGACGAAGGGCGAACTGTTGGAAACACATGACCTGGAGCCAGGAAATCCATGACGGCCAAACGGTAGATATCGCAACATGTAATTATTGTCAAGCTAAATTATCTGCTCGTACAGCTGCAGGGACAGGGCACTTGAACCGACACTACAAGGCATGCTTGCGCAAGATCGGGGCGCAGAGCCGAGGGGGAGGAGTACAAACGCAGCTAAACTTCGAGGCCGATGGCTCTGTAAGTACTTGGGTATACAACCCGCTTTCTGCCCGTGAGGAAATCGCTAGATATATTGTTGCGGAAGATCAACCGATTAGGATGGGTGAAAGCCGCGCGTTCGAAAAAATGATCCAACGCGGCTTTTGCCCACAGTACCAACATGTTAGTAGAAGAACCACTACATCTGATATTTTACGAATGTATCATAAGCAACTAGCAGAGCTAAAAGAACAATTCCTACAAGTTCAGTTCTCTTTTGCTATAACTTCAGACATTTGGACATCATCACACCAGAGAAGTGCCTACCTTAGTGTTGTAGCCCATTATTTAGATGATAATTACAAACTAAACAAGAGAGTCATAGGGTTTAAGCCAATTAATGAATCACACACGGGAGAGGCTATTGCTGAGCGTATACTACACGTACTTGATGATTTTAAGATAGATGATAAGATTGTTTCTATCACTCTTGATAACACATCAGCGAACACTACTGCTATGAACACCCTCACCCCAAGATTGCAGACGTATATTGGTGGTTATGTTCTCCACCAGAGATGTGTATGCCATATCTTGAACCTTGTTGTTCAAGACGGTATGGAAGCGATTGGCGGATATTTGAACAATGTCCGCGACGCCATTCGCTACCTCACAAATTCCCCACAAGTGATAGCCAGGTTCGCGGAGTACTGCGCAGCCAATGGGAAGGAGCCAAGAAAATTCGGTCTTGACATGAAGGTGAGGTGGAACTCGACCTACATCATGTTAAAGAAGGTACAAGGGTACGAACATATTATATCTGTTTTTGTCAATGCTAACTCTGAAAAAATGAATTGGTAGTTACCAATTCAGATTGGCAGATTGCTAGTCATTTTCGACAGTTTTTACAACCTTTTTATAAAGCAACAAAGATGTTATCTGGTATTTATTACCCTACCTCTTGCTTAGTTATAGAATTTATTTGGTTAATTGCAGACAAGATTGCCAAATCTAGGAATGATCCCCTTTTAAATCATGCTGTCGCACTAATAGAGACAAAATTTACTAAATATTTTGAGTCTATTTCACATGTGTATTGCTTTGCTATCATTTTCGATCCTACGAAAAAGTTGTCAAGTTTGCAAATCGGTATGGAGGGAATAGGTGAATGTCTTGATCTTGATTACTCGGAAGCTTTTGCACATGTCAAAGAGGAACTTTTTCGTGTTTTCCGTATGTATTATGACAAATTCGGCAGTAGCGCGGGATCGGAGGCCTCACAACAAACGCAACAAGGAAAGAAAAGCTTGACATCCCACTTGTGGAAGAAGCTAAAGGGCAAGTCCAGTTCTTCGTCCTCTCAACCTCAGGCGACCCCCAACTAGAATTTTGTCTCAGAGCTAAACCACTACCTGGAGCATGATTTTGCAAACATCGATCCTGACCTTTCCGGGGGAAAGATAGACTTGCTCGAGTGGTGGAAGAACAACAAGCGGATATTTCCTGTACTATCACATTTCGCACGGGATGTTCTGTTGGTGCCGGTGTCCACTGTATCTTCAGAAGCAACGTTCAGCATGGCAGGGAGAATAATTGAAGAAAGAAGATCATCCCTCACGCCTAGGATGGTGGAGGCAATCACATGCGCCAAGGATTGGGAATTGGCTAAAGAGCGGCAACAGCATCAACTGGAGGATCTTGAGATCGCGTAGGCGTACGCTGACCTTGAACGCATGAACGATCTCGATATTGATGAGTAGTCAGTATGTACACATGTTGTTACTGTACTCTTTTCCTTACTCGGGAACCCTACTCTAGGGCGTAAGGTTTTTAACGGGGCAGTAACATTGTATTTGTAAAATATTAAGAAAATTTCACCTTTTCCCTGAAATATTTTCATGCCCATGTTTTACGCAATTAATTCAATTTTAACTAGGTTTTTAATGAGGCGAGCACGACCGCACGAGAAGAATAAAGATGGCGGTCGCTGCCGCCGTCGCCGTCTCCGCCGTCAATAGTTACTTAGGGCTGGGCTTGGTGGCACAAGACCACCGCACGACGGGCTTTGGGCGTGCACGGCCTCGGCCGAATGCGAGTGGGCGGCGACGGCGCGGCGACGACGAGGTGACCGGCCGGCAGCACGACACGATGCGACGGGCACGGTGGGCGGGCGTGTCGGCGCAACGACGGCCCAATTCCCTGCTCTAATTGGGAGTACCCTTAATTAGGCTATGTTACTGTTGGCAAATAAGTTTCGATTAACTTGTTTTGTGCTTTGTTGAAAAAACTTGTTTTGTGTTCTGTATTAATAAAAGAAATCTTCTCTGTTCTGGTGCTTGGCTTGTTTGTAAACTTGCCTTGTTGACTTGTTTCTCAATAAATTGTTTGTGGTTTTTTTTGGACATTGTGTTCACAGTGCAGCACGACACACGGAGCACCAATCGTAAACTGACACTTAATTAGGTTACTAGCTGTCAGCTTGCCCTGTGGAAGTCAATGAAAACAATTTTTCTATACAAGCAACAACTTGAGCAAACGTTAAGGTCTATTTGGCTCAGTGTTTTTGTTACCGTCCGCTAACCGTCGGATTTTCGGTGACCCCCGGTTACCCAACAAACCGACCAAAAAAATTCTTTTGGATTTGAATTTTTAATGTTGAAATTAAGTATAAATTAAGTATATGAGAAAGCCGCAACACATAGCAAACACACCGACGTGGCCATGCCCCGCCCCGCCCTACCCTCGTAAGGGGCGGGTGGATGGGTGTCTCGATCATATAAATTTGTTAGATTTTTATATGTATTAATTGATGCTATAGGCTATAATTATAAACTTCAACACTTTTTTTTGTTGTGTTAAACACATTTATTACTATGTTAACAAGTTTATTTCTAAATTTTTATGTTTCATGACAATAATTATATCAAACTTAAGTTGATAAATATTTTATGGATGAAAAGTACATTTTTTGCTTGTCTCTGTGGAATAACCGACCAAAATTTGTACTCATTTTGAAAATTGAGTTAAAATTTTAGGGAACCAAAACTATCTAATATTTCTTTTGTTTCCAACGATAACCAATCAAAAATCCATTCTTGCTCACCACCATCTTCCTCAACATCGAGCAGTCCAACCTAGCGCCGCTGGTGCCTTCATCGGTGTCTACCCTAGTGCATAGAGTCGTTGTCGATGCCCACTCCAACGCCGCCATCCTCTCCTGGCCCTAGCAACACCACCCTTTCCATCATCTTCCTCAACACCAACAGTCATGCCTCATGGCTGCCGACAGAGGCAGAGCTGGGCCTCGGGCCTCTAGGGCAATGGCCCGAGGCCCAGACTCAAATTCGCACGTATAGCAATGGCTCGGGGTAATGGTGACTGGGCCAGACTCAAGCTCACGGTGGCCGGCCCGAGGTCTGGCCATGGGCTAGCTACGCCACTAGCTGCTGATGTCGTTGGCCCAACATCGCAGTCGATGCCTGCCATACTCACTTGTTCAGCCGAATCTAGCTCCAAATGGGGGTGCTACTCCCCCCGTCTCTCCCAAGTTCCCAAGACCACACTCATATGGTGATTGTACGGTATCATTGATATTAATCCACAGCTAATGGCCCTGGGTCATGTTTGCCAAAAAAAAGACCACACTCCACTCCTGGACCACAATCTCTCCCCTCAAACCCACCGCGGCACCGCTACCTCAGCAAGCCATACTAACTCATTGCAACCCACCACTTTTCTCCACCGTTTCCATGGTGGATTCAAATCTAATGTGGACTTGCTGGGGTGTCCAGATGATACAATTACAGTTTGTGACTTCCTTGTGTTAAGAAACCCTGAATTAGGAGTTGATAGATATAATACTGAAACTACATTCGGTGGGTTTTAGTCTTTAAATATGACCTCTTTGTACTTAGAAAGAGATCGATCAATTAATAAAGAGGTTCCGCATATTGCGTCTCCATCTATTTCTCTCTGTTGATTGTCTATTAATGGTGATTAGTTGATTTCATCCTCGACGACTATGTTCTTCAACACGTTATCAACACGAATTGCTTTACACGGCCGAATCGGTATGTCGTTAGGATTGTCCCTTTTCCAATCTCTAATCTCGCTATTAATTAATCTGGTAGATTAATTTGCGTGAATCTGTTTAGATATGTTAACTGCTAATCACCCATTGCATTAATTAGCATTCTAAATCGAGATTAGAGTCCTGGAGATGGAAAACTATTCATACATGAAAAAATATATTTTTCGCAATCTGTCGACCGGCCCGGAGCTGACCACCACCTCCGCCTACCTAACACCGGCGCCCAGCTGCCCACCACGCACGACCTGCTGGCATGTCGCCGCCGATGTGACACCACCGTGCCATGTCAAGCACCCGTCGCCACCATGCGACACCGGCCCAAAGCCGTGCCGCCCGAGGCTAGCTGCGCACTGCCTAAGGCCGCACCTCTGTGCTCGCATGTGCCACGTGCCGTCGGCCGCTGTGCACCTTTGTACCGCACGCCGACCGCTGTGCGCCGCCATGCGCGATCGCGTCGCCCACACCCGTGCACTGCCATGCGTGCGCGTGTCAAGTCGCCGCGACCGAGTTGCCCTATAGCCATGCTTGCCCACCACAAGCTGTGCCGTCGCACCGCCGCGAGGCTCGATGTGCCGCCGCCGCACCCGCCTGCCGGGTCGCCATCGGCTCCCGCGCCCGCCGCACCCCTCTGTGTCGTGAGCAACCACCGCCGCTGCCCTTTGTGCGCGAGGAAGAGGCTGTGCGGCTAGGGTTAAAAACCCTAGCAGCGGGTTGGCCTGTGGTGGGCCGAAAAGAAAAGAAAAGAAACCGACGACCTTGTGGACCGGCCGACCATGGGTACGGTGTGGTGTCGCTGATCGGTATGTCTTTTTGAACCTTTAGTCCTTTTCATAATTTAATTTAATTGTGTGTGCTAAGTTTTTGTTGTTCTATTATGTAGGTCACCTTCACTCCGATCACTACGCACGCGTCCAACCCAGACTAAGTTGCGATGTTCGATCAGTTGACAGATGACCACATTATTTGGATGATGTACACCCCCAACAGGGTGTCAGCGCGTGCACCCCAGGCTTGTCCACCTAGTGCACACGAGACTAGCAGCACTGGTACATGCAGAAGTTCTTGGTGCACGACGTCTCATGGAGGAGTACCACGTGCACCAGGTGATGCACGAGTTTGGTCTACATCAGGAGTTCCCAGTGCGCTAGGGGCCGCGGGTGCCGCCGAACGTTCATGGGTAAGTTCACGTTTTATACCTGTCGTAGCCTTTTCCTTACGGACTTACGAATTTATCATTTCATCTTCCACAGGTACACCAGGAAGGGAGTAGCTGGTACGACTTCCTGGACTGAGAAGATGGCCTATTGGGTTGAGTAGTGGCTCCACGCCTTGGCAGACGTGCACCGAGAGGCTGCTCCCTACGACCGGGACATACGAGGAGTACATCGAGTGGTACTACACTCGAACGAGGGTTCGTTACGTTAGGGTCATGGACGACCCACAACACCACGAGGCCGCGATGACCGACACGTACCCCACCTACCGGACTCCGCATTCCATCGCGCGGTACATATTGAACGGTCCATGCTTCTTATTTCCTATGCATGTTTTCTATTTCTAACTTGCTAATTTTGTGTATAGAACGATCTCGCATGGGAGATGCATGAGTTAGCGAGCTCTATGGGTAGTCTGACAATTGGGGAGCGCTAAAACATGGTGAGCCAGGAGATCAGAGAGGCCATGGACTGGATGGTAGAAGCGACGAGGCAAGCCATCCGGCTTACGTTGTGTCGTAGGCCAAGGGACGTGGCGGACCAACCTATGCGTGTACGGGGGTGAGCCATGGTGCGTTACGCCCCACGGCTCCTCACCCGGACGTGGCAGGCGGGTCCTCGTGGCATCGTGCCGAGAGTACCCTAGTACTAGCTCTGTTCATAGGTACACCTGAAACACTTATGTCTAGTTGTTAATTTCTAACTTCACTAGTTACTAACAGTATTTTTCTTAGGTCGGTTCTCAGTACCATCCATACCAGGAGTAGGACTACGCTGAGTCGTCTGCTGCGATGCAGCAATCAGGTATGTCTATGTTGTTTACACACATAACGTACTATTTCAGCATTTCCTTTTTTGTTTACGTGCATAACGTGTTGTTCCACAGGTCGTAGATCCCTACCGGACGAGGAGCTGGGGTCGCAAGAAGGAGCAGACTCTGAGGAGTACGACGTCGCTCGAGAGTTAGCGCTACAGCGAGCGCTACACGACGAGAGCAGCCAGGTCTCCATGGGGCTTCACAGCTGTACGGTGCGCCAAGAGGGAGCCAGCCGACGTAGCACCCCTCGGGGCATACCCTCTGAGGACACTCCCTCTTGGAACACCCCCTCTCGCGACCGCCGAAGCCATTGACATACTCGCACCAGCGTCCGCAACCGCCCTAGGCGAGGCCAGGGGCCACATGTGGGGGTACGCCCCAAGAGGGCCCGCGAGTAGATGCATCAATCTTGTTATGTAAATATTAATTTATATACAACTTACATGAATTTATGCTAGTCTCGTGTTTTGATACTATTTGTTCTTGTTGTGTGTACAAGTAACTGTGTGAGTGAGTCTGCATCATGACACCCCACACCACCTTAGTTCTAGCCTTTTCGTACGTGAAATGATTACACTCTGTTCGCAAAGTACATCGCACATTTTTCATATTGCGTTGCCGAACCGGGCTATTGACATTACGCCGCCGAAGGAGGCTATTTATAATATTGCGTCATCGAACGGGCTATTTTCGATATTGCGCCACCGAAGAGGGCTATCTTTTATATTGCGCCGTCTAAAACACATTCCAAATATATTGAGTCACATCAAAACTCATAAAATTTTCTCTACCACATATTTCCTTATCCTTTCAAAAATTATCGGTAGTACGGAGAATTATAGATATACCGAAATTGTAAATTTTCTTTAATTGCAAAAAAGGAACATGTCGTCAATTGAAATGATGATGGGAGTGGCGATATGGCACCTGTCGCCATTCATTTAGCGACGGGCTCTTGTCGCCGTTTGAAATAACGACATGATGTTATTTTTTTTAAAAAATGACTATTTAATTTTGTAATTATTTTTTAAAATAATATTATTTAAAAAAATCAGAAGAAGAACGCAAGGCAGCTAGCCTAGCCACACGTCAGGCTCTTCTGTCCTCTCCTACTCTTCCGAGTTCCGACCCTTCTCTTCTCTTCCTGACCGTCAAACCTGCATTTTTTTCTCCCTTTGACCTGTAGTTGCAACCGAAGCTGCTCCTGAGCTCTCTTACCTGAATACAAAGAAAAGTAGCTGGCTTTGGCTTCGCCACTACCCCTGAGTGGGCTCTATCTACTAGTCTCCGATGCCTTTCTTCCTGCTTCAAGGTAAGTTTTCTTCAGCGCACCTTCCCTTGTGGCTGGTGTCTTAGGGCTTCAGTTGCTTGGCTTGCTTTGTGTTTTAAGCTTTGGAAGTCCTAGAAGAGAAGTTTACTTTGGTAATTTCTGATTAGCTATTGCGAGAGGAATAGTATAGTGCTGTTTGATAGATTCTTGATCTTGGCTGGCTGGCTGCCACTGCCCCCCTTTTGCGATTAATCGACTCAATTGAGTGAATCCCTATCTTAATCACTAAATCTCCCAGCAGGAAATCAATCTTTCCCCCCTAAAAGTCAGGTTAATCTTTTGAAACATCATTTCAATCATTCTGGAAAATCTTTATTGGTCTTTGAGGCAGTCCACTGTCAATTCGCCCCCTGCTCATTTCTTGGAATTTCCTCATAGAAACACCTATAAGATTCACCCTTCCCTTTTCTTTTGTAGTAAAAATTTACCCTCAATTTATCAGTTCCTCAATTAATCCTTAGAAGCCCGACCTTATTTTTGCCCCCAATTGCAAAAGTCGAAGACTAGGGAATCTTTCTTGCAATCTCTCTGAATAACCCAACCATTTTATTTTTGCAGCCCTTCCATTGGTCAGTGTGACAACACTGAATTCTGAAGCTCCACTAATGTGATGTCAATCGCGTGCTGCTTGCCGGTTGTCGAGTGCGTGTACTGCCTGGCATGTGCACGGTGGGCGTGGCAGCACTGCTTCCACACTGGTGGCTATGACAGCGAGACCTGGGGCGTTGCATCATCCAAGGAGTTCGAGCCCGTGCCCCGGTTATGCCGATTGATACTCTCGGTCTACGAGGATGACCTTGAGCACCCACAATGGGCGCCCCCAGGGGGCTATGGCATCGAGCCCCGGTGGGTGGTGCATCGGAGGACATATGAGCACACTCATGGACATGCTCCTACATACTTGTTGTATGTTGATCACCAGCATTTGGATGTTGTGCTCGCTGTTCGGGGGATGAACATGGCGAAAGAGAGCGATTATGCCATGCTGTTGGACAATAAGCTCGGCCAGAGGAGGTTCGATGGTGGCTATGTGCACAATGGGCTACTCAAAGCTGCTGAGTGGGTGTTTGATGCTGAGTTCGATGTGCTGAGGGACCTTCTGGAGAGGAATCCTGGTTACACACTCACTTTCGCAGGGCATTCTCTTGGTTCAGGTGTTGTGGCGATGCTTGCGCTGTTGGCAGTGCACAATAGGGAGCGGCTGGGTGGTGTGGACAGGAAGAGGATACGGTGCTTTGCAATGGCACCTGCCAGGTGCATGTCACTCAATTTGGCAGTTCGGTATGCGGATGTCATTAACGCAGTTATTCTTCAGGTAAGACCCCACCGCCAGTTACTACCACACCATTGTAATTTATATACCTTCTTTGCAAGTGTTTAGACATTAAATTGCATACTCGCTTAGAATTCAGTTATGTCCTTATCACTTCACAGTCTAAAGTTGGGCTTTGCTCTCATTCAATTCATTATCATCTCATAGCCAAACAATGCTACGATATGCAAAGTATATGTTAAATTGTACTCCAGTCCTTTGAAACACAACAATTCCATCATTGACATTTTGCTCTTATCACTTGTTAGATCAATAAGTCCAACTGAAAACTGCTCATGTTTTCTGATTTACCTATTTGATAAAAACAGGATGATTTTCTTCCACGCACAGACATTCCTTTGGAAGACATTTTCAAGTCGCTCCTCTGGTAATGAAACTGTGTTCTTATGTATTGTCAACACAGTAACTCATATCTGTAGGGATTTATGATCTCTGTATCTTTTCAGGGTAACTGATCCAGTCCTCTTTGTACAGCTTGCCATGCCTTTTATGCGGAAGGTGCCTTGTAGACACATGTATACCTGAAAGTGTGATGTTGAGAGATCCAAGGCGCCTCTATGCACCAGGCCGGCTTTACCATATTGTTGAAAGGAAGCCTTTCAGGTATTAATTTACCTTGCTTTTCTAAATGTTTCTCACTATCCTAGCCAGGGATCAGCAAACCGGTACCGGACCACTTCCCGCTGGCTGGCCGGGAACGGTAACCGGTAACCGGCCGGTTACCATTCAAACCAGAAAAATCTCGGATAAAAATCGCTTGAATTTGATTAAAAACCTGCCGAAATTCAAAAATTAAAATTTGAACTTGCAAAACCCGAGAAAACCGGCTGGGATTTTGGTTACCGGCCGGGAATTTTTTCCCTGATCCCAGCCATATAAACAATGTTGTTATTCATTAACACAAGAATAACTATAGGAGTAAACATTCTTGGATGCTACATTTCATCTTCATGAATTAGGATACAAAGAGCTTCCAAAGTATCAGTAACTTTGATAAGTGAGTGCTGCCATTATGACATGCTACTTTGATTTGTTTTGACGAGATTTCAGTGATTTTTTTCTCCGCTAGTGAAAGAAAAAGGTTTATTCATTAGCTTGTGCCACTAATAAAAAATGCAATAAGCAATTAAATGCCCTATAGGAGAGATTTTAGGAAAAAAAATCTTTCAGTTTTTCTAGCTTGATACAATTAGTTGAGAATTATAGTTTCCTGAAATAATTGCTGCAGATGTGGAAGATATCCCCCTGTGGTAAGAACAGCAGTTCCAGTGGATGGTAGATTTGAGCATATTGTTCTCTCTTGCAATGCGACGACTGACCATGCTATTATCTGGATAGAAAGAGAAGCCCAAAGGGCACTAAATGTAAGGCTGAATCTGTCGTCCTCTTATTGAGCAATCTACCATGAAAAACTAATTGAAATCATTTGCCTTTGGTACTTTTGAAAATGGTAATTTATTGTAAGTCTGTAACACCAACCTATCACTATTTCAGAATTAGTCAAAGCTTAAAGGTTTCAAAATGAAACTTTCTACTATCTGACTTTCAGATCTTCAGCCATTTCTGTCATTAAGAAAATATTCATAGTACTATTTCAACATAGATTTTTTGTGATGCGCATTTTTTAAATGCATAAATGGCATGCAAATTACCAATTTTGTCATTTCAGTTGGTACTGGAGAATGAGAGGGCCATGAAGGCACCTGAAAATCAAAGGATGGACGATGAAATCACCATAACAAGGGATCATGATGAGGAGCTGAAAGCGGCACTGAGGCGTGCAGTTGCTTTAGGGGTCGCAGATGTTAATGCACCATCAACATATGGTACGTTCAGTGAAAATCTGACCCCTGAGCCTGATGAGGCTTCTCCAGTACTGTCAGACAGTGGCAGGCGCAAGACGATCTGGGATGAGTGGATCACGAGGATCTTTGAGAAGGACGAATCGGGGCAAATGGTTCCACGGAGATGATCATGGTAGCACAAGACATTATGCTATGAAATCAGAAAAATTGTACGGGCAAGCTAACCTGAGCCGATTCTTGGTAGTAGTTCATCTTCCCACCTACTCAGGTCTGTTTTGGAACCTTGAAATGGTGATGGGATGGAAGTAGGAATTAGTGTGGTAGAGCCGAAGTGTTTAGAAGTGCGAAGTATGTATTGATCAATCAGTTCGCCTTCTGGTAGCACAAATTTTGTAATTTTACTTATGTCACTTACTGATTGTCTTACACTCACAAATTAGGACTTGTATAGGATCTCCTATGAATAATGACATGTTTTAAGAAGCCCTTATAATTTCCAAGAAAATGGCCCCGCAGATGCTACCTTGAAGGTAAAAGTGTCACTAGTCACAACCCTTCACCCTGTTTGATAATGAGTAATGGATTGGCACATTTCTGTCTATAAGCTACATCCTGCCCAAGAAAAGCCTTGAGAAGAGTTCACATGTAGATTTGGTAGCTAAGTTGAAGGTTAAGGCTATCTACTGTCAGACTGAATATGCTTTACCTTATACAATGCTTGCAATATTGTTAGGGAACTGCATCTAATGTGCGACGTTTTTAGATCAGGATCGTAGGATTGTATCTAAAAAACTGTGACCTTATTAAACATTAGAATATGTTAAAGAGCACCTCCAATTGGTAGTCTTTTTCTTTGCCCCTTAGTGTTGTCTAAATCCCGTTTATCCAAATAAATAATTAACAAATTAGAGGAAGCAATTGAGTCACATGGACCAAGGGAGAGGTGGGCCGGCTGCCTTTAAAGGAAAAGTGTGCTGTGCGTCCCAACCCTAGCCTCCCTGTGCCGCTGCCACCTCCCTCTGTCGCGCCGGCCGGTTGTGCTGCCGTGAGAAGGGGCAAGGAGGAGGCCAGCAAGTGAACCAGGAGGAGCCAGCATGAGGAAGGGGCATGAAGAGAGGAGGAGGAGGAGGAGGAGGAGGAGGGAAGAAGAAGAAAGGAGTTAGGGTTTGTGCCCCGTCGTGATTGTCGTCGTCGTTCGTGATCGTGGGTAACGATCTGATAGTCTCTAGATTGATCATTGAGTAATGTTTATTCATATGGTAGATTGGTTTGGTCGCGGGAGATAGGCGTTTCGTTATGCCCTAGTTCGTTAAACTATGCTGCAGAACCTTACGAAGGGAATTTGGGGGTATCTACGCCAAGAATCATGATTTTGTCTCGTAAGGCAAGTTGTAGGAAATTTCCTTAACTTTCCAGAAAGCTCTAGATCATTAATTTTGGATAAGTGAGTAGAATGATATGGCCTTGGGAATACCATTGTCCAAAAGTCCGCTGTCAATAGCAGTAGTTGTATAGATAGGTTAATTACGTGCATTAGATGAAATAATTGAATTATGGTCATCTCAGGACGCGGATTTACACATCTGAAACCCTCTGTATATTCTGAACTAGTTCCATGATCACTAGCTAGCTTACACAATGAAACATCCCACAGGCAATCGAGTGAAGAGCGCATCCTAATTCGCAAAGTCCTCAAATAACTCCTCGTAGAACTCTTGAGTAACTTGACATTCTTCAACTGAGTAGCAAAGTTTAAAGCCGTGAGTACATAAAGTACTCAGCAAGTTGTATGGAACAGTATGTAATTAATATTCATGAAATGCTTGATCAGAAGAATAGCCATATGGTTCTTTTGCAAAATGCAAGTATTGACAACAAATACAGTAAGTACATTCTAAAGTGTAATTAAAAAGATAACAAATAAATAGAGTAAACGATTTCTTTGAAACAATCAGTTAATCTCCCGTTCACTTCCTAACTATTTTTATAAAAACTCTACCCCCGTGTGAAATCACCTGACATTGTCCATAACCAAGGACACTGTTGTTTAAACAGTTTTTACTCTGCAGAGGTTGTATAACTTTACCTACAAGAGATAAATTAACTTAAAATGTATGTCACACACTTCTGTAGGTGCGGGACTAAGTGACTATCACAAGGCATTTACAAAGCTAGCTGTCGGGACCCAGAATTACGATTCTGGAACCCTCTGTGTATACTGCACTAGTCCAGGATCACGCTAGTGCACACAGGGTTAACATAGGTAAATATCGATCCACACAAGCGATAAATAAAGTAAACGATTAGTTTGAATAACAAATAAGGGTTTTGACCTTATGGTCGAGTTTACACTTATTAAGCCACGCAGGCTAACGAGAGAATAAAGCAGAATGAGCGGAAATAACTCCATCGTAGATCCCACCAATTCACCAAAGGCAACCGTGGGATCCAAACCTTAACGATCAACAACCTTGGCGAACTCCTCCTCAGCGGCGCGTGACTCCTCCTCTTACAGTAGGTTTGGGCGCAAGTTTTACAACAAGCGTGAGCACACAACCGTACTATAAATCATACCACGAAATGCAATGTATAGATGCGGGCTTATTCCAAAGAAAAGGCTTCGTGGTTCTTTTGCATAAAAGCAACATTTGCAATTGAATACGAATAATAGATTGAAAGCATAATTCAAAACAAATAGACAATATTAATTTAATAGTTGTTTCCACAAAGACACACAGCTAAACAGATTATTTCACATAGCGATATGATTGAGGTCACACAGCTCCCATCCCAAACATTTTATGAAAACTACCCCTCGTGTGAAATCCCCGAGCATGTCCATGACCATGACGCGCTATTCGAATAGATTGTTTAACACTCTGCAGAGGTTGTACACTTTACCCACACGATACAACTAGTGTAGCAAGCACTAATCATAACAAAGCGGTTCGAAACTTCATCTCAACATTGACACTCCGATGTGCTTACAAACCGCTATGCCAACCCAAGCGGCGCTTTGGCATAACACACACCGTTGGAGGGGACACGACGAACGCCCGTGATGCGACTACCTTGTAGTACACACCTCCACCCATAGCCTAACCTACCACCTGAGTAATCAATGCCAAGAATCCATAACCTACTAAGTTAGGCCCGTCCCATATCAGGCATGTGGTCGTACAGTAAGGCTCAGTTCAATGGCACACAAAGTTAAGTCCTTAATTGACCAAGGCAAGACTTCCATATTCTAACTAGATCACAAAGATTATCATTCCCATCACATAGTCCACCATGTCACACAGTTTCCACCACTTGCCCCGGTCCAAATCCTTTACCACCCAGTTGGTTTTAGTGCAACACATGCCATCACGAAGTAATAACACATAGCACACGTTTTACACAAAGTTCCATAGTCACTTAGTCACATTTGATAATTGCAACTTACATGAGATGTGAGACTCATAGCATGGCTAAGCAATTGTACTCGCATCTAACCAACCCACGTTGGTGCTATAATATTACCAACTGATAACCAATCTAGGGTGACAAGGAATTATGATATACAAGGCCAAGGTGTGATAACAAATTTGGATAATAACTATGCCCAAAGCATTTAAATAAATAATTAAAATAGAATGCAGTACTTTGAAACAAAGTAATTGGAAAACTGGGTTCAAGATGATAAATGGTATGACTTGCCTTGGAAAAGGTCTATGTACTGGTCTTGATCTTGGGGTGCTCCTTCTTCCACAAAATTCCCCGACGAATCGACGTCTACTTGCAAACGAGACACAAACAAACAAAACAAATAAATAACAGAGGCAAAACAAACTCCAAAAATTAAATAAAAATCTCAGATAAATAGAGCTCGAATTTAGACAAATTTAGAAATTTGAATGGGCTCAATCGGAGTTAGGATGCAAAAGTTATGAGCTCTGGAAGTTTTAAATCTAAAAGAAACCCTAATTTGGATTTTCTGGATTTTCCGAATTATTTCTCTGAAGAAAAATTGGATTGTTGCGCCAACACGACATCAGCGAAGGAATTTTGGAAATAAAAGAAATAAAAGAAAATACTGACATGTGGGACCCACATGTCAGTGAGATGGCTCACGATAGACCAAGTCTACCGGGCCGATTAGATCTGAGTCGATGGATCGCCCACACAGCGTGCGTGGGCGGCGGATGCCACGCCGCGCGACACGTCGGCGAAGGTCTTGATATCTGCGCAGGGTGGCGCTAGCGGCGGTTAAGCGGCGGCGAGGCTCGGGAACCAATGACAACGGCGAGCGGCGGCGATTCACGGCGGTGAGTGGTACGGCGTGTGGCGAGGTTATGCGAACTGTTGAACCAACTCCGGGTGGTCAAGGTCGACGGAGATGGCGGCGGCGAGGTTTATCGGCGGAGTGGCAGGTTTTGTCGGACGGGGTTCGGTGAGATTCCGAACAGCGAGGGCTCTGGAGGTAGCTTGGACGACGGCGAACCCGGCGCGCGAACCACGAGGCGGCGGTGGCGTCGGCGGCGGCGCGAAAGCGAAGAAAACGGCGGTGACAAAACCTAAAACTCCGATTGCGGCGGCGCTAGGGCTCAAGTTGCGCAATAGGTTGAGGGTTACAGTGCGGGCGTCGATGCGATCCCGGGACTTATTTATAGGGTCGGGAGGCTAGGGAGGCGTCGCGGCGAAACCTAAAAAGAGTCGAGATGAACCCGCGAGGAAAACAGAGATAAAACGGAATCGGGATATGATTTTTATCCCAAAGATGCGGAGAAGATAGAGATTGAGTTTGGTACAAAAATCTAGAAGGTTTTGGTTAGGAAGTCCGTTGTCAAGCGAGGCTTCTAGAAAGCGGCAATGGCGGACGGAGGCGGGCGCGTCACGGAGAGACGGCGGCTTCGGAGGCGAAGATGGCGGTCCCACTGGCGATGAAAGCCCACGCGCGTATCGATCGGGATAAGAGAGTCACCGTCCAGATCTGATCGGACGGCCCACAATCAATGGGATGTTCGGGTCGCCTGGAAGGCACAACGCCATCGGACCATCCATTCTTGATCGCACGGCTCAAGGAGAATCGGACTGCTCAAGGAGAATCGGACTCGAGGTTTAACGCTCCGCGAAGAGAGAGAAGGCGACATGCGAGGACCACATCGGCGAGAGCGGCTCCTTGTATGGGGGTTAAGGTGGATAGGGTTGGGCCAAGGGGTTTTGGGCTGGGTTTCGGCCCAAGAGCTTTTCTGAGATTTTAAATAGGTTTTCTATTTTAGAAAATACCAGAAATTCAAATAAGCAATAGAAAATAGCAAATGAACTCAAAAAAATTCTAGAAAAATCTAGAAAATATATCTGAGCACATAGAACCCAAATAAAATAGTTTTGACTATTGTTCATGTTGGAATTATTCATATTAAATGTTTTTGATTGCAAGGTCCAATATTAAGCTTTTGAATTTAAAATCAAATAAATCCAAATGGTGAATTTTCTCCCTACTAACTATTAGAAGATTTTTAAACTCAGAAAATTGGGATGTTACAAGTTGATACATTATTAATTAGTTAGTCGGGTCCATCCCATACTGGACATATGGTTGTACGATATGTCCTAGTTCAATAGCGCACAAGATTAAATCTTTGACAATTACTCAAGCGAGTCTACCTCATCCTAAAAGTGCTAACTGCACCCCCTTTACTGCACAATTACTTGCCTGGGCATAAAACTATTTTGTTTAACCAAACCAATGACAATCCTTGTCATGGCACATAATTTTATAATAGCGGCATCGCACAACAAGTTGTACAACAGTAGCATCACACCACAGTTGCACAACAATGTCATCTCACCACAATTCCATATCTCATTAAATCAGATTAACATTACTGATCATGTGACATGAGCCCATCGTATAACTAAGCATGACTAAGCATCTCTAAGATAACTCATGTTGGTGATACAAATATGTCCAACTAATAATAACCATCCTATGGTAGCAAATAATTCATAGTATTCAAATAATCAATGGTGGTATAATGACAGATAAGTGATTAACTACTCCCAAAAGAATAAAAGTAGCATGCAATTTGCTATAAAATTATATACTTTTAAAAATATAGGTTCAATATGATAAAAGGATTACAACTTGCCTTGGCCTTGCTCAGTTACCACACTTTGGTCTTTAAACCTTGCTCCTGTTCCTTGAAAAACATCGTCTAAACGAGAGAGAGACAACTAATGAAATACAAAATAAATTAAAATAAAATCAAAAAACAATAAAAACCAACTCTAAAAGAAAGAGATCGATTTTACAAGAATTTAGGAACTTGAACCGGCTGAATTGGAGTTCAGACGAAGGAGAACAAGCTCTCAGAAGATTTTCGGAAAAGCAAATTGCTGGAAAAAGAGAGAGAAAAGAATATTCATTTGGCTAATTTAAAATAAAAGAAAAAGGGAAACTGACAAGTGGGGTCCACTTGCAAGTGAGAGAGGGCTAGAAAGAGTGAATGACAGGTGAGACCTACTTGCAAGAGAGAGAGAGAGAGAGAGAGAGAGAGCATAGAGAGAATGACAGGTGGGGCCTACCTGTAAGAGATAGAGAAAGAGATAGTAGATAGGAATGCGGGAACTGGAGAGCGATATGGAGACGAGGGCGATGGCTGCTGGAGGCTGACGGGCGGGACTAGCTGCCAGTGGCTGCGGCTTGGGGTTGACTAGGCCAAGCACGGGAAAGGAAACGGGTCAAAGGAAAAAGGAACTTGGCTGAGAGAAAAAGAAAAAACAGCCCAAGAGAAATCCGAAAAAAGAAAAGATTTTCGAATTTCATAAATTGGATTAAATAAAATCGAGCTCAAAAAAATAGCAAATAAACTCCAAAAATTGTAAAAAATTCCAGAAAATACTCTAAGACTCAAGGAACCCAAATAAAATAGTTTTGAATTTAATTGAAGTTTAGATTATTCACATTAAATAGTTTTAATTTTTGAAAATTCTATTTAAGCTTTAACTTAACCAAGAAAATTCATATGGTTATTTTTATTTTCAAAGGCTTCAAAAAGACTCCAAATTTGGGGTGTTACAAGTCATAACTAGAATAAGCTAGACAATTCTCATTAGATTTCAGGAATATTATTGTTTACTATTTTCATGTTGTAGAAAAATAGATACAAAAATATGAAGTTGATTGTTCTAATAATTTTCAGTATAACATTCGCGATTGGAAACAAGAATCTAAATGGAAGATTTAGAAGATTTGCATAACTGAAATATTTTGGGGAATTGTGTGTTATTTCCAGAAAATATATAGTGTACTATATTTGGAGTTAAGAGATGAAAGTTATGGTCATTTGATCACTAGGACATCGGGTAGGTTGCTCGGTGAAGTTGAGTTAAGAGTGTCGGTTTTGAGTGTAGGTGCGATAGTATTTTGTTTGATGATTTGGTACTGTTGTGGCATATCTTGAGTGTATTATTAATTGTTTTTTCAAGGAGCGTTGCCTCAAGTACAATGCCACATTTGCATCACTTGGTTTCTATAGGCTAAAAGACAAGTGCTTGGTAGGGCGGTGGGCATCGGTTTGTCAAGCCTTGTCTCTACCATGGAATGAATATGACATTTACTTGTGCTCTTTATTGCTTATTTAAATGCTATGGTATTATGTTGATAATGATTCAATGAGGTTATGACATGAAATATTGATGACAAGAAACGTTGATGATTTAATGAGATTATGATATGATGATGCAATTACCATAGAGATGACATGATAATATTAATAATGGATAATGAACATTGTCATCATTTGCTTTCATAAGGGCTAAGACGGTGAGTAATACCATGTTTATGGCTATTTTCGGCGTGCTCCATGTTAAAATTCTATACAAGTAGGGACCCCATCCTCAAGAAGGTAGGGGAAGAGTGTGTCATCAACGGGTGAACACTCAATTATATTGGTATCAACTACTGAGTTACATCATTGGCATTGCATACATGAACATGAGAATGATATCGATGATATTTGAGAACATGAGAATGATATTTTTGAGATTTAAGAGAATGAAAGATAAGATTGACATTGATGATATTGGAACATGCTTATGTTAATGATGATAATTTAACTGTTTAACAAACTATGTGTTTATGCTATCTCGTACTTGCCGAGTCATAGACTCACTCTTGCTTTGTTGTTGCTTTTAGATAATCATTGACGACGACATGCATGGGGTGGAGTAGCACGCGACCATCACTTGCATTTATCACACCAATTTATCAATTATTTTGCTTTATATAATCTAGTGACATGATTATTTCATTCAGGACTTACTCATGATTAGACTTGATTATTTTGGGATTGCTAGTTGGAACTTGGATTGCTTATTTATTAGTTCAATTCAGTTTGATCTATTAATTGCTTAGTTGTTGGTTGGTTTCTTAATGGCTTTACTCATAGTGGATTATTAATTGTTGTAATTGTATCTCTTGTGACCCATTGATAGGATTTTATTCTATGCATGCTTGCTAGAATTTATTGTTAAATATGGTTTAAATTGATAGTTAGAGTAGTTTAGGAGACAGTGATGGGCCGGGGTGTTACAATATGAGTTCTCATTATTTCCTTTGTTCTAACACATAGCATTTGTCACTTACCCTAACCCCCACACACTCCAAATCATAATGTGTGTTGGATAGACAACCTCCACTCTGTAGCAATTCTTAGTTGTCTCTGGGGAAAAATCCATAAACACTCCCATAAGTCACCTATTTTTTAAATTTGCCCTCATATCTAATTTTCATTTACTTTACTCTCTATAAGTTAAGTTCGCTTGCAAATACTACCTAGGTCGCATGTTCACACAATTTTCTCGTGGTTTTAGTGATTTTGCACTTGCTTCAATAATTTTACTACTTATTTAATCGACAATTCAATGCTTGTTTTAATGATTTGAGTTATTTCTCTATTTGTAATACACGATTTCAGCATTGAAACATTAGCAATGAAATAGTGTATTACAACTACCGAAATCACCCAAATAATTGAAATAAGTATTAACATCATTGAAACAAGTATTGACAACACTGAAACAAGTATCAAAGATAATGAAAACCATGAGAAATGATCCTAACTGTTGTATATCAACACATTTACGGAAGGCTTGATTGTGTGGACACTTCACCTAAACTAGCCCCATGAGCCTTTATAGTAGTAGTTTAGTCCATGTCCCACATGGATAGTTATTCGGCTACCTCACCACTCCTCTCCCTATTTAAGGGGGCAGGGGGCTTATTTTGTGGAGAGCGCACCTGATGACACTAGGACAACAAAACGATTAGACTCTACCATATTGGAAAATAGTGGAGAGTTGATTGTTCTAAATAAAGTATCAATCAAATTGGATAAAGAGTTTGCCACAAATTATATGGAAATAGGAGAAATCTTTTATAGGCAAGTATGTGCTAATAGCAGCTGCTTTGCTACTCAGATTGCTTTCCATATTGAAATTTTGGTTCCAGAACCGAAGACGATTTTCTAAATGTAAGAATCGTCAAGTTGGGATAATTGGAAGGGAGCAATTGCAAACGAGCTAAACTTGCTAAATAAGAGGAAAGTCTTTGGACCTATGGTCAAGACACCTTAAGACATTGTTCCAGTTGGACACAAGTGGGTGTTCATGAAAAAATTGAAAAACTTAATGAACGTAATGAAGTGATGAGATATAACGTGAGATTAGTAGCACAAGGGTTCACATAGAGACCCAACATCGATTTCGATGAAATTTATTCTCCTATAATGGATGGCATGGGTATGTCATAGGGATATGCTCCTAATCTTATAATGATGATACAGTTGGTAATGGTGGCGAGGGTTTGTCGAAACACTCATTTTTGACAAATTCAGGATTGCTGTCAGACCTCAGGAGGCCAGATCAGCCCTGGTGGCAATCTGACCAACCCAGCGGGTGGTCAGACCGGATGGCTAGTGGTAGGATCGACCAGGTGAGCGATCTGATCGGCCAGAAAAGTCACCATCGAATTTTGGCAAACATGATCAAACACTTATGTGGGAGTGTTAGGAAATGCGTTTGCACTAGGTTTCATGGTAAATAGAGCATCGAGGCAAAACTAGATAGGTTTTTTTACAGAAAATTCCAGAGGGACATTTTCAGACCTTAGCCAATTTCTGGCCAAGTTTGTGACTGAGTGGTCTGACCAGCCAGATCGACCATGGCGGCGGTGTGAGTAGCACGACTCTGATCGTTGGCCGGCAAGGTGGTGATGATCGTGTTGGTGATATGCCCTAGTAGCAATCATAAAGATGATTGTATCATGTCTATGTTTATGAGTTATAGAATAAATATTATTATGTTTCTTGAATGAATTATCAGTTATAAAGATTAACAAGTATGTGACTTGTTGGTGAAGCTCTTTAACTTATATGATGTCATTCTAAGGCCATTTTTGTTTAGGCTTAGGCTTTTTGGCTTATAGCTTAAAGATAGCTTTTTTGGCTTAATTAGCTTATAAGCCTCTAAGCTTTTAAGCCAAACTTTGTTATTTGGTAGTCAGACTTTTTGTAGGATGTTGGCTTATTGAGTTGTGTGTGAAGGATGAAAGGTCTGAAATACCCTTAATGGTTTAAAGGATCTTGTTAAGCATGTATTTAAGCTGATTTTTTTTTTCATGGGATCTGAAAATATGACGATACATGCATTTGTACATATGAAACAAAATAGATATCGCTCGTAGTGTATGCGTGTATTTATTTTGGACATTGTGCAACGGAAGAAATGAATATAGAAAGGTCAATATCAGTCAACCAAACAAAATAACACAATAACAAAATAATATTTAATCATACATGATGCAATTATCTTGTCACCGCAACATATATATATATATATATATATATATATATATATATATATCATATTAATGTAATCTATTTACCCTCTTGCGGTCATTAAAGAAGTAACAATACTATCACGAAAGACACCCATATCTCCATCATCGATTGCTGATCCATTGATATTATGCCCTCCAAATGATATAGTTTGTATATCGTTTGATCATAATCTTCGTCAAGATCACATCTCTCAAAAAGTTCATCACGTAAAGCACTATCTCTGATGAAGTTGTGTAACGCCATACATGCAATAATAATTTTCGTTTGAATCTTCATTTTGTAACTCGGCAACGCCAACAAGATTCTCCATTTCATCTTCAACACACCAAAGGAACGCTCAATCACATTGCGAAGGGACGAGTGAGCGTGATTGAACACCTCGTATTTCCCACTCGGTTGTCTACCATGGCGAAATTCTGGTAGATGGTACTTTTGGCCTTTGTAAGGAGCTAGATAGCCCTTTCGATTGGGATAACCCGCATCAACAAGATAATATCTCCCTGCATACATGAAACTTATAAATGTTGACAATACAAATTTTGAATGTTATCATAACAAATATTTATATGATTAAAGAACTAATTACCTTCAAGAGGATGTGGAAACCGGTTCGAATACTTGTCCAAAGTGTTATTGAAAATCCTTGTGTCATGCGCTGAACCCGGCCAACCGGCGACAACAAAGGTAAACCTCATGTCAAAGTCACACACTGCCATCACGTTTTGAGACGTATATCCATGACGACCAGTGTGGGCAACGTGTTCATCCGCTGGAACAACAACAGGTACATGTGTGCCATCAATTGCACCTATGCAATTGTTAAAATGCGGCGTGAAGCGGTTATCTAGAAGTCTTGGATGCACTGTTGTGAACTCCGGATCCGTTGGTCTAATACTATCTTTAGATAAAAGATAGACACATTGGAAGACTTCACCAAACTTTCTATTGATTGTTTCTGTTGACCTTTTGAAGTGGTTTTGAACTTGAGTAACTAACTGAGGGCCACCAACTGTCCACAAGAACATAGCCAAAGATTCTACAGAAGTCATAGTCCTAGTTGATTTCAAGCCATAATTTACAACCAAAGTTTCATGCAAACTATCAAAAATAGGCCTACTCATTCGGAACATCGAGTAACAATCCCTCTCATCACCCAGTTGCTCAACAACCCATTCATAACCAGTTAGGAGGGGTTGTCTCCTCTCCTTTTTGTTTAGATAAGTGTCGTAGTAGTGCATTCAGTTCATCTTACTGAATTTAAAAAGCTAATAGCCCACTGCTAACTCTATCTGTCCACAAGTCAGTTTTTAACAAAAACTATCTGAGATGAAAAGCTATGAACTGAACATCCTTACAAGTTCAAACATCAAGTTTTGCTAAATCCACCGAGTGGCTCAATCAGATAGCAAAGAATTTGCCCTTAGCACCTTACAGGTGGTTCCAATTTCATGTGATGAGGAGTCTTCATCCAAAGAAGTCTTGATCACGGGATCGATGTCGATCACAGTCAAGTTCTTCACAGCTCACACAATTCAGATCAACTTATCATAACCAAATCAACTACAGTTCTTCATGCTGACACTACCGCAGCGATCAAATTCCTCTTTGTGATACAAAACACACACAAAGCAGTCATGTTTTGAGTACAACAATATACCTGTGAGAGGAGGCAGAGCAGGGGAGGCGGCGCACGCGTAGCAAAGTGAGTCGGTCCAGGGGAGGCGACGGCGTCGGGAGGTGGAGGCGGAGTCGGTTCCAGAGGAGAGGCGGGGTCGGGAGGTGGAGTCAGGGCAAGGGATGCGGCGACGGTGTCGGGAAGCAGAGTCGGTGCAGGGGAGGTGACGGTGTCGGGGCCGAGGCTAAGTTGGGGCGAGAGGGGAGAGGCGGCGCGCGATCGAGGGGAGATGGTGGCGGCGGCGGTGGGGGATGGGAGATGGGAGGCGTTCGGAGGGGAGTGGGAGGCGGCCATCGGAGGGGGCGAGGCGGCGGCGTTCGGGAGGGGATCGAGAGCAGGAGGCGGCGGGTTGGGGAAGGGAGCAAGAGGCGGCGGGTTGGGGAAGGAATCAGCAGGGAGTCGGGTTGGGGAAGGAGTCAATGGGAAAAAACTGAACGGTTTGTAATTATATACCAGTGGCAATTTGAGGGTAATTTTAACGAAGTTCGGTGGCAACGAGATATTCTATTCCGCAAAAGCTAAAAAAAGCACCTCTCCCTTGGCTTATGGCTTTTAGGCTTAAATTGGCTTGAACTTATTATAAGCCGAACAAAAAAGCACCCCCTTTGTTTAGGCTTAGGCTTTTTTGCTTTTAAGCTAGACAAAAAGCTTAAACAAAGAGGACCTAAATGTATCCATGGTCGGAACACTAGTGACTTATCGACCAGCACATGTATTGATTAATGACCATGTTTTACCGATCATGAATATAGGAAGATCGAATTAATAATGTGAACACATGTTAGAGAGCATGATATTGGATTGACCCACCTTGAGACACTATTGAGATTATTATGATTTTATATGTCATCAGTTGGTCTCAAGTAATGATGATGTATAATCCTTATACCTGAGATCGGTATGGTTTTCTACTTGCGTAATAGTACACTTAAGGGTTGCTAAACGTCACTCTGTAACTGGGTAGTTATAAATGTAGCTTTCAGGTATGCTATAAAACATACGGGGGGATGTGACTGGTCGGATATAGGATTTGCTACTCCTAACAAAATAGAAGAGATATCTCTGAGCCCCTCGATGTGGTTGAATAAAGAAAGTGCATGGCCATGCCACTAGTTATCGAAGAGTCGACCACATGAAGTTATCTGTCACTTGATCGAGAAAGTATTGAATAGTCCATGGATGACAAATTATCTCACCTGGAGTTCAATCAGATATCGTAAGGCAAAGGGATTATACACAAGCAGGTCATTCAGTTCGACCAGATACATATTGGTCGTATGGAGATACGAGCTGGTCGTAGACTGGTCGAACATAATCACTAACTGATCGTAAACTGGTTGTAAGGAGTTACGAACTGGTCATGACTAAATATGAACATGTAATGTAGAGATACAAGCTAGTCGTAAGTGATAAGGACCTGGTCGTAGATCATATTGCATTAAGGTTCATCCGATATAATTTATGTGTATTCGCGAATCGTCATGTCCTGCTAGGAACCGCTAACGACTTGTGGTCGAAAAAGAGTTTTCAGTCGCAACCGATTACGCATGAACCTACAGGTCACACACTTAATGGGTTGGAACAAATGAGTTCGGATAGGATCCATCATAGGCTCTTTATAAGGGGATGCTGAGGCTATTGGAATAGACGACATGAGTTGCTCCACCGAAACGCTAGCCGCCATCTTCTCGAAGACCCTACCATGCGCATTGGTGCTGGCACACTGGCGTACGACGTTCTACCCCTAGACATGTGGATACCGTAAAGGCGTTGTTGCGGTTGCTGTTGTACTGATCGAGGAACAAGATAGGTTGCTGAAGGAGACGATCGATACCGAGAATGCTGGACGATCAACTACGACCACTACATCGATGTGCTCAACGCTGGATCAAGCTACTCCAACTTTTCTTCCGCTGCACTGCGCGTCTAGTGGTAATGATCTATGATCTTTTGCTTGCATGACTGTAACACCCCGGCTATTCGAAAGCCAAGATGTCACCTAAAACATCTAACATACATCCATAATGCGGAAGAATTTGAATAATATCAGCTAATGATATAAAGAAATCACTATTTAATAGAACCATGGCATGACATTAGTCTGAATTCAAGCAAGTGTAACGAAGGATGATCGAAGATCACAAGCAATACATAATCAATCATAACATGGAGAAGGTATCCTTTCTTCACCATTTAAATTTATTTATTACAGTTCATCACTTAACGAATGAAAGATAGAAACTAAATCATATTGTTGAACTTGATTATGGTGAATTGCAAGATTAGTGCGTGTCTACTCCCTCCCGATAGAGCCAGCATCAATGATCACCTAAAATAAACAAACAAAGCAAGAATGAGTCCGTGACTCAGCAAGTACAGTGAATAAATAAACATACCACAAATACGAACGAGACTTCATCATTAAAGAATGCGAACATACCCCGAATGAGTGTATGGATGAATAGAATGAATGGATTTGATGAAAAGAATGGGCTGCACACATGCTTATACCGGTATAGCTAGTGACACACCCGTCGGTGTGCACTTAAGCCCGTATTTAACCAAAATACGGGGATCCCAATCCCGTATGAAGAACGTTTCATACGGGTGTCCAAAATGGCCACCATGGGACGGTGGGTCTTACGTGCCCATACTGGAATTGATGGGTCTTATAATCCACTCCCGTGGAAGGCACATGAAACAGGATGCATGAACTGAAGAATGAACTATGAAAGACATCATATATATACTCATGGTTATAACACATAAGAAAAGGACATAAACTTTGAATATTCTCATGGATATCAGAAAAACACAATACAGCCATCAAGCATGCATCATACACCAAACATATGAACATCAAAGTACTTGCCTTCAAATGCAGCTGCGGTAGTAGGCAAAGAAGATGTCCCTAAACCCAAGCCTCTCGCCTACACAAGTAAGTACTCGAAATAAATACAACATATAACAGAGCGCTTTCAATAACGTTCCACAACGCCTTCCGATAACCCACAATTAACTAGTTAGCTCTAATCAAAAAGCAGACTACTCGTGCACAACCCAAACTGGACAGCAGAACGGTAAAATTATATCTATTGGTCTGGAACTCGGAATGAGGTGAGACCAATTTCTATGGATTCTTAACTGACATATCTACAATACTCTTGTTGACAAAGTAGCCCAATTCGGCCAATTTAATTTACTGACAGATAACTGAAACAGCAGAACAGAAACTGTCTACACAATTAAGACAACAGTATTAAAACGATCATAACTTTTAATCTACAACTCCGAATTAAGCGTTCTTTAACAATATCAAAAGCTAAGACCAAGGCCTACAATAATCTAGTTGGGTGAAAGCCCTGAATTATCCATTAACACACTCATATTTTAAAAGATAACTTGACAGTTTATTCTCGTCAGGATTCTGGACAGTAGAGACAAAACTAACATAACTTTTTATCCGTACGTCGGAATTCAGTGTTCTTAGCAGCCACCGAAATCTAAGAATAAGACCTAACTAACTCTAGGAGATCAACTCTTCGGATTCAGACTCTAAGTAGTCGAAACAATGTGCGCAAGAAACAGGACAGAACTGAAATTCTAACAGCAGCAAATCGATCTGACAATCCTAATCGAATTCGCATCTTCTACTAATCAAACAGCGAAGAACATCGTTCGTTACCCTTATAAAACCACAGGACATCGCTGAATTCCCCCGCGAAGAGCTCCTCTCCTCTTCTTCTCCTCTCTTCCTCCTCTTTTCTCCTTGGTTGGCGGCACCGGAAGGCTTCTTCTCCCTCCCCCCTTCTTCTTGGACAGCAGCAATGGAGGGGTGTGCAATCCGTGCCGGGTTATCAGTAGACGACGGCGCATCAGTAACACGGGGTGCTACAGTACATCTAGGGTTATAGGCTGCCCCTAATGGGCCAAGGCTATGGGCCTTTGGCCCAAGATTTAATCACCCTTTTACAGAAATTCTAAAATTCCATTTTAAATCCCAATAAAATGGTTTGAGATTCAATTATAATTCTTAGGATTGAACGGAGTATCACATTCTACCCCCCTTAAACAGAATTCGACCCCGAATTCTACTCAAAAGAATACCAACTAAACTTAATAACCATGGACACTTACCCGACGTTAAAAACTCTGGTTAAAGCTCGTACATGCGAGTTCCCAAGTCCCAAGTCTTATCACGCTTAGACCATTACAGATTATCTCAACATATATGACACAAATGTAAGATCATACTCGTTGGCCAACGGCTCTATTGAAAACTAAAGCTTTGGACCTCTCAGTACTCACTCAGCACTGGACATACCAGATGTTGCGTACCCCGCGTATGAACCCAAGATTGTCCTAGCGGTACGTCAACTTATGAATCTCCACAACTAGCGAAAACAACCCAATGTACCTTGAGTTAACCTCTCCTCTCGGTACCAAACCACAAACATGCACATAGCACACAAAACTTTTGTTCCACCTCTCAATTGAACTCTTTACTGAAAACAAGGATCACCTCCTTTAACCGGAAACATTCAATCGAATTCTTTTTAAGCAAACTCTTTTACCGGCAAAACACATCTGAATAAGAAAGATTCACATCACAACTATACGTTACCAACTGGGTGCTGAAGAGTAAAAATCCAGAATTCAGAATTTCATCAAGAAAACCTTTCCACTTTCCAAGTGGCAATTTGCGAATAAACATCACGAAAACTAAAGGGGAAAAACACTTGAATGCCCAAATCAAAAACTTTCTTTATTCTTCCTGAACCGATAAGAACCACACATATCAAAATCGAGTCAAACTCAACTTACGAAAGACATTGGTCAACAGCACAACGCTCATGCGAGAATAAAGAAAACGCTTCACTAATCAAGAAGACATCTTTTTCCTTAGTTTCACTTTTTGGAATAAAATCTCTCTCAAACCTTGGAATTCGAATTTATCGCATACCACACGGGCTCAAACCTCTTAATTTAACATCCTCAAATTAGGCTTAAACCGAAATACATCATCCACACCTTTGTGGAGAGACTCTATTGATTCCACTGAACACTCTGGAGAACTCCTTCAACTGATGATATTAATTTGATAGAAGGCACCAAAGCCCCTCAAAAGCCCATGCAATCTCATCACCTCTAACTTTCAAGAATAACACATCAGAATCCTCAGTACACCCACTCATGAACTACATCAGAAGGGTTCTATCGACAATCATTCCGCTACTCAGAATACTCCAGTTTTCTATCCCCTCTACACGCAAATCTTTGGGCGACCAAAAGTCTAGCATGAAAATAGAAAGCCCAAATTTAACCTCCGAGACCTCTACAACGAATTCCTCTTATAATAAATAGTGAAATAATCGGATTAAATCTCTAAGATCCCCACAATTCCGACATACTCACTCATTGACATCATCAGGAATCACTCACACAACATCGCGATACTTTCCAGTTGTGTTACTCTATAAAATTGATTACGGTTTCTATACATTTGATAATCCCCAACCTTTCAACATGAACCAAAGTTCTGGAACTACACTATACCATAGGTCCTACTTAGTCGAACACTATACAGTTTTACTTCGAAGCCATACATTCCATCTGAATCAACTTCCCTCCAAGAAGTTCAGGCCAAAACCAACTCATCTTCTATTACTCCTCCAATAACTTGGTAGAAAAATCTCACCCCTACAATCACTTAACCACCACCAAACAATTAACAACTTACGCTTTGTAAAACTTTGCAACACAAAACGGTTGATCCTTTCTCAAAAGAAAGAGGCGAACAAGAACAAATTTCACCACACAGGAAAATGTTGCTGCTCACAGTGAGCACAAAACCAAAAGAAATAATCTGGTAATGAAGATCTGGGAAAACGAAAGTTGAGTTCACAGCGGAGGGCACGCATCCCTCGAAAAGGGAATAGCAAATAACCACCAATAAGAAAAAATGACATTGCGATTGAAACTCGACAACTCTTGAGTGAAAAGAGCAAAAAGTTTATGAACAATTCAAATAACTACAAGTTACAAAACTTGACTCAAATTCTCAAATATTCCTACTGCACTCTTTCCTTTAACACTACAATTAATTCTTTGACTAACATCGCTTTGCCACAACGAACAAGATAAGGTCTTTAGTCCAAACCACAAGGACTAATTAAGAACCAATAAAAATTCTTCAATACGTCATATTTGTTCAGAACAGTTCAACTACACAAGAAACATGAGATCCAAATAATCTCAGCCACCAAACTCGAAACATTTCCAATTACGGGATTTCGCGGAAAGCAAGTGGATTATTCTCCTTTTAAAGGAACCAACATAACTTCTTTGATTGCAACCTCACGTTGCCAACTCAGACCAAAGAGCCTTTAGAATTAAATCACACAAATCTCTTAAGAAGCAACAGGATAATCCAATACCTTAATTTATTTAAAATAATTTCAGCTACCAGATGATTCAAGAGCTCAAAGAAAATATCACGAAAGCTAAACTTGAAATATTCTCATCTGAACGATATCACCAAAGGCGATCAAATTACTATGGGTATTAACATCAATTTCACAACAACAATTAGAAAACACTTCAAAAGACCCACGTGAAAAGAATGAGTTGATTCTTTCTCAAAAGAAGAGACAAATGAAAACAATTTTTCACCAACTAAAAAACTCATCTACCACTCGCACTGAACACGGGACCAAGGGGAAAACCAATTAAGCAATGAACTCATAGAACATAAATGGAGTCCACAATTGAATGCATAAGCCTCACAAGAAGAGAATATCGAACCTTAACAGATAAGAACAAATAAGTATTCAAAATCGAAGCACTTGCATAACTGAAGAACCATTATAACTTTGCAACATATTGTTACTCGATAAACTTCATTTACCACATAAAGCTTGAACCCCCAAAAGATCATGAACACAAAACTTGAAATTTGATCATTTAGGAAATATCACCATAGGTGATCAAATTACTATGAGAATTAACCTCAATCTCACATTCTGACGATTTAATAACATCGACAACATACACTAGTACCAAGAATCATCAAACTTTATTACTCCATCCTAAAACTTCCCAAAGGGAACACAAACCACAAGGTTGAAACAAATTTATTATAACAAGATTATGCTAAGCAACAATAATATCACAAGGCACGATATCAAAGACTACTTACGAAATTCATCTACTCAACTATTGGTGTTGCTCAACACCTTCTTCAGCGCTCATTAACAATTGATGATTGTACTAATCATGTGTGTACATACGGTACTAATTCCATTTGCAATCACATAATCATATATAAACATAGATTCACATTTCACCTTTGTTCAGAAATTATTTCAAAACATGACTAAAGATTCACTAACATAATTTTCTATAAACAAGGTTTCACGAATCGATACATCAGCACCCACCTGGTCCTTTATACAAGTTTCAACAATTTTAGCATACCAGAAAATAGATAAATCTCGCTCTTATGTAAGATCTATAGGTTCTGAACGGATATGGACAGTCTTTATTTAACATACACCATGTATCAAATACAAGGACATTTTAAATTAATCAATTTCACTTTCATGGATGGTAGTTAAGAATAATTGATTTGCACCATGCTAATAACCCAACTTGGTAACTCATATCGTAACAATTTATTCGTTTAGTTATAACTTCTCATTTTAAGCATGACAAGACATCACAAAAGGATTCTAACCTCAACGCTCGAAGTAATCCAAAAGAAACACATAAAGCCAAAGCTTTCCCATGCAAACGAACTTACAGCGGGAAACTCTCACTAACCAAGCTATCAAACGAGTAAATGAGTCATTCTTTTTCAATGAGAAAGAATGAGCAACCATGAAAACATCAATCTTGCCAATTGACAACGATCACAAGTAGTAAAAGCAACTCAACAGTCAGAAAGCAATAATTGTTTCAGAGAACCAAGAGGGATCTATTGAAAACCATAAACTATCATGGACCACAAACCCAGGAGAAATTCATCAACCACCGCAGGACAAGAATTGCCAAATTCAGAAATCAAGAAAGAGAACAACTTTCTAGAGCAACTCACGCTTAACACCTGAAACTATGGTACTCGGGGTAACTACTCCTCTAACCACGTACTGCGAACAGTGGTGTAACCTGGTGAATCCCATAGTAACAACCACGACCTCCACTTCTTATCATCCGTTAACAACATGCTTCACCAAAATACTCAATTATGAATATACAGGATCATCTCATGACAATCATAGTATTAGTTCATTAACAACAAGAACGATAGTACATAAGCAATTCAAGAACAGTTCAACATGATGAAACACACCACTAGAAATACGAATACAATGGATTATCCAAACCCCACCTACTGTGCACAGTGTGTCATTTTAATAGCTTAATAACCACGGACCTAAAGCCCACTCTGATACCAACTGTAACACCCCGGCTATTCAAAAGCCAAGATGTCACCTAAAACATCTAACATACATCCATAATGCGGAAGAATTTGAATAATATCAGCTAATGATATAAATAAATCACTATTTAATAGAACCATGGCATGACATTAGTCTGAATTCAAGCAAGTGTAACGAAGGATGATCGAAGATCACAAGTAATACATAATCAATCATAACATGGAGAAGGTATCCTTTCTTCACCATTTAAATTTATTTATTACAGTTCATCACTTAACGAATGAAAGATAGAAACTAAATCATATTATTGAACTTGATTATGGTGAATTGCAAGATTAGTGCGTGTCTACTCCTCCCGATAGAGCCAGATCAATGATCACCTAAAATAAACAAACAAAGCAAGAATGAGTCCGTGACTCAAGCAAGTACAATGAATAAATAAACATACCACAAATACGAACGAGACTTCATCATTAAAGAATGCGAACATACCCCGAATGAGTTTATGGATGAATAGAATGAATGGATTTGATGAAAAGAATGGGCTGCACACATGCTTATACCGGTATAGCTAGTGACACACCCGTCGGTGTGCACTTAAGCCCGTATTTAACCAAAATACGGGGATCCCAATCCCGTATGAAGAACGTTTCATACGGTGTCCAAAACGCCCACATTGGACCGGTGGGTCTTACGTGCCCATACTGGAATTGATGGGTCTTATAATCCACTCCCGTGGAAGGCACATGAAACAGGATGCATGAACTGAAGAATGAACTATGAAAGACATCATATATATACTCATGGTTATAACACATAAGAAAAGGACATAAACTTTGAATATTCTCATGGATATCAGAAAAACACAATACAGCCATCAAGCATGCATCATACACCAAACATATGAACATCAAAGTACTTGCCTTCAGCGAAGCGCTGCGGTAGTAGGCAAAGAAGATGTCCCTAAACCTGAAGCCTCTCTGCCTACACAAGTAAGTACTCGAAATAAATACAACATATAACAGAGCGCTTTCAATAACGTTCTACAATGCCTTCCCGATAACCCACAATTAACTAGTTAGCTCTAATCTGAAAACAGACTACTCAGGCACAACCCGAAACTGGACAGCAGAACGGTAAAAATTATATCTATTGGTCTGGAACTCGGAATGAGGTGAGACCAATTTCTATGGATTCTTAACTGACATATCTACAATACTCTTGTTGACAAAGTAACCCAATTCGGCCAATTTAATTTACTGACAGATAACTGAAACAGCAGAACAGAAACTGTCTACACAATTAAGACAGCAGTATTAAAACGATCATAACTTTTAATCTACAACTCCGAATTAAGCGTTCTTTAACAATATCAAAAGCTAAGACCAAGGCCTACAATAATATAGTTGGGTGAAAGCCCTGAATTATCCATTAACACACTCATATTTTAAAAGATAACTTGACAGTTTATTCTCGTCAGGATTCTGGACAGCAGAGACAAAAACTAACATAACTTTTTATCCGTACGTCGGAATTCAGTGTTCTTGGCGGCCACCGAAAGCGAAGAACAAGACCTAACTAACTCTAGGAGATCAACTCTTCGGATTCGGACTCTAAGTAGTCGAAACAGTGTGCGCAAGAAACAGGACAGAACTGAAATTCTAACAGCAGCAAATCGATCTGACAATCCTAATCGAATTCGCATCTTCTACTAATCAAACAGCGAAGAACATCGTTCGATACCCTTGTAAAACCACAGGAGATCGCTGAATTCCCCCGCGAAGAGCTCCTCTCCTCTTCTTCTCCTCTCTTCCTCCTCTTTTCTCCTTGGTTGGCGGCACCGGAAGGCTTCTTCTCCTCCCCTTCTTCTTGGACAGCGACAATGGAGGGGTGTGCAATCGTAGTGTCGGGTTATCAGTAGCACGACAGCGGCACTGTAACACGAGGGTGCTACAGTACATCTAGGGTTATAGGCTGCCCCTAATGGGCCAAGGCTATGGGCCTTTGACCCAAGATTTAATCACCATTTTATAGAAATTCTAAAATTCCATTTTAAATCCCAATAAAATGGTTTGAGATTCAATTATAATTCTTAGGATTGAACGGAGTATCACAATGACTTCCTGATTTACGTGGTAGAAGTTTTAAATTACCAGTCAGTGTAGCCTACCCGTATCCCTTCAGATCGTGGGCTAGATCAATTTCTTGGGTTTCAGTGCATATGTGTTACATGATGCATTTTTTGACTAATGTGTGTCAAATTACAAAGAACTTGTGCCTAGAATCGATTTCTTGGTCTATTATTACGTAGAAGGCTTGGATGTCAATGATGGTCAATGGCGAGGATGATCGGGACTACGCTTGAAGAGCTGAGGTCTAGAACAATCAAGGATGTCAAGTGAAGTCAGTAGACTCAAGCATGGTGCAAGATGGACAAGGATGACCGAACAAGAAGTTCAGCACGACGGGTTGCATCAAGCGGCACGGGGGTTGGTGCAAGTGCCATGGTGGTTCGGTGGGAGCCAAATTGGAGAGACTTGCTGACATGAAGAGAGTCGTTGACCAACCTACACATGACGAAACATGGGATTGCTTCATGATGATTGGATTTGGTCTTTGGAGAAGGATCGGGAAGGGATATTTTACTATCTTCACCAAAATACCGCCTTGGTGTCCTTTGGCAAAACCGCGGCGCAAGACAGCGCAAGGAGAGGCAGTTTAGGTCAAGTGAAGATGAAGTTCATGAAGAGACGGATTCGGGAAACCCGGTTCGTCATCCGCTCTGAGAAACGTGCGTGAGTATAGACTCTTTTGTGTGTGGGTTTAACGGATGCTTGTTAGGGTCTTCTCTTTAGACCTAGCCTCCACTATAAAAGGGAGAGGTCCAGATTTCGAACCTCTCATGACTTCTAAATGTAAACCCTAATTTGTTATTTGGGGGAAAGTAGAGTAGTTGAGGCTAGAGTTTATGAGAGATGGATTGATTTAGTGCTCTGAGCTTTTGTCCTACATGGTGGAGTGGTTGTAAATCAATAATTTGCTCAAATAAATCCAAATAATATTTTCTCAAGATGAGTCTCTTCTTGTTCTTACTCTCCCTTTGGTGACTTTTAGGATTTTGATGTTCTTTTGGTTTATGGTCGTTAGGTCTTTGGAAGTGGATACATATCCATATAAACCTAAATGAGATAATGAGGGCGTATTATGGCCCAAAACTCCATACTTAAGTGCTATCAGAGTCTTATTGTATATTGCCAATTATATCAGGCCTGATAATGCTTTTGCAGTAAATTATCTGACAAGAAATAGTTCCCAGCTTAGTAAGAGGCATTGAACGGGAATTAAAGGAATCCTTAGGTACCTGCAAGGTGCACTTGATCTAGGACTCTATTATCCCAATGGTAAGGTACAAAGGTGAAAGGTCACTCAGATGCTGGCTATTTATATGATCTCCATAATGCCAGATCACAGACTGGATATGTATTTCTAAGCGAAATACAACTATCTTTGGAGGATCTGTGAAACATTTGCTTGTTGCTATATCGACTAATCATTCAGACAAAAATGTATACTCCCTAGAGACAACTCGAGAGTGCATATGGCTTAGAAAATTGGTTCATCGTATCTAAGAGTCATGTGGTGTAGTGGTGGATAAAACTCCCACAATCCTCTATGAGGACAATGCCACTTATATTGCACAGATGAAGAATAGTTATGTCAAAACACATATGACAAAACATATATTCCCTAAGTATTTCTATCCCCATGAACAGCAGGAGAATGGGAATATAGAAATAAAGAAAACCCAGACAAGTGAGAATCTTACATATTTGTTCACAAATGTCTTACCAGCTTCTACCTTTGCAAAGCATGTTCATAACATTGGTACGAGGAGACACAAAGAGTTGGTGTCTTCATAGGGAGATATATAATCTTCGTATATTCATCAATGGATGAAAATGTGTTTTACTCTTTTCCCATTAAATGAGTTTTGTCCCACTGGGTTTTCTTAATTAGGCGGCATGTGCAATGACAAGAATATGAGCTATGTACTATTTTGTTCTTGCCTTTTTTTTCACTCGGTTTTCAAAGGAGTTTCTAATAAGGCATGAGCATGACGTTGGCAAAGTGTCTAAGAGGAAGTGTTGTATATCAGCCCGATGAAAGACTCAATTGTGTAGACACTGTACCTAAACCAAGCCCATAAGGTCTATGAGGCCCATGAGCAATTATAGTAATAGTTAATCCCACATTGATAGTTATTTGGTTACCTCACATCTCTTCTCCCTGTTTAAGTGGGCACAAGGGCTGGTTTTGTACACACAGAATTTCCAATCAATAAAATTGAGAGAGACATGGGAACTACATCTTATTCTTCTTCTTCTTATTCCTGTATTTGTGTTTGATCGTCGACAACGTGATCACCAACATACGGTGTAGGGAAGTGCTTGGCCACCAACTTAACTTACGTGACCCCACCTACTGTACATCATCCCATGTCGATCGGAGATTCGGAATGATCCCAGTACAGCACGGATTTCTGAAATCGATTAATTGCTAATTAATTAACCCGAGATCCGCCTCTTCTGTTAATTAGATCCGTTTTGCTGGCGTTTTGCACTTCTTGTTGTTGCTCCCGGGCGGTTGACTTTAACGACGCGGCCGCGAAGACTTTGTTTCCTCCAACGCTCCGAGCAGGGCAGGAGCCAGCCAGCCGTCATGATCGCGACCGCGGCGCTGCCAGCCGCCGGCCGCTCGCTGCAGGGGCTCCTCGCGGACGGCGCGGACGGCGCCGCGGACGAGCTGCGGCGGTTCGTGCGGAAACTCGACGCCACGGCCGGCCTCGCGGCCGACGCCGAGGCGAAGGAGGCCCGCGACGCCAGCGTCAGGGCGTGGCTGCGGGCGCTCCAGGACGCTCTGTACGAGTTCGGCGACGCCGCCGCCGACTTCCGCCGCTCCGCCGCCGCCGCCGCGCGGCGGCAGCAGCAGGGCCGCAGATCGGTACGCGTTCTTATTGGATCCCAATGATACTTGCCTATTTTGAAATGCTTGCTCACATGAACAGATACACCATTTAGTTGTGCCGAGGTGATTCGTTGGTTTTACAAAAGATTGAATCTTTAGTACTTGATGATGCATCTTGATTCATGTAGTGTAACTCATGCTCATAGCACACAAGTGCAAACTGCAGAGTAAAACTTTAGGCATTGTTGAAAGAACAATCTTTTTAGATGTGAGACTTTCTCCAGTCAGCGCCGGCTCTATAATTTCAAGGGCCCTTGGGCAAGCAAGAAGATAAGGGCCCGTTGAACTAGTTCTTAATATAAATATTAAAGTATATATATAGTACAAATAACAAATTACTTTGCAGTACACGTTTAGTTCATGGAACATAACTATAGTGTAATAAAACACTGAAAATAGAAACCATTATAATTACCTCAAATAAAATGTAATGCTTCAGTGCCTTGTAAAAAACCGTCTATGGGCATTTCTTGATGCAAAATCTTCAAGAACAGTATCGAGATTAATGTCGTCCAAAATATCCTTCTCAATGGTGCACATAGCTAAGCCATTCAATCTTTCCTGTGACATAGTTGACCTCAAATAATTTTTCAAAAGTTTCAATTTGGAGAAACTTCTTTTACTGATACTCATCACATGGAATAGTTAAGAGAATTCGATATGCAACGGAGACATTTGGATAGCAATCTGCAGCTTTAACAAACTGAAGAATCTCAACTGCTGACATCAATTCTTCTGGCAAAGATGCTCGCAACACTTTTAGTTCAGAGAAAAAATCATCCAAATCAACATCAGACTTGTTTTCATGAGAAAAAGATTCTACAAAAGTAGTGCAGCACTTTCGTAGATCATTATCATCCAAGGATTTCAGATTTTCTGAGTTGAATAAGAAACCAAATATTTTCTCAAATTTCTTTAGCTGCTCAAATCGACTAGTCAATGAAGCAATTGCATTATCAACAATAACTAGGAAGTACTCATATTTGAAGGATTCTATAGCTGAATGTTGTAATTCTTCAGTTTCATCATTTTGTTCATCAAAATGTCTCTTTCTTTTACCTTGACGTTTTGTAGGAAATCTTGGCTCTATGTCCATACTAGTTGCAATGGATTTTGCAGTCTCAATACTTGCATCAAAACCTTCTTCTCTGTACTTCTGGAAATATGAGATGACCCCTTCAATTTGTTTGAGAGTAGCATCTAAGCACACAATCTTAGATTGTAACTTTTTGCTCACCATGTTGATAGTAGATAAAATATCATCCCAGATAACCATACCAACTATAAATTCAAATTTCTCAAGTGCAGTTACCAATGATTGAGCATCACTTACTGTTTTTGGGTCATCAGTAGAAGTTCTTTCCACTTCCTTCAAAGCTGATATTATTTGTGGGGTTTGATACCTGATAGGTTGCACACTCTTTATTCGACTCTCCCAACGAGTATCAGATAGGGGTTTGACAGTAAACCTCTCAACATTATCACCAAAATTTTCCACCTTTTAGTAGAGCGTGCAAACAAACAAGATATCCGTTGTATAACACGAAGAATGAAATAGCTGTCTTGCAAGATTTTGCCATGTCACAAAGAGTGAGATTCAGACTATGACATGCACACGACATATATAATGCTCTTGGATTAATTTCAAGCACACGTGTCTGCACACCTTGATGTTTTCCCTTCATATTGGAACCATTATCATAACCTTGACCTCTCACATCATCAATGTTCAAATCAAGAGACCGCAATGCATCCAACAAAACATTAAAAGCCCATCGGAGGTGTCATCAACTCGCAAAACTCCAAGAAAATTCCTCTACTCTTGGAATGGTACTTGACATATTAACACAACGCACAATTAGTGTCATTTGTTCTTGATGGCTCACATCTGGGGTACAATCCAAGATAATGGAGAAATACTTGGCATCTTTGATAATCTTTAAGATATGTTTTTTCACATCATCAGCAAGAACAGCAATTAACTCATTCTGGATATTGTGGCCAAGATAATGATGATGAATTTCATTACTTTGAATGTGCCTAATATGTTCTTGCATCACAGGATCAAACTCAGCAATCATTTCAACTGTGGCTAGAAAATTACCATTGTTACGTTGATAAATTTTCTCGTTTGATCCTCGAAAGGCTAGATTTTGTTTAGCAAGAAACTTCACAGTAGAAACTATTCTTACCAGGACCTGTCTCCAACGCTCCTTTTCCTTTGCAATTTCCCGTTGCATCCCATCATCAATTGTTTGATTTTTGCTTAATCTAAGCCGAGTCTCATTCCATGTACTCATGTTTGTCAAATGCTCCACACTGTTCTCATGTTTTTTGAGTTTCTCACTGAGATGCTTCCAATCCCTTACTCCATCAGATGCAAACAAAGCCTTGTTCTGATTTGATTTGAACAACTTGCAGCAAAAACAATAAACTTTGTCCACATGTTTAGAATAAACCAACCACTTTCTGTCAACAAACTCACCATTAGATAATTTCCTGGAGTAGCAAGCATAAGAAAAACGTCTGCCACTAGGATCACAAGGGAATTGTAGATCCATTTCTCTCACAGGCCCTTTCTCAATTAAGATGTCTTTTTTGCTATTGTCAAGACATCCCCATGTTCTAGGATCAAAAATAGTCAACATCGAATCTTCTTGTTCATCAATATGTGCAGTTTCAGTATCATCTCCTCCCGGAGCCTGAGTATGATCATTGGCATCAACTTCAGCATCTAAATTTTGCTCTACTATACCACCTTCATTGGCATCGACTTCTGCAACAGGTTCATGCCCCTGATCTTGACTGACTTCAGCATTACTTTTACTTGACATCGCAAAAACTTATGTAGAGCACCCTCTGCGATTCTACTGAATCTTCTTGTTTTCTTTTTTTTTTCTTTTCTGAGCACCCGACAAATGCTTCTTAGGTAACATCTATCATATTCAAATAAATACATTGAATTAGAAATTTATAACCCTAGGCAAATAATTAAATTGGAAAAATACTAATCTATTGGCCTATTGGGGTGTTGCTGTTGCTTACCGTAATACCGTGAGGAGCAAATTGGATTTGGATGGCGTCCTTGCCACTTGCCTTGCCGCTGCCGATCGCGATCGCCACGCCAGGGTGAGGATTGAGGCGGGTAGCGCGTCGATGGCGATGGGCGGGCGATGTCGCGGCGGCGCTGCGGTCTACGCAATGATAAAGCGAACGTCGCTCACGCCGCTGGGCTCGCTCGATGGATCGATACGTAGAATAGGACCAGAAGAACCTACGGCTTGCAGGCTTGAGCTGGTTTGTTATGGGCCATCGAATGCTTATTATATATCAAATACAAAACTATATGTACTAATTACCTATATGGTCTTGGGCCTGACTCCATGGGCCCACGGCGATCATGCGCTGCCCCCCTAGAGCCGGCCCTGTGACTCCAGTTCTTGGAAGGTACCTTCTCTCTAAAAAAGATCAACCTTTATTTGCAACGGGCAACTTAGGATTAGGAAATTTTGTAAACATGACTAATTTAGTAAACCTTCTCTCTAAAAAAGATCAATCTTCATTTGCAAGGGGCAACTTAGGATTAGGAGATTTTGTAAACATGGGTAATTTAGTAATGGCAAGAGCCCGAAAATTTATGGTAAGTACAATTTTGTAGGTGCCAGTCTAAAATTTTCACCATTTAATATGGTAAGTACTTTACTAAAATTATTGTAAGTACGATTTTGTAAAAGCCGGAAATTATTAAGTTAATCATTCATATGGCAAGTGCGATTTTCAAAATGCCGGCGCTAGTCTAAACATTTCACATTCTATGTAATTGATAACTATGTAAATGTTTCATACACTACGTAAATGATGCTTCACGGCACAAATATGCCTGACCAGTGGCCGCCATTGCAAACCCCTTATGCTAGTGATGTTGCTTCATGAGCCTAACAGATCTTCTCACAATTCTCGTCGTCCATTGCCAACCCCTTTGTACCGTTGATTGCCATAATTAACCCACAATATGTAAATGTACATAGTGAAAAAAAACCATGTAAATTGCTCTGAGATCACTACATTGCTGGCTCACCCAATAATTTTTCAACGGATCTGATAGCAAGTTATCTCAAAATTGACATTTCATAACATCCACAAATCATCTCACAATCACAAAATCACCTGGAGGTGATTGGCCAAACTGAAGGATAGATCTTCCTAATTAAGTACTCAATCAGCAACCAATCACAAAATCACATGTGCTTTTATCAACTTACCCTTCTCCTTCTGATTTGATAAGGATACAAAATTACTTATCTAACCTTCCACCTAATTTTTAAGTTAATACCTGGCCCACAGTTTAAGTACCTTTGTATAGGTACTTTTAATTGTGGATCATTGGATTGTAACTAATAGATGGCTCACGTACCTAACAAGCACCGGAGAAAATCTCTTTAGTGTATGCAGTAGACTTGTCAGCCAAATTCATGTCAACGGTTACTTGGCGCTAGTGCAAGTGTGGAACAATCACTGCCATGAGTACCCTCTTGCGCGCTCAAGCAGCACTGTATCTTTTCACCTAGTTGCTCAACTTTTGATTCACTGCATGATACCCCCAATGCTCATGCCTTTAATCGCATGCCTTGCTAGCCATTACAAAGAGCTCTTATTAGGTTGTTTTATCGATTTATGCAACCTCCGAAAATTAAAAAGAAAAACTCAACCAGGAGATAACCAATGGCATGTTGTATCCATAATTTTTCTAGAATAAAAATGTGCATACATGAAAACATTAGTGTTTTCTCTGAGTTCTTTTGTGGGTTACTAACAACAAATACATGCAATGTGAACAGTTTCGTCATTGGTTTCCGATACCACCAAATGTCAATGGGATCAGGTACAAGACTCTCAAAATCAGTATCAGCAGCCTGAATGCGAAAATGGATGGCATTTTACAAAAGGGTTCTGAACTAGGCCTTCAAGTTCTACCAACCAACCAGCATGGCCCAAATGAAATGCCCGAATTTTCTGGGGATGTGGCACCTGATGATGATACTGTGGGAGACATCGAAAATGAGAAAAATAAATTGATTGACATATTGACAGACAGGCAAAGTGCAAACATCGTGACCACAATTATTGGGGGTAGTGGAATGGGAAAAACTACACTGGCACGGAAAATACATGATGATCACCGCACAAGAAATGCTTTCAGTGTTGTTGTATGGGTGAGTGTTTTCAATGACTTCAATGATATTGCATTACTGTCTGCAATTGTAAAGGCTGCTGGTGGAAATCCCAGAGGAACAGAAAACAGGATGCAACTTGAGGCCATGCTGGCTGCCATACTTGGAGGAAAAAGATTATTACTAGTGCTTGACGATGTGCGCAGTCATCAAATTTATGAGAATTCCCTAGAGGTTCACTGGCATGTTTGTGGTCATGGAAGCCGAATGTTGATCACCACTCGAGATGAGAGTGTCGCGGCAAAAGTGAAGGCGACTTACATCCACCAGGTAAAGGAATTGACTTTTCGGGATTGTTGGTCCTTGCTTTGCCGTAATGCGTGTCTCGATGAGAACTTTCATGGAAACACTTTAAGGAACATTGGCATAATGATTATCCAAAAGTGTAACAAGCTTCCAATGGCTGTGAAGATTATAGGCGCTGTCCTAAGAACAAAGGAGCAAACCCGAGAGGCCTGGCAGAGAGTGTATGAAAGTGAAGGATGGTCTTTCAAGGACCTTCCAGATGATGTTCATGGCTTAACTGGGGCCATCTATTTGGGCTACCATGATTTGCCATCACATCTGAAGCAATGCTTTCTTTATTTATCGCTATTCCCTGAAGGCTCTGTCATTAGGCAGCAGTTCGTAAGTCAACTGTGGATTTCAGAGGGTTTCATTGAGGAACAAGATAACTGCAATCTGGAAAAGACTACAGAGGAGTATTACAGGGAGTTGGTATCAAGAAACCTTCTGCAACCTGAAATTGGAAATCATGACGTGACAAGATGCACAATGCATGATCAGATCAGATCCTTTTTGCAGTTCCTTGCCAAAGATAAAATTTTCTCTGGTGAGATGAAGCCTAGCAGTAATGGAACTTCCAGCGAAGGGTTGCGACACATGTGGATTAGAAGCAAGGAAACGACATCTACCCAGGAAGAAATAGGAACTATGACCAGCTTGAAGACAGTTATTCTCTACAAGAACCCGTTGGGCAATCGTGGCTTAGACAAGCTATTTAAGGGGCTCAAATATTTGCAAGTGCTGGACCTTGGTGGTACTGAAATTACGTACATTCCGAGGACATTAGAATTTCTACTTCACCTTAGGCTCCTAAATCTTTCACTAACCCGAATTACAGAGCTTCCAGAGTCTATTGAGTATCTGAGAAATCTACAGTTCTTGGGTCTACGGTACTGCAATTGGTTGCACACTCTTCCAAAAGGAATTGGCAAGCTGCAAAGTTTGCGAAATCTCAATCTTCGAGGAACTAGCTTGCATCAAGTCCTACCAAGTTTGGTAAATCTGAAGCAGCTCTCTACGCTACATGGTTTCATAGTAAACCGCACACCCATGCCTAAGGATGATCCGAGTGGGTGGCCTTTGGAAGACCTAAAATCTCTAAATTCATTGAGAAGCTTGCAGATTCTGAAGATAGAAAGAATCTCAGATCGTTCCAGGGCACAAGAAGCCATGCTGGTGACGAAGTATCACCTTAAGGAGCTTGAGCTATGTTGTAGCACTGATGACAGACAGGCTGAAGTAAAAGAGGAGGATGCTAGGACGATAAAAGACATATTTGATTGCCTTTCTCCTCCTGAATGTCTGAGATCTCTTAAAATAGTGAGCTATTATGGAAAACTTTGTCCCAGTTGGCTACCTGACCTCATAAACCTCCAGCAGCTTGTTCTTACTGATTGCAAATTCTGTGAGCATCTCCCGAACTTGGGCCAGCTTACTCAACTAAAGTTCCTTGCCATAACCGGCTGCTCCAAGTTGCTTACCATTAAGCAAGAGCCAACAGGTGCTCATCATGCATTTCCTAAGCTAGAGCAGTTGCACCTTAAAGACATGCCGAATCTTGAGTCATGGATAGGTTTTGTAACTGGTGATATGCCTTCCCTTGTGAAATTTTGTCTGGAGAGTTGTCCCAAGTTGAGGCACCTCCCATCTGGTCTCATGTACTCCAAAGTCCTGACAAGCATGCAGATACACCATGTTGATAGCCTGCAAGTCATTGAGGACTTGCCTGTGCTCAAAGAATTGGCTCTCCAAGCCTGCAATGAACTTACGAAAATCTCAAATCTTCCATTACTTGAAGTTGTGATACTCATTGGCTGCTCTAGATTGAAGGATATCAATGAAGTCCACCGTCTAAGTCACGTCCGTATTGTAGATAGAGAACTAAGAGAGCTTCCAGTTTGGTTGGCAACACATGCCTCCTTGCTGCAGACATTCACTATAGTTGGCACAGCAGAACTTCTTGAAAGATTGCTTCCCAATGGTGAAGATTGGGAAATCATTCGTGACATCAACAAAGTTCATGGAAACTTACCTGACGAATCTCCTTTCTTCACTTACACAAAGAACACTGCGGATTTCCATGTTGAACAAAGAATCGGAGAACGAAGCAAGCCGCCTGCTATGTTAGCAGCTGGAATTGTGCATGAAGCCCCAACCATTCCACTTGACAATTCCGTTGACATGACCGGTCGAATTGGTGTGCCTAGAGTAGCTGTGAACCGGACATCGAAGTTGAAGAGGGTCATAAGACAATACCTCGCTCCCTACCTTATCATGGTTATGATTGTCATACAAGTCCTTTCCTATTCGTTGCAGAATAAGACGACCAGAGAGATTTGGCTCATTCAGACCCTCTTCATCTTCTTTGCAACTGTCTTCTTGCTGTTTCTTGTATTTCTTGACTGATGGTTTTCTCCTGCCAAAATTGAGACCAGATGAAACAGAAAAGGGGGAAGAAACCACAAATGAACTTGAAAGTTCACTTTACACCAAGGGTGAAGGATGGGTGAATGGCAGAATGTGGGGAAAGATTCTACAGTTGCTACTTACTGGTGCATAGGAGAAGACACAGATACGATGGGGTTAATCAAGGCACTCTTCTGTAATTGGATGTGATGCAGCCTTATGGAAACATCGTATTTGCGAAATAAATTTCCTGGACATAAATAAGACCTCATATTTAACATAGCCAAGGCCCAAGTTAATGGTCTTCCCCATCTATCAGTTGCCTTTTACTGCAAAACTATTCCGACGAGATGCTCTTTTTTTTCCTTCTTTTGCCATGCGATATCTCTTCACTTACTTGCATGGCTTTAGTCTCTCTTTTTTTTTAGAGAAAGAAGATGGGCTTCAGTCTATACTGCAGAACGCAGCCACAGCAAAACAAAACGACAGGCCGGGTCAACTTATGGCCCGTTTTATTTTGCCGTCTGCGCCGCCGAAGCCCTAAAAAGAATACGCTCATTACACATAGATGTCCATCGTTTGCAGATCTCATCGATCAGATCACTGCTTCACTGTGCATCCTCCCTAGACGATGGCCGGCGACCGCCAGTCTGACCACTCCGTGTCAGGAGCTGAAGAACGATGGAGTCTGAAGCCAAAAGAAGTCATCGCCGACTTACTTCATCGAAGCGGTACACTATGGACGACTGAGATGAGACCTATGCTGGAGAGTTACGAAGATCCAACGATCAAGAAAGCAAGTAGTAAACACTGTGTGTTGGCGCGCTAGTTACTGTTGCTTGTAATGTCCTTGTAGCTAATGAACACTTAGCCTAATGCGAGCTTAACCAGCTAAGCACTATATAAGCTAGTTGATGCTCCTTGTAAGAATCATTCTTGATATTATGCGAAAGCAAACCCTAGTCGCCTCATGCACTTGTTCATCTTAGTCTCATCTCAATTCTCTGATTCTCTCACCCGATTTCCCCTCTGTATCAAACGATTCTTCTCGGTCTTCTTGGAGTCTGACAAGATGGCATTAGAGCTTCGTTCTTTGTCTCAGATCGGACCTTGAGCAGTCTAAGCAAGGGTTTGGGAACTCGTTTCCCTATAAAAAATTCTGGAGTTCAGGCTGTTCTTGAGTGGATTTAGGGGTACTGTGAGTTGGTGTTCATAGATCTGTATTGGGTTAGGGAAATTTCTTGTTTCCTTTGTAAAATCCCTGGTCAGATTTGTGAATCATGAGGATGGCTAGACACGGAAAGGACGATGAAGTGGAGGAAGGAAGCCAACCGTATGCCACCAGGGTGGAGTTGGAAGATGTAAAGAGAAACGTGGATCTCATCAGGAAGGGCCAAGTCGAACACAATCAACAGATGGAGCAGCACAACAAGCACATGGGGCAACTAACTATGGTTGTTAATGCCTTGGTGATTCAAGCTACATAGAGAAATGAGGAGAATGGAGAGCCATCCGACATATTTTCGAGCTACAGAGGTAACTATGGACATCATTACTCCCCTCACTTAGTTGTTTCTTCACCATCTAGTTTTGCTAGGTCATATGGATTACTCCCCTCCCTTAGTTGTTTCTTCACCGGCTAGTGTTGCTAGGTTGTATGGATTGGTTGTGCATACTAGTGATGTTAGTGCGAGCCTGGTTCACTATGCAACGTCTGCTAGCACAACTCAGGTTCCAGAGGCTATGAACACTAGTGGCATTCTTGTACGAGAGGGCAATAGGAACCCTCACTTATCCCAGGTGCTTATGAGTACCCAAGTACCACCCTTATTACCTCACCGTGTAGGCACAAATCCTGAAGGCCTCAATTTGCAGTTTGGTACAGCGCATTGCTCGGTGCAAGCTGTCCCAGGAACACGACAACATTGGGCCACTAGAGTAACCAGTTCTCCTACTTTTAATGAGTATGCCAACCTTGATCTGGAAGAGCAAATAGGACATAATGGTAGCAGAGGGAATCAGCATGAGAACTACAATCATCAAACCTTTGCGAGAAGCCCCAAGATTAACATTCCAGAGTTCAGTGGTGATCATGTTGATGCTTGGATCAAGAAGGCTAACAAGTATTTTTGAGATAGCTAGAGTACCAATGAATCCGAGAGTGGAGATTGCAGTGTTATATCTAGTGGACAGGGCTGAAACCTGGTGGATAGGTTCAGGTATCAATGTGGACAATCTGTCCTGGCATCAGTTGTATGGAGATTGGAAAAAGATTTGCTGAAGAGTCAGTTTATGATGTAGTTGCTTCATTCCACTCAGTGAAACACCGTACCACTGTATCAGCTTACATTGACAGAATTGAGGAAGTTATGGCATTAGTACAAAGGGACACCCCTTATTTACCAGAGGACTACTACATTAGAAGCTTTATAGCAGGACTGAAAGATTATATCCAGAGCCATTCTCATTTACAGAATCTAGTGACCTTAATAGATGCACATTGGGTGGCCAAGAGGTTGAAGCAGTCAAACCCATTCAAGAAGGTGGAGCCTAGTGCTTTCAAGGGAAGTTTCAAAAGTAATCCCAATTGGTTCAGTAACAAAAGTGGTACTACCTACAAGGCTAATAGGCTTGAACAGAAGGGAGTCTCCAATAAGAATGTTGCTGCAACCAATGCTCCAAGGAATGATGGCAAGTGTTTTAGATGCAATGAAAAGTGGTATCCTGACCATAAGCAAGACTGCAAGATGAATAGGCAAGTGAGAGCCATGGTTACTCGAGAAGAAGAGGAAGAAGAAGAAGGTGGTGCACCTGAAGAAAATTCCCAAGAATCTAATGAAATGGAAGAAGAAGCTCAGGAAGAGGGAGAATATCCATTCCAGTTATCTGTACATGCTGTTTAGGGTACTAGTTCAATCAATCAGACATTTACTCTTCTAGTCCACACGGGCAGGACCAAGGGAACTGCATTAGTAGATAGCAATGCTACTTTCATTGATACGGAAATGGCTATTAAGGCTGCATGCCTAATTCAAAATAACCCAGAAGTAAGGGTTATAGTGCCTAATGGTGAAACATTGTGGAGGAAAGCCAAGTGTAAGGATTGCAACTATACTATACAAGGGAGAAATTTTCATATACTTTTAGGGTATTAGACCTGAAAGGATATGACTTCATATTGGGAGCCGATGGGAATAAAATAAAAGCCCTATTGGTCACAACGTTAAGACTAGGGAGTTCTGTATAACTCATTATGGTAGGATCAATGTTACTTTTAAGGATGAAACCTTACTAGCAGCCAACTATATTGTGTCAGTAGAAAAGCTGCAGAAATTAATGGAAAAGGGTGTGGTACGAGCAGTGGTGTATGCTTGTGCACAAGGGCTGAATCTCATAAACTTGTATCCATCACAGCTAGTATTGCACCAATACTGCAGAAGTTTAAGAAAGTTTTTGAACCCAATGAATTGCCTCCTAGTAGAAGTTGTGACCACACTATTCCCTTAGGTTGAAGAGAAGCATGTGAACCAGAGACCATACAGACTGCCTTATTATCAAAAGAATGCCATAGAGGGAATTATTAAGCAACTATTGAATTCAAAAACTATTAGGCCTAGTGTCAGTCCTTATTCCTCTCCTACAATATTAGTTAAGAAAAAGGATGGAACATGGAGGATGTGTGTTGACTACATACAACTTAATGCCAATACCATTAAGAACAAGTACCTAATCCCTGTCATAGAAGACCTACTGGATGAACTTCATGGAGCTACTATTTTCTCAAAGATTGATATAAAGTCTGGCTATCATCAAGTTAGAATGAGGGAAGGAGATGTTAAGAAGACAACATTTAGCACTCATCTAGGACATTATGAGTTCATTGTTATGCCCTTTGGGCTAACTAATGCCCCTGCAACCTTTCAGGCCTTAATGAATGAAATACTATCATAGTTTCTGAGAAAGTTTGCATTGATTTTCTATGATGCCATCTTGGTATATAGTCTGTCTATGGAAGAACATGGGCAACATTTGATTCAAGTGTTGGAAATCCTCATAAAACATATATAATCTCTATGCAAAGATGAGTAAATGTGCTTTTGGTAATAAAAAAACAAATTGAGTACCTAAGCCATATCATCAATGGGGAAGGTGTAGCTACTGACCCTGCCAAGATAGAAGCAGTAGTGCAATGGCCAACAACCCAAAGTGTCACTCAACTCAGGATCTTCTTGGGTCTCACAGGCTACTACAGAAGGTTCATACAAAATTATCGTGTTATCTACAAACCCATGTTTGAAGCCCTCAAGAAAAATGCATTTATTTGGAATGGATCTAAGAAATCATCCTTTCTCAGATTGAAGGAGGTAATGAAAAAAAAAGGCCCTGTACTTGTCTTACCTGATCACAGTCAGCATTTCATTTTTGAGGCAGATGCTAGTGGATATGGCCATTGGGGCAGTTCTAATGCAAAATCACAAGCCCATTGCATTTATGAGCAAGGCTCTAGGCCCTAAGACAACAACATTTTCAACTTATGACAAAGAGGCCTTATCCATCATTGAAGCTCTCACGAAGTGGAAATACTATTTTGCTGGGTCTACACTAATCATTACAACATACCGACAAAGTTTGAAGTATATCTAAGAACAAAAACTGATAGAAGGTATTCAACACAAATTATTAGTGAAGTTGTTGGGATACAATTACAGGGTTGAGCACAAACAAAGAAGGGAAAATAGGGCAGCTGATGCTTTGTCCAGAGTTGTCAATAGGGAACAACTTGGTGTCATTTCAGCTGATGTACTTGTATGGATTACAGAAATCTTAACTAGTTATGACCAGGATGAATACTACAAGGAATTGATTACTAAGTTGAGGGTGGATCCTCAGGCTGAACCTAATTAGATTTTAAAAGGAGGAATCCTAAGATACAAGAACAAGGTAGTGGTGGGTACAAATTCTGAATTGAGGCAACAACTGATTATGTCTTGCCATACTTCAGCACTAAGGGTAACTCTGGTGAAAGCTACTTATTAGAGGATGAAACTACTTTTCTATTGGGTTGGCATGAAGCAGGCTATCATAAACTTTGTCAAAGAATGCCCAATTTGCCAAAAGAACAAATCTTAGCACACTCTGTACCTAGGGTTGTTACAACCTTTACCAGTCCCTAATAGAGCTTGGACCCACATTTCAATAGACTTTATTAAAGGTTTGCCTAAATCTGAAGGGAATGAGATAATATTGGTCTTAGTGGACAAGTTTACCAAGTACTCACACTTCATTACTATGAGTCATCCCTTTAATGTTCAACAAGTGGCCCATGAGTTCCTTGACAATGTGTACAAGCTACATGGATTACCTATTGTGATTGTTTCTAACAGAGACAGGATATTCACTAGTCATCTTTGGCAATACTTGTTCAAGTCCCTAGGAGTTAAATTGAGGTTTAGCACAACTTACCACCCCCAATAGATGGACAAACTGAGAGTCAATCAGTGCCTGGAATGCTATCTCAAATGCATGTCATTTGCCAGCCCTAAGAAATGGAAGAATTGGATGTCTTTAGAAGAGTGGTGGTATAACACTAGCTATCATACTAGTATGAAAATGACCCCCTTTCAAGCTATCTATGGTTTCCCCCCTACAATGTTCACTGAGGTTATGCTTCTTGACTCCCCCATGAAGAAGTGAGAGGATTAATGGAGAGAAGACAATTAGCAAATCAAGTCGTCAAGGATAATCTGATCAAGGCTCAAGAAAGAATCAGTAAGGATGCTAACAAGAAAAGGAAGGAAAGAGAATTTGTGGTAGGAGATATGGTTTATCTCAAGATTCATCCATACAGACATACTTCCCTCAGCTTGCACAGATCCTTGAAATTGTTTCCCAAGTTCTATGACCCATTCGGAGTAGTGGAGAAGATTGGTAAAGTTTCTTTTAAACTACTCTTGCCTACCGGTTGTCAATTGCACCCTGTATTTCATATCAGTCAACTTAATAAGCATCTAGGCTTCCCTTTCAGGTACTTAGGTATTCCAATTCACTATAGAAAAATAAGGAATAGTGATTGGAAAGGGATTGAAGATAGAGTTGAAAAGAAACTTAGCAGTTGGAAAGAAAAAATATGTCTGTTGGTGGACGATTAGTACTTATTAACTTGGTGCTAAGTAGCTTGCCTATGTTTATGTTGTCTTTTTTTTAGATTCCTAAAGAGGTTCTCAAAAGACTTGATTTTTATAGATCTAGATTTTACTAGCAAAGTGACAGTCTTAAAAAGAAATATAGGCTTGCTAAATGGAGTTTAATGTGTACACCCAAAGAGCAAGGTGGTCTAGGCATTCAGAATTTAGACACAAAAAATAAAAGTTTATTAGGAAAATAGCTTTTTAAGTTGCTTAATGAAGAAGGGGTATGGCAAACTTTGTTAACAAGGAAATATTTGGGTGATAAGAGTCTATCGCAGGTGTTTAACAAGACTGGGTCTTCCCACTTTTGGTTGGGTCTAATGAAAGTGAAGGATCTTTTTTTCAATTTGGTTCATTCTAGGTTAAAAATGGAATGCAAACTAGGTTCTGGAAAGATATTTGGTTAGGAGACTCTCCACTAAAAAGACAATATCCAATCCTCTATCATGTGGTGAGGAAAAAGGATGATACAATAGCTAATATTATGAGATCGGCTCCTTTAAATATTTATTTTCGCAGACCTATTATTGGGCCTAAGTTACAGACTTGGAATGAGTTAATTTTGAGAATTGCTAATTTACAATTAAGTTCTCAAAATGATATTTTTAGATGGAATTTGAATAAGTCTGAACTATTTTCGGTACAGTCTTTATATGCGGCACTTATTGGAAATTATAGAGCCCCCATTAGGCACTTTTGTTGTTACTTAAAATTCCATTAAAAGTGAAAATATTCCTATGGTATCTCAAAAGAGGGGCAGTATTAACTAAAGATAATCTCCTTAAAAGAAATTGGAGGGGAAGTAAAAAAATGTTGTTTCTGTATTTCAGATGAAACAATTCAGCATCTTTTTATTGACTGTCCCTTTACACGTCTTGTTTGGTGGGTTGTTCAATGTGCGTTTAATTTATCTCCTCCTTTGAATATAGCTAACATGTTTGAAAATTGGTTAGCCGGTATTCCAAACATTTTAAAAACACAACTCCTTGTGGGAGCTAGTGCATTATGTTGGTCTATTTGGTTATGTCGAAATGATGCTGTTTTTGATAAATAAAAAAAGGTTATCACTAATCCTTTGCAGGTCATCTTATTGAGTGGGCACTGGATGAGGGCATAGGCAAATTTGCATAAACCGACCCAGAAGGAGTCCATGTTGAGCGGCAGTGCCAGGTTAGAGTATGTGGCGAAGCAAATCTTCAACAATCATGGGTGGCAGTGTAGTAACAGGATTTGTAATGATTGAATTTAAAGTTCAGTCGTCTTTTGATTGTAAGGCTTCGAGTCACTTTTAATTATTATTATTTTTTGCCACTTTAGAACTTGGATCTTTATAATAAATTGGGCTATGTGCATCCTTAATGCAGAGGCCGGGAGAGTTTTTTCTCTTCCATTATCTAAAAATAAGCATCTAGAACCCAAGGTTATTCCAAGTTCTGAACTTCCTCTTGTCAACAATGATTGTAATGTGAAGGTATACCTTGATGCCATTCTGGAGAGGAGAATAGTGCCTAGAAACAATGAACCAGTGATACACTGGCTGATTCAATGGATTAACTTGCTGCTTGAAGCTGTTGTTGGAATTAATATAGGCCAGGCCCAAATATTATATTCTAATTAATTCCTAGTAAATCTCAAAGGCTCATGTGCAAGTGCTAAAAATATTTAGTCCCACATGGAGGGATTAAGGGGAGTAACACCAATTTAAAAGGTGGAACATGGTAGCCCCTCTTGTGGAATTGGAAAGAGACTACACATGCGCGCGCTCGCTCGCCTCGCCGAGCCGTGCCGAGCCGAGCTAAGCCGAGCCGTGCGGTGCGGTGCGGTGCGGTGCGTGTGCGTGTGCGTGTGCGCGGGTACGCAGGCGTGTTGGGTGCAGACGCGATTTTCTTTATCTATTCGAAAATCGAAGCGCACTGGCTTTGAGGGTGACTGTTGGTCTCTGGTCTCTTTGTTTTTGGCCATTAAAAAGAACAGAGTGCTGGTCCTTGATTGTGACTGTTGGCCTTTGGTCTTCCGCAATCGCCCTGATTGTGATTGTTGGCCTTTGGTCTTCGGACGATCGCTTGATGGTGATCATGGCCTTTGGTCTTCGACGATCGCCTGATGGTGACTGTTGGCCTTTGGACTTCTGACGATCTTTGGACTCTCTGTCTTTTGACTATTTAAGGAGACTGAGAGGATTGGCTCTGGTTAGAGTTTTTTCACTTCCACAGTTTAGATTTCCACAGTACTTGTTGCTGTCTTTGGCGATCTCCATCCCGGCGAGGCGCGTGTACGGTCGCACCGGGAGAGCAGGCCTCCGGAACCTCGTCCTTGAAGGCTTGCACGAGCGAGGACGAATAAGGTTTTTGGGGAGCGTTCGCGCGACTGCTCGCTGCTACATCTACATCAAGTGTACGACTACAACTCTCTGCTACGTTCTACATCGACTACACGACTCTCTGCTACGTTCTACATCAACTGCACGACTACGCGACGTCCACTACATCATGACGAACAACGACATTATCAAGAATGCTGGTGCTACTTCTTCTTCTGCTGAATCTGGGTATGTTACTTGGGTTGCTTTACTATTTGTTGTTGTCATGAACACTGAGATAGATATGCTATTTTCTGTCTTTCTAGAAATTAGTATGCCTATAGTGTTCGTTCATACCTCCTTTGTATTTGTGAAAATAGCTAGAGTATTTTCTATGTTTTATCTAGCTTATTTCTGGATTAAAGTAATTCGAAAAATGCTTATATACTCATCAGCTGTTACTTGCGAGGACACTGACTTCATCTCGCGGGTCTTCCCAGATTTCCATTCTTGAGGACAAGAGTGTTCGGAAGAAGTGGGAGATTGTCAGGAGTTGAACGCTGGAGTCTGAAGCCAAAAGAAAGCTATTGCCGACATCACTTCATCGAAGAGGTACACTATGGACAACTGAGATGAGGCCTACGCTGGAGAGTTAGAAGATCCAATCATCAAGAATGCAAGTAGTGAACACCGTGTGTTGGCGCACTAATTACTATTGCTTGTAATGTCCTTGTAGCTAATGAACGCTTAGCCTAATGTGAGCTTAACGAGTTGAGCACTATATAAGTTAGTTGATGTTCCTTGTAAGAATCATTCCTCATATTATACGAAAGCAAACCCTAGCCATCTCATGCATTTGTTCATCTTAGTCTCATCTCAATTCTCTGATTCTCTCACCCGATTTCCCCTCTGTATCGAGTGATTCTTCTCGGTCTTCTTGGAGTCCTGACACTCCGACGACCTCCTGTGGCGCATCCTCTACTTCGCGCCCACCAAGGAGGGAGCAGCCACCAGCGTGCTCTCGTGGCGGTGGCGCTAGCTATGAAGCTCGCCACGCAAGTCTACGAGGACGAGGATAAGCTATTCTTCTCCAGGCATGATGCCTTCATCCACGTCGTAGAGGCTGCGCTCGCCGCCCACGGCCACCCCGTCGGAGGCTTACCTTCCATGTGGAAGCGCAGAGCGGAATTGCCATCGAAAAGTTACTGTATCTTGTCGATGACTGCTCGTGGTCAGAACACAACATGATCGATGACGTTCTTGACTTCTTTCCAATCCGGCGGCCCGCGGTGTCATGGAAGTGGAATCCCGTCACCGCTAGCCCAACGACTGTGAAGTCGATTCGAGCATAGGGATCTACGAGCTCAGCCCTACCTCCCTATCATCCGAGGCACTCCGCGTGCTGGCGTCACCAACTGCAGCAACCTCACGGCGCCCACCGTCGTCGCCTTCCCGCGGCTGGCGGCGCTGCGGCTGTGGCTGTGCACTGAGTCGTTCAAGGATCTCCAGTGCATCATCGACTCCGTGCTAAAGCTCGCCACCTTGCAGCTCGAATATGTCCTTCTCGCCGGAACAAATGATGCAGCATGAAGATACCATGTTGATCCGGATCCACCTCTAGGAGGATGCGCTCGTCTGCGCTTCCTGGTAGCCACCACACTTGTACCAGCGCAATGCAGCTGGGTGCAACATGACAATAGGCTAGGCGGCATTGAGATCGACGCACCGAAGTTAGGAGACCTCAGATACAAGGCGACTCTCCAGCAATTCTCTCTCAAGTCATAGGCGCTGGACATGACTAGGGCGGAGCCTAGTGTAGACCAACAAGCGTTGCGGTCTCCTCTTTTATTTTAGTGATTGTCTATGCGCTAATGGAAGATCTGTTAGCTATAATCTTGACCTAATTGTTTATTTGCATGTAATGACATCATCATGGCTAGAAACTGCAGCACTAGTGGGCACTAGAAACGGTAGCACTAGTTTCTTGTGTGTTCATTGCCCGTAGTGGGTACTAGAAAAAGCAGCATTAGTTGTAACGTAGAGTGTTTCTTGATGTATAAAATGACAAGGAAAAAATCAGAAAAGTTTTGTGCAATTGGGCAGCACCAAAAATTGTCTCATGCATTCACTTCTCCAGTGTGTGTGTGTGTGTTCTAGAGAAGAAACAATGAGCGAGTTCTCTCCGGGAGCTGGGCTATCAATTGGTATCAGAGCGAGGTTTAATGTGAGGAGTGCCCACCTGGTAGCGCCGGCGGCAAGGCACGGCGCAGCATGATACTCGGCGGAGCGGGTGAACCTGGCGATGGCGCAGAAGCTGTTCGAGGACCAGCTGGAGCCCAACGTGGAGTGGCTGTCCAAGGTGCTCACGACGAACGTGTCGGCGTTGCCTGGAGGCGACGGCTTCGGGCATGGCATGGCCGCGGTCCAGCGGCTCGGCCCCAGGCGGTGCGACAGCGGCTCGGCCCAGGGCATGCGCGGCGCGGCTCCGGGCACAGCGGTGCTTGGCGAGCACGACGGAGACGCGGCGCAAGGTGCAGAGGTGCACAAGGCGTGGGGCGCGGCGCACAGCAGCGGCTGCGAGGGCGACGAGCGTCACGGTCAAGAGCGGGTGCGTATGAGCGGGCGCCAAGACAGGCAGCTGCAGGCGCGGGTCTGCGCAGAGTGCAGGCGTGTGCAGCAGCGGCCAACCCAGTCGTGCACAGGGCGTGGGCGTGCGCGTGAGGCACAAAGTGACGCAGGTGCACGGGTGTGCGCATGCGAGGGCCAACTGGTGGTGCAGCGCCACGCAGGGGTGCCGGCGACGAGCCGGCTACAGCATCATGTGCTCAGGAGCACGATGACTAAGGTCCGCGCGGCCATGGCGAGGCCAGCACGGTGTGCTAGAATCGCATGTGATGTGTGCACCGATGGCGGCGACGTGATTACCGCGGAGTTGACCGACGACGGCAGTCTCCACAGGAGGTGGAGGCCGACGGCAGCAAGGTGAGGCGGTGCGAAGCCGCCGGAAAGCGAGTCGGCATGACAAACGACGATGGACGCACCAATGACAGACTCCATGAGTGGAGGCTAGAGGTGGCGCAGTGGTAGACTCCATATGAGGTGGAGGCCACGAGTGGCGGCAGACTCCAGGCGAGATAGAGGCCGGTGGCGGTGGCTGAGACCATCGTTGAGAAAGTGGGTGTGATGCCGACGGTGATGGCGTGCAGTCGGCACATGGAAGCGTGCGTTTTGGTGGCGCGGCGTCTAGAATGCGCGGAGCGCAACGGCGGTGCGAAACCGTTGTGAGGATTCGGCGTGAAGCCGAAGGCGGTGGTGTGAAGCCATCGTCGCTAGAGGAGTCGGTGTGCGAGACCGACAACGGCGCGATGAGTCGTGCAAGGCGCCCACGGAGGAGGCATCGATTGGCGGTGAGAGGCCGCAGACAATGTTGTCTTGCTCGCGTTGGAGGCCATGAGTAGTGGTGTGAGACCACCACAAGGTGGATATCGGCGTTGGGAAGGCGTCGTCCACAAGATGAAGATGCTGCTGCGTGCGGCAAGACGATATGGGTCATCGGCGTCGTGAGTTGACATGTCAAGATTAGGGGAGAAATTGTTAGCTATAATCTTGACTTAATTGTTTATTTGCATGTAATGGCATCATCATGGCTAGAAACTGCAGCACTAGTGGGCACTAGAAACGGTAGCACTAGTTGCTTGTGTGTTCATTGCCGTAGAAACAGCAGCATTAGTAGCACTTCACTGCATTACTTGTAACGTAGAGTGTTTCTTGATGTATAAAATGAGAAGGAAAAAATCAGAAAAGTTCTGTGCAGTTGGGCAGCACCAAAAATTGTCTCGTGCATTCACTTCTCCAGTGTGTGTGTGTTCTAGAGAAAAACAATGAGTGAGTTCTCTCCGAGAGCTGGGGGCCTTATACTAAATGTTAGGATAAAAATCTATTAGTTTCTCCCTCTACGTACTTCACAATTTCAAGTATGAGCTATATTGTCTCAAAGTTGATGTTTCATACCTATAGGTGGCCCTCTCTTTGTTTCTTCTCATGCTCCACCACTCAACATGACACGGGTTGATTTGCATTTCTTTGATGGCAACTATCGAATAGAGCGAAGATATCTTCTAGCCGTTTATCCAAAACTTCAACAACGCAAAGGTCTTGAAGCTGAGAGTGAACCACCTCGAGCTCATCGTCGTTCCCACCGATATGAGTGTTCTTTCTTAAAAAGCACAAAAATCAATAGGATTTCGACAAGTCTATCGATCGCTTCGATCACAGCTAATCGAAAACGATGATTTCCTTGGATGGAAATTGGTGGACCAAAATAGCGACCAGAGAGGGGTGAATAGGATCCTACTCTTTTACACCTATGGTTTCAACTTTATTTTCTCTCCAATAGCTATGAGAAGCTATGAAGATCAAGATCTCACTCTCAAGACCGAGAAAAACAAACCTCAACGCACTCAGCAGGTCTGACCGCCAGCGCCGGTTTGGCCGTGCCGATCTGACCACTGGCAGGTCTGACCGCTCGAAAGACCGGTCTGACCGCTGAATGAAAATCAGCACGACGAATGATCCACAAAACATAGCTCAACAAGAAGATCAGAAATCTATTTCAATCGAAGATCGAGACGATCATGACCATGGTTCCACGAATTTCTTGATTGAGGGCAACACAGCTCAAAATCGAGGAAACCCAACTTTGATCTAACGGCTTGCTCGTGGATGAAATATGATCCAGATGACCTTAGATCAGATCCCACAAATCCTACCAAGCTACATACAGCAAAAGCCCAAGGCAAATCCCCAAAATCACAAAAAAGAGCAAGAACAAGAGAGAACTTATCTTGGTACAAACTTGATTGGATTGATAAGAGGGATTATAGGTTTACAGCTACTCCACCATGAAGGACAAAAACTCACTCATAAGCACACAATCTCACAATCAATACATCTCTCTCAAATCCTAACCTCCTATATTCTCCACTTTCCTTAAATTACAAATTAGGGTTTCTAGGCTTCAAGATTTGGAGGTGCAAATCCTGCACCCTCCCTTTTATAGTAGAGGCTAGGTCTAGAGAGAAAACCTTAACAGGCACCCGTTAAGGCCACACACAAACGGATCTACACTCACGCACACTTCTCAAAGTGGATGACAATCCTGATCTCCCGAATCCGTCTCTTCGTGATCTTCTTCTTTTCTTGACCTAAACTGCTTCTCATTTACGCCGTCTTGCACCGCGGTTTCTCTAAGGCCACCAACCCGATACTTTGGCAAGGATACCAAAATACCCCTTCTTGATCCTTCTCCATGACCAAGTCAAAACATCGTGAAGCAATCCCATATTTTATCATGTGTAGGTTCATCAATGGATTTCCACATGCCAGCAAATCTGTCCCATCTGGCTCCCATTGGACCACCTTGGCACTTGCACCAGCCCCAAGTCACTTGATGCAACCCGTTGCACCGAACTTCCTGTTCGGTCGTTCTTATCCATATTGCGTCTTGCTTGAGTCCAACTACTTCACCCAGCATCCTTGATCATTCTGGACCTCAACTCTCCTAGCCTAGTCTTGATCATGCTTGCTGTTGAACGTAGTTGACTCCAAGCGTCCCTACACAATAATAGACCAAGAAATCGATTTCGAGCACAAGTTCTTTGTAATTTGACCCACGTTAGCTAAAACATGCATCATACAACACCTATGCACCGAATCTCATGAATTTGACCAATTTGGCAAAGTTTAGCACACTCACTTTGCATGAACTCATCCACCCAGAGCCGGTAATAGGGGACCGGTCGACCACCCACCAGTCTAACCGCCAACCATCAGCCTATCAGACCACTTCCTAGAATAGAAAACACCCTTCTCTGGACTTTGTGGTAAAAATCCATCTAGCTTTGTATCCGGTCTCCAGTTTCAATGGCATATGGTGCAAGCACACCACAAATACTCCCACATAAGTGTTTGGTGTGCAATCCTCGAAAGCTCTCATCGCCTTGCACGCCGGTCTGACCGTCACCCATGGCTGGTCAAACCGTCTAGCCTCGGCCAGTCAGACCCAGGGCCTCTCAGAATGCCAGCACCTTGACAACAAAAATGACAATTTTGCTAAATTGAGGGTTTCTCCCCAAACACCTAGACACCGATGTCAATTGTTCAACACAAAGATTTGGACCATACACATGGTCTCCACAGAAATGATGGTAACCATGATAAGGTTTCTGATGTCCCTGGCTTGAGTGACCACTCATTCAACTACTTGCAATTCTGGTTGAAAAAGTTGAATTGCTTCAAAGTCCATCTAGCCAAATTTGTTGCTGAAAATGCGGCGGCTCTTGAAGAAATGGAAAAAGGTATACGTACTTAAAGTTTTCTAGGAATCCTTTATGAACGGGTGCTGAGCGTGTGACTTGAGCTTCTCCTTGCTCTAGTAGTTGCTCAAACAATGCTAGCCGCCTGCGAGTCCAATACACGCCCAATGCGGCGCCCTATTTTTGTCTATGCTTCTTGGAGGGAAGTCTCGTCATCATCAATGATGCCATCTTCTTCATGGTTGCAAATCTCATAGTGATCACGTGGCTTGTGTGCTTCTCTCATGTGCATCTAAAGAGTCGAAAGAAACATTGCGGATAGATGACGATGAAATATGCAAATCGAGTTTGCTTGGCTTGCAATTCTCAAGAGGACTTGGACTGCTGATAGACTTCAGAGACATGGCCTACAACATCCTGCAGCCTGCGTATTGTGTGATCAGGAGCAGGAAACTGTAACCATATCCTGATCAGCCACGTTGCAGCAAAAGAGATCCGGTTTGCCATTCTTAGCCTCTCAAATCATGGCCCTTTGGCGTCCACTGCATCTCTTCAGGTCATCGAATGGTGGTCACATATTAGAAAAAAAAAAATAGAAGAAGGATAAGCGTGGACTAGACACTTGTGCTCCTGGTCGTGTGGACGATTTGAAAGGAGTGTAATGCATGAATTTTCAACAACAAGAACAACCCATTGTCACTGCAAATTAATACAGTCAAGCAGGAAGGAAGACAATGGATTATAGCCAGAATAGCCCGCTTGAAAGATTGGTTACCTTAGGTCTTTCTTTGGCCGCTGTTTTTTCCTAGGCTTTTGGCCATTGTTTTTCTTCTATTTTTCTTTCTTACTAGCACTTTGATGCTAGTTTTGTACAGACCTTTCTTTCTATCTATTAATGGTATAACGTGTAAGCCTCTTGCGTGTTCTAAAAACAAAAAAAAATGCAAATCAGGATTTGGGAGCTAACCACTTTGTTTCGATGTTCAGATTCTAGAATGATTTAAGGTTCAGAGTTGGGGCAAGCCTAGGCTTCAATCATGTGCTGTATAGAGGGAAGAGACGAGCGGATTATAACGTGTGACCTTTTGCTCCTTGGATGCCTTATCTCTAATCAAAGCCCACACGAAGCCCTCAGATTCAGCCCAACGCAGCACACACGCCTCTCGCCATGGACGTCGAAGGCTTGCTTCTTGCCATGCCAAAGGTGAAAGAAGATATGGATTGCCGTAAACCGGCGGTCTACGAAGGATGAAAAATTTAGCTGTTATTTATCTCTTGCGTATATCTGAATGAGCCTCTGTTTTTTTTTTTTTTTTTTTTTTTGGTGGCCGGGAATGCTGACTGCTTATAAAGGAGTGAGCGTCTGGGTGGGATGGGTTGACGCCCGCTCGTTCCAACCGAGCATAGCTCGGTTCTCTTCCGTTTTTTTTCTTAGTTTCTGTGTTTTGAGCCATCTCATGCTCCTCTCAGAAAGGAAGAAAAACAATCAAAGAAGACGACCAACCAATTCTTACTTCTCTTTAAATTCATCTCTTCTTCATAAATTGAATCTTAGTGGATCACAGAACACAGTGATGCTTGGTACACCACTTAACTGGTTAACTCCCTAGATTTGTGAAGTGATGCTTATCCTAAGCCAGGTTTGTGATCTATATATACACTCCACAGTGCTACAGTGCTAGACACAAAACATCTGAATCCACTGGCCGTTTGCAATGGTTGACCGGCCGGCCGGCCGGCTCATCAAATCGAGGAATACAGGAAACGGACGCTGGAGATCAACAGTACGTACAGGAAATTAGGGACCAGATGGATCATGCACACGCAACCTAGTTGCACGCATGCACATAGGCTAGCGCCGTGACATAAGTCGTGAGCTGCCCCTGAAAATTCTGAGGTCTATTCAAGCATATAAACCAGGAAAATAATACATTAGATTTTTAGTTCTCTTCCAAAGATCATGCAGGCGATAGAAGCTTCTAAATCCTACAACAAAAATGCCCACGTTTTTCCTTCCATGTGGCCTCACACGTTTTTTTCTCTCGAAAAAGATGAAGCCAAAGAAAGGCACACGAATCAATCTCAGTTTAGATTCCTCAGAACAATAATTTGTTGTTTACCAATATAAAGATACATCTGCTCTCAAAAAGAATATAAAGATACACTTAGAACGCTCCCAGTAAGTCATGGCTCCTAACATTTTTGTAGCGTCTTAACCATTGACAATAGTACAAGAGAGTCGATCCTAATGGTTACAGAACTTATTGAAGCTTCACACATAAACAAAAGAATATAGACCGGTTGAAAAAAGTTCAAACGGCCCAACGAAAATGTAGGTACCAGATGAATTTTGAGCAAACAAAAGGGGGTACATCAGAAGGAGAACTGCAAAATTGTCAATATTTAATCTGCTTGAACTGGCCGAATTCCATCTGGTGACACATATCAGACTGACAAGAAAAATAAGTGGGCAGCAACAAATAGGAGAACTGCAAAAAGTTCGGTCCTCATCCATGACTGACTTGTGGATTGACCAATTTTCCTGTTGCCGCTTCTAGTTTCATCCGTCGAAATAACATCATCGGCTTGTGGTTGTGGAACAACATGCATAGTGAAGCTAGGTGAGTTGTATAAAGAAGATCGTGCAAGGGACCTTGCACTTTTATGGAAGTAACTGGTACTTTTGGTGTAGGAAAAGTAGAAGGAACCATCCGGCAGATTTGCATTGACATGATCAGCATTTTTTATGACAGACCAGTATGGGCTACTAGAAGAGGAGCACGTGTCAAGTAGCTCTTCGGTGCCAACAATCTCCAATCTCCTGAGCATGAATGGTTCTTGTGGATGCAACCATCGTGGAAGTTTAGTTGACTTTCTTTCATCTGAATGCACAGTGCGTATCAAAGGGACACCCTGTACAACTTTCAAATGCAAGCAATGCACAACTTTCAAATCTTCAAGCTTATCAAGGTTTGAGATCCTTTTCAGCCTTTTGTTCCTGTGAACTTTGAGTTCTTTAAGTGCAGTCAAGTTGTCAATTGTTTCCAGGCTATCAGCAAGATCTATCTCCAATCTTCTCAATGCCATACAATGCTTGAGCCAGCGGGGAAGTGAATTCAGCTTGGGGCATCTATCAAGCCTGAAATTCATGAGCGAAGGCATATCTCCTTCTTCGAGACCCCACCATGACTTCAAATTGTTCATCTTGCTGATGATCAACTGCTCCAGCTTTGGAAATGCCACCCCACTATCTGGTGTTCCACGAAGCTCAGGGCCAATGGCAGATGAAAATCTGGAACCAATTATCGCGAGGAACTTCAGATTTCTCATCTGGCCCAGAGATGGAACATGTTGGCAATGCGAGCCATCAAGGGTTAGCCGCTGCAGCAGTGGTAGATTAAATGGAGATAGCCAAGATGGAAATTCATGGCCATAATAATTTGCCAGCTTGATGGATACAACAGAAGGTGCTGGCTCAAGTGCCTCAAAAACATCTTTAACATTCTCGGCTCTACTCATCTCCATTGTTTGGTCGTCAATGCTGCAGCATAACTCAAGGTCTTTGAGGTGACGCTTTCCCTGCAGTGCCGATAGTCTTGCTCCTTCCGCATTTAATGTCCTCCCTATCCTTAGTATCTGGAGGCTTGTCAGCTTAGTTAAGGAACTTAGCTCATTAAATGGCCAACCACTTCTATTTTCGGCACCAGCTGGCCTTACAATAAAACCTTGTAAGCAGTTGAGCTCTTTCATCTTGGAGAATCTGAATGGCAAATGATTCAGTCCAGTTTCTGAGATGTCGAGGCTTCTCAAGTTTATTAGGCGGCCAACAGATTCTGGGAGGGCATTTAGACGACTGCAGTTCTTGAGAATTAAGAACTGCAGCATCCTCAGATTCTCAATAGTACTAGGAATTTCTCTAACTTGAGTATTAGCAAAGCTAAGATATCTAAGGTGCATCATCCGTCCCAAACTTCCAGTAACACACTCAATCTGTGTATTCCCAAGGTCCAGAACTCTTAGGTGTGTGAACTTTTGGAAAATATCATTCAAGGCCCTGTCATTTAGTGGACTCCCAAACAGGAGAATTGTCCTCAAGCTCTTAAGTTTTTTAATTCCGTTTCGGATGTTTTCTTCACCTCCACTTGTGATGGATAAGCGAAATGGTTTGAAAACATCACCTATATCTCGAGGATTGCCAGTGAAGTTTTCATCTTGTGACTGAAGAAGTGCAAATGATCTGAAAAGATGAGGCATCTTCGATCCCATTGCCTCACAAGCTTCATTTTCTGGCAGAAGAAGGCCCCTTCCTAACAGTTCATCATAACATTTCTGAGCTTCCTCTTCAACTGTAGTACACTGCAGCTGTGTTGAGTTCTGCTGGGTTACAATGAACCCCTCCGCAATCCACTGCCGGGTTATACACTGCCGCTCAATCACAGATCCCTCTGGGTATAACGCACAATATATAAAACACCTCTTCAGGTAATGTGGCAACTCCAGGTAGCTCATATTAATAGTGCTTCGTATCCTCCCAGAAATGCCACAGAAATCGCTCGAGTAGACTCTCTCCCAGTCATCATCCTTAGGGTCCACATCCCTTAGATGGCATCCAAGTCTCCTTATTGCCATTGGAAGGCCATTGCACTTTTGCACGATTCGTCTTCCGATATCCTGCATGTTCCCAGCACTCTCATCGAGGAAGGCCCTTGTACGAAGCAACCACCAACCATCATCCTCATTCAGCCTCTTCACACAGTGAAGATGAACGGCCCCCATCCTCCTTGCAACACGCTCATCTCGGGTTGTTATAAGGACCCTGCTGCCAGGGGTGCCATATTGTGCTTGTATCTCTAGCCTCCCATCCCAAACATTCTCTCCCCACACATCATCAATGACCAGCAGAAACTTTTTACCTTCTAAATATGTGCGCAACAGTGCTTGTTGTTCTGCAGTTTCTGCTTTTCTGAACATCCCATCTGACCACATTGTCAGGTGCCTCAAGTCTTTGGAGACATGCACCCATAACCTGGTCTCAAACATCGTTGCAGTCTTATGGTATACCTTTCGAGCAAGAGTAGTCTTGCCGACTCCAATAGTTCCTATTATAGCAAACAAAGGACAATTAATAGTATGTTCACTATTTAGTAGCTGGATGAGACTGTTGCAGTCATTCTCCACCTCTCTGCCTACAATATCAGGCTCAAGATCTGGAGCAACATCAAGATCTAATCTGATTTGATCTTCTGTCACTGGATTTAGATGGAGCATCGCACTCTCTAATTTAATGATCTCCAGTTTCTGATTTAGTTCACGCATGTCACTTGCGATCATGTAGTCAATAGCAACATCTCTGCAGCACTTAAAAACCGACGAGGGATTGCATTCCTGTACAGAAAAGATAATGTCATGTGGGGCCTACATTATTCACGCCGCAAGAAGGACACAACCGGCGGCAAGCAAGCATTGCTGCCGGCTGCTCTAGTTTAGGGATTAGACTCTCAATTTATGTTTCCTTTTAGGACTCTAGCTTTAAATCAGAATTTCCTTATAGATTAGTTTCTATAATTCAGGTTGCTTGTTAGCCAAGTTTGTTAGGACATTTCTCTACCTAAAGAGAAGAGGTAATTTGTTTTGAGATTAAGAAAAATCAGAAAACTAATCTCTCTCTCTCTCTCTCTCTCTCTCTCTCTCTCTCTGTTGTGGATTCTTTTTACGGTAAGAAATACGAGCGACGCAGGAAACGGCAAGCGCCCAGTTCAGTTGGTGTTTCGGATGATACTGTAGCGGCCGACAATACGCCTGCGGTTCCGTAACAGAAGGCAATCCAAGCTCAGAAGGCAAGCAGAGTTTCAATCGGTTTCGATAAAGAGTCCATATTAGATTGAGTTGAGTCAGAATCTAGTTTTCATACGATTGTAACTAGTTTTTATACATACAGCCTTGTACCGTGAGAAGACAAGCAATAAACAACTAGTTATATTCTTCTGTTACATCTAGACGTGTTCAGAGCTTTAGTCGCTGGCGGAAGACAAATTTCCCCAAGCGCCTGAAGGCGAACCCGGTTCTCTTCGTTATCCTCTCCGCTCTCATCCATTTGCCAAAGAACACCTCCTACCTCCTCTGTCGATTCATCGAAAGCCCTGCAGGAAACCAACACATATCACTCTCTCTCTCTCTCTCTCTCTCTGGGGCCTTCCCTGGCCTTTGCTGTGCGGCAGCCGCAATCACAACTCCCCTGCCGCGCCGCCAAGATCCAGGACCACGCCCCAATACTCAGCACGACTACCCCCTACGATCCAATCCATCCACAAATAATCCCGTTCATGATAACTTGGTATCAGTGAATTCCGCTGCTGCGCCAATCATGTCCAAAGGTGATAGTTCCGATTCCGTCAGCAAGAAGTTGGACGCTGTAACCAGGGGAAAAAAACTCAGCCGGTAACCGCCGGTTACCGCTTACCGGCGGGGATCCAGGATCCAAAATCCCGGACGGTTTTACCCAGTTCAGCCAGTTCAAATTCTAATTTTTGAATTTTGGATGGTTTTCAATGAAATTCGAGTGAATTTCATCCGAAAAAAACTAGGAATTCCGGTAACTGGTTGGTTACCGTTTCTGGCCAGCTCCCGAGAAGTGGCCCGACACCGATTATGTGATCCCTGGCGGTAACATCCTAATTTTTAGGGTTTTTGAAAATTTTCAAAATAAAAATACAACAACAACAAAGCCTTTGGTCCCAAAAATTTTCAAAATAAAAATAACCATTTGATTTCTATTTGATTGTTAAAGTTTAATTTGAAATTTCATAATTAAAAACAATTTAATGTGAGTAAATCAAACTCCAACTAAGTAAAAATTTGTTTTACTTGATTTTCAGGTTTTGTCTTGGATTTCCGTTTTCCCAGACCTTGCTGTTATCTCCTTGCATTCTTTTTATTTCTTTTTGGATTTTTTGAATTTCGAAGTCTTTTCGAAATACTTTAAAAATTCTCTTTCTCTATTTGTTCTAATTCCCCGTTGGCCCGTTCCCTTCCCCATCCATCCTCTCGGTTGCGACCAACCTCTCGGTTGCGATCGTCCTCTCGATTTCAACCGTCCTCTCAGTGTGAATTCCATCCCTCTTTTTCCTCGGTGATGTGCGCATTAAATGTCGTTGTCTCCGCCCTGACGCGTTTTTCCTCCCTCTGTTTCCTCAGCGACATGCACATTAAATGTCGTCTGCGTATTATATGTCGTTGTCTCCGCCGCGCCACCGCGACGTACGCATTAAATGCCGTTGTCTCCGTCGCGCCACCACGAATCCCGCCGCTCCATCTTGTCGCCCGGTTCCCCCCTCCTTCATCTATAAATGGAGCACCCGGGGAGCCATTTGCCTCCTCTTATTTTCCCCTCAACTCTCTCTCTCTCTCTCGTGCCCTCGTTTCGCCATGCTTCGAGTTTCACCGCCACTGGCTAGAGCTCGCGTCACCGCCTTTAGCGCCGCCGTCAAAGCTTCCCCTGTCGACGGCCAACCACCTTCCTTCTTGATGGACAAGTCTCTGTGTCGGCTTTTTGTGTCGGCTTTTTACTTTTGTAAAGGACAGCATCCTTGACTGACATCCTTGACTGGTTGTTAGCATCTCTAGAACAGCATCTTGACCGGCATCTAGGACATGTTGTTAGCATCTTAGAATACAGCATCTAGGACAGGTTGTTAGCATCTTAGACTAGCATCTTGGCATATGCTTGGCTGATTAGCAGCCTATAAATATGTATCCCCAACCCCTCAGGTTGGCATGGCATTGTGAAGAGAAATATACAAGAAAAATTGCCCCATCTCCAAGTGTTATCCTCTCCATGAGAGTAAGGATCTTGCTATCACCTCAAGCAAGAGTCCGACTAACAAGTGGTATCGAGCTATACTATCCTCAGAGCTCCGAGCATCTCTTGCTCATCTCCTTCTTCGGCCTCGCGGCGGGAAGGGTAGCGGCGGCAGCTCCGCCGCCCTCGCTCCTCTCTCTCCGAGACGGCAAGCGGCTCGTCGGCGCCCTCTCCACGCAACATCCCCGATGCGCGCGCCATGTCCGCGAGGCGATCTGGCCGCCGATCGCGCTCGAGCACGCGGCGTCGTGACGGCCGAAGCTCGCGGCAGCAGCAGCGAGCAGCGATGCAGCGGCGAAGAGGCAGAGACCGCCGAACGCGGTGAGGGCGTCGAGGCCGGCAACGCGGAGGCGGCAACAGCGAGCGGAGGGAAGAAGCGGCGGCGGCAGATGCGGCGCGTGCGGCGCAGCAGAGCGGTCTGCGGCGGCAGCAGCAGCTCCATCTCGCCGATGCGCGCCTTGAGCGGCCCGGAGAGGGAAGCGGCACAGGCGAGCGCGCATGGGCGCCGCGCGCGCACGAGCCGCAGCCCGTGACAAGGAACGCACGCACGGTGGCGACGTCTGGGTCGACGGAGCGCGACAGCGACGCGCTCTCTCGGTTCGCATCGCGTGGTCACCACGAGTACGGTATCGTCGACGGCGTCGACTGATGGATAAGTCTGCGTATCGGCTTTTTGTGTGTCGGCTTCTTTTGCTTTGCTTTGCTTTAGCATCTTAGACTAGCTTTTGCTTTGCTTTAGCATCTTAGACTAGCTTTTGACTAGCATCTAGACAAGATCTTTGCTTTAGCATCTTAGAGGACATCATCTAGGTCTTAGACTAGCATCCGCATATGCTTGGCATATGCTTGCAAGCCCTAGTATCCCCAACCCTCAAGCATGGCATTAATGAAGAGAAATATACATCTCTCCAAGTGTCATCCTCTCCATGAGAGTAAGGATCTTGCTATCACCAATAGTAAGAGTCCAGCGACTAACAAGTGGTATCGAGCTTGATCCTGTAGCCCGAGCATCTCTCGCTCATCTCCTTCTCCTACCGCAGCGCGACCCCGACCGGTAGCTTGAGCTGGCTCCTTCCGAGGCTCGTCGGCGCCGGCGGCTCTCCACGCAACACCCCGAGGCGCGCCATGTCCGCAGAGCGCTCGCGAGCCTCGAGCGCGGCGTTGGGCCGAAGGCGGCTTCGTAAAGCGATGGGCGGGCCGACGCCCGGCGCGTCGCGGCTGCAGAGCGGCGCGGCGCCGATGACGCGCACCTTGAGCTGCCCAGAGCGCGGACGCGCGCGATGGCGGCGCGCGCTCTGGAGGAGCGGAGACGCGGCCTTGGCGGCGCACGGCGGCGACGTGGTCACCACGGTAGTACGGTCGACGGGCGGAGAGCGCGCCTTCACAGCGACGCGGCGGCGCCGGATGCTCTCCCGGCGCTCGCTACTAACAAGCAGATCGCCAAGAGGCTTGGGACGCCATCGCCTGCCGTCCACACCTGGTCACCACGAGTACCTCTCGCCTCAACACTGTGCGAAGTTGGTACGCCGCGACGACACCTCGTGGATGTCTTCGCCGCGCCCCCGAGAAGTACAAGCGGATGGCTCGGATCCGGGATCTCTCCACGATGCGATCGAGGCGGCGCGGTGCGCTCGGGTCGCCGACAATGAGCCTGGCGTCTTCTCGACCCGCTACCATTGGCGAAAGACCCTTCTTCCACGACTACGTGGCAAGCGCGCGCAGCGCGCAAAGACGCCGCATGGGCGCGAGGACGTCGCGGATGATGATGAGCAAAAGCCGCAAGACGAGGCGCACTCTTGCCAAAGCTCGGCAAGCTTGGTCATTGGGCATACGACGCGCGGGCCCACGCCGCGGAGGAGGAGCACCGGCTGCATTCATTGCTCGCCGAGCATCGACCTACCGCCGGCACCCGCCGCAACGGATTCTCCACCTTGGAGCCAAAGCACACGCGCCACGGCTCGCAGAACGACAAGCGGCGTCGGTTCGTCATCTTCACGCCCGTGTCACGGTGAGCACAGCAGGGTGCTTCCGGCGTCTACATCCACGATCTGCGGAACTCCATCATCGCCTTGGGCGGTGGATGAGAGCGGCTTTCGGCGTGTCGAGATCGAGCACCGGGTGCCGCGGATTTGGGATCTTCGCCGCCGCTCTTCTGGGTTATGGTAACCAGGGCGCGCGCGCGTCTTTGCACGCACAACGGCGGCGACCATCGGCAATGACCGGCCGTCGTCTTGCCGATGAGGGCATTGGCGAGGGCTCAAGGCTCTCGCATCCTCGACCTATCACACGTACGGGCCCGCATCGGGCGAGCGGGGCAGGCGAGGCGTGTCGGAGGCCGAAGCGCGCGGGATGGCCGCGGCGGCAGATCTGCGGCAGAGGGTCGCGCGGCGCGGCGCGGGACGCCAGAGTCAGGTCTGCGCGGCGAACGCTTAAGCCGACTCCACCCTTCTCGCAAATGGGGTTCGCGAGCGCACTCCATCTCGCGATGACTTGGTGATCACCGGCTCCAAGCGGACGCGACTTTGAGCGGCGACTTGGGCTCTGAGAGAGAGGCAAGGCGGTCTCACCGGCGGCGGCGGCGGAGACGCGATGGCGCCAAGACGCCACACCCGCGCGCGGCAGCCAGTGCAGCGAGACAGCGCCGCGCGGGCCGGCGTGGCCTACTACCGCTTCTTACTCAGCTCGTGGCCTCTGGAGCTCGGAGGAACGCGCACGCGGCGGCGTGCTTTTGCTTTAGCATCTTAGACGACTAGCATCTAGGTCGACGGAGAGAGCGCCTTCACAGCGACGGCGCTCTCTCCCCGGTTGGCATGTGGTCACCACGAGTACCTCCATGAGTGTCGTCGTATCACCAATATGTCGGCCCCGGCGGGTGGCCTACCTCACCAAGACCAACTACGTCGAGTGGCTGCGGTGATGAGGGTAAAGCTCCAGTGCGGCATATGTGGGATGCGATCCGATGACGGCGACGTCGACTACAACCGCCGGATCGGCGGGCCGAGATGCGCTTCGCTACTAACAAGCAGATGCTCTCACAATCCGCGAGATGCCTTTCACGCTACACCAACAAGATCGACGGCGACTCTAGCGCTCGAGGCGTCGATGATGCTCTCGTCTCATCGCTGCGATGAGTACGGTTCGGCGAGCGTCCTCTTTCGGCTGCGTCCGAGAAGTACAAGCGGATGCGATCCGGTCTCTGCTGGATCTCTCCACGATGACGATCGAGGAGGCGTTGGGTCGCTGAAGGTCGGCGGCGGCCTCCCACTTGCGGGTATGAGCCCACCCAGCGTCTCTCGGGACCCGTCACCATTGGCGGGACGCTTGTGTTCGACGGCTCCTCCTCGCTCGGGAGAGCGGGAGCGGTGGCTCGCCCACCCGACACTGCCGGCCAAGGTGACGGGGAAGACGAGGACCGCTACCAACAAGCGGATCGCTAAGGAGGCTTGGGGGCGCCCACGCCATCGCCGCGGCACGCGCAAATGATCGCATCGCGCGGGCGCCGCCGACGACTTGCGATCACCGCCCCAAGGAGGCCGAGGTCGAGGCGCTCAAGGCGGAGATGAAGACCGCCTTCGGATGAGCGACTTGGGGCCTCTCTTCTACCGGGATCGATCGCGCATCGCGGGAGCTGGCGGTCACCGACGCAACCCACCACACCCTAAGGGCGAGGGTCGGCCAGTCAAGTCCACACGGCCAGCACTCGCTGCTGCGCACTTCGCGCGGAGCGGGAGACCACGGCCTTCAAGCGAGTGAGGACGCCGATGACTTTGCTCTCGCCTCAACACTCTGCTGCAAGAAGATGGTACGGTTCGGCGACACACCTGAAAATTGCCGAGAGAGAGTCGCTCGAGAAGCTCTTTCGGCCGCGCCCCCGAAGTACAAGCAGATGGCTCACTCGATCCGGTCTCGCTGATCTCTCCACGATGACGATCGAGGAGGCGTTGGACTCGCTGAAGGTCGCGGCGACAACACCTACGCGATGAGCCAGCGTGACTTCTCGGGACCCGTCACCATTGGCGAAGCTCCTCCTCGCTCGGGAGCACCATTGGGGCTGCCAAGGGTGACAGAAGAAGGGGAGCCTTCTTCCACGACGAGCGACGCATGCGTGGCAAGCGCGGCAAGCCGCGCAAAGACGCCGGGCATGGCGCGCGAGGACGTCTTGAGGATGATGACCGTGGAGCGCCAGCGGCGCGCGCCGGCAAGCAAAGCGCAAGACGAGGCGACTCTTGCCACAATCTGCGGCAAGCTTGGTCATTGGGCAGTGTCGGTCGACACCACGACGCGCGGGCCCAGCGTCGCGCGGCGGAGGAGGAGGAGCCGGCTCGGCTCGTTCATTGCTCATGCGAGCATCGAACTACCTCGGCGCACCGCCGCAGCGGATCTCCTCACCTTGACGAGCCAAAGCACACGCCTTTCTGATTCACGGCTCGATAACGACAAGATCGGCGGGTGGTGCCTCGACACCGCGCCACCCATCACATGACCGGTCGGCGGAGTTCTTCGGCGAGCTTGACTCTAGCGTCCGAGGCTCCGTCAAGTTTGGGGCGCCTCGGCGTGGAAATCAAGGGCGTCGGCTCCGTCATCTTCACGCGCGTGTGCGGTGAGCACGTGCTCACGGCGTCTACTACATCCACGATCTGCGAACTCCATCATCGGCTTGGGATACCGGATGAGAACGGCTCGCGTGTCGAGATCGAGCACGGTCTTTGCGGTTTGGGATCTTCGCCGCCGCTTTCTTGCCAAGGTAACGAGGCGCAAATCGCCTCTACATCCTTCACATGCGGTGGCACAACCTCTGTCTCGCCGCTCGTCGGGACGACGAGGCGTGCGATGGCACGAGCGCTGGGCACCTTTCACTTCGAGGCCCCGGCGGCTCGGTGCCACGGAGATGGTGCGAGGCTGTCGTGCCTTGACCATGTGGAAGCGACTCTGCGGCGTCTGCGTGTTGACGGCGCGTAGGCGACTCCGCTTTCCCAGCGAGGCGAGTTTCCGAGCCAAGGAGAGGCTCGAGCTCGTGCGGGACTTGTGTGGCGGTGACACCGCCACACCGGAGGACGACGCCACTTCCGCCGCTCGTCGATGACCTCTCCGCTACATGTGGGTGATGGTCCTCGGCGGCAAGGAGAGGCTGCGGATGCCATCAGCGCCACGCAGTCGCTGCGGAGGCGAGCGCGGCCGTAGCCTGCGCGTCTTTGCGCCTGCACAACGGCCAGCGACTTCACGGCGGCGAATTTGCATCGTCTTTGCTGCCGATGAGGGCATTCGCGCCACCACTCCGCTACCGTCATGACCGCGCGCGAAGCGGCGTGCCGGCGCGCGCAACGAGCGGTTGTGGGGATGGCTCGGGCCTCCTCCAGCGAGAGGAGATGCCGGTGTCTTACGGGAGAGGCGGTGGTGGCGGCCGTCTACATCCTCAACCGCTCGTCTACCAAAGCGCTCGACGCGGGGCGCCGTCGAGGCTTGGCATGGGCGCAAGCCGGCGGTCTCCCACTGCGGGTCTTGGCTCCCTCGCGTTCGCCAAGGAGCTTGGCCACGTCGGCAAGCTCGGCGGCGAGAGCACTCGGGAGTGTTCATCGGCTCACGCGAGGGCTCGAGGCCTACGCATCCTCGACCTGTCACACAGCGCGTTCGTATCTCGCGTGGCGTTGTGTTCGACGAAGGCGGGCGGGCGTGGGACAAGGCGGTGGGCGGCGGTTCGACCGACTCGGGGACCGTTGTCGACTCGTCCACCGAGAGAGGGAGCTAGCGGCTCGCCTTCCACCGAGCTCGCCCACCTCGACACCTCGCTCGCCACCGGCTCGGCGAGTCCTCCACCACCTTGGCACGCGCCTCGCCCGGCTCTCCCGCACCGGCGCCACACCACCGGATCGGCCCCAACGATTTCGGTCCATGACGGCGGCGCGCGGTGGAGTTCGCTACTCCGTCCCACGATGAGGACGCGTCGACGCCTACCACGACGGCGAGCCTGCGCTCTGCGTACCATGGACAACATCCCGGCAAGTCGCCGTCCTCGGCCGGCGCGGCGACGATTCGGAGGCTGCTGCGCTTGGCGTGCGGCGGCGACGGCGCGCCTCCCCTTCGCCGAGGCGGAGGAGACGCGGCGTGGCGTGTCGCAATGAAGCAAGAGATGGGCGCCGTCGGCGGAACCGGATGTGGGGCGGCGGATCTTCTGCCGGCCACCGCGCGATCACCCTTAAGTGGGTGTTCAGGCGAGCGGGATGAAGCGGCGCCATCGTCAAGCACAAGGCTCGCTTGGTGGCACGAGGCTTCATGCGCAGGAGAGGTCGACCGACGGCGCCGCACTGCTGCGCGCGCGGAGTCCGTTCGTCTTCTCCTCGCACTTGCGGCCCGGGAGGTTGGCGCGTCCATCACATGGACGTCAAGTCCACCTTCCTCCAGCGGCGACTTGAAGGAGGAGGTCTACGTCCCGTCGGCCGGGGATTCGACATCCCGGCAAGGAGGGCAAGGTTCTCCACTGCGCCAAGGCCCTGCGGCTTGCGGCGAGCACCACGGCGTGGGCGCTAAGTGGACTCACCCTTATGCAAATGGGGTTCCAGCAGCGCGCACGCAGGTGCGGTCTACGGCGGGCAAGGCGCAACGCCTGGCGGTGGCGTCGTCGTCGACAACTTGGTGATCACCGGCTCCAAGGAGACCGAGGTCGGCGTTCAAGGTGGAGATGAAGACCGCATTCGGATGGCGACTTGGGGCTCCTCTCCTTCTACCCGGGATCGAGGTCCACCAGACGGCTCCCAGATCTCCTTCGCCCGCACCGCCACGCCAAGCGCATCGTCGGTGGCGGGCTCACCGATCGCAACCCACCACACTCCTATGGAGGAAAGGCGAAGTTGAGCCGCGACGACCGCAGCGGAGGTGGGCGCGACGCGATCTGCGGCGCATCGTGGGCGCTCGCTACCTCGTCCACACAGCGTCCGGTTGGCGTTCGCCGTCGGCTCGTCGCCACCGGTTCTTCAACGACCGACGACGGAACACCAGCAGTCGTAAAAGATCCTCCGCTACGTCGCGGGCACCTCCGACTATGGCTTGCACTACCCAAGGTGCCCGGCGCGCGCGCTTCATCGGTCATGCGGCGGCGGCGACCACGCCGGCGACATCGACACGAGCAAGAGCACCGCCGGACGCATTTGTTCTTCCTCGGCAAGTGTCCGTCGGTGGCGATCGGTCAAGCGGCGGTAGTGGCTTTGTCTAGCTGCGGCGGTACATTGCAGCCACTACCGCTTCTACTCGAGCTCGTGGTCGCACGGTCGCTGGCGATCTCCTTGACAGAGACGCGGAGGCGATGAGAGCTCGGGGTGGGCGACAAGTCCGCCTTGGCCTTGCGAAGAACCCCGTCTTCCATGAGCGCGAAGAAACACATCCAGGTGAGGTATCACTTCATCGTTGAAGGGAGGATGAAGGGAGTGTCCGCCAAGCTACATCAACACCCAAGACCACCCAAAACCTTTCGATGAGAAAGGTGTGACTTCACTTATACCAAGTCTCTCCCTTAGGCGGATCAAGTTCCAGGAGCTTCTCAAGCCAGATCGCACCAACCAATTCACCCAAAACCTTAAGGATGGCTCGATTCTCTCACAAGGAGACACACAAGACTTAGGGGAGAATGATGGACAAGTCTCGTGTGTTTTTGGTCTTTTTGTGTCGACTTTTTGTGTCGGCTTTTTACTTTTGTAAAGGACAGCATCCTTGACTGGCATCCTTGACTGGTTGTTAGCATCTCTAGGATAGCATCTTGACCGGCATCTAGGACAGGTTATTAGCATCTTAGAGTACAGCATCTAGGACAAAGTTGTTAGCATCTTAGACTAGCATCTTGGCATATGCTTGGTGATTAGCGACTTATAAATATGTATCCCCAACCCTCGAGTTGGCATGGCATTGTGAAGAGAAATATACAAGAAAAATTGCCCCATCTCCAAGTGTCATCCTCTCCATGAGAGTAAGGATCTTGCTATCACCTCAAGCAAGAGTCCAGCGACTAACACTCCTCACGTTCCGCCACCGTCGTTGATCCCCTAGCGACATCATCCACTTCGTTGAGTTCGCCTCGCGACGTTCTACGCCATGCTCCCTTCCTTTTCTCCGGAGCTCCACCGGTTCGCCGGAGCCCTGTGCGCGGCCGACCGCGTACGCCGTCGCGAATCCCGCTCGCGTTCCTTGTCGAACCGTGTGCCGCCTCCGCCCATAAAATGGAGCACCGTGTGTTCCATTCCTTCTTCAAATCGCTGCCAACCCCTCTCTCTGACTCCTCCCCGTTTGCCCAGATTTTGCCGCCAACCGCGCGCTCCCTGCTCTGCCAGTGCACTGCCTTCCTTCTTTTCTTCTTTGAGCAACTTCCTTGCAGAGGCCCACCTGACATTCATAGCAGCTCCACTCCCTGGCCATCTCTCCCTCACCTCCAGCTTCGCAAGACCGCGTTCTACCCGAGGCTCCCCTTCCCCTTGTCTTCGCCGGGAGTTCACCGGAGCACCCACTCCGTCTTCAACCTCTTCGCCGCCGTAGAGTTCACCAGAGCGCCCGCGCCGTCTTCGACCGTCGTTCATCGTCCACTGACCTCCTCCAGCCTCCTCCTCAAGCCTCTCTCGGTCTTGGTGAGCTCCTCGTGCCCTGTTCTCTCTCTCTCCCCTTCTCTTGACCACGCCAAGCAGTCGAATCCTTCTTTCGACTGCGTCGAGCAGTTGAATCCTTCTTGCGACCGTGTCGAGCAGTCGAATCCTTCTTGCGACCACGTCGAGTAGTTGCATCCTCCTTCTGACCAGGTAGTCGAACCCCTTTTCGATCACCTGTAGTCGAACCTCCTTCCGACCAGGTAGTTGAACCCCTTTTTGACCACCTATAGTCGAACCTCCTTCCGACCAGGTAGTCGAACCTCCTTTTGACCACCCGTAGTCGAATCTCCTTCTGAGAGCTCGCTCTCCTTCGTTCAAGCTCCGATTTGAGTAATTCAAATTTCTAAATCCATCTAAATTTAGTACCTTTCTTTTGGTTCTAGTTTGGTTCTCTTTGGATTTTATTTGGAATTGTATTATTTATTTGGCTCTTTTCGCTCATATAGATTTTGGCGTTTCGGAAGAGTTCTTGGACTCGACAACCGAAGCATCTCAACACTTCAACGAAGATTCTGGCTTCTCCGAAGAATTCCTGGAACCATCGGCAACTCAAGCCTTCAACGAAGGCAAGTCGTAGACCTTTGATCATATCGTACCCAGTTTATAAAATTATATTGTTTTATATTAACATGTATGGCTAGTTGTGTAAAAATGGTTTCGGGAGTAGTTAAAGTCCTATTCGACAGTATGACTCCTTGATTAATTGTGAATGACATGTTAACATGTACCCTTGGACACCGTAGGTTGCAGTGGCGTAGCCAAGATCTAAACACTGTGGAGTCAACACTAATAAAATCTTTAGTCTTTCACACGTTTATATACAAAAATCAACAATAATTGGGCTTTTTATGAAAAACATGTGGGGTCAATTGACCCCACAGATTTAAGCTGCCTCCGCCACTGGTAGGTTGGATAATCTTAGTTGGATATTATTGTAATACCAACATGAGAGCGTATTATGCTTAGTCATGCTTTAGTTATACGATGGTCTCTTGATCACATGATTCAAAGATGATAAATTTGACTTAATGATATATGGAATCGTGGTACGATACCCCATGGATCACCAACTGCTTTGGTGTTGGATCCGGTCCCCCACTCGTTGTGACTGAACGATTCTGGTGCCGAGAATTTTGTTCAAATTTAAATAAAACCATCAATTTGAAAAAACGCCGGGATCTCGCCCGCCAGTTCAGACCACGTTGATAAAATTTGTTGTGTCATAGCAAAGGTTGACATTTGGTTGGGTTGAACCAAAAATAATTTCATACTTAGGCGAATGATTGTGTAGTAAAGGGAGTGCAGGAAGCACATTGGGATGAAGATGTTTCGTATGAGTAGTCACTAAGGCTTAACTTTGTGTGCCATACCGTGCAACCACAAGTCCATTTATGGGGTGGACCTGGCCAACTAATTAGCAATGCTTTGATTTAGTTCTGTTTTGGTGGAAATGTGAATCCTGGGTTAGACATTCACACTTGGCGCAAGAGGGGGGCCAGCATGGCAAATCCTTAGTGAGCAGAACCGAGTCAAAACGGAGCTTTGTAAAGGCCTTGTGATAATCTCTTAGTCGCACACCTCGAAAGTGTGTGGGCGAACAACATAAGATGATTATCTCTTGTGGGTCAAGCTGTACAACCTCTGCAGAGTGTAAAACTATTCGAATAGCCGTGTCCCCGGTTATGGATAATGCCTGGTGATTTCACACGAGGGGTAGATTTTCTCAAAAATGTTATGTTGGTTGGTTACGAGTTGTCGGAATGGTTGTTGGTTGGGAAGTGAACGCGATGTTCACGAGCTGTTTCAAAGAAACTTGCTTACTTATGTATTAATCTTTTAAATTGTGCTTTCAATCTACTTACTGTATTTACAGTCAATACTACTTTCTACTTATGCATTAATGTTTTAAATTGCGCTTTCAATCTGCTTATTGTATTTACGGTCAATACTGCTTTCTGCAAAATAGCCATAAAGCTATCCTTGTCAAGCCTTGCATGAATACTATTTGCATACTGTTCCCTACGACTTGCTGAATACTTTATGTACTCACGACTTTGCGCCATTTGTTGATCAGTCGTCGAAGAAGAACCAGAGGTCACCGAGTTCTACGAGAAGAAGTTCCTTGAAGACCATGCGAACTAGGAGGCGTGCTCCACACGATTGCCTGTGGGCATGTCGGATGGCTTCCACGAGTTTGTTTTATTCCACTGCAAGTTTACTCTGGTCGTGGACCTAGTCGTGACTTTAGCCCTGCGTGGCAAGCTCTGTAAAACCTTGACCATAAGGTCTCTTTTGCTGCTAAGTAATATTAATTTGTCTGCTTCTTTAGCTGTTCTATTGTATGGATATGATATCATCGATGTTGCAACTGTGTGGACTAGCTACCAATCATAAGACTAGTTCAGAATACACAAAGGGTCTCGGAGTTGCATATCCGGGGTCCCGACAGACGCCCTGTTACAGCAGATGGAGGCCAACCGTCTTAAGCTCTACAATAAGATCGATAGCCTTTCCGACACGATCCGCAATATTGATCTTCAACAACGGCCGCACTATATGGCCATCACCCGATTGGAGCAAGGGTGTACCCAACGCCCCCCCCCCCCCGGCGATGTCGACCACGACTCCCTCGCCAACATGCGCCTTCGGGTGTGTTGCCGAACAACCGTCGGCTTCCGCACGGGTCGCTGGCCGCATCGGTCACGACATGCGCACTACCGACAAGGACGCGCCCATCGTTCCTGCCCGACGAGTGATGAACACCACGCGGGACGCGGGGGTGTCCCTCGCTTTCACAAGCTAAATTTTCCGTCGTTCGATGGTCAGGATGACCCTCTGCCATGGCTTAATCACTGTGAACAATTCTTCCGAGGGTAGAACACCATGGAGGAAGATAAGGTCTGGTTGGCCACGTTCCATATGACCGGTTCGGCCCAGCTGTGGTACCATCGCCTGGAGCGTGACACAGGGACGCCATCTTGGTGCCGCTTCGTCGAGCTGGACAATACCCGGTTCGGCCCACCCTTGCGTAGCAATTCCTTGGGTGAGCTCATCGCCCTCCGCAAGTAGGGTCGTCCGCGATTTCTCCGACCAGTTCTTAGCCCTCTTGTGTCGCACCAATCCGTTGACAGAAAGCAAACAAATCCAGCTATTTACGGTAGGCCTAGGTCAGCCATTGCAAACTGACGTGGAATTACAAGCCCCACAATCCTTGGAGTTCGCAATGAGCTTGGTTCGCGCCTACGAACGCTGCACACAGATGACGGTGCGGCGACGACTCCATCTCGTCGGCACTGGCGCTCGGGTAGTGCGGCCACCCCGGCTCACGACCTCGGCATGATGGACGAACCAGCGAGCGGCACCGCTCTCCCCACCACAGCCAGCTTGCCCAATCGCATGTTGTCGCCTGCGAACCTCGAACGGCAACGGGCACAAGGCCTGTGCTATCATTGTGACGAGAAATTCTTTGTCGGTCACCGGTGTAAACGCTTCTTCATCGTCGAAGTGCAGCTGGACCTCGACAACAATCCCAGCGCCAGCGTTGAACATGAGATTTCATTGGCAGCCCTCACGGGCATTCAACCTCAGTCGGGCCAAACCATGCGCCTAATGATCGAGATCGGGTGCAGTACGCTGGTTGCCCTCCTCGACTCGGGTTCCATGCATAATTTCATCGTTGAAGATGTCGCCGCTGCCACCGGTGTCCCCATGCAGCGCGGTCTAGGCTTAGTGTTGTGGTGGCCAATGGTGATCGTGTTACCAGTTTGGGTTTATGCCGTGCCATGGCCGTCTGCATTGGACACGAGAACTTCACCCTGGATTGCTACGCCATGCCATTGGACAGATTTGACGTGATTTTAGGGGGTCCAATGGCTTGGCACTCTTGGTTCAATCACTTGGCAATCACTTGGGATGTCTCCCGCATGACCATGTCCTTCGCTCATCAGGGAACACAGATCACCTGGACCGGCCTAGCAATGCTGACTCATTCCGTTTGGGTGCTCACTGGCACCGAATTGATGGACGACCTCCTCGCCGAATTCAGCGACCTCTTCGCTGAGCCACATGGACTACCACTAGTGCGGGAGATTTTCCACATTCATCTCAAAAAGGGGTTCGATGCCATTGCTGTTCGGCCATATCGTTATGCACAATTGCAAAAGGATGAACTTGAACGCCAATGTGTGGACATGCTCCAACAAGGGACCATACGTCGCAGTACGTCGGCCTTCTCTTCACCAGTTTTGTTGGTCAAAAAGATGGATAGTTCATGGCGTTTTTTGTGGATTATCACCAAGGCGGAGCCAATTGGGCTCACCCAGTGTCACAGGACACCGGGTCCCAAAAAATAGCAAATATTATCATGTATATATTGTGCGTGCACCCTCTAGCCCAAAAGCTGTGCACCCCGGTTCAGCCCAACCTCCGGTCTCTTGCAGTCTCGTTGCTCCGCTCCCACTGGTCGCGGCTGGGCCAGGACGAATGGGTGACCCAGTAGTGCGGCCCAGTTAACATGAGCAGTCAGTACAACCCAATAGTACTTGCATATCTGCACGCATCAAAACCAGCAACCCAGCACTAGTAATTGCACGCGTGATTCCCAGTCACGTCTCGTGTGAGTGTGTCGCGTGGTTGTGGAGTCCGCATCTATTCTTCTCCCCCTCAGCCCTTGTGGTTCACAATTTTCCTCGCCTCGCCTGGTTGGTAGACGGTGGCCGCAACCGCTGGTGCGGATTCTAGAGGGATGCCTCGGCCGCTGCCCACACCGGTCGCGGCGTCCATCGCCCAATCGCCCATCGGAAGGACCTAAGTCACGAATCGCGGAATCGACATGGGGTATGTCCCACATCTTCAGTTCTTCCGATTTCTTTCAAGAAAAGAGGCTAAATTTGTGAGTTATGGTTTCAATGTGATGATTGTTGATTGATTTTTGTTGAAATGTATGATTAATACTTAGGGTTTGAATTTGGGTTTTTCAAATTCCAGCCTAGTGCATTGCAAACCGGAGGCAAAACTGCAAGTCATATCCATCATCAATGTGCTCATGTTAGACCATGTTTTGGATTTGACTTAGGAGTTTTTTTTACTATAATGTCAAGTAAGTATGTTCCTGCTCCTAGACGTATGTTTCTAATATATTCTTCATTAACTGTTGACCATACCATGATTCCTATATTTTATGAAAGTGTTTTCGAATAACCGGCAAATGGTAGATAAATTTATGGAAAAAGTTTCTAAAAAGGAAAGCGTCAAATAGTGCTACTAATGTTGTGGTTCGTCGCTCCATGAACTTGAAAGAATGTAAATACTAAAAGGTAATGTATTTATTTTTATTTTATCATTATACTATTTTTACTTCAGAATTTTTAGTCATTTTGTTCTCTTTTTATTGGTCATTGAGGCCGAATAATGCATTTAATCAATGTTTGCCGCATAAAGTACTATTTAGTACAGTGTTGCTTGAAAATTATATATGTTGTTATATGTATGGTGAAGTGGTGAATCCCGGTCATTTTCGTTCTAGTTTCGCCCTCAACTACAAACCAATAAAGGACAAGTTTCCTATTCCTATCGTCGATGAGTTACTTGATGGCTCCGTGGCGCCAAATTTTTTGCCAAATTGGATTTGCGTTTCGACTATCATCGAGTCCGAATGTATTTGGCTGATGTTGAAAACACTGCATTCCGCACTCACAGGGTCTTTTTGAATTTCTCGTCATGCCATTCGGTCTCACCAACGCCCTAGCAACATTCCAGACTCTTATGAATACCATTCTACAAGCCTTCCTTCGGCGCTTCATCTTGGTTTTCTTCAACGACATTCTAATGTACAGCCCGTCTTGGTTGGCACATCTATGGCAAGTCCGCACCATACTACAAACACTCCAACGACATCGTTTGTTCTTAAAGCGCTCCAAGTGTTCCTTTGGAGAAACAACGGTTGCCTATTTGGGCCACGCGATTTCAGCAGCAGCCGTTGCACTCGACCAGGCAAAAAATCACCACGGTATATACTTGGCCAATTCCCACGTCAGTCCGAGCGGTACAGGGTTTTCTTGGCTTGGCAGGGTATTACCGCAAGTTCATTCGTGATTTTGGTACCGTTGCGGCACCCCTGACTCGCTTGCTCAAGCGTGAGGCCTTTCAGTGGACTACCGAAGGTCAAGACGCCTTCCTTTGTCTTAAATCGGCACTGACCCAAGCTCCGTTTTGCAATTGCCGAATTTCACAGGGGCATTTATTGTCAAGTGTGATGCATCTAGCCATGGATTTGGAGCAGTGCTATATCAAGGCACGGGAGCTATTGCCTATTTCAGCCGCCCTATTGCACCGCGCCACGCTTTATTGGCAGCATATGAGCGAGAGCTGATCGGTCTCGTCCAAGCCGTTCGACATTGGCGTCCTTATTTGTGGGGACGCAAGTTTTTGGTCCGTACTGGCCATTATAGTTTGAAGTTCTTGCTTGACCAACGACTCTCAACGATTCTGCAGCATCAATGGGTCAGTAAACTACTGGGTTATGATTTTACAGTTGAGTATAAGCCCAGCAGCACCAATGTGGTCACCGATGCACTTTCCTAGCGCGACATGGAACTACATATGGCGGTTATGACTCTATCTTCACTGCACATTTCCCTCTTTGATGAGCTGCGCCAAAGTTTCGCTAATGATCCAGCAATGCAGGCTCTCCGCGAGGCCATCACAGCCAGCCGCCAACACGGACCATGGGCCCTCAATGACGGACTTGTCACCTTTAACAGACGAGTTTATGTACTGGCTACGGCTGCGTTATTACCCACCGTTATTCAAACGGCGCACGGTGCGGGTCATGAAGGTATTCAAAAGATACTTCACCAGCTACGGACGAACATCCATGTTCCGAATGCTCAGCCCATCGTCCAAGATTACGTACACACATGTGATATCTGTCAACATAATAAAGGTGAACAATTGCACTCGACCGGTCTTCTTCAGCCATTGGATGTCCCTACTACTGTTTGGGCAAACATTTCAATGGATTTCATCGAAGATCTTCCACGCGTCCATGGTAAAACGGCCATTCTCACAATGGTAGATCGTTTCTCCAAGTTCGTGCACTTCATCCCCCTGGCTCACCCCTACACGGCATATTCGGTGGCTCGGTTATTTTTTATGAGATCATTCGCCTCCATGGGATTCCGACTTCCATAGTCAGTGACCGAGATCCGGTATTTACAAGAAATTTTTTGTCAAAACTTTTTCGTTTGGTTGGTGTAAAGCTCAATCTCAATTCTGCTTTTCACCCCAGTCGAATGGCCAGTCAGAAGTGGTTAATAAGATCATTGTCATGTATCTACGTTACCTGACTGGGGATCGGTAGAAACATTGGCTTCGATGGCTACCTTGGGCAGAATATTGTTATAACACTTCTTTCCAAACGTCCCTACACACTTCCCTGTTTAAAGTGGTGTATGACCGGGAACCGTCGTCTTTACATTCCTATGAACCTGGTAGCACATGGCTTTCGGCAGTGGAGCAGCTCCTGCGTGATAGGGATACTTTCTTGGTCGAAGTTCATGATCGCTTACTTCAAGCCCAACAAACCTACAAGCGGCAATACGACAAAGGCCACCGTGTGTTGGAGTTTTCTGAAGGCTAGTGGGTGTGGTTTCGCCTACACCATTTCCCGCGACATCTTTGTCTATGTCGAGTAAAGGGAAGTTGGCACCATAATATTTTGGGCCCTATCAAATTATTCAAAAAGTCGGCATGGTGGCTTATCGCTTGCAATTGCCGGCTCGTGCAAAAATCCATGATGTGTTTCACGTCAGTTTGTTGAAATTGTTTGTCGGTCCTCCGACGACACCCCTGCTCTACTGACTCTTTTGCATGGTCGGGTTTGTCCTATACCAGCCAAGGTCCTCAAGTCACAAGTGGCTCGCGATCGTCTTCAAATTCTTGTGCAATGGGAGATTCTTGTGCAATGGGAGAATGCAGCCGCCACGAGTGTCTTGGGAAGCTTTAGAGCAATTTCAGCGGCTATACCCTCAATGCCAGCTTGAGGACGAGCTGCTTGTAAAGGAGGGGAGAGATGTCATGTGGGGCCTACATTATTCACGCCGCAAGAAGGACACAACTGGTGGCAAGCAATTAGCATTGTCGTCGGCTGTTATAGTTTAGGGATTAGACTCTCAATTTATGTTTCCTTTTAGGACTCTTGCTTTAAATCAGAATTTCCTTAGAGATTAGCTTCTATAATTCAGGTTGCTTGTTAGCCAAGTTTGTTAGGACCTTTCTCTATTTAAAGAGAAGAGGTAATTTGCTTTGAGATTAAGAAAAATCAGAAAACCAATCTCTCTCTCTCTCTCTTTCAGACGCCTTCCCTGGCCTTTGCTGCACGGCAGCCGCAATCACGGATCCCTTGCCGCACCCCAATACTCAGCACCACACCCCAATACTCAGCACGACTACCCCCTACGATCCAATCCATCCACAAATAACCCCGTTCGTGACAGATAAGGTTTAATCCCTGTCCAGAATTGTTAAATAGTATAAATATGTGGATCAATTTGAAAGATGTAGTTTAGAAATCTACTCTTTTATACTTGGATCTGCAAACTAAGCACATTAAGTTACTTCATGGCAGATAATATTTGGGCAAAGAAGATTTAAGCTCAGGTACTTATGATTCTCACAGTTCGTATGGCATATTGGTTTGATCTACTTGTACCCAAGGTTGTTAGGATCAAGGATAAAAAACGGGAACCAATTGAAATCCCGGTCGACGTACGGTAACAATTACCGGCCGGTTACCGGAAAACCCGGGAAAAAAACCAGATAAATTTCGAAACTAAAATTTTGTATTGAAGATTTTGAAAACCGGTTACCAGACCGGTTACCACCCAAAAGGGGAAAAACTAGAACCAAAACCGGAAAAAAAGAGAGAAAATCGGTTATAGGTTATTAGTAATTGGAATAATGCAAATATTAATTCTAAAGTGTTTAATGAAGTGTATATTTAACTCATAAAATATGTAATCTAGCATATTTAGCTCATGCAATACGTAATCTAGCATATTTAGCTCATATGAAGTGCAAATCGGTCGAAACAATAATTCAAGCATATTTAGCTTATACAATAGGTAATCTAACACAAAAAAGGCGTAAACCAACCTAGAAAATGCATTATGCAGTCATAAACTTAAATTTGAATTTGAAATTTTTCGGCTGGTACTGTTCATCCCGGTCCCCACCGGTAAAACTGGTAACCGCCGGGATTTTGATCTTTGGTTAGGATCACAATCCATACCATGGGATCTTACCATTCCGATCTTGACCGTACGTAGGAGAATTTTTTTATTAATTAACCTCTTTTAAAATTTTATTTTAAAGTTAACCCTCCGCGAACTTTATTTCCAATTCTGAGTGGCGTGACAAAACTTGTCACGCCCCTTTTAAAAAATTTATTTTAAAGTTAAACCCCTGCGAACTTTATTTCCAATTCTGACCCCTTTGGTCACGCCACTACCAGTGACGTGACAAAATTTGTCACGCCACTGGTGGTGGTGTGACCAAACAACACTATCACGCCACGGGTGGTGGCATGACAAGAGCTTGCCCAGATACGGGCTGGCGTGGCAGTATTGTTTTGTCACGCTACGGGTGGTGGCGTGACTAAAGGGGTCAGAATTTGAAATAAAGTTCGCGGAGGTTAACTTTAAAATAAAACTTAAAAAGGGTTCATTAATATAAAAAAATTCTATGTAGGATTGTGATAACGTAGTGCCATATAAAATAGTGATCCAGACTTTATAATCTTTAGAATCATGGATTTCGAGGTACAACACACCCATAATCTTACGGTCCAAACCTATGATCTAGATCCTACCAACACAAAAATAATCATATGGCAACCTTGCTTGTACCTATAATAAGGTTTAACTAGACTCTTGTCCACTTGACAATAGGTGGCCACACAAGTGGATGTTAGTACTACCAGGCAGACATGGTACGGTATATTTAGGATATATGATTATATTAGTTTAGCATTAATCCCATATTGTCATTGTTTTGGACCCTTGTATACCCATTTGCTCTATATATCAGTTAAGCATAAGTTGTTTCCCTGGATTCTTAGGCAGTTGATGCATATATCGGTTGGGACAGCTCAAATGATTGCTCTTTCTGCAAGAAACAGGCACTAACCAGTAGCCCAGTACACAGTTAACTCTCTACACATCCTCCAACCTGACAAGCATGTGATGAACCAATGAAGTTGTGTCCTACTTTGCATGCTGTGATCATTCGTAGACTTGAGAGGAGTTCAAGAAGTTGAACTACTAGAGATACTGCATGTTTAAATTTTAGCAGAAACAATACCACCGTACAACGGTGACCGTGTGAACAGCTCAGGTGTGTGCACGAACCTGCACTTCGCTATTGATCGCGAAGAATTTTTTGCAGATTGCTACGTGATTCCCCTCGACGGCTTTGATGTGGTTCTTGGAGTGCAATGGCTCCGCACTTTGGGCCCTATTCTGTGGGATTTCACAAAGTTGACTATGTCGTTCTGGCGAGACGATCATCGGGTCACTTGGGCAGGCCTCGATGCTACCTCCACCAAAGGCCATCTTTGTGCTGCTACTGGAAACGACTTGATGGGCGCCCTCTTGGAGGACTTCTCGGGTCTGTTTGACGAGCCGCACGGGTTGCCACCGGCCCGACGACATGATCACCACATTCACCTTCTGCCGGGCACGGTTCCAGTTGCGGTTCGGCCGTATCGTTATCCTCAACTTTTGAAAGACGAGATTGAGAAGCAATGCGATGCGATGTTGGCCCAGGTATTATTCGCCACAAGATTTCTAGATTTTCCTCACCGGTATTGTTGGTTAAAAAGGGGATGCATCGTGGCGCTTTGTGTGGATTATCGTGCCTCAACGACAAAACAATCAAAGACAAATTTCCGATCCCGGTCGTTGATGAGTTGTTAGATGAACTCCATGGTGCTCGCTTCTTCACTAAGCTTGACTTACGCAGTGGCTATCATCAAGTTCTGATGCACCAACCGGATATTGAGAAAACAAATGCTTCGCATACATCATGGCCACTATGAGTTCTTGGTTATGCCCTTCGGCCTGACAAACGCCCCCGCGACATTTCAAGCGCTCATGAATGATATCCTCAAGCCATTTATTCGCCGTTTTGTCCTGGTTTTCTTTGACGATATTTTGATTTACAGCTCGTCATGGGCCGAACATCTTCAGCAAGTTCGGACTGTTCTACAACTTATGCAGCATCATCAATTTTTTCTCAAGAAATCGGCGTTTATTTGGTGTCGAGTCACCGCTTATCTCGGACATATCATATCCGGGCATGGTGTGGCTATGGATTCCAACACTAGATTGTCTCATCCCAGAAAGGAAGTCTGTCCAGAACTACAACTTGTGGTTTCAACTTTCCACATATTGGTGACTGCTAAGGGCATTTCTTGAACGATTTTCAGATGAATTGAAGAATGTCCGTTACTTCCAACCTCATCTCTAAATGAGGTTCTACCATATGTGCACATATTGAAGGCTCGGTTGATGGTCATGACTCATGACTGCTAAGGTGAAGCCCCAAAGCAAAGGAGATTCAGGTAGACTGTATACAGGCAAAATGATTTGGACAAGCGTTGACCTTTGACGAAAGTGTAAGTGTAAAGACTTCTCCGTGACGATCGAAGACAAAACAATAATGCAGAATTTATCCCTGAAGGTATAAAAAGGAAATCAGTGAAGGTTTAAGAATTTAAGATGCCCCCTGACCTGTGGATGTGCTGTTTGGAGTCTCTCCTCTTCAATCCTACAGCGGTCAATTATGTTTTCTATCTCGTAAGTAATTTCTCTCAACTGCTTCAGCCAATCCCTGGTTGTTTCATATTGCGCAACTGTCTTCTCTGCATCCCTGCTGACAGCCGCGATAGTCTCAAGTTTACTCTTAAGTTTGTTGATCTCATTTTTGACAAACAGTACTTTGGCAATTTCGTTAGTGGCTAAGTCGGCCAGTGACTTGACAACATCTTTGGTGAACCCAGCTAGAATTGTCTCGATCATAACTCACTTGAGAGACTATTCAAGTATCACCTTCTCTGCAAAGAGCCAATCAATACTATGTTAGAAGATAGACAGAGGATAGCTTCTCTTGATCTTTATCAATTATTGAGAAACATGTGTGAATATAAACTCCCAGAAATTATCTTAATTATCCTAGTTATTATGAATATCACATGTGGAAGTTGTATATATGATATCAATATGGAGATATGATATTTTCCCCAAAATACAACATGGTTACATTTAACCACGTCCCAAAAGACAAATATGGTACATATTTTTTTCATCTCAAAACTTTGTTCCTCGTATTTAAAAAATAAACTCTCACACCAATTTAGAAAGCGTTGACATGTCGAGAGCATATAGGTGTCAGATACAGGTATGCTACTCTGTAGCATCCGTGATTATGTTATGAGGGCAAAAGTTAAATTATAGGATATGGTGTACTAACATTAGGCCCTTGACTTAGCAATTTGCCGAAACACACACATCTTAATGTGTAATATCAAAATAAATGTGGTTCTAACACTTCTGTAGGTAACGGATTTTTTGTCTCAAAACATGTAAAACCGTGATTTTACATGTGTCTCAAAAATAAAAAAATTTCTCACATATGTTGCGTCAACCCTACTAGAGTTCCCACCGTCCTAGTTGAACAGCATCGCAATTATGCATGGCAGGGCTCAAGGGGCCAAAAGCACCATTTGTGTTGTTACTTGAACAGCCATCACAAGCAGCAGCTTTAACACAAGAACTCAACATCAGTTATTATCAGTTATTGTGGAAACATTTTGCTATGTGTTTTCATTACAAATTAAGTGTTCAACAATTTCTTTTCTTGCAATGTATCTCGTTAAAGAACTAAACATCAGTTATTGTTTTTAAAAATCATATTTGTCTGTAAATGCACACTCATTATCAGTATATCATAGAAGATATCAGCAGACAGTATCGAAATTAAATGATTGTTTTTGGAACTTATTAAATAAATTTTTCTGAATCACACCTTCCCTGGTCCCCTAGATCCATCGCCCAGACACTATGTTGAACCAAGCTATTACTTTCATGTTCTTCCCTACCTCTCCCTATCAGTGATCCAAGAAGCACTTCAAGACTCCTCCTATATTAGTACATTCCTAAATGCCCAAATTACCCAACAATAGGAATGCGCCTGAATCGCTCTTGAGCCTCCTGGCAAGATGCTAATATGCATCAAATGCGCTCATGATAATCCTCAATTTCTCGAGCAGATTTGGCCAATCATAAAACTAGCTACCAGCAGAGAGCGCATTCGGGGGTACCTTTTGGAATCTTGAGGCCAGCGCCGCCTGCAAACGGCAGAAATTGGCCACGAATCTTGGGCGATGCGGTCGAAGCTGCAAAAGAAGAGATATGGATGAAACAAGAAGAGGGTGAAGAAAGACGCGGCAAGACCGAATACCCAGGAGGTCTGAATTGCGCTTTGCGAGGAGGAGAAGATCTTGAGACTATCGCCGCCCAATGCGGCAAGCAGGAGAGGTGTTGGCTTCGCTGCAATTTCCATATGTTCTCTCTGCCTCATCTCCGAGGTTTTTTATGCTCGAGTCTTCTCCTGGGCCGTTGCCGCCTGGCCGGCGACGCTAGCGGACAGAAAATTCTTCTCTCATTTACAGTCAACCCCGTGTATTTGTTTTCTTTTACAGAAAAAGCCCAAATATAGCAGAATTTGCAAATAAATATTAAGGTCCTGTTTGGTATGACTTCACTTCAAATTTTAGCAACTCCAACTCCAGGTTCTATCTTGGATCCACTCTCTTGAGAAGTTGGAGTAGTCTGAGGAGGTGTTTGGTTAGAAAGTTAACTCCAACTCAAAAATGAGAAGGATGTTTATAAAAAGACTACGCTACCCTCGTTTTGTGAGTTGTAACATTTTTTCGTATTGTTTAACTTATAGAAGTTTAATAAATTGATTTCAGCCATGTTGTGTTTTTATTTTTAATTTTTTTTGTCCATATTATGCTATCTTTTTCACCCACATCAAAAATTTTACTCGATTTTTTTTAAAAATAAAACATATATAAACATGTGAAGTTCATAATAAAGGTTCTAATTTAATGAGTATTATAACAAATGTTCATAACAAAAACAAACATATGTCGTGGATACTTCGAACGCAAAAAAAAGAGGATTCCTACAGGATTTAACCGTTTCTATGTAAAATTCATGTGCTCCAGATAGACTATTGCCTAATGTAATCACTCAACCTATTTTACAATAATAATAATAATAATAAAAGCATTCCTCGATGGGCTTTTTATTTGTGGAATGACAATTCCTAATAAATCACCCTATATCTAGAAACGGAGAAAGTAAATATAATAGAAATAACATATTTAAAATGATGACCTACCACTAATAGGGAGGAGTGGCTCAAGAATAGGCAAGGCGTCTCAAACCTATGCTCATCTGCCATATGCTTTTTAGTTTTATCAATGTTCAGCCCCCCATGTTCATGAGCAATAAAGTTGCAGAGAAGGCGTTACATGCATGCTACACTTCTTTTCTTTTAGGAGAGAGAGAGAGAGAGAGAGAGAGAGACGCGCCGACGACTGCTGACTGTCAAATATTCCATCTTTTTTGTTTAAGTTATCCAAACTCTCAAATGATGATAACAAGAAAAAGTTCCACATCAGCTTTTATTATACATGGGCCCTTCAAAACGGTGTACTGTTTGCTAACTATGCATGATTTGTTAAGCATGTAATTCGTTGGTTGACCATCGTTACATCAACCAAGTGGGCGCTAGCCATTGCAATTCGATATTTGGTATTGCGTGGGCTTTTGAACTCTTTTGGGTATAGTAGTTAGTTGAGAGCATGTTTTTTCGACGTAACATCAACATCCTACTAGAATTAGTACAACTAACTGGACAACAACCACAAACTAACGCTCGCACTTATCATGCTCTTCGTTCAAACTCTTCTCAACCTCTTCTTTTGTGTTGCCATCTAGATCCGTTCAGCTATCATGCATATGTTTACCGACGCCCGACAGATCTCCAAACAATAAAGATGTTCCAATGCCTGGAGGGGAAAATGTTGTTCTTGTTTCACTGCCTTTTAGATTTTATGGTATTGTTTGGATGCGGATTTAATTCTCCCATTTAAACAGGCTCTTACGGGGAAAAGGCAACTCCCCTATAGTCTCCAGCAGTGACGAAGTTAGGATGGAAATGGAGGGTGGACTCAAAGTCTCAAAGGACTAAACTAATTTGAAATAAACATGATCTTGTATTCTTGTGCAATCAAATTCATACATAAATAAAAGCAAAGCAAAGAAAAGAAAAAAAGGAAATCTTCTATTGGTATACGACGCGCCGGATCGACAATAATTTCATCCAGATTAAATTCTAGTGAGGCTTTCTTTGGTTGAGTTGAGCCATCATCGGTTAGAGGAGTACTACTTAAATTGCCTGTGAAATAATTACGCAAAGTTCGTTTCTCCATTATTGCAAACCTACGAATTAATTGCTAACTGAGTATACACCACAATACCACACTATATTCTAACAAATTGCTAATTGACTAATTGAGGAATGTGTTCTGATTATACGGTATACAAGTGTAGTCAGGGGATAGAGGACAGAGGCTTCACACTTCAATCTTCACGCAATCACGCTTCACTGCTTCAGCTTCAGCCTTGAATAGCAGTCTACCTAGCAGTCTACCAATTGAGTGATTGACCTTGACCATATCATGATAATATGAATATATGATATCAATATACTCTTCAGGCTTCAGTGCTTCATGCCTTCACGCTTCACTCAGCCACGACGCCAGGGGGTAGGGCCGCAGCCCGTAGGCAGGTGGCCAGGGGCGAACTGGCGCCAGGGGGCAGGGCCCGGGCCTCGGGCCATAGGGGCGAACCGACGGCCGCCACACCCAACTCCGGCAAATCGCCTCCCTACCTCCCCGGCTCAGCTCCTCAACGGCTCCCCTCCCTCACGCTGTCATGCACGCTCCCAGCCTCCCCCACGGCCACGCCGTCGCCCAGATCTACTCGCACCTCGCGGGGACAGCGGGGTCGCTTCTCTCATCGCCCTCCCCCACCCGGTTGGTCGGTTCCCTGCCTGGCTGCCTCCATGCCTCGGGCTCCCTCCTCGGCCTCCATTGGGCTCCGGGCCTCTGGCTACTGGCGGCGTCGCGAGCTGGAGCTTCTCCTTGGTGGCTCTGGGCCTTCGACTACCTCGTCGGCTTGCCCTCAGGTGAGCTGCAACCTCACTGCCTCTGTGCCTCGGTCAATTGATTGGGGATTTGGGGGAACTGAGGAAGGGAATGGATTGGGGATTTGGGGAATTTTGGGACAAGGGAACAGGGAACATGAGAAGGGGTTGTCGTGTGGGACTGGTGGGGATGTGGGCCGATGGGCGGACGTCTCGGGCCTGGGCTTCGCTGCTTCGGCCTCCTGCTCGGTTGCTCCTGCCTCCTGCAGTCCTGCGTCTTCTTCTTCTTGTTTGCCGGCTCTTGCAGTAACCACACAGGAAGCCATGGCAGGGTAGCGCTGGTGGAGGTGGGGAGGGGGTCGGCGCCGATGGAGGGTAGGCTTTAACCTGATGAAGCATACTCGGTGGATTCGCCCCTGGTCTCCAGGTTAGCCTGTTAGGACACATCATCATCTGCAACGTGATGCGAATTTACCTTCCTCTCTAGGCCCTGTTTGGGGATATTTAAGCCGACTTCGGCTTCAAAAAAGCAAGAACCCCCTAAACATGCTAACTTCTCACTAGCTTATCAACTAAGCCAAAGGCAAAGCACATGAGAAAGTCAAAGCAAGTCCTGATCAGTTTATTGGGCTTTTTGTGGGAGTGGTATACCTACTTGCCACTAGAAATTCAACATATTTACCCACCAAATGCCACTGGTTAAATAAGTCTTCCGTCCCCATCCATTCAACCCTAGAGATGGTCTGATGGGTCATGTTGCCCTGGCCGGCCCAAAGCATAGGACTGTTGGTCCGCCCTGGGCATGGCACAGGCCACACTGTTTCTGGGCCGAACCGACACGACCCAACTGGGCGTGTCGTGCTTGGGTTAGCACCTCAGCCCAGCGAGCCAGCCCGGTGGTGACTAGCGCGGAGTAGGTGGCTGGGCATGGGAAGCACTGTAGTCGACCGGCCTGGCACTACCCGTGCGCTTGGTGTGTTGGGCTTGTGCCGGCGGCCGAGCCCACGGGCCAACACGACACAGCCCGATTACCTAGCCATGCCGTCAGTGCTGGCCAAATGGGTGGCCCGACACGGCACGGGCACGATTGGGCCCGGCCCATCTCGACACAGCCCATTGTGGCTTGGCTAATATGTGAGTCGTGCTATGCCGGCCCACGTGCCGGGGAGACGGCCCAGGAATAGCCCATTGGCCATTCGTGCCATGCCGGCCGACACGAGTCCGTTTAGCCCGACGAGCCTTTTTTATCCATTTAGCCCGTTAGGCCCGAAAATTTAAAAAAAACAGAAAAATATGTAGAATTCAGAAATAGATATGAAAAATATAAAAAATAAGACAAGCATATTGAAAATATAATAAATAGCTTTATTAATATTCAAATGGCTGCCTCGTTAAAACTTTTGCCAAGTAAAAAACTCAACATGAGAAAACCTTGGCAAAGGAAATAGTACAAACTATAGCTCTATATGCATTCTTGTTCTACGTGTCGTTATCTAGGTACAGATTTATTTTTCACAAAGTGTTGTGTTCGTGAATCAGCTTGTTCCTAATCCTTCACAGTTAGAAGTATCTCCACCATCTCACTAATAAGACTTATTCTTCTCTCCTCCTATATTCTTCAAGAAAGACTGAAAGAAGACTCGAAGGAAACCATCGAGACAGGAATAGTTAACACATCATGTGCAAGTATGGATAGCACGTGATATGCTAACTTATGGCTTGCCACTATTGCAAAATTTCGAAACCTTCTGAGTTGAAATCCACCGTATCACTGTCCAGATAGATGGATAGCTCCCCACTCCTTAGGATTCTTGGCTGAGTAGGCGGCGTTGTAGAAGAAAAAAGACCTAGGCCTGGAGGAAGAGGCACCGAAAATCTTGCCCTATATATTTGTCTTGCTACTTGAGGCAGGGGCTACTGGAGGTCATTGCGAGCGAACTCCTCTCCTTTCGGCTCCCCTTCGCACTCCTCCCTCCGCGCCACCTCCCCTCTTCCTCTCCTCCCTCAGCGCCGACGCCGCATCGCGCCTCCTCTCCTCTCCGGCTCTCCTCCTCCTTCTCCCTCCGCGCTGGCCCCGCCCTGCCCGATCCTCCCGACTCTCCCTCAGACTCCTTTCCTCCCAGCACGCGGCCCAGATAGGTCGTGCTGAGCTCGCTGGGCTCGTGCCATGCCTGGCACGGTCTAATATTATTCGTGCCATGTCGGACCGACCCACCATGTTAGGGTAGCGGCCTAAGCACAACACGAACCGTTGTGTTAGGCCAGCATAACCCGTGAACAGTATGTGACATGCCGTGCTAGGGCCGAGACTATAGTGCCATGCTGTGGGTCGGCACGGCCAACATGACCAGATTAGCTGTGCCGGCCCACGGCCCATCTGGCCAGCTCTACGTGTTGCGCCTAATCGAGCTGTGACTGGCCTGGTCGGATCGGGCTGGGACGCCCATTTGGACACCACTATTCCATCCAAACCCTGCCTCCTCCACTGGGCCGCCCCCAACCAAAACTGCGTTGTCGCCCTACCCACTCGCCCCAAAGCCACACCGCCGCTCCCAAGCTCCCTCTCCACTGGCCGAAGCCCCCTACCCGCCTCTCTGTCTCCCCCAACTTGGGCTCTCCCGATGCCCCAACTCGCGCCACCGCCCCAAGCTCCCTCCCCGCTGGCCCAAGTTCCCCCAACTCCAGTTGACCCGACGCCCTAGCCACCTCCCAACTGGTGCCAGCGCCTCCTCCAACCCTAAGGTACATCACCTCCTCCATGTGTTTTCTCTGTGGATATGTTCAGATCTATGTACATACTGTTATTTTACAATATTGATGTTTTTCTCAGTGAAATTTTGTTAGCAAAGTAGATGCACTGTATTTTTGCCAAGGAATAAGTCCAATTTACCCCCCTAAACTATGAACCGAGTCCAAAAAATACCTTGAACTACAAAACCGTTCACTTTACACCCATCAATTGTCAAAACTAGATCAAATAGCCCCCTCACCCTAAACCACCCTGGTTTTAGCTGACATTGTGTCCACGTGTACATCTTTTCGATGTGGCGTACTGATGCCCTTCTTCTTTGGTCAGACTCCACCGGCTCCACTCCACATTCACTCTCCACCCCCACGGCACCACTCTCCACCAGCTCTAGCCCTGGCGCCTCCTCCCTCGGGTGCCGCCGGCACCGCCGGTTCGCCGCCGTCTCCGACTCCACTCCGGCTCCTACGCGGCCTCCCGCACCTCCGCATCCTTCTCCTCAGCCAAGGGGAACTGTGAGGCGTCAGTGATCTCCATGAGCTGCCGCAAACACCGCTCGATCGGGTGGATCTCCTTGAGCAGCCCGCACGAGTGCTTGCTCTCCTTCTTCTTGGATTCCTCGAGGATGCGCTCGTGAGAGCGCAGTGACAGATCGACCGGGAAGCTCTTGGCGCCGACAAGTGCGCTGGAGGCCGCGGTCTCGCACGGATGGTGGCCACAAGCCCTGAACAACGACAAAAGCACAGCGCCCATGGTGCACACGGTGGAAGCAAGGCCTCCCGTGGTAGCAATATCGTGCGCGCTGGGCACCGGTAGGCCTCCCCCGATTGCTTTCAGCTGGCGCGGCGCGCGATGGCAAGGTGCTTGCACCACTGGCTGATGAGGTCGAGGCATTTCACAGCACCAGCGCCCTCTGCGGCATTTCGTCGAACAACTTCTGCGCGACATCCGCACGGTCCAAAGATGTACATCTCCATCATCGAAGCTTGCGGTACGCGCCCCACCGAACCGATCTTCACGGTGCCTCAGGCACCTTGCGACCCTCGACCGAGCGGCTTGAGCACCCGACGCCTTGAGCACGAACGGGTAGGTGAAGTTGCCGACGATGAGACCGTCGGTGCGGGCCGAATCGCACGGGAAGCCGAGGCGCGATTGGGCCAAGCCATCGCGGCAATGGGGGGCAAAGCGAGCGGCATGGGACCAGTTGTAATGTAACAAACGGGTAGGCTACACTAGCGCAAATTAAAAATTCTACCCGTAAACCAAGATCACTGCAGCTATAGATCACGGTCTTACCACTAGACGCGCAGTGCGGAAGTTGATGCGGCGCGTCGGGCGATGTAGTCGTACCAAGTTGATGCAAGACGTCGGCGCGAGTAGTCGTACTACTTCCTCGCCCTCGCCGTGGCGCTCCACGTCATGCCTCCTTTCTTGCGGTTCGTCCCAACGCCACGGTATGCGCGCTTCAAAGGTATCCACACGCACGGAGGAAGCGACGCACGCCGACTACTAGATCCGCGCGCGCGACTAGGGCGTGGGAGGGTGGCGGCGGGGTTTGGGATGTCACAAAAACTCAACCTCAACCAAAGACGCCGCCTCCTTTTATAGACGTCCTTATAATGGGCTTCTACGAATAGAGGCCCATTAGAACTCAATGCCAGCCTAATTCGGATCCAATCCGAATTAGGCTTCACTTCTTAAGTGTGTGACCCTATGGTTCACATATGTTTAGACATGACGCGAGTACACATACTTGGTCAATAGTTGGTAGCGCCTCTAGCAAGACGTGCCAACTCCTAAACATACGTAAAGATCATATCGGACGAACCATCACAACGTTATGTACATGCCAATCCCTTTGCCTCACGATATTCTGTCGAGCTCCAAGTCGACCACTCTTTCTCGATCCCGTGATCCGAATCCCTTACTAGGTTAACTCTTAACCTTAAGTAGCATGGCCATGCATTTCGGATCTCGATCACTCGAGGCCCGAGATATCTCTCTCTGTAGAGAGGGCAAATCCCATCTCGATCGACCATGCCTCGCAGACATGCTTCATGACAAACCCGAAGCTACCTTTATAACTACCCGATTCACGAGTAGCGTTTGATAGCCCCTAAGTAGGTCGATTCACATCTCAAGTACATGCGACAATCTCGTGTCTAAGGACAAGGCGTACACATTGTGTAGAGAGAACCATAAGAATAATTACTATGTCTCATGTTGGGTCGGTCCAACCCCATGTTCTAAACATGTGTCCACATTATTGGTTTGACATCTCCATGTCTATGACTCGTGAAACATGGTCATCAACCGATACATGTGCTAATCCATCATTCACGTGTGTCCTCACATGAACTCCGACTAGGGACAACTTTAGAATAACCATACAAGTAAAGAGTTTCACAAACAAGTCACATACTTGTTAATCAACACAAAGGCAATATTCAAGAAACATTTATTAAATCATGGATACAATGAAATATCATCATCAATATGATTGCCTCTAGGCATATCTCCAACAGCCTCCCACTTGCACTAGAGTCAATCTAGAAGATATCTAATACCCATAGCTCTTGTGTGCGCCTCATGCTTAGGTGTGGGAGAGGCTTCACAAAGGATCCAAATATTCAAACTGTGTGTATTTTGCATATCTTTAAATCTCCTCGATTAAGGATCTCTCGAATGAGATGAAACCGCCAGATATGTGTTTGTTCTTTTGGTGATTCCTCGCCCTTGGCTTGCGCAATGGCCCCACCGTTATCACAAGAAAGATCCGCAGGATCGCACGCACTAGGAACCACACCTAGTTCGGCTTATGAACTTCCTTATCCAAACACCTTCCTTTGCCGCTCGTGGCGCAATGTACTCGGCCTCGCTGTAGAGTCGAGAATGTCTCGCTTGGAACTCTTCCAACTTACCGCACCACCGCTCAAAAGGAACACAAAACCCGATTGCGATTTGTAATCATCTTTGTCGGTTTGGAAGCTTGCATCGTGTAACCATTTACAACGAGCTCTTCCTCACCTCCGTAGACTAGGAACACATCCTTAGTTCTTCTCAAATACTTGAGGATGTTTTTAATCGCCGCCCAATGACTCTCACCGATCACTCGTATTCGCCAGAACACTTAGAGCATAGGAAACATCTGGCGAGTGCACATCATAGCATACATGATAGATCCAATGGCCAAGCATATGGAATCTTACTCATGCGATCTCGCCATCGGTTGTCGAAGGACACCGAGTCTTGCCAAGATTTATGCCATGAGACATGGGCAAGAACCCTTTCTTTGCCTCCTCCATGTTGAACCGTTTCAACACTTTGTCAATGTAAGTACTCGCTTAATCCTATTAGCCTTTTGATCTATCTCTATAGATTTTAATAACCAAAATATATGCCGCTTCCCTAAGTCCTTCATTGAGAAACTATTTTTCAAAGTGAGGTCTTAACGGACTCGAGCATAGGAATATCATTTCCAATCGCAATATGTCATCTACATATAAGATTAGAAATACGAGTGAGCTCCCACTTGTCTTCTTGTAAACACAAGATTCTTCTTCGTTTTGATGAAGTCAAACCCTTTGACCACTTCATCAAAACGAATGTTCCAACTCCGAGATGCTTGCTTCAATCCATAAATGGATTTTTGAAGTTTGCATACTTTTCTAGCATTGTTTGATCGACAAAACCCTCGTTGTATCATATACACGCCCTCGGTTAAATTTCCATTAAGGAAAGCCGTTTTGACATCCATCCGCCATATCTCATAGTCGAAATATGCAAAGAATAGCTAGAATGATCCGTATTGATTTAAGCATCGCTACAGTGAGAAAGTCACATCGTAGTCAACTCCTTGAACTTGCCGAAACCTTTGCGACAAGTCGAGCTTTATGGATATGAACATTTCCATCCATATCAATCTTCCTTTATAGATCCATTTGCACTCTATGGTTTTAACACCATCAAAGTGGTCAACCAAATTCCAAACTTGATTGTCTCCTATGGATGCTATCTCGGATCTCATGGCACTATGCCATTTCTCGAGTCTGGTCCATCATTGCTTCCGCATAGGTCGTAGGCTCATCATTGTCTAACAATAATATATCTCGCGCATTGCGGAGCCTTTCCGACCTTCGTGGTGGTGGTGCTTCCTTTGCCATGGGTTCCTCAACTTGTTCTGCCACATGGGCATCATTCGTCGAGTCTTCCCCGATTGGTTCATCTTGAACCTCTTCAAGCTGCACTTTCTTCCACTTGTCTCCCTATTGAGAAACTCTTTCTCTAGGAAAACACCACTTGAGCGACAAACACTTTGCCCTCTAGTCGGTTGTAGAAGTAATATCCAAAGGTTTCCTCTGATATCCACGAAAATGCATTTATCCGACTTGGGTGTGAGCTTGTCCGATCAGAGTCGCTGACAAACGCCTCACATCCCCAAATCTTTAGAAAAGACAAACCGTGACTCTTCCTACCCATATCTCATATGGTGTCTTAACTACGGATTTAGACGGCACCTATTAAGTGAAAGCCGCTGCTTTCTAGGCGTAACCCCAAAAGGATAATGGTAACTGATCGGCTCATCATCGATCGAACCATGTCCAACAAGGTCCGACACGCGCTCGGATACCCCGCTTCTTTGAGGCGCTCCGGGCGGTGTTAGTGTGGAACAATTCGCAACTCTTCGATGATTGCTAAATTCATGACTCAAATACTCGCCACCACGATCGATCGCAGAGCCTTGATTTTCTTGGCACGTTGATTTTCAACCTCATTCGAACTCTTTGAACTTTTCAAAAGTTTCGCGCTTATTATGCTTCATTAAGTAGACATAGCCATATCTACTAAAATCATCGATGAAAGTTATGAAGTAATGAAATCCACCTCTAGCAAATGTGCTCATTGGTCCACATACATCGGATGTATGATTTCCAACAAGTCCGACGCCTCTCAAAAGAACCTTTGAAAGGTGATTTGGTCATCTTACCAAGCAAACAAGCTTCACATGTCTCAGATGATTCAAAATCAAACGGTTAGAAGACCATCAAGATGGAGCTTCTTCATGCGCTTTTCACTTATGTGACCCAAACGACAATGCCAAACATAGGTGGGATTCAAATCATTAGGTCAAGTCTTTTAGCATTTATGTTAAAGATAGGCGATCATCAAGATTTAAAATAAATAACCCATTCACAATGGGCAAAAGCCATAAACATTCCATTTTTAGAGATCAAACAACCATTGTCTTTACTTGCAAATGAATAACCATCTCTCATCAAACACGAGGGGATAAAATGTTTCGACTCATACTAGGAACATAATAACAATTATTCAATTCCATAATAAATCTTGAAGGAAGCTGAAGTTGCATGGTGCCGACGGTCAACGCAAAGAACCCTTGCTTTATTTCCGACGCGAAAATCAACTTCACCTCTTGCGACTCCTCTACTTCTTATTAGCCCTCGCATCGAGTTGCAAATGTGAGCAAGCGATCCGTATCAAATACCCAAGAGTTAATAGGAGAATCATGAGAAAATGTCTAAAACATTTATGACAAGTGTACCATGGGTGGAAGTCTTACTTCCAACCTTCTTCTTGCATTCATCGGAATCCATGTACTTCTTGCGCTTTCTCTTCCAAAGGGCGATTTCTTTACAATAGAAGCATACTGTCTCGGCTCGTGTCCAGATTAGGCTTAGGCGTTGGCTTGAGATCATATCTTTAACCTTGCCCTTATTCTTTGGCCATGGCTTCTTACCCTTTTTCTTGAAGCTAGACTTGTTCTCATGACCATCACATGGCTAGGCCCCGCACACTTCTTAATGTCACTCTCTGCTTTGAGCATCCCACAAAGCTCATTAAGGCCCTTATCCGCCCATGCATATGGTAGTTCAAATGAAATGCCCATAGCTAGGTGGAAGAGACGCTAAAATGAAATCGCTTGCCAACTTTGGCCAATTGGAAAACCAAGTTTATCCAAAGTCCGATCAGAACCAACCATTTTGATCACATGTGGGCCTACGGTGCACCTTCTGTTAACTTGCATTCCGAAAAGCCTTAGAGACATTGAACCGCTCGGTCCCGCCTCGTGTTCGAACATGTCCTAAGCGCTATGATCATATCATACGCTTCCCGATCCTCAAACCGCTTTTGAAGGTCGTTCCATGCATGCAAGCATAAGACAACTAATCTCAAGAGAGTCATCACATGCTTTCTTGTAGGCATTTTTAACAAGAAGAGACGCATTGTTAGCGTGTTCTTCCGGGATTGGGGTGTCGAACGTTTTCCTTTTATCCGCCCGAGAACAATTCTCGTGTTACGGACCAAAATCAATAGTTTGTTCCATTTAATTTCTCTTTCTCAAGAATCGATCGCAAAGCAAAAGGGTGTGCGTGGTTGCTAGATGCCATTGATCTACAATAGGAAATGCAAAATACTAAGACAAATAAAACCATGATAGAGTAAATCGTATTAAACAAATTTAATAGAATGTACTCCCACTAAAATCAAAATCCTCTGTTGATTCTTAGCGATTCAAGATCCGCAATTAACGAGTCTACTAGTGAGCTTTTGCATCACCGCTTAGAGACAAGGTAATTCGTAAGCAACACCTGCTAATCATATCTCTATATGACTCTTGTTGTTGGGTGACATCTCTATGCCCCTGCGCCCAACCTTTATGCCCTAAGGCCCATAACCTTTATGATAACCTTGCTAAGTTCACCAATCCTTATGCATGTAAGTATCCGATACAAAACCCATCTAGTCAAGGAAAGTTGATGGTGCCCTAATTTTATAGACCCACCATCAATTTACAAGACATGGGATGGTGCAAAGTTTAATTGGGAGGGCATATGTTTAACTTAACATTTTGTGAGGGATCGCTATACTTCTACCATTCAAACATGCATAGGAGTAAAACAATAGGAATAACATTCACACAGTTGTAACTGTAGGGAAACGGGTAGGCTACACTAGCGCAAATTAAAAAATTCTACCCGTAAACCAAGATCACTGCAGTTATAGATCACGGTCTTACCACTAGACGCGCAGCGCGAAGTTGATGCAACGCGGCAGGCAGTGTAGTCGTACCAAGTTGATGCAAGACGTCGGGCGCAGTAGTCGCACTACTTCCTCGCCCTCGCCGTGGCGCCCCACGCACGCCTCCTTTCTTGCGGTTCGTCCCAACGCCACGGATGCATGCGCTTTCAAAGGTATCCACACGCACGGAGGAAGCGACGCACGCCGACTACTAGATCCGCGCGAGCGACTAGGGCGTGGGAGGGTGGCGCCGTGGTTTGGGGATGTCACGAAAAACTCAACCTCAACCAGCGCTACCGCCCTCCTTTATAGACGCCCTTATAATGGGCTTCTCACGAATAGAGGTCCATTAGGACTCAATGCCAAGTCTAATTCGGATCCAATCCGAATTAGGCTTCAAATTTCTAAGTGTGTGACTTATGGTTCACATATGTTTAGACATGACGCGAGTACACATACTTGGTCAATAGTTGGTAGCGCCTCTAGCAAGACGTGCAACTCCTAAACATACGTAAAGATCATATCGGACGAACCGTCACAACGTTATGTACATGCCAATCCCTTTGCCTCACGATATTCTGGTCGAGCCCAAGTCGACCACTCTTTCTCGATCCCGTGATCCGAATCCCTTACTAGGTTAACTCTTAACCTTAAGTAGCATGGCCATGCATTTCGGATCCGATCACTCGAGGGCCAGAGATATCTCTCTCGTAGAGAGGCAAATCCCATCTCGACCGACCATGCCTCGCAAAGATGCTTCATGACAAACCCGAAAGCTACTTTTATAACTACCCGCCAGAGTAGCGTTTGATAGCCTCTAAGTAGGTCGATTCACATCTCAAGTACATGCGACAATCTCATGTCTAAGGACAAGGCGCATACATTGTGTAGAGAGAACCATAAGAATAATTACTATGTCTCATGTTGGGTCTGGTCCAACCCCATGTTCTAAACATGTGTCCACATTATTGGTTTGACATCTCCATGTCTATGACTGTGAAACATGGTCATCAACCGATACATGTGCTAATCCATCATTCACGTGTGTCCTCACATGAACTCCGACTAGGGACAACTTTAGAATAACCATACAAGTAAAGAGTTTCACAAACAAGTCACATACTTGTTAATCAACACAAATGCAATATTCAAAGAACATTTATTAAATCATGGATACAATGAAATATCATCATCAATATGATTGCCTCTAGGGCATATCTCCAACAGTAACATCCCTAATTTGCAAATTTTTGAAATTTTCAAAAAGTTTTAAAAATAACCATTTGGTTTAAGTTGCAAAAGCTTAAATTTGAAATTTAAAAATCAAAAACCATTTATATTGAAATAATCCAATTTCAATTAAATTTAAAAGTTAGTTTATTGGAATTTCCTGTATTTTATTTGAATTTTGAGCTTTTATTGCATTTTTTGGATTTTAATTTGGCTTTTCCTTTTTGTTTGAAGCCAAAATCTATTTTGTTTGCAAAAACTAAAAACTAAAATATAGCTAAAAGTATTTTTATTAAGTTCTAAATAATTCAAGGGACTTCTGTGAATTTTCTTAGAATTTTTAGACTCTATTAACTATTTTCTAAAAAACTTTTTGCTTTTTCGGGATTTCTTTATTCGAAATCATTTAAAAATCCCCTAAGGCTTATGGGCCGAAAGCCTTAAGCTCCGGCCCATTCTCTCCTCACGCGGCCCAGCGCCAGCCAGTCACCGCGCGCGCGCGCCTCCCCCTCCCCGCACCGTCCGATCGAAATCGGACCGCCCCCTCTCTGCGCGCCTCCCTCCACCTTCGACCGTCCGATCTGGATCGAATGGCCAACGATCGTCGTCCCCAGCGCCTTCGTCCTCCTCCGGACCCCCCCTCTCTCTGCCGCGCCATGCGCGCGTGCGCGTGTTTGCCGCCGGCGCCTCTGTCCCGTCCCGGCCTCCATGACAAGCGCATCGAGTGCGGCGTGCTCCGCCGCACTCATAGCCCTCTCCCGCGCGTGCTCCCGCCTTGTCTCTTCCCCGCGCCGCATGCATCCTCCCTCCCCCTCTCGCCGCCGAAGCTCTCTCCACGCCGCTCTCCCCAACCGGCCCCGAGGCCTATTTAAGCGAGCCCCGGACCGCCTCCCCCTCTCTCTTTCCCCCCACCTCTCTCCCCCTCTCTTCCCCCGAGCTCTCCGCATTCGGAGTTTTTGCCGCCGCCGCCGAGCTTCATTTCGCCGCACCCGCACCCGCCGCCGCCGTCAAGCCTCCTTCGCCGGCTCCAACCTCGCCATCGGCATCGCCGCACCGAGGGCCACCTGGTGCGCTCTCTTTCTCCGAGCTCGCCGAGAGCCGCTCGCCGTGTTTCCGCGCCGCCTCGCTTTCTTCCCGCCGCCGCCGCCTCTTGGCCGCGTCGCCAAGCGGTGAGCATCAAGCTCCGCGAGCCCTCGCTGCTGGTGCCTCGCCGCGGCCACGCGAGCCGAACGCCGGCGAGCCATCGCCCCGAGCGCCACCGCCGTCCGACGTGGGCGACCGCGCCACCTCGCCACGCCACGCCACGTCGACCCCTCACGACGCGGCGCCAATCGGCGCCGCATGGATTTTTCCGGGATTTCCCGTTGGAAATTAATTCGCCGAAAATCTTTTTCCCCTCGCTGACGTCAGCTGGCGCAATAATTCGATTTTTCTTTAGAAAAATAAATCGGGAAAATCAGAAAATCTCCAAATCCTTCATTTTATGTGTTTTCCAACTTCTGAAGACCATAACTTCTTCGTTCGAACTCCGATTCGAGTGATTCAAATTTCTAAATTCATATAAAATCCTCCTCTTGCTGTTAGTGCCAATTTGGTATTTATTTGGAATTTATTTGGAGTTGTTTTATTTATTTTGCTCTTTTCGCACGTGTAGAAACCGGCTTTTCGGAAGATTTCTCGGATCCGACGACCAAACACCTCAACTCTTCAACGAAGGCAAGTCATATACCTTTGATCATATTGAAACTATCTTTGTAAAACTATATTGTTTTATATACATGCATCGCTAGTTTTATATTAAATTATTTCGGGAGTAGATAAATGCCTAACTGATGTATACCTCCTTGATAAATTGCAAACGACATGTACCCTTGAATGATATGAACCCTTGGACACCTTAGGAGGGTTTATTTTAGTTGGACATTGATAGATCACCAACTCGGGTATCGTATTATGTTTAGCCATGCTATAGTTGTACGTCGGGACTCATGGTCACATGCTTATATAATTAAATATGACTAAAGGAATTATGGAATCGTGGCACAGCCACTTTTATTAAAAGATGTGGTGCCAAGGCTAGGGTGGTCTTTGGCCGGGATGGACTGAAAATGTTTTATGCTCGGGCGAGTGATCGGTGGTAAGTGTGGGTGCCATAACGCACATTGAGACGTGGATTAGTCTCGCTGAGCAACCAACTAAGGACTTAACCTTGAACCATTGATCTGGGTCATACCGTGCAACCACATGTCTAGACTGGGATAGACCTGGCCAACTAATTAGCAATGTCTTGGGTCGGTTCTGTTTTGGATGAGAACGGCACAAGAGGGGGCATGAATCTGGCGGAGTAACCCGTCAGAAGTGAATCCTTAGCGAGCAGAACCGAGTCAAGACAGAACTTTGTAAAGGCCTTGTCACGTGCTTTAGACCGCTTACCCAAGGTAGTGAGCGGTGGCATAGATATATGCCGGACAAACTAGAGAATTCGTGTCTTGTGGGTAAAGCTATACAACCTCTGTAGAGTGTATAAAAACTATTCGAATAGCCGTGTCCCCGGTTATGGACATGCCCGAAGATTTCACGCAAGGGGTAGATGTTTTCTTTAAAATGGTGGAATCGATGGGTTGGATGGAATGGTTGGGTTGATCTCTATTTGTTGCAAAGAACTGAATTACTTATGTATTAATCTTTTAAATTGTGCTTTCAATCTACTTATCGTATTTACGGTTAAATGTTGCTTTCTGCAAAAGAAAACATAAAGCCATCCTTGTCTAACCTCGCATGAATAATAATTGCATATATTTCCCTGTGACTTACTGAGTACATTCAAAGTACTCACGGTTTGCGCCCTGTGTGTTAAATTCCCACAGAAGAACTAGGGAATTCAGAGTATTATGAAGAAGAGTATCCTGAAGACTTTGCGAACTAGGTCGCGTCCTCCACTCGATTGCCTGTGGGCATGTCGCGTGACCACCACGAGATGTTATGTTTCCGCTGCAAGTTGTATTTTGTTGCTAAGCCCTGTGTGGCGCACTCTGTAAGACTCGACCATAAGGTCCCTTTTGCTACCTTTAATATTAATTTGTCCGCTTTATCGTTATTTTGTTGTATGGTTGTGATTACACCGATGTTGTAACTGTGCGAGCTAGCTACTGATCCGGGACTAGTTCAGAATGCACAGAGGATCCTAGGGTTGAATACCCGGGGTCCCGACAAAGGTCAAGGCGGCATTGGGCCACACACGAGCCAAGAGAGAGAGAGAGAGAGAGAGAGAGAGAGAGAGAGAGTGGGGTGGGGTGGAGTCGTGTGGAGCAGTCGGAGGTGGGAGCCGGGGAAGAGCATAGCGGTGCCGGCGGCCGGGTGCAGCGCCGGCTGAGTTGGGAGGAGAGGCGGTGCCAAGAGTGGAAGGAGAAAGATGTGAGGTGAAGTAAGAAGCAAGTGAATGTGAGGAAGAAGAAGCACACATGAAGGTGCTAACGAGGCGAAATAGTGATAACGTGGATGCCACGTGGGAAAAACCACTTGGTTTTGGCTTGAGGAGATTATTTGATCTGATTTTAACAATTGATGAATGTAAAGTGAACGGTTTTATAGTTCAGAATATTTTTTAAACTCGGTTCATAATTAGAGAGGTAAATTAGACTTATTCTTTTTGCCAATAACTGGGTTGTGTTAATTAATCGGAAACTACCCGATACCTATATGTGTTGATAAAGCTCATAGAAACCCAACCACAAACGGAGAACAAGATGGAAGCCGGCGACACCGCCTCCCCTAATCCGCAGCCGGCGCCGGCGCCGGCGCTGGCGTCGGAGGAAGCCTCACCAGAGGATGACCCTCCGGCGTTCTCCTCCTCCTCCCCCTCCGCCCACGCGGCGGCGCCTCCCGGGGCGAGGGAGGTGGCGGTGGCGATGGAGGCGGTGGAGCGGGACGCCGCCGCCATTGCTGAGAACTACGCCTCCCTCTTTGCCTCCCTCCGGGTCGCCCTCTCCAACGTATGCGTACTACTAAGGACCGTGAATCTTCGAACTTCCTTTGCTTCTCTGTCGGTATTGTTACAGTTCACGCACTGATAGCATAATCCTGCTGCTGTGACACACGAAAAGGTCACCTCGACGTCGGCGGAGAACATCCAGTGCTTGGGCGACGTCGTCGGCCGCCTCCAAGAATCCGGTGAGGATGTTGATAACTCAGCTAAGCTCTCTCCGGTGTTCTTAAGAAATAGGGAAAATATGGGACATCTGCATCTGAATATCTGATAATGAAAGTGTTTGCGCTCAAGGATGGCACTTTTTGTACTCTAGTAAGTAGGACTATAGCATTTCCGTAGTTTGTTTGTGCCTACACTTGTTATATGATTTCTTTGGACAGTTGTGGTGTCTAAATGTCTGATTACTTCATTGGTTGGTTTATCATTGTATAGCAAACACACATTAGATTAGTTAACCAGATTGTGAATTTTACCTTATTACTATGGGTTTTTTTGCAGCGCTCGAAGCGTCTTCGAAAGGAAATAAGTACATCAATTCGTGCTTGAGGTGATCTGTTTGAACTAATGTTCTTATCTTTTGCTCCACTGTGTTATGAGTGGTAATGCAGTGTGAATGTGCACGATCTGTATTGTAGTGGTTTTATAGCTTATTGTAGAGATCTTTTGTTTCCTAAAATTACAATTTCGGTAGAAATTGTATACTGCAGATACTAGTATTGGCTATAAATCCAGTTTGCTTTGGGGCATTCCTTTATTACTGTGCTTCTTGCAGTTCTCTAGAGAAGAAAAGGCTTTGTATGCAACAGATGTATTTCTTCTTCAATATATAAACTTTATATATTTGCAATGGTCTCTTCATTTTGTGCCTCTTGCAAGTGATTTCTGATGACTTTGTGATATGTTGCAGGTTAAATGAGGAAATAAGAGGCTTGGAAAGCCTTGCTATGCAACTGTATCCTTTTGTTAGTTGCTGACAATATGTAGTTCGACAGCTATGTTGTACAATTGGTGAGAGGCCATTTTAATATGATTGAGTTTATTAGTTCCATAGAAGTTTAGAGTTGTTCATTTTGGAGTTGCTTGTTAAGTCTTAATTTTTGAAAAGAAAGATTTTGCGGAAGAATGTTGATTCACTAGACTTGGCTGTCGATCAGTTGCTCCGCATCCCCTAGACTTATCAGTAGCTTCTACAAGGTAATTACCACCCTTTCATGTTTTTGGGTCACCTTTTTTTTTTGGCTCACATGTGCAGGAGTTGCTTCAATGCCTTTTCCAAAAAAAATGTTAATAGCAATAATTTTAGAGCAAAATGACAACTACCCACTATTTAGTTTTAGGAAAGCATGAAGGCACCACGCATGTGCTTCTGATGATAGGCCCCTTGTTAGTTGTTACTGATGTCATAGTTATTAAGGCGGTAAGGTGAGGCGACCCACCCTTCTCACACCTTTTAAGCGCTAAGGTACGACGCGAGGCGACGCCTTACACACATCATAAGGCGCCCCTTGTACACCTTGTTGTTGTCAATTCTTGAACCCATGTAGCACAGTAACAAGCTGCATGGAAATATCTCCTCTCAGCCATCAGCACAGTACAGTAGCAGTTCAGCGTCAGTAGCAGAGCATAAAGATGCCTCCCCTGGCTTCGCTCCTCCCTCCCTTCTCCCTTCTCCCCCTCCCGGTGGCGCCTCCCCCTCCCTCCCTTCTCCCCGCATCCCCCTCCCGGCGGTGACCCAGCCTCACTGCCTCCCCCTCCCTCCCGGTCTCCCCTCGGAGAGGGGCAACCGAGTGAGCTCCGGGCGGAGGAAGACACCCATGGGCGGCGCAGATCTAGAGCAACCGAGCGAGCTCCAGGTGAAGGAAGACACCCACGGGCGGCGGAGTACCCCAGCGGCGCAGATCCGGAGACAAGACGGCGGCGGCGCCGAGTGGTGAAGACGAGGCCCCATTTCATGTGCCCGATCCAGCGCGGCTCTGGGCAGAGGAGGATCCACAGTCGGCGCAGATCGTGCGAGGGGGCGGCGGAAGCAGAGGATGAGGCAGGCTTGGTAAGGCGGGGGCGACGCCTTGACCGTCGGAGGCGCCTTACCCCTTAGGCGACGCCTTGATAAGCTTGACAGATGTTCTGTAAATTCACCATTATCAACCTGTTTGGGAAATGTAGAACGTAGAGTAATACTTTACTGATAAGTTAATGTAGTTGTTAAAGTGTTTAGCTTCGACCTCATGGGTTTGACTTGACATATGCCTTTATTTACGGCAAAATGTTCCATGAATGTTTACTTTTGACATCATTACAAGCTAATTGTTTTTTGGGGTAATTTGCTCAATAACATCCCACAAAAATCAGAAGTTGGAAAATAACATCCCATGTGGCCCACATGTCATCCACACATGGGATGTTATTTTCCAATTTCTACCTCAATGTGGTGTTATTGAACAAATTAATCCTTGTTTTTTTTCCCGCTATGGTGTGCATGTACTGATTCTTGCAAATTAAGCGCTGCAGGAACTTTGAACGAATTTGATTAATCAAATGGTTGTCACATTTTTTAGGTCCGAGGCAGCCAACTGCCGTAAATCTGAAGTGGTTTGTACCAGCAAAGGAGAAGTTTTCCCCTCCCATGGCATGATGAAATTCACCTAACTCTTTGACTTTATTTACTTTTCCTTCTTATGTCTACTTGTGAACAATGCTATGCATTTGTTGAGAAATAACAATAATCTCCCATCTTTTATCTTCTTGTGATCTGTGTGTCGAACTATGTAAAATGGGCCATTCAACCCATGGTCACACAAGCTGGTCATTCTCTGTAAGAGGAAAAAGGGCAATAAAGATATTTTATTTTACATTTGTTCTACCATTAGCTTATCTTTGTTAGCTCACTCTTGGATTTGTTTCGATGTGCTCACTTGTGATTGTATTAACTTACTAGTTAGGTGTCCGTGCATTGCAACAGATAAAACAAATCATACATGAGACTTTGTCGCGGACTAAAGTTGTAACCTCAATCGATATATCTAAACCTGTGAATCAAGAACAAGCTAATAAATAGCCCATTTCCAAAAATAGATAAGATTAGATCATATTTGATGGGTGTACATGTTGCCACCATCCACCCTGCATTGCTGTCTTGCTTCTTCCTGGTGCTGATGCTGATTTGAGGCTGCAGAAGCAGCATTAAAGAGGAAAAAAGGCAGCAATAATTAACTAGTGAAAGAAATCAGTTGGTGATTTTCCGGGAGAGAAGAGATGGTGGACTGGTGGTGATGGTTGTCAAAACCAATCGCAGATACAAGGAGGATGAACAATACCAGAGGCTATAATTCTGCACATGTTCAGTCCAAAACTGCAAATAGTAGAAAAGATTCTCCAGCAGAACAAGCATAATATAGCTATATAATATCTCAAGACTTGTTAATATAAAATTAGCTATACAATTCCCGTATTTTTTCGGTCTGAATCACTACTAAAAGTTAGCTAGTCTGAATAATCAATAATGAGCTGACACCATTGGTGCACAACATCAAACAGCTATTGTGCAACAATCAAAACCCACGTCAAAGAATCACTACATATACCAGAGGATCAATCGAGGTAGTTTTTTTTGGTGTTGGAATCGCTACCTCTACGGACCCGGTAGAGGAAGCATGACATTAATTAGCTGGCTCTTTACCAGTGGTGCATGCGTGTAGCACGGTGGCAGTCGACGGTCGGAGATGATGGAGACACGGGCAGTTCACCGGAGTCATAAAAAAGCGATGGAGCAGTAGCAACAGTTGCGGTGAAGTATGACAACCCTTCAGCAGTCAGCGGCAGTGGGATGAGGCAGATCTTGGAGATGTGGAGAGGGCCGCGGCGTCCCATCGGCGGAGCTGAACGGTCAGACCGTGTCAAACCTCAAACTTGTAATTTAAATTTTTGTGTTCATTATCTGAATCAGTAGCTAGTGTTTACAGTTATATCATTGAATATCAATCATGTATCACAAAAATATAAAACTATTCCATAATAATAATTAAAGCGTAAATATACTTTGCAGCTTTTGACTTTCAAATTGGCCGGCTAGGCCAAATATCATTGAAGAATTAGCAGCGGAAGTGGAATTAAAATACAACACGTGGAACCCTTATAATATACCTATAGGCAATCGACTGAGGTCCGCGGCCTAATTCTTGGTCTTCTTGATCTTTAGTCTTGACGAATGCTCATAAATGCCCATATAGCCTTCGTCTCTTACGCTCACTGATTGAGTGTGTATGAGTACACAACCATACTCGCAAGCTAACACACAAAATACAATTATATAATATGCAAAGCTGATCAAAAGAATGACTAGTGGTTCTTTTTTTTTTTTTGCATAAAGCCACTTATTAAAATAGATTAAGTAGTAACAAATTCTAAGACCTAGTATTTTAACTAACACAGGTTTTAACAAAGTTGAGTTTTGTTATAAAATACTAGTGGAGGCTCCGACCTCTTATACCATTGAGTGGCTCTATCTACCCAATGCTCATGTTCTTTCTCGGGTCATTTTGTACTTCTCACTGGTTCCCAACCAGGCCATCTCAAATATCTGGGCTCTGACTCATCTTTTCAATCTTTGGGCTCTAACCCATCTTTTCATCCCACACATAAAATTGTTTAATAAAAATGAAACCTACTTCAACAAGTTCTTCGCATCGCCTATGACCATGGGCACAACTATCCAAATAGTTTTCTCACTCTGCAGAGTTCGTACACTTTATCCATAAGAGACAATCAACTTATAATACCCATTTTGACACACTTCCAAAGGTGTGTGACTAACATGATTATCACAAGGCCTTCAAAATGCTCCACTTCAACACAACCCCACCCGCAAAGATTTCTACCTCGCTGGGCCGCGCCCGAGAGGCCCCCACTTGCGCCATGTGGTTCGGGAGCTCCCTGTAACGTCCCAAAAATTCGAGTTTCAAAAATATTTTGTATAGATTAGGTCCCTGAAAAATCCCACCAATTTTTCTTGAATTAATAAAGCTTAATTGAGAATTTTTGAAAAATAAAACTATTTAATTTGACTAATGTAAACATCAATTAAATGAAAAACAATGTTAGTTGGGTTCCTTGTGTTCTAAGGAATTTTCTTGGATTTTTTTAAGTTTATTTGATATTTATTTGAACTCATTTGGATTTTTAACCTATTCTAAATTCAGAAATCATTTCTATTTTTATTTTCATGTGTGGGCATAATCGGCTCGGCCCGTTCCTTTTCTGCTCACCTCCGATCTAGTCCTCCACTCGGCCTAACCTCGACTCCCGTCCCTGCTACCCCACCTCCTCGCCCTGGCCCAACTGCGCCGCTAGCCCACACAGCGTGCCGCCTCTGTGCCCTAGCGCTCCCGGGCCCGCATGGCAGCTAGCACCGCTGCCGCTGCATGCGTGTACGTACACACCACGGACATGCTGATGCCGCCACTCGGTGTTCGTGTTTCACACGTCGCTTGAGGTCATAAATACCTCCGGGGATCCTCGTTCCGCACACACCCACCTCGCCTTGTGCCGTCGCCTTTGGTTGACCTAATCGTTGTCGGCCAGGATGTCGCCGTACGCCGCCGCTTCATTGTCTTCCTCAAGTCCGGCGTCGTCGTGCCGCGTTTGAACTCCTCCATTGCCGCTCCTCGTTCCTTCCCACATGCATCACCACGACTGCCTCGGTCTCCTCCGCCTATTGTGCCCATCCACCAGAGCTACCGTGCCTCCTATTGCTGGTGCCACTTCTTTCTCCTCCACCTCCGACCGCGTCCGCCACCCCGAAAACCTCCCCATCGTGTTCCTCGTTACTCTAGTGAGTTCCTCCCAATTCCTTTCGCGTCACCTTGTGTCCCATCGCCCAATCTACAATTCCCACCTCTTGATTTTGTGTTTCTTCCTCCAAGCACCGAGATATTCTTCTTCTACCACTTTGGACACCGCCCTTCCTCGCTCCTCTGGTGAGTTCAGCCGCTCATCGACCCTTCATCTCGGCGTCGTGTTCTACCTCATGTGTGTGTCCTTTTTCCACGCAGCGTTGTTGGAACCATATCGCCACCGTGAACCGATCCGCGCCGCCGCATGGAGCTCACTGTCGGACAACTCCGACCACCTACGGTGTCCGCGTCCGTGTCACCACCTTCATCTCGTCGTCCTTTCCCCATTTTAATTCTCCACGCATGCTACCTTGAACCCTAGCACCGGCGACCATGTTGAGCCGAGCGCCCTCATCCTTGTTGCTGCCACGTCGTCATCCTTAGCCACGTCTATGCCTTGTCATCGACCACATGGCACATCTAACCCAAACCCTAAATTGAACCCGCATGAATTTAGTCCACTGTGAACCATTTCTATGCCTTAAGGACCCCACATGTCAGTTGCTATGCTGTAGACCCAATCTGTCGTGATCCCATGGACCTCTCCGTGGACATGGTCAATGGACCAGCGGCCCACATGTCGGTCTCTTTCCTATTTTCGGGGATTAGTTTAATTCTTAAAAATCCATAAATCTCACTGGTCCCACATGTCATGCACTCAGCCTTTTTCCAAAATTTATGAAATAAAAGATTCCAGGAATATTCTGTGGACCCCACTTGTTAGTTTCTCTCTCTTCTTTGCTTTTTCAACATTTTCTTTTCTGATCAAACTTTCGATAGCTCGTTCTTCCTCATACAAACTCCGATTGAACCCATTCAAGTTTCTAAATTCAGATAAAATCAAGCCCTACCTTCCAGTACTATTTAATTTCCATTTGGAGTTTATTTGATTTGTCTTTTTGATTTTTTTTTGTGCTTTCTCTCTCGTTAGATATTGACGTTCCGGGATCATCCAAAGGAGCTGAAGGTCAAGAAAATTCTAGATCAAAGATAAAAGAAAAACATCATTGTTATAGCAAGAAAAGTTTTATCTTTGACCATGTTGAACCCAGTTTTCTAAAATTTACTTTGATTCAAACTATTGCATATTATTTCAAATATTTAATTCTTTAAATGTTTTGGGATTAGCTATACACCTACTTGATTATATCTACCTTGCTTATTGTATTCCCTTGATGTTTTGTCACCCTAGCTTGGTTAATTATTAGTTAGTATTATTATAGCACCAACGTGGGTTGATTAGATATGATTAGTTTGCTTAGCCTTGCAACGGGTTATTGATATCATTTTGAGTTGCAAATCTAAACTTGACTTAGTAAATAGGGAATACTTTGTGGAAAGTTGTGCGCAGTATGTTGTCACTCGTTGATGGCATGTGTTGCACGTAACCAACAAGATGAAGAAAGATTTAGACCAAGGCAAGTGGATAGAATTGTGATATGGCGGAGTTGTGTGCATTTGAAAAAATATGAATGTGGTAATTGGTAGTAGTTTGGCAGTCTCGCCTTGGTCAATTAAGGATTTAACTTTGTGCACCATTGAACTGAGCCATAACTGTACGACCACATGCTTGGTATGAGACATGCCTAACTTAGTAAGATACAGAGTCTTGACAATTGATTACTCAGGCATGTAGGTTAGACTGTGTGCCAAGGTGGAGGTGTGATTCTATCTCTGTGGTGAGTCACATTTATGAGTGATTCGCTGTGTCTAGGTCCAACGGTGTGCGACGGGCCAACAACCTATGTGGGGGGTTTGGTGCTGGCAGTATGCACAATGGGAGGGCCAATTGTTGAGATGAAGTTTCGAAAATGTTTTATTGTGATCATTTTCGATCAAATTGATTGCATCTTGTGGGTAAAGTGTACAAACCTCTACAGAGTGTTAACAATCTATTCAAATAGCCGTGTTCACAGTCATGGATATACTCGGGGATTTCACACGAGGGGTAGATTTTCAAAAAAACAATTGGGAGGGACAACTATCTGATTTAACTCATATGGTTGTGTGAAAGAAATTGGTTAGGCTATGTGAGCTTTGTGAAAATACTTGTTAAATTATTATTATTATTTGTTTTAAATTATGCTTTCATTCTATTATTCATATTCAACTGCAACTGTTGCTTTTATACAAAAGAACCATAGATATCATATCCTTTGAAATAAGCCATCATCTATAATTGTATTATGTGGTGCGACTTGCTGAGTACTATATGTACTAATTCTTACTATAAACAATGTTGTTCAGTGGATGAAGACTACAACAGTTCCACTACAAGAATCGTGGAGAACTAGGTCGCGCTACCCTAGTCGATTTCCTCTAAGCATATGGATGGGTTTCACTAAAGTTATTATGTTTCCTTCCACTGCAGCTTATTTGAGTTATTCGCCTTCTGAGGCATTAATTGTAACCTTGACCGTAAGATCGTTACTTTGATAATTATTATTATTTACCTATTTCTTAGTATATTTGCATATGAATGATATTTCATCGATATTGCCACCATGTGGTCATGGACTAGTGTAGTATACAAAGAGGATCCAAATTGTCATATTTGGGTCCTGACACTCCCTTACCCTTATCCACACTACACACCCACCAATGGCGAACCACCTTGAGGCGAACAAATTAGTTAGCCAGGTTGTACCCATTATAGGCTTGTGGTTGCACTGTTTTTACAGGAGAGGTTATCACAAGATCCTGGTCCTTAATTGACTCGGGCGGTACTTCCCCATACCCACTCTGTTGTGCTCTCTACCAGCACCCGCCACGCTTTCCAGCCACCTAAATCGAAATCTATTTTTGGTTTTCTTTTATTTTGAAATACTTTTCTAGTTCAACATATCAGTCAGACTCCAACCTCGACTGCCCAAATTCAGTTTCAAGTTTTAAATGATGTCAGGGCAAATCATTGCCCACATGTCAATATATCTTAGCAATGCTAAGCATGACACTTAGATACAGACTTATTAACTAGTATGTGTACCATTAGTTTAGGGTGACAAAGGGTAGTGTTCAAGTCCAAGGGTGAGAAGGTTATTTTCAATTATCATTCAGGTATTAACTATGAGCCAAGTCAACATATTTGTAAAAATTATAGCAATGCAATTTCATAATTTAAAATAGTATAATTTTATTTCAAAAGTAGGTTCAACACAATCAAAGTGTTGAATCACCTTGCTCAATGTTCTGATAACTTTGGTCTTGTTTTTGCTCTCGCTCGAATTGTTTCTCCGTCCTGGCTTCATACTCTAACTTACGTGGAATACAATTGAACACAAGAACGTCTGAAAGCATCCAAATGAAATCCAATAAACCCAAAGGCATTCAAACAAAAGGAAATACTTCAAATGAAAGTCAATAAACCTAAGAGTGTTCGAAGCAGGAACTACTTCAACGAAATTAAATATACCTAGGGTATCTTGAAAGACAGAAGTACTCTAGCTGAATCTAATCATACTTAGTGGAATTGATGAAGGCAATACTTCAGACGAAGTATATCCAAGAAAGTTGGTGAAGGCAATACTTCAGACGAAGTATATCCAAAGGAAGTTGATAAAGGAAATACTTCAAACGGAATGAAGTACATCTAGGGATATTTGGAATGAAGGAAATACTTAAGATCAAAGTAGATGAATCCAAACTCTACTTGTTTGGTCTAGTGGTGGGTTTTTGGGTTGATAGTCAGACTCAGGGTTAGGAAACATTTGATCTAGAGTGAGGGTGAGAGGGATTGGGCTCACGGGAAGTCTGCTGGTGCAAGGAGTTAGAACTCCAACGGGAGGGAGGGAATATTCATAGGAATATTCCGCATCAGTTACCTAGATGGGAGAGATCACCATATTAGGTAGGACTCTTTGATCCACCTTCGGGTCATGAATTGTTCTTCTATCGGGAGCGGATAGCGAGGGGTGATGGCTGGATTCTATATGAGGTTGATTGGTGGTTGATTACTATCATCCACCTAGAGACCTATCATCGCCATCCATACACGACGTCTAGCTGAACTAATGATTCATTTAGTTATTACTTCCTATTTATCGAGAAGTTCCATTAAGTCAGGTGATACCTATGCATAGGTTTAGGGTTCGCATAGGGTAGACATAAGTATCACTGACATATAGGGTATAGTTTACTTAATGATTTGATATTTATCAAGAAAGTTTCATGAGCTTTAGCTGGAATTTCTGAGCATTGGCTAGACACCTGTCTTACATCTTTAGTGGTGTCTATGGTTTGGGTTTCATCATTGAGGTGATCTTTTACTTAACCTTATTACTTACGTGGGTCGACATACACTAAAGTAAACCCATTACACTAGGTTGATTCTTAGCTATAGCACCTGCTAATGACTATTTCGAGTTAAGTAGATAACTTCTATACAAGTTCTATGTGCTCTTACCTACTAGTCCTTGTTTAGCGACCAACCCTATCATCTTGATTACTATTACTAGCATGAAGCTAGATCACAACTATCGCTAACCTTCACGACTATCTAGTATAATAATTATGCCTAACTTAATCACCGGCAAATTGTTTAACTAAATGTTTAGTAGTAGTACTTATTGTATAGGACATGTGTCAGTGACGAATCACAATCCTAGTTAGGTTTTAACTAAAGTAATCATTTTACCTAATCGACAGTTTAGTAAGGATCTACTCGTAAGCGTATGTTTCTATGATCTATTATTTTATTTTTGCTAGTGGACCCCGTATGCCATTGTCACATTACCACTATTATCACTTACTACTACTACTATCTTGATAACCATTTACTATAGGCAACTATACGCCAACTGACGTAGCCTAACAATCTCTTCGACATTATGCTTTGTTAGAGATAATGTTTTGTTTGGACACAACTTTTATTCAAGTTATTATATTCATATGCTGACATGCTAATCAACTTAATTCATTAAGTTATTATCATTTTAGTAATAGCCTAAATGAATTATCTTAGTATACTTCCTAAGTAAATTTGTCTCTGCATTTTAGTTGAGAATAGCTTATTACTCATTTGCATGAATCACCTTGGTTAGCTTAACTACAATGCCATTTCCATCTAACCTCTGGTTCGCCTAAATTATTCAGTAATTACTTGATTAATAATGCAGTTGTCATTTGCAACATCCATTGACTAATCGCCTACCTAACTAATCTAGATTAGTCACTTAATTAGGTGGTTCCACATGTCACTAAACCCTTCTTAAAGCACTAAGGATCTCTTGAGCTCTTCACAGTTGGACTCCACTGCCAGCCCCTTCCATTCATTCATAGAGAGAGGAGAGATACAGAGGGGGACACACAGAGAGGGGAGAGAAGGAGCAGAACAGAGGTAGGGCAGGCACCGATGGTGCCGCTGAAGGAGGCGACAGCAGCGGCCGTAGATGGGAAAATGGAACCGAGGAAGGACGACGGTCCTAGGGGTGGTGGCATCACGGTCGGGCGTGCACCAGGGCGGGTGCATGACGTCATGCGGTGGCCGGAGCTGAGGGAGGTACAGGGTGGCAATGCCGGAGAAGGAGAAGGAAGAAAAGGCAGCAAACACTAGCGGGAGGGGAGTGAGGGGAACTCACGAGTGCCGACGGTGGTGACGGGGTGGACCGAGGCGGGCTGGCGACGTGCGCCATGGGCGACGCGGCTCGTGCTTCATGGGGGTGGCACTGGGGAGAGGGGAAACGCAGGTGAGCAGTGGGGAAGTTAGAGGGAGGCCTAGGGATACTCCTGTGGGGATGAATCGAAGGAATGCTCACTAGTTGAGGCAGGGCGACAACGACGGCGGTTTTGGCCGAGAATGGGCAAGACGAGAGGCGAGCGATGCTCCTGTGGAGAAATCCCAAAATTGGGTAAGGGCTTTTGGAAAGCATGCTCCGGAACACGAAGTGACATGAGTAGAATTAGGAATGGCTCACTGTGTCAGCCAAAATGGTGTGCGGATGCAGCAGCCGCGGATGGGGTGTCACCGGATGGGAGGAAGAAGGTGCGCGCTCCCAGCGCTTAGACTGCTGCGAGGAGAAAGGGAGGCATGTGCGTGGATGATGATGTTGCGAGGACAGTGATGACCAAGGTGGGGGCATGTGGGGTTCACCGGGGCGGCTCGTCGGCATGGTGGCCAGAGCCAAGGAAGCATGCGGCTCGGTTCCTCTTCATAGTCATGAGAGAGGGAGAAGAAGGGGGATAGAGTGGGGAGGCGATCTCGGTGCATGGCTCATGGGCTTAAGTAGGGCTGGACATGGCGTGAGTTCTCGTGAGCGGTTGTGGTGTGATGCGAGCGAGGCAACGGGGCAGACGTGCGGTGTGGCGCTCGTGGCATGGGCGGCATGGCACTAGTGGAAACGGCAGGATGGCTAGGTGATGCGGCTCCATTGGGCAGCGAAGGGACGGGAGAAGTTGGCGCGGCAACGAGAGTTAGTGGCGCACCGTGGAGCCAGTGGTGTTGTCGGGGGCGGTATGGGGGAAAGACAAGGGAGGAGTAAGGAAGAAGGGAGGAGGGAGGCTGGCACGTGGGCCAGGAGGGAAATGAGGAAAGGATAAAAGGATAAAAGGAGAAAAGAGAAGAGAAGGAAGAAAAAGAGAAAAAAGAAAGAGAAAAAGAAAAAGAAAAGAAAAGAGATGCGCCGGGTTGGCCAATCAGCTTTTGACCCAGACCACCCTTTCGAGGTTTTATTTTATTTTATTTTCCTTTTCTTTTAAACTCTGGTTTGAATTATGACGAGATTTCAAATAATATCTCCGGAAATTCAACTACCAACAAGTCACATTAAAAAGAAAAATTCCACAATTTTAATCATTTGAACTGAAAATGAATTTTGGGATGTTATAGACCGTCAGTCGTCAGAGTTGAGTAACCATGGGTAGAATGGTGCCAGGATGCAGACTTACTTCGCTCGGTGATTTCCTCCCCTTTCTTCTGCGATTACGCTCCCCTTACATCGGCGACACCACATCCCATTCTGGACATAGGCCTGCAGTGTATCCCCTCTAGGCGTGGCGGCACAATTGTCCCTAGAGATTGTAGCACCAGAGAGTAGGAGTTGGACGACGGCGATCATCGAGCATATGAATCAAGGTAGGATCTGGTGCAGTAGTTGAAAATGATGATGCACCCACCATGATGACAAGAAGATCGGAGAATGTGGCACGAGGGCAGCGGCAGGAGTGGAAGGTTATGGAGCGATCATGAAGTGGGGGTGGGTTTATTACAGTTTATGTTTAGGCCTTTTTCTGAGCGGTTTGTTCCTATCTGACTTGTTTATTGTTGCGTCTGCGGTTAGGAGGGAGCAAAACTTGGTAGATGCATTGGTTTTCTAGTTAAGGGCCCACATGTCAGGTCGGTATTCCTTGCCTTTTTGGGTTTTTTTAGCCTGTTTTGCAGGGGAAGGCACGTTGCTCGCATGGGAGTTGGAGTGTATGGAGGGGGGACGGACGACCACCAAACCCTTCTTTTAAGTAGTAGAGATATATGATATTTAGTTCTGTGATTGTTTGTATTTCACCAACAATTTTGACCATTCTCTTAGCTTTTGAAGAGCTAGATGTGTTGAAGTGAAGTTGGAAATAGTAACTTCTTGCGGTGTTTCGTAGATGTGCACATAGTGCCATGCTGTGCAAATTGTGTGGAAGAGTAACTTCTTATTGCTTTTGGATGTTCCAATTACTTTTTCTGCTTGATGCTTATCTTTGTATTGTGTACAAAGTTTCCATTACCTTTTTTTTAAGATAGCAAAGTTTCCATTACTTGATGCCTTGGTGGTGTACCCAGGAAGTACACATGTACTTTGTGGTATAAGGGCATAAGGCCCATTGGGCCAGGTGTTTTTTTTTGCGAATCACTCGGTACAACACATAGACGTCCACATACACGCACACCACCACTTCTTATTTTTGCACTGAACAAAATTTGAGTGTTTGTTCATAAAAGTGAATAATGAGAACTAGTGTCCATTTGTCTCCACCTATCTTGTAAAGTTGTGTAGAAAGTTTGCTGAGTTATAAATATCAGATGTTCGGTTAGTGCTTGATACGGGGGTGTCCGATCTTATTGACGTAGGATTGAATATAACTTCCATGCTTGACTTGACAAATCGTAGTTGCTCACCCGGTGCCAACAGATGAACTTATAACTCTCTAATTTGCCTAATCTTACGTGTACTCCACCTGACCACCAATTAAAATTTTATCGTTCCCTAAATTCCCAGCAGAAAGATAGAACAATCTTTGAAAGAAAACACTATATTCCCCTTCAAGCCGCCGGCCTTCACTAAACTTCTTGGAAGAATCGAGCGTTGAACGCTATTGATGCAAAAGATAATTAAAATCTTTAGTCGTGGTTTGAGATTTACAATAGAGCTCTACCCCTGAATATATAGGGTTGCTCTCCACCCTCTATGGTTGGCCAAGAGACCCTACTCCTAGTCTAATTTGGAATTCGAGCTCCAACTCCAGTTCAGATCCAAACTAAAATAAAAAGGAAACTATGATTTTACAACCGTCACATTGTTTCAGACATAACTTCTGACACAGGTTAAATCTGAGGCTGAGAGAGGATCCATTGCGCCGGGCTTGAAGTTATCTTTCCAATAAGCACAAGAACACCCAAATCGGACTCTGTTTGTGAAAGTTATGAACTTTTTAATCCGGTCTGTGTTGCTGATTCCGAATTTGATTTCCTTACCTTTTCCTTTATTCCAAATTAAATAGGTTACCTCTTGCCTTTTTTTTTCCTCCTTTCTTCTTTGGTTTGTGTCTGTTTGATCTTTCCAATCCGAATTGTATTCGGTTTTTGCCTTTCTTCTTTGGTTTGCATGAAATCCTTTTGCAATTCGAATTGCAATCCTAATTAGGATTTGGAATCCTTACGCAATTCGGATTTCCAAAATTCTCGACTTCTTCTTCCTTTGATTTGTGTCCCATGCAGCATGGTGTGTCTCCTTCTTCGTCTCGCTTCTTGCTTTCGTGGATGTCGGCTGAAAGAGTTTCTCTCCTTTCTAAGGTATGGCCGAAATGCTTGTGTTTCCATTCTCCTTGTTTGTTCTTGGTAGCGTTAGGACTAGAAGTGGTAGAGATGCTCTCTGTTAGAGATATATGTATAGTGTGTTATTCCCCATTGTTATGAGGGGTTATTTGCATATTCACCACCTGTACTTTGTGTATATATACTGGCCCTTTGGCCCCCTGAGAATACAAGTTGCTATTCCTAACATGGTATCAGAGCCAATTAGGTCTTACCAATTCGGACGCACAACTCATCCTCAGCCCTAGCCGCCGCCCGCCGGCTCCATCTCCCTAGCCGCTGCTGCCGGCTTCATCTCCCCATCATCCTCGACGAAGTCGGCCCAACGAGATCTTCACCGAAGCTTGGTCGCCCGCCTCCATTGACCTGCGCTCGAACCGCTGGAGGCCCCCGCTCCCCAGCCTCCGGACGTCGCCGCCTCCGGGGTCGCCGCTCACCGGAGGGCCGCCTCCGCCGAGGACTCGGGGGAACCCTAGTTCCCCCGCTCAACCCGCTCGGTTGGTCCTTTGTGAGCAGGCCAGGCTTTTAAGCCGGCCCAAGCTCACGTGTGTCGAAAAAAAAGAAAAAAGAAAAAAGAAGAAGAAGAAGAAAAAAAAAACGTCATTCTAACCGCCGCGCCGTCCAGCGCCGCCTGTTAGACTTCGTTGCCTTGGTCGTCGCGCCATCCAGCGCCGCCTACCAATGGGCATCGTTTCCCTCCCGCGCTGCCCGGTGATCTTCGATGGTGTTAATTACACCGACTTCATGTCTCACATGTGCATCCACATGCGTGGTCTTCGTCTCTAGAGCGTCCTCTCTGGCGATGTCACCTACCCGCCTTGCCCTATTCCTCCGACGGAGCCTACGCCTGTTGTGCTGTAACATCTCAATTTTGAACTTGTGTTTCAAATGTAAGAAAATGAGTAGAAATTAAAACTTTTTCTTACATCATGTAGTTCCTGTATGTTCTAAACAATTCTTGTACAAGAATTATGGAAATGCAAAGTCACAAATCTTTTGAACCAAAACCTTGTCTTCCAAAAACAATCTTGTCAAATCTTTTGATCATCTCCTGGAAATAATTTTTCCAAGTTCTAGGGATGGTATGTGACCCCTCTGAAAAATTTCACAATTTTTAGGAATTGTTTGAATATTTTTAGAGGGCAGTCAAACCTGTTTGACTTTCAGTCAAACCCTAAGACAGAACTTTGCAGAATTTTTGGAGACAAATGCATTGCATAAAAACCTCTGAAAATTTTATACAAGGTTAATATCTAAGTTAGCAAGCTCCTGTAAAAATTTCAGAATTTTTGGACTTGTTTTGCTATCTCAAATAAATCCCCAAAGTCTCAGCTCAAATCAAAAACCCAAAACTAGGTTCTACTGTTCCTCGGGTGCGGACCAGTCTCGGGCTCGAGCCACTTGACCTAGCTCAGTCGACTAACCGCACCCGAGCCCGTTTAAAACGCGCCGCTGCTGTCAGCCGTTAGATTTCAATCGGGCGGCCCTCGTTCGCGTGAACGTTCGGACCTCGTGGAGGCATCGACTAATCTGGGCCCTTGGATCAGGATCCAACCGTCCAGGTTCATTGTGCTGTTCGGGTCACCCGGTTGTCGCCTTTAATCGTGGCCGTCCAAATCTAAATCAACCGCTCACGTCTTACCCTATTCTATTAAACCTCAGATGCTTTGGAACGATCCTAGCCGTCCATTTTTGATCGGACCGTCCATAGCAGCCCTAGCCTTTTCTGGTCATCTTCTTCCTCGAGCCGTGTGTGAACAGGGGGCGGCATAGCATGGTAACGTCTTGCTCCCTCGTCAACACCTCCCTGGTCGACAATTAGAGCGTGCCGGCATGCTTTCGGCCATAGCCATGCCCTACCCCTACCCCCCATCATTTCTCTTTTCGGTCCATGGTTATGCCGTGAGCCAAGTTCACCCGTGGAGCTCGTTTTTGTCCAAACCCTAATCCTCTAGCTTTATAAGCTCCCCAAAACACCTCCTGGTATTCCTTTACACCACCACTTAGCTTGCCAACTCTTGTGGAACTCAAAACCACTGAAAATTCCAAAATCACCATTGATGGCCATGAAGCTCTGTTGATGGCTTTGGTGTTCCACTGGTTCATCTTCAATTCTTCTTGTTCCCTTTTGAGCCCTTTAGCTCCATATTCATTTCTCCTAACTTAATTTTGGATTCTATTCACAGGAATTGACCAATTTTAAGTTTGGATCATTTCGGCCGAAATCATCCCCTTTCTTCTCCAGCTCCGGTAAGTGTTTCTTTTTGCAATTAATTGCTTGTGGAGCTTCTATGAGCTATAGTGGGGCTGTTTTGACCACCCAGTGGTGTTCATTTTTCTCAGGTTATCATTTTCATATCTTCTTCCCCAACTCCGGTGGACTCCTTCGCTGTCAAAGCTTCTCCGACCATATTTGAAGCCCATCTTGCTTAAGGTAGCTTCTTATTAGTCCCTAGACGCTGTGGCACATGCTTCTTTGGACTGTTGCAGAGCTTTTGAGCTATTTTCATTTTTGGCCTTAGTGTCACCGTGACCTTTTTCCAGCTAGCCGGCGTTCTAGACCTTCACCGCCGGTGAGGTCATCACCATCGGGTTCGCAAGGTTATTGCGAACCCATTTTAGCCTTTAGATCGCACTGCCGTGGCCGGAGCCGCCGGCGGCGAGCCACTCTTGTCGCTCAGGTTTTGCCGGACGAGGACTCCCTCTGTGCCGTTGTCATTAGGACATCATTAATGGCTTAATCATTGTTAATCATTGCCAATTAATATTTAGAATTAGTTAGCTGTCGGAAATAACCCTTTGAGTCACTGTCATGTGGGCCCGTAGGCCTTAAACCGCAGTGACGGGGTCTTTAGGACTAAATTTGAGTTCATTAAATGCTAATCATTGGTTAGTAATTAATGTGTCCTGAGCCGACATTTTCAGTCACTGCCAGGTGGGCCCTTGGCCACTTAAAATCCTCTCTATGCGGTATTCATTAGGACACATTTAATGCTAATAATCACTAATCATTGGATTTAGTATTTATTAGCTGTCCTAAATCGCCCTCTGTCTCACTGACCTGTGGGCCCATCGTTTAAACCTCCCCGCACACTTTAAATCCACATGTGTTATTTGCGTTAATCGTGGACCGTCGATTTCAAGATCCGCGGCCCAGATCTTCTGGGACTTTCGGGTCCCCGAACGTCTAAATCATTAGGGGCCGTCCATCTCTAGATCTTTGGCTCAGATCGCGTGGCCGTTCGGACCACCCGCGCTCCAAATCGCACGGGTTGTCCATCTCGCGATGAGCGGCCAAGATCAATTGGGCCGTTCGGGTCACCCGGAGCACGCAGCGCCCTGAGCCGCTCATCTTTAGATCTACGGTCGTGGTTGATCGTGGCATCCGCGTCGCCCGAACAGCCCAATCCACGTGGACCGTTGGATCTTGATCCAACGATGCGCTTCTTTGAGATCACGCGCGCGCGTTATTTTTCTTGCGCGTGGGCCGTTGGATTTCAAATCTAAGGCCCACAATCGTCCACGTCGATTCATTTTTGATAAGTCTGATTATATTTCGGTAAGTCTTTATTTGACAACTAAAAATTGTGTTAAAACTTGAAAAACTCATAACTAATTCAATTTAAATCCTTTTTAGAGGGTTCCAACTGGAATAAATTCATGTTTAACTAAAGTTTTATATAAAAATGCATTTAGACATTGTTCTGTGCCAGAAAATTTTGTAAATAATAATAACCTGATTTCAGCCATTTTAGAATATTCCAGAAATTAAATTAAACCTTGTAAAATGCATGTCTTTTTCTGTATAAGTCCAAAATGTGCAAACTCAACTTTGTTAAATACCTCTGTTAGCAAACTTTGATATGAAATAGGATTTGAACATGGTTATATTTCTGTAAAGTAACATGTGCTAGGTTTACAACTTAGGAAAACCATAAGAAAATCATTATAACTCCAAATTTAGTAAACTCAACTTTGCTGACCTTAGGATGTCTTAACATGCCTACCATAAAAATTTTAGACTGTAGATCATTCCAAAAATTTATGCCATGAACAGTACCAGTAATTAACTTAGTTGAATTAATAGGCTGAGAGAGTTTATTTTAGTTATAACTTTTTCATGTTAAGTCCAAATTGAATAATTCTTGTTTCTAAAATAATCTAAAATCATACCCTTGCTGTTGTATAAATTTCTTAAGTTTTGGATGATATTTTGCTGTTGAATTTTATTTGGTATTCTTCGTTATTATTGGTTTTATCGCCTTTTCGCGTTAGGTTCCGAAGATAATATTGAACTTGAATATGATCCACAGCAGCCAGACTCTGCCCTCCAGCAAGGCAAGCAGATGTAGCATCATTTGATCATGTTGATCCTATTAATTTCAAATTCTAATATATTGTTTGCGAATTCTACGTATGCATTGCTATGTTGTTTTAACTATTGTCGATAGTTAACCCATTAGATGCATTATCTGTAGGCAAATGTTTATCCTCTACTACTGAGCCTAGGGTTATTTGCTGTGATTTTGGGTTCGTTGGATGAACCCTTGTCACTTAGTAGTTTACGAGTTGATGTGCTTAGCCATGCTTAGCTATCGGTAGAAATGGACGGTTATCGATTTGTCGATAACCTTGATCACTCAAATTCTTATTATGACTTTATATTTCAGCCTTTGCGCTATGATTACTTGTGAAAACTAAAAACTGAAAATAAAATGATTTCGGCTTGGGCACAATGGTATGATGGTGTGATTTTTGGGTTTGACTGGAATGGTGCCCGGGTCAATTAAGGACCGAACATCTTGTGAGTCCCCGTTATCCAGGCAATTTTGCGTGCTAACCACACTAGAGGGAAATGGGACCTTTCTTGATTTAGTACTTTTGTGTGTGTTGGCTACGAGTCGCAGGTGGGCGTGTGTGCGTTGTGTTGTGGTAAAATGAGGTGGGTTATGTGCTGGGAGCATTGTAGTTGTCCGAAAAGCTTTACCCCGAGGGGTAGTTGTCTTTTCGGCTTTACAATGTAAGCGTATGGGCTGCGGTCCATACGAGCGACTCGTAGTTGATACACAATATTAGAAATATCTCGTAGGGCTTAGCCGTGCCGGCATACCAAAGGAAGTGTGCTTAATAGCTTGGCAAAAAGGCAGTCTGAAGTGTGGGTACATTGGTACACCCCTGCAGGGTTCAAAACTATTCGAATAGCCTCTTCCTAGGTTATGGACACGCTTGGGTAAGCTTTTCAAGAGTTAGACTACAATATTTTAACTAAAATTTGATGGGTGGCATGAATCAGGGATTCATGCTATGTTGTGGTGGCTATTGGGTTAGTCACCTCTAGGTGGTTACTTGTATTTATTGTTACTCGATGTTATTTCAATGCTTAAAAACTGATTTGTTAAATTGCCTTCAATCTATTATTGTATTGCAAATGAAAATTGCTTTATGCGTCCAAATAACCATATAACCATATCATTTGAATTCGGCTCACATGTAGCTATGTATAGGCTTGTTACTTGTAAGTCTTGCGAGTACATTATTGTACTCATCTGCATTGCTTGTTGTGTGCAGAGGAAGAAGGTGAGCCCCAAGGGCCTCACTTCTGTGAAATGTGCTGTGGTAGTGTGTGGGACGACTAGCTTGGCGGCCCGGTTGGTTGCCCTGTGGTTATGTGGCTAACCGGTCGTATTTTGGTTTAAGTCATCTTATGGCACATTTTGCTTCTGCTGTTACTTAATATTTGTGTCTTTTGGCCGGTCGGCTGTCTTGTAATAACTTTATATTATGTATGTCTTTTGCTAGACTTGTCATAATATGTTGTATGGAAATGATGCATGCTTTTGTAAAGGATGTATGTGTGCTGCATTTCTGGGAAGCACATGTCCATCGAGGCACGAGTTATTTTGTTTGTGATGCTAGGGTCAATGGAAGACTAAGTATTACAAGCTTAATAAACCGGGGTCTCACAAAGTTGGTATCAGAGCCATACTGACCGTAGAAACCCCTAGCTTGGTCGTCCTTATGATATTTTGAAAACTTAGTTTCTAAATGTCAAAAGATTTATGAAAATCTTAAGTAGATTATCATATTTTACTTCTTATCTATCTTAGCTTGCTCATCTCACCTTATTCTTGACTGAATTTGGAAAAGTTGTTTTCCCTCTCATCTTCCTTCAAAAGATAGTTGCTTAATCGATTAAGTTGGTTTTGGAAAAACTATGAGGGCTTTAAATTGAGTGTTGGTTGTCTTTTTGTAATACCCTGAACGTCGTTTCGGCTTCGGATTTAAATTAATCGCGGAGTCACCGGTTATTCAGTAAATCGTGGGAAAAGGAAATTAAAATGTAAGTTAGCATTAAATTGGGAAAAACAAAGAGATTTAATTTATTAAATATTAGTCTAGGGAGGGCGGGCTTGACACCTTGGGCCCGGAGGGCCCAAGGGGTGGCCGCACCCCCTCCCCCTTTGCCCTAGCTGCCACTCCCTTTTATTTCCCTTGGCTGCACCTCCTCCCTTTTTCCCTCTCCTGGCCGCCACTTTCCAGCCCCTCCCTCCCCATGGCTGCTGCCCTTGTGCAAGAAGAAAAAGGAGAAGAGGAAGGAGAAGAGGAAGGAGAGGAAGAGAAGGAAGGAGAAGAGAGGAAGAGGAGAAGAAAAAGAGGGTGATCCCCAAGGTTAGGTAATTTTTCCCCATCCCAAATCCCTGATTTCTGCTGTAATTAGGGTTCATAGCACGGGATTTGATGGGATTAGCATTTAGGTTCTCCAATTAGAGAGTTCTGCTGATTGCCCGTAGATCAATTCGCGCAGCGCAGTTGTTTGCGCGGTTTAGACCCATGAAGCGATTTTTCCTGCAGTTTGTCCCAAAATGAAAAACGTAGAGGACGACGATGCGCATCTACTGTATTGTTTTCAGATTTGTTGGCCGCGTAATTTAGTCGTACCAGGATCTGGAATCTCGCTGTCCATCAGGGTTGCAGACAGGGACAGACCACTGTTCAGATGGGAATTAGGGATAGTATATGAATTCTATATTTTTGGCCACCATTGAGAAAGTTGTAGGGAATTTAGTAAGCTAGTTGCTGTATAAAAATAAAAAATTTTAGAGCCATACTCTGTTGTTGGGAAGCTTTTGAACCTGACTGTCCTGACTGACAGAACAGAGGAGGATCTCTGTTTTGAGCATTTAGTTACCCCATGCTAAGAACAAAATAAAAATATATGATCTACATGAAAAGTGTAGGTATTTAAGTGAGGAATCCAGATATATATCTTTTGCTGTGATTAGTTTTATACTTTTAAAGATATGAAAATGTTAAGCAGCGCCGCTGCAGTGGGATTAGTGTAGAACCGTTACGCGGAAAGGTTGTTGTGGGATTTCGGGCTTAGCGACACCTTTGCTTCTTAAGAATCATTTTGAGTGTTGTTGTATGGTTCTGAGGTGTACTTTTGAACAGGTGGTTTTGCTCCTGATCGTACGTGATTGCGTCGCTTCGCCGGTAGAGGCAAGTAAATGTAGTGGTTGTGCTACGGTTTAACTCGTTATTCTTACTACTTGCAATATACATGTTTTTCATAACTTGAAGTTATATGCCATGGTTGCATGTTTTATGGATGAGGTCGTGGTAGCAAATTAATATTCATTTTTGCCATGCGTTGGAAGAGTTGTTGGTAGTCATGTGGTAATTTGCTTAATGAGCCAAATGCGGAATATGAAAATAAACTCAAGGTGGACATATTGATAATTCCTTGTGGTTATATTCATGATGATCATGTTGTGGTCTATGTGGTAGAGTTCCCTTTAGATCGATTGATTTTGATCTTGGTGAATCGGGTGTGGGTTATGTGGTAATGGTCTTATGACACAACGGTATTGTGTTTAATGAGACACATGTGGATTATGAGAAAATATTCATGATGAGTATGTTGTTGACCTTCGTGGTTAAATTCTTGTGGTTTATGATTATCATATCATTCATGACATATCATGACATTTGCATTGTGGATGTCGCCGCTTATAGCCGCGACCGTACCGGTACAACATCGTGCATTGCCGTAGCACGATGCATACTTTTACCTTGTTGGGTAAAGGTGCAGTGGAGCATAGCATACATATGAATTACATTGTGGAAAGATCATTTGCATACTTATGCAAGATTTTGTGGTGAAGTTATATTACAAACAACTGCAACTTTATAGTTGTAATGTGGAATTGGCTCATGAGAGTCACTTGTGGTGTGAGGAAAGTGGCTATGGTCGTGGATTGGGGTTCATCCCTTGTGGTATGGTAGTGGTTGTGATTGTGGCATGAGATCCTACTCTCTTGTGGTAATTGTTGATAGCAGTTGTGGATGCGAGAAATAGTAAAGTTATGAGGTAAAACTAGTTAATGCTTTATTGTCATTGGTAGTGGTGGTGAATAATATGAAGAAGTTAATAAAGATTCATTTGCTAATATTTTATTATTAATTGTAGTAAATATGGTTGATGCTATAATTGTGATCATTATGGGAAATGGATATTGATGCTTAATATCTTTGTAGTTTAATTAACTTCTAATGAATGTGGATGCACATTATGGATGTGGACATGTGGATACTTTGTAATGATGTTGTATATTTGTTTGTAGTCCGAATAGCACATTAAGCAGTTTGCTTGCTTGAGATTTTTATCTCACCCTTGTTTTTCCCCTACAGGTGATTGTTGAGCATTCATGGGTTGGGTAGAGCGGCACCACAATAATGCACTTGGTTCATCAACTCATGCTTTGTAATAAAGTCGATGAAATTCTAGTCAAATGCTTAGCTATTCGTGGGTGAATATTTTATTTAATAATGATGGACTTGTGAACTATTTCTTTGATTAATCTGCTAGAGGTTGTTTTAATTATTGAACTTGTTACCGTTATCTTTGTTCCCTTAGTTGTTTATGCTTCCGCTTAATGCTTCATGTCTAGAAATTGTTGCGAATAAATTATCTTGAAATTTCAGCTGGTGAGTGGTTTAGTAGCATTCGGGGTAATGTGGGTCTGGGTGCTACGGTTGGTATCGAGCGGGCTTTAGGTCCGTGGTAATTAAAAATATTAAATTGACACCTTGGTGCACGTAGGATGGGATGGGTCAAGCATTGCGTTCATGCTTTGACATGTTATATTGATTATTCATGCTATGAGATAATCTTGTATGTTTATGTGTTGTTTCTATGACTGCTATGAGTGAGGATAGTCAATGATAAGAGGTAGGGTTTGCGGTTGTTGCCTTGGGCATTGCGGTTTATACCCCGTTCGTGGTGCGGGATATTGATGCGATTACCTCGGGTAACTTAGTTGCGGATGTCATGGGTAAGTTTCTTAGAAAAGTGTTATCCTCCTTGAATTGATGTTGGCGATTCTTGGCCTATTGCGGTTAATGATTTTCTCTCGGGTTAACTGTTTATTGCAGTTGTTGGGTGTCAATAGGTCTCCAATTGTTCTTGAGACCAAGTATTGTTTCTTTCGATTGATGGGTTGTTTGATGCCGTGAGCAGTGCTTTTGGAGAGACTGGTATTTTCCGTGTTGTTCCATCTTTCTTGCTGGAAAACATGACTCTTGTATTTCGTTTGATATTTTGAGAGAGAATCAAAGCTTTATGTGGGAAGTTCATTAACTTGTGGAAGCATTGGCTCTATGCATTTGTTTTGAAGTTTGATTTCTCTCTAGAAGGGAGTGTTAAAACCCCTTTGTGATGTTTTGTTGTGTTTAAGTAGTAGGTGGAAATTATGTAAATAATTGATAGATTATGAATTATCAAGTTGAAAAGTTAGTGTGGTACATCATTAATTTCTACTAACATCCTTAGAAGTGAAGTTGATTAATATGATGTTGTCCTGTTGTAGTTTCTTGAAGATTTGTGGCTAAGAATTTAGCGATACATGTGTAGAACTCATGCATTTATTAAGGAATATGAAAAACAATTGTTTTGACTATTGTAGTTGTTTAATTTTCCCAACTTGTTGGATAGATTAGATTGATCGATCTTAAGTAATTAATCTGACCATTCAGGATGGTCAAGTAAGGAGGTGTTGGAATATTGCCTTAATAAGATTAACCTTTAATATGTTCTCTCTTTACATACTTGATGAGCATGTACAATCATTAAATTTATGTAACTTTTACCATGCTAAATTGTTGAAACATGTATACAGAAATGGATGAAGGTTGATGTATTGACTTGTGGAATCTTGTCTTATAAAGTGGTATTATTGATGTTTAAAGTTATTTTATTTTAATATCTTAACATAAGGTGGAGTATTGAATCTGTGCTCTTTATTGTCTTTGTGATTGCAAATTAGAGATAGGATCATTAATGCTATCTTGATGAAAAATTAATAATCAATTATTGACAAATGGCTAGAGTGTAATTACTTTTGCTAAACTAGAGTTGAGCATCGATGATGAGATAAATGTATGAAATCTAATAAGAGATTCATACTAGCATGTTTTGTGAGGTTGTTATGTTCTAATATCATCTCGTTAAAGAGTTTGTTTTAATATGATGACTTATGCACTAGGTTTAACTAGATTAAGTAGTTGGAATCTTATTTGGATAATAAGAACATGATGAAGTGATTTATGGTGTTCCTTTTGGAAAATATGAAGGAGTGAGATGATATGATGATTTTTTTTGCAAAGAATGTTTTATCTTGTTGTGAATACAATCGATAGCATGTAGTTGTGATTATGGTGTTGAATGTTTTAAAAATAAAGGAATTTGTTAATTCCATAATACTAATTGAATTGAAGGGTGTGAGATTTACGGTTGGAATCTTTTTGGACCTTATGACTTGTGTGATAGCCAAGGTTGCTTTGAGTAAAGTGACATATTGAATGATCTTTTTGGTTTTTATCTGAATCTTGTGTTGTGGTCTTCAAGCATCCTTTGTTGGAATTGGCGGGATGTTGTTATAAAAGAAAAAATTGTTTCTTATTGAAAGAAAAAGTTGTACTATAAGTATTTGAGGTACAGATGATCTATCTTGTGTTTTCCAACCTCAATGCTATCTATTTTTTTTCCCTTGGTCTTTTGGCTACTGTGAATGATAGCAATTTTCTCGTATCTTTGGAATTTATTTCTTCTTACCTCTTCTTCTAAGAACATGGTAATTGTTGTGGGTTGCGAAGACTTTTGTTGCGTGATGACAACTTAATAGTGGTAGTGTAGTGATGTTTTTGTGGGAGCCTTAAATATCACAATATTTAAGATGTAATGGATGATATATTATTTTCATGGAATAATCTTTGGGAAGGGTATGTTTTAAATAGAATGTTTATCTTAGAGCCAAGCGATTTATTGATGTTAAGAAATGAGTGTTTGTTAATTGTGGTATAGTAGGGCGTTCACTTGAGGTTTTCCCTATATTATATGGGAAGTTGGTTGTAAGAACTTGGAAGCTGAGTTTGGGCTTCACCTTCTGTTATGCTAGAATTTTTTTTTAGAGGCCCAGTGTCTCTGTGTTGGAATAGTGGATCAGAGTGGAATCCAAATAGTGTGATGATCGGGATAGCATCCTTGAGGTGCAGTAATTGAGTATGTGTGGGTGTGATATGAATCCCGAGTTGTTATCCTTAAGGGACTGAAGTCGTTAGGAATTATTTGTCAAAATAATTCATTGGTCATGGTTTTGGCTAGAGTATGATTTGCGGGGCAGAGAGTCTATCTACAATGGTGTAGATGATGTACTCAATTGAACTAATTGTTGAGGTGGCCAACTTGAGATAAATGAGTTGGTGTGTTGGGCAATGATTTGAAAATCCTTGGTTCAAGGAAGTTAAATTATTAAAAGAAATGAATTGGAAAATTATTGTTATGTCAAGTAGTGAGATGCTCTCTTGATTGTTTTGGTCTGTCGAGTGATTTTCACTCTTAGCTTATGTGGTGTGGTTCTCTAATTGTCTACTTGACGAGTAGAAATATTTTGTGGTGAATCCTTTGATTTGGATCGTGGTCCTTTGAAGGAAAGTCGGTTGCTAGTGTGATGCTTGAGAGTTCTTTACTCTTCATTCTTTGGGTTCTATTTGCAAAAGATACCGTTGTGCTTCTAGTAGAATGATGTGAGTGGAATTTGTGATCAAATTCTTTAAAAGGGTATATTGTGTTATCCAGTATATTTAATAAGAGAAAAGTGTTTTAAGAAAGAGGATGGTTTTAGAAAGTGGTCTTAATAGTTATTGGGAAATTTTGCCAAGATGGCGGGACACATTGGCGCTCGAGTTGACCAGAAGAGTTATGCGGACGTTAGGCTTAGACCAACGTGAATGGTGGACTTGCCGAATGGCGCGTGAGGAAGAGGGCCATCAAGTATGTGAAGGCCCTCGGACGAATCGATCCAAGCGGGAGACGACGTGGAACCTTGAAGACCGGATGCATAATAAGAGCCCGAGCTCTTCAAGGCGAGAGTACCGTAGTTGTGGTTCCCTTGGGATGCTCTATCCTTTGGTTGTTTTTTCTTCATTGATCTTTTGTCTCGTGCGTTGAGGAGTTAAATTCGAGGACGAATCCTTTTAGGTGGGAGAATGTAATACCGAGCGTCGTTTAACTTCAGTTTAAATTAATCGCGAGTCACCGGTTATTCAAGAAATCGTGGGAAAAGGAAATTAAAATGTAAGTTAGCATTAAATTGGGAAAAACAAAGAGATTTAATTTATTAAATATTAGTCTAGGGAGGGCGGGCTTGACACCTTGGGCCGGAGGGCCAAGGTGGCCGCACCTCCCCTTTGCCCTAGCTGCCACTCCCTTTTATTTCCCCTTGGCTGCACCTCCCTCCCCTTTTCCCTCTCCTGGCCGCCACTTTCCAGCCCCCTCCTCCCCATGGTCTGCTGCCTTGTGCAAGAAGAAAAAGGAGAAGAGGAAGGAGAAGAGGAAGGAGAGGAAGAGAAGGAAGGAGAAGAGAGGAAGAGGAGGAGAAAAAGAGGGTGATCCCCAAGGTTAGGTAATTTTTCCCCATCCCAAATCCCCTGATTTCTGCTGTAATTAGGGTTCATAGCACGGGATTTGATGGCGATTAGCATTTAGGTTCTCCAATTAGAGAGTTCCTGCTGATTGCCCGTAGATCAATTCGCGCAGCGCAGTTGTTTGCGCGGTTTAGACCCATGAAGCGATTTTTCCTGCAGTTTGTCCCAAAAGGAAACACGTAGAGGACGACGATGCGCATCTTCTGTATTTTTTTCAGATTTGTTGGCCGCGTAATTTAGTCGTACCAGGATCTGGAATCTCGCTGTCCATCAGGGTTGCAGACAGGGACAGACCACTGTTCAGATGGGAATTAGGGATAGTATATGAATTCTATATTTTTGGCCACCATTGAGAAAGTTGTAGGGATAGTATATTGAATTTTATATTTTTGTCCACCATTGAGAAAGTTGTAGGTGTAATTTAGTAAGCTAGTTGCTGTGATTAGTATAAAAGATAAAATGTTTAGAGCCATGGGATTAGTTGTTGGGAAGCTTAGCTTAGACACCTTTGCTTCTTAAGAATCATTTTGAGTGTTGTTGTATGGTTCGAGGTGTACTTTTGAACTGGTGGTTTTGCTCGATCGTGCGTGATTGCGTCGCTTAGCGGTAGAGGCAAGTAAATGTAGCGGTTGTGCTACGGTTTAACTCGTTATTCTTACTACTTGCAATATACATGTTTTTCATAACTTGAAGTTATATGCCATGGTTGCATGTTTCATGGATGAGGTCGTGGTAGCAAATTAATATTCATTTTTGCCATGCGTTGGAAGAGTTGTTGGTAGTCATGTGGTAATTTGCTTAATGAGCCAAATGCGAATATGAAAATAAACTCAAGGTGGACATATTGATAATTCCTTGTGGTTATATTCATGATGATCATGTTGTGGTCTATGTGGTAGAGTTCCCTTTAGATCGATTGATTTTGATCTTGGTGAATCGGGTGTGGGTTATGTGGTAATGGTCTTATGACACAACGGTATTGTGCTTAATGAGACACATGTGGATTATGAGAAAATATTCATGATGAGTATGTTGTTGTCCTTCGTGGTTAAATTCTTGTGGTTTATGATTATCATATCATTCATGACATATCATGACATTTGCATTGTGGATGTCGCCGCTTATAGCCGCGACCGTACCGGTACAACATCGTGCATTGCCGTAGCACGATGCATACTTTTACCTTGTTGGGTAAAGGTGCAGTGGAGCATAGCATACATATGCATTACATTGTGGAAAGATCATTTGCATACTTATGCAAGATTTTGTGGTGAAGTTATATTACAAACAACTGCAACTTTATAGTTGTAATGTGGAATTGGCTCATGAGAGTCACTTGTGGTGTGAGGAAAGTGGCTATGGTCGTGGATTGGGGTTCATCCCTTGTGGTATGGTAGTGGTTGTGATTGTGGCATGAGATCCTACTCTCTTGTGGTAATTGTTGATAGCAGTTGTGGATGCGAGAAATAGTAAAGTTGTGAGGTAAAACTAGTTAATACTTTATTGTCATTGGTAGTGGTAGTGGTGAATAATATGAAGAAGTTAATCAAGATTCATTTGCTAATATTTTACTATTGATGGTAGTAAATATGGTTGAGGCTATAATTGTGATCATTATGGGAAATGGATATTGATGCTTAATATCTTTGTAGTTTAATTAACTTGTAATGAATGTGGATGCACATTATGGATGTGGACATGTGGATACTGTAATGATGTTGTATATTTGTTTGTAGTATGAATAGCCTGTTAAACAGTTTGCTTGCTGAGATTTTTATCTCACCCTTGTTTTTCCCCTACAGGTGATTGTTGAGCATTCATGGGTTGGGTAGAGCGGCACCACAATAATGCACTTGGTTCATCAACTCATGCTGTAATAAAGTCGATGAAATTCTAGTCAAATGCTTAGCTATTCGTGGGTGAATATTTTATTTAATAATGATGGACTTGTGAACTATTTCTTTGATTAATCTGCTAGAGGTTGTTTTAATTATTGAATTTGTTACCATTATCTTTGTTCCCTTAGTTGTTTATGCTTCCGCTTAATGCTTCATGTCTAGAAATTGTTGCCAGAATAAATTATCTTGAAATTTCTGGCTAGCTGAGTGGTTTAGTAGCATTCCAGGGTAATGTGGGTCCTGGGGTGCTACACTTTTGGAGAAGATTAGGAGCTGCTGGAAGTGAAGATTTTGGCCAGAAAAGGTGGAGGCAAAATCTGGACAGCAAGCTTCAGATTCTGGACAGCTAGCTGGTAGTAGAGTATATAATTGAAAATTAGAGGATAATTCAACTAAAACTTGTGGGGATAAAAGGCTAAGAAGTGATAGGAGTTAGCTAAGTGTCTAACCTTTCTTTAGGTGATTCTTACCTTGTTTCCTAGCTGTTTTGCACCAAGGGTTGTATTCTGAAAATTGTCTTCCTAAAAACTGATTGCTCGTTCTTCCATACGAGTTAGTCATATTGGAAAGTTAATTGTATAAACTGTGATCTTGCTGTGAGTTTATGCTGGTTCCTAAGCTTTTAGAGTTTATTTTGTAGAGTTGTTATTTGCTTTCCATGCCTTCTGTTCCAGAATTGTTGCTAATTTACTTTGTGGAACAGGATGGCTGGAAGAACCCGCAGTGGTCAGCCTTTGGGTCATGATGAGGAGCTCCCGCCTTCTCTGACCATGGCTGAGGTTCTCGCTCAGATCGAGCGAAACCGCATGGATCAGAATCGGATCCTGGAGGTCATCGCAAGGAACACTTCCACTCCCTCTGGTGCCTCGGGATCTGGATGTGGTGTACACCAGTCACGTGGTGGACTTTCAGAGTTCCTCCGTACGCAGTCACCCACCTTCTCCCGGTTCGAGGACCCACTTGACGCGGATGATTGGCTGCGTCTGGTTGGGCGGAAGCTCAACATTGCTCAGTGCCAGGAGCATGAGAAGGCACTCTTCGCATCTCATCAGCTTGAGGGTGTAACACTCTCATGGTGGCAGAATTACCTCGCCATGCAGCCCACTGGCCATGTGGTCACTTGGGTGGAGTTCGACACTGTAACATCCCAATTTTCAGAGCTTAAAAATCTTTTAATAGTTAGTAGGAAGAAAATTCACCATTTGGATTTTATTTGATTTTAATTTCAAAAGCTTAATATTGGACTTTACAATCAAAAATATTTAATGTGAATAATCCCAACATGAACAATAGCCAAAACTATTTTATTTGGGTTCTATGTGCTCAGATATATTTTCTAGATTTTTCTAGAATTTTTCTGAGTTCATTTGCTATTTTCTTTTGCCCATTTGAATTTCTGGTATTTTCTAAAATAGAAAACCTATTATTAATCTCAGATTTACCTTTGGGCCGATTTCCTTTTCCTCGGCCACTCTGTTCCAACCACCAAGCGGCCCCATCTCCGCGCGCACGCCGCGCCTCTCTCTCTCTCGCGCTCGACCTTTTCCCACCGTCCGTCGGAGATGAACGGTGGATCGCGCCAATCGATCGGCGATCCAACACCCTTGAAGGTGGACCGTGCGATCTTATTTGAACGCTCAGATCTTGTCGGAGTCCTTTCGCACCCGCGCTGTTTGCCACGCGGTTTCGTCCGAGCCCAGTCGCTGACTGGTGGGTCCCACCTTGCCGCGTCAGCGTCGTCAACCTCCCGGACTCCTCTCTTTCCTTATCTCCGCCGCCGCGCGTTTGTTCTTCGCCGTCTTCACCTCGGACTCCTCCTGGCGGCCGTGTATAAAAGGGAGAGGACCCCCTTGGCTTCCGCACCCCTCCCCAGCCGCCAGCACCCTTGATCAAAGCCCTAGCCGCCGGAAACCGCCGAAGGAAGCTCGGTGCCGCCGCAACTCCGTCGAGCTCGCTCGTCGTCGTCAAAGCCGCTCGAGCCTCGCCGTCGCCTTCTCCGAGTTCGCAAGAGCGAGGGCTACCTCCCGGTGACCTCGGTTTCGCAGCAAGCCCGCCGGAGCCCCAGATCCGTCGCGCCCGTGACCCAACCTCCGCCCGATCGTCGCCGCCGGTCATCTGGTTCGTCTCCGGGCACGTGTGAGCACACCGGTGTAATCCCCGTCTCGCCCTCTACCTCCTGGTGCCACTCGTCGCCGCCGGCGAGCCGCCGTTCGCCGAGACCCTCGGGACCCGAGCGCCACCGCCCTTGCCGTCATCCACGTCACCGCCACCGTCGCTGCCACGTCGGCCTTTTCGCTCGCGTGTCGCCCAGTCACCAGCCTCATCAGCAGCCGCGTGCCACCTCTGCTAAACCCTAACCCCGATCCCGTGTAGATCTGTTCCACCATGGCGAGCCACTGACTCGTGGGCCCCACGTGTCAGTTGACTGTTCCATGGACTCGTGCACCCGTAGACCATGAACCATCTTCGTGGACCCGGTCCATGGACCGAGGGTCCACATGTCATTCTCTGTAGTTTTTTCGGGATTTATTTTAATTCCGGCAAACCCCTGCTGACGTCAGCGTTGCGCAATATTCCGATTTTTCTTTAGAGAAATAATTCGGGAAAATCCAGAAAATCCAAATTAGGGTTTCTTTAGATTTCCAAACTTCCAGAGCTCATAACTTTTGCATCCTAACTCCGATTGAGCCCATTCAAATTTCTAAATTTATCTAAATTCAAGATCTATTTATCTGAGATTTTTATTTAATTTTTGGAGATGGTTTTGCCTCTGTTATTTATTTGTTTTGTTTGTTTTTGTTTCGTTTGCGAGTAGACGTCGTTTCGTCGGGAAATTTTGTGGAAGAAGGAGCACCTCAAGATCAAGACCAGTACATAGACCTTTTCCAAGGCAAGTCATACCTTTGATCATCTTGAAACCAGTTTTCAAATTATTTTGTGTTGAATTATTGCATTATAGTTTAATTATTTATTTAAATGCTTTGGGCATAGTTATTATCCAATTTGTTATCACACCTTGGCCTTGTATGTCATAATTCCTTGTCACCCTAGATTAGTTATTAGTTGGTAATATTATAGCACCAACGTGGGTTGGTTAGATGCGAGTACAATTGCTTAGCCATGCTACGAGTCTCACATCTCATGAAAAGTTGCAAATATGAACTATGACTAAGTGACTATGGAACTTCGTGTAAAACTGTGTGCTATGTGTTATTACTTCGTGATGGCATGTGTTGCACTAAAACCAACTGGGTGGTAAAGGATTTAGACTGAGGCAAGTGGTGGAGACTGTGTGACATGGTGGTCTATGTGATGGGAATGATAGTCTTTGTGACTTAGTTAGAAAATGGAAGTCTTACCTTGGTTAATTAAGGACTTAACTTTGTGCGCCATTGAACTGAGCCTTACTGTACGACCACATGCCTGGTATGGGACGGGCCTAACTTAGTAAGTTTTGGATTCTCGGCGTTGATGTTCGGTGGATAGGTTAGGTCAGTGTGACAGGTGGAGGTGTGACTACTTGGTGGTTGCATCGCGGGGCGGTCGTCTTCCCCGTCGGCCGGTGTGTGTTATACCAATTCTATGTGAGCTGGTATAGCGGTTTGTAAGCACACTGGGAATGTCAATGTTTGAGATGAAGTTTTCGAACTATTTTGTTACGATTGGTGCTTGCTACACTAGTTGTATCTTGTGGGTAAAGTGTACAATCTCTGCAGAGTGTTAAACAATCTATTCGAATAGCCGTGTCCGCGGTCATGGACATGCTCGGGGATTTCACACGAGGGGTAGTTTTCATAAAATGTGGGAATGGGAGCTGTGTGACCTTAATCATATGGCTATGTGAAATAATCTGTTTAGCTGTGTGTCTTTGTGGAAACAAATGTTAAATTAATATTGTCTATTTGTTTTGAATTATGATTTCAATCTATTATTCGTATTCAATTGCAAATGTTGCTTTTATGCAAAAGAACCACAGAAGCCTTTTTATTTGGAATAAGCCTGCATCTATACATTGCATTCTGTGGTATGATTTGCGAGTACGGTTGTGTACTCACGCTTGTTGTAAAACTTGCGCCCAAACCTACAGAAGAGGAGGAGTCTACGCCTGCTTTCGAGGAGGAGTTCGCTGAAGGCTGATCGTTCGTTAAGGTTTGGATCTCAGTCGGTTGCCTGTGGTGAATTGGTGGGATCTACGCTGGAGTTTTCCGTTCTGCTGCTGCTTTATTTCCTGTTAGCCCTGCGTGGCTTAATAAGTGTAAACTCGACCATAAGGTCAAAACCCTTATTTGTTATTCAAACTAATCGTTTACTTTATTTATCGCTTGTGTGGATCGATATTTACCTATGTTAACCCTATGTGCACTAGCATGATCCTGGGCTAGTGCAGTATACACAGAGGGTTCCAGAATCGTAATTCTGGGTCCCGACAGAGGTGGTATCAGAGCCATACTGACTGTAGGTCTTGACCTTAGTTAGATTGGCCGTCTTTAGAGTGTCAAAATTATTTTCTAAAAGAAAATTTAACTTGCAAGGTTAATTAATTGCTTAACTCTCCTCATATCTCTCTCGCCTCAACTATTGCTATAATCCTTTCTCTCCCCGTTGTTTTAAAGTTGCTCTTACCCTGTTCGTCTGTCTTGACAGATGCCTCATCTTCAGAGCTATGGTGAGCGCACTGGGGGGTACGCTGCCGAGCTTTGGAAGCTGTTGCAGGTTCTTGGAGGTTTTGATCGTCCACTGTACGTCGGCAACAACTGGATTGTGAATGGACAGAACCGTGGAGTTATTTGTCGCCTGACGATCTACGCCAGGAGGAACGACAAGGCGAGCCAACCTTCGCACGTCTCTGTGAGGAAGATCACTTGGCTGGAAGGTATCCAGGAGTCGTCGCGCTTGGCCATGCTTCGTATCTGCAACATCTACGCACGAGAGCTTCAGGACACCGTCTTCCGTTACCACCCCAGAGCTGCAGCTGTGGACTTGCCAGCACGCTACCCGTCCACAGAAGGAGAGAGCAACGCTACCGTCGTGCACCTCGCCCAGTTTGTGGCCGCCCAGGAGGAAGCTTTGGAGAGGACCATCACGGAGTTGGATCATGTCTATGAAGCCTTGCAGAGAGCTGAAGAGAAGATCGCCACTCTGCAAGAGATCCTCTACGACCAAGTCCCAGAAGAAGATGAAAACCCCGAGGAGGATTCTGAAGAAGATCCGGAGGAAGGACCAGTTGAGCCAGAGGATGATGCGGAGCCAGAGGAGCCACTGAGCGGTTGCACTGAACGCTGTTCTCGCCGCACCGCCTCGAGGCATCAAGATCGGTTGCCAAGATGCCGGCCACTTCGAGTCTGACCGTCGTGTGCGTCGCGCGGTTGTGGAGGCTTTCTCAGTAGTTGGTCTTAGTTCCGTTTTGAGCTTAGCGATTTGGTTTAGTGAGTCGCCCTTTAGGCGGTAGTTTTGTATGCTTAGGTCGTTGTTTCTTTTTGTGTGCAGTATGAGTGCAAAGGCCCTTAGGCATTTGTTGCGACCATGCTAAGACCCTAAGTAATAAAGGTATTTCATTTGAGTTTCTTGAGTGTGTTTTGTTGGGTTTAACCTACCCCTGCTAGTTCTCAACTTATCTTGTGCTTGCTACCTTATCTAACCTATGGAGCTTCGCGGATGGTTCAAACTCGTCGGACCATCGCTAGTGGTTCCGGTACCCCAACACCGAAGCAATGAGCAACTAGTCGCGAAGCGGTTCGCCACAAGCACCCCAATTGACTTGCGAACTTTGGAGCTTTCATGGCGGCCAGACTCGGTGATGAACACTATGATGACTCGGATGCAAGCTATGAACAACCGTGCCAACAACAACAATCAACGATATGGAGCCCGGTGCTCATGGTCACCATGGACCATCCAAACTTGCGAAATTTATGAGGACTCGTCCACCAACCTTTTCCGGACACGTCTCTCCGTGGAAGCGGATGATTGGCTCGAGTTATCGAAGGAAGCTGCGATCACCCAGGCGGCGATCATGAAAAGGTTACGTATGCCACTCACGGATGGAAGGCACCATTCTTGAATGGTGGAGAACTTCGTGCCGCCCATGAGGCGCCACGAGATATCACACCGAGGAATTTTCGCGACATTCCGCGAGATCACGTGCGTAAGGCATTATCGATCGAAGAAGGATGAGTTCCGCGCTCTCAAGCAAGGAGCTATGTCGATGTCGACTACCTCAACAAGTTTTCACACTAGCTCGCTATGCACGGAAGATGTAGCCACGGACAAGGCTCATCGTAGTCGCTTTTGAAGGACTAAACACTGGACTACAAGTCGGTTTGATCGCCCATACTTTTCCCGATTTCCAAGAGCTGGTCAACAAAGCCTTTGTTTTGGAGGACAAACGCAAGGAACCGGAGGATAACAGTAACGCCGGATGGCTCGGCAAGGGAACCATCAATCACAAAGAGAGGGCAAGAACGATGCGGCCGCAGTTCAACGTGTTTCCACCCGGACTTCGTTCGAGCACTGCACCAACTTCAACACCCCGCCCACTACCGAAACTTCCGCAACCTCGCACTGTCAACCCCAATCCAGAAGCAACCAGCAGAACGCACAAAGGTCCATTCGCTGTCGTCGGCCCCAGACATTTTGCCAACCAGTGTCCGCAAAGGGGAACAATCACTCCAGTACGCTTCAACATTGGAGCTACTCCATCCAAGACGCCAGACACGTGCATCAACCAAGGAGCTTCGCAAGTTGCTTTGGTCAAGCCGAGGAGCACCGCGATCCGTGATCGAGGTCGTGTCAACCACGCCACTCGGAGGAGCCCAGAGTCACCGAGCGTCGTCTCGGGTAAGTTTCGTTAACTCAAGACTGCATCGCTTTTGTTTGATTATGGAGCTTAGCATTCGTTTGTTTCTGGAATGTTTGCAACCAAGAATAAATTGGAAGTTATGCAACTTAAGCATACTCTGTTAGTCGATCGCTTGGAGCGAGCTAAGTACTAGAGTGAGATGTTTAGGAGCTAAGTTACTCATAGCTGGAGTTGAGTTTCTAGCCAACCTAATTGTCCTAGATACCCAAACCCTAGATGTCATTCTTGGCATGGATTGGTTATCCAAGCACAAAGCCGTGCTAGATTGTGGCCGAAGAGCCGTAACAGTCGAGGATGCCAAAGGAAACAAGGTAGAGTTTCTAGCTACCTCAGTTCGTGATGGACATTTGCTAGTAAACAGTTTGAAGACCCTTTCCTTGGAAGAAGTACCAGTAGTCAGTGAATATCCAGATGTGTTTCCGGAAGATTTACCAGGGATGCCACCGGATCGTGACATCGAGTTTGTTATCGACCTAGTGCCAGGGACAGCACCAATTTCAAAGAGACCTTATCGGATGCCAGCCGATGAATTGGTAGAGATGAAGAAGCAGATAGAAGAACTTCTTGAGAAAGGTTTCGTGAGACCTAGTTCGTCGCCATGGGGAGCACCAGTGTTGTTTGTCAAGAAGAAAGATGGAAGTATGAGGATGTGTATTGATTACCGTTCTCTCAATGAAGTTACCATCAAGAACAAGTACCCACTACCCCGGATAGATGATCTGTTTGATCAGATGAAAGGAGCCGGATTATTCTCAAAGATCGACCTGCGATCAGGTTACCACCAGCTAAAGATTTGTCCTAAGGATATACCGAAGACCGCTTTCTCAACGCGGTATGGACATTATGAGTTCTTAGTCATGTCTTTTGGTCTGACTAATGCCCCTGCATACTTCATGAACATGATGAATAAAGTATTCATGGAATATTTGGACAAATTCGTAGTTGTGTTCATTGATGATATTCTAGTGTACTCCAAGTCGGAGGAAGAACACGCCGAGCATTTAAAGATAATATTGGAAAAACTCAGAGAGCATCAGTTGTATGCCAAGTTCAGTAAGTGTGATTTTTGGAAAAAGGAAGTGGATTTCCTTGGTCACGTGATGACAAATGAGGAGTAGCGATTGACCCGGTAAAGTTAAAGCGATGCTACATTGGGAGCAGCCCAAGACCGTGACTCGAGTTCGCGAGCTTGGGAATGGCGAGTTATTACCGCTGTTTCATCGAAGGATTCTCATCGATTGCTAAGCCTCTTACGCAATTGTTGAAGAAGGAGAAAAAGTTCACTTGGACTCCACTGTGAGGAAGTTTTCAAGAAGCAAGAAGCGTTTGACTTCACCCATCTTGATTTTGCGGATATTCGCAAGGGTTTCGATATCTATTGTGATGCTTCGCGTCAAGGATTAGGATACGTCCTGATGCAAGAAGGAAGAGCTGTCGCTTATGCGTCAAGGCAATTGAGACCTCACGAAGAGAATTACCCTACTCATGATCCGGAATTAGCCGTAGTGCATGCTTTAAAGATTTGGCGCCATTACCTCATCGGTGTCATCGTGAAGTCTATACGGATCATAAGAGTCTAAAGTATATCTTCACCCAGTCAGATTTGAACATGAGACAGAGAAGATGGTTGGAATTGATCAAGGATTATAATCTTGGAATCCACTACCATCCCGGAAAAGCCAACGAGTTGCGACGCTCTAAGTCGTAAGAGTTCTTGCAATGCTTTGAAGTAAAGGAAAGTTGCCCGAAACTTTATGAAGAATTTCAAAAGCTAAAGCTAGAAGTTGTGTCCGAAGGATTTGTAGCCAATTTGGAAGTACAACTACCCCGAGAAGCAAATTCGTGAAGCACAACCAAAGGATCTGTGTTGTCGGACATCAAGGTCAAAATGGCGTAAGGAAATTCAAAGATTTCACCAAGGATGATCAAGACATACTCTAGATTAATGGTCGTATCTCGTACGGATATCGATGGTCTAAGACGATTAATCTTAAAGGACGCCCATGACTCAAAGTATTCGATTCACCCCGAAGTACCAAGATGTACCAGATGTTAAGACTAAATTTTGGTGGCCAAATTTGAAACGAAGTCGCAGAGTTCGTTGCCTTGTGCGACACACGCCGAAAGTAAAGGCGAACACGAGACCAGCGGGTTTGCCGCAATCTGCCAAGATTCCGAATGGAAGTGGGAAGAGATCGGTATGGATTTCATTACCGGTTTACCCAAGACTCAATCGGGTTACGATTCGATCTGGGTAATAGTCGATCGTTTGACCAAGGTCGCCCATTTCCTGCCGGTCAAAACCACGTACTCAGGAGATCGCCTTGCAGAGTTGTACATGGCCGAATTGTCGGTTGCGGTGTGCCCAAGAAGATAGTGTCGATCGAGGATCACGCCACCTCTCATTTTTGGCGAGTTTGCATGAAGCATTGGGCACCCATTTGAATTTCAATCTGCGTATCACCCATGCATGATGGGCGATCAAAGAGTTAATCGATATTGGACGATATGTTTGAGAGCTTGTGCTCTAGCTAATGCTACCGTTGGGATAAAAGTTTACCATATGCGAATTTTCGTACAACAACAAGATTACGAGCTAGTCCGCAAATGTCACCATTTGAAGCTTTGTATGGTCGTGCTCGCGAACCCGTTGAATTGGTCGAAACAATGAACGATCGCTTCGGTCCGACATTATTCGAAGCGTAAGAGCAAGTGGCCATGATCGAGAAAGATTGAAGATAGCTCGATCCGAGCGTAAGAGCTATCGCGATAATCGTCGTCGTGACCTCAGCTTTGAACCCGAGGATTTCGTTTATCTTCGAGTGACCCCGCTCAGAGGTGTCAAGAGGTTTCATGCCAAAGGGAAGCTTGCCCCTAGGTATGTTGGTCCGTTCAAGATTTTGGAACGTCGTGGAGAAGTTGCTTATCAGTTGGAGCTACCACAGTCATTAGCAGGAGTACATGATGTCTTTCATGTCTCGCAGTTGAAGAAGTGTCTTCGTGTGCCAGAAGAGCAAGCCCCGTTGGAATCAATTGTCTTGAAGGAGGATCTTACCTACAAGGAGCAGCCAATCAAGATTTTGGATGTCGCAGAGTGCCTCACCAGAAGCAAGACTGTTCGTTTTTGCAAGGTTTAGTGGAGCAACCACTCAGAAGGAGAAGCAACGTGGGAACGTGAAGAAGAGCTGAAAGCCGAGTTTCCTAGCCTTTTCTCTAGCTAGCCTGAATCTCGGGGTCGAGATTCCTTTAAGGGGGGGAGGTTTGTAACATCCCAATTTTCAGAGCTTAAAAATCTTTTAATAGTTAGTAGGAAGAAAATTCACCATTTGGATTTTATTTGATTTTAATTTCAAAAGCTTAATATTGGACTTTACAATAAAAACATTTAATGTGAATAATCCCAACATGAACAATAGCCAAAACTATATTATTTGGGTTCTATGTGCTCAGATATATTTTCTAGATTTTTCTAGAATTTTTCTGAGTTCATTTGCTATTTTCTTTTGCCCATTTGAATTTCTGGTATTTTCTAAAATAGAAAACCTATTATTAATCTCAGATTTACCTTTGGGCCGATTTCCTTTTCCCTCGGCCCACTCCTGTTCCAACCCAACCCAAGCCGGCGGCCCATCTCCCGCGCCGCAGCCCGCCTCTTTCTCTATCTCCCCGCGCGCTCAGCCTTTTCCCACCGTCCGATCGGAGATGAACGGCTGGATGCGCCCAATCGATTCGGCAGTCCGAACACCCCCCTTGAAGGTGGACCGTGCGATCTTATTTGAACGCTCAGATCTTGTCGGAGTCCTTCCGCACCCGCGCTGTTTGCCACGCGGTTTCGTCCGAGCCCAGTCGCTGACTGGTGGGTCCCACCTTGCCGCGTCAGCGTCGTCAACCTCCCGGACTCCTCTCTTTCCTTATCTCCGCCGCCGCGCGTTTGTTCTTCGCCGTCTTCACCTCGGACTCCTCCTGGCGGCCGTCTATAAAAGGGAGAGGACCCCCTTGTCTTCCGCACCCCTCCCCAGCCGCCAGCACCCTTGATCAACGCCCTAGCCGCCGGAAACCGCCGAAGGAAGCTCGGTGCCGCCGCAACTCCGTCGAGCTCACTCGTCGTCGTCAAAGCCGCTCGAGCGTCGCCGCCGCCTTCTCCGAGTTCGCAAGAGCGAGGGCTACCTCCCGGTGACTTCGGTTTCGCCGCAAGCCCGCCGGAGCCCCAGATCCGTCGCGCCCGTGACCCAACCTCCGCCCGATCGTCGCCGCCGGTCATCCGTTCGTCTCGCACGCGTGTGAGCACACCGGTGTAATCCCCGTCTCGCCCTCTACCTCCTGGTGCCACTCGTCGCCGCCGGCGAGCCGCCGTTCGCCGAGACCCTCGGGACCCGAGCGCCACCGCCCTTGCCGTCATCCACGTCACCGCCACCGTCGCTGCCACATCGGTCTTTTCGCTCGCGTGTCGCCCAGTCACCAGCCTCATCAGCAGCCGCGTGCCACCTCTGCTAAACCCTAACCCCGATCCCGTGTAGATCTGTTCCACCATGGGCAGAGCCACTGACTCGTGGGCCCCACGTGTCAGTTGACTGTTCCATGGACTCGTGCACCCGTAGACCATGAACCATCTTCGTGGACCCGGTCCATGGACCGAGGGTCCACATGTCATTCTCTGTAGTTTTTTCGGGATTTATTTTAATTCCGGAAAACCCCTGCTGACGTCAGCGTTGCGCAATATTCCGATTTTTCTTTAGAGAAATAATTCAGGAAAGTCCAGAAAATCCAAATTAGGGTTTCTTTAGATTTCCAAACTTCCAGAGCTCATAACTTTTGCATCCTAACTCCGATTGAGCCCATTCAAATTTCTAAATTTGTCTAAACTCAAGATCTATTTATCTGAGATTTTTATTTAATTTTTGGAGTTTGTTTTGCCTCTGTTATTTATTTGTTTTGTTTATTTTTGTTTCGTTTGCGAGTAGACGTCGTTTCGTCGGGAAATTTTGTGGAAGAAGGAGCACCTCAAGATCAAGACCAGTACATAGACCTTTTCCAAGGCAAGTCATACCTTTGATCATCTTGAACCCAGTTTTCAAATTACTTTGTGTTGAATTATTGCATTATAGTTTAATTATTTATTTAAATGCTTTGGGCATTGTTATTATCCAATTTGTTATCACACCTTGGCCTTGTATGTCATAATTCCTTGTCACCCTAGATTGGTTATTAGTTGGTAATATTATAGCACCAACGTGGGTTGGTTAGATGCGAGTACAATTGCTTAGCCATGCTACGAGTCTCACATCTCATGAAAAGTTGCAAATATGAACTATGACTAAGTGGCTATGGAACTTCGTGTAAAACTGTGTGCTATGTGTTATTACTTCGTGATGGCATGTGTTGCATTAAAACCAACTGGGTGGTAAAGGATTTAGACTGAGGCAAGTGGTGGATACTGTGTGACATGGTGGTCTATGTGGTGGGAATGATAGTCTTTGTGACTTAGTTAGAAAATGGAAGTCTTGCCTTGGTCAATTAAGGACTTAACTTTGTGCGCCATTGAACCGAGCCTTCATCAGCGACCACATGCCCGGTATGGGACGGGCCTAACTTAGTAAGTTATGGATTCTCGGCGTTGATGTTCAGGTGGATAGGTTAGGCTGTGTGACAGGGTGGAGGTGTGACTACTTGGTGGTTGCATCGCGGGACGATTCGTCTTCCCCGCCCAATGGTGTGTTATACCAATTCTAGGTGAGCCGTATAGCGGTTTGTAAGCACACCGGGAATGTCAATGTTTGAGATGAAGTTTTCGAACTGTTTTGTTACGATTGGTGCTTGCTACACTAGTTGTATCTTGTGGGTAAAGTGTACAATCTCTGCAGAGTGTTAAACAATCTATTCGAATAGCCGTGTCCGCGGTCATGGACATGCTCGGGATTTCACACGAGGTAGTTTTCATAAAATGTGGGAATGGGAGTCAGGTGACCTTAATCATATGGCTATGTGAAATAATCTGTTTAGCTGTGTGTCTTTGTGGAAACAAATGTTAAATTAATATTGTCTATTTGTTTTGAATTATGATTTCAATCTATTATTCTTATTCAATTGCAAATGTTGCTTTTATGCAAAAGAACCACAGAAGCCTTTTTATTTGGAATAAGCCTGCATCTATACATTGCATTCTGTGGTATGATTTGCGAGTACGGTTGTGTACTCACGCTTGTTGTAAAACTTGCGCCCAAACCTACAGAAGAGGAGGAGTCTACGCCTGCTTTCGAGGAAGAGTTCACTGAAGGCTGATCGTTCGTTAAGGTTTGGATCCCAGTCGGTTGCCTGTGGTGAATTTGTGGGATCTACGCTGGAGTTTTCCATTCCGCTGCTGCTTTATTTCCTGTTAGTCCCGCGTGGCTTAATAAGTGTAAACTCGACCATAAGGTCAAAACCCTTATTTGTTATTCAAACTAATCGTTTACTTTATTTATCGCTTGTGTGGATCGATATTTACCTATGTTAACCCTGTGTGCACTAGCGTGATCCTGGACTAGTGCAGTATACACAGAGGGTTCCAGAATCGTAATCCTGGGTCCCGACACACCGCTTTCCGTCGGGCTCATGTCCCCGCCGGCTTAATGAAGATAAAAAAAGAAAGAGTTCCTTGCGCTCAAACAGGGGCGCAAGTCTGTGACTGAGTACCTCCATGAGTTCAACCATTTAGCGAGGTACGCTCCTGCTGAGGCGACCACAGATGAGGCCAAGCAGGAGAAGTTCATGGAGGGCTTGTCTGAGGAGTTGCAGGACAAGCTTTTCATTGTGGATTTTGCTGATTTCCAGACCTTGGTGGACAAGGCTATTGTCGCCGAGCACAAGGCGAGAGCGCTGGGCGAGTCCCGCAAGCGCAAGTGGGAGGCCCACCGGTCTGCACAGGCCAGCCTCTCTCGTCCCCATGTTAGGCCTACACCAGGGACCCGTTCTTTGGCTTCACCACCGCCGAGACCGTCGGCGCCAGTCACTCATGCCCCGCAGGCCGTGTTTCAGTCACGTGCACCTACGATCCAGCAGCAGGGTGGCCTCCGCAATCCGGCTGCCGAGGTCACCTGCTTCTCCTACAACCAGAAGGGTCACTATGCTAATAGTTGTCCTCACAAGATTGGAGCAGCCCCTCGTCCTAATGGAGGACGCGGGCAGGGTAATGGTCACCCACCTGACCAGAAGATAGTCCAGAAGACCCAGGGCGTGGGTAGCGGCTGAGTCAACCACATCTCGGCTGAGGAGGCACATGAGGCGCCCGACGTTGTGTTGGGTACGCTTCTTGTCAATTCTCGTCCTGCTGCAGTATTATTTGATTCAGGGGCATCACATTCTTTTATTTCAAGATCATTTGCTACTGCTAGTGACCTTCACTTTGTTCCTTTGGGGATTCCTTTGCTTATTCGCTCTCCGGGTTCGGAAATGAGAGCTGATCAGGAATGCCGGGACGTTCCCATTGATATTGAAGGAGTGGGTGTGAGACCCCGGTTTATTAAGCTTGTAAGACTTAGCCTTCCATTGGCCCTAGCATCACAAACAAAATAACTCGTGCCTCGATGGACATATGCTTCCCAGAAATGCAGCACACATACATCATTTACAAAAGCATGCACCATTTCCATACAACACAATATAACAAGTCTACCCAAAAGACATACATAATATCAAGTCAATACAGAACAACCGACCGGCTAAATGACATAAAAATCAAGAAATAGAGGAAGCAAAAGGTGCCATAAGATGGCTTAAACAAAAATACGACCGGTTAGCCACACAATCCACAGGGCAACCGACCGGGCCCCCAAGCTAGTCGTCCCACACACTGCCATAGCACATTTCACAGAAGTGAGGCCCTTGGAGATGAGTACAATAATGTACTCGCAAGACTTACGAGTAACAAGCCTATACATAGCTACATGTGAGCTGAATTCAAAGGATATGGTTATATGGTTAATTGGACGCATAAAGCAATTTTCATTTGCGATACGATAATAGATTGAAGGCAATTTAAGAAATCAGTTTTTAAGCATTGAAGTAACATCGAGTAACAATAAATACAAGTAACCACCTAGAAGTGGCTATCCCAATAGCCACCACAACATAGCATGAATCTCTGATTCATACCACCCATCAAGTTTTAGTTAAAAATGTTGTAGTTTAACTCTTGAAAGACCTCCCCAAGCGTGTCCATAACCTAGGATGAGGCTATTCGAATAGATCAAAACCCTGCAGGGATGTACCAATGTACCCACACCTCAGACCGCCTTTAAGCCACATGATTAAGCGCACTTCCGAAGGTATGCCAGCACGGCTAAGTTCTACGAGATGTTTCCAATATTGTGCATCAACTACGAGCCGCTCGTATGGACCGCAGCCCATACGCTTACATTGTAAAGCCGAAAAGACAACTACCCCTCGGGGGAAAGCTTTGCGAACAACTATAATGCTCCCACACATAAACCATCTCATTTTACCACAACACAACACACACACGCCCACCCGCGACTCGTAGCCAACACACGCCAAAGTACTAAGTCAAGAGAGGTCTCATACCCTCTAGTGTGGTTAGCACGCTAGAATGCTTGGTTTAGTGTAACAAGATGTTCGGTCCTTGTTGACTTGGGCACCATTCCAGTCACACCCAAAAATCACACCATCATACCATTGTGCCCAAGTCCAAATCACTTTGTTTTCAATTTTAGTTTTTGCAATTAAACATAGCACAAAGCTGAAATATAGAAACATAGTAAGCATTTGTGTGATTAAGGTTATCGACAAGTCGATAACCACCCATTTCTACCGATAGCTAAGCATGGCTAAACAACAAACTCGTAAACTACTAAGTGATAAGGGTTCATCCAACGAACCCAAAATCACAGCAAATATTCTTAGGCTCAGTAGTAGAGGATAAACATTTACCGACTGATAATGCATCTACTGGGTTAACTATCGACAATAGTTAAAACAACATAGCAATGCATACATAAAATTTGCAAACAATATATTAGGATTTGAAATTAATAGGATCAACATGATCAAATGATGCTACACCTGCTTGCCTTGCTGGAGGGCAGAATCTTGCTGCTATGGATCAGATTCAAGATCAATATTATCTTCGGAACCTAACGCAAAATATGATAACACCAATAAGAACGAAGAACACCAAACAAAATCCAACAGCAAAAGATATCCAAAACTTATGAAAATCACTCAACAGTAAGGGTATGATTTTAGATAATTTTAGAAACAAGATTTATTCAATTTGGACTTTAACATGCAAACGTTATGGCTAAAATAAGTTCTCTCAGCGTATTAAATCAACTATATTAATTACTGGTATTGTTCATGGCACAAATTTCTATAATGATCTGGAACCTAAAATTTTTACAGCATGAAGATATAGGTATCTTAAGAACAGCAAAGTTGAGTTTACCAATTTTGGAGTTATAATGATTTACTTATGATTTTTCTAAGTTGTAAACCTAGCACAAGTTACTTTACAGAAATATAACCATGTTCAAAACCTATTTTATATTAAAGTTTGCTAACAGAGGAATTTATCAAAATTGAGTTTGCACAATTTGGAGTTACACAGAAAAATATATGCATTTTACAAGTTTTAAAGCAAATTCTGGAATATTCTAAAATGGCTGATATCAAGTTATTATTGTTTGCAAAATTTCTGTTACAGAAACATGTCTAAAAGAATTTTTAGATTAAACTCTATTTAATCTAGAATTTAACCTCACTGGAATCATTTAAAAGGATTTAAATTGATTTAGTTACGAGTTTTAAAGTTTAATGCAATTTTCAGTTGATAAATAAATGCTTTACCAAAATATAAACAAACTTAACAGGAATAAACGACGTGGACGAATATGGGCCTTAGATGCGAAATCTAACGGCCCACGCGCGCTGGGAATAGCGCACGCGCGCGATCCTAAAAGGAAGCCACTGTTGGATCTAGATCCAACGGTCCACATGAATTGGGTTGTTCGGGCGACGCGATTGCCGCAATCAACCACAGCCGTAGATCTCCAGATGGAGGGCTCAGAGCGCTGCTCCCTTTGGGAGGTCCGAACGGCACACGCATCTCAACCGCAGATCTAAAGATGGACGGCTCACGTGCTTTGAATGTTTAGGCGACCCGAAAGTCCCACAGATCTGGGTCGTTGATCTAAAATCGACGGTCCACGATCTCTGCAGTGCTTCGCTTTCGCGCACGAGGGATTTAAATGCACCGCGAGGATTTAATGGTGCGGGCCCACACGCTAGTGAGACAGAGGGTCAATTAGGACACCAATTAATTACTAACTTTAATGATTAGCGATGATGAGTAATTAACGTGTCCTAATGAATTTGCACAAAGAGTTTTTAAGCGGGTGGGGGCCCACATGTCAGTGAGACATTTTGCCAACTTAAGATATATTAATTGCTAACCAATGATTAGCAATTAATGACCCAGATTTTGTCCTAAAGAACCCGGAACTGGGGTTTTAAGGCCTGCGGGCCCACCTGACAGTGACCCAAAGGGTTAATTCCGACAGCCAATTAATGCTAACATTAATTATCAAATGATTGATTATTAATGATGTCTTAACAGGATTAATTAGCGCCAGCCGGGGTTTTAGAGGTTGGGCCCACTGTTAGTGGCACAGTGGACCAGCTTTAAGACATATTAATTACCCCAATGATTATCGATGATTGGGCTATTAACGATGTCCTAATGACAACGACACAGAGGAGTTTCGTCCGGTAAAAACCGAGCGGCAAAGATGGGCTCGTCGCCGGCGGCTCCGGCCACGGCGGCGCCCACAAACTACAAAAATGGGTTCGCAATAGGCTTGCGATCCCGATGGTGATGACCTCGACGGCGACGACGGCCTAGAACGCCGGTGAGCCGGAAAAAGGCAATGGTGACCAAAACGGCCGAAAGTGAAAATGCACAAAAAGCTCCGCAGCAGTCCAAAGAAGCATGTGCCAGACATCTAGGGACTAATTAGAAGCTACCTCAACTGAGAAGGGCTTCAAAAGATGGCTGGAGAGCTTTGACAGAGAAGGAGTCCACCGGAGTTGGGGAAGATGATATGAAAACGACAACCTGAGCAAAATGAACACCACCAGGTGGTCATAATAGCTTCATTATAGCTCGCAGAAGCTCCACAACCAATTAATTACAAAAAGAACTACTTACCGGAGCTGGAGAAGAAAGGGGATGATTTCAGCCGAAATGATCCAAACTCAAAATTGGTCAATTCCTGTGAATGAAACCCAAAATTGAGTGAGGGGAAATGATTAGGGTATTAAAGAGTTGAAAAGGGCACAAGAATATTTGAAGAAGAACCACTGGAGCTTCATGATCCACAATTGAGCTCCACTGGTCAACAATAGTGGTTTTGGTGTTCTTGGTGTTTTGAGCTCCTTAAGCAAACAAAGAGCTAGGGGTGGTGTAAAAGAACACCAGGAGGGTTTTGGGGAGCTTATAAAGCTAGAGGATTAGGGTTTTGGCAACACAACGAGATTTTCGGGTGTTAGGTCCATAGGGCTGCCATAACCCGAAAAAGAAATGATGGGGAGTAGGAGTAGGGCATGGGCATGGCCGAAAACACCTGCGCCACGAATTGTCGGCAAAAAGGAACGTTGACAAGGGAACACGAAAAGACAAGGCCATGCCTCCCTCTCTGTTCACGCACGGCGCGAGGAGGAAGATGACCAGATAAAAAAAAGGCTAGGAAGCTGTGAGCCGTTGGATTGAGAATGAACGGCTCAGATCGCTCCACGATTCTAAGGTTTAAAACAACAGAGGAGATTGCGCCCTTGGATCGAAAATAAACGACCACGATTAAATGTGCCCTCCGAGTGACCCGAACGGCACACGGAATCTGGACGCTCTGATCTTGATCCAACGGCCGAAAATGAGTGGGCACTTCGCGAGTTCCGAACGGCCCAATCAATGCGGGCTTTTCAATTTAAATCTAACGGCTGAGATTGAAGGCGCGTTTTAAAAGGAGGCCTGGTGCAGTTAGTTGACTGGACCAAAACAAGTGGCTCGAGCCCGAGTCTGACTCGAACCTGAGGAACAGTGAAACCAGGTTTTGGGTTTTAGATTTGAGCTGGGACTTTGAGGAATTTTTAGGGATAGAAAATGAACTCCAAAAATTCTAAAATTTTTACAGGAGCTTGCTAACTTAGATATTAACTTTGTGTAAAATGTTTAGAGGTTTTTATGCAATGCATTTTTCTCCAAAAATTCTACAAGGTTCTGGAATAGGGTTTGACTGCCCTTTAAAAATATTCAAATAATTTCTAAAAATTGTGGAATTTTTCAGAGGGGTCACATGCCGTCCCAGGAACTTAGGAAAATATTTCCAAAGGATGATCACAAGATTTGGATCACAAGACTTGTGACTTTGCATTTCCATAATTCTTGTACATGAATTGTTTAGAACATACAAGAAATACATGATGTAAGAAAAAGTTTTAATTTCTACTCATTTTCTTACATTTCAAACACAAGTCTAAAGTTGGGATGTTACAGTGGGATTCTTGGCGAATCTCATCCTACTCGACTCAGCGCGTCTGGATGTGATTCTTGGCATGGATTGGTTGTCCTAACACTTGGGGCAAATCGATTGTGCCAGGAAGATGGTATACCTCACCAGCCCCTCGGGCGAAAGGGTTGGATTTTCGCCGCAGCTGCAAGGGCCACATCTTTGTGTTCTTGAAGCAAAGCCAGCCTTGGAGATTCAGGATGTGCCCATAGTATGTGATTATGTGGACGTTTTTCCTGAAGAATTGCCTGGGATGCCTCCAGTTCGAAACCTGGAGTTTGTTATTGAGTTGCTGCCCGGTATTGCTCCAATTTCAAAGGCGTCGTATCGAATGCCTCCCAATGAGTTGGAGTTGAAAAAGCAGTTAGGTGAGCTTCAAGTAAAGGGTTTTATCCGCCCTAGCTCATCTCCTTGGGGTTGTCCAGTTATTTTTGTGAAGAAGAAGGATAAGACCCTGCGTATGTGTGTTGATTACCGTCCACTTAATGAAGTGACGGTGAAAAACAAGTATCATTTGCCTCGTATTGATGATCTCTTTGACCAATTGACTGGAGCTCGTGTCTTCTCCAAGATTGACTTGAGATTGGGGTATCATCAAGTCCGGATCAGGGCTGAAGATATTCCAAAGACGGCATTCACTACTCGTTATGGGCTTTACGAGTATACCGTCTTGTCTTTTGTCTTGACCAATGCTCCTGCTCTATTCATGAATCTTATGAACTCAGTATTCATGGAGTATTTGGATAAGTTTGTTGTGGTATTTATTGATGATATTCTTATCTACTCCAAGAGTGAAGAAGAGCATGCGGAGCATCTGAAACTTGTATTGGGAAAGCTGCGTGAGCATCAGCTGTATGCCAAGTTCAGCAAGTGTGAGTTTTGGTTGAAGGAAGTGGCATTCTTGGGCCATATTTTTTCAGCAGGAGGTGTAGCTGTGGATCCTAGCAAGGTCAGCGATGTTCTATCTTGGGGTCAGCCCAAGTCAGTCACTGATGTGCGGAGTTTTCTTGGTTTAGCGGGCTACTACCGCCGCTTCATCGAGAACTTCTCCACAACCGCCAAGCCGATGACTGAGTTGCTCAAGAAGGACAAGAAGTTTGTGTGGTCCTCTGCTTGTGATGAGAGTTTTCAGGAACTCAAGAAGCGATTGACTTCAGCCCCAGTGCTTGTTCTTCCTGATATACACAAGAGCTTCGACATCTTTTGTGATGCCTCTCGTCGGGGACTCGGTTGCGTTCTTATGCAAGAAGGCAAGGTAGTGGCCTATGCATCAAGGCAGTTGAGGCCTCATGAACTCAACTATCCTACCCATGACTTGGAGTTAGCTGCAGTGGTTCATGCACTCAAGATTTGGCGGCACTACCTGATTTGTAACCGTTGTGAGGTGTATTCTGACCACAAGAGCTTGAAATATTTGTTCACCCAGCTGGATCTGAACCTCAGGCAAAGAAGATGGTTGGAATTGTTCAAAGATTATGATATGGGCATACAGTATCATCCGGGCAAAGCCAACGTTGTTGCAGATGCACTTAGTCGGAAGGTGTATTGCAATACTTTGATGCTCCAAGAGCAGCAACCTGCCCTCCTTGAAGAATTTCAGTAGCTCAATTTAGGGTTGATTGAGCATGGTTCACTTGCTACCTTGGTTGTACAACCAATCTTAGTGGACCAAATCAAGGCTGAGCAGCAATTAGATATTGGTGTGAGTCAGATCAAGTAGAACATCAAGAATGGGACAACCAAGTGTTTCTCAGAAGATAAACATGGTGTTGTATGGTTTGGACAGCGCCTTGTTGTTCCACAGGTCGTGGAGTTGCGGGATTTGATTCTCCGCGAAGCCCATGACTCTCCCCTGTCTATTCATCCCGGGGCCACCAAGATGTACCAAGATCTTCTTCAGAGATTCTGGTGGACCCGAATGAAGCGCGGGATTGCCAAGTTCGTTGCCGAATGTGACGTGTGCTATCGGGTTATAGCCGAGCATCAGCGTCCAGCAGGCCTTCTTCAGCCTTTGCCAGTACCTGAGTGGAAGTGGGATTCCGTTGGTATGGACTTCATCACCGGTCTGCCCCGCACCTCTTTGGGGAAGGATGCTATCTGGGTTGTCATCGATCGGTTGACAAAGGTAGCACATTTTCTGCTAGTGCGTACCACACTCAGTGTCAGTCGGTTGGCTAATCTCTACATATCCCGTATTGTGAGCCTTGTGTCAGATCGTGGTTCTCTTTTCACCTGTCGCTTTTGGCATAGTCTGTAAGAGGCTATGGGTACTCGCCTTACTTTCAGTTTGGCTTATCATCCCCAAACTGATGGTTAGACGGAGAGAGTCAACCAAGTGTTGGAAGATATTGATACGGGGGAGGCCCGATCTTCTCAGTGAGGAACCGTGGATAGTTGATGCGAAGTAGACGATGTCGCTAGCTGAACACTCGCGCCAATGCACGAACCCTCAACTCTTGAATACGCCAAAACACACCGGGTAGTTGTTCGTCGCGAGACCACGAACGATTTAACGCCAAGTCCCCAATTCCCAATGGAGCAGCGGCTTGACCTTGGATTGCGAAACAAAACAAATGGATCGCCTAATTCTCTCTCAAAGTCCTCGCATGAACTCGGTGTCGAAAGAACAAGCAATAGCTATGTTTCAATCTTATGCATAAATTGGTCTACCTCTATGGTGCGCCATGGGGGTTTATATAGCCTCCCACGCAAGCACAAAACTCGGATGAACGATGGCAAGGTGCTACGATGTCCCGAGTCCGACATCGCTCATTGCTACAATATCCGAGTCCGTTCTTGCTCACGTGAACGATAATCCGATTCAAAAACGTCCTACTTTAATTTGGAAATTTAAACTAGTCTCCTCTCGGTTCCCCTTGTATTGTGAGCTTTCCTTCTCTTAGCTTGCGCGAATTTGTTCGATATACTTGATGCTTCTTTTGATGCCAATGTAACCCTTGTTGGCCACATGTGTTTCTCCTCCATGAATTTGTTCCGGCCTCCCTCTCCTCCAAAGGCTTCACAATGTTCAAACCTCGAGAATGCACAAAACATTTGCATGAGGTAATACCCAATTCTCATCAATGACAATAGAAGATTCATTAAGAAACAAAAGCACTGTTGATTTAGAAGTTTAGCTCTTGCTCGTGAGTGGACCAATATGCACTTCAGATTTGAATTATTTGTAGCGTCATGTATGGCATCCACCTCGCATGTGTATGACCACCAATAGGGAAAGATGTATAAGTGTTAGGGATGCCCTCATCATCCTCCCCCTCTTGAAAAGGCGTCGTCCTCGACGCTAGATCATCACCACCAAAGAAAGGTGATAAATCAGCAACATTGAAAGTAGAGCTCACGCCATAGTCATCGCCGGAAAGCTCTATCTTGTAGGCATTGTCGTTGATCTTCTCAAGCACCTTGAAAGGTCCATCACCTCGTGGCAACAATTTAGACTTGCGGCGTTCTGGAAAACGATCCTTGCGGTAGTGCACCCAAACCAAATCACCTGGTTGAAAAATCATCTTCTTTCGTTTCTTATTCGCCTTCTCAGCATAGGACTTGACCTTGCGTTCTATCTCCTCTTTTGTTTTGAGATGCAATTTCTTCACATACTCAGCTCGCTTGGACGCCTCCATGTGAACACGGTGTTGACTTGGAAGCGGCAGCAAATCAAGTGGCGTAAAGGGTTTGAAGCCATACACCACCTCAAAAGGACACAACTGCGTAGTGGAGTGCACAGCCCGATTATAAGCGAATTCCACGTGCGGCAAACAATCCTCCCACTCGCGCGATTCTTCTTGATCATGGTCCGAAGTAGCATCGAAAGTGTGCGGTTCACCACCTCGCTTGACCATCGGTTTGGGGATGACAAGTTGTCTTTGAATAACAACCGTCCCCATTTTACCCCAAAGCGTCTTCCAGTAGCTCATGAACTTCACATCGCGATCGGACACAATAGTGCGGGGCACACCATGTAGCCTCACGATCTCCCGAAAAACAAGTTAGCAATATCGACGCATCGTCGCTCTTGTGGCACGGAATAAAGTGTACCATCTTGAAAAACGATCCACAACGACAAAAGCAGAATCGCTCCCCTTTTAGTTCTAGGCGGTCCTAAAACAAAATCCATACTAATGTCCTCCCATGGTGCATTGGGAACAGGTAGAGGGTATACAAACCATGTGGATTCAACCGATTTCGCTTTGTGGCAAGTAATGCATCGCGCACATACCTCTCCACATCTCGCCTCATCTTAGGCCAATAAAAGTGACCGCTCGGCATAGACAACGTCTTCTCCGTCCAAAATGTCCCATCAATCCACCGCATGTGATTCCTGCGGAATAGCAAACGCACGGAGGATTCTCGAACGCATAATTTGTTAGTGCGAAACAAAACCCATCATGGATGTGAAATTTATCCCAACCTTTTCCCTCTTTGCAATGTGCATAAGGAACGGAAAAATCATGGTCATGAGCATATAAATCACGCAAACTCTCTAAACCAGAACTTGCACTCCTAATTGAGTTAAAGCACACTTTTCCTAGAAAGAGCATCAATGACCACATTTTCCTTTCCCTTCTTGTATTTCACAATGTAAGGAAACGACTCAATGAATTCAACCCATTTGGCATGTCTACGGTTCAGATTTGCTTGACCTTTTAAATACTTCAATGCCTCATGATCGAATGAATAATAAACTCTTTAGGCCATAAATAATGTTGCCAAGTTTCTAACGCACGCACTAACGCATAAAGCTCTTTGTCATAGACCGGATAATTCAATTAAGCACCATTCAGTTTCTCACTAAAATAAGCTACCGGTCTACCCTCTTGCATTAAAACACCGCCAATACCCAATCCACTAGCATCACACTCAATTTCAAAAATTTTAGTGAAATCAGTAAAACAAGCAACGGTGCTTGACTCAAGCGTTTCTTAAGTTCAACAAAAGCATTGTCTTGCGGTACCCCCACACAAATTCAACAGCCTTCTTAGTAAGTTCATTCAAATGGGGCAGCGATGGTGCTAAAATCCTTCACAAAGCGCCGATAAAAACCAGTGAGACCATGAAAACTTCTAATCTGACTTACGTTCACAGGAGTTGGCCAATTTTTAATCGCTTCAATTTTAGACTCATCTACTTCAACTCCACAATGCGAAAACAACATAGCCCAAAAAGATGACACGATCTTTGCAAAAGTGCACTTCTCTAAGTTACCAAATAACCTAGCCTCACGCAAAACTTGTAGAACTTGTCTAAGATGGTCTATGTGGTCGATTCACATGATCAGAAATCGAAATATCATCAAAGTACACAACCACAAATTTACCAATGAAATGCCTTAAAACATGATTCATTAAGCGCATGAATGTACTAGGTGCATTAGTTAAACCAAAAGGCATGACTAACCACTCATACAACCCAAATTTTGTTTTAAATGCTGTTTTCCATTCATCCCCTTGATGCATCCTAATTTGATGGTAACCATCACAAAAATCTATCTTAGAGAAAATAACAGCACCACTTAATTGTCTAGCATATCATCTAAGCGAGGTATAGGATGACGATATCGAATTGTGATATTATTAATCACTCGACAATCTACGCACATACGCCATGAACCATCTTTCTTAGGAACTAAAATAACCGAACAACACAAGGGCTTAAACTTTCACGTACATACCCTTTGGAGAGAAGCTCTTGTACTTGTTTCAATTTCCTTTGTTTCCTCGGGATTGGTGCGATGCGGTGGTCGGTTCGCAAATATTTAACACGGAATCAAGTCGATCTTATGTTCTATCCCACGAATTGGTGGTAGCCCACCGGTACCTCGTGCGGAAAGACATCGCGAAGTCCCGCAAAGACAAGCAACACCACTAGGAAGAGAAGACAAGTCGTTAGTCGAAGCAAGGCGTCTTTGTACATCGAGACAAAGTGCACTAAATTGGGATCTTCGCTGAATTCTCTCATCTCGATTTGGTTGCTAACATCACTAAATTCTTCTCTTTGGTAGTCTCAACGTGCATCTCAATTTTCTCGCATTGAAGAATTCACAATGCATTGCGGTGTAAGCGGCTTCAAGATGATATCCATATTGTTCCATCGAAATGTGTAGCGATTTGTACGCCCATCGTGAATAGCGGATCGGTCATATTGCCATGGCCGTCCCAAGAGCAAGTGACACACCGTCATAGGCACAACGTCGCAGTCAAAGTATCGATGTACTTCCCAATAGAAAATGTCACTCGCACCATGTAGTTCACCTTCACTTCCTCTTTGTCGCTCAACCATTGCACATGATAAGGGCGTGGATGCGCAAGTACTTCAAACCCAACTTATGACACATATCTTTGCTAGCCAAATTGTGACAACTTCGCCATCAATGATCACTTTGCGGACCTTACCCTTATCAAGCTTCGCCCAAGTTCGAAACAAATTGCACCATTGTTCGAGTGACGGCGATGGCATCACACTAAGCACCTTGGGCGTGCAAACAATGGAATCTCGCTCGGTGTTAGGAAACTCGAGATCACACTCACATTGTTCGATGTCATCGGTGTGCAAGATAGTGCGCAGATCGTGACTCGTCATCACTAGTCAAACATAACCGCCATCCCGGTGATAAGCATAGTTCGACATTTGGGCGCCCTCCAAAATGGCTAACACCCTTACACTTGTGGCAAATGATGTCACGTGAGCGTCTGTTGACCCCAAAGACGAGTCGCACTAGCAGTGGCGCCGCAGTCGACGCACCGGTCTTTGTGTACTCTCGACTTCTTACTTGCGGAGCTGCGCATTGCCGAATTACTTCCGCCCGAGTGCCCTTGTTTGGTCGGGTTGTTGTTATATGGCTGTCGGTGGTGAAGAAGCGTGAACGGCGGCGAACCGTGCGTCTTCAATCACTTGGCGCTCGGCCGGCGTGCAGTGCGACAACTCAATCATGTCATTGTAGAGATGGTGATTGACAATGCGCTTGACAAAGATGATTCATGCTAGCTAGAAATCTCGCCATGGTGCATTCTTCATTCTCGGACATCCGCATGTATCATGATAGTCTCCATTTCCTTATGATATTCATCAACCGATCTCATACCTTGTCGCACCACATCAACTTCTCAAATAGGGAACGCTTGTAGTGGCGAGGTACAAAGCGTGCGTAAATGTTGTTTCATCCGCTCCCGGTGATAATCGGCAACTCATGGCGCTCCATGCGCTACGGATGAATGCTCCCACCAATGGGTGGCATAATCATCCAAGCCATTGGGCGCAAGCAACGACTTCTTCTCATTGGAATAGTTGTTCATCCGAACAACTTATCAACTTTCAGCTCCCAAGTGAGGTAGTGTTCCACATCTGTACCACCTGAAAATATAGGAAGAGTAAATTTGGGCTTAGCGACAAAATCGTTGGCGTCGTCGTGTCGACGCTGCACGTTGTTGCGATGGTGGCGCGGTCGGTCATCGTAGTCGTCGATGGGGAAATCATCATCCCATTGCTCGGCCTCATCAGCCCAGCTACAAGGTGCACGATGCACACCTCCTCCGTGGACACCCTGTGGTGCGCCTCCACCTCGGCGCGCGTTGCCTCGCCACGCCTATGTGCTTGAGGGCGTCTGCGGCTGCCATCCCGACGCTTGGCGGCACCGCCATGCGACGCGCTGTCGTTGTCGTCGCTCCTCATCCACACGAATAACACGCTCCTCCTCGGTCTCATTGTGCAAAACGGCCGGAGGGCCGTGCACACTCGTGTCATTAACTTGCGCACTTCACGAAGATTGTGTTGTGCGAACATGGCGCGTAGCTCGTGAAGTTATGGTTGATGGCAGTGCGCAATTGTGTGACCTCCTCCCGAGGGTGTTCACCCACCAACTTCCCGAGTTCATCGCGCACGCCATTGTCACCATCTTGAAGTTGTTTTTGCAAGATCTCGCGAATCGAGTGTACTCGTCCCACGTAACCTGCCTCCGATTAGGTGGATCCTCCTCGTGACTCGACATGTCAACAACTCACAAACAAGAAACGAGGTTATATCTGGGTTAGTAAAACAAAAGCGCTCTCTACTACGCTCGCAACTCACTGTCCTGAAAACAAGACAAGCTTACCGTTCCAAAGTGAATCAAGGACGACAAATCGACAGTTGTGACAGCGAGCGACCTTAACCCGGGAATGTATGAGTGTAACCAAGAGCAAGGGAGTACACAAACGGGTGTAGGTGGAGCTCAGACAGGTATGTGTATATCCTATGCAATCTGATATTCAAGGTATTGTAAAGCTAAGTAATGATCCAAGCTAGAGTATTTTGCCTATGTGCTGATCCAAAAGGTTTAAGCGAAGTGTATGAACGCACAAACAAAGATAAATGTGACTTAATGCAAACAAAGGAATGAGCTAGTGAGAGACAAACTGAAATTGAGATGAAAACTAGCTCGTTTTTGCACCAAGTACTATGAGAGACGCTAGCCAATTGCAAAGATATCAATGTTAGGGCACAAGATTGCTCAAATAGATTAAATACACAATCTGAAATTGTGGACTAAGGTTTACTCTTCCCAATTTCGCCAGCCCCTTTTGTTTGTTTTTTTCCTCAAAACCGCATGAACAAAGCTCTTCGCCCTTCGGCTATTAAGGAAACCGAAAGGAAAAAATTGGTACTAGTATTTGCGGTTTGATCTTTTGTTTTTTTAATACCTTTTCAAGCCGTGGCTTTTTCTTGTAACCGTGCCTTTTCCTCTTTTCTTATTGCAATGGCGAAATAGGGTTTGCTCCTCTTGATTGCACAAGTCTCACAATTCAACAACGTGTAAATAAACCAAAGAACGACCCTAGTGCAATGTACAAAAGCTAGTCTCAAGGATGAAAGGATATAAGTGAAGCTCAAGAAACCCAAAGTGTTTGATCGGCTATCTCTTTTTGGGTGCTAATTGAGGAGTTCAATCAACAATTTGGTACGGTTTATGTGAACACAACGATTAAGCAACGCAAAAGGAACACAGGATCAAGACTAAAAACAAAAACTCTAATGGATGAAAACTTAACTAAACGCACAAGAAATAATGATTAAACTACGGTTTTGGTATTACAATTTTCGGTTTATTGGGCGATAGGATAAAAACGAATCTAACTACGGTAAAGAAATTCTCACCGAGTAAACCTAGAATCGATACCATATGATACGGGAGGCCCGATCTTCTCGGTGAGGAACCGTGGATAGTTGATGCGAGTAGACGATGTCGCTAGTGAACACTCGCGCCAATGCACGAACCCTCAACTCTTCTGAATACGCCAAAACACACGGGTAGTTGTTCGTCGCGAGACCACGAACGATTTAACGCCAAGTCCCAATTCCCAATGGAGCGACGGCTTGACCTTGGATTGCGAACAAAACAAATGGATCGCCTAATTCTCTCTCAAAGTCCTCGCATGAACTCGTGTCGAAAGAACAAGCAATAGCTATATTTCAATCTTATGCATAAACCGGTCTACCTCTGTATGGTGCGGCCATGGGGTTTATATAGCCTCCCACGCAAGCACAAAACTCGGATGAACGATGAACCGAGTGCTACTGATGTCCGAGTCCGACAACGCTCATTGCTACAATGATCAGAGTCCGATTCATCGCTCACGTGAAACGATATCCGATTCAAAAAACGTCCTACTTTAATTTGGAAATTTAAACTAGTCTCCTCTCGGTTCCCCTTGTATTGTGAGCTTTCCTTCTCTTAGCTTGCGCGAATTTGTTCGATACACTTGATGCTTCTTTTGATGCCAATGTAACCCTTGTTGGCCATATGTGTTTCTCCTCCATGAATTTGTTCCCGGCCTCCCTCTCCTCCAAAGGCTTCACAATGTTCAAACCTGAGAATGCACAAAATATTTGCATGAGGTAATACCCAATTCTCATCAATAACAATAGAAGATTCATTAAGAAACAAAAGCACCTGTTGATTTAGAAGTTTAGCTCTTGCTCTCGTCAGTGGACCAATATGCACTTCTGTACTTGAATTATTTGTAGCGTCATGTATGGCGTCCACCTCAGTATGTGTATGACCACCAATAGGGAAAGATGTATAAGTGTTAGGGATGCCCTCATCAGATATGCTCCGTGCTTGTGTTCTTTCCTATGGGAAGAATTGGGAGAAATGCCTACTGTTTACCGAATTCTCCTACAACAACAGTTTTCAGGCCAGTCTTGGCATGGCACCATTTGAGGCTTCGTGTGGGAGGAGGTGTAGAACCCCTTTGAACTGGTCAGAAACTGGTGAGCGACAGTTTTTTGGCCCAGACTCAATCAATGAGGCCGAAAGCCAGGTTCAGTTGATTCGTGAGCATTTGCGTGTGGCCCAATCCAGGCAAAAGAGCTATGCACATCGTCATCACCGAGAGTTGAGCTTTGAGCCCAATGACTTTGTTTATCTCAAAGTCTCACCTTTGAAAGACCATCAGCGTTTTGGCATCAAGGGCAAGTTGGCTCCTCGATATGTTGGGCCTTATCATCAAGAAAGTGGGAGCTGTTACGTACAAGTTGGAGTTGCCAGCTACACTTGAGGGGGTGCATGATGTGTTCCATGTGTCTCATTTGAGGAAGTGCCTCCGTGTTCCAACTGAGGAAACTCCGTTGGAGACTCTCGATGTGCAGGAAGATTTGACCTACCACGAGCATCCTGTTCGTATCCTTGAAGAATCTGAACAAAGAACACGGAACCGTGTCATCAAGTTCCTTAAGGTTCAGTGGTCGAATCATTCCGAAGATGAGGCAACTTGGGAGCGGGAAGATCGCCTTCGTGCTGACTACCTGTCTTTCTTCTCCGAGTGAACGGAATCTTGGGACGAGATTCTTGTAAGGGGGGAGATTTGTAACATCCTAATTTTGGACTTGTGTTTCAAATGTAAGAAAATGAGTAGAAATTAAAACTTTTTCTTAGATCATGTAGTTCCTGTATGTTCTAAATAATTCTTGTACAAGAATTATGGAAATGCAAAGTCACAAATCTTTTGAACCAAAACCATGTCTTTCAAAAAAAATCTTGTCAAATCTTTTGATCATCTCCTGGAAATAATTTTCCCAAGTTCTAGGGATGGTATGTGACCCCTCTGAAAAATTTCACAATTTTTAGGAATTGTTTGAATATTTTTAGAGGCGGTCAAACTATTTTCATTTTTGGCCTTAAGACCTTTAAGACAATGGACCTTCGCCATGAGGTCATCACCATCGGGTCCGCAAGGTTATTGCGAACCCATTTTAGCCTTTAGATCGCACCGCCGTGGCCGGAGCCGCCGGCGGCGAGCCACTCTTGTCGCTCAGGTTTTGCCGGACGAGGACTCCCTCTGTGCCATTGTCATTAGGACATCATTAATGGCTTAATCATTGTTAATCATTGCCAATTAATATTTAGAATTAGTTAGCTATCGGAAATAACCCTTTGAGTCACTGTCATGTGGGCCCGTAGGCCTTAAACCGCAGTGATGGGGTCTTTAGGACTAAATTTGAGTTCATTAAATGCTAATCATTGGTTAGTAATTAATGTGTCCTGAGCCGACATTTTCAGTCACTGCCAGGTGGGCCCTTGGCCACTTAAAATCCTCTCCGTGCGATATTCATTAGGACACATTTAATGCTAATAATCACTAATCATTGGATTTAGTATTTATTAGCTGTCCTAAATCGCCCTCTGTCTCACTGGCCTGTGGGCCCATGCGTTTAAACCTCCCCGCGCACTTTAAATCCACATGTGTTACTTACGCTAACCGTGGACATGAGATTTCAAGATCTGCGGCCCAGATCTTCTGGGACTTTCGGTTCTCCGAACGTCTAAATCATTAGGGGCCGTCCATCTCTAGATCTTTGGCTCAGATCGCGTGGCCGTTCGGACCACCCGCGCTCCAAATCGCACGGGTCGTCCATCTCGCGATGAGCGGCCGAGATCAATTGGGTCGTTCGGGTCGCCCGGAGCACGCAGCGCCCTGAGCCGCTCATCTTCAGATCTACGGTCATGGTTGATCGTGGCATCCGCGTCGCTCGAACATCCCAATCCACGTGGACCGTTGGATCTTGATCCAACGATGCGCTTCTTTGAGATCGCGCACGTGCGTTATTTTTCTTGCGCGTGGACCGTTGGATTTTGAAATCTAAGGCCCACAATCGTCCACGTCGATTCATTTTTGATAAGTCTGATTATATTTCGGTAAGTCTTTATTTGACAACTAAAAATTGTGTTAAAACTTTAAAAACTCATAACTAATTCAATTTAAATCCTTTTTAGAGGGTTCCAATTGGAATAAATTCATGTTTAACTAAAGTTTTATATAAAAATGCATTTAGACATTGTTCTGTGCCAGAAAATTTTATAAATAATAATAACCTGATTTCAGCCATTTTAGAATATTCCAGAAATTAAATTAAACCTTGTAAAATGCATGTCTTTTTCTGTATATAAGTCCAAAATGTGCAAACTCAACTTTGTTAAATACCTCTGTTAGCAAACTTTGATATTAAATAGGATTTGAACATGGTTATATTTCTGTAAAGTAACATGTGCTAGGTTTACAACTTAGAAAAATCATAAGAAAATCATTATAACTCCAAATTTAGTAAACTCAACTTTGCTGACCTTAGGATGTCTTAACCTGCCTACCATAAAAATTTCAGACTGTAGATCATTTCAGACTGTAGATCATTCCAGAAAGGAAGTGTGCTTAATAGCTTGGCAAAAAGGCGGTCTGAAGTGTGGGTACATTGGTACACCCCTGCAGGGTTCAAAACTATTCGAATAGCCTCGTCCTAGGTTATGGACACGCTTCGGTAAGCTTTTCAAGAGTTTCACGACGTTATTAGGTCTCCTAGCAGACATTCTTCCGGAGGGAAACGTGTTGCCCAACACCACCTACCAAGCAAAGAAGGTTCTTTGTCCATTGGGAATGGAAGTAGAAAGAATATATGCATGTCCGAACGATTGTATCCTCTACCGTAAAGAGTATGCAGACATGCATGTATGTCCTGTGTGCAAAGCATCCCGATACAAGCGTCAGAATACTGCTAGGTTGAAGCAAGGACCTCCTGCTAAGATGTTGTGGTATCTGCCTGTGATCCCACGTTTGAAGCGTTTATTTGCGACCCCCAAAGGAGGCAAGATTGGTGTGTTGGCACTCGGAGGACTGTAAGAAAGATGGAAAGCTAAGACACCCTGCTGATTCTGCTCAATGGAGAAACTTCGATCGGAGCTTCGAAGAGTTCGGTGCAGAACCGAGGAACATAAGGTTAGGGTTGAGTACAGATAGAATGAATCCTTTCGGTAATATGAGCAGCTGACATAGCACCTGGCCTGTGAATCTATGCATGTACAACCTTCCTCCTTGGTTGTGTATGAAGCGGAAGTACATTTTGATGTCACTACTTATCCAAGGGCCGAAACAACCTGGTAATGATATTAATGTGTACCTAGCACCATTGCTGGAAGATCTTGTGACACTGTGGAACGAAGAGGTACAGATATGGGATGCGTACAAATGAGAGAACTTCACTTTATATGCCATGTTGTTCTGCACCATCAATGATTTTCCTGCCCTTGGTAACCTGTCAGGCTTCAGTACAAAAGGAGCCAAAGCTTGTCCGCACTGCTTAGATGCTACGGAGAGTGTATGGCTAAACAACTCGCGCAAAACTGTGTATACGCGTCACCGTAAGTTCCTTCCCAGGAGTCACCCATACCGAAAGATGAAGAAACAATTTGACGGAAATAAGGAGGGCGGTTCACTCAAGGGCTTTTAGAGGAAAGATGTCTATGATATGGTTAAGGATATCGATGTTGTGCTTGGGAAGGGACGTCAATTAAGAACCCGTCAGAAGAACATCTGGAAGAAGCGGTCAATTTTTTGGAACTTGCCTTATTGGGAGCACTTAGAAGTTCGCCACTGCATCGACGTCATGCACGTGGAGAAGAATGTATGTGATAGATTGATTGGTCTCTTACTGAACATTAGTGGCAAAACAAAGGATGGTGTTAACGCACGGCGAGACTTGGCCGATATGAACATAAGGACCGAGTTAGCACCGCAAGAGACTGATACAGGACGAACGTACCTTCCCCCAGCTTACTACACTCTGTCCAAGGCCGAGAGAAATGAACTGTGCTAGAGCTTGCATGGTGTGAAAGTCCCGTCTGGTTACTCTGCTAACATTAAGAAACTTGTTTCTATGCAAGATTTGAAATTAATTGGTATGAAGTCGCATGATTGTCATGTGCTGATGACACAAATGCTTCCTATTGCAATTAGGAGTATCTTGCCGAACAAGGTCCGAGTGGCAATCTTGAGGCTGTGTTATTTCTTCAACTCAATTGCTCAGAAGGTCGTCGATCCCCAAGGACTAGATGCTCTGCAGGTCGAGGTGGTGACGACTCTATGTCATCTTGAGATGTATTTCCCTCTGTCATTTTTCGATATCATGGTCCATCTCATTGTTCACCTTGTGAAAGAGATAAAGATATACAGCCATGTGTTCCTACTCATATGTACCAGTTCGAGAGGTACATGGGAATTCTCAAGTCCTACGTACGGAATCGATCTCGACCGGAGGGCAGCATCATCGAAGGTTATGCAACGGAAGAGGTCATTGAGTTCTGCGTCGACTACATGGCTCAGGTGGATCCGATAGGTGTGCCTCTATCTCGTCATGAGGGGAGACTGGATGGTATCGAGACCATCGGAAGGAAATCAATCACTCCCGATCTGGATACATACGCTCAAGCCCATTTCACGGTCTTGCAACACATGACCGAAGTGTCCCCGTACATCAACGAGCACAAAGATATGGTACACCAATAGATTCCAAACCAGTCGGAGGTTTGGATCATGAGAGAGCACAACCGTCGGTTTAACGGATGGTTAAAGGTGCGAATCACTGGGAGGTCATCAAGTGATGATACATTGTTATGGTTGGCACAAGGGCCACAATTTACAATTGTCACATGGCAAGGATACGACATAAATGGGTACACATTTTATACGACAGCTCAGGATAGGAAGAGCACAGTCCAGAACAGCGGTGTCCGCATAGATGCATTCAATACTGATGGGCTGAGGAGCTCGTACTATGGGCAAATAGAGGAGATATGGGAGCTCGACTACGTGCTTTTCAAGATCCCCCTATTTTGGTGCCGTTGGGTCCATCTCCCACAGGTGAAGGTTGACAAGTACGGCGTCACTACCGTGGACCTTGAACGTGTTGGATACAAAGAGGAACCATTCGTATTGGCTAATCAAGTTGTTCAAGTATTCTATGTAACCGACCCGGCAAATAAGAAACGCCACGTAGTTCTTCATGGAAAAAGAAGGATTGTTGGAGTTGAGAATGTAGTGGACGAGGAAGAATACAATCAATTTGACGAGTTGCCTCCTTTCGAAGATGGCATCAGGCTCGAGGAAGAACCCAGTGAGGAAAATAGCTATATGCGCGCCGATCATCATGAAGGGCTATATTTTAATTAAGAATTTAATCCATTGTAATTAATTTATTCCATAACATCATGTATTATGGACTTGTAATCTCTCATATATTTTGATATTGATGTCAATGTGGACGTTCATTGTAACCGACAATTGGTTTTTGAAGTAAAATGTGTTATGAGCTTGTCATCATATATACTTGTCACCAGATTTTGGCATCTCTCATATATTTTGATATTGATGTCAATGTGGACGTTCATTGTAACCGACAATTGTCAGGATACCACAGATTGTTAATAGGTTTTGTCAGGATATCACAGACGGTTCTATAATGTAACCGTCTGTGATAATGACTCACAGACGGTTCTATATTAGAACCGTCTGTGATATGAGCTTATCTCAGACGGTTATATTTCAGAACCGTCTGTGATAGCCTGACAAAACCTATTGGCAATCTGTGATATGAGCTTATCACAGACGGTTCTATAAACAAACCGTCTGTGATATGAGGTTATCACACACGATTTTATTGTAGAACCGTCTGTGATATATCACAGACGGTTTGTCAATACCGCCATCTGTGATATGGAACGTATCACAGACGGTTGATATTTAGAGCCGTCTATGATTAATTATCACATTCGGTTATATTAAATAACTGTCTGTGATAGCCTCTTATAAGGTGGGAACTGCTAGGGTTTTGCTCACTCGTCACTTCCTCTCCCGCACCCCTAAGTTTATCGCGCGCTCTTTTTCCTCCTCTAGGGCTCGCCCGTTCACCGCCGCCTCCGACCTCGACACCGCCGCCCGACCTTGGCGCCCGACCGCGGCGCCCCCACCGGCGCCCGACCTCGGCGCGCGCGCTCGACCTTGGCGCCCCCGACCTCGACGCCCCTGTCCTCGGCGCCCCGACATCGACGCTCCCGACCTCGGCGCCCCCACACCGGCGCCCCCGACACCGCCGCCTCCAACCTCGGCGCCCGACACTAGGTTTTGCTCTTACTCGTCACTTCCTCTCCCTCGCGCCTCCCTTGCTCTGTGATGGGTTCTGTTGATGCTCTGTGATGGGCTCTGGGATGGGTTCTGATCATGCCTTGTTGATGCTCTGTGATGGGCTCTGTTGATGCTTTGTGATGGGTTCTGATGATGCCTTGTTGATGCTTTGTGATGATGCCTTGTTGATGCTCTGTTGATGCTCTGTGATGGGTTCTGTTGATGCTCTGTAATGGGTTCTGATGATGCCTTGTTGATGCTCTGTGATGATAGTCGAAATCTGAAATCATATAGATAATTACAAACAGACTTGAACTTAAGCATATTGCTTTATATGGTCAGTTATAATTAGTAGCCTTTGTACTCTTTGTTTTCAGTTATAGCGGAATTAAGATACACTTGTATGTTTTCTGTGATGAGAGTCGAAATCTGAAATCAAATAGATGATTAGAAACAAGACTTGAGCTTAAGCATATTGCTTTATATGGTCAGTTATAATTAGTAGCCTTTATACTCTTGGTTTTCAGTTATAGCGGAATTAAGATACACTTGTATGTTTTCTGTGATGATAGTCGAAATCTGAAATCAAATAGATGATTAGAAACAAGACTTGAGCTTAAGCATATTGCTTTATATGGTCAATTAGGCTTATTGTTGATATAAATTTGTGAATTATTCTAAAGACATATGATTAGATGTTCTGTTTACAGAATGCTTTATGTGTTGTAGTTTGAGCTCAAGATCTGTTTTGTAATTATCAAAATTGATTGGTGAAGAGATTTTGACAGAGGACTGAGATTGCAAAGACTATGTCTTATGCAATTTGTCAATTGAGAGCAATTTGTCAGCAAAAATTATGTTTTTATTTGTTCTTATTACTTGATTATATTTTGTTTCTATGTCTTCATTAAAGGCTATTCTTTTGTACATGAAGCATTAAACATTTGCTTAGCATTCCTTCATCGATCCTGACACACTTGAGTGATCCTTTGCTTCATGCCAATCCTCCACGACATGAAGCAAATGGTACACTCCAGTATGATCTGTTGGAATTAATTATTATTACATATTTATGCATATGTAAATTATATAGATAGCAAGTAAGCGAGATGGCAGAGGCACCATCTTCCCCGCCGTCGCCGTCGCCGCAGATGGCAAAGGCACCATCTTCGCCGCCGTCGCCGACGCCGCAGATGGCAGAGGCACCATCTTCGCCGCCTAATCCGTCGACGACAATGATACGAAAGCGAGATGGCAGAGGAGAATCGAAGATGCCTGGGGGCCGACTGGTCATCACGGAGGTTAGTGAGTTTGGGGTCTCTTTGCGTCCCAAGAGCTCAGCGGCGAGATTCCGGACCATGTGCGGGATACTTGCAAGGAAACGGGTCCCCATCACCACACCGGTGAAAGGATCGGCGAAAGAAGCGAGAGGCGCGGGTGGGCGTAACTATTACAAAAGTTCACTATCCCGAGCGCACATGGCACGCGTGGAATGGACGGCGATGCTCACGATCGATAAATCGTGGAGGGCGTTCAAGAGCATTCTTGTCACGGCACGTGAACACGGTCGACGCCCTTCGCGCGGCAGATTCTTGATGCGGGAAACATGGGACGCCTTTGTTGCTATGAAGACGACACCCGAATTTAACGAGCAAAGTGCGGCACACAAAGCTCTCCAGACACGAAACACTCATCCGCACAGACTCGACACCGCTGGATACGCAGGTAAATACAACGAATGGGCGGCGCCGGAGGAGAACGCGTTTCCTGATGTCACAGACCCGCGTTCCCTAGCCTGGTTAAAAGCGAGGGCAAAAGTCTCGTCTTCGGGCAGCATCTCTTTCACAAACCCGGCAGACGAGGAAGTGTCTCAACGTATGGTAAGTATGTCGAACTACCTAGTTAATAACTCCATATATAACTTCATAGTGTCTATAATAACATGATGACCTCTTGCAGCGTGAATTGTCTGCCCAAACTTCCCAAGGCTCCTTCCATGTAGGCAGGAGAAGGATATACTCTCACGCCCCGGGAAACAAGGAGCACCTGGTGCACGCGAGGTCTTGGGGTTAACGTACCTTGGAGTCATGGATTCGCAGACGACTACTGCACGTACAGGAGTAGGAAGAGATCTAAGGCCGAGCGCGAGGACCGGTTGGTACAGATGATTACTGAAAAGTTTGAAGGAAAGTTAGCAGCATTGCAGGATCAAATGAATCAACTCCTGAGCCAGTCGCAGCCGCAAGTCGCCCCTGTTAATTTGGGAGCCGTCCGCCGACATCGAGTAGCGTCGCGTCCACGCATAATTCTGAACATGACGATGTCCAATTACCGATAGACGACATCAAGGTAATGTACATCTATGAAATGCAGCAAAGATAGACCTACAGGACACCTTAGCTAATTGCGTATTATTTTGTAGGAGCCGACAGCCTGTAAGCTCCAAGTGAGGTTAGTTGGGTCCATTTCTATTGAGGCCGGGCGGGGGATGGTGCATCCATACCAGGAAGGGGCAATGCAGCACGGTGTCCAGGTGGTGTAGGGTTACGCCAGGGTGGAGGTGGACATGGTACATGAACATTTCATGGCCGTCCCGCTGGAGATTCGCCCAAATGAAGAGATCACAACACTAGGGGATGCCGTGCACAGTTTTATCCAGTGGCCCAAGAAGGACATCGTCCTGGACCCAGCAGTGCCGCGATCTCAACACAACCATTCCTCTCCAACGGGACCCTCCATGACTCCACCTCATATTTCGCCTCAGAAGGCCACCTTATCGGTTCCCGTGGAAAAGACTCCGAAGGAACAAGAAAAGCGTGCCGCTATATCGGGTCCCGAGTCGTCTCGCAGGAAGACGCTGCCAATGCTTAAGACCAAATCGAAATCGACGAACGTTAAGGTGCCTCTCAAGTCCAACAAGTCGGAAATATCCGGGAAGTACATCATCGGAAAACCATTGTGCTCCGGCGCAGTATTAGGGCGTGCTGGATATGTTTGTCAGGCTTTGCATGCCTGGTACTTGGATAAGACCCAAAAGGAGGGGTGCGATACTGGAATCACCGTCAAATACGAGCATAAGCATTTTTTCAACGGGACGAACCACTTCGTCGTGGGCTTCAACGACCTATATGACCTATTCAACCTCGTTGGCCTTGACTCCTCGCTTCTACGATGTTGGACACTGTAAGTGCATACAATCAAGTTCTACATTCACATAATACCGATAAATATCACAACCCATTTCTTATGTATAGATACATGATGAAAAATGTCCGGGAATGGAAAGAACCGGTGGGTTTCCTCGACCCACATGTGGTATCGTTGCAAACCATCCAAACAGACTCGTCCTTCGTCGAGAAATACATAACACAGGCATTGCTTCGTCAGCAGAACATGAAGTACATCGTGGTGCCCTACAACCAGGGGTAAGTGTCACTACTTGCTCTACAAATTTTATTTGTACTTTATACGCAGCACGAACTCAGGTTTAATGACTATAGTGACATACATGAGTAGGTACCACTGAATCCTTTTAGTCATCATACCAAAGAGGAACCATGTGATATACCTTGATTCCCTAATCCGCAACAACCACAACTTCAGCATTCTGGGAGGAATACTCGACAGGTATACTCATTTCCTTCATACATAACTCCCACTGTGGCACCAGCTCCGCCTAGCCTTGGAGAGCCAGCCGAGGACTCGGGGACCTCCGACACCTCCCCTGAGACCCGCTTGCGCCGGAGTGGAAGCGACGGTGTCGGCCCCTCCCAAGACGATCCAGATCTGGATCTGGAGGGGGGAAGAAGGGTACCGCAAGCGACGAAGACTTGTGAGTCTTGAAGATTTTCGGGCCCCTGGAGTGGAGGAGGAAGCACGAGGGGCGGGTAATGGTGGCCGGAGGCGCATTGGTGGGTCAAGGGAAGGGGAGGGCCGCGGGGGAGGCAGAGGTGCCCACGGCCCATCGCCCTTCCACCGGAAAACCCCCTCCTTGCCCCAGGTAGCAGAGGAGATAGCCGGGCTCCTAGGGCGGTGGAGGAAGAGCGAGGGGCGGGTGATGGTGGTCGGAGGCGGCTGACCGAGGCGAGGAAAGGGGAAGGCCGGCGGTGGAGGCGGAGCCGCCCGAGACATCCCGTTTTTTGCTAGCACGAGTGTTGATTGCATTGAACTTAAACATAGAAGAATATTTGCATCCAGAGGATCTCAAAAGTCTCAATTTCATGATTGCAGTGTAATTCTCTGATACCTACCAGAGTCAGCAGTCGTTGCGCATGACAAACTTGTCTCAGTTGAAGAAACTCTTGTTGGTACAGACATCTTATAAAGTTCGCATGCTATACGATTTGAAGTTTGAATCTCTTTTTAACTTTTAATACCACAAAATTAAACTCAACTTATTTTGTTCTCTCACATGGAACAACAATTACATATGATGTTATTTCACCTAATGCTATTAACAACAATATACTGACAACAGAGAACAGATACAAAGAAGTATGTTACACAACATTGGTAGCAGATCTCTGAGGACCTTACAGCAAAGAATCCGTCTTTGCAGGTAGCCTCCTGAAGAAGTTTACCGGCGCCGAAGGCACCTTGTGGCGAAACCGTGGGTGCCTCATCCAGAAGAACCCAAGGCAGAGTGCAATCACTTGGAATGGTGTGACATATAGTATAATTGCAGCGAACAGGCAAAATAATAGGAACATAGCCGTTGCCCTTGGGTCCCTCCAGCTCAGCAGCGACTGCAGTCTCTCCCCCTGAGTTGCGATGTCCCCAACGACGGTCTGTATCCTCCCGGCAACGGATCGTAGCCTGTCATACCTCATCCTAACCTGTTCTGAACTCTTTGAGGTTGGGAATGTGTCAAATTCCTCATCAAGCTCATCTGGATGGGCGACATCAGCACAAGATATCCTTGTGTTCATATGCGGTGGGACGCGTGGCCGAAACCGGTAATTCCACAACCCTATCAAGAACATGTAGAGGAAGATGGTTGGAAGGATGAGGTCTGGATAGAACACGAGCATGATAAAGAGCACATGGACCAAGACTGTGGTGACTGGGTTTTTCCACTGGCAAACGTCACCGAACCACTTCCCTGCAGCAATGAATCCAGAGAAGACTTGCATAAGACGGAAGAAGTTAGCTTTGCTCCGTCGCATGCTCCAGAGGTGAGAGCGGGCATCTGACATGTACTCAACGACTTCCCTACGAACTGGTGGCTCCATGCGGCCCAGGCGCTGTGCAACAAGCAGCACAGCCTGGTGACGGAGCAATTCCTGCTGAATTATTGACAGTGGCTGGGAGTAATGCATCTTGGGCAAGAGAGGCCGGGAGTATGTAAAGAGCACATTGAGCAGGGATATGGCTGAGAACCGGATAGCAAGGTGGAGTTCACCCATCTTTTTAACTCCTGATGGGTGGAGAACAAGCAATGGATACGTGTGCGTGTACACCCGTCCAGTCTCAAGGGTTGAGAGCCGGATTCTCACTTTCCCAATGGCCTTATCCATATGGCCGGGGGAACTGTGGTTGGTGTCTCCACCTATGTGGCAGTTGTCGAACAGACCAATGGTGAGCACTGTTCCATGGTCAAAGACGTCCCATGTGTACTGCTCATTGAATCGAGGGTTCAAGTTGTCAACAATCGTGCGTGTGCGCACCCATTTCTGACCATACTTGGCAACACAATATGGATCGCATGACCCCCGCTCGTTCCTGGTCTTTGTGGGGCTGAGGCCATTTGCACTTAGAATGCCAACTTCAAGCACCCCGATTGGTGGCTTCCACAGCTGCTTCATTGTTGGCCGGAGATCGCTGCAATACTGTGTGGACTCATCAAGCACATGATAACCACCTTCAAGGCAAACGCGAAGGTGTACCTTGGCGTAGAATTTGTCTTCCTTCAGCTGGTTCACGTCAATCAGTCCCGGCCTTCTGAGATCGAACCATACTGGCAGTACTGCCTTGTTGTCAGCCCGCTTCTGAATCCTTGTGAGAGATATCACAGTTTCACCAATCACCTCATCTTTGTTCTGTGCAACACGATCTTCGACTGATATGATCAAGTCCTCCTCAAAAGGCTCTGCCGCGACAAGCATCATCTCCTCATTCCACATGAAGTTTTTGGTTGGTGAGCGAGCCGGCCTTGTCCTCTGCATTTGGTGGCCCAGCCTCACCTTTACGAATACATCAGGTATGTGGTTCTCCATTGGGAATATATCCTGTGCCCCGATTACATGGACCCTCACATACCACATTCTTGGTGAAGGGTAGACCTTCCCACGGATATAATTATGAAGATGGGAATCAATCGATGTTGATCCTGCATGAATGGCACTTGGGAAGCATTCATCTGCTTGAGTTCCGAACCAGACCGCGAGCATCAACTCCCCTCTGTCCCTCATCCCATCCTTGCCCACAAGCCGATACCACTCCGGCGCCAATGGGCTGTCAGGAGGGACCCTTACAGGCACCTCATTCAGGTCGAGCATCACCCGGCCAACATAGTCATCCCGAAGGACGTCCTTATCCTTCACAACAACTTCGAGTGTCGTTGATTGCAAGACTTCCTTAGGGAATGCAAACACCTCATCCCACTCAGGCCTCTGGTTCTTCTCAAAGTGTTTTGTTGTCATTTTGTAGTTTCCGAGGTGCACCTCAACATAAGGGTCAAGACTCCCAGTGATGTCCATGTTGGGCAGGTCACGGGCCTTGACCACGCGCACAAAGAGGTAGTGCATCTTCTCGACAAGGTCGTATGTGCCAGGCTTCTCACCAGAGATCACCCGGCCGCCAACAACACGCCCACCACCAAGCGTTGGGCTTGTCTCCCTCAGCTGAAACTCTACAGGCTGCTGTGGACCTGAGGAAAACATCCTTACTGCCGGAGGGGCCTCGGTTTTGCTCGCAACAGCAGAGTAGCTTCTCTGTTGCTGCTCTCCATATGAACCTTCAGAGTAGTATGGCTGTCCGGTCATCTGTGGCGGACGGGGCTGTTCACGTGGTAGGTGTTGGAATTGCCTGACTGGATTTGCTCTGGTCTCTTGGAATGGATTTGGAATAGCATTGGCGGCTGCCTGCTCTTGCGCGGTGGTGGGTGTGCTTATGAAGTCGAATTCCTGACCTGGAGCAGACACCCTCACTGACGGATCATCTGTGAGGAAGACTCTGAGACTGAGCTCACCACGTGCACGTGATACAATGTTGCGCTTCTCCAGGGGGTAAGGCAGGGGCGCAGCATCAGATTGGCTGACAAAGGATGTACCCGAGATGCGAACCTTGCCAAGGCAAGTCTTGGAATTGCTGCTGCGGTTTGTGTGGTACACATAGGCCTCAAGGTCTTTCTCTGTGAGGCGGGATGGATCAGATATGTTGAAGTAGAACTGCTCGTTCCAGACAGGGTTGAGGTCCCTGTCTTTTATGGCTGTGCGGAACTTCTGGTCATCAAATTCGACCTCTACGTAGGCATTGGCTGTGCCCTCCTCTTTCGGGAGGAGGTCATGAGCACTGACAACCTCAATACCAAGCTTAAGGTTGCTCATGATGGCTGTATCTTGTACCGACAAATTGATTCACCTTATTCTGAAATAAGAACAACAATATGTATTTAAAAGTCTGTGGTTGCAGAAACTAGAGCTAGCGATGTAACTACCAGTTTGACAAATGTTCCAGGTTGCAGCAAGAGATGGGAAAAAAGAAGCAAAGGTTAATGTGGAAGAAAGTTGTGCCAATTGGAAGTTAGTCGGAGAAATTTTCTTGGTGATGCCCACAAGTTTTACTTGGTCCCAAGGAATCAAAGATTGGTAGTAGGAATCCACAGGTTGTTGGAAGCATATCAGGTACTGAAAGTTCGACAAGCAAAGTGTTGACAACCACAGAAAGTATAAAGAAGAATAGTGTGTTTCAGATCATTGTAATCACATGTGGTAGATATGAAATTTGAGTTTTCAACTTCTTGTTTAAATTTAACATTGTATGGAAGCTATGTATTGTGATTGGAGTATTGTGCCTCAAGTCTTTGTAGGGTTATCACAACTTGTGCACTTGTAATCTGTATTTAACTATCCTACACGAACCATGCTTGAACAAGCATTAACTCGTCAATGCAAAGCAACACAGAGATGACGTTTGTTGGTGCACACACAGTCAGCAATCAACATATAAACGTAAGAACACATACTAACTTCAATCCAGATAATTGCATGCATAATTATAATGTGCTGATATCAGTTGTATCCATCAGCAACATTTCTTAGGCCAGATGTGAGTGCAGGAAAGTGAGAGGCCACCGGCCACCTCCTTTCTGACTGGGACTTCCACTCTAACCTAACCACACAAGATTATTGATGAAATATTGTAACATGATAGAAACATCATTTTTGTTTTTTTTTAATAAAAAAGCACAAGATTGTTGGTATGAATAGGATGTCTATTTATTACTACTACTTGTATAACGAAAGCTTAACAAGGATAGGTGATCTGAAGACATAAATGAAGCAGCACAAGTCTCACGTCCTAAAAGTAGCAATTGAATTGTTCAACTAAGAGCTTAGATGCACATCATGGACCATTCTTAGTCCGTTCTTAAAAGGTAGGCAGGCGATGGGTCTATGGGATGGGAGTGTCAACATTGAGTTTAAGTGAAGTGCTCCATGATGTTGCACATCCATGACCAGATATCAGAATCAAGCCATAAACATCGTACTTATTTATGTAACACTGTCTAGGAAAATTCGGCAGGTTCATTAAATAGATGATTAATTGCAAAACAAAAGTGGAGGCATGGCGGCAGCAAAGAAGAAGCATAGGTGTACCAGCCAAAGGAGCAGATCTAAACTGAGGAAAAATCGGAGATTTCTCAAGAAATTGGATGGACTCTGTTTTCACATTTAGCCTTAGAATTTCTGTTCTATTTGAGAATACATGTACTATGAATTTCATAAAAACATGAAAGATAACCTTGTGCAAGCATGATAAAAAAATTGCAACCCACATAGTTAATCTAAAGAACTTTTGCTTCCCTTAGTATCAGCATCACACCAAAAAAGGGGGAATTAAAAGTTTTGGATCCACAGGCTGTCACCAAACTTGATCTCTGAGGAGGCCAACAAACATAGTAGGGGATCGTCATCCATAGCACCAGAATTCACCAGACTCACAAAGCAAACTCGATTATCCTTCATCACCAAATTCATAAAGAAAAGCACGGTGGAGCACAAGAAAGCCAGACAAATCTTTGCGAAGGAGACACAGTAAACCAAGAAAAGTATAGCTTGCAAACCTTGAGACAGACGCAGTAGTAGTAGCCTTGCTATACTTCAACCAAGGAGCAGCTTGAGTTTTTTTACCTCGATTTCAAGAACTCAGGTAGTGAGTTATCCCGCTAGCTACGAGGAGAGAGGACAAGTGTTCACACAGAGCTGGAGACCCCAACGCATGGCAGGAAAACGGAAGAGAAAAAGAGAAGTGAGACACACACAAGAGCAAAACGTGCCAGGAAGAGAGAGAGAGAGAGAGAGAGAGAGAGAGAGAGAAACCTATGGAGTGGCTATGGAGCCAGGAACACATGCATGGTTGTTTGGCCGTGGTGGTTGTGATGGTCGCTGCCGTGTTGGATATTAATCATCGGAGGTTAGTGGGAAGGAGAGGAAAAGGGAGCGTGTGAACGGTGGAGGAGGGAGATTAATAGGAAAGGCTAAGCTAGTTTAATAATACCCGCTAGTTCACATAAATAAATCGTTTTAAAATATGTACGATTAAACTTTAAAAACTTTAATTATTCAAATGTTTTTAAATATTTAGATTAGATATATAAAAATTATATATATATATATATAGATTCACTTCGAAGAATATTTTTATAATATTATAATTTTATTAGATTTTATAAATATATTATAATAATAATTAGTTATCAAAATTATATTTTAAGATCTGTATCATCATACAAAACGACTTATTTTTATCAACCGGAGGCAGTACTAACCAGGGAGAGGTGAATACGTGATAACGAGGGAGAGGTGAATATGTGATGGGGCAGCTTTGCTAGGCTGGTTCTAATTGGTATCATTTCCGTCGCCCTCGTACATTGACCCTTCAATTCATCGTGTCCGGCCTTGTTTGTTTGTTCGCTTGCTTAGTTGCTTCCTCTCCTTTCCTTGGTTCCTTGCTCTCCAATCTTTATTTCCAGTCCTTTTGTAATAATTATCATGTCCCTTTTGTCCTAGTCATCCTTACTTATCATTGCATTGGTCAAGCCGTGTCGTTTTAATGCTCCTGTTCGGACGTTGATTTTTTTTTTTTTGTCATAACATTAGTTTATGCCAGTTTATACTCAGATAAATGTTGTCCTAAAATGCATGATCAAACTATTTTAACTTTGATCCACAATATGTTTATGAATATTTGGATCGGTCATACAAAAATGATATATGGGTAAACTAGTCTAAAAAACACTTTTTAAAAAAATCATTTGTTAGGCTTTGCAAATATATTAGATAGAAACTTAGAGTCGAAGTTGTGGTTTTGAAATCGTGCCGCTGTCTAAAACCGACACTTATTTACGATCGGAGTACATTAGTAGAGAGAGCAGTCTCTTAATTTTTTACTTGTTCATATTGAGAATTTTTTAAAAAAATAATATTATTTTTAAAGATATTTACAAAAATAAATAGCCGTTTAAAAAAATTACAAAAATGTGCATCTGTCTTGCTTGATTGGTGGCGATTCATTCTGTCACGGCTCAATCGGCGATAGGGACCATCCCGCCTGTCGCGATTGAGGAATGAATCGCGATTGAATCGCGCAGAATGAATCGCCGATTCAAGCGGCCATTCATTCCCAACCCTAGCCAGTTTTTTATTTTCCCCTATTTCACTTAGGCAGTTTGTGATTTTTCATACATTTTAAACGGTAAGAAATCTGTTGGACTCGTAATAACATTTTATCATCATCGTATGTTGTTCTACTACGGTTAATTTTCGGAGAATTTAGCGAGGACGTTTGAGGTATGAACGATTCGAAAAAAGGAAGATAAGTGATATTGACATTCCCAACCCTTATTTTCACTATTTCACTTAGGCAGTTTGTGATTTTCATAAATTTTAAACGGTACGAAATCTGTTAGACTCGTAATAACATTTTATCATCATCGTATGTTGTTCTACTACGGTTAATTTTCGGAGAATTTAGCGAGGAAGTTTGAGGTATGAACGATTCGTAAAAAGGAAGATAAGTGATATTGTCATTCGATCGGGAATTCGTACTCTGATATTACAGAACTTGCAGAAGAACGTCATAACACTTAACTAAAATGATAATTGACAACATTGATAATAATATTTTTGTCGTGGTCGCGACGTCAACGTCTCCCATGTGGACTGCCTCTAGTCGGGGCACCGGATGAGGTCCCCGTGGTGACGTCCGGAATGCCGATGTCTCCTTGGTCCTGAGTATTTCGCGTGGGGCATGTCTTGAAGGTGTGGCGGACTCCGCAAATGGAGCACCTCTTCGTCGACGTCCGGCCGCCTTGTCCATATCATTCACGATCGTCGCACTGCCGCCGCCAACCTTTCCTTGAGCCTACCAATGTCGCCGCCCAGTTAGTTGCTCCGGGATGGATGGCGATGAAATGGCCAACAACGGCGTAACCATATATCTCTCCACTTCATGTTTGCATCACCGCCTCCTTGGTGAAATAGTGAGAGAGTCTTGGCCGGATCTTCGCGCGCCACCGTCGAACAGCGGCCATGACATGGGAGCGGGCCTATGCGAGAAGAAGGGCTTGTTACAAGTGCAAACGCAGCTATCGCGCGTAGCGTGCACTCATGGGTGATCCTCTCGCGGTTAGTCCCGCGACGCCTTTATCCTCGCACATTATCTCGGCGAAGCTCCTCGTGCCCATCTTGAATGCCCTGCATCTCACCCTTCTTGCTCTTCTCCTCCATGTATGCGGTGATCATGGCGGAGTAGAGTACTCTGTCATTGCCATGGTGGCGACGTATTCTGCATCTGTTAACAAAGTAGTTTGTGGTACCGCGAGAATTGCCTCCACAATACCAACCAAAGGAGGCACTGGCGCCGCGCATGACCCAGCTTGTAGACCTCGGCTAGGTTGGTCGTCATGATACCGTGACGAGCACCACCCTGTCATGCAAGCGGCGACCACTTCTCCTTAGGATCGTGCTCAATCCACCGAGAAGCTTTTGACTGTGCCCAGTCTTCCTCGTGACACTAGGAGCGCCTGTGGGTAGCCGTGGCAATGCTTGGGGCCGAGTCGGCGCTTAGGCGGCCCTTGTCGATGCCTCCTTCGTGGGTTTTTGTCCGGTCGTCCGAATCTTCCGAGTGTGTCGAACTTACGCCGGGTTCCGGTTGCCTGAGCGCTTGAACATGTTCATCAAGTCCTTGTTGCGAATCGCTTATAGAAGTTTGCACCCAAGTGCCTCATGCACCACCACTCTGTAGATCCGGCCATGGAAGTGGAACGTTCTCTCCTCCGTAGCCGTGTTATTGCACACAGCGAGCCCGCGTTTGGTCATGTATGAGGCATACGTTGGGGCGGTCTGCACAATGTAAATCCTCACATTCTTCAAGAACCACGCCGACTATCCGTGTTCTCGCCAACGAAGCGAATGCCACGGAAGAACTTGATTGTTTCCGTCCGTCGCTATTGCGGTCGATGATCGCCCTTGTACCGATCGGGAATGTGCCATCGATACACAAGATTGGACGACAGTGCCGGAATGCATTGATGCATGGACCAAACGCGAAGAATGCTCGCTGTAGTACCCTCTTATTAGGCCACTTCGGATGCGTGGCGTCTTGAATGTCGACATGAGTGCCGGGATTCCTGTCTTGTATGACTCGGAGTTGCCTAGGGAGGTTGTGGTAGGAATCCTCGAACGTGTCGAACCTTGATTCCAATGCCTTCTGTTTTGCCCTCCAAGCCTTGGCATAGCTGATAGTGTACTGGAACCTTGCCTCAATGGCCTGAATGATGGATCGTGGCTCGAAATCTAGGTTGTCCACGATCTCACCGTACATGAGATTGGCAATGAAGCTCGATGACGAGTTCCGGTGGGGCATACGACTTCGACGACGCATGTGTGAGGGACCACTATGGAGCACTTCCAGTAGGTATCCCACTTGGGCTGAAAAGCGTGGACGCGCCAAGGGCATCCCTCAATACCGCACTTCACGTCGTAGCATCTTGGGGTAGACTTGACGACGGTGAATGTGCGTCGAACCGACAATGCCCAGAATTTGACCGCATCTTGCACGGCCTCCTTGCATTTGTACGTAGCTCCTAGTCTGACCTCGCTCCGGTCATACTCCCATGGTACATGGGAGCCTTCGTTGACGACGAGGTTCTCGAACTGGTATGTGTTCCACTCGGATGGAACCGCTCTTTGTGTCCGCATCATCGTCGCCATCGAACCTTCATCTTCGGACAATGCCATGTAGTCTTGGTCTTTGAGCTCCATCATTTCCACCGTGTCTTCGGCTCCTCCCCTCGTCGGCAAGCCCACTGCTTTGTCTCATCGAATGAGGTAACTCGGCGACATCGGCAACCTCTTGCCCTTCTCGCCATTGTGTGCGCGCTACCGAGTCACCTATTTCTTCCTCGGTGTCGAGAACTCCTACTTGTTACGACGCAGATGCAGGAGTGGATTTTGCAAACGCTGGACCGTAAGGACCAATTCCACCCTCTCCCTCGCCATGCGTACATCGACCGCCATGAATTTGTTCCTTTAGTTGCACTAACTCTCAATACGTGGGTGCCCCGCCCGGAAGCGAGGCGACTCAATGTCATATCGTGAGACATCACGGTCCACTTGGAACGTGTGGAACAACCACCGCATAACAGCGTCGAATGTACGTTGCTCGTGTCTTGGTAGGGAACACGTCCGCGGATCGAAATAACTCAAATCAATTCCTGGGACCCTCCATAATAGTCCTCACCGTAGTAAATTTTGAAATTGACGACGTCGGACATATTTGACGTACTGCAGTGTGAAGAACATTTACACGATGAACTACATATGTGCAACTAAATATCCCACCAAAAAACTATGTAAAACAGACTTCACTACGTAACAACACATCAAGAATCATGTAATCCGTTACATTGAAAATTACCCGAAGGGTGGGCAAGCGATTTAACAGTAACCGCTAGCTTTTCTCGTCCTCCTCTCTGTTGTGTCCTTCTATTTTTGGTTGAGTAAGACTGAGTCCTGTGTGGAATTTCGACGGTTGCAAGAGGATTTTGTAGAGGTCGTGCCACATCGCGCTTTAATCGGCGATATCTTCTGTCGCCATTGAATCGGCGATACCTTTCTGTCGCCAGTTGAATCTGGCGATACTGCGTCTTGTCGCCGATCGCTATTTGTTGTTGTGCAATGTTGGAAGATTTTTGGAGGACGGCGAGGATTAATGATTAAATGCGTACCAAAGCGGCGATACTAAAATGCGCTCGGGAATCTCTGCACAACTCCGTTGGAGAACTCTTGGGAAATGACTCAACGATAACCACACGACATTTCATCCGACAAGGGGATTACATGGCACGCAGGACAACGAACCGAGCACGGTACACGCATGCCTTTAGGAAATTGAAATACATGGGACATGTGGAGGAATATGGTAGAACCACTTGAGTCGAGCGTGGCCATTTACCCTTACGGGCGGCTCGACGTTGTACTCCTCGCCTTGCGCCTTGGCTCGCGCGCGATGGCCCTCTTTCGCTCCCTCTCGGCCTCCGTCGCCTCGCATGCTCACGCTCTCGCTCCTCGCTGCTGTCCCGCCTACCTTGCTCGGCTGCTCGACTTTCAACTCTTTGGCGCCTTTCACGGGTCTCGATGTGCTCCTGGCCCGCCTCTTCCGTCTCAAAGAACGACCACATGTCGTAGGGGTGGATCTTGTCGTCGATCCACTGCCGGAAGTCGCATAGTGGTGGCGGAGACTGCGGTGGGTAAAGAGAGTTCGTTACCCCATTTTCCGGAATAAAAAAAATATTGTACCATGAAATAGGGTTTCATTACCGGATGCCTGTTGTTGCAGTCAACGGCGTAGTTTGGGCAGCACCAATAGAGTTGCCCAATGGTTCACTCATCGGTTGATTTCACACACTTGCAGGCGTCCCTGCACCAGCATAAGGAGGGTGCCACCCCTATCGGGGGTCCTTCCGGAGGGCGTTCCGCAGGCATAGGAGGGGGGACGCGGCTGGTCCCAGAATCGTTGGGCGTACTACGAGGCAACTTCCTAAGATCCACCAGTTCCGGAAAGGTTTGGTGGGTGAAAGGCTCCTGACTAGCGGCATGATAGCGAGCGGTGGTCTCATGGGGAGACACCCAGTCCTTCAAAAGCTTGCGGATTTTCTCCCATTCCTTCTCCTTGTCCATGTTTTCTACTTGGTGGTCTTTGTTGTGGACTAGTTGGACGAGTTACGTTGTATTATAGCCGGAGTGGATGGAGCCGTTGCGGGCTTCGTCTTGGTAAGTCGTCCACAAAAGCCGCCCGCTGGTCACATCGCCTCGAAAAGCTAGTCCGTGTAGTCACATCGTCCTGAAAAGCAAGCCCGTGTGGTCACATCGTCCTGAAAAGCTTGCCCGCCTGATCACATCGTCCTGAAAAGCTAGTCTGTGTAGTCACATCGTCCTGAAAAGCAAGCCCGTGTGGTCACATCGTCCCAAAAAGCTGGTCCGCCTGGTCACATCGTTCTGAAAAGCGGTCTACTCTGGTGCCATCGTCCTGAAAAGCTAGCCGGTGTGGTCACATCGTCCTGAAAAGCTGCCTACTCTGGCTAACTTTTAAGGGGGGGTGCTACAAGACGGGCGACCTTTGGGGACTCTGTCGGCGCCGTGTTGTCGCATCGCCCAAGAAACCTAGCTCGTTTTATCGCGTCGTTGCGAACAGTTGGATCGTCAAAGAAAGTCATATTACTGATATTCAAAAGATGTCATAACTACAGCTGGCATAATGAAGAAAAAATACATAAAGGAAAATCTAATAGCGTCCCCTCTTAGCCTGCACCCCGCGTGTCGTCCCGGCCTCTGCCGTCATTCTACGCGAATACGTCGGTCGGTCGCTCGAGTACTCGACCGCGCGAGAAGTCCGCGGTGGTGTAGCGAGGGGCTGCTCCTGCATCGGCTGATCCTGCGTCGGCTGATCCTGCGTCGTCTGGCTCTGCGTCGGCTGATCCTGCGTCGCCTGGGTCAAACTTCGGCGCCTTTATGCGGTGCGAAGCCTCCAAAGAGAACTGCGTGTCACGCGGATCCCTTAAGAAGTCATCGATGGGTGCCGATAGGTCTGCATCGCCGCCGAGAAGTGTATCGTCCTCCCAATCCGTTCTGCGAAGAATGAGGTTACAAACATAGTCATGACTAAAAGTATGCGTTACGCAAGCAAGCGGAACTTACGTTGGCCCAAAGATGTTGTCGGGACCCGAGTGCGATTCGGAACCCTGCGTGTATCTTGCACTAGTCGAGGATCACGCTAGTGCACGGGTTAACACAGTAAATGTCGATCCACTGGCGATAAATAAAGTAAGCGATTAGTTTGAATAACAAATAACGGTTTTGACCTTATGGTCGAGTTTACACTTATTAAGCCACGAGGCTAACAGAGAAATAAAGCGGCGCCGAGCGGAAAACTCCAGCGTAGATCCCACCAATTCACCACAAGCAACCAAGCGGGATCCGGACCTTAACGAGCGATCGACCTTCAACGAACTCCTCCCGAAAGCGGCGTAGACTCCTCCATACGTAGGTTTGGCGCAAGTTTTACAACAAGCGTGAGTACACAACCCGTGCTGCAAATCACACCACGAATGCAATGTATAGATGCGGGCTTATTCAAAGAAAAGGCTTACGTGGTTCTTTTGCATAAAAGCAACATTTGCAATTGAATACGAATAATAGATTAAAAGCATAATTCAAAGCAAATAGACAATATTAATTTAATGATTATTTCCACAAAGACACACAACTAAGCAGTTATTTCACATAGCCATATGATTGAGATCACCGGCTCCCATTCCCACATTTTATGAAAACTACCCCTCGTGTGAAAGTACAGAGCATGTCCATGGCCATGGGCGCGCTATTCGAATAGTTTATTTAACACTCTGCGGAGGTTGTACACTTTACCCACGATATAACCGGTGTAGCTAGCACCAATCATAACAAAGCAGTTGAAACTTCATCTCCAACATTGACATTCCCGGTGTGCTTACAAACCGTTATACATATCACATAGCCCATGCATAACACACACCGTTGGGCAGGGACGACGAATCCTCCGTGATGCAACCACCAAGTAGTCACACCTCCACCTATCACATAGCCTAACCTACCACCAACATCAATGCCGAGAATCCATAACTTACTAAGTTAGGCCCGTCCCATACCGGCATGTGGTCGTCTGATAAGGCTCGATTCAATGGCGCACAAAGTTAAGTCCTTAAGCGGCCAAGGCAAGACTTCCATGTTCTAACTAAGCCACACAGATTATCAAACCCATCACATAGTCCACCATGTCACACAGTCTCCACCACTTGCCTCAGTCTAAATCCTTTACCACCCAGTTGGTTTTAGTGCAACACATGCCATCACGAAGTAATAACACATAGCACACAGTTTTACACAAAGTTCCATAGACACTTAGTCATATTTAATATTTGCGACTCACATGAGATGATGATTCGTAGCATGGCTAAGCAATTATACTCGCGTCTAACCAACCCACGTTGGTGCTACAATATTACCAACTCATAACCAATCTAGGGTGACAAGGAATTATGACATACAAGGCCAAGGTGTGATAACAATTTGGATAATAACTATGCCCAAAGCATTTAAATAAATAATTAAACTATCATGCAATAATTTAACACAAAGTAATTTGAAAAGCTGGTTCAAGATGATCAAAGGTATGACTTGCCTTGGAAAAGGTCTATGTACTGGTCTTGATCTTGGGGTGCTCCTTCTTCCACAAAATTCCCAACGCAGATCGCGTCTACTCATAAACGAGACACAAACAAACAAAAACAAATAAATAACAGAGGCAAAACAAACTCCAAAAATTAAATAAAAATCTCAGATAAATAGATCTTGAATTTAGACAAATTTAGAAATTTGAATGGGCTCAATCGGAGTTAGGATGCAAAAGTTATGGGCTTTGGAAGATTGGAAATCTAAAGAAACCTAAATTCGATTTTACGGAATTTCCGAATTATTTCTTAAAAGAAAAATCGGATTATTGCGCAGATCTTGGCGTCATCGAGGGCGTTCGACGGGATGAAAATCGGCACGGCAGTGGGACCCGCATGTCGGTGGCTCGTCCACCGTGAACCAAGTCCATGCGGTCGAGATCGGGGTTCGGTGAAGCGTGCACGCGGCGTAAACGCGTGCTGGCGACACGGCGCCACGCATGCGACACGTCGACACGCAAGCCGAGGTGGCGGTGAGGTGGCGTCCACGTCCGGACCCGGCGGCGGCGGCTTCGGGAACCAAGGGTCCGCGACGGCGGATCCTCGCCGGCGGTGAGTGGTACCAACGTGTAGCTCTTGCTATGCGAACTGATGAGGTAGGGCTAGGTGGTGGGGAACGCGGAGGTGGCGGGCGAGCTCGGAGCGGTGGAAGGTTCGGCTATTGTCGGATGGAGGCTCGGTGAGATTCCGGCGGCGAAGACTCTGAGGTAGCCGAGGTGACGCGCGAACCAGGTGCACTCAAGGATGACGCGGCGACACTAGCGGCGCAAAAAGAGAAGAAGACCGGCGGTGAAAACCCTAAAACTACGATTGCGGCGGCGCTAGGGCAGGAGGAGGTGAGGGTGGCGGCTGCGGGTTGCGGAGTCTTGGCGATCCTCGGGTGCTATTTATAGAAATTTGGGGTGCAGGGATAAGAATCCCCAAATCGAGTCGAGATGAACACGAGACCGATTTGAATCGAGGATAGGATTTGATCCAAGATACGATTTTAACGAAACGGAGTGCGGAGAGGTTAGGGATAGGATTTGTACGCTTTTCTAGAAGGGCTTTAGATAGAAAAAGGCGTTGTCGGACGGAGCTTTGAGCTCAAAGAATGGCGGCGACTTCGGGCGCTCGCGAGGAAGACGATGGCGCGGGAAGGCAGCGATCGGCGTCACGGGGCCAGGTCGTAGCAAGAAAGCGGCCTTGGCAGGAAGCAATTTTGCGGGAGGTGGGCGTAGACAAATGAAGAATGGGCGGGCGAGGAATTCGGCCGAGACTATTTCTGAGATTAATAATAGGTTTTTCATTTTAGAAAATACCGAGAAATTCAAATAGGCAATAGAAAATAGCAAATGAACTCGAGAAAAATTCTAGAAAAATCTAGAAAATATATCCGAGCACATAGAACCCAAATAAAATAGTTTTGGCTAATGTTCATGTTGGGATTATTCACATTAAATGTTTTTGATTGCAAGTCAATATTAAGCTTTTGAATTAAATTCAAATAAATCCAAATGGTGAATTTTCCTCGCTAACTATTCAAAGGATTTTTAAGGCTCAAAAATTGGGATGTTACAAACCTCCCCCTTAAAGGAATCTCGACCAGAGATTGGGCTAGCTAGAGAAAAGGCTAGGAAACTCGGCTTTCAGCTCTTCTTCACGTTCCCACGTTGCTTCTCATTCTGAGTGGTTGCTCCACTGGACCTTGCAAAAACGAACAGTCTTGCTTCTGGTGAGGCGCTCTGCGACATCAAAATCTGTTGTTTGCTCCTTGTAGGTAGATCCTCCTTGGATCAATTGATTCAAGCGGGGCTTGCTCTTCTGGCACACGAAGACACTTCTTCAACTGCGAGACATGAAAGACATCATGCACTCCTGCTAACGACTGCGGTAGCTCCAACTGATAAGCAACTTCTCCACGGCGTTCCAAAATCTTGAATGGACCAACATACCTAGGGGCAAGCTTCCCTTTGGCATGAAACCTTTTGACACCTCTGAGCGGAGTCACTCGAAGATAAACGAAATCCTCGGGTTCAAAACTGAGATCTCGACGACGATTATCAGCATAGCTCTTCTGCCTGGACTGAGCTATCTTCAATCTTTCTCTTATCATGGCCACTTGCTCTTCTGCTTCTTGAATGATGTCTGGACCGAAAACTGATCGTTCATCTGTTTCTGACCAATTCAACGGGGTTCTGCAGGCACGGCCGTACAAAGCTTCAAATGGTGACATTTGCGGACTAGCTTGATAACTATTGTTGTCGAAAATTCGCATACGGTAAACTTTTATCCCATCGGTAGCATTTGCTAGAGCACAAGCTCTCGGCATATCCTCCAATATCGATTGACTCTTTCGATCGCCCATCGGTCTGTGGATGGTATGCGATCTTGAAATTGAGATGGGTACCCAATGCTTCATGCAAGCTTTGCCAAAAGCGAGAGGTGGCGAGATCCTCGATCGGACACTATCTTCTTGGGCACACCGTGCAAGCCGACAATTACGGCCATGTACAACTCCATGGCGATCTCGGAGTATGTGGTTTTGGTAGCAAGAAATGGCGACCTTGGTTAGGCGATCGACTATTACCCGGATCGAATCGTAACCGATTGGGTCTTGGGTAAGCCGGTGATGAAATCCATCCGATTTCTTCCCACTTCCACTCTGGAATCTTGGTTGCGGCAAACCTGCTGGTCTCTCGTGTTCTGCCTTCACTTTCGACGGTGTCGCACAAGGCAGCGAACTCGCGACTTCTCGCTTCAAATTTGGCCACCAAAATTTAGTTTTCACATCTGGTACATCTTGGTACTTCGGGGTGAATCGAATACTTTGAGTCATGGGCTTCCTTTAAGATTAAGCTGTCTCGGACCATCTATATCCTGTACCATGATTAGACCATTAATCCAGTATGTCTTGATTATCACGGTGAAATCTTTGAATTTCCCTTCTACCATTTTGATCTTGATGTTTGACAACACAGGATCCTTTGGTTGTGCTTCACGAATCTGCTTCTCGAGTAGATCAGACTTCCAAATTGGCTACAAAGCCTTGGACACAACTTCTAGCTTTAGCAAATTCTTCATACGATTCGACAACTTTCCTTTACTTCCAAAGTATTGCGGTAACTCTTACGACTTAAAGCGTGCGCAACTCGTTGGCTTTTCCGGATGGTAGTGGATTCCAAGATTATAATCCTTGATCAATTCCAACCATCTTCTCTCTCATATTCAAATCATTTGGGTGAAAATGTACTTCAAACTCTTATGATGCATGTAGACTTCACGATTCTGGATGAGGTAATGGCGCCAAATCTTTAAAGCGTGCACTCTGACTAATTCCAGATCATGAGTAGGGTAATTCTCTTCGTGAGGTCTTAATTGCCTTGATGCATAAGCGGCGACTCTTCCTTCTTGCATCGGGGCGCATCCTAATCCTTGTCGCTAAGCATCACAATAGATATCGAAATCCTTGCGAATATCCGTGAGAATCAATAGCTGGGTGAAGTCAATCGTTCTTCAACTCTTGAAAACTTTCCTCACAGTGAGTCCAAGTGAACTTTTTCTCCTTCTTCAACAATTGCGTAAGGGGCTTAGCAATTGATGAGAATCGCCGATGAAACGGCGGTAATAACTGCCATTCCCAAGCTGCGAATCTGAGTTCTGATTAAGGCTGCTCCCAATGTAACATTGCTTTCACTTTCTTAGGGTCAATGCTACTCCCTCGGTGTCATAACATGACCAAGGAAATCCACTTCCTTCTTCCAAAATCACACTTCTTGAACTTGGCATACAACCGATGCTCTCGAGTTTCCCAATATTGTTCTTAAATGTTCGTGTTCTTCCTCCGACTTGAGTACACGAATATCATCAATGAACACAACTACGAACTTGTCCAAATATTCCATGAATACTTTATTCATCATGTTCATGAAATAGCGGGGGCATTAGTCGGACCAAAGGACATGACTAAGAACTCATAATGTCGTGCAGCGTTGAAGCGGTCTTGGTATATCATTAGGACAAATCTTTAGTTGGTGGTAGCTTTGATCGCAGGTCGATCTTTGAAAACACTCGGCTCCTTTCATCGATCAAGCGGATCATCAATCCGGGTAGTGGGTACTTGTTCTTGATGGTAACCGTTGAGAGAGCGGTGGTCAATACACATCCTCATACTTCCATCTTTCTTCTTGACAAACAACAGGCGCTCCCCATGGCGGCGAACTAGGTCTCACGAAACCTTTCTCAAGAAGTTCTTCTATCCGCTTCTTCATCTCTACCAATTCATGGTGGCATCCGATAAGGTCTCTTTGAAATTGGTGCTGTCCTCGGCACTAGGTCGATGACAAACTCAATGTCACGATCGGTGGCATTCACAGGTAATTCTTAGGAAACACATCCGGATATTCAACGACCATGGTACTTCTTCTAAGGCGAGGGTCTTGGTGTTTACTAGCAAATGTCCATCACGAATCGAGGTGGCTAGAAACTCTACCTTGTTTCCTTTGGCGTCCTCTACTATTACGACTCTTGGCCACAATCTAGCTTGCTTTGTGCTTGGATAACCAATCCATGCCAAGAATGACATCTAGGGTTTGGGTATCTAGGACTATTAGGTTGGCTAGAAACTCAACTCCACTATGAGTAACTTAGCTCCTAAACATCCCACTCTAGTACTTAGCTCTGCTCCGAGCGATGGACTATGAGTATGCTTAAGTTGCATAACTTCCAATTTATTCTTGGTTGCAAATATTCGAAAACAAGCGAATCGCGAAGCTCGAGAATCAAACAAAGCTGCTGCGAGTCGCGAGTTAACGAGAAACTTACCCGATCTGACGTCCGGTGATTCTGGGCTCCTTCGAGGTGGCGTGGTTGACACGGCCTCGATCACGGATCAGCGGTGCTCCTCGGCTTGACCAAAGAACTTGCGAAGCTCCTTGGTTGATGCACGTGCTGGCGTCTTGGATGGCGTAGCTCCAAGGTTGAAAGCGTCTTTGAGTGATTGTTCCCCTTTGCGGACCTTTGGTTGGCAAAATGTCGGTGGCAGCGAGCGTAACAGACCTTTAGTACGTTCGCTGGTTGCTTCCTAGATTGGGGTTGGCAGTGCGGGTTGCGGAAGTTACGGCGGTGGCGGGTGTTGAAGTTAGTGCGGGTGTTACGAATGAAATGCAGGGTGAAACACGTTGAACTTGGCTTTGCACTTGTTCTTGCCCTCTTTGTGATTGATGGTTCCCTTCTTTGAGCCATCGGCGTTCTGATTATCCTCCGATTCCTTGCGTTTGTCCTCTAGAACAAAGGCTTTATTGACCAGCTCCTAGAAATCGGGAAAAGTATGGGCGATCAAAGCGACTTGCGATCGGTGTTTAGCCCTTCGAGAAACGACTCACGGCGAGCCTTATGCGTGGCTACATCTTACTGCGCATAGCGAGCTGGTTTGAAAACTTGTTGAGGTAGTCGGACAACGACATAGCTCCTTGCTTGAGAGCGCGGAACTCATCCTTCTTGGATCGATAATGCCTTACGGCACATGATAATCTTGGCGAAATGCGAAGAAAATTCCTCCTGGTGATATCTGTGGCGTCTCATGGGCGACACAGAAGTTCTCCCACCATTCAAGCCGTGCCTTCCATCCGGTGAGTGGCATACGAACCTTTTTCACGATCATTGCGAGCGAGTGATCGGCGACTTTCTTTCGATAACACGCGACCAATCGCCTGCTTCCACTTTGGAGAGGCGTGTCGAGAAAATGTTGGTGGGCGAGTCCTCGCAATTTCGCAAGTTTGGATGGTCCATGGTGACCATGGCGGTGGGGCTCCATCTTTGGTGATTGTGGTTGTTGTTGTTACGGTTGTGTGCATGGCTTGCATCGAGTCATCATCGTATTCATCACCGAGATCTGTCTGCCATGAAAGCTCAAAGTTTTGCAAGTCAATTGGGGGTGCTTGCGGAGCTGCTCCTACAGTGGTTGCTCATTGCCTCTGGTCTTGGGAGTCACGGAACCACTTGCGATCAGCGAGTTTGAACCATCTGGCGAAGCTCCATGGGTTAGATAAGGTAGCAAGCACGAGATGAGTTAAGAACTAGGCAGGGGGTAGGTTAAACCCAACAAAACACAGATCAAGAAACTCAAATGAAATACCTTTATTAATTAGGGTCTTAGCATGGCTGCAACAAATGCCTAAGGGCCTTTGCAGCTCATACTACACACAAAAGAAACAACGACCTAAGCACACAAAGCTACGCCTAAGGCGACTCACTAAATGGCCGGCTAAACACGAAAAGCGAAGCCTAAGCGAACTACTCAAAAAGCCTCCACAACATGGCGCGCTCTGGCGGTATGGGCTCGGAAGTGGCGGCATCTTGGCAACCGATCTGATGCCACAGGCTGGTGCAGCAAAACGAGCGTTCCGGTGCAAGCGCTCTGCTGGCTCCTCTGGCTCTGCATCTTCTTCGGGCTCAGCTGGGCCTTCCTCCGGATCTTCTTCAGGATCATCCTCGGGGTCTTCCTCTTCTTCGGGAACTTGATCGTAGAGGATCTCTTGCAGAGTGGCGACCTTCTCTTCAGCTCTCTGCAAGGCTTCATAGACATGATCCAACTCCGTGATGGTTCTCTCCAAAGCTTCCTCTGGCGGCCACGAATCCGGCGAGGTGTCTGGCCTGTAGCGTTGCTCTCTCATACGTGGGCGGGTAGCGTCTTTGGCGAGTCCACAGTGCGACTTCGAGGATAGTAGCGGAAGCGGTGTCTTGAAGCTCCGTCGCGTAGATGTTGCGAATCGTAGCATGGCCAAGCGCGCGACTCTGGATACCTTCGGCCAAGTGATCTTCCTCACCGAGGCGTGCGAGGTTGGCTCGCCTTATCGTTCCTCTGGCGTAGATCATCGGCGACAAATCACTCCGCGGTTACGTCCATTCCTTTGTCGATTGTTGCCGCGTCGTGGGACGATCAAAACCTCCAGAACACGGAGCAACTTCCAAAGCTTCGGCGGCATACCCTCCGGTCGCTCACCATAGCTCAAAGGCGAGGCATCTGTCAAGGCAGACGAGCAGGTAAAACAACTTTAAAGCAGCGGGAGAGAAGAGATTATAGCAAAAGTTGGCGAGAGAGATATGAGAAGAGTTAAGCAATCAATTAACTTTGCAAGTTAATTTTCCTTTTAGAAAATAGTTTGGACACTCTGGGGCGGCCAATCTACTAAGGTCAAGACCTACGATCGGTATGGCTCGATACCACCTCTGCCGGGACCCGAATTACGATTCGGAACCTCTCGTATATCTTGCACTAGTCGGGATCACGCTAGTACACAGGGTGCTGCAGTAAATATCGATCCACACAAGCGATAAATAAAGTAAGCGATTAGTTTGAATAACAAATAACGGTTTTGACCTTATGGTGAGTTTACACTTATTAAGCCACGCGAGCTAACAGAGAAATAAAGCGGCGGCGGAGCGGAAAACTCAGCGTAGATCCCACCCAATTCACCACAGCAGCCAACGGGATCGGACCTTAACGAGCGATCGACCTTCAACGAACTCCTCCTCAGCGGCGTAGACTCCTCCATACGTAGGTTTGGGCGCAAGTTTTACAACAAGCGTGAGTACACAACCGTGCTGCCGCAAATCACATCCGAGAATGCAATGTATAGATGCGAGCTTATTCCAAAGAAAAGGCTTACGTGGTTCTTTTGCATAAAAGCAACATTTGCAATTGAATACGAATAATAGATTAAAAGCATAATTCAAAGCAAATAGACAATATTAATTTATGATTATTTCCACAAAGACACACGGCTAAGCAGATTATTTCACATAGCCATATGATTGAGATCACACAGCTCCCATTCCCACATTTTATGAAACTACTACCTCGTGTGAAATCTGAAGCATGTCCATGACATGACGCGTATTCGAATAGTTTATTTAACACTCTGCGAGAGGTTGTACACTTTACCCACACGATATAACGGTGTAGCTAGCACCAATCATAACAAAGCAGTTGAAACTTCATCTCCAACATTGACATTCCCGGTGTGCTTACAAGCCGTTATACATATCACATAGCCCATGCATAACACACAGTTGGGCGGGGACGACGAATCCTCCGTGATGCAACCACCAAGTAGTCACACCTCCACCTATCACATAGCCTAACCTACCACGAACATCAATCACGAGAATCCGCAACTTACTAAGTTAGGCCGTCCCATACCGGGCATGTGGTCGCGTCTGATGGCTCGGTTCAATGGCGCACAAAGTTAAGTCCTTAGCGGCCAAGGCAAGACTTCCATGTTCTAACTAAGCCACCTGATTATCAAACCCATCACATAGTCCACCATGTCACACAGTCTCCACCACTTGCCTCGGTCTAAATCCTTTACCACGATTGGTTTTAGTGCAACACATGCCATCACGAAGTAATAACACATAGCACTGCACGTTTACACAAAGTTCCATAGACACTTAGTCATATTTAATATTTGCGACTCACATGAGATGATGATTCGTAGCATGGCTAAGCAATTATACTCGCGTCTAACCAACCCGTTGGTGCTACAATATTACCAACTCATAACCAATCTAGGGTGACAAGGAATTATGACATACAAGGCCAAGGTGTGATAACAATTTGGATAATAACTATACCCAAAGCATTTAAATAAATAATTAAACTATCATGCAATAATTTAACACAAAGTAATTTGGCGGGTTCAAGATGATCAAAGGTATGACTTGCCTTGGAAAAGGTCTATGTACTGGTCTTGATCTTGGGGTGCTCCTTCTTCCACAAAATTCCCGAAGCGAATCGCGTCTACTATAAAGCGAGACACAAACAAACAAAAACAAATAAATAACAGAGGCAAAACAAACTCCAAAAATTAAATAAAAATCTCAGATAAATAGATCTTGAATTTAGACAAATTTAGAAATTTGAATGGGCTCAATCGGAGTTAGGATGCAAAAGTTATGGGCTTTGGAAGATTGGAAATCTAAAAGAAACCTAAATTAGATTTTACGGAATTTCCGAATTATTTCTTAAAGAAAAATCGGATTATTGCGCGATCTTGGCGTCATCGAGGGCGTTCGGGCGGGATGAAAATCGGCTGGACAGTGGGACCCATGTCGGTGGCTCCGATGCCGTGAACCAAGTCCATGCGGTCGGTCGGGGTTGGTGAAGCAGTGCCCGCGGCGTGCGTGCTGGCGACACGGCGCCACGCATGCGACGCGTCGGCACGCAGGCGAGGTGGCGGTGAGGTGGCGTCCGCGTCGGACCCGACGGCGGCGGCTTCGGGAACCAAGGGTCGGCGAGCGGCGGATCTCGCCGGCGGTGAGTGGTACCAGCGTGTAGCTCTTGCTGTTGCGAACGATGAGGTAGGGCTAGGTGGTGGGAGCGACGGAGGTGGCGGCGCGGCTCGGAGCGGTGGAGAGGTTGGTATTGTCGGATGGAGGCTCGGTGAGATTCGGCGACGGCGAACTCTGGAGGTAGCGAGGTGACGGCGAACCAGTGCACTCAAGGATGGCGCGCGACACTAGCGGCGGCGCAAAGCGAAGAAGAAGACCGGCGGTGAAAACCCTAAAACTCGATTGGCGGCGCTGGGGCAGGAGGAGGTGAGGTGGCGGCTGCAGGTTGCGGAGTCTGGCGATCCTCGGGTGCTATTTATAGGGTTTGAGGTGCGGGATAAGGAATCCCCAAATCGAGTCAGAGATGAACACAGACCGATTTGAAATCGGGGATAGGATTTGATCCAAGATCGATTTTAACGAAGCAGTGCGGAGAGGTTAGGATAGATTTGTACGTTTTCTAGAAGGGCTTTAGATAGAAAAAGCGTTGTCGGACGGAGCTTTGAGCTCGGCAATGGCGGCGACTTCGGGCGCTCGCGAGGAAGAGCGATAGCGCGGGAAGACGGCGATCGGCGTCACGGGGCCACAGTCGGGCAAGAGGCGGCCTTGTGGCGAGCAATGGCGGCGGAGGTGGTAAACAAGTGAGGGAATGGGCGGAGGCGGGAATTCGGCCGAGACTATTTACTTGAGATTAATAATAGGTTTTCATTTTAGAAAATACCGAGAAATTCAAATAGGCAATGTAAAATAGCAAATGAACTTCGAAAAATTCTAGAAAAATCTAGAAAATATATCGAGCACATAGAACCCAAATAAAATAGTTTTGGCTAATGTTCATGTTGGGATTATTCACATTAAATGTTTTTGATTGCAAAGTCAATATTAAGCTTTTGAATTAAATTCAAATAAATCCAAATGGTGAATTTTCCACGCTAACTATTCAAAGGATTTTTAAGGCTCGAAAATTGGGATGTTACAGATGTGCTCGGACGGCGCGCATAGTCGGCGCGTCAGGTGGAGCCGAGGACACATAACGAAGATCGTCGTTACAAACTTATGAGGTTGAAATGAAATGAAGAAGCGGCGTCGGCGTCGAACTCGCCTCCGCATGTCGGGAGGTGCTCCCCACCTGCCACGCCGACGCGTGCGCCATGCGCGGATCGGAGGTCGTGTGTACTACCTCGGTGACCCCGTCCTCGGTGCTCGGTCCGCCTGGTCGGCGTGCGACCGATCGCGGTCGCGCTCAGCGTCTTCTTGCCTCCGATCTGTGCGGGAGCCCTCGATCTCCAGAGCATTGCCTTGTCTTTGCGCGAGTCTACCATCTCGGCGACCTCCGGTGAAGATCCGCTGCCACGGGTAATCATGAAGTTGTACACATAAGTATGTCAAATTAAATATGAAATATGTAATATTGAGTCACGTCTGTTGCGGATGAAGCGGTCGGTGGGTGGGAGTGCGTGTCGGACGTCGTGGCCACATGTCGGCGGTCGACCACGACTTCGGGCCTGCGTAGCCTCGTCCGTGAGTACCACTCCATGTAGTGCTCGTGCGTCTCGGGTCGTGAGCCTCGTCGCAACCTCGGCGAGGGTCTCGTGCGCGACACTCCAATCGGCCACCCAAGGGCCATCTGTCGACCGAGGACATCGTGCCACGAACTCCCTTCCTAGTGTACACGTGGGCGGCAAGAAAAACATTTGGTTGCGATGTAACACATATTATGCGGACATAAAGTCAGCGATGAACTTACGCGTGTCGTGCCTCGGCACGCCTCCCCCAGTGGGACCTCTGTCGCGAGGAATCGGGCGCAAGACCCGCTGGATCTGGTACTCCTCCACGAAGATGTCGTGCACCAAGGCACTCTGCGTGTACCGTACGTGGTCTCGCGTGCGCGGCGCCAAACGAGCTGCATGAGGCGCGCGCGATCACCCGATCGTCCATGCGGAGTACGATGGCGCGATCGTCGATCGGTGATCGAACATCATAGCGTACTCGGGTAGGAGCCTGCGAGGTGATCGGCGTGAAGGTGACTGTGCAATACAACGCGCAAACTAAGCACCACGAATAACGATTGCAAAATGAAAATAACAAATGATTACGAAACTAACCCGTCGGCGGCACCACAAAGTGCCCATGGTGGCGGTCCAGTCGCCCCTGCGGGGCGTACAAGCCGTCCTATGCGCTCTCAAATCCACATGTGGTCGTCCGATGCGGAAGCGCTCCAGCGACCACAGTGCGGTAGGGCGGGCATCGAGAGGATGGGCCGCCACGCCAACGGCGCAGCGTCGCCTGGTCTGTGATGCGTCAGCGCCGCAACCGCGGCCGGACCGCAGCGTCTTTGCGGGATCCGCTCGATTGGTGACTCGCCACCTCCTGCGGCGTCTGGGATGTAGTGCTTGTCCATGGCCGCCGTAGTGGGAGCTCGGGAACATCACCCGCCCGAACAACCACGGCGGGTAGGCCTCGAAGTGCCTCGTAATGATGACGCGCGGCTGCGTCGCGACCATCGCTCGGTACGCAAGAAGACACGTAAACGTCGGCGGGGTTCACAAGCGAATTATTCTGAGAAAAATAGTTAGAAAACACTTACGAGAAGCGGCGAGATCCACTTGGCGTGGGCCCGCGGTGTTGTTGAACTCGGCGTCTGTTGCTGGCGGCGGGATATCGCGGAACGGCTAAGAGGTCCGTGCGCCCGCGTGGCGGGGCGTCGTGCGCCACCATCGGGCGCTGCGCGAGGGCAACCCGTGAGGTAGCTCACATCTGCAGGCGTCGGCGTCATCTCCCGCACGGAGATGGGCGATGGGTCTCTCGGCCTCCAGCCAACCCGCCGCCGTCGGTAGGGCGCGGGCCGTGCGGAAACGCCTAGACGCGTCGACCGGCACGCTGGTCTGATCGTCCTCGCCGTCGCCTCCACCATCCTCGCGAGTGGAAGGAGGCTGCCGCTCTCAACTGCGTCCAAGCGATTAGCACAAGCGAGTCAACGCAAAATAATCGGCGCCATTGAGTGCATGAAGGACACAACTTCACGTACCTCGGAATCGGTCTCGGTGCGGCCTCCATGCCACGATGGGTGCGTGGTAAACGCCCCAAGCTCTATCGGCGCTGGCCCTCGGAGAAACACGATCTTGGCGGCTACGGTGTATTTGGTCAATCAGGTCAAGCAACTCGTACTCGCTCGCGTCGGCCATACACGAAAATGCGACAAGATAGAAAGTTCATATTTTTTCCATGCATCTTTACGTAGTCTATGTAGCAATTCACGAATTTTCTTTACAAATTTAATACATGTCATGCTACTTTTCTAGTTAAGCGGTGTTTCGGCACTAACGGGATATTGACCACGCACTAATACAACTAATAACGTACTAACGGGATATTGACCACTGTAACACAACTAATAACGCACACAAATATTCTCATTGTTTTTAGACCTAAGCAGTGCTCAGTGTTTTTCTCACAATTCAAAAATGTATCGTGCATCAATTATGTTACTACTGGTCAACCAACGCCATACTCAATTCTATGTCGCTATTGTCGCAATTCTATGCCCAACTCTAAATATGTACTACAGTTCGGCTACATTTATGTAACCTACTCGATTCTATATCGCTATTGTCGCATTTCTATGTCGCTACACAACTCAAAATATATGTCTTTGCAGTTCGACTAAATTTATGTAACCTACTCAATTCTATGTCGCTATAGTCGCAATTCTATGTCGTTAATCAACTCAAAATATGTACTCACTCTGAGTTCGACTACATGTATCTAACCTACTCAATTCTATGTAAGCTATTGTCGTTTGCTAACCTACAAAGTTTGGGCGTAACATACGATTTGAGAAAAATTTACTCGCAACACAAGATGATCGATCGAAACCGATGCTCTATCAATCTCTCCACCGCCACAACCGGCAGGGCCGCGCAATTTCTTCTCTCCTCTCCAACCTCTCTTGTTTTTTTTTCTGAATTAAAATGAATTACAGATTGATTTTGGGGATTTTATAGTCTCGTATTCGTCATGCCGCTCAATCGGCGACAGAACCTATCGCCATTGAATCGCGATGGTAATGCGGCCGCGCCGCGAGTGGCGGCAGGTTCTCGCCGTTCCAACGAAGCACGGTAGCACATTTTTTGTAATTTTTTTAAACGGCTATTTATTTTTGTAAATATCTTTAAAAATAATATTATTTAAAAAAAAATTCTTCATATTGACGCGTTTGTTTGATTTTGGCTCCCGGTCACCATACTGTTCTCTGTCACTGTCTCGCCATGTGCGCCTGCAACAAACACTAGTTTGTGATCCCCTCCCTCCTCTTGCTTCGTATTTAATTGTTTGCTCTGCATTTTTTGCACTAAATCGAAGTGGTTGTCTAGTGGTAGCAGTCTGCTACAGAGAATGGATGGCGATCGGTGAGAAGAGAGAAGGATGTGCAGGACAAAGCGGCAGGAGCATGGGTCCAGATCTGAGAGATATACATAACAACAACCACTGTGGTTGACGTTGACCTGAACTCCATGTGCAAGCCGACACAAAAATCACATGTACAAAAATCACATGTAGTTATTACCGGCACGTTTGGTTGGAAGCCAGACATTGCTACAGGTTTTTCGCTGAAGTGTAGCGTGTCACACTTTTTTTGATTAACAAATTATCCGCCACAAGTATGGTAAGTTTTGGTTAAAAAATGTGCTACGACAGATGGAGCAGCATGCTAAGAAAGTATGGCAACAAATCAAACGCTGCCCTAAATCGGTCAAACCGGCCTATCTGAGTTGTGGCAGATTGAGGCAATGAACTGACATCCCCTGCAACATTTGGAAATGGAAAGAGAAAGTAGCTGTACGTTTAACAAGGCAATACGTAAAGGGGATATTTCCCTCCTGTAACCTGTCTTAATTCACCCCAAGTGAATTGAGACGGAATGAATGTAATCCATGCAAATTGAGGTCAGCTCTTACTTCTCTGAAAAAAGATGAGATTTTATATATGAAATCAGCTCTGCTGCATTTTATGAATTAATCTAGGACGCATCTGTGAGGATCAGGTGTAGGTGATGTGCCACAGGTTTTACGCAAAAAAAGAGTCTAGTGTGGGAATTAATAACGGTTCAATCATTTTCCTTAGGATTAGTTCGTGTTTTCTACTCCCTCTATTTCATATTACGGATTTGCTAATTTTCAGTTGTCTGAAATTTTCTTATCTATCAGTCACCTACTGTTGCACAGTACTAAACCTAAAATTGCAGTACAAGTGATGCGCAGGTTGCTACTGACACCCATGTGGAGCACCCAAGTAGCAGCGTTGAGCAGCGTGGGCAGCGGCTTGTTTGGCATCTCGAACGCCGGGTCCATGCTCTTCCGCAACGCGATGAGCCTGTTTGAGAGCGCAGTGCCCGCGAGCCCAGCCGCAAATCCCACCACGGCGAAAGTGGCGCCCTTGGACACAAGGGTTGCGACGCGGGAGCCGAAGGAGTACGCGTTGGGCTCGAACATGTGGCTGGGGAGTGCGGGGACGGCGAAGGACGCAACGGTTGAGAGGCCGGCGGTGGGGGCGAGGAGGTACATGAGGACGAAGTTGAGGATGGATCCGACGACAAGGGTGGAGAAGACAAAGTCGAGCTTGTTGAGGCCAAAGTTGGGGCGGGAGGTCATGTCACCAAACACGCGGGCGGTGACGTTGACGAGCTCCTTCATGAGGACCTTGAACGGGAACTGGGGGTCCGCGGCAACACGGGTCGCACACCCGGCGAGGAAGAGGCCGAGGATGCCGCGGCCGCGGCCCGGAGTCCATGGCGTCGCCATCCGCTACTGCCACCGTAGGAGCGCGGGGGAGGGGGCAGCTTACCTTCGGGCCCGGACAGGGAGGAGGATCGGAGGCGGAGGAGGGAGGACGAGGAGGAGGTGGAGAGAGGGGAGAAGCAGAGGTTAGCGGTGGGGGCGGGACGGAGTGAGGGGAGGTCGGGGAAGGAGTCGAGGTGGGTGGCTGGGATGAACCTTGCAGCGGTGAAGGCCGTGGAGGCCATGGTGATCGGGAGGGGAGGGGGTCGCTGCTGCGCTCGGCCGCGTGGGTGGGGGAGGAGATGTGACCGAGGCCGCTCTGGCAATTTTTTATTCGACTGGAAAGCCACATGGGTCAAACACCGGTCAAAACCACTCTAAAATAGATGAAGAGGTATCTTTTGCGCGGTATTACAATTTAGGGACGAAAATTAAACTAGGGCAATAATTGAGGGGACGAATAATGTACTTAATCCTTTTAAGGTTAAACATCCTAGATTTATATTAAGAGTAGCAACATTACATAGTCCTAGTTTTATAAAGATAACCTGGGAAGAAAAAGTAAAATGGCATAGAAACTCATTCAAGTCGGTTTCTTAGCATCTTGAGCACATCGACGCAAAGCAAAAATACAAGATCCGTCGGAGATGAAGTTGCCGCCCGGTGCGCACCTCAGCTGTTCACCAGAGAAGTGGATGATGGCGGATGCGCATCTGAGCTCTTCACATGATGAAAACGCCGGAGATGAAGGTGATGGCTGACAAAACCCGATGATGAAGATAGTGGACGAGGCATAGCTCACAAGGAGACCGCCCGCAGCACACGTACTCCTGTGGTTAGGGCGGAGATAGGTAGGGTGCCTGGTGTGCATCGGTACCCCTAAAAAATGCAAAAATTGCTAGGGATCATGTATGTATTTGGCCAGAGATCGCATCTAGAAATCTCATGGCACCTCCCTTCACCGAAGAAGAATGTTGGTGTATTTTTCCTGGCTGAAAGACGACGAGGCACCATGCAAGACTGCGCATGTCAACTGTTTCTTGTTTTCAGTCAAGGAATACAGACATAATGATATAACTTAGGTTGTACACATGCATGCGTGCATGGAAACCGATTGGTTGTTTCCTATTAATTAGATTTCCCAAGTTCAGCTTATGAAAAGCAGTGTGACCTTATTTTTGCGAACAGATATGATCTGCGTGAGTAGACTAGCTACTCCTCATCATGCATGCATGAAAATTTGTTATTTGTGTTTGATTTTTCAAGTTTGGTTCTCCTTTCTACCATTGTAATTTAAGAGATGAATATAGATTTGTTTCTATTCATTGTATTTTGGTTCTCTTTTTGTTACTGTTATTGGAAGAATGGATATTACATTATCTTTCTATAGAGTTCATGTTTCATATTTAAATTCAAATTCAATTTAAAGTTATCTTGGACCGTTAGATTTCTTTCTCGGTATGGCCGGGAACTTGGCAGTTCCTAACAGGAAATGGAACCATGCTTATGTGTGATGTTAACTATGTCCTATGTGCACCCCCAATGATAAATTTCTAGCTCCGCCGCTACCTGTGGTCGCCTAAGCACCAGAGCTGTTGCTAGCATCTTCTGCAGGACATGCCTGAGGGTAAGTGGACAACGTCAAGATGGGTGATTGTGTTGAACAACCGCCGCCGTGATTTGCATCGAAAGGCCCTAGAATGGTCGAATCTGAGAGGATAGTTAAGGAAAATCAGTGGGGAATCTGTTGCTTGAACTCTGAATATGAGGAAAACATTAGGGGGCAGAGGTGATAAACATCAACTTTAAGGCAATCAACGCCAGGGCTACCATGGGAACAATCAAGGGGGGAGGATCCTAACGGTGCCGGGGAAGAAGACCTCCTTCTCGGGGAGGAGGACGGCGATCGAGATCAGGTTCCCCAAATCAGAAAAAAAGAAATGCAAATCTAGGCTATTGCTGTACAAACCACCCCGTTGTACATACATAATTTTGCAACTAGGATTGTGTTAAATTTGCTTCAAAGATAAATGACTTACAACTCAATGTGAAAAAAATGCAATATAGTAGACTTACAGGGCTTGTTTGAAATGAATTAATTTTACAGGAATTTCGTAAGAATCAATTCATTTCTCGCAAGAATAGAAAAAATCCCAATGTTCAAAATGAGGCTATAACATGAAACATAGGCAGTGACAACTTGTTTGTATGCAAACAAGAGCTGAAGGGCGCACCTAAATGATCTCACCATTTTGCTGCTCTTATGTGTCCTCAGAACATCATGTAAATGGTAACGAAAAGTTCGAAAAAACATAGACATATTGTGTAACATCCCAATTTTCTGAGCTTGAAAAACCTTTTAAAAAGTTAGTAGGGAGAAAAGTCACCATTTGGATTTATTTGAATTTAATTCAAAAGCTTAATATTGGACTTTGGAATCAAAAAACATTTAATATGAATAATCCCAACATGAATAATAGCCAAAACTATTTTATTTGGGTTCTATGTGCTCAGATATATTTTCTAGATTTTTCTAGAATTTTTCTGAGTTTATTTTCTATTTTCTATTGCTTATTTGAATTTCTGGTATTTTACAAAATAGAAAATCTAATTAAAATCTCAGAAAAAGCTTTGGGCCAAATTCCTTGAAGCCGCCCACCCTATTGCCCTTCCCGCCCAATCCGCTGCTGCCGCCTCTCTGACAGTGGACCCCACTGTCGCTCTCGATCTCTCTCTCTCAAATACGCTCGGCTCATCCTCCACCGTTAGATCAAGATTGAACGGTCAGATGCGGCGTGATCGTTCAGGAGTCCGAATGTCACCTGTGATTTGGACCGTTCGATCGTGGATGGATCGCCGATCTTCGGTCCGCTTGCGCCGCTTATTGTTGCCACACGCGGTCTCGCCACGAGCCACGGCCACGACGCGTGGGCCCACGCCGCTCGTCCTCCTCGCACCCGGCTTCGTCTTCGCATGCGACCACGCCTGTCCGCCATTGCTGAGCTTCAAAGCTCGTACGACAACACGTCGTTTCCAACTAAACCCCTTCTAGAAAACGCGCCAAATCTTATCCCCAACCTCCCCGCATCTTTTCGGATCAAAATCATATCCCGATTCCGTTTCTATCTCCGTTTTTCCGCGAGACAATCTCGGACTCTTTTAGGGTTCTGCCGCCACACGCCGCCCTAGCCCCTCCCGGTCCCTATAAAAGGAACCCCCGGGATCGCATCGACGTCCGCACCAGAACCCCTCAACCTATTGCGCCACTCGAGCCCTAACGCCACCGCAACTCGGTTTTTAGGTTTTCGTCGCCGCCGACGTTTTCTTTGAATTGGGCCGCCGTCGACGTCGCCCTGCCCTTGTGGTCTGCACCGCCATCATCACCGTCGCCCAGGCTACCTCCAGTGACCACCCACGCCGCCTAGACCTCACCGGAGCCTCCGTCCGACAAAAGCCGAACCTCTCCGCCGCTCAACTCTCGCCGCCAGTCGCCACCGTCCATCCCGAGCACCCAGAGTTGCACCCAGAGGTTCGCAATAACCTCAACTACACGCTGGTAGCACCCACCCTCACCAGCGAGGCGCCGTTCGCCGTTGCCGTTGGTTCCCGAGCCCCTTCGCCGCCGAGTTGACGTAGCCGTCCACGTGGCTCACCACATCGGGTCCAGCACTGACGTGTCGCGTGCGTGGCACGGTCCACCGGTCCTAAGGCTCGGTAGACCTAGTCTACCGTGAGCCGTGAGACTGACATGTGGGTCCCACATGTTAGTATTTTTTTATTTATCTTATTTCCGAAATCCCTGTGTTGACGTCATGCTTGCGCAATAATCCGATTTTTCTTTCAAGAAATAATTCAAAAATTCCAGTAAATCCAAAATTAGGGTTTTCTTTTAGATTGAAACTTCCAGAGCCCATAACTTTTGCATCCGAACTCCGATTGAGCCCATTCAAATTCCTAAATTCATCTAAATTCGAATTCTATTTATCTGAGATTTTTATTTAATTTTTAGAGTTTTTTTGCCTCTGTTATTTATTTATTTTATTTATTTATTGCGTTTGCGAGTAAACATCGATACATCGGGGAATTTTGGAGAAGAAGGAGCACCTCAAGATCAAGACCAGTACCTAGACTTTTTTCAAGGCAAGTCATATCTTTGATCATCTTGAACCCAGTTTTCAAATTACATTGTTTCACAGTATTACATTCTACTTTAAGTATTTATTTAAAATGCTTTTGGGCATAGTTATTATCCAATTTGTTATGACCACCTTGGCTTGTTTGTCATAATTCCTTGTCACCCTTGATTGGTTTATTAGTTGGTAATATTGTAGTACCAACGTGAGTTGGTTAGATGCGAGTATAATTGCTTAGCCATACTACGAGTCTCACATCTCATTTGAGTTGCAAATATTAAATGTGACTAAGTGACTATGGAACTTTGTGTAAAACTGTGTGATATGTGTTATTACTTCGTGATAGCATGTGTTGCACTAAAACTAACTGGGTGGTAAATGATTTGGACTGAGGCAAGTGGTGGATATTGTGTGATATGGTGGACTGTGTGAATGGGAATGATAATCTTTGTGACCTAGTTAGAAAATGGAAGTCTTGCCTTAGTCAATTAAGGATTTAACTTTGTACGCCATTGAACTGAGCCTTACTGTACGACCACATACCTGATGGGACAGGCCTAACATAGTAGGTTATGAATTCTCGGCATTGATGTTCAGGTGGATAGGTTAGGCTGTGTGACAGGGTGGAGGTGTGGCTACCTGGTAGTTGCATCGCGGGACGGTTCGCCGCATCCCTGTCCAGTGGTGTGTGTTGGACTAGCATTCTTTGTGGGCTGGTCTGGCGGGAAAGCACACTGGGAATGTCAATGTTTGAGATGAAGTTTCTGAACTGTTTTGTTACGACTGGTGCTAGCTACACTAGTTGTATCTTGTGGGTAAAGTGTACAAACTCTACAGAGTGTTAAATCAATCTATTCGAATAGCCCCTCAAGTGTGACACATGGAACACATCATGCACCCCCTCAAGTGTAGCTAGCAACTTCAATCTGTATGCAACAGCTCCCACTTTCTCGATGATACGATAAGGCCCAACATATCGAGGAGCTAGCTTGCCTTTGATGCCAAAACGTTGATGGCTCCTTCAAAGGAGACTTTGAGATAAACAAAGTCATTGGGCTCAAAGCTCAACTCGACGACGATTTATTCGCATAGCTCTTTTGCTCGGGTCGGCACGCGCAAATGCTCACGAATCAATCGAACTCGATTTCGCCTCATTGATGGAATCGCCCAAGAAGCGACGCCACCGCTTTCGACCAGTTCGAGGGTTCTACATCTCCTCCCATACAATGCCTCAAAAGGTTCCATCCCAAGACTAGCCTGAAAACTGTTGTTGTAGGAGAACTCTGCAAACGACAATCACTTCTCCCACTTCTTCCCATAGGAAAGAACACAAGCACGGAGCATATCTTCCAACACTTGGTTGACTCTCTCCGTCTGACCATCAGTTTGAGGATGATAGGCTGAACTGAAAGAAAGACGAGTTCCCATGGCCTCTTGCAACTTGTGCCAAAACTGAGAGGTGAACAACGAACCACGATCTGACACAATCGTTCGTGGCACACCATGCAAGCACACAATGCGAGATATGTAGAGATCTGCCAACTGACTGACACTGAGGTTGGTCCGCACTGGAAGAAAATGTGCTACCTTAGTCAATCGGTCAATGACAACCTAGATAGCATCCTTCCTAGAAGAAGTACGGGGCAGACCGGTGATGAAGTCCATACCAACGGAATCCCACTTCCACTCAGGTACTAGCAAAGGCTGAAGAAGACCTGCTGGACGCTGATGTTCAGCCTTGACACGACAGCACACGTCGCACTCGGCAACGAACTTGACAATCTCGCGCTTCATGCGAGTCCACCAAAATATTTGACGAAGGTCCTGATACATCTTGGTAGCCCCGGGATGAATGGACAAGGGGGAGTCATGGGCTTCGCGGAGAATCAAATCTCGCAATTCCATGACCTTCGGAACTACAAGGCGCTGTCCAAACCACACAACACCATGCTCATCCTCTGAGAAACACTTAGCTGTCCCATCCTTGATGTTCTGTTTGATCTGACACACCAATATCTGTCTGCTGAGCCGCCTTGATTTGATCCACCAAGGTTGGTTGCACAACCAAGGTAGCAAGAGAACCATGCTCAATCAAACCCAAATTGAGCCGCTGAAACTCTTCAAGAAGGGCGGGCTGTTGCTCTTGGAGCACTAAAGTATTGCAATATACCTTTCGACTAAGCGCATCCGCAACAACATTGGCCTTGCCCGGATGATACTGAATGTTCATATCATAATCCTTGATCAATTCCAACCATCTCCTTTGTCTGAGGTTCAGATCTGGCTGGGTGAACAAATATTTCAAGCTCTTGTGATCAGAATACACTTCACAACGGTTACCAATCGTAATACCGCCAAATCTTGAGTGCATGAACCATCGCAATAACTCCAAGTCATGGGTAGGATAGTTGAGTTCATGAGGCCTCAATCGCCTTGATGCATAGGCCACTACCTTGCCTTCTTGCATAAGAACACAACCGAGTCCCCGGCGAGAGGCATCACAATAGATATCAAAGCTCTTGTGGACATCGGGAGCACAAGCACCGAGTGAAGTCAAGCGCTTCTTGAGTTCCCGAAACTCTCATCACAAGCAGAGGACCACATAAATTTCTTGTCCTTCTTGAGCAACTCACCATCGGCTTGCGATCTTGGAGAAGTTCTCGATAAAGCGGCGGTAGTAGCCCGCTAAACCAAGAAAGCTCCAAGACATCGGTGGATCGACTTAGGCTAACCCCAAGATAGAACATCGCCGACCTTACTAGGATCCACGACTATACCACTGGCCGAAGAACATGGCCTAAGAACGCCACTTCCTTCAACTGATTCACACTTGCTGAACTTGACGTACAGCTGGTGCTCACGCAGCTTTCCCAATACAATCTGCAGATGCTCAGCATGCTCCTCTTCACTCTTGGAGTAGATAAGAATGTCATCAATGAAAACCACAACGAACTTATCCAAATACTCCATGAACACCGAGTTCATAAGATTCATGAATAAAGCAGGAGCATTGGTCAAGCCAAAAGACATGACGGTGTACTCGTAAAGGCCATAACGAGTAGTGAACGCCGTCTTTGGAATATCTTTAGCCCTGATCCGGACTTGGTGATACCCCAACCTCAAGTCAATTTTGGAGAACACACGGGCTCCGGTCAACTGATCAAAAAGATCATCAATACGAGGCAAATGATACTTGTTTTTCACCGTCACTTCATTAAGTGGACGGTAATCAACACACATACGCAGGGTCTTGTCCTTCTTCTTCACAAAAATGACTGGACAACCCCAAGGAGATGAGCTAGGACGGATAAAGCCCTTTGCTTGAAGCTCACCTAATTTCTTCTTCAGCTCCTCCAACTCATTAGGAGGCATTCGGTACGGCGCCTTTGAAATTGGAGTGGTACCGGGCAGCAACTCAATGACAAACTCCAGGTCTTGAACTGGAGGCATCCCAGGCAAATCTTCAGGAAAGACATCCACAAAGTCACAAACTGTGGGCACCTCCTGAATCTCCAGGGCTGGCTTAGCTTCAAGGGCACAAAGATGTGGCCCTTGCAGCTGCGGTGAAATCCCAACTTGCTCTCCTGAGGGGCTGGTGAGGTAGACCCTCTTCCTGGCACAATCGATTTGCCCCAAGTGTTGGGTCAACCAATCCATGCCAAGAATCACATCCAGGCGCGCCGAGTCAAGTAGGATGAGGTTTGCCAAGAATTTCACTCCTTCAATATCAATGGGAACGTCCCGGCATTCTTGATCAGCTCTCATTTCCGCACCCGGAGAGCGAATTAGCAAAGGAATCCCCAAAGGAACAACGTGAAGGTCACAAGCAGCAGCAAAAGGTCTCAAAATAAAAGAATGTGATGCTCCTGAATCAAATAATACTGCAGGGACGATAATCGACAAGAAGCGCACCCAACACAACGCCGCGCCTCACGAGCCTCCTCACCGAGATGTGGTTGACTCGACCACCCCGACACTCGAGTCTTCGGACCACCTTCCGGTCAGGTGGGTGACCATTCCCTTGCCCGCGTCCTCCATTAGGACGAGGGGCTGCTCTAGTCCTCTGAGGACAATTGTTGGCGTAGTGGCCCTTCTTGTTGCAGGCGAAGCAGGTAACCTCGGCAACCGGATTGCGGAGGCCACCCTGCTGCTGGATCGCGGGTGCACGTGGCTGAAACACGGCCCGCGGGGACGAGTAATCGCGCCGACGGCCTCGGTGGGGAAGCAAAGCACGGGCCTGGTGTAGGCCCAACACGGACGAGAGACCGCCCGAATAGACGGTGGGCCCTCCCACTTGCGTTTATGGGACTCTCAAAGACCTTTGCCTTGTGCTTTCGGCGACGATGGCCTTGTCCACCAAGGCACTCGAAGTCAAGAAAGTCAACAATAGAGAGCTTGTCCTGCAGCTCCTCGACAAGCCCTCATGAACTTCTCTGCTTGGCCTCATCGGTGGCCACCACCCGAGCATAACGAGCCAAGTGATTAAACTCGTATAAGTACTCGACACGCACTTGCGCCTGCTTTGAGCGCGAAACTCCTTCTTCTTGAGCTTCATCGCCATCGGGGATGTGGGCGACGGAAGCGGACTCGAACTCCTCCCACGAAACCACATGGCTGCGGTGCATGGCGAAAAGTTCTCCCACCACGAGCGCCGCACCTCAAGCCGATGGGATGCAAAGAGTGCCCGCTCTGCTCCCGGCATCGGCGATGTTGAGCTTTCGCTCAACTAGACACAACCAATCATCCGCGTCCGAGGGTCCTCGGACGGGAGAAGGTAGGTGGTCGGGCACGGAGAAACTCAAAGCCCACCATGAGGTGGTGGCCACCACCTCCGCATCCCGGCACCGAGGTAGTGGAGGTGTTCTCGCGATGACCTCCGAGTCCGAGTCCGGCCCATGCGATTCCGCTCGATCGAGCAAGAACCTCACCATGGTCTGAGGAGGGGAAGCTCCTCATCCGGAACCACCTGCTAACTGCTGAGGTGGTTCTTCCCATCCTGCTCCACAAAGATAAGTCGAAACAACTCCAACAGGAGACAAAGAAAGACAATTAAACACTCTACAAAATAAACTCTACAGCTTAAGAACCAACATAAAATCGCAGCAAGACCACAAAAATAAATTCTACCTTCCTAATATGACTAACTCGTATGGAAGAACGAGTAATCAGTTTTTAGAAAGACAATTTTCAGCACCTCAACCTTGGTTCGAAACAGCTAGAAAACTAGGTGAAAATCACCTAAAGAAAGGTTAGAGACTTAACTAACTCATATCACTTCTTACCCTTTTATTCCCACAAGTTTTAGTTAAATTAACCTCTCATTTTCAGCACCCTATACTCATTAGAAACTAGCTATCTAGAAATTCTTGCTTGCTGTCCAGATTGCCTCCATTAAGTGTGCAGTCGAAAATCTTTATCTTCAGGAGCTCCTACTCTTTTCTCCAAAACAGCCAACACTCCAATTTAAAGCTCTCATGGTTTTTCCAAAACCAACTTAACCGATTAAGCAGCTACCTTTGGAAAGAAGATGAGAGGGAAAACAACTTTTTAAATCCAGTCAAGAATAAGGTGAAATGAGCAAGCTAAGATAGATAAGAAGTAAAATCTGAGAACTTACTTAAGACTTTCATGAAACATTTGGTATCTAGAAAGTAAGTTTTCAAAATATACTAGGGACGACCAAGCTAGAGGTTTCTACGGTCAGTATGGCTCTGATACCAACTCTGTGAGACCCCGGTTTATTAAGCTTGTAATACTTAACCTTCCACTGGCTCTAGTATCACAAACAGAATAACCCGTGCCTCGATGAACATGTGCTTCCCAGAAAATGCAGCACACATACATCATACCAAAGCATGCATCAATTCCATACAACAGAATATAATAAGTCTACCAAAAGACATACATAACATAAGTTATTACAGAACAGCCGACCGGCCAAATAACATAAGTATCAAGTAACAACGGAAGCAAAAGATGCCATAAGATGGCTTAAACCAAAAGACGACCGGTTAGCCACATAACACCACAGGGCAACCGACCGGGCCGCCAAGCTAATCGCCCCACACACTGCCACAGCACAACTCACAAAAGTGAGGCCCTTCGGGCTCACCTTCTTCCTCTGCACACAACAAGCAATGCAGGTGAGTACAATAATGTACTTGCAAGACTTACGAGTAACAAGCCTATACATAGCTACACGACAGCTGTATCAAAGGAAGGTTGGTTATATGGTTATTTGAACGCATAAAGCAAGTTTTATTTGCAATAATGTAAGTAGATTGAAAGCAGTTTGTCAATTCAGTTTTAAGCATTAAAATAACAACGAGTAACAATAAGTATCAAGTAGCCACCTAGAAGTGACTAACCCAATAGCCACCACAAATAGCATGAATCCCTGATTCATACCACCCATCAAGTTTTAATTAAAAATATTGTAGTCTAACTCTTGAAAAGCTTACCCAAGCGTGTCCATAACCTAGGACGAGGCTATTCGAATAGTTTTAAAACCCTGCAGGGGTGTACTAATGTACCCACACCTCAGACTGCCTTTAAGTCACATGATTTAGCACACTTCCAAAGGTATGCTACACGGCTAAGTCCTACGAGACATTTCCAATATTGTGTACCAACTACGAGCCGCTCGTATGGATAGAAACCCATATGCTTACATTGTAAAGCCAAAAAGACAACTACCCCTCGGGGTAAAGCTCTTTGGACAACTACAATGCTCCCACACGCAACCATCTTATTTTACCACAACACAACACACACACGCCCTCCTGCGACTCGTAGCCAACACACGCCAAAGTACTAAGTCAAGAGAGGTCCCATTCCTCTAGTGTGGTTAGCACGCACAAAATGCTGGATAATGTGTACTCACAAGATGTTCGGTCCTTAATTGACTCGGGCACCATTCCAATCATACCCAAAAGATCACACCATCTTACTATTGTACCCAAGTCCAAATTGTTTTTATTTTCAGTTTTAGTTTTGCAATTTGAACATAGCACAAAGCCGAAATGTAGAGATTATAATAAGTTTGTGTGATCAAGGTTATCGACAAGTCGATAACCGCCCATTTCTACCGATAGCTAAGCATGGCTAGGCAACAACTCGTAAACTACTAACTGGCAAGGATTCATCCAACGAACCCAAAATCACCGCAAGATAAACCTAGGCTCAGTAGTAGAGGATTAACATTTGCCTACTGATAATGCATCTACTAGGTTAACTATCGACAATAGTTTAAAACAACATAACAATGCATACATAGAATTTGCAAACAATATATTAGAATTTAAAAATAGTAGGAGTAACATGATCAAATGATGCTACATCTGCTTGCCTTGCTGGAGCGCAGGATCTGATGGCTGTGGCTCAGAATTATTATCAATATTGTCTTCAGGACCTAACGCGAAAATGCGATAAAACCAATAAGAACGAAGAACACCAAATAAACTCCAACAGCAAAAGACATTCAAATCTAATAAAATTTATACAGCAGCTAGGGGATGATTTTAGACAATTTTAAAACAAGAATCATGCAATTTGGATTTAGTATGCAAAAGATATAGCCAAAATATACTTTCTCAGCCTTTAAAATCAACCTAATTAATTACTGGTACTATTTATGGCGAAAATTTCTAGAATGACCTAAGGTCTGAAATTTTTATGACAGGAAGGTTATGACATCCTAATGATAGCAAAGTTGAGTTTACTAAATTTGGAGTTATAGATATTTACTTATGATTTTTCTAAGCTGTAAACCTAGCATATCATATTTTTCAGAAACATAAGCATGCTGAAAACCTATTTTCTATTGCAGTATGTTAAGAGAGGGATTTTCTAGCACTGATTTTATATATTTTGGATTTACAGGGAATTACTTGTGTCTTTTACAAAATTAACATGATTTTCTAAATGCTAAGAATAAGGTTAAATCTTATTAACAATTTTCCTGGTGCTTTTCTGGGCCTAAAGTTATTTTTATATTAAAGTTTGGTTAATAACAAATTTATCAAGGTTGAAATCTCTCATTTTGGATATTCACAGGAAAAGAAATTCACTTTACAAAATTTAAATCAATTTCTGGAAAAGCTAAGATAGCCGAACACAAGTTTTAAGTGTTTACAGGATTTTATATTACCGAAACAAGGCTAAAAACATTTTTAAATAAAGCTTTAGGTCAAGATAAAATTATTACAGTTGGAAACAACTAAAAAGGGTTTAAAAAGGATTAGTTATGAATTTATAAAGTTTTTATACAATTTTCTGATGCTAAAAACTTACTTACCGAAATACAGACAAACCTAATAAAAAGGAAAAGACGTGGACGCTTATCAGCCGTTGATCTAGAATCAAACGGTACACGCGCGCGGGGAACAGCGCACGCGCGCGATCCGAAAAGGAGCCCACCGTCGGATCAAGATTCAACGGCTCACGAGGAGGGAAACATTCGGACGGTGCGGTTGCCTCGGCCATCCACAGCCGCAGATCTCAAGATGAATGGCTCGGAGCGCACCTCCCTTCGGAGAGTCCGAATGCAGACGAATCTCAGCCGTTCATCAAAATATGAACGATCGAGAGATATTAGAGAACCGGAGGGTCCGAATGTTCTCTAGATCTGGGCCGTTGATCACGAGATCGACGGTCCACAATCAACAAAGTGCTACGCACGGGGCTTAAGTGCGCGGGAGGGGATTTCAATGCGGGCCCACATGTCAGTGAGACCGAGGGTCAATTAGGACAGCGATTTAAGTACTAAAGACCAATAATTAGTGATGATTAGTAATTAAATGGTTCATAATGATCTTGCACAGAGGTGGATTTAAGAGATGGGGGCCCACCTGGCAGCGACTGAAAGAGGCGGCTTAGGACCAAATTAATGCCACTAATGATTGGCATTTAATAAACCTAAAAGTGACACTAATAACTTCTCGCTTTTGACTTTAACCCCTCGGGCCCACATGCCAGTGGCACAACGGCCGATTAAGACATGATTAATGCACCTAATGATTAGCAATTATCGGGCAATTAATGTGTCCTAATTAAATGACAAAAACGGAAGATTACGACGGCAAACTTCCGAGCGGGTTCAACGGCTTGCCACCGACGACTCCGGCTGTGGCGGCGCCAACTAAGAGCTAAAATGGAATCGCAATAGCACTATGAACCTAATGGTGGCAACCTCGCCGGCGGTGAGGGACCAGAACGCCGGCTAGCCGAAAAAACGAAAATGGAGCTTTTACTGCAAATTTGAAAATAGCAAAATGCTCCGCTGCAGTCCAGAGAAGCGTGTGCCAAAGCCTCTAGGGACTAATAAGAAGCTACCTTAATGAAGAGAAGCTTCAAAGATGGCCGGAGTAGCTTGTCCACGGTGGAGCTCGCCGGACCCGAGGAAGAAGATGATGGAAATGATGATCTGAGCCAAAATGAGTACCACTGGTGGCCAAAATAGCTTCATTACAACTCGTAGAAGCTACATGAGCAACCAATTTGAAAATAGAGCACTCACCTGAGCTGAGGAAGAAGATGACCAAATTCGGCCGAATTTGAACAAACCCCAAATTGGATAATTCCTGTGAATCAAATCCAAAATTAAGTGAGGGGATATGTTCAAGATAGTGAGGAGATTATATTGGTGTAAAGAAATATGAAGGAGAACCACTGGAACACCAAGAACACCAATGGAGCTCTACGGGTCAACAATGGCGGTTTGGGGGTTGTCGAGGAGTTAAGCTCCAAAATTGAAAATGGAGCTTGAGGGTGGTCTAAAGGAATACCAGGAAGTGTTGAAGGTACTTATAAGGCTTGGGAACACTAGGGTTTAGCCAAAAGAGCATTTCGGGAGACAAAACTCAAAGCACGAAGCATGGCCGAAAGCAAAAAGGGGTGTAGATGAAGGTATGGGGTATGGCTCGGCCGAACACACCTCCCACAACCCTAAATGTCGACTAGGGCGGCCGTAGGGAGCATGAAATGACACTGCCATCACTCCCCTACTGTTCACGCACGATCAGAGGTTGAAGACGGCATGAAACACACTCGGGCGATTGTCGGCCGTTGGATTGAACGTGAACAGCTGAGATCATAAGGCCCTGGTGCTTAAGAAACACAGAGGTGATCCTGAGCCCTTAGATTCAAATTGGACGGCCACGATTTAGTGTGCCCCTTTGGAAAGTCCGAATGTCACACTTAATCTGGACGGTTGGATCTTGATCCAAAGGTTGGAAATGGATGGGGGTTTATAAAGAGGGTCCGGTGCGGTTTAGTTCGTTCGACCAGATCAATTGACTCGAACCCGAGCAACAGTGCAAACCAGGTTTAGGGTTTTAAATAGAACAGAGACTTTTGAGGATTTCTTTGGGGTAGCAAATTAACTCCAAAAATTCTAAAATTTTTACAGGAGCTTGCTGACTCAAATATTGACCTTTGGTAAAATTTTCAAAGGGTTTTATGCAGTGTATTTTCCTCCAAAAATTCTACAAGATCCTGGCTTGTGGTTTGACTAAAAGTCAAACAGGTTTGACTGCCTTCTAAAAATATTCAAACGATCTCTAAAAATTGTGAAATTTTTCAGAGGGGTCGCATACCATCACAGGAACTTAGGAAAAATATTTCCCAATGATGATCACAAGATTTGAGATGAATGTTTTTGGAAGACAAGGTTTTGGATCAAAAAGACTTGTGACTTTGTATTTCCATAACTTCTTGTACAAGATTTGTTTAGTACATAAAGGAAATACATGATGTAAGAAAAAGTTTTAATTTCTACTCATTTTCTTACATTTGAAACACAAATCCAATATTGGGATGTAACAGTTGTGTACTCACGCTTGTTGTAAAACTTGCGTCCAAATGTACAGAGGAAGAGGAGTATACGCCTGCTTTCGAGGAGGAGTTCGTTGAAGGTTGCTGATCGTTAAGATCTGGATCCTAGTCGGTTGCGTGCGTTGAATTGATGGGATCTACGCTGAAGTTATTTCTGTTCCGCTGCTATTTTATTCTCTATTAGCCCTGCGTGGCTCAATAAGTGTAAACTCGACCATAAGGTCAAAACCCTTATTTATTATTCAAACTAATCGTTTACTTTATTTATCGCTTGTGTGGATCGATATTTACCTATGTTGATCCTGTGTGCACTAGCGTGATCCTAGAGTAGTGCATTATACACAGAGGGTTCCAGAATCGTAATTTTGGGTCCCGACAGAGGTGGTATCAGAGCCATACTGACTGTAGGTCTTGACCTTAGCTAGATCGGCCGTCTTTAGAGTGTCCAAATTATTTTCTAAAAGCAAAGATTAACTTGCAAGAGTAATTAATTGCTTAACTCTTCTCATATCTCTCTTGACTCAACAATTGCTATAATCTTTTCTCTTCCCGCTGTTTTAAGTTACTCTTACCCCCCTTCGTCTGTCCTGACAGATGCCTCGTCTCCATAGCTATGGTGAACGCACGAGAGGATATGCCGCTGAGCTTTGGAAGCTGCTACATGTTCTTGGAGGCTTTGATCGTCCATTGTACGTCGGCAACAACTGGATTGTGAATGGACAAGACCGCGGAGTGATCTGTCGTCTGGCGATCTACGCCAGGAGGAACGACAAGGCAAGCCAACCTTCGCACATCTCTGTGAGGAAGATCACTTGGCTGGAGGGCATCCAGAAGTCGTCACGCTTGGCCATGCTACGTATCTGCAACATCTACGCACGGGAGCTTCAAGACACCGTCTTCCGTTACCACCCGAGAGCTGTAGCCGTGGATTTGCCAGCACGCTACCCGTCTACAGAAGAAGAGAGCAACACTACAGTTGTACACCTCGCCCAATTCGTGGCCGCTCAGGGAGAAGCATTGGAGAAGACTATCACAGAGATGGATCATGTCTATGATGCCTTACAGAGAGCTCAAGAAAGGTCGCTACTCGCAAGAGATTCTCACGACCGTGATGATCGTGGGGAAGACCTCGAGGAGGATCCCAAGAAGATCCGAAGGAAGGTCCATTGAGCCGAAGGAGCCGCGAGCGGAGGAGCCAGTGAGTCGGTTGCACCAGAACGCTCGTTCTGCCGCACGATCACCCTGTGGCATCAAGATCGGTTGCCAGATGCCGGCTCACTCAGAGTCTGTGCCGGCGAGGAGCGTCGCCGCGGCTGTGGAGGCTTTCTCGAGTAGTTGGTCTTAAGTTCGGTTTTTCAGGTTTAGCCAGTTTCAGTTTAGCAAGTCGCCCTTTAAGCGGTAGTTTTGTGTGCTTAGGTCGTTGTTTCTTTTGTGTACGAGTATGAGCTGCAAAGGTTCTTGGGCATTTGTTGCAGCCATGCTAAGACCCTAATTAATAAAGGTATTTCGTTTGAGTTTCTTGAGCTGCGTTTGTTGGGTTTAACCTACCCCCTGGTTAGTTCTTAACTCATCTTGTGCTTGCTACCTCATCTAACCCATGGAGCTTCACCAGATGGTTCAAACTCGTCAGACTCAAGTGGTTCCGGTACCCCAGCGCCGAGAAGCAATGAGTAACCAACCGTAGGAGCAGTTCCGCCACAAGCACCCCCGATTGACTTGCAAAACTTTGGAGCTTTCATGGCAGTGCAGACTCAGCTAATGAATACCATGATGAATCAGATGTAGACTATGAGCAACCAGGTCAACAACAAGAACAATCAGCAGTATGGAGCCCCAGCTGCTCATGGTCACCATGGACCGTCTAAACTCGCGGAGTTTATGAGGACTCGACCACCAACGTTCTCGGACACGCCCCAATGGAAGCGTATGATTGGCTTCGTTATTGAAAGGAAGTCGTTGATCACCCAAGGCAAATGCGACCATGAGAAGGTTCACAGACGCCACTCACCAGATGGATGGCATAACTGTTGAATGGTGGGAGAACTTCTGTGCCGCTCATGAGACCCCACAGAATATCACCTGGGAAGAGTTTTCTGCAGTATTTCACCAATATCATGTACCGGAAGGTATTATTGATCTGAAGAAAGATGAGTTTCATGCTCTTAAGCAAGGAGCTATGTCAGTGTCCGACTATCTCAATAAGTTTTCCCAGCTAGCTCGCTACGCAGCAGAGGATGTCGCCACTGACAAGGCTCGCCAGTGTCGCTTTCTGAAGGGCCTAAATACTGGACTGCAAGTCAGTCTGATCGTCCATACTTTCCCTGACTTTTAGGAGCTAGTCAATAAAGCTTTTGTTCTAGAGGACCAACGCAAGGAACTGGAAGATAACCGTAAGCGCTGGATGGCTCAGCAAGGAAACCATCAGTCTCAGCAGAAAATGAGGACAATACCGCCATAGTTTAACCGGTTTCCACCGCAAAATTCATTCAGGGCACCTGCACCAACTTCAAGACTCGCCCACCGCCCGTAACTTCCGCAACCCCGCACTGCCAACCCCAACCCGGGAAGCAATCACAAAGCGGACCAAGAGTCTCATTATACACGCCGCCGGCGTGACATTTTGCCAACCAGTGTCCGCAGAAGGGAACAATCAGTCCAGTACGCTTCAATTGCAAATGTTGTATTTCTGCAAAAGAACCACATAAGCTTTTTCTTTTGGAATAAACCTGCATCTATAAATTGCATTCTGTGGTATGATTTGCGAGTACGGTTGTGTACTCACGCTTGTTGTAAAACTTGCGTCCAAACCTACAGAGGAAGAGGAGTCTACGCCTGCTTTCGAGGAGGAGTTCGTCGAAGGTTGCTGATCGTTAAGGTCTGGATCCCAGTCGGTTGCCTGTGGTGAATTGATGGGATCTACGTTGAAGTTATTTTTGTTCCGCTGCTATTTTATTCTCTGTTAGCCCTGCGTGGCTCAATAAGTATAAACTCGACCATAAGGTCAAAACCCTTATTTGTTATTCAAACTAATCGTTTACTTTATTTATCGCTTATGTGGATCGATATTTACCTATGTTGACCCTGTGTGCACTAGCGTGATCCTAGACTAGTGCATTATACACAGAGGGTTCCAGAATCGTAATTTTGGTTCCCGATATATTGACACAAAATTAATCTATCATGCTACAAACTTTAAAGTTGGAAAAACACGACCAATTATGCTAAAATAGAAATCCAAAAATAAAATAATAAAGCTACTATTCACTAAAATTTGTTCATGTCCTAATATACTAACACACTAACTTTTTACTTGAGTTCTGTAGGATGCTTTATCACCTTATGGATTATTTACCAACTTTTTTGAATTTTTGGTCACCGTTTTTGTTGTTTTTTGAGATAGGATATACGGGTGCGACACCGGAGATGTGGCATACACTAGAAGAAAAATAAAAGAGAAATAGCACGGTGGATAGTCTTGGTAAATTGTTGTACTAACTAGATCTTATTTTGATAATGTCCTAAAAAATTAACCTCTTCTCACCTTATTTTAAAAAATAAATGCTACCTGCCACGCGGCAAGTGAATGTTGCAATGACACGGCTAGTCTGTCACCGACGGGCTTGCAGTGTTCATTTCTTGAAATCAGTCAAGAGAGAAATATTGTTAGAAAAATATTGCATAATTAAAATAATATATTCCTAACTAACTTAGTAAGAATGGCAATGGGACCGCTTCTCAGGAACCATGGGGAATTTCCCTGCTAGGGAATAGGTATGAAGAGGTTTTGGGCTTGTTTGGTTTAGTAGTCTAGGTAGTTTTATTAAAATTTTGATAATGCCAAAACTTAGACAAAAAATATAGTGTTTGGATTGCAGTCATACCAATTCATAGGTAATACCGAAATTGATGTGTTTGAATTGTAGTTATATCAAAATTTGTTAAAATTGTGAGTATGATGTGTGAGTCCATATAACATCCTTTTTTTGCCTCAAAATATGTCAGTATGGGTCTTGTTTTGTTGATAAAATGACAAGAAAAATAATGGTTCAAACAGATCACAAATCGGATACCTGATTTAGGAAATATGATCATTTGAAAGTGATTAATCAAGTTTATCAAACAATAAATGCAATAGACCTAGCCAACCACAGTGTGCCACCTGTCGAAGACAATGCTCCCTGCCAAACCAAAACTCAGGCGATGCTTTTGGGCACCCTGAAACCGCCAGCGCCAAGAGAAGAAAAGGCTGGGCATGCTAATTTTTTTTTAAGGTAATATCAAATTTTTTAGATAATGGAAGAAAATCTCTCCGCCTCTACATCAATGATGTACACAGTCTAAGGTAATATCAAATATTAAATGGAACCAAATGCTAGCCAAAATTTTAAGGTAATACCAAAATTTAGTTTCGTTTGGTTTGGCAATAAACTAAACAAGCCTTGTCCGCGAGTTGGAGATAAGACGAGAATGCTTCCTTCATCCCAGCTATAAACACTTATATATACATGTAGATTGATACATCTATATATCTTAAACATGGGTATTTTGACTCTACTCTAATATAGTTTTGTCAAATCTATGATATATAAATCATATAATATTAGAGTAAATTTCACTTTAGACTATATAATTTTACTGTGATTTCACTTTACACCGTCTTTAGCAAATATTTTCACTTTGCACCACTTCTTCTTACCACGTATTGCACTTCGCACTAGGGTAAAGATTGGACCGCCTTCTTCGTTGCTTGCCGACAGTGAACAGCGACGTGGGAGGTGTCGATGAGGCACGGGGTGGAGAAAGAGAAGGTAGATGAAGCTAGGAAATAGGTCGAAAGCGGAGAAAAATAGCCGGAGCATCGCCGGTGGTAGCCATAGCAATGACGGCAATGACAAAGTGGCTTCTCTCAAAAACTGCCACCTCGCTGCCAGTAAGCTCCTCTCACGTCTCTCATGTTTCCCTCTCGCTGATCAGAAATTCCCCTGGTGCAAAATGAAATAAAAAAAAGAAGTGGTGGTGTAAAGTGAAAATATTTGCTAAAAATAGTGCAAAGTGAAACCATGGTAAGATTACATAGTCCCAAGTGAAATTTACTTAATATTATAATATCATCTCATATACTACTCCGTAATAAATTTACGTTTTTCTATGTAATCATATGATAAATTTATAAATTTACCTCAAAATAATTTGAATTTAGTTTCTTATAGGCCTCGTTGTTCGCCAAATCTCACAGCTGTGAGAACAGGACATTGAGGGAAATCACTATTGTAGAGTTTTCTAACTGTTTTTACATTGTTTGCTGCAGTACTATATCGGAGTGTTTTTCGTTCTCTCAGAAAACACTGTTTATACAGTGATCCTCTACGTTACATCAGACGATCACAGCAGAGGATCCGATCCACCCGTGTCCAGCTTTCCACCCGTATACTCAGAGTCAGAGGTCAGAGTCTACTCTGGTACCACACGATAACCGGGTTTCTTTTCCATTCTTTGTTCCAAGACGTGGACGTTCCGTTTACGGCAGACGCGCGTGGGGCCCGCCACCAGGGCAGATGCTCCTCCACGTACACGCGGCCAGGCATATACGACGACCTCTACCGTGGCTCGCCAATTCGTCGGTCCCACCGACCGGGCCACGCCACGCCTGCACGGCAGCGACCACCACTCGACCCAACGTCGACGCTGACGTGCACAATCTCTGGTGCCCATCAAACCGAGAACAACTCGCTAGCTGCTAGCTGCTAAACCGTTTCAAATTCGATTGGGCTGACGTCTAGCCTACGACTTGGTGGAACCGACGAGCCTTTCTGTCGAGGCCGAATGAGGTTTGCCCCCACTTGATGGTGATTCCGTTTGGTAAATCTTGCTGATTTCTAAATACTACTTTTGGATGTACTGACTACATGATGACATTCTCTCTATTATGATAAAATAGTTTGCTTCTAATTCTAAGTAAGTATTGTAGCATAGGCTGCATAGCACATCCCGACCACGCCCAAAACTGAGCCTATCTTAGAGTGGATAAGGATAGCCACCGGTGAAGAAAGCAACGTATGTGTCTTTTGACCCTAACGGAGCAAGATCTCAAGTGCACAACATCGTGGCAAAAAAAGATGTCTTTTTTCTAAGGAGAAAGAGAAATATCACTTCTTCTTCACCTCCTATTTTTTAGAGAGAAAGAAAAAAAAAAAGAAAAGAAGAGAAAGATCTGCTGTGCACAAGTAGTAACATTTAAGGCCAGGCCAAATGGCCAATTGTACATATACCTCACACGTGCCTCAGCCCGTGCCAGAGAACCTCAGCCCATGTGACGGTAGGCCGGCCCAGCAAGATGAAACAGATAGCGAATGAATGAATCGATCTTTCCTGTCGCGTGAAAATGGCCGACGTGCTCGGACAAATTCTCTCGTATTCACCGCGAAGTGCAGCGGTGCTCCTAGGGGTGGCAACCGGGACGGGTCCAGGGGACGCTCTCGGGGGGCGATGGATCACCCCCAGGCCTGCTCCCATGGGGATTTCCCCCGTGGGGAGAGATCGGCCGCACCCCATGGGTATTTTCCGACATTGAGTTGTACTTGCCATTAATTTGAAATTTGAATTTTGAAAGTTTCCCTCTGGAGAATGTTTTCACAAACACTTCAATGGTGCAACATGGTGTCTGTACATTTATACGTACAGTATCTATACTCGGTGCGTGTGCGAGAGAGAGACGATGTCGGTGTTGAGGACGGCGAGAAGCACACTAGAGAAGAAGGCGAGGTGCACATTGGCGACGGCAAGATGCACACTGGCCAACTGGCGACGGTGGTCAAGACGAGGTGCTCAACAGCGACGGCTGCGCGGACGAGGAGCACACCGTCGGCAATCGCTTCTGTCGCGTCGTCGCCGGCCACATCCCCGAACGTCACGCCGCCATCGGCAACCCTGATCATCGTGTCGCCCATCCCACGGGCCGAGCGTGCCGCTGGCCACCCACGCCGCCGTCGGCCACCGTGATCATCGTGCCGCCCATCCCGCGGGCCGAGCATGCCGCCGGCCAAGGTAGTCAGAGTCGAGATCCTAAGTTGGATCGATTTGCCTTCGGTAGGATCGAATCGTAGTATCGAATCGTAGAATCGGCGATTCTACGGAATTGTAAAAATACACATATTTAATATCTATACTATAAGTTTGTATGATTCTTATATGGTTTACCACTTACTTATAATCCAAAAAGGGACAAAACACTTTTTATCGCACAACAGAAAAACATAATGGTACTGACATGATAGGTGATATAGTTCTGAACTACAGGAGAACAGCCAATGACCATGACTAGTTTACTACAATTACATGAGAAATATTCACAACTTTTGTAAATCAATATCTAATTGCAACACTTGCATGTTCCTTAAAAGCAGTTAGACATACAGGAATAAAAATAGCTTCTCATTATCAAGCTCAACATTGCTCATGTCATAATATAGATATTTGTACTAGCATTACCATACTGATATTTATAGTTTCATTCTCAGAAATTAATATCAATAAATTTTGCTCTAAAACAAAATATCAGCAAACCCTGACCTCTAAAAAAATCAAAAAAAAAATTGCAAAAAAATGCAATTTTTTTTTTGTCCAAACGACTCTACCACGACTCTACTCTGCGATTCTACACGATTCTACGATTTGGATCGCGACTCTACCACGATTCTACCTGATTCTGATTCACGGTGCGATTTGGATCGACAGGCTGTCGTGAGTTCGTAGAATCGTAAGATTCTAAGAGTAGGATCGTGATTCTAACTACCTTGCCGCCGGCCACCCCCAGTCATGGCGTGTCGTCCATTCGACTGGCCGAGCGTCACCACTACGTCGCTCTTGGCTGGCCGCCACCTCTGTCAGCGTCGTGAGGGGAGAGAGATGATGCCCCCCACACCTTCTCCCATGGGGATTTTCCCATGGCCCTATCCCCACATGGAAAATCATCGTCCCTAGTGGTGCAGGAGTGGAAAAGCAACGGTCCGTGGTTAGTAAGAAGAAGACCGTGAAATCTACACTAAAATTGAGGATGGTTTTGTTTCAAGAAGAAATTAAGAGTGATTTGGTCGTGGTTAGCAAGAAGAAGACCGTGAAGTCTACACTAAAACTGAGGACGATTTTGTTTCAAGAAGGGGAGGATGATACGACCCCAAGTAAGACCAAGGCATTGATTTGCATCTCCACATTGCAAACCCAAGCAGGCAATCACATTGATGTTATTTTGGCAAAAGAAGCAAAACAACAACAACCACTGCCGGCCAAGGGAAGGAGAGGGAGGTAGGTTGAAGAGGGAACTTGAGCTTGCATGTGAAGCTTGTGGCGCATGGGCCAAGCACTAGCCAAGGTGAAAAGCATGCGGTAAAAGGAGGAAACCCTAGGCAAGTGCATGGGCATGAAAGGTTTGCAGCGCGTGGGAAGCAAGAGATGCATGCATCCCAAGGACAGCATGAAGAGACCAAGTGGGTTCCAAATCCGAATTGGAATCACATTCAAAGCCACAATCTGAATTGGATTCGGATTGGCTCAATTCAGATTTTCCTTTAAAAAGTTTAATTTAGTTTTCTTTAATTGATGTTAGAGAATCCAAATCAAGGTAGAAATAGGCCTTGGATGCTATTTCATAACCAGCTAGGGGATCACTTTTAGATTAAACAAAACTGAATTGAAGAGCATCAATCTTGGATTTGAATCCGAGTAGGAGTAGGTCTAGGAATCAGATTCGGATTCCCCATCCGAAGCCAAGTATGAGTCAGCCCTAGGCCAGGTTTGTGCTTGCGTGGGAGGAGATAAAAGCCCTCCATGGCCACACCTTTGTAACTCAAGTTTAGTTTTGAAGAAAATTAAGAAAATCTAAGATTGCTTGGCGCATAGGGCTTGTGCTCGAGAAGGGGAAATCCAACTAGGGTTTTGATTTTGGTGCATTCAATTGAAGGCTATTGGTTCTTCAATTGCTGATGGTTCCTTGTGGATCATCCTTGCAATTCTTTCTAGCATGGATTGGTTTGCAAGTTTCAAAGGAATTGACTTGATTTGTGCCCTATGCTTACAATAGAAGATAATGGATTTTTATTCCATTTACTACTTTACAACATGTGTGTGCAGTGTTTCAAGAAAGATTCGTTATCAACCACCTTTTCCAGGTCTAGATTAAATCATCCTAGTTATCAATTCACAAGTTTTTGCTATTGCTTGATCTTGTTTTCCTTCGGCTAAGGAGGGAAGCTAGGTTAGTTGATCAGTTTGAAGAGGGAATTAGGGTTTCCTAAACCCTAATTTGGAGTTTGTTGATTTATTTCGGCCAAACAAGAGAAGGAACGAGGAGAAACAAGCCTGCTGCTATAGTATTGTGAAAGATTGGATCACTTTTTGCATCAACTTACACATTGATCCATATCAATGGTGTTGGTCCAAGGCGTTCCAGCATGGCCCATAGTGTTAACTTGTGTAGCTTGGATCAGGATGAGTGGGTAGAAGTGTTCATGTTCGATTCCCTCATTGAGACGGGTCGAATCAAGACGAGGGAAGGAGGCAGACGAGGGCTGAACTAATTGGATGGATATGGCGTGGGTCTAATGTAATACCCCATGCCGTGTGGAGTTGTGTGGTGGTATTAGTCCCACATTGCTTGTCTAAACTGAATTGTAGTAGCATATAATGCTTATTGGGTCCAAACATAGAACCTCTGGGTTCACCCTTTTGCACGAAGCGAGGACAAAAGTGTAAGTGAGGTACTATGCATGTGTAGGCGAGTGGGCTAGGCTTTGAGTGGATTTTGGGCCAGGTGTTACATATGGTATTAGAGCATCAACTTTCCTTGCACGGGCGTATATGTGTGTGGGCCCGTGGAGGGCACACAACACATATGTGTACCAAGTGGCGGTTCTAGGCATTTGTTGTGTATACAGTGTGTTGTCGATGACGTCAACCCTTAAGGAGTGTGAATGTAATACTTTGACCCATGTGGAGTTGCGTGATAGGATTAGTCTCACATTGCTTGTCTAAAGTGAGTTGTAGTAGCATATAATGCTTGTTGGGTCGAAACATAACACCTGTGGGTTAACCCTTGTAATACCCTAGCCTGCTTGTAGTGCGTTCATGTGACCCATGTGGAGTTGTGTGGTGGGATTATTCCCACATTGCTTGTCTAAAGTGAGTTATAATAGTATATAATGTCTGTTGAGTCCAAACATAGCACCTCCTGGTTAACCCTTTTTACATGAATCAATGATGAAAGTGTAAGTAGGGTGCCGTATGTGCGCGAGTCCGCCTCACGGTGGGATGGGCATTGAGCGGATTTTGGGCCAGAGTGTTACAAATGGTATCAGAGCATCAACCTTCGCTGCACGTGTGTGTAGGGTAGGAGCGCAGGCATATGGCGCGTGTGGGCCTAGGGTGGACATACGGCATCGCATATGTGCCAACAATGGATGCACGAAAGTGTATCGAGGGGTAGTTTTGGGCATTTGCCGCGTATGCGCTTTGCCACTAAGGGCGTTAGTCCTTAAGGGGGGTGAATGTAATACCCCGACCTGCTCGTAGTGCGTCCCATCTGGCCCAACTGGAGTTGTGCGGTGGGATTATGTTGGTGATATGCTCTAGAGGCAATCATAGAGATGATTGTATCATGTCTATATTTATAAGTTATTGAATAAATGTTATTCTGTTCCTTGAATGAATCATTGGTTATAAAGATTAACAAGTATGTGACTTGTTGGTGAAGCTCTTTAACTTATATGATGGCGTTCTAAATGGTATCCCTGGTCGAATGTCACTAGTCGGAACACTAGTGACTCTACGACCAACACATGTATTGATTGATGACCATGTTTCACCGATCATGGATATAGAGATATCGAATCAATAATGTGAACACATATTAGAGAACATGGGGTTGGATAGACCCACTTTGAGACACTACTAAGATTGTTATGATTCTATGTGTCATTAGTTGGTCTCAAGCAATGATGATGTATAATCCTTAGACCTGAAATCAGCATGGTTCCCTACATATGTAATAACACTCTTAGGGGTTGCCAAACACTACTCATAATTGGGTAGTTATAAAGGTAGCTTTCGGGTATGCTATGAAACATACGGAGGGATGTGACTGGTTGGATATGGGATTTGTGCCTTCTAATATAACGGGAGAGATATCTCTGGGCCCTCGAAGTGGTCGGATAAAGAAAGTGTATGGTCATGCCATTCGTGGTCAAAGAGTTCGAACACATAAGGTTATCCGATACTCGATCGAGAAAGTATTGAACAGTCTATGGATGACATATATCTCACCTGGAGTTCAAACCAGATATCATGAGGCAAAAGGAGAAAACACGAGTAGGTCGTTTAGTTCGATCAGTTACAAACTGGTCGTATGGAGATACGAGCTGGCCGTAGATTGGTCGAACGTAATCACAGAGTGGTCGAAACCTGGTCGTAAGGAGTTATGAACTGGTCGAGACTAAATATGAACTGATCGTACACAGTTTTAGACTGGTCGTACTTAAGTACTAGCTGGTTGTAAGGAGTTATGAACTGGTCGTGACGAGATACGAGCTAGTCGTAAGTGATGAGGACCTAGTCGTAGATCATATTGCATTAAGGTTCGTCCGATATAATTTGTGTGTATTTGGGAATCGTTATGTCCTGCTAGGGACCGCTACGACTCGTGGTCAGAAAAGGGTTTCCGAGTCACAACCAACTACACATAAACCTAACGGGTCACACACTTAACGGGTTTGAACAAAATATATTCGGATAGGATCCGTCATGGGCACTATATAAGGAGATGCTTGAGGCTATTGGGGCCATGTGAGAAATGTGAGTTACTCAACCGAAACCCTAGCCGCCATCTTCCTGAGAGCTCCGTCGTGCTACTTAGTGCTAGCACATCGACGTACGGTTGTTTCTTTCCTGGACGTGTGGATACCGTAGAGGCGCTACTGTAGTTGTTGTTGCGGTTGAGGACGATCCACGATCTTCACAAGGAACTTCGGAGGTTACTGGAGGAGACGATCAACTCGCGACGGGGCTGAACGATCGACTATGACTACTACATCGACTTGCTCTTCATTGGACCAGGCTGCTCCACTCTTCTTCCACTGCACTACGCGTCTGGTGGTAATGATCTGTGATCATCTATTTGCTTGGCTTCCTGGTTTACGTGGTAGAATTTTTGAAGTGTCGCTATCGTAGCCTACCCGTATCCCTTCAGTGGTATCAGAGCCATCCTGCATAGTTTTTGATCTGGATTGGTCGCATATACTTGATATGTGGCAGTGGTAGATTAGATCTATTACTGGTTTGGTCTGATAACTTAGATCGATTCATATGGATGGAACGATCTAGGCACTGGTCGATGGGATCGATCAGTGTTCGGTAATAGTAGATGGGTTTTTCGAGAAGGTACAAGTTAAGAGCACCAGATGATTTACTCGATTTGTTTTCGACTGCCTTGCATAATACTCCTACCGGTCAGTATTCTGCCATCTGAGTATGCCGTAGTGTGTGATCGTATCAAGGCAGTGATCAGATTAGTTCGGAATAGGGTTAATATGATTGGTCCGATGATTTTCAGGGCTCAGTTCGTGAATGAGATTCATGTCTCGGGAAATTTTTTTGAGAGCGCTGCCCCTTCGAACCCTGCCCACTAACTAGTTAGCGAGACCGTCGTGCTGGGTAATCGTATCGCGCATTATAGATAGTATGTGTTCATGTCACCCGATAGAATTGGATTCCATAAACAACTCGTTTTTGCAGGGTTTGATGTGAATAGTATGGCCCATTGTGTATGTGATGCATGAATGGATTTTTATGGCCTGCATATCATGCTGTGAGATAGCCATCGAGCTACATATTATTGTATAATGGTCTGCGTACTGACATGATATGCTTAAAATTATCCTATGTAATTCATTACTAGCTCTTATGAGTAAGTGCTTAGTGGATGAATGCGGTCGGAGACGTTAAGCATAGTGGTCGGAGGACAGGAAGTGATGAGGACATCAACCCTAAGGATACATCCACTGCTTTGACTGCATCCACTGCTTCGACTCGCTACGCTACATCCACATTTTCCCTAATCGGACTTTTGGCGACTGCATTGCCATATTTTGCAGTTGGACCGAGCTGCCTCTACACATATATGTCGGGCTACATCTACTGCTTCTACTCATACGTGTCGGGCTATGTCTACATGACATGGTGCTGCGTCACCAATTGTTGGCCCATAAGTTATGTAACGAATGGGCTGATTTGGCCACATTAGCCATGTGGCCCATATAGCCCTCTAGGGTTTTGGGGTACTGTTCATGTAGCACTATTCATGCATGAACAGCACTACATGAGCAGTACCACCGCCCCTCCCTCTTCCTCCTATAGATAGTGTCCGCCGTCCCTTTAGTTTCTCGGGTTTTGTTGATTAAAGTTTAGTTTTGCTACTTTATACTTTGTTCTCTTGGTCAACAAGATCAATAGCGACATTGTTCTTCGGAACCCCACCTATCAATACATTCACTTCCTATTTGCAATTTCAGATTGCTTATTTACCTCGTTCTTGCGTGCTTCTTTGGTGTATGCAGGAATCGATATTCGTGATCAGGTCAACCGGGTATTCGTGCACGATTGATAACGACTTGTCGAGCAGTTTAGCGATTGCGTGGTTTTGAGCCTTGCAAGTTCGTAGCCAGGATCGCGAGAGTTGAGCGACTACCACCGAACGTATCTTCTCATCGAAAGATCGGGCCAAAAATAGGACCTTCGTGGTTCATTAGGAAGCATGCTGATGGAGATCAACATGTTAAGGGCCATACTATTTTACAGATTAATTTGATTATCTGCGAATGTTTGTGTTTATTCCTGTTATGCTATTAGATCATGTTTTATCATTAGATGTTTTGACATGATAGAGTAGTATCCCTTAGAAAAAATTAAGTAAAATTGATGCCTTTCCAATTGCTGCGCCTGTCACGATTTTGATTGTTAATTGGTAGGTCTACCAAAGTAGGGTGCCGTTAACTATCTTAATAAGATGGGGTGGGTGTCGAACACCCATATGCATAGTGTTGGTTTACTTAACAAGCTATCAAAGCAGTTTTGGGCCTTGGGGCATAGTATTGGTCGGAAGTGCATGGAAATGCCACCGATTAAACAAGAGTCATATGTGATATGATTGGCAAGAGGTTGCCTACCTTAAATCACCAAGTTTCTAACAGTGATGCCAAAGCTCACTAGGACTTAATGACTTTTGGATCTTGAATTTGTTGGAAATATGCCCTAGAGGCAATCATAGAGATGATTGTATTTCAGTATGTTCATAACATTTGATAATATGTTATCTTGTTCCTTGAATGAATCATCAGTTATATAGATCAATGAGTATGTGACTTGTTGGTGAAACTCTTTATCTTATATGATATCGTTCTTAAAAGTATCACTGGTCGAATGTCACTGGTCGGAACACCAGTGACTCTACGACTAGTACATGTATTGATTGATGACCATGTTTCACCGGTCATGGATATAGAGATATCGAATCAATAATTTGGACACATGTTAGAGAACATAGTGTTGGATAAGACCCATCTTGAGACACTATTGAGATTGTTATGATTCTATGTGTCGTTAGTTGGTCTCAAGCAATGATGATGTATAATCCTCGGACACGAGATCGCATGGTTTCCTACATGTGTAATAGCACTCTTAGGGGTTGCCAAGCGCTACTCCGTGGCGGGTAGTTATAAAGGTAGCTTTGGGTATGCTATGAAACATGCGGAGGAATGTGACCGGTCGGATATGGGATTTGCCTCCTAACATAACGGAGAGATGTCTCGGGCCCCTCATTGTGGTCGAATAAAGAAAGTGCATGGCCATGCCACTAGTGGTCGAAGTGTCGACCACATGAAGTTATTCGACACTTGATCGAGAAAGTATTGAATAGTCCATGGATGACATATTATCTCACCTGGAGTTCAACCGGATGTCGTGAGGCAAAGGGAGAATACATAAGCGAGTTGTTCGGTTGCGAGGTCGTAGACCGTCGAAGTCGTATGGAGATGCGACCTAGTCGAAGACTACTCGAACATAATCACCAATCGGTCGTGAGGAGTTGCAAACTGGTCGTAGTTAGATACTAGCGGTCGTAAGGAGTTCTGAATGATTATAACTAATTATGAATCGCCGTGACTAAATGCGAGCTGGTCGTAAGTGATAAGGACACAGTCGTAGATCATATTGCGTTAAATTTCGTCCGATATATTCTGTGTATGTTCGGGAATCGTTATGTGCTGCTAGGTACCACTGACGACTCGTGATCGGGAAAGTGTTTCCGAGTCACAACCGATTACACACGAACCTATAGGGTCACACACTTAAAGGGATAGGATTTGATTTGGATGGTGATCCGAATTCTTATAGGCCTCGAGTTCCTAATGGGCCTCCTGGTCGGGACCCATTATGGATGCCTATATATAGAGGGGCGGTGGCATGGGGTGATGATTGATCAAATCTTTCTGGAAGAAATCCCGAAACCCTAATAGCCACGCTCTCCTCAACCACGCCGCCGGCGCTAGCACTCCTGCGCGTGGTGTCCCGGCCCCGTACGTGTGGATACCTTGGAGGTCTTTGTTGCGAAGCATCAGCACTAGGACGATCCGCGACTCACGACGTTCATCGGAGCCGGAGGAGAACTTGCGACGTTCGTCGGAGTAGGAGGAGAAGACGCGCAGCAAGTAGGACTACACTGCATCAACTCGCTACATCGACTCTACTTCCGCTACGAGTCGGCGCGTCTAGTGGTAATCTCGTGATCTATGACTTGCGGTGGTTCCTTGGTTGCGCGGTATATTTTTTTTGTTTGTGCTATCGTAGCCTTGCCGCGATCCTTCAGAATTCACTATATGTTGTTTGAGGGAAACATGGTTTATAGTGGGAGTATCTTTTATTATATATTGTTGATTAAGTTCGACCAGGTATGAACTAGTCGTATAGTGATACAACCAGATTCATACTAAATCGTATGGAGATACGACCAGATCCAGACTAGTCATATGGTGATTCGAGCTGCTTGTAGACTAACATAACCACCAACATGAGTGTCTAATAGAAGATCTTACATAAACATAGTGTTGAATCTTTGCATATATTTTTCTATTGTAGATCATGGCACCTACTACTTCTTCTGTACCTACCTTTAATTTGCGATCTATTCTTGAAAAGGAAAAGTTGAATGGTTCAAATTTCATTGACTGGTTTCGTAATATGAGAATTGTTCTCAAATAAGAAAAGAAGGAATATATAATAAGGAATATATTCTAGAGAGTCCCTATCCCGAAGAACCGAGTGCTGATGCACCTTGTGCTGAAAAGAATGCTTATGAGTAGCATTACAATGATGCAGTCGACGTGCACTACCTAATACTTGTTACTATAAACTCTGAGCTTCATAAGCAATATGAGACCATAGATGCTTACAATATGGTTGTGAGTCTGAAGGGTATGTTTCAGGATCAAGCAAGGGCAGAGAGGTTTAATACCTCTAAGACATTGTTTTCTTCTAGGCTGTCAAAGGGCAATCCGGTGAGTCCTCATGTGATCAAAATGATTGGTCTCATTGAGAGCTTGGAAAAGCTTGGTTTTTTCCTTAGCCAAGAGTTGGCTACTGATGTGATTCTCCAATCGCTCCCTGCGAGCTTTGAGCCTGTCATACTGAATTTTCATATGAACGGCATGAAGAAATCAATGATCAAGTTACATGGCATACTTAAGGGTGCCGAGGAGAGAAACAAGAAAATTTCTAATTATGTAATGATGGTTCAAAAGACTACAACCTTTAAGAAGAAGGGTAAGTCGGGAAAGGGTAAAGGCAAAGAAAAGACTCAAGATGAGATCGAGAGTCTCAAAACTAAGCTTAAGAAGCTTAAGCTGGGCCCTAAGCCTGACACAGAATGTTACTATTGTCATGAGACAGGGCATTGGAAGAGAAATTACAAGAAGTTCTTGGCAGAGATGAAAAAGAACAAAGGAAGTAAGACTTCCAGTTCAGGTATAAATGTTATATAAATTAATCTTGCCACTTCTCTGACCAGTTCTTGGGTATTTGATACCGGATCGGTTTCTCATATTTGCAATTCGATGCAAGGACTGAAAAGGAGTAGAAGTTTGGCAAGAGGAGATGTTGATCTTCGTGTGGGCAATGGAGCAAGAGTTGCTGCATTAGCTATTGACACTTTACCATTAGGTTTACCCTCAGGATTAGTTATGGAACTAAATAATTGTTATTATGTTCCAGCCTTAAGCAAAAATATTATTTCTGCTTCATGTTTAGGAGCAGAAGGTTATTAGTTCAGAATAAAGAACAATTGTTGTTCAATTTATTTTGAAGACATGCTTTATGGCTATGCTCCATTGGTGAATAGATTGTATGTTTTGACTCTTGAGGATGAGCCCATCTATAACATTAATGCTAAGAGACTTCGACCTGATAATATGAATCCCACTTATATTTGGTATTGTTGACTAGGTTATATAAATGAGAAGCGCATGATGAAACTCCATAAAGATGGTCTTCTAAACTCATTTGATTTCGAATCATTTGAAACATATGAATCTTGTTTACTTGGCAAGATGACAAAAGCACCTTTCACGACCAGAGGTGAGAGGGCGAGTGACTTGTTGACCCTTGTACATACGGATGTACGTTGACCAATGAGCACTTCAGCCAGAGGTGATTTTCAGTACTTCATAACTTTTACAGATGACTTTAGTAGATATGACTATATCTACTTAATGAGGCATAAGTTTGAATCATTTGAAAAGTTCAAAGAATTTCAGAATGAGGTACAAAATCAACTTGATCGTGGAGGAGAGTATTTGAGCCATGAGTTTGGTGATCATCTAAAGAAATGTGGAATTGTTCCACAACTTACTCCGTCGGGAACGCCTCAATGGAATAGGGTGTCGGAACGACAGAACCGAATATTGTTGGACATGGTTCAGTCAATGATGAGCCAATCTGATCTTCTATTGAAATTCTGGGGATACGCTCTAGAAACAACTACTTTCACTTTGAATAGGGTTACACAAAAAACTGTGGAAACGACACCATATGAGATATGGACCGGGAAGAGTCCTGGATTGTTTTTTCTCAGGATATAGGGTTGTGAGGCGTATATTAAACGTTTGACGTCTGACAAACTCACACCCAAGTCTAATAAGTGTTTCTTTGTGGGGTGTCCTAAGGAAACTAAAAGATGTTACTTTTATAATCGGGATGATAACAAAGTGTTTGTTGCCTGTAATAGTGTCTTCTTAGAGAAAGAGTTTCTTTCCAAAGGAGTCAGTGGGAGCAAAGTGCAACTCGAAGAAATTCGGGAACCATCTGAAAATGTTTCAACTCCTATTGAACCTCTAGAGGATGAATAAAATGTTGTTGAACCTATAGATGAAGCATCAGCCCCACGTAGATCGAAAAGGCCACGTCAACTGCCTATAAGGTATGGGCATGACGTATTATTGTAGAATAATGATGAGCCTAAAACTTATTCGAAAGCGATGGTGGACCCAGACTCTAAGTCATGGCTTGAAGCCATGAGATCCAAAATAAAGTCCATGCATGACAATCAAGTTTGGAACTTGGTTGATGCACTTGATGGTGTTACGACCATTGAGTGCAAGTGGATTTTTAAGGAAAAGATAGATATGGATGGAAATATTCACATTCATAAAGCACGACTGGTCATGAAGGGTTTCAGACAAATTCAATGTGTTGATTATGATGAAACCTTCTCGTCCATTGCTATGCTTAAGTCTATCCGGATCATTCTAGCTATTACTGTATATTTCGACTATGAGATATGGTAAATGAATATCAAAACAACTTTCCTAAATAGAAACCTAAGTTAGGATGTGTACATGACACAGCCTGAGGGTTTTGTTGATCCAAAGGAAGCTGAAAAGGTATGCAAGCTTAGTAAGCCCATCTATAAATTAAAGCAAGCATCTCGGAGTTGGAACATTCGTTTTGATGAAGTGGTCAAAGGGTTTGACTTCATCAAGATAGAAGAAGAACCTTGTGTTTACAAGAAGGTTAGTGGGAGCAAACTTGTGTTTCTGATATTGTATGTAGATGACATACTACTGGTCGGAAATAACATTCCTATGCTTGAATCTGTTAAAGCTTCATTGAGAAATAGTTTCTCTATGAAAGATTTAGGAGATGCAGCATATATTCTTGGTATAAGGATCTATAGATATAGATCTAAGAGGCTAATTGGATTAAGCTAGGATGTATACATTAACAAGATGTTGAAACGGTTCAACTTGCAAGATTCTAAGAAAGGTTTCTTGCCCATGTCACATAGTATTATTCTTAGCAAGATTCAGTGTTCTACGACCACTGATGAGTGAGACAAAATGAGTAGAATCTCATATGCTTCATCTATAGGATCTATCATGTATACCATGCTGTGTATACGACCAGATGTGTCGTATGCTCTAAGTGTTACGAGCAGATATCAGTCGGATCTAGGTCAAGGTTACTGGATAACAGTCAAGAATATCCTTAAGTACTTAAGAAGGACTAATGATGCATTCCTTGTATTTGGTGGTGAGGAAGAGCTGGTCGTAAATGGTTATACCGATACTAGCTTCCAAACCGATGCACCGATACAGACAGGGATGATTTTAGATCGTAGTCTAGGTTTGTGTTTTGTTTGAATGGAGGAGCAGTGAGCTAGAAAAGTTACAAGCAAGGAACCGTTGCTGATTCTACAACAGAGATTGAGTACATTGCTGCTTCGGAAGCTGCAAAAGAGGATGTATTGTGAGACCCCGAGGTATTTAGCTTGTAATGCTTAGTCTTCCATTAACTCTAGCATCACAAACAAAATATCTCGCGCCTCGAAAAACGTATACTTCCCAGAATTGCAGTATACACACCCTTTTACAAAACAATGCATCAATTCCATACAACACACAGAATCGAAGCAAAAGCTTTACACACAAAGACATACAGTATAGTTATTACAAAAGAGAGACCAACCGGCCAAGAAAAAGCTAAAGAGCTAAATGAACAACGGAAGCAAAATGCCATAAGATGGCTATGAACAAGAGCCAACCGGTTTGCCACACACCCACAAGGCAATCCGACCGGGCCGCCAAGCTAGTCGTGCACACAACAGCAAAACTCACAAAAGTTGACCCCTTGGGGATCAACCTCCTCTTCAACAATTAAGCAATGCAAATGAATATAAAAATGTACTCGCAAGACTTACGAGTAACAAACCTAGATATTACTACATGCAGGCTTTAATCAAAAGAGAGGGCTAAAGGTTCATTTTCAGCATAAAGTAAATTTTATTTACAATAAGTAATAGATTGAAAGCAGTTTTAACAATATGATTTTATTTGTTCAAATAACATCGAGACAATAAGTAATAACAATAAGACATCCTGGAAGTGACTAACCCAATAGCCACCATAACAATAGCACGAATTACCCATTCGTACCACCCACATCAAGTTTTAATGAAAAGTTATAGTCTAGTTCTTGCACGACCTTACCAAGCATGTCCATAACCTAGGACGAGGATATTTGAATAGATCAAACTCTGCAGGGGTGTACCAATGTACCCACACTTCAAACCACCTTTTTGTCAAGCTATTAAGCACACTTCCTTTGGTATGCCGGCACAGCTAAGTCCTACGAGACATTTCCAGTGGATTGTACTAATTAAGAGCCGCCCATATGGGGGTTGACCCTTAGTGAACCGCCGTTACGGGCTCCCGACTCCCACTAATGACCCATACGAAGAGTAGGATGCACCAGCCCAGGCTAAGAAACTACGGGTGCTCCCTTCCCCTTTCCCAACAACGAATATTTTTCTCCTACAACTACCACCGGCGACTCATTAATTAATACCTCCCAAAGTACTAAGTCAAGAGAGGTCCCATATTCCTCTAGTGTGGCTAGCACGCAAATATCGCTTGGCTCAGTGACACAAGTAACTCGGTCCTTGATGACCCGAGCACCATTCCATTCATACCCAAAAGATCACACCATCACACCAATGTGCCCAAGTCTAAAACATTTTATTTTCAGTTTTAGATTTCACAAATAAACAAGGCACAAGGTGCTAAACATAAGTAATAATAAGTTTTGTGTGATCAAGGTCATCGACTAGGTCGACAAACGCCCAATTCTACTGATAACTAAGCATTGCTAAGCATCATATCGTAAAGACAATAAAAGAGCATAAATCATTCACCGGGCTCTAATTCACCAGTGAGGATATTAACTTAGGTTTGTGGCAGGGGTGGATAATTTTAAGGAAACAATGCATTAGGATTAGCTACCTCTAATAGACAAAATTCATTTTAACACAAAGAAGCATGCATACATATTTTTTGCAAACAAAATATTAGACTTTAAAAGTAATGGGATCAATATGATCAAATGAATGCTACATCTGCTTGCCTTACTGGAGATCACTTGATTGCTGCAAAGGATCACTCTCGTATTCAACAATTTCTTCAGAACCTATCGCAAGAACGAGAAAATCCAATAAGAACGACGAACACCGAAAAATTACTCAAAATCCAAAGTCATCCAAAATCCATGAAATTTACACAGCAGGAAGAGCATGATTTTAAATGAATTTAGCAACAAGAACAAATCAATTTGGATTAAGCATGCAAAAGTTATAGCCTAAACAATTTCAATCTGCTGGAAAAATCCAATTTAAATAGCTTTCTGTTACTAATCATTGCATAAATTTCTAGAAGGTTGGTGAACCTAAAATTTTTATGGTAGACAGATAATGACATTCTAAGAACATCAAAATTAGGTTTATTGTATTTCGAGTTAAAATAAATTTATCATGATTTTCCTAAGTTATGACACTAGTGCATAATTAATTTCAGAGGCAAAGACAATATTAAAACCTATTCTACATTAAATCATATTAATAAAGGACTCTAACACATTTTAGTTTACTAAATTTGGAGTTACAGGGAATTACTTTTGCATTTTTCAAGTTAACTGAATTTTTAGGGCAATAATTAAAGTTAAACCTAAATAAATCCACTAACATATTTTTCTGGGACAGAACCAAGTTACAACCATTTTTAGATTAAAGCTTAGTTCAAATCAGAACTAACAAAATTTGAATCAACCAAAAAGGGTTTAAAATGAATTAGTTATGAAATTTTGAAGTTTAATACAATTTTCAGTTTACAATTAAAAGCTTACCGGAAATTTTATTACACAACTCAACATGGAAAAGCATGGGCCGTTGAGATCAAATCCAATGACCCACGCGAATTGAGCACAACACGCGCTCGAGGCCCAATAGTGGCCACCGTTGGATTAGATCCAACGGTCCACAAGAGATGGAACATTCGGACTTCCCGAGTGCTTCAAGAAATCTGGGATGTGGATCTAAAAAGGAACGGCTCAGATCAAGGTCGCATCTGGAGGTCCGAAGGTTCACGAGATCTGAGCCGCAGATCAAGAAATGAACGGTAAAAGGGGATTGGAACGTTAGAACTCCGAACGCGCCGAGGAGGTCTAGACCGTTGGTGATGGAGGCGGGGTGCCCGATCTTTCGATGAGATTAATAACTATCGATTTTGGTGGAGGTGACTCTCGCGATTCGACTACAACCGTACGACGACGCTTGCGCCTTAGCAATCGTTGAACCAACTCCGAGATGTTATTGACCGTGAAAGAAGCGCGATCAACCTGAACACGAGGTTCAATTCCTACGAGCAATCGAAGAACTAGCAAGAATAAAATATAAGAAATCTGATATTGCAAATAAGAATGCAGCGTAGATGATATTGAAAATCAAAGGTGGGATCCCGAAGGCTGTCTTGATAGGTGGTCGTCCGACACAACTGAAGAATAGAAGTTTGCACAATGGCTAAACCTAAACTCAACAAAATTCGAGTTCTAGGCAGGGAGGAGGCGGCTCCTATATGGAAAGACGACCAGGGGTGGCGGCCAGGGAGGTGGGCGCACCCCTAGGGTTACAAGGCCCATGGGCCCAAGAGGAGTTGGCGCAGCACCCTTTTTGACTTGGGCAAAAAAACAGATGTGGATTGTTTTGTTTATTGTGGCCGGCTCGGCTAGAATTTGAAGCTGAAGTTAGATCCATTGGAAAGTAGACTTCATAAGCTTTCAATTAAGTCCAAGAACGTCCCAAACGGAGTCCGTATGAAAAAGTTACGACCGTTTGAACTTAGTGCAGTCGCAGCAGTTCGAACTCGAATCCAGAACGAGCCCAACTAGAATTCTTGCTTGGCTCGGACCCAAAGTGATGTGATGACCTCCATTATACCTTCTATGCTTGTCCATGACTCCACATACCTCTCCTTGGTCATTTCCTATGTTCCTAAGCACAATTAAATCACTTGCATTAGGTAGCGATCTATTTTGAGTAATATATAAACCTATGAACGAATTTACCTAGTTGTTAAGTTGGCGAGCACGAGCTCGAGTAATTGGTACTTCTAACACTGATTGTGGATCAGTTGTGTGTGTAGGCGCGGTTTTATCTAAGTTAGGGTTGTCCTCATCAGTTGGATTTAGATCCGACAGCCTAGATCTACTCGGGGAGGTCCTAAAGGTTAGATCTACAAGAGGAGGTCCTGGACGGCTCAGATCTCTAAGGGAAGATCCTGAATAGTCAAGATCTACCTAGAGGAGGTCATGACAATAAGATCTAAAAGAGAGGAGGTCTTGGACGGCTCGGATCTCTACGGGGAGGTCCTGAACGGTCAAGATCTACCCAAAGGAGGTCCTGGACGTTATCTTTGCAAAAGTCCAAGGGGTGGTCTTTTACAAAGAGGACCCCGAGAGTGGTCTTGAGGGTTGTCTTTGCAAAAGATCTGGGTGGTCTGAGGGTGATTTTAGGGGTGGTCTTTGTAAAAAGACCAGGGGGTGGTCGTGGCTTACGACAACGGACAAAATACGTCCGGCACAATTTGCCTGGTGGCTTGCCGGCACTACGTGCCACGGTGGAGCAACCTAAAGACCAAAACGAGTGTGCAATAGCATTGTGCAACTCACTGAGGTGATCTCAACGGCGGAGCTAACCTAAAACGGTGGCGGCGGAAAATGGTGGTGGTGTAAGGCACAGTCAAAACGACAAAAGCGAAAAAGCTCTGCAATGTCCAAGAGAGCGGGTGCCATAGCTTCTAGGGGCTATCAAGGAGTTACCTCAGCACAAAAGAGGTTCAAAGGTGGCCGAAGGAGTTCTGGCGACGGAGACCAGTACCGGCGACAAGGAAGACGACGCAGAGATGAAGGTCTGAGCAAAAGGAAGGTGAACAAAAGTAAGGTTAGCTTCAAAAGACCTCCTAGAAGGTCCATGAACAAATATTTGAGGAACTGAGATCCTTACCGGAGTTGAGGACGAAGGGGGTGATTTCGGCCGAAGAGATCCAAAACACAAATTCAGGCAGCTCCTGTGAAAGAAACCCAAAATTGAGTTAGGGGATTTGATGAAGATGATGAGAGGAACAAGGCGTCGCAAAAAGATCTGGAATGGAACCACTGGAGCACCGTCGACGATAGGGAGCTTGAGCGGCCGACAATGGCGGATTTAGGGCTCTCAGTGATTTGAGCAAAATTACACAGAGAGGGAGCTAGAGTTTGCAAGGTGATGTTGAAAGAGAGCTAAGGAGGAGCTCGGGGGCCTTTGCCGGAGGGCAAAGGAATGGAGCAAAGCAAAGCTCCACGGTGAACTTTGCTTATGGCACTACCATGGACAAGCTGAGCGACGGGAGCAGTTGAAGACCAAGACTTTGGAGGAGAAGGTCTGACCCGCATTAAATGATCATCGCAAAGAGCCGTTTAAAGGACTCAAGGAAGTGACAAGGCACTGCTACCCACGCCATGGCTCTCTCGCACGCACGCGCGTGACCGAGGAAGGAGACGAGCATGTTCAAAGGGGCCCCACCAGTCAGTGACACAAAACCAAAGTGGTCCGAGCCAAAACTAGCGAGTGGGTTAGGTTGAGTCAAAAGCCCGAGCCAAAACTCTTGACTGTTGGATTTGAAATGGGTGACTAAGATCGATTGGGCCATTCGGAGGTCCAAACGGCACAACCAATCTGGAGCGTCCGATTAAGATCCAAGGGTTTAGATTGAAAGAAACAATAGGGTGGTCCGAACGTTCCAAACGAACGTGGATGGCCCGATGGAAATCCAACGGCTAACAAGGGTTGCGCGTTTTTGAATGGGCCCGAGTGCAATTAGCTGGTTGGGCTCAACCAAGACAAGGGTTTGTGCTCGAGTCTGACTTGAACCCAAATAGGACTTTGACTTAGGGTTTGAAATAAGCTGAAACTTGGAAGATTTTTTAGAGGTAACAAACTAACTCCAAAATTTTTGAAATTTTTACAGGAGCTTGCTGACTCTAGGATTGATCTTGTGTAAAATTTTAGAGGTTTTTATGCACATCATTGTCCTCCAGAAATTCCTCAAGGTTCTAAGTTAGGGTTCGACCAAAGTCAAACTGGTTTGACTGACTTCTTAAAATATTCAAACAATTCCTAAAAAATTATGAAATTTTTCAGAGGAGTCACACAACATCCCTAGAACCAAGAAACAATATTTTCAGTGGATGATCACATGATTTGACAAGGATTGAAAAAGAAGGGTCATGACTTTAGTCAATTGGAAGATTGAAGTTTTTGATTTCCATAATTCTTGAACAAGAATAACAAAAAAGTTCAAAAACAACAAGATACAAGAAAAGTTTTAATTTCTACACCTTTTCTTACATTTGAAACACAAACCCAGACTTAGGTTGTTACACGTATGGATAAGGAAGTTCATTAATGAACTGGGTGTGGTTTCGAGTGCTTCCAATCTAGTATATCTCTATTGTGATAATAGTGGAGTCATTGCACAAGCTAAGGAGCCTAGATCGCAACAAAAATCCAAGCATATACTTCGACGATATCACATTATTTGTGAGATCGTAGAAAGAGGTGATGTGAAGATATGCAAAGTGCACATGGATTTGAATATTGCTGATCCATTGACAAAGCCTCTCCCACAACCTAACCATGAGGCGCACACAAGAGCTATGGGTATTTGATACCTATATGATTGACTCTAATGCAAGTGGAAGACTATTGGTGATATGCCCTAGAGGCAATCATAGAGATGATTGTATCATGTCCACGTTTATGAGTTATTGAATAAATGTTATTCTGTTCCTTGAATGAATCATTGGTTATAAAAATTAACAAGTATGTGACTTGTTGGTAAAGCTCTTTAACTTATATGATGTCGTTCTAAATGGTATCCCTGGTCGGAACACTAGTGACCCTACAATCAGCACATGTATTGATTTATGACCATGTTTTACCGGTCATAGATATAGGGATATCGAATCAATAATGTGAACACATGTTAGAGAATATGGGGTTGGATAGACTCACCTTGAGACACTATTGAGATTGTTATGATTCTATGTGTCATTAGTTGGTCTCAAGCAATGATGATGTATAATCCTTAGACCTGAGATCAGCATGGTTCCCTACATATGTAATAGCACTCTTAGAGGTTGACAAACGCTACTCGTAACTAGTAGTTATAAAGGTAGCTTTCGGGTATGCTATGAAACATACGGAGGATGTGACTGATCAAATATGTGATTTGCCCCTCCTAACATAACGGAAGAGATATCTCTGGGCCTCTCGAAGTGGGCGGATAAAGAAAGTGCATGACTATGCTACTCGTGGTCGAAGATTTCGACCACATAAGGTTAACCAATACTCGATTGAGAAAGTATTGAATAGTCCATGGATGACACATATCTCACCTGGAGTTCAAACCAGATATCGTGAGGCAAAAGGAGAAAACACGAGTAGGTCATTTAGTTCGATCAGTTACAAACTAGTCGTATGGAGATACGAGCTGATTGTAGACTGGTCGAACGTAATCACAGAGTGGTCGAAACATGGTCGTAAGGAATTACGAACTGGTCAAGACTAAATATGAACTGATCATACACAGTTTTAGACTGGTCGTACTTAAGTACTAGCTGGTTGTAAGGAGTTACGAACTGGTCGTACTTAAATACGGACTGGTCGTGATGAGATACGAGCTGGTCGTAAGTGATGAGGACCTAGTCGTAGATCATATGGCATTAAGGTTCGTCCGATATAATTTTTGTGTATTCGGGAATCGTTATATCCTGCTTGGGACCACTACGACTCGTGTTCGGAAAAGGGTTGCATTTGAGGACGATCCACTATCTTCACAAGGAACTTCAAATGTTGCTGGAGGAGACGATCAACTCACGAGGGCGCTAGATGATCGACTACGACCACTACATTGACGTGCTCTTCGTTGGACCAGACTGCTCCGACTCTTCTTCTGTTGTACTGCGTGTCTGGTGGTAACGATCTGTGATCATCTACTTGCTTGGCATCCTAGTTTATGTGATAGAATTTTTAAATTGTCGCTATCGTAGTCTACCCGTATCCCTTCAGATTACTCCTGCATTGCTTGTCTAAAGTGAGAGTTATAGTAGTATATAATGCATGTTAGGTATATACGTAGCACCATCAGGTTAATCCTTTTACACGAAGCAAGGACGGACGTATAAGTGTGGTGCTATGTGTGAGCGGGTCTGCATTACGGTGGGATGAGCATTGAGCGGATTTTGACCAAGAGCGTTAAAACCATTTTACACGAAGCGATGATGAAAGTGTAAGTAGTGTGCTATGCATGTGTCAGTGAGTGGGCTAGGCTTTGAGCAGATTTTAGACCAAGGTGTTACAGATGGTATTAGAGCATCAACCTTCGTTGCACGAGTGCATATGCTTGTGGGCCCGTGGAAGGCACACAACACATATGTGTACCGAGTGGTGGTTCTGGACATTTGTTGTGTATAAAGTGTGTTGCTGAGGGTGTCAGCCCTTAAGGGGTGTGAATGTAATACTCCGACCTAAGTGGAGTTGCATGGTGGGATTAGTCCCACATTGCTTTCTAAAGTGAGTTATAGTAGCATACAATGTTTGTTGGGTCGAAACATAACACCACTGTCGGTGTTTTAGAATCGATCTTACGTAAAGATTGTTTAATTCGGGGGGTCTCCACAATTGATCACATAGACAGAAAAGACAAGGGGATTTTTATACAGGTTCAGGCCTTCTTCGGAGAGAATAACAACCATACTCCTGTGTGTATTGTATTGGATATGCTTGTTACAATCAAGGTAAAGTCTAATACTTGTGTTCCTGATTGTCTTTCTCTGATTGTCTATGTCAATCGGTCGCCCTTGTTCTCTCTGACTAAATCCATTTTATAGTGCGCGGAGAGGCTGTTGTTCTGGGTCAAGAGGCGCCTCATTATTTCGTATAATGGACATAATAATGGTAGTAATCACCGGAGTAGTAACCTCCCCACGTCGCCTGGCAGTTACCTGTCAGAGATAATGGCGTGTTACGTGCAGTTACTCCTGAGAATAACAGTGTATATTGACTGCTTAGATCTCGTAATCAATTGAGCTTACAGAAGAGTGGACCCGATTAATTATGGGGTGGTCGTAATTGAGCTGGTCGTAGAAGGACTTGCGACCAAGAGATAGTCGTAGAAAAGCTTACGACTGGGTACTGGTCATAGAAGGACTTACAACCAGAGGTGATCATAGAAGAACTTATGATCACAAGGTAGTCGTAGAAGAACTTACAACTATGGGGGTGGTTGTAAAAGAACTTTTGACCACCTGGTTGGCTTCTCCCTTAAGACTATAAGGGGTATACTTAATAGCCGTATGACGTCATATTTACCCATAATATTAATTACAAATAAATAGTAAAATGAAGATTATTATATCCTCATCATCCGAGTTAACCCTTTTACACGAAGCAAGGACGAAAGCGTAAGTGGGGTGCTATGCATGCGTGTGCTCACCCAACAGTGAGCTGGGCTTTGAGCGGATTTTGGGCAAGGGTGTTACATCTAATTAACTACGCTGCACCTAGTACATAACCAAGGTGACACGTCACAGAGTCCATGTCAACAAAGGAAACATCCGGTGAGCGAGAGGGGGAAAGGCACAAGGACCTGTAAGGGGTAAATCAAACTTTGACTCACTTCTGGGGGTAGTTGCAATTTTCTCTAACTAATTTAATAGCTACCATGTGGTGGTGGTAGGAATTTTTATCTACCGATGATCCTACTACTTAAGTGTATTCTCTACCGGACTTCCCAAGTTTATCATAAAAACTATCTGAAATTAATCGAAATAGAAACCATAGAAAGTGAATCGATTGTTGTTATGCAAATTGTTTCAATTTTTTTTGTTGGAGTGCAATTTTTCAACAAGTACTTGTAGCTACGAGCACTATCGTGGCCATTCATTTTGCTCCAAGATTCATGTGCCTCCCTTCACTCTTTCTTTCTCATGGCCGACTCCCTTCACTTACTCTCTCTCGGCTGATGAGCCATGCTGCCTCCTCCTCTAGCCGCCTCGCTGCTAGCCGTGCTGCCTCCTCCTCTTCAAGAAACCGCACCACCACCTCCTTGCCAGTCGTGAAACAACATTATTGCGATCAGTGGTAGAGCTAGGAATTCAGCATTGGGGGTGCACACACAAAGCAATGTCTCGTACAATTAGTTCAAACTACACATCACCAAGCGGTTTCTGTACTTTTCTTCGTAAAATTCATCATTTGAAAATATTTTTATTCTGAGAAGCACACTGTGTAGTAGTCTACTAGCATATTCTCACTTTCCATCACTATAGTAATCAATTTGAAAAATAACTTGCATAACATCTAAATGTGAGGAAAAAATGGAATGTGCAGTGCACTGATTTAGTATTGCAATTACATTTCACTATTAAATCCTAAATCAATAGAAGAGAGGGAGAAAGGATGTGACTTGTGAGGATCCCTCCCTGTAACTTACCACCATGTGCATCTGCAAAACCTCTGGCCTTAGCTACTCTGTCCTATTTCAATCTAATGCAATAGCTAATCTCTAGTAGATTGTCCAAATTTTAGGGGTGCCGGTGCACACCCAGCACCCCAGCTAGATCTGCCCCAGCTGCGATGCCGTGAGCCACGCCGCCTCTTCCTCAACCTTAGATAGTCAGGATAGCTACAAGTGCTGGTAGTATTGTATTTTTGTTTTTTCTGTCATGCAAATGAGTTGTACAAATAGATGGGGTCATGAGGCTGGGGTGGGGAGCATGTTTTCCTTGGGAAAATTTGCTCAATGGCATTCCAATAGTGCATACTTAGATGGATAACACTTCATTCATACCTGACTGCATTATAACACTATGAAGATGTGGTTTGTTGTGAAATAACACTCCCGTCACATTTTCCATCTCTGACATCTGTTAGCCCTATCAAAAGACCAAATTGCCCCTCTAGAATTATTGTCTCGTCACCGTCGCCTAGGGATGGGAAATGGTAAAGGATAATCTGTTTTATCTGATGTTCGTATCTGAGAAAATGCAAATGTGGTAAGTAAAATCCACATTCAAATGGAAAATGGATCTGAATCCGGATACTATCCATTTTGTTTTCTCGAATCCGAATCCGAATGTGGTATGAGAAATAATATCGAATACGAATGCGAATACGGATAGTATCTGTATTCGCAAAATAGTGCCAGCCACTCGGACTCAACCCAAGTGCCAAGCCCAATGCCAGCTGGCAGCACGCACGCAGCAGCCCAGTCAGTCACCGATGCCAAGCGGCCCAAGCCCAAGCACGTACACCCTGAACCAAGCCAACCCTCTTTGGCTCTCTCTACCCTAACATGCTTTTGCATGTGTCCTCATTCCTCAACCCTCAAGCCAGCCGCCACACCAGAGGGCAGCAGCAGCCAGCAGATCCCCATTCACATCCCCATGGCGGTGAGCAGCGACCCGGCGTCCACGGCGGTGAGCCAACGAGCCAGTGAGCCAGCGTTCACGGTGGCGTCCTCACGCAAAGGTTAGCTGCCCTGCCCTGCCCATGATCATGAGTAATTTCTCTGGACGACCGATCAGCGGTGCTGCTCTTATGCCATGCCCAAATTTTTCATTGCTAGGGGCTAGGGCCTAGGGCGGTGGTGACTGCCGAGTGTCGAATGGGCGAGACTGAGACGAGCTAGATGGCGTATCCTTCCTCTTTGACCTCTCAGCAAGTGAAGCAAATCCGTTGCTATGGTTTCAAGCAAAGACAAGAAAAAACAGGTAAGAATGTAAGATACATGAATGAATGACAGAACGAATGATACAAGTTATATAATTCTAGGTCTAGAAATTCACTTTAGGACATTTACATGGAGTCGTGTTAAAATGAATGATGGACTGATGGTATCTTAGAATTTTTTTTAACGAGAGCCTTGAAGCTGTAGCCTCTATGGCTCATGCATTGACGGCTCTAAACCTAGTACCTTCCTGTTGAGTTGGATATTCAGATCCTCCCTCACCAATCCATGCATGAAGTTGCCAACTTGCCATAGTTCACCTGGACAGTCAGTCAAGACAACATATTAATTAAACATAGGTCCCTGCAACGACTAAATTAGAAACCCAATAATTATAATTAGGGATATAAGGCTGATGGTATCTTAGAATTTTTTTTCATTTTAACATGATCAAGCAAGAAACTCATTTCCTTGAGATACATGAATGGACTACATGAGCCTAAATTTGTTTTTTTCTTGTAGATTACAATGGCATCTGCAATTGGAAGCGAACCAAGTGGTAGTGCCAATGTGATTGCCAGTAGGCAGTAGTAGTGGCAGTGCTACCGTGGATGGGAAGGTTCAACGTATTGTTAGTGAGAATGTTGTACCAGAGAGTGGTGCTGGTACAGGTACTTCAACAAGAGAAGCCGTGGCTATGAAAATCAAGGGACCAAAGGAAAAGAAGTTAACATCGAAAGTTTGGAAACATTTCACGCTAAGTTTTGTTGATGTGAAGGAGGGGGACAAGGTTGTCAAGAGAAAGATGGTACTAGGTGGAATTCAACCTACTTAATGCTAGCAGATGCCCTTCACTATAAAAAAAAGTTTTCCAAAGGCTTGTATTGTTGTATCCAGAGAAGTATAGTTGTCATGCTCCTTCTAGAGAAGATTGGGAAAAGGCAAGTGTATTGTGCATGTACTTGAAGATCTTTCTTAATATTACTAAGCTTCTCTCAGGCTCTTACTACCCAACTGCAAACTTGTTCTTTGTTGAATTTAGTGATATTAACATCCAACTTATTGAGTGGACTAAAGGCAATTATGGCTTTATTGCTCCTATGGCAAAAGCTATGCAAGATAAATTTAATAAGTACTGGAAGATGAGCAATGTTGTTCTAGCAGTTGCATGCTTCTTAGATCCTCGCTACAAGATGAAGGTGGTTGAATTTTACTATAAATCGATATCTAACAACTCTGGAATTAAGGAGATTGATGAATTTAGGAAGGTTGTTAAGGAGCTATTTGATTCTTATGCATCCCTTTACACTGATCATGCAAGTAGCACTATGCATCCTCCATGTAGAACTCGCCAACATGTGGATCCCGAGGATGAACCGAAAAGGTGAAAACTAGATGCTTTTCTAAATGATATCTGTGAAGTAGGCCAAGAGCAGCCTGACTTGGATAAATATTGCAATGAGCCATTGTTGAGATGGTCTGAAGGTGAATACTTTGATATTTTTTCATGGTGGAAGACCCAGGGTGTGAAGTATCCTACCCTTGCTCATCTTGCAAGAGATGTTTTGGCTATTCCTGCATCAATAGTTGCATCAGAATTTGCCTTTAGTGCTGGAGGAAGAGTTATTGACAAATATCGTAGTCGTTTCAACCCTGAAGTTGTTGAGGCCCTTATTTGCACCAAGGATTGGATAAGAGCATCTAGAAAAGGTAAACAAACAAAAATATGCAAAAGATGTACTTCTACTGTTCTTCATTATGTATTATGTGTTTGGCTGAACCAGTACTAATTTACTTTTGTCCATTTATTTCAGATCAAAGTGATGTAGCTTCAATTCTGGAAGATTTAGCCGTTTTAGAAATAAATAACAAAGTTATATACCTTCATTATTAACTTATTATGTTGCAGGTGCATGCAGTGCTACAGGGGATTGCAATGCCATGGTGGTTGTGAAAGGAAATTAGAGCTCGCCATGCTGCTTCGAAATGTGTTTGATTTTGTGAGATGAAGTGCAAGTGCTTGGCACTTAACCTATTAATCATATCTTATTCCTATATGTAATCGTATCATATTTTGTTTGGGACTAGGGACTAGGAGGATATATATGCTGTCAGTCAGTCAGTCTGTGGAATGTTTTCATGGCATTGTGGACTGGAATGGTGTTCAAACTTGGAACAGAGTACTACTAGTAGTAGTAGGGCTACAAACTGATGGATGCATGTTGTGTTGATATATGCTTTATTGATATATGCATGTTGTATTGAACTATTGATGGATGCATGTTCAAAATGAATATTCAGATCAGTGTTGATATATTCTGTATTGGTATATGCATGCTGTATTGAATTATTGATGGATGCATGTTCAGAATGAATCTTCAGAATGGCACAGTGGGCAGTGGCACTGGTTGGCACTGCCTTGAGTGCCTTCGGCCTTCCCAGGCATGCAGAGATGCAGATGCTGGCATGCTACTGTGCCGCAGTGCCTGGGCGCCTGACTGGAGTGGCTGTCGGTTAGTGCGGTAGTGCCACACTGCTACTGCGGCACTGCCTACTGTACTGTGAGAGTGTTAGTGTTTCGAGATTCTTTATTGTAGACGTGTTACATAAATTTGTTCTACTAAGATTTATCGTAAAAGTTATAGAATATTCGCATTCGACCGAATTGAGTACATATTCGATTCGAATTCGTATTTGTTATAGCATTTGATTCATATTCATATTCGAGAATATTTGAATTCGTATTCATATTCGTTTTAAAAATATGAATTCGTATTCGTATTCGAGACTATTCGATTCGTATTCGATCCGTTTCCACTCCTATCATCGCCACCACTCGCACTGAAGGTTGGGACACGACCACTGTAGCTCGCCTAAGCTCAGGGCACTGCCACTGTCGTGCAATTGAAGTCGCCGCCGCCGCCGCCGTTTGTGCCAGAGGACGAGACGCGGCTACCGTTGTTGCTCATCGAAGCAGTCGCATCCACGCACATCCCCGCAGTCGTTGGGATCCAATTGGTTTATCCAATCGAATCAAATGGCATGCCGACAGGGTAGTGGCGGATGGGGAGGAGATCGGATGGGGTGGGCACTGCGAAACATGATGTACTTGTATATGAGCGCATGTTGCTCCAACTCCACTCACTACGGCGCCGTGAAATCCACCACCCGCTGGTCGCTAGCTGCTGCTACTGGTGGTACCCTCCCATCCCCATCACCGCCATTGTGGACAACGAGCTCAGCACCAAATGGTACTAGCGAATCAGCCATACACTTCTTATTTCCTTGCTAATTAGCCCAAGAACGTAGAGAGAGAGAGAGTGAGTGATTAGGGAGGCAAGGAGGAGGTCACGTGGGGTTATCATATATATTATTATATGTGTGTGGAATTACTAGACTTAAATCGCAGGATGCATACCTATGCATATGCAGGAATTGACGAAAAAGTGATGGTAATATTATTTGGCAGCAAACTAGATATTTAGTGGTATAATGCAGTCAAGTACGAACGTAGTGTTATCCATCTATATAAATACGTATGTTTAGGATGCTATCGAGCAAATTTTCCATTCTTCTGCGGTTGCCTAAACATAAACAAGGAGGACCAAGTCAAACGTTGCGATCCCCAAAGACGGAGCGTCGTGGCATCAACCAAGTGCTTCCCTCCTCTCCTTTTCCCTCCCTAATCTCTCTCTCCTCCCCGCCGCATTTCTCTCACAGACCTCTCTCCTTCCTTCCCTCTGCAACATACACCTCTCCCTCCCCCCTCTCTCCAAGCTCCATTTTGATCCCTCATACTGCACAAGAAGCTTTGAAGTTTGGAGCATATACAGATGGTAAGCTCTCTCTCTCTCTCTCTCTCTCTCTCTCATTGATTAATTCCTGATCAATTAATGTGAGATGATTGTACATGCATGCATGTAGGCGAACTCTGCGTCTGGGCTGGCGGTGAACGACGAGTGCAAGATCAAGTTCCTGGACCTCAAGGCGCGGCGGAGCTTCCGGTTCATCGTGTTCAGGATCGACGAGAAGGCGATGGAGATCAAGGTGGAGCGCCTCGGGGAGACCAGCGAGGGCTACGACGACTTCGCCGCCAGCCTCCCCGCCGACGAGTGCCGCTACGCCGTCTACGACCTTGACTTCGTCACCGACGAGAACTGCCAGAAGAGCAAGATCTTCTTCTTCTCCTGGTACTAAATACGCTCATTTGCTAGGATTAGAATCGCTGCATGCACAATCTATATATATGTGATCGTGAGATTCATACACCTCAAATTGTTATTGTGATCGTGCTTTCCTCCATTGCGAGATACATACACCTCCATGAATGGCAAGATGGTACTAAATAATTAAATGTCCCTTAATTCTACACCTAATGGCAAGTTGGCAACTCTCTCTATACATAGGTCTCCTGACATAGCAAGAACAAGGAGTAAGATGCTGTACGCGAGCTCCAAGGACAGGTTCAGGAGGGAGATGGACGGCATCCAATGCGAGATCCAGGCCACCGATCCCAGCGAGATGAGCCTCGACATCGTAAAAGGCCGAGCCGGACACTGATCGATCAACAGCAAGAATTATCAGCTTCAGTTCGCAACATATATAATTTGGGATTTCTGTCGCCGAAATTTACCGTTTTGGCTACAACTTTTTCGTTCCATATTATATTTAATTTGGGATAAGTTGTTCAGACATTAATGGCAAATACTGTTAGTTCGTACGTGATGATTCCTTAATTGTTTCATGTTTATTTTTCTCCTTCTCGTTCAATTTTTTTTGTAAGATGTATGTATGCAATCTGTTGGCCATAAGAATGCATTTTGTTCATGTAATATAGAAACTGTAAAACCAATGGGTCGCACTTCTTTACTCGTTTCAGAAACAGTAAGATCTCTTCTTCTCTGTGAAGAATTTTGTAGTGATACGTGTAAACATTTATACTTGCTGTGCGCACGTATTGTGTATGATTATGCACATGCAGGCAGGACATTGCCTTGCTTCCAAAAAGACCAACGCGACAGAACCAAAAGACTATGGTAAGGACTAGCGCTCGGACGTCCGATAAAAGCCAAACCATCGGACGCTCCGATACAATATTTCATCACAAGGTGTACAACAAATGAGATTTTCAGGTGAAATAAATAGGTTACAACTTGAAGAAAATACTGAAAAAAACATTAGTGTCTTAAGAAAAATGAAATAGATTTAGAGGTCATGTGCAGCATACAATATATCTACGATTTTCAACACAGAACTTGTTCAAAAATTTTGATTTTTCATCGTTGCAACAATAAAAAAAAATTTTGGCAATATTTCGCAATCATTATGCATTCACAAGAAAATTGAAACAAGAGAGTATAGAAAAGTGCTGCAACACTTGGCGTTAACAACCACCACATTTTAGGAGAACATGCAACATACATTTTAGCATAATAAATGCAACATTTCAAAGAATTGTTTATGCAACAATCAAAACAAGTAAATGCAACACATCATAATACCTATTGCAACAACGTGAATGACCTATTACAACATTCGGGCCTCCAAATTTGGTGCCATGGATAACATTGTTTTTGGGATTACCTCTACTCGTCGACATGGGTCCAAGCGAGAGCGTCAGCGTGGACATGAGAGAAGACTTGCTGGCTAAGGAGGATGCGTTGGTGGAGCCACCCACGATGTTATCGGTGTTTGAGGGGAAAGAAGTTGCCAAAAGGTTAGAAAAGAGGACTCGGCTATCATTCCAAGAGCTCACAAACAAAGGATTTGGAAATGCCTCCAACTACATCACTGGAACACATCGTCGTTCTCAGCCATCCATCCCAGCCACTCCACTTCCTCCTCTCTCCCAAATCAAAACCCCTCAATCACGCGTACCTGTCAAAATTGAGTGGGTGTTTATGTAGACTGAGGTACGAGGAATCCAAAATTATACATGCATGGCTGATTTTTTTTATATTTGATCGGTGTATTTTAGGAAAAGGGATTTGAGGAATGAAGTGATGGGAGGGAGAACAAATGAGCACGGGGAAGAGATAACATGTGAAGTGGAGTTGGGTGGTGTCAGTTAGGTGCAGGAGCCTGGAGAGAGAAGTAGAGATGGAGGCGTGGGGGATTAGATGGTAACAGAAGAGTAAGCATAAACACAGTAGAGTGAACGACACCATCCGAAATTTCACGAGGAAATCGTACGTCCTCACGTAAGCATTATCCAAAGACCATAGACCCATAAGCCTTCTACATGGAGTGATCAAGATCTTCACGAAGCTAATGGCTAATAGGCTGGCACCCCCACATGAATGACCTCGTTTCGCCATGCCAGATTCCATTTATTAAGGGCTGAGCGATCCATGACAACAACTTCGTCTATGTACAAGGACTTTCCAAGCAATTAAGAAGCAAGAAGAAGTCTGCTCTCCCAATCAAACTGGATATCACCAAGGCCTTTGACAGTGTGTCCTATCACTGGCAGTACATATTGAAATTATCCTCGGCAAGGAGTTTCGCAGAGAGACACGAGATTTAAAGGAAAACCCTCTCAATGCGAGAGGGAAAACCACGGGCCACGTTGGCCCTAATTCGACTAGGATCCGCGACGGCCTCCGCTACGCTCCGTTATTGGTTGTCTATACTATTTGCCTCATCCTCCACCAAGGTGATCGTGAATTCCTCGCTTACAAATGCTTTCAATAACTGTCGTGGGCTTCACCAGGGAGATCCATTGTCCTCTCTGTTGTTCGTCTTAGCAATGGACACACTGCACCTCATTGTCCAAAAGGCAATTTCTTACAACATCCTAAGCTCCCCTCTTGGACAGCAGAAGTTCCCCACTGTCCCTCTACGTAGATAGATGACATCGTGTGGTTTGCAAATCCTATTAGCGAAGAACCGTCAGCAATCAGAAAGATTATGGATTTCTTTGGCGAAGTGACCAGGCTGCGCACAAACGTCACTAAGAGCTCAGTAACACCTATTTGCTACGAAGTTGGACCTAGATGCGATCTTGCATGAGTTTCCCTGTTCAATCAAGTCCTTTCCTTGCTGGTACTTAGGACTACCCTTGTCGGACAGGAAGCTGACAAGAATAGATAACCAGCCGCTGATTGACAATTTTGCAAAGCATCTGAGTGGATGTGTAGAAGAATAGAATTGTAATGGATGATTGTATTGAGACTTGAGAGCGATTTATATAGAGTACAAGGTTTGGAGGGCAAGAAATCTCTTCTAGAGATAAGGCAGGCAGGGATTACAAATCATAAACTACTAAATATAGAGATATGGCAATATACTCTAACATCCCCCCGCAGTCATAGCGGTAGCGTTGCGGACAGCAGGAGCGTTGTGGACGATCAGACTGGAGAGAAAGCCGAAGGTGGGGAACCATCGGACTAACATCTCCCCGCAATCGCAGCGGGAGCGTCGGGGACTGCTGTGGCGTCGCGGACACGGTGACTGTAGAGGGAACCAACGAGTTTGCTCAAGATAATGATAGCCCTTTGTTGCCGAAGTAGCGAGAGCAAGGTGACCATAGACGTAGCCGTGGAGGAGATGTCGATGGCATGACCACAAGTGCGGGCTCCCGGTGGTGCAACGGCTCATACTCGCGGATGACGGGCCGGCGATGATGATCCGGTGTGATGGCGACGGTAGACAGTGCGCTCGGAAGGCCGTGGAGGGAGGGTCGTGTCGACGAGCGCGCCGCGTCACGCCACAACGTCATCGGAGGAGAGGAGGCGCCGAAGAGGTCGAAGCCAAGGCGGTGAAGTCCGGAGTAGAGGAACGTCGACGAGTCGGCAGGGTGACGCAAACCGATCTATGATCGGGAAAAAATAGAGAAAATCCAATCTGAAGATGACCGGAGAAAACTCTAATTGGTAGCTAATCGGATGATCGGCGACACGACTTAAACTACGGGTTGCGCAGCCCCCGGGAGAGATCATAGAGATCGAAGCATCTCCCAGGGGCAGCGCGGCGGAAGCTGTGGAGGCGGCGGCTTAGGAACGGCGCCGGCCTGATACCATGTAGAAGAATAGAATTGTAATGGATGATTGTATTGAGACTCAAGAGCGGTTTATATAGAGTACAAGGTTTGGAGGGCAAGAAACCTCTCCTAGAGATAAGGCAGGCAGGGATTACAAATCCTAAACTATCAAATATAGAGATATGCCAATATACTCTAACAGGATGAAAACCGATGCACATATCTGTCGGAGGTCATTTGATTCTGGTTAAGGCTGATCTTTTGGCTTTGGTGACACACCATCTTATCGCGCTAAAACCACCTAAATGGGTTATCAAGCAACAAAATATGATGTGCCTTCCTGTGGACTGGCTCGGATGCGACTTCAGTGCTAAATTCCTAGTAAATTGGGATAAGGTGTGTAGACCAACGAGCTTTGGGGGTCTCAGAATACCCAACATCTCCCTTTAGGGTTTGTTTGGATGTTAGATGGCCAAAATTCCAGGGAAAAAAATCCCTGAGGGGGATTTTGAGGGCATATGGAATCCCCCTCAACCCTTGGGGAAAATCTTCCTGGTCGGGAACAAAATCCCTGTTGCCGTTTGGGAATAATAGGGATAAAAAACCCGGCTATGAAAAAAAATTCAAAAAATTCTCTTTTTTTTGTAAAAATCAGAAACATTTGCATTGTTCAACCATTGATGGGCTGGAATTATGAGTTGGTCTATTCTGAATTTTCTTTTGTATATAAACAGCAAATAACATTTGTATTAGCATAGCTTCATAACTCAAGCCTCAGCACAAGGATATGCCATGGAGTTATAAAATGCTGCTCTAAGCTGGATGGAAGGCACAATTTGAAGAGCACAAGCTTACAAACTTCCAAAAAACATCAACAGAATGGGAAGTCAGCAATGCTCATTCAGTTGGAGTGTGTCACAATAGAAACATCTATAGAACTACTGATTTTAGCAAACAAGACATAGATCTGATCCCATCTACAAAAAAAGCACAATCACCAACATAGATTCTAGAGTCGACACAGCAGAGCAAGTTCACCAAATGATACACCTACACTACAATAAAAGGCTACAAGCTAAACCATTTCCCAGCAGAGCAAGTTCACCAAATCCATCAGGTATAGGTGGAGCTTCAGAGCGCTTCTCATTTCCCAGTTCTTATGATGTGCCTTCCCAGTTCTCCTGCAGGGCATAAAGAGGAATAACATGACAAAACATTAGTGTGTCATCACCAAGCAAAAGGAGTCCTATTCTTGTTTTAGTGCTGCTACAACATTCTGGCTCGAGTGTTAGGCCAGCATCAATTTTTTCTTATCTAATCCAGGCACGGTAGAAACTATCATGCTACACTATGCCCATCAATTTTTTTTCAATTTTTTCTTAGTGCGGCTACTTGTTAGCCTCATTCTGGCTTGAGTGCTGCTACTTGTTATGAAAATTCATTAGACAAATTATAAAAAAGAAACTGCATGCAGACGCTGAGATAAGTTCAGTGCAGTTATTTTATCAAGCCTACAGATCGAGAGAAGAACAGGGAGGCTCACATGTACTGATGCCCTAGTGCCAAATATTTTGGTGGTTACCTCAGGAAAAGGATAGATGAGAGGGGAGCAATGGCAGGTGATTACAGAAACTTGTTTCAGACATCAGATTCTAAAAAGCTTATTGCAATTCTTTTGTTCACCATTGGCTATCTTAATCATATAGTTTCTTGCAAAAAATTTTGTCAAATAAGCTCTAAGAAATTCAAGATGCGAGTACTTGGGGCGTCTCTTGAGCTATTTGGAAGGGAAAAATTAAGCAGCAGAGAAAAACTGTACTAAACTTAACTGTCAGAGGGTTGGTAGGGAGAAAAGGAAAGCTCTACCGAAACAGCTACCAGGTGCAATATTGAATTCGATGTCTACCCCTACAGAACGAACAGGGTCTCCTCCAGCACATGCGACCCATAGAAGGTGTTCACAAGCTTATGCTCAATGGTGCACAGGAGGAAATCAGGTATATAAGATGAGCCAATGCTAGTATAAAGTGCACATAAATGCAATATCCAAGGTTCAATATCCAGACAACAGAATGAACACAGATAAAACCAACTCCACAGAAACTAATAACTATGAATCAGATGAACTGATCAAGCACGGGAACTCCCATTCCAAGACCATTGCATAAATCTGAAATCTCTACCGCAATCAAATTATGACCAATAGTAAATCACAAGGGTAGTACAGACGAAGTACCTTAACATAAGATTCTGACTCAGCTCATAGGATTTGATATAGCACATAACCAATATCACAGCATAGATGATCAGATGGCATTAAAAGCTACATAAAGTTTTTACATGGATTAAAAGGAATCATCGATTACATCTAAGCATACAAACCAAACAGATCCTAAGTATTAACCATCCATAGATCTAGGTAACCACTAAATCACATCAACACAAACTCAAAACGCTATACTACCGAAGCAATAATCACAAGTAGCAGAGCTGCAGGTTCAAGGGAAGCATACAGATCTAAGTTTGTAAACAGAGATCGAAGCAGCAGATAAACTAGAGCCTCAGATCTGAAACTGGATGAAACCCAGCAGATCTGAGTAGCCGGACTGATAGAGCCTCAGATCCACAGATCTAACACACATAAAAACAACAAGAATAGAGCAGGACTGAGAAGAGATCTGGGGTGGGGAGGAGGGTAGGAGAGGCTGCTCACCGAAGACGATGTTGATGGGGTTCATGGAGACCTGGTTCTAGGCAGCATCGCCAATGAGCCTCTCGGAGTTGGTGAAGGCAGCGTAGGAGGGCGTGGTGCGGTTGCCCTGGTCGTTGGCGATGATCTCTGTGATCGTCTTGCCACCACACGCCGACGCACGAGTAGGTGGTGCCAGTCGGGAGGAGGCGGAAGAACGCGCGGAGCGACGGTTCGGACTCGGGAGCGAGACGAGGAGCGGAGGAGGAAATCCCGACCTGGGGTGGCGTCGATTTTCTCCCCCGGGGATTAGGCCGGGATGGGCCGAAGTTTCCCCGCCCCTGGCATCCCCAAACAGAGCTATAGTATCGACCGGGAAAATTACCCACGGGAGGATTTTTCCTTGGGATTTGGTCGGGATCCCGGCCGGGATTAGCACTCCCAAACAAGCCCTAGTGTGTCACCCTTCGGGTTTGCTGGTTATGGCTAGCTTGGAATGGAAATAGATCTTGGCACGGACTTCCACTACCGGTTGATCCTGTCACTAGGTGTCTCTTCCGAGCCTCAACTCAATTCATCCTTGGCAGTGGAGCACAGATACTTTTCTGGAAGGACCACTTGGATCCAAGGGCGAGCCCCCATGGAGATTGCGCCGTCAATTTATGCAACCAGCACAAGGAAAGGGAGGTCGGTTCAGAACAGGGAAAACAATTTTGTTTTGAAAAAAAAATCAGAGGGTAGTGAAACGAACGAAATTACCGAAATTTCATAATTTTGGTTCAAAATTTCAGTGGGTTTTCAAACTGGATGAAATTTGGACTTGAAATTATGCCAAAATTTGGAGTAATTTGACCGAATTTTGTCCAAAATCAAATTTAGGATGTTGTTTGTCCAAATTCAAATATTTCCAAATTTTGTTGAACGAATTGTAAAAATTTCAGAGGGTCAAAATCACCAACATTTCGGTGAAATTTTGGCGAAATTAATTTCCCTAGTTCAAAATGTGTTGGAAGACAACAGATGGATAGATGCCATTGGACATGTCTCAACTAAGCACCAGGTGTCAGAATTCTGCACCCTTTGGTCGTGGCTGCAGCACGTTCATCCTCAGTAACATTTGGCTGATCAGCTGGCCTGGTAATGGACGGCGTCGGGTTTGTATTAAGCGCAATCAGCTTATTTACATTTCTTCGAGGGGTCACTCCGTTCCGTTCATAAGGAGTTAATCTGGAAATGCTGGGCACCGATGAAATGCAAGTTTTATGTTTGGCTGGCATCCCATAATACATGCTTAACGGCGGATAATTTCGCAAAGAGAGGTTGACCACACAATCCGATTTGTCCTCTTTGTCTGACTCATCTGAATCAGCGATCCATCTTGTGGATTGTTCTTTTTCCAAGCGAGTGCTCCATGAGGTGTCGGCATGGCTGGGCTTCAACAATGCAGTGCAAGGGGGACCTTTCCTAAACCTCCTTGACTGGTGGTGGTCCTGTCCTGTCTTCAGGGTATTCTATCGGTGTTGCATTTGAGCTGGAACTCCTTCGTGACCATATTCTCTTGGATGATGTGGAACGATAGGATCTTCCGCGGTTCAGGTCAACCAGTGCAGTGAGTCGTGGAAAACAACAAAAATGAGCTAGCCGTTTGGTCAGATGCCGGTGCAGCTGGTCCGCGGCTCCTCCTTGCTCGTCTTTAATCCCCTGTTCCCCTGTATCTTTTTCTTTTCTTCTTCTTTTCCATCCCTCTTTTCCTTTTTCCTGTTTGTTTTCTTTCTTAGCTCTTCAGTTTAGTTACTTGTTGTCTCTCGTTTTGCCTTGTACATCCTTTGCTTTTAACATGAAGGGACAGTAAGACATCTTTTCGTCAAAAAAGACAGTTCTTCGTACTTGAGCTTGTGTGTTGTTGTAGTTATGGGACTTGGGACGACTCTGGTTAGGAGATGGTACCGTACTGTTGGAAGTTGGGACACTTATTCTGTGGTGCAATGCAAGAGGCCATGTACCGGGTTCAAATCTCAAATCCACATACTTCTCCTTTGGAAACAAAAGTGTAGAGCTCCATTTGAACGGTTTGTAAGTTGGATTGTCCTTGTACCCGCTGATCCACTCGATCCTCGTTTCAAAAGAAATCGTGGATCGAGACTGTAGGAGAGCCTTCTTCCTCGTCATGTATCGCCCACGGCGCCTTAACACGATAGTGATTGCGACTGTGTCGAGGTCGGTTGAGAATCCCCGACCAAAGAGTTAGGTTTCTTCAAGGGCTTGACAACAATGATCGGGTTAGGTTCTAGAGGCAACGGGCTGACAATAGGTATATTGTTATGTAGGATTGTGGACTTATTGCACTTTGATCCCGTGACCAATTGTGCACATGTAGATACACCTTTCCGGAAAGGCAAAAATAAAAAGAGAGACGAAAATAGACGGTGAACGCAAAACCAGATTATAATAATAATAATAATAATAATAATAATAATAATAATAATAATAATAATAAACAACGAAAATAGGAGGTGAACTCAAAACCAGATTTGATGTAACTTGCAAGCAGTTCTTGTACTGGTACTGTCGTAGGATCTTGGTCCCGGAGAAATAAGTGCAAACTAGAGGTGGCCAAATAGGTTGTGCCTGCTAGGCCGGCCCAAAGAACGACACTGTTGGCCTAACTCAGGCACGGCCCGGCCCGACGCGCCGTGCTTGGGTCACGATCGGACCAGCCCGGCAAGACACACAGTACCGTACCTGGCACGGCATGGCCTGGCTGGCACGATCGGGGCACGATAGCGCGACGGAGGAGATGATGGAGACACACGGCGGCGGCGTGCAACGACGTCGGCCTTTATCTAGATGGGCTACATGGACCCATCACAACCCGTGAGCTCAGCGTATCATGCTAGGTCGGCGACCAAGCCTACAGACCAGCACGACACAACACATTTAGTTAGCCTGGCAAGCCATGTCATGCCGACCCACCCATTTGAATAGCTGTAGAGCAAACGGTGTTTGGGTGATCGATTTCAAGGGGGCATGGCTATGTATGTACTTGCTTGCTCAAGATCTAACTATAACATGATTGTTTGGACTACGAGACACTTAAAAAACAATAGGAAAATTGGTTCAGTAGCATTCCTTTCGCATATATTTAGAGAAATAACACCATTTTGGTGATGCAATGCAAAATAACATCATGATAGCTCGAAAATATTAGGAATGACATTGTCGTCAGTTTGACATCCGTTAGTCGATGTTGCACGGGTAAAAAGACATATATGCCCTTCCAGCCCATCTTTCTTTCTTTCTTCTTCCTCTGTCGAACGCCAGCACCGCACCACCAAGCCCACCTCGCCACCGCCTGCGACGCCCTCGCTTGCCCCTCCGTCGCCGCCTCCTTCCTCTACGCACTCCCCTCCCACGTCGTGCTAGCCTCCCTCGCCCACGACACCTACTCCCTCCCACGCGGCACCGACCCCGCCTTCGCCTCATCGTTCCAGCCAAACCAGTGAGCTCCTCTCCAAATCGTTTGCGTCAAAATGTGTTCTCGAGTATCCTTTTCCTTTATCCTCAACTAATTTGAAAATTTCTCATCAGCAACCTCGTCACGTCACCTTCCCCAAGTCCAGTCGAATTCGCCACCATCGCCGCCATTTTTGCTCTGGTGAGTTTCTCCTCAATTCCCTCCTACCAGAGGACCCTCACACCTCCTTCCTCCTTCCTAGGCATCGGATTTGAAGCCTCCCTCACCCGGTTGTCGCCTCCACAGTGAGCTACTCGCGCCGCCCCAGGTCTTCGCCGCCAAGCCGCCTCGCATCTTCTTCGCCTCCATCGTTCGGCCTGGTGAGTTCCCCTCACTCCCCTCCTACTCGTGCTCACCTTCGTTTCACCTCTCTTCCACCCAAGAGCCGCCGCCCCATTCCTCCCGCGGCCGACTGCAGTGCTCTATTGCTCACCCGCCCTGGTGCATGCCCGGTCGTAGGGCTGGAAAAATGGCTCGAGGCTCGCGAGTCTGCTTGAGCTCGTTGTGAGCAGAGCCGGCTCGGCTCGAGCTCGTGATTTTTCGAGCCGAGTCGAGCCTAGTTTTCAGCTCAGTGAACAAACAAGCCAAGCTTGAGCCGCTCGGCGAGCCATTTGGCTCGTGCGGCCCACAAAGCCACGAAGGCCCAGAGGCCCAGATGTTGAGAGCCTAAGACGCCACGCGCCCACGCCCAGTCATCAATCCTCTCCAATCTCCATCCCCTTCCCCTTCCAGCCTTCCTCCCATCCCGAGTACCGTCCTGATCCCCTTCCCCTTCCTCCCCGTCCTCTGTGTCGCTTCCCCCGTGTGTTCGTGTCACCGCTTCGTGCTCCACCTCACCCCGTGCAGCCATGCTCCCCCCACTCCTCCTGTCCTCCACACGGAGAAGCAGTCGTCGCCGCCACGTTGTCTCTGGATTCATCCACGCCCGGTGCCCCTCCTCGCATTCTTGGCTTGATCAGTTTGAAGGGGAGATGATGGTGATGGCTGATGGGGCGGTGAGGGTGGCGAGGGTAACGGGATGGGGAGCTATAGGGAGAGGAGGAGTGGACCGGCGGTGTGACGGCGCGGATGCGGAGGTTGGGGCGTTTGTTTGGGTGTGCCGCCGCAATAGATCCTGGTGGCCTAGCCGGATCCTCGGCCAAGACGAGCTCCCCGATAACTGCGTCATCCCACCGCTCTGTCGGCACGCCCATCAAGCTCCTTGGCCGCCCTGACGGCAGTCTGTTTGTGGTCATCCGACCATTGTACTCTGTTTGTGTTCACTATCAACATGTGCTATGCTTCTTGATTTAGGTAGAATGAAAAGGAAGCATGCCATATTTATTTTGCACCCTATTTGTTGCGTGATTTAGGTAGAATGGAAAGCGAGCTTTTGGCTTTTACCTGAGAATCGAAGTTCCTAGGTTGTCCTGCGCTGGGCTATTCTTGGCTCGGGAAAGCCGGCTCAAGAGCTCTTTTGAGCCGAGCCGAGCCTAGTTCCCAACTCGTTTTCAAAACGAGCCGAGCCTAGCCAAGTCGCAGTTCAAACCGAGTCTGGACGAGCTTAGCTTGAGCCGGCTCAGCTCGACTCGTTTTCATCCCTACTCGGCCGCGACACGTCGCCTCCTCTATTTCCCCTTTGCCATGCCTCCCTTTTCCCCCTTCTACTTCCCCGATGGTGGAGGGGGCGCTGGGGTGGGTAGGCAGGAGGTTGCCGACAGTGGAGGAGGAAGCAACATTGGCACCATCTCACTGGAGAGAGGGGAGAAGCGCTACCGTCAACCTAGAGGGAGCGGTAAAATAGGCATTAAGATTGTATTCTCTCACATCATACGTGCTTGCTGTTAAAAATGGATAGAAAACATGCCGATTTTAGAGTCTTCGTGGTGTCATTTTGCAATACATCGGCAAAGCGGTGTTATTTCTCTAAATACGATCAAAAGCGATGCTACTGAACCAGTTCCCCCAATAAAACATTTGCACCTGCACGGATGATATGTTCTTCACTTCTTGTTTTAATCTGGGTGAACGTGCCAACAGGCAACAATATAGATTTACTTCATGCATACTAATGTTGAGGAACATATGCAATTTATATACCAACACTAAACCAAAAAAGAATAAAAAGACTGCTATATGGAAAATGCCAATTGAATAGAAATTTTACAAAATGTTCAACAAAGATCTGCAGTCTACCCTTCGTAGGTCATACCCAGTCTAGGAAACGCAGTAAATAGCAGCACATCGTAAGAACCTCTCAACATTTCAGGATTATCGGTAGTTTTCACCGACAAATGACAACAGTAAAATCTAATTTTATTTGGATGATAACATCTCTACATATACTAACCTACATCATATTGAGCATAATATTTTACGGCTGTGATTGCTATACAAAGCTGGCATACTTTTATCCATTTGGAACAAAACCAAAACACTTATTACATGAACCAAGAGTGTTTTGACACCCAGGCTCGTCTTTTAACTATACAGCCTTTCCATATAAACTTATAGCCAGTAAACATCATAGTTATATGTTGTATTGCTGATTTTTTTTATCTATTATTGCATCAGCAGAAGATTATTCACAGTGGCATTCACATTATTCGTTCTCATCAAATCCTACAATGAGATTCAAAGAGAAAAGGCATTAGTGCATGCTAGTGTCTCAACAAATAACTACAACTAGAGATGAGCAAACACAGATGTGTACCTCGATAATTAGCTCATCAGGGATATGGGGTAAAACTTCTCGTACTCTATCTACCATGGAGAGATCCTCTGACATACTTCCATTAATTGTTCCTGCAGTGCCTCGGAACCACAAGCCAGCAGCAGAAGCATCATCAGGCCTCGAGGAAGAGGATGGAACAATTGAAGACCCTGCAATTGGCTCGGGCCATAGATTCCAGGTGGCATCTGTATGCCCATAATTGTCAGTCACAGAAGCCAACTGCCTCATCATCATCTGAACTCCACTAAGCCCCACTGATCTCACTGCACTAGACGAACCGGGATCATCCATCCCTGGGCTCGACCACGGTGGTGTCCAGCTAGAATCAAGACCAGCACCTCTGCACCACCCAAAACAAACAGATTAAGGAATCAAAGATTGGCATCGCTGTCATCACCACAAATAGGCAGATTATATGATGTAAGACTGCGCTTCTGCCATCATTGGTACAAAATCAACCATATCTTCGGGGACTTTTTTGAGTGAACATGTTAACAAAAGCAGTTACAGAATTTTAGGCCTAGTGTTGTATTACAAGATTTGGAACAAAATTTTGTAGTTCTTTCTTTGCCAAGTTTTCAAAGTTCTCATATTCCTTCAATGCCTCTTGTTACTACCAAGTTCCAATTTTCTAAGTGCTTAAATTCTACTATAAATATGTTAAACCAGCTGTCTTTTAGCAACTAAACTGGACCAAACTTTCCATAACCGGACCAGTTACCACCCAGAATCTGACATTCTGAACCTAGTTTCACCTATCATGGATAAGATGCCAACAAATGTACTGCAAGACAATTGTTCGTTAGTTATGAAAAAAGATCACAATACGAAACTATGGCCACCGTTCTTTTCTTTCCTTTTTTTGACATGGAACTATGACAACCATAAAGTGGCACACCAAACAACAAAATAGGAAGGTCATCCAATTACATAATATTACAGTATCTAGCATAAAGAGCAACCATCAGAATAGCAGATACTTTGATAGAGTAATATCTTGGAAGAGGAACAATGCAGGAAAATGAAAATTCCCCAAATTACACCACTGATATGAATGCATCTAGCAAAGTATGTTTACTGAGGCAGTCTCTATAGGGCTAATTTCAAATGAAGAGATCATATCAGACATTTGTCTACGACTTTAAAAATCATAGTAACTTAGTAAGTTGCATTTTGTGGTATGCTCTGGTGAAGTAACTGCTACAGCCTAAAGACAAATAGCTTCCATTCACATCATTATCTAGGTGAATACTGTCGGGGATCACCGGCAATCTTTCGCCGCCGGCGAACTCTCGAATGCGCACTCAAGAACACGTTGAACACACGATGTTTGGTGCTGCAAAAACGGGGCAGCGTTTTCCGATGTATTGCTTGAGTATTTAAAGGGAACATCAAGCTACAGATAGCACAAACGATAGTAATGGCTGCATGCTAGAAGGTACTAATGCATGGCACTAAAGATAGTAACGGATGCATGACTAATGCATGACACTAATGCTTTGCATGAAGCGGAAACAAGCAAATGCTACTAACGTGAAGCAGTAAAAGAAAATTGATGAGGCGCTTGAACCGAGTAGATGATGAGACAACGGAATAACTTCAACATTTCTCCCCTTAGTCCTTGCTGTGCTCATCGATCTTGTTGGCGCCGATCAACGCGCGCGATTCTTTGGAACCGCCGCGCGTCCAAGCGCCTTAGTCGAACATCCGCCGATTGGTTTTACGCCGAGATGTGCCGAAGGATGATCTTGTTCCGTCGATGCACTCCGAATGTAGTGGTAACGAGTGTCGATATGTTTGCTTCGGTCGTGGAAGACGGGGTTCTTGCTGAGGGCGATGGCGGACTGGTTGTCCACCTTGAGCTCCGGCGCTCTAGACTCAGTGCCGAGCATGTCAGACACGAGCCGAGCTAGCGAGCGCCTTGGCGGTGCTGGCATGCGGCCGCAATGTACTCGCCTCGCATGAGACGAGCCACCACCTTCGCGGAGGCGCGGTGATGGGGTTGCGCGAGGAAGAAGATGATGCGGCTGGTACTCTTGCGTGTGTCGATGTCGCCCGCCATATCGGCGTCACTGTAGCCGACCAGTCGAGCTCGTTCATCCTCTCTCCTGGCGTAGTGAAGACCGTAGTCACGCGTTCCCGCCACGTACCCGTAGCACGCGCTTCACCGCGTTGAGGTGGTCCTCGTGTGGTTTCTCCATGAACCGGCTCGGATAGCCTATCGCGTGAAGCAAGGTGCGGCGGGTGTGCACCAAATAGCGCGATCGCCGATGGCGCGCTTTGTGCTCGGTGGCATCAACAAGTGGGCGGTGCTCTCTTTGCTCAACTTGAGTCTTGGTTCCATCGGCGCGGGGTTGCGGTGCGGTGCTCGTGCGCGCGCTCAAGCAACTTCCTGCATGGCGATTGGCATAGTGAAATGCCGCTGGCCCTTGGTTTACCTCGATGCCGAGGTAGTGCGACAAACAGCCCAAGGTCGCTCATGAGGAAAGCGCGCTTCATCTCGAGCTTGAGCGCCACGATCTCGTCATTCTTGGTGCGGTGATGATCAAGTCGTCGGCGTAGACCCCAACTACCACCGCGATGACCCTCGGCTCGCATGTACCGCCGTGCTCATTTGCTCCTCACGGAAACCAAGTGCGCCATGGGCGCATCAAGCGGCATTCGGGCCCTTGGTGCTGTCGGAGACCGTCTGCGCCTTGCGAAGACGCAATACTTTGTGCTCATTGCCGTTGGCGACAAAACCGGTGGTGGCTCGCGTACACTTCCTCCTTGAGGTCGCCGTTGAGAAGGCGCTCTTCACGTCCATGTGATGGACTTCCCGGCGCTAAATGGGCTGCGAGCCGCAGCGGTGCCCTCACGGACTCCATTCGCGCGGCCGGGCGAAGACCTCGTCGGTCGATTCCGCGCGCGAACGTAGCCTTTGGCAACCAAACGCGCCTTGTGCGGGATGACATTGCCGTGTTCATCGCGCTTCGCTGAAGACCAGCTTGAGCCCGATCGCCGGGTGCCCGGTGGGGGCGCGACGAGCTCCCACGTGTTGTTGTCTCGATCGACTTCATCTCCTCGCGCATCGCCTGACGCCAGCTCGCCTCGCGCTCTGCCTCGCTAAAGGAGACAGGCTCGTCCGCCGTGGTGAACTGCAACTCCTCGTCGAGCACCCGGGGCACAAACCCAGGCGGCGAGGCTGGTCCGATGACGGCGTCGATGGCGCGGAACCGAAGTGGAGCGTCGTCGTGGTTCGCGTCCAGATCTTCCTCATGATCGAGCGGTGGCGAGACGAACTCGACCGGCTCAGCTGCGGGCGACGTCGTGGGTCCTGGAGTCGCCGCGGCGTAGGGGAAGGAGTCGGGTGCGCTGGTGTCTCTGCATCGACCGCGGCGTCTTGAAGATGTACTCGAGGTGTACTTGACGACGAATGGCTCACCATGCGGATCATCGGCATTCGTCGTCGCCACTCGGCTGTGCGTTTCGTCAAACACGGCGTCACGCGACACAATAATGCGCTGCTGAGGGTGCGTGCGGTAAGCTTTGGGCGTGTTCGTGGCGAAGCGAAGATGGTTGGCGGCTGCGATCATCAAGCTTCTTGAGTCCCGGCCTTGTGGACTTGGCGTGCGCGGCGCGGCCGAATGTCGGAAGTAATGGGCGGGGCGCTCCGTGCCGAGCCTCGAAGGAGTCTTGCCGTCGAGTGCGTGTCGAGCGCGGTTGAGGATGTGTCGGCGGTGTTCACGACCTCCCCAAAAATAACTGAGTCCCGCCGCCTTGAGCATGCATCGCGCCATCGCGGCGATGCTCGGTTGCGACGCTCCACCACCCCGTTCATTGTGGTGAATAGGGGCGGTGGTGTCATTGAACCTGCGTTCGGCGCGATGCTCGCCAAACTCCACGAGGTGAACTCTCCCACGATCGGTGCGGAGGACCTTGGCCGTCTGCCAGACTCGACCTCGCGCCGCTGGAAGTTCTTGATCGCCGCGGTGCGATCTTTGTTCGACGATAGATGGAGCCACATGTACCGACTCGCATCATCAACAAGCGTGAGAAAATACTTGTTACCGCTTGGTGTCGTGGGTGCGATGGGTCCACATAAGTCACCATGGGCGAGATCGAGGATGTGCTCGCTCGCCGTGGCGCCTTGTTGAGAGCGGCGTGCGCCTTTGCTGCCGTGAGGCGGTGTCGCGCACCGATCGACGATCAAGTAGCGGCAACCCACGTACCATCTCCGTTGGGCGGCGCGATGACTTGAAGTCGATATGCGTACCTCGCATGCAGCGCCGAGCCGCTCGAGTGTGGCGCCGACAGCGAACTGCCGCGCCGATGCAAAGCTCAAGATGTAGAGCGCGATGCGAGCGACGCACCGAGCAAGAAGGTCGCGTTCGCGATCGTGATCGCGCAGAACGCGGAGTAGATCTCAATCCGACATCCGGCCTCCTCCGGTTGACCAAGGCCGATGATATTCGCCGTCGGGCGGGAATGTAGTACACCAGCAGCGCGGTGCTCGTCGTTCTTGCAATTGAAGATGATCGTGCCTCGTCCTTCAATCTCCACCACGGATCCGTCACCAAAGCGGACGGTGCGCGAACTCCTCATCGAGATCGGAGAAAGCGGTCGCGCGCGCGTCATATGGTTGGTGGCGCGGTGTCAAGCACCCATCGTCGATCGTCATGTTTCTCCCGCGATCCGAGTTGGCGAAAACCTTGGCCTCGTGGATCTCGGCGCGGCCACGGCGATGCGAGCCAGGCGGTGATTGGTGGCGCGCGGCAAGCTGGAGCGGATGGAGAAGGAAGGGTTGCGTCGCCACCAACAAAGTGGGCTCGTCCTCTTCTCGCCGCGGCGTGAGCTTGCGCGATTTTCTTGGGCTTCTGCGGCGATCTACGCCCAATGGCCAATTCTCCCGCGATTCACGACACGGTCCGCCGTGTTCTCTGGCGGCCCGTTTGAAGCAGCGCCCTTGCCTTCACGCTTCATTGCCACCACCGCGCGGCCACGGCGTGTTTTGCGCGCTTCTTCGTTGCCGCATTGTTGGAGCCACCGGCCTCGCGGTGTCGCGCGGCTTCATCCGCGCCAGCCAGTCCTCCTCGGCAAGAAAAGCGGCCCTTATTTGCGTGAAACGGCGCGCGACGGTCGCGCTTTTCTTCCATTGTTCGATAATGCGCGAGCGGCGATGACTTCCTCGACGAGAGGCGGTTCACGTCGAGAGAGTCTCGATGGAGATCGCGATCGCTCGAGGTGCTCGGGGCGACACGTAGCATTTTCTTCACGATCTCTCCATCGGTGGCGTCGCCGCCGGACGCGGATGTTGTTGGCGAGGCTCGCTGGCGGGTGAAATCGTCTCCGACTCCCCTCCGTGAACGCGATCTCCCGGCGCTTGGCGGTATTGCGCGTTGGCGTCGCGGGCCTTGGCACTGCAGCAGCGCCGCGGTCTTAACCGCCCCGAGCGAGCGAACGCGCGCGCTGCGCTTGCGCCAGCGACCCTAGCATCTCGAGCGGCACGGGCGCGAGAATGGCGCCCGGCGCAAAGCGGTCCTCGCGGTACTCGGCGACCTCGCCTCCTGCGGTTCAACGGCTGCCACGGCCCCCGGGGATGCGATTCACGCGCATCAACAAAGACCATTCTTGGTAATTGGTGCGGCGTGAGCATGAAATCTTGGACCGAGCCGCCCGCCTCCTGACGACGCGCGATGGCGACTTCAGCGCCCGCGATGGCGTACCGGCGCGGCGCGGCGAGTCGCGATACCGACGTCGAGGAGAGGCGATGGCGAACGATCACCACGCCAGCAGGCGATTGGGCGGACATATGCGACCGGGGCGTATTAGCTCTGATACCAATTGTCGGGGATCACCGGCAATCTTTCGCCGCCGGCGAACTCTCGAATGCGCACTCAAGAACACGTTGAACACACGATGTTTGGTGCTGCAAAAACGGGGCAGCGTTTTCCGATGTATTGCTTGAGTATTTAAAGGGAACATCAAGCTACAGATAGCACAAACGATAGTAATGGCTGCATGCTAGAAGGTACTAATGCATGGCACTAAAGATAGTAACGGATGCATGACTAATGCATGACACTAATGCTTTGCATGAAACGGAAACAAGCAAATGCTACTAACTGACAGAAGCAGTAAAAAGAAAATTGATGAGACGCTTGAACCGAGTAGATGATGAGACACTGGAATAACTTCAACAAATACAGTGAACAACGTAAACACAGGACAATAGAACCTTCTGAGTATTTATATATATACCTCCAAACAGCATCTGAAGGATTCTGCTGTTCAACAGGAAGTTCATGACCAGGAACCCTTTGCTGATTCAACCCCGTATTAAGCTGTTCTGCAATTAGCTGAACATTTGCTACCTCTGTTGTTGTAGACCTTGTACGTCCTTGAGATGACAGAAAGAGTGGTCTTCGACAAGTTGGACAAGAGTAACCATCCATTAGTCCTTGATCCAACCTACACATAGCAATTTATGTTGAAAAATTAACATGACAATGCAATTTTCTGTAGATACATTTGATGGTAAGGCATGAAGTTCTTCATGTAATTTACAGAGAAGATAAACCAAAGGGCGCTCCACCAAGCCTTCACTCAATGTTCTTTTCTTGAGAGGGTCATTTTGCCGTGTTTTCTGTGTTAAAACACCAAACTCACTTTGATAAAGATCAAACTAACTTATTCTCCAGTATGCGCTACTCAGCATGTCAAAAAATTTCCTTCTTCGCAGATCCCATTATAGAAACTAGAAAGTTTAAGTTGACAGCAAAATCAGGACATTGGTCTCATAAGTTAATTCGGAATTCACAAGAACAAGTAACCAATTAATATGGGCACATGGAGCATATTCGCAACTACAGCCTGTACTTCCTCACGCAGACAGTAGGAGCACCATTTCCAGAGCACACAAATGAACGATTCAAAAGGTTTTCTTTATAGGAAAATACGAGCTATAAACTGTACTGCAGACTGTCAAGTATCAATTGCAACATAGTAAAAAGAGCTCAGGGCATACCAAGATCGTAAGCAAGCTAGATGAAATAAATGGTTGCAGGGCAACCTTTTAGCTCGAGCCATTGGTCCCTAGGAGTTGCAAGAGCAATAAAAAAATCAGATACACAAGCAGTCAAGCACCCTAGAGCTTCTGAAGATCTAGGAAATTATTTACCCTGCATATGGCACACTCATCATCATATTCGCAAATTTCATCATATGTAGCATCTGGAAGTGCTCCATCGAGTGAACTAAGTGCCTTTCGTAACTTGATGTAAGTCTTAACCCGCTTCAAAAATGAAACTATAAGAGCCTGTAAATGTTTTAAAAGAATACATATCAGTACAGCATAATAATTTTTTCCATGAAAAGCTCATGGTTTATCAACAGTTTCCAACAAGCGGATGTCTCACTTACACGCAAGTTCAATAGGAGAACTGCGTCAACCAGATGAAACGCCATACCACGGAGCCAAAAGATCATCGAATAATGACCAAGCGACATCAACAAGCTTATCAAGTCAATGACAAAACCGATATTCCTGATAAGTTTGCCTCTCCACTCAGAAAAAGATCCTGCAGTTACAAAGCATGATTAGATCCCGGTGGCAAAGTGGAAAGAATTCAAGAAGTGCATGCACAAGGACTGAGCTGTAGTCCTGCTCCTGAAACATTGTTCGAACAGACAATCACAGTTTACAGATAGATCAAACCAACTTAACTAGTGTCAGATGTGTGGATGAAACCGCTGTTTTTTTAACTCCCTCTGGTAAAAAAGAAAGTGTCGTTTTGGCCATTGGCATGGTCTTTGAAAAGCAACTTTGATGACCAATTTGCATTGTCATATATCTGTAAAATATAATAAAATTATAATGTTATGAAACTATTTTTGGACACAAATGTATGCATATCATTTTCATGGCCAATCTAATATTCACAAAGATGTTATTGGTCAAAGTTAAACACATTGACTGCATGCATTCTAGGACATCACATTTTTGGACCTCTAGGTTACTATCATCAGGAAACAACCACAACAATTGTACAGCACATCCTGCATGCACAACACTAGAGTTGTCAAGAAACTGTAATAAATGAGTCATCAGTTAACCATAGGTGAGAAAAAGTAGATTATCACCTGCTGCTTGTTTATAAGATTTTTGGAAATCAAGATAGTCCACACCACTGTCCATTAGATGTCGCTGCCAAATGTCAAACAACTGAAATCCATACACCATGATAGACTGCCAAAAAAAAACTATTTGAGAAAAAGCATGAATAGATTCATAAGTATCAAGTACGTGCAGATAAACCTTCATAACATTTTTTGTGTTTTAGTTACATTATTAAAAACAAAACTTCCAGATAAAACCTTGATGGTTTCCGCGACTGAGCAGCAAGATTAATAAAATAAAAATAAAAGACAAGGAGCGATATCTCCCACAATCTTGGTTGAATTACCTGCAGTGTCTCAAAGGCAATACTAAGTGGCTCAAATAACAGAAGCCAAAATAACTTAGAATTACATGACCTGCAGAACCCTACACAAAGCTTCATCCTGGAGAAGTTAGATAAATAAAATACTAGTGAGTTCAATGAACAGAAATAACTAAAGCTTGTAAAAAATATTAAATATTATAGCTGTATCTTAAGACAGTGTAATAAAAGGAAATATGCTAAACTCAATCCTCAACATAATAAATGGCAAAATTGGCTATAGGACACTCAACTTTTGTGACATTTGCTCCAGGACACTGGTTTTTGTTCCTTTGCTGAAAGGCACTAAACTTTGGTGACTCTTTGCTGTAGGGCATTCTGCCCGTTAAAATATAATATTCGGCTGAGAGAGAGAGAGAGAGAAGGTGGGTGAAAAGTCTGTTTTGCAGTTTTGCCCCTGACCCCTTCTTCCTCCTCTTCTCTCCCTCCTCATCTTCTCCTCTTCTCCCACTGGGCCTCAAGCTCCTCTCACACCGTTGCCGGCCCAAAAATTTTCAAGGGGCCAGGGGCAAAACAGACTTTTCACACACCTTCTCTCTCATCTCTCGGCGGATATCATATTTTAATGATGGAGTGTCCTATGGCAAAGAGCCGCAAAAGTTTAGTGTCTTTCAGCAAAGACACAAAAGGCCAGTGTCCTGGAGCAAATGGCACAAAAGTTGTTGTCATGTAGCCAATTTTGCCATAATAAATTGTTCCACCGGATAACCAAATTATGGAATAAATGAAAACATAAGCATGGGAAGTAAAAAAAAATCCGTATTAATGCATGATTATGCTAGTTAAGAACTATGAAAGGCGCATAAAATAGCAGTGATTGAGAAACTACATCATGCATGATTTCACATGCGTGTTAAAATCCAATTTTCAAAGATTACTTCCCACATATCAAACACTGTCCACTGTACTATTTGCAGGTTATACAGAACATAGGCTGCTTGCTAAAAAAATTTTCATACAAGCTTTACATGATATAAATTATACACTCCAAAGTAACATCAATTAGAGAACTGGCATCTAAGATGGCAATTACTATGAGAACAAAACTAAATAACTAAAGTTGCAAGTTGCTAGAAATATTAACAAATAGCAATTAATAGTTTAAGTAACACATCATGTATCTCTGACAACTAATGCTAGCAAAATAAATTCAAGTGCATCCAAGGCCTATTATAACACTAATAAGCAAAGCAAAAACAATCATTTGTGTATAAATTTCTAGAGAATAAATGGTCAAATGCAGACTAACCAGGGAGTATTACCATAGTAGATCAGTCGATATAACCAGCAACAATGCAGAATATACACGAAAATATTTTGATGGAGTTACTGAGGGTGCAGCATTGAGCTGCTCAAGGCGTTCTCTGGCCAATGATTGAAACATCTGGATGTGACATAAATTTCAGTTAATGTGCTGGGTAGAATTTCAACAAGTAAAAATTGCACACAGTACCTTCAGCGAACAAAGGACCAACCAAGTTGACCAAAGGATTATTTGCTGAGAATTAGGAGGAACAACCAATGGGAGAAAAGTTCCTTCAACACAAGAAAAGTCCTCGTCATTTATTCACATGGCAGACCACCACAAGCACATAAATAGATAGAGGATGACAACCTAACAGAAATATGTACCATACAGTTGCAATACGAACAGTATCAATACAAGGTGTAAACTAGTCATGTTCTATAGCATGATCCTTGCACTGGTAGTAGCTCAAAATTCTAACAAGATTACTGTTGCATTATATTTCACTACAAAAAATAAGTTCATTACTCAGCTGGTTGAAGTTCAATAAGGCGTTAAATTAAAGTGTCATCTTACCAAATATAGAATAGAAAATACCATGTTAAAAACTTTTGTTCAGAGGACTACAAGTTTAAGTAGAACATGGAAGATTGTTGGGAGCAGTAAAAACATACGGGGAGTTCGATGGAAGAAAGACATAAAATTTAGAGAGAGTACCTTGTAAATTACATAGTTAATAATGTGTTCCAACACTTTTCTAGTCTCTGAAGAAGTTAACTGAACAAAAAATAGAGTCTGCATAGAAGAAAAACAACATTAACACTGATGCATTATTAACAATAAGAAGACAGACATATGCTGAATATATAGCTAAGTTGCAGCACCAGCATTAAAGTCTAAAGAGAGGATTTTGCATTGCTGAAAATTACTAATAAATGAAGTCCAAATGCTCAGATAATATGATTTCAGGTTGAATTATGGAAGGCACCAAGAGAAGATAGCAATAGTTATGCTGCTTTCAACGAATGATATATTTCTGTGTCTTTCCTGCTTTTTGAACGATGGCTGACTTTGTGATGATGTTGACCATAGGTGTGTGTCCAGGTCAGCCAGGGAGGAGTCAAACAAGGAAATGTGGTGTGCAACTGTGCAAGGGCAGCAGCAGGATGTGCAAGGGCAGAAACAGGTCTCAGCAGGACAGCAGATTGGAGTTCCAACCGACTAAAAAGAGGATTAGGAAAGTTTAAAAGTAATAGGAATAGTTCAGTCCGAATCATGTAAAGTCCTTGTCTAAGAAGGCAAGTTGCGTTAGTATAAACTCTATAGTCCTATATATTAGAATCAGATGTAACATGTTCGGCAAGCAAAGCAGAATTAATTTATTCTCTCCCTGAAATTCTCTCATCCCAATCTATGTTCTACGTCCCTCTTCCAATACCCCAATCCCCTTCAAGCCATGCCGTCTGGCCTTCCTTTGTATCGTAATTATCCCGCACAACAGATAATGTTTATCTTCCTTTTCTTATGCCTTTGTAATCACTGTAAGAGTCTAAAGTCAGTCCCTCCAGTATGGCAGGCGACAGACCAGAACTTTTTCCTCCTTTATCAAATAAAAACTTTTAAAAAATAGTTAAGCTGTTTGCATTGTACACTGTACAGCATACATGGCAGAAGAGCTTTCTAACATAGAAAATGCTTTTATTGAACTACGGAATTAGGATTCAAGATGATGATCCCTCTTTAAGACGTCTTCAAATTGCACAATGCAAATTAGAAGGAATTGAGCTACATGGTGTGGTGATCAGTCACAAATTCAAACAGGAACACACCAGAGAGATCGCAAGGAATACCATTAAGAATAGGTGGTTTAGGTAGTTTTGTTGGGATTTCACCAAGTCAATCATAAGCCCAACCAATACCTTTCTTTTAACCAAGACACCTAACAGTGCCGAATAATCCACACTCAGCTAGTGTGCAAAGAGATGTATTGGCTTAGCATTTAAGGCCATAGATTTCAAGGGCTGGCTTAAGCTCTGATGCCCCTTTTATAACCATTTCTTTTACGGAAGCATTAAGTATCACCAGCTTATTACATAAACCGAAATTTTGAGGCTTTCATACAAGTTCTTACATAAAAACTAAACCAACAACACACACACACACACACACACACACACACACAAGTCTTGAAGGAAAGGCACAACCAGCCATATGCAGACCATCAACCTAGCTCTTGCTCTCTCTGAGCCACTAAGCAACATATTCCACCCATACAGATTAGTACGAAAACATCCTCTCAAATAACAAACAAGGGTAGCATCTTAAATTCAGGTTGTCGAGCCACAGCAGCATTCCAGTCCAATATGGTACAACCTTTGACATTAAATTAGTCATTCGCATTCCTACTCCACATGGGTTACAACTAGCACCTCCTAACTAAAACCAATTCAGTAGCTGTCTATGGCCATCATACCAGCGTCGAAACATGAAGCTACCCGACTGCTAAGTGAATCACTTATCAATAAGTGATTAATCGCATCCCACTACAAACACAATCGTTCCTACTCAACCACTCCATCATCTTACATTCTACACCAATTTTCCTTTCACGATTGCACAACTGAGAAACCAAAGACCTCTGGCTAATCGCCTAAGCAGACACCAGCACTTCCACACTTACTAGCACACATTCAGCTTATTTCAGCATTATATCCAAACAGAAAATCCTGGGCGACAAACTCAAAACACAATGACCGCAAAAACACCTCCAGTAAGGGCCAACTCCCCACTATCCGCTTCCATAGGTTAAATAAATCACATGAGGACAAGTGGTCAACCGACAACGGTTTATTCTAAACAAAATTCACCCCAAATTAATCACGGCTTAAGGTCCACAACAACAGCAACGAATAGCACGCAGGCAGCTAACGCAATTGGCCACGAGAACGCGCAACCCACATCGATGAGCTCGATCAATCCCCTGGACCGCAATAGAACCCAACATCCGCGCATTCGAAGCCATGACAGCATCAATCGCACGGAACTAGCCCCCCACGAAAAAGATAAAACAATCCTACGCAGAGGCAATCACGGAGTCACCTTGAGCGCGAGGACGAGGACGACGAACACGTGCGCCGCCAGATTCGCGAGGAGCGCGACGGTCACGTGCGACCGCAGCACGGTCTCGAGCCGGTCCCCGCCATCCCCGTCCCGCGGGGCGTCGAGGAGCGACGCCTCCCACCACTGCAGCGCGGCGGCGCTGGCCGCCGTGGAGGCGGCGGCGACGTAAAGGCAGTTCACCGCCATGCGTGGCGCATCGGCGTCGGCGCGGGCAGAACCCTAACCCTAGGCGTTCCCCTCGATTCGGCGCGGAGGAGTGCGAATCGGAGCTTTGCTCGTTGCTCGGGGTCTCGCGGGCGCCGGCTTTATTCGCGTGGGGAGGAGAGGAGAGGATAGGAGAGGAGAGGAGACGACCAGACGGAGAGGGAGGCGAGGCCGTGACGGGAAGACGAGGAGGAGGGGGCAAAATTATTAGGAGGTGGCGATGGATAGATTAGATTGGATTTTTTAGAATTTATCACTGCTAATATTATAATTTATCATTTTAAAGATTGGTTGTTTGATAATTTATTATTTGGCTTTTTAATTATATTTCTTATCTTTTTCACTCCCGGTATTGAATCAAAATCATGTTAAATTCATGGTGCAAAATCATGTTAAATTGGACTTATTTTTATTGCATGATGAAATGTTGCTGCTGCTACAATTTAGAGTGCAAAATCATGTTACATTAGACTCTTTCTGCTGCATGATGAAATGTTTTATCCATTAGCCAGTAGTACGAGTACGAATCACATGCTGCCATTCTGTATCTTCACCACAGTTTTACAGTAACCTAATCTAATAGAGCCTGAACTAAACCAGTTGCTAGCAGCTAGTTTGCTGCCTCACGTGACCAAATATTCTGCACATCTCCAGAAAGAGGAAAGCATGCGCCCTTTTCTTCTCAGCAGGGCATCCTCCTGTGCACGTTAGAGAGAGAGAGCCAATAAAGACATTTCGGGTAAGAAAAAAAGGAGAGAAGATAATAAATGTAATTAAAAGGCTAAAATGGTAAATTATCAAATAACTAATCTTTAGAGTGATGTTAGTAATGACAAGTCTTACAGGATTGTTCTTTGCTGTGGCAAACAATCAATATTCCTATCAGTTTAAGGTGGAGTCGTCCGACGAGGTTTAATCCAGGAGATATTTTCGTTTTAGTCCTTATAAGTTGAGATTATTACGGTCAGTGCATTGCGAGCTCGTTTATTTTGGGTTTGTTTAGCTTGGAATTATAATATGGTGCGGAGGCAGGTGTGTTTGTGCGAAGTTGCTGAAGGCTACCTGATCGGTACGGCCGCGTGCTGGGCCTAGCGGTGTAGGTGGTTGACGCCAGGTGGAGCCGGGGCGTCGGTGAGTACCGGAAAGGTATGTGATGACGTGATGCGAAGCCCGTGGGGAGCAGCAAACGGTGACGGCGCGCTGGGCGGTTCGGGCGGCGCTGTCTCGTAGCGACCCGGCCGGCTCGGTCGCCGTGGCCGCGCGCCGACACGTTGCGGTGCTCCGCCGGGACACTCCTCTTCGGCCGGTCGGTGGCCCGCTGCATGGGAGATTTGTTCAAATACATTTTTTTCTATTACGAAATCTTTTTTTTCGAAACACTCAAAACAACACATAAATATCTACACACACGCGCACCACCACACGCACATACTCTCACACACAACGCCTACGAAAAACTGGACGAGTAAAGTTTGACAAAGAAATGACGAAGTCACCATCGGCGTTGAATGAACAAAAGACTAAACCGGCCTGTGGGCTATAAATATTAAGACCCCCTTATGTATATATGATGGATAGATGAATAAAACATATACGAGTTCTCCTCTATACGTTTGTGTTCATTGTGTCTCTTTTGGTGTTCATATGATTGTTCTTATAGATTGATCTACTAGTCAGCAACGTAACGATTACCGTTATTTCTCAACACGTTATCATCACGAAGCCCTTCAATCCGGGTTTGTCGTTCTAAAGGTTGGCAAATAGATCTATCTTGTTTTTGTCGATTATAATCATCAATTGATATGTGATTTGTATGAATCTGATTCATTGCCCTCGTGGTAACCATGGGCTTGGAGATGAAGCCATGATCGGGAGGATTGGATCTACAACACATTGAGATTATGTAAATAATAAAATCACCGATACGTCAACACAACAATCAGTGAGTCGATCCATCTAAGTAATTATGATCGATAAATTCATTTTCCTGGCAAAATTAATCTATGAAAAATAGTATATCTATTTGTTTGCCTGTTAATGAGCGCCTCGCGCTGCCGAGCGTCGGCTAAGCGCGCGCGCGCCGCGCGCGCGCTCGCGCCTCGCCACGCCACCATGTCATCGCCAATGCCATAGCCGCCGCCACTCAGCATTGGGGCACCGAAAACCTAATTCCCCCTCCCTGCGTAGCCTTTTTGTCCAGTGCCCAACACGGCGATTGCATTATGGGCTGACTCAGCCCATTGAAAAGAAAAAAAGGAAAATAAATCGAGAAAAGAAAAAATAAATAAATCTCAAAAACTTTGCAAAAGGGCCCTCAGAGTTCTAAAAATTATGAGAAAACTTCCGTGGATAAGGAAATTTTGCGGAAAACCCCTAGGGTTTGGGTAATTACGAAGAATTTCGGATTTTTATATATTCTTGCATAATAACCCTTCGAAAATCCGATTTTGTGATGGATTAGTATGTTTTATGGTTATTTTATAACCCAAACTCTCATCTTATGGTTATTTGCTTTAATATTATTCTTTTTGTGCAATAAACTTAAATTAATCTTAAAAACTAAATTTCTAAGGTATATGAGCTTCCATAAAATGTGAAACCTTAGATATAGTACACCTTGCAGCATCATATTTTTATGGTTTATTTTTTCCCTTGATATTGTGTGTTTGAAAATTAATTAATGGGTTTTGTAATTCTAAAAATTGCTCCTATACCTTTAAAATTATTGGAAAAATCCTAAAAAAACAAAAAAAATAATTCTGGAAATTATATAGAATTATCTACTGAGTAGATAAAAATTAATATTTACTATTTTGCACTCGTTTCATGCATTTAAAATATTTTACCAGCTATAAACATATACAAAATTACATAAATTGTGTGGGACATGTTTGACATCACTAAGTGGATATTTGCTTGTCTTGAATGACAACAATGATAAGCTCATATTATGCTCTATGGAGATCTGTAGAAATCTCCTAGTTATTCATTAACTTTTTAAAGATGTTGTTTTTTTGCACGAGTTGCATTAGTAGTATAGATTCAGCTCTTGTCGAGCCTAGCTCTGCTCATGAAGAGTATAGTATCTCTTATCTTTTGCTTTAAGCTGAAACCTTATGCATTAAATTGTTACTTCCCAGATGCCATGAATAATATAATGGTCTAAGTTGTTCTATTAAAGTCTTATCTCCTGCTTAATAATTGATTAAATCTGCTTAAAAGAACATATTGCTAATAGTATACCTTACTTATGGTAAACTGATCTTGCATGGAATAAATTTATAAACCGTATGTCTAGAAATTGAAAATATTTTGTCATGCCTTGCTAACAAAATATTGGACGTGTACTCTTGATATTTAATAAGCCTCAATTCACTTCCATGTAGTGCCCGGATGGCAAAATTGGAAATTGTTTTTTTTTTCTAAATGGTACCAGAACAAGCCTAGTTATATATTGATCTCTCATGGACCACTTTGGCTAGAAAATATCATATTCCTCAAATAAGTACAGAATAACTTAAACCCTAAGACTTAGAGTCTATATAACTTTATCTCCCACCACATTGTTTTCTTGATTGAAGAACTTTGTAAGGTGAAGTATATATTGGTTTTATGCCAATAAAATTGTACTCCTGTTGAAGTACGATTGCAAATCTTTAACTCCGAGTTCATTTCAAGCAAATGCTTGACGCACATGCTATCGTTTTTTTTTACAATTGGCATGAAAAGGGGAGGAAAATGGGCATGTGTGGGATATTGGAAGTTAAGAGGTATAGAAAATTATTCAAAACAAGAGTCATGGTAGGCACAGTGGCATATCCTAGGTCAAAGCCAGAAGCAAATTAGTCTGAAGCAATAAATTAATCTAGTTTATTTTGGAAGATAATTAAAGTGAATTGCATGATTATTATCCTCATGCAATTGATATGGAAAATAGCATTTATACCATTGCCGATACCCATGCTGTTGGCAACCATAATAATTGTTGTTCATGAATGGCAATTGATTTGTATCTTCAGCAATATGTTAACCGCAAACAAGAGGGAATGCATATGGCAAATTGACGGCCGCTTGATGTAGTCGACATATGCCATGTTCGGCTATGCACTGAAGCATGTCATACTCATCGAAAATGACATATGCATAAATTGATAAGTGTAGTTTACAACTACATTACCACCAGAAGCTATATCACTTGCTTGAAGCAAATATAGCTCCCGAAAGAAAGATGACCTATTAGACTTTGTTGATCCTGAATGATTTAAATTTGGCCATGATGATTCTAGTATTACAAATTAAAATAAAGTATACAATTTATCACCCTTAATTAAATTTGATGTTCCTATTGAACGATAAATATTCTCGTCGAATAGTTATAATATTAGGGTGATTCAACTAAGATTTGAAGTCCAGAAGAAAATCTAGTATTTTTGTGCGGATTAACTATGGTCAAATATTTATGTTCCAGTATTATATTTATATTCCTGAAGAGCATCTTGTAGTTTTATGCTATTAGAACACACTGCTTATGATTATAATAAAAATATGTTGTGCAATTATAAACTTGAAGTTTAATGATTCAGATTATTTAAAATATCGTATGAGTAATTGGATCAAAACTTGGACAAATAATAAAGAAGCTAGTCTATGAATAAGTCTACCAACTCTTAGACCCTCGTATGTAGGGGTGAAAACGGATCGAATACGGATGGATAATGGCTCTACCATATTTGTTTTCATATTTTCCCTGGATGCGGATACGAATACGAATAATATTGAATACAAATACGGAGCGGATACGAATCAAAACGAATACGGTCATGAATATTTTTCGGAACGTGAAAACCCTTTAAATTGTACGCCAGAAATTAACAAAAACATATAAATAGTTTATTTGATCCAAACATCCATGAATTTTCATATTTTCAGATGATTGTGTACATACATACATGAATTGAAGCTCATTTGGCTAATTTTGGGCTTGCTCCATATGAAATGTGTTTATTTATTAGGAAGTACAGTCAAATAGGTGACCTGAAGTTTCTCGAGCTCCTGGATCTAGTGCTAAAACTCGACGGTGAGACGGTGTGGTCGCCTGCAGGAATGGGGTGGCAGTCGTCGTTTTTGGCTGGGATCTCTACGGGGACGTTCTCCCTCACTATCGAGGCATCGCCAGCCAGATCCTTCACCTTTACTACCGGTGGCGGCATGAAGACATTATCGAGGCCAAACAGGTAGTCAGGGCCCATCGGTGCTACCACCACCGCCGGCTGAAGCACCGGCATCAGCACCGCCGCTGGAGGTGGCAACTGCACGGGCACCGTCTCCTGCCACTACACCATGGCACAGTGTTAAGGGCAATGCAACTGCCGGGAAAAACTACGTTCAAAGACAATTTATCTGCCGGCAATTAGTTTCCCCGGCACTTATAGCCTGCCCGGTAAAGTGCTGCCAGGAAAAATATTTTCCGACAGATATGTGTATTCCCGGCAGTTAATTGCCCTAGAAAAGTTGATTTTCCCCGGCAATTATAGTTTCCCAATGATTAGCTTTTTCCTGCGATTATAGTATTGCCGGCGATTATCGTATTCTTGCGATTAAGCGCCCTTGATTGTCGCTTTTCCGGCGATTAGACTCCCTTGATTGTTGTTTTCCCCGGCAGTTAGACGGCCCTTGATTGTTGTTTTCCCCGGCAGTTAGACGGCCCTAAATAAGCATTTTGAATTTTTTTTTTAAAAAAAGGAAATTTCTATGAAGCCAAGACATAATAATAAACTCGCATTAGAACGCATGAATAGCGAGAATCAAAGCAAGTACTCTCTGGAATTCATTCCCAACTATGATTAATCCAAAATCAAATATATTCCTCAACAAATAACATAATAACCAGGCTAATCAACTGGAAATGTGATATTTTTCTAAAATCAGGTGTTGAGTGCACCACAAACCACGTGATAGAAACTTTTTCATTAAGTTGTAACACAAAACTTCAGGCTAACTATAATGGATCTAAGTAGAAATAGATGTATAGATGCATAAGCCAGTATAGAGCAACAAGTACAAAGTAGATATCGATGCATTAGCCTCTGATCTATATTCGACTCTCAAAAGGCAATGAGCATATGAAAATAGTAAATCAAAACTACCCAAAGAAAATATGGTCTAGGTGCACAGTCCCTAAAACAATCAACAAAAAGCTTCTCTTTGTGAATTTCCCTGTAACATGCACCGCATTAGGGAGTGGTAAAAAGGCACTAAATGCATGGAAAATGTGATAATGCCATCATGTACAATGCTATCATGTACACCTGTACCATCTCTGGTAGATCCTCTTGACTGCACAATCAGAGTTTCATTAATTTAGTTATTTTAAATAAAACTGAAGCGATGTTGCACACGATCTAACCTTACAATATAATGGCACATGCACTCGACAAAATTGCTAGTTACCAAAGTTCTAGAAGAGATAAAGAGTTCAATGTGGAGTTTTAGGTATAATTGAAGGAACATATGAAGGGATAAAAGCATATCGTAGGTATCCAGAAGAAACCATGCCACACAAAACTTATGAGATACTCTTTTGCCTAGGCCTTTCCTATAATACACGATTACCCACTATCACAGCAAACTTTAGAGAGCAAATCATATTCCAATGATTTGGGGCAAAAAACACTAGTACCCTCTGAGCCTCCCTTGAAATCCAAATTGATTAGAACACTGTACTAGTGATAGTTGCAAGATAATCTTCGTTTTGGCATCTTGAGATAGCTCTAGGCAAGTGAGAATACGCATGATAATGTGAATTAAACCCAACAGAACTTCACCTTGCAGATAGAATCAATTTCATCAAAAATGATAACGTGGAGGTCACTCTGATCACCTGTGTTGAAAAGGTGGTACAAAAATAAGTGTTCAAAAGGGTTCACTCCACACAGAAATATCTGAAGGCTTTTGCTGATGAGGTATCGTACCTCGTGTCCACTGGTCATTTTCTGCATCAGCAAACAAATCTCTCACATTCTTCTCTGTTTCTCCAACAAACTTGCTCAAGACTTCAGGTCCATTCACAATCTGCAGTTAGAAAAGGGAATTAGACATTAAGACCTAAATGGACAAACATCTGGCATTGTAGTGTTAGTTTTAAAAAATCATATAGTACTGACTACTGACTAGTGGGTACCTGTCAAATTCGGACAAGAGTATATGGTATGGTGAAGTAAGAAAATAGAATTTCTTTGTGGAGATCCATCTAACCTGGGAAAGAGAAGGATTGGGCGTGCCTAAGAAGATATGCAACCTTGTGTCATTCTTAATGTGTGCACCGCGGTAAAGTTTTTGAAGGGCACTATCACTTTGTCCACCAGTGATGCCTCCAACTCCTAGCTAATATGTAAATCTCATAACAAATATCAAATGAACTGAATTGCCTTTCATAAGCACCAACTAAAGATCTCCATGCATCTAGTTGTACCCCTCTCTGAAAAAAGGTCATAGTTTGAGTTCAATGTTAAAAGATTTGGGAGTGATGCGAAAGCAATAGACCTGCTTCCTCTGAAAAATATCATATACCTACTTGCTGGAACAATGAGGCTGTCCCTTTATCTCCCATGTAAGGCTAACAAGAGCCATTAGCATTGATAAAAATTAAATTGGTATATCACTTGAAAATACAGTAGAGCATTATGATAAAAAGACCATACTTTGTAAATTAAATTGATATTGCAAGATTGACAGAACAAGCTAAACATAGGCTCTACGCAACAAAAATGAATAGATGTGTTGATGCCAGATCTTTCAAATAGCAACAAACTAACCGACATTTAGGAAAATTTGAGCACACTTGACTGGTCAGTGGGCATGCGTATAAAAGGGCATCTACAATCAATTGCTTGGATGCTACAGCTGACAATTTCCCTATCCTAAGCAATGGAATCTTGGATCCTTACCAAGGATGAATATCACTTCCATTTACAATCAAAACATTCTCCCGCCAAGCTAGTCATCCACACCGAAGCAAGACTCACCAAAGTTGATCCCTTAGGGATCAACCTTCTTCCTCTGCAACAATTAAGCAAAACAAATGAGTACAAAAATGTACTCGCAAGACTTACGGGTAACAAACCTAGTTACTACTACATGTAGGTTTTATTCAAAGGAGAAGGCTCAAGGTTAATTTTCAGCATAAAGCAAGTTTTATTTGCAATAACTAATAGTTTGAAGGCAATTTTGACAATCTGAATTTTATTTGCATAAATAACAGTGATACAATAAGTAATAACATATTTGCAATAATTACCCATTCGTATCACCCATGTCAAGTTTTAATTTAAAATATTATAGTATAACTCTTGAAAGACTTTGCCAAGCGTGTCCATAACCTAGAACGAGGCTATTCGAATAGTTCAAAACCCTGCAGGGGTGTACCAATGTACCCACACTTTAGACCGCCTTTTTGCCACTAGATGAAGCACACTTCCGAAGGTATGCCGGCACGGCTAAGTCCTACGAGACGTTTCCAATATTGTGTATCAACTACAAGCCGCTCGTATGGATGAAACCCATACGCTTACATTGCAAGACGAAAGACAACCGATCCATTACGGGGGAAATCTTTCGGACACTACAATGCTCCTATCACCATCCCTCCTCATTTTACCACAACACACACACGCTCACCTGCGACTCGTAGCTAACACACGCCAAAGTACTAGGTCAAGAGAGGTCACATACTCTCTAGTGTGGTTAGCACGCAAAAATGCTTAGTTTAGTGTAACAAGATGTTCGGTCCTTGTTGACTCGGGCACCATTCCAGTCACACCCAAATTCACACCGTCTTACCATTGTGCCCAAGTCCAAATCGTTTTATTTTCAGTTTTTAGTTTTCACAATTTAACATAGCTCGAAGCTGAAACATAGAGTCATAATAAGTATTTGTATGATCAAGGTCATCGACTAAGTCGATAACCGCCCAATTCTACCGTTATCTAAGCATTCTAAGCATGACACCGTAAAGACAATAAAAGAGCATAATTAAATCACCGGGCTCTAATTCACCAGCGATATTAATAACTTATGTTTTGTGGCAGGGGATAAACAATTTAAGGGCAACCATGCAATGGGATTAGCTACCTCTAATCGACAAAATAAATCCTGACACAAGAAGCATGCATACTTAGGTTTTGCAAACAAGATATTAGACTTTTAAAAGTAATAGGAGCAATATGATCAAATGATGTTACACTCTTGCCTTGCTGTAGATCACTTTCTTGCTGCAGAGGATCACTCACGTAATCAATAATTTCTTCGGAACCTAACACAAAAATGCGATAAAACCAAAAAGGACGAAGAACTCCAAAAGAAACCCAAAATCAAAAGTTACCCAAATCTCGTGAAATTTACACAACAGCAAGGGTATGATTTTAAATAAATTTAGAAACAAGAATCAAGTCATTTGGACTAAGTATGAAAAAGTTATGGCTAAAATCATTTCTCTCAGCCTATTAATTCAACTAAATTAATTACTGGTACTGTTCATGGTATAAATTTTTGGAATGATCTAGGGTCTGAAATGTTTTATGATAGGTAGATAATGGCATCCAAAGGTCAGCAAAGTTGAGTTTACTCAAATTGGAGTTAAAATGAATTAATTATGATTTTTCTAAGTTGTAAACTTAGCACATGTTATTTTTCAGAAATGAAATCATGATCAAAACCTATTTCATAATAAATTATGCTAACAGAGGAAATTTACAAGCTTGAGTTTGCACATTTTGGAGTTATACAGAAAAAGATATGCATTTTACAAGGTTCAATTCAATTTCTAGAATATTCTAAAATGGCTGAAATCAAGTTAATATTATTTATAAAACTTTCTGTTACAGAAATATGTCTAAAAGCATTTTTCGATTAAACTCTATTCAAACATGAATTTATTCCAGCTGGAATCATCTAAAAAGGTTTTAAAATGAATTAGATATGAGTTTTCAAAGTTTAATACAATTTTTAGTTGACAAATAAAAATTTACCGAAATAAAACAAAGCTTATCAAAAGGAATCGACGTGAACGAACATGGGCCCTTGATTCAGAATCCAACGGCCCACGCGCTAGAGAAATAGCGCACACGCGCAATCCTAAAGAAATTCACCGTTGGATCTAGATCCAACGGTCCACGTGGATTGGGCCGTTCGGGCGACCCGAAAGCCTCGATCAACCACGGTCGTAGATCTCAAGATGGAGGGCTTAGGGCGCTGTGCACTTCGGGTGGTCCGAACGTCACCGTGATCTGGGCCGTAGATCTAAAGATGGACAGTCCCTAACGACTTAGACGTTCGGGGACCCGAAAGTTCCCGGAGATCTGGGTCGCAGATCTTGAAATCGACGGTCCACGATACGCGCATAAAACACGTGTGAGTTTTAAGTGCGCGGGGAGTTTTAAATGCACGGCCCACTTGTCAGTGACACGTAGAGCCAGATTAAGACAGCCATTAACTACCGAATCCAATGATTAGTGATTGCTAGCATTAAAGGTGTCCTAAATAATATCGCACGGAGAGGGTTTGAGCTGGCGGGGGCCCACAAAGCAGTGACACATTAGGATGATTTAGGACACATTAATTGCTGCCTATGATTAGCAATTAATTAAACCCAATCTTTGTCTTAAAGACCTTGTTACTGCGGTTTTAGGCCTACGGCCCACATGTTAGTGACTTATGGAGTCATTTCCGACAACCTTTTAATGCTAAGCATTAATTATCAATGATTGATTATTAATGATGTCCTAAAGGCGTTGATTAGGGCCGATGGGGGGGGAGGGTTAATGGTTGGGCCCACTGTCAGTGGCACAATGGACCAGCTTAAGACAAATTAATTGCCTCCAATGATTAACCATGATTAAGCAATAATTAGCAATTAATGATGTCTTAACGACAACGGCTCGGAGAGAAACTCCCGTCCGGCAAAACCCGAGCGCAAAGAACGGCACGTCGCCGGCGGCTCCGGCCACGGCGGTGCCCGCAAAGTGCCAAAATGGATTCGCAAAAACGTTGCGCACCCAATGGCGAGGACCTCGACGGCAGCGGCGGCCCATAACGCCGGCGAGCCGGAAAAGAGCAACGGTGAACAAAACGGCCGAAAGAGAAAATGCACAAAAAGCTTCACATTGTCCAAGGAAGCGTGTGCCACTGCATCTAGGGGCTAATAAGAAGCTACCTCCGCCAAGAAGAGCTTCAAGGTTGGCCGGAGAAGCTTTGACAGCAGAGAAACTCGCCGGAGTTGAAGAAGATAAAATGAAAAATATGCCCTGAGCAAAATGAGTGATACCAGATCATCATTATAGCTTTATTATAGCCTATAGAAGCTCCAAGAACAAGTAACTGCTAAATGAACCACTTACCGGAGCTAGAGAAGAAAGGAGGTGAATTCGGTCGAAAAAGACTTAAACTTAAAATTGAGTGATTCCTGAGAATGAAACCCAAAATTAAGTTAGGGGAAATGATTAAGGCATTAAGGATATCAAAAGGGTACAAAAAGATTTGAAAAAGAACCACTAGAGCACTCAAGTCCACAAAAGAGCTCCACGGGTCAACAATGGCGATTTGGGGATTTCAGGGGTTTTTGAGCTCAACACACAGAGGGTGAGCTGGGTGAATGGAAGAGGTTCAAAGGAGGGGCTTAGAGGCTTTTTGAAGCTAATGAGCTCGGCACAAAGAGAGAGGCCCCCCACAGTGGGCTACGGTGGAGCTCCAACCGCGACAACACTGGAAACGAGGGGGAGCAGCGTGAGGCACGACTTTGAGACGAAAGCACTGACGCGCAGCCCTGCCCCGACAAGTAGGCGTTGACGAGGGAGCACGACAGGACCAGGCCATGCCTCCCTCTGTTCACGCATGGCATGAGGAAGAAGATGACCAGAGAAAAGTTAGGGTTGTTGTGGGCGGTCCAATTTTAATCCAACGGTTGAGATTTGCCCAAGTCCCTAGGTTCAAAACACTGGGAAAGATCGTGAGCGTTGGGTTTTAATCTAACGGCTCAGAAATGAGGCGCAGCTAGAGGGTGGGGTTCAACCGAGTCAATTAGGTTGGGCTCGGGTCCGACTCGAGCCCAACACCCTTTGACTTAGGGTTTAAATTAACAACTGAACTTAGGGAATTTATTTGAGGTAGCAAGACAACCCCAAAAACTTTGAAATTTTTACAGGAGCTTGCTAACTAAGATATTAACCTTGTATAAAATTTTTAGAGGTTTTTATGCAGTGTATTTTTCTCCAAAACTTCTGCAAGGTGATGAAATAGGGTGTTGACTGAAAGTCAAACAGGTTTGACTGCCCTCTAAAAATATTCAAACAATTTCTAAAAATTGTGAAATTTTTTAGAGGGGTCACATACCATCCCTAGAACTTGGGAAAAATGAGCAGGTTTCAGCATCTGCTCAGGATCCTCTAGTAATTCTTACTCCTTCTCCGGAGGTAGTCATCTCCAAAGATCGTCAATAGGTTCCACCTCCTCCTGGAAATACTTCTCAAGTTAACAAATTCCCTTTTTCTCCCCGATTTATCGAGGATAAGGAACTTGATGAAGCCTAGGGAAAGATATCGGACCATCAAGCTGAGATTGGTCCAGATACAATTTTTTCCGAATATAATGACATGGCAATTCGGGTAAGTGTTCTACGACCATCCTTACAACTCTTTCTTTTGAAGTTTCTTTGAAAACTTATCAAAGAAAGGGATTTTATTTTTGTAGCACAAGGTCGAGAAATATGCTGTGGTCGGAGGACTAACCCAACGAATAAGATCTTTGGAGCAGAAACACTCCGATATGAGAAGTAAGAACATTTCTCTTTTAGTTTGACTTCCTAAATTTTATCATCTTGTTTCTTCTTATAACTTAATCTTCTCTTCCTATCATATTTGATAGATTTGGAGAAAATTAAAGAAGAGATTGTGGCCAAAGAAACCATAATTATAAAACTTAGGGAAGAAAATCAAGGAAAAGATCGGTCGATCGAGCATGCGATAACCAGGCAAAAGGAGGTTTTCGACTCTTGTGAGAGGAAAATTAAAGGTAACTGGTCGTAGATTAACCAGTATTCCATAACTCCAATTGTAAAGAGTATGTTAACTTCTTTTTATCCACTCGTGCAGAAAAAACTGAAGCACTTGAACGAGCGGAAAAAACCCTCAAGTTTGAGCGTGGCCAAGGGGCTGAACTCGATCGGAGTCTTGAAGACAAAGTCAAGGCTCTGAACAAGATGCTCTTCGACCTGGGGTCAGGAACGCAACTGCCCCATTCTAAGAGATCCTTCAGAGAGAATCAATTTTCTCGGCCATCAACTTGTTGATCTCAAGGAGGTAATAACACTCTTTCGAGATAACCATGTTAAGACAATGAAGGAAGCTATCGTGAATAGAGTTAGTGTCGCTTTAGCTAAACTGAAGGCTTCCACCTATCATTAATCTTAAAGTCGTGGAAGAGGACTTGATCGCTCAAAATGAAGCAACAAAACTTCTCGAGAAGTAAGACCTCTCGGAGAAAGTTCCTGAAGAAATGGAAGTCGGATCTCCATCACGCAGCGACCAGTCTGGTGGTCCCAACAAGTAAATGGATGTAATATTAGACTATGTAAAATGAAATTTACCTTTTATCAATGAAGATCCTGTTTTGTTTTATCAATGTTGTTAAATACTCATATATCTCCTAGCCCCGACTGCTTATATTAGTAGATGAACCTTACTAAAAGAAAGCAGTAGACCAAGAAATTGAGTAATAACAATGACCATGGTAGAAGTGTTGATAATGTGTTTGACAGTGATCCAGTGAATACTAGGAAATCATGTGGTCGGAACCAGATGATGATTTCGACTAGTCTAGATGTTGTCCATTATCGAATTACTATGAAATACCACTTGTAGTATGAAGATATAACAAAGACCGAATTTGTTGATAAGAAGATATGCATTAAGAATGTATGCAAAAAAGGAAATGAATAGATAAGTACCTTGGTTTATAATTTATCCGAATCTGGTCGTATCGAATTCTCAAGAATTGAAGATTTGTAAAATATCTCGCGAAACGTGCTCATGCTCAAATCCATTGCAACGAGGATTGTAGGAAAAGGACCGTCACTAGGAAGCTCCTTCCAGCAAGGTGGGACCACATGCGAGAGGAGAGACTTCGACGGAGGCTTTACGTGTCTCGACCAGTAGCCAAACTTGAGTAGAACAGAATGTTGAAATAAAATAACAGTCTTCAAATTCAAGAAAGAACGAAAACCATATAAATTGTCCAAGTTGGTACTCCTTATACTCGTATGTTTCTTTAAGAACAGAGTATTTGGTTGTGCGTGTGTATCATTGAAGCAATGATCACGACTAAAACCGGTGTGATCTGTGACATGTAAGTCAGCACCCATGAGTATTTGAGATCCTTTTCAAAAGGAATATCGGAGAGAATGAGTGTCTTCTCCGACCAACCAGCAACAATAAAGGCATATGACCAGATGCGACGAATAATAATTATAAACAACCATACTTATTGTTTAAAAGAAAAGGAAATGCATCTTTTATTGAAATATGAAATGAAATAAAGATAGAAAATTAAACAAAGAACTTACGCAATTGATCAATATTCCAAGAATTAGACAAAATTTGCCCATCCGACATAGCTAATCGTACCGATCCTGGTCGGGTGACTTCGACCACAGTGTATGGGCCTTCCCATTTATGTGAAAGTTTGTTGCGATCCGCTTGGTTCTGAATTTTTCTAAGAACCAAATCACCTACAGCTAGGCTGCGAGGTTGCACCTTACCACTGTGGTACCGACGCATGGCTTGCTGGTAGATTGCTGATCGTAGCAAACCTTGATTTCATCGTTCTTCAAGGAAATTGATGTCGTCAAGCCGTCGTTCACACTGAGCACTTTCGGAAAAGCAATCGATTCGAGCGAGAACCAATTTTGAGTTCCGAGAAGCATGGCTTCACCCCATAAACCATAAAGAATGGTGTTTCACCGGTCGCACGACTAGTTGTGAATACGAACGCCCATAATACTGAAGAATGTTCTTGAACCCAAGCCCCTGACCGCTGAAGTAATCGCTCTGAACACTCGCCGTTTGATTCCTTGCATTATGATACCATTGGCTCGCTCAACTGCTCCATTGCTCTACGGATGAGCAATAGAAGTGAAATGTATCTTGATACCTAGATCCTCACAGAATTCCTGAAAATTGCTGCTCGAGAACTGGGCACCGTTATCAGTGATTATACGACTGGGTACACCAAATCGTGTGATCACGCTTTTTGTGAGAAACCTCTTGGCGGCTTCAGTTGTAATTTTTACAACCGGCTCGGCTTCGATCCATTTAGTGAACGTGTCAATCATGACGAAAAGGAACTCAAAGCCCCCGGGTGCTCTTGGGAAAGGTCCCAGAATGTCTAGTCCCCAGGTTGCAAAAGGCCAAGAAAGAGGAATTGTTTGCAAAGCTTGGGACGGCTGATGTACTTGTCGGCTATGAAATCGATATTATGCGCGCCGTCACGAGCTCTTTTGCATCATGAAGGGCAGTTGGCCAGTAGTATCCTTGCCTAAAGGCTTTACCAACCAACGTTCTGTAGGAATAATGAGCTCCACAGACTCCTCCATGAATTTCAGCTAGCAATTTAATGCCATCCGAGTGAGATATGCATCTCATCAATACTCCATGAGATCCTCGTTTGTACAAGGTACGTTCAATTAGAGTGTATGATTTGGCTTTTCGTGCTATACGATCGGCTTCTACATCATCTTATGGAATTAGGTCATGCTGAAGATAATTGTAGATCGATGTCATCCAATCTCTACCGTGATTGTGATGGCGCCAACCATCATTGACCTGTGGAGCATCCATATTTGCAGAATCAAGGTGTGCAACCTCCTTACGAATATCTATGTCCTCGGAAGGCTCGACTACCGAGGGTGAATCGAGTTTCTCGAGAAAAACTCCGGGCGGGACGGATGTCCTTGTGGAAGCCATCCGAGCCAACTGGTCTGCCAGAAAGTTTTCCTTTCTAGGAATGTGTTGGATCTGAAAACCGAAGAAATGCTTTTCAAGTTTCTGTACTTCCGCCAGATATGATGACATCTTGGTACTAGAGCATTGATACTCTTTCCCTACTTGATTCGCTACTAGTTGAGAATCGCCTTTCACTAGTAATCTGCGAATCCCGAGCGAACGAGTTGCTCGAAGTCCTGCCAGTAAACCTTCATATTCTGCCACATTGTTAGTAGCAGAAAAGTTTAACTGAATAGCATACTTTATTTGTTCGCCAGTAGGGGAAATCAAGACGACCCCAGCCCCCGAGCCGTGCAACATCAAGGAACCGTCGAAGTACATTGTCCACTCATCGTGGTGCTCATACTCGGGCCCTTGGGTGGGTTCAGGGTTTGTCCATTCGGCAATGAATTCTGCTATTGCCTGGGACTTGATTGCTGTTCGTGGGACAAAATAGAGATCGAACATCCCAAGTTCAACCGCCCATTTTGCTATTCGTCCTGATGACTCCATGTTTTCTAGGACTTGACTAAGAGGATATCCAGTAGGTACGACCACTTTGTGGACCTAAAAATAATACCTTAGTTTCCTTGAAGCCATAAGGAGACCATATAGCAACTTTTGTACCTGCGGATACCTTTCTTTTGGACCATGCAAGACTTCGCTTACGTAATATATCGGCCGTTGAATATGGTCTCGTTCTACGACCAGTACACCACTAACCGTTTGTGGTGTTGCAGCCACATAAATTAGCAATGTTTCTCCCAATCTCGGAGAGACTAGGATTGGGGGACTCGTAAGGTACTGTTTTAGTTCTTCAAAGGCGCTGCTTATCTCTTTAGTCCATTCGAAACTCCCATGCTTCCGGAGAAGCTTAAAGAAAGGTAATCCTTTTTCGCCTAACCGTGCTATGAAACGATTTAGCGCTGCCATACAACCGGTTAGTTTATGAACTTCCTTCTTTGTGGTCGGATCGCGCATTTGATCGATGGTGATGATTTTCGCTGGGTTTGCTTCGATGCCTCTAGCCGAAACTAGAATCAGAAGCTTTCCGTGAAACTCGAACACACATTTCTCTCGGATTCAACTTAAGGTTATGACGCGTCTTAAGTTATTGAAAGTCTCATGTAGATCTAGAATATGATCGCCAGCGTTGATGCTTTTTACGACCAGATCATCAACGTAGGCTTCAAGATTCCGACCTATATGTGGACTAAAGGTCTTTTGCATCAACCTTTGGAATGTTGCACCAGCATTTTTGAGACCAAATGACATCTTTACATAACAGTAAGTACCATATGGAGTGATGAAGGAAGTTTTCTCTTTATCTTCTTTACTCATATTGATCTGGTGGTACCCTGAGTAAGCATCTAAAAAACTTAACAACTCACACCCGAAGTAGAGTCTACAAGTTGATCAATGCGAGGAAGGGGAAAGTCATCCTTCGGACAAGCTTTATTAAGATCTGTAAAGTCAATACACATTCGCCATTTTTCATTGGCCTTTCTAACCATTACAGGATTGGCGAGCTACTCTGGGTGGTTGACCTCATGAATGAACCCAGCTTTGAGAAGTTTGTCAATCTCCGACTGGATTGCTTCTTTCCGATCAGATGCGAAACGTCGTAGTTTCTGCTTGACCGGTTTTTTGTTAGGTTGTAGAGCTAGCATATGCTCGATCACCTCCCTAGGGATTCCGGGCATATCGGACGCCTACTAGGCGAATACGTCTTGGTTAGCTCGGAGGAAGGAGACGAGCGACTCTTCCTATTTAAGGTCGAGTCTTGCCCCGACCAGTATCTTGGCACCCTCTGGAGAAGCACTTCCGTCTAGTTGTACCTCTTTTATCTGATCGGAAGGTTTTGGTGTCATCTTCGGCCTTGAATGTTTGACCTGCATGTTAACGGTGTTAGTTCACCTGGTCGGAAGTTCATCGACCAGTTCTAAGCATTTCTGATCGCATGCGTAGGCTATTTTCTGATCGCCTCGGACCGTGATTACACCCTTTGGTCCTAGCATTTTCAAACTCTGATAACCGTAGTGCGTGGCTATCAGGAATTTTGCTAAAGCTGGACGACCAAGAATTGCATTGTATGCAGTTTCGAAATTTACCACATCAAATGAAATTTTTTTCGTTCGAAAGTTGTCGGGCTTTCCGAACGTAACCAGTAGGGACAAGTGCCCTATTGGCTTAGCGGTAGACCCAGGAACTATGCCATGGAAGGCATATTTCACAGGTTTTACCTTGGATTTGGGAATCTGCATGTCTTCCAAAGCACTTGCAAATAAAATATTTAGAGAACTACCCCCATCTATCAAGACCCGATTAACCCTACAGTTATTAATAGTAGGCTCAACGACAATTGGAAATCTACCTGGTCGAGTCGAAGGAATGGGACAGTCTTCTTTGCTGAAGGAGCTTATCGTCTCCGACCACCTTGAAGGTTTAACGTCGATCGAAGGTTCGGTAAGGTTGACTTCTCGCTCCATGGCTTTCAGGTGATGTCTGGACTCGTACGAAGAAGATCCACCGAAGATCACATCGACGGTGTGCTGAGGTTCTTGGTACTCCATTTCTTCATCACCATCTTTGTCCTTCTTGGAGCTTGTTTCCGAGCTCTTGAATCGACGGAGTGGACCTTTACCGCATAATAATCTTCAAGCTTCTTTTGCGGTAGCGACAATTGCGCAGTCGTGTCCCGCTAACTGCTTGGAGAGGACACCATTTTATTTTCTTGTAATCATTGGTGAGCCTTAGCCTTGCCACGACCAAAGATAGTCCTTTCTTCCTTTGGTAAATTTTTCAGAACAAAGAAGAACCTCCTTGTCGTTGGCTCGCCATGCTTCTTTTCTTGAGAGTCTTCTTTTGCTTCTTTTACGCCTATCCAAACCAGTTGGAGAATTTTATCTTTTCGATCAATGGCCGTTCCACTGACCGCTTCATTGGTCGCTTGCGTACTGTCGACCATGTCGAAGAGCTCGATGGTTGTTCGTGGGGGATGTATAGCTAAATCCTCCGTAAACCTTCGATTTCTTAATCCCGCTTTGAAGGCTTGGATAACGGAAGATTCTGCGACCTCCGGTATTGAGTTACGAACTTAGCTAAATCTTTTGATGTACTGCCGGAGAGTGTCGTTAGACTTTTGTCGTATTCTATGGAGATCGTCTCCTTTTCAGGGTCGATCGTACGTACCCTGAAAATTTGCAATTAAAAGGTCGTAGAGTTGCTCCCAAGTATACACGACCGGCCGGAAGGTTAAGCAACCACGATCGGGCTGATCCTTCTAATACCGTAGGAAGATAGTTTGTCATTACATTTTCATCACCACCAGCAGCTCTAATAGCGGTGGTTTATATCTGGAGAAATTCCAAAGGATTTTGGGTCCCATTGAATTTATCCATATTGGCCGGTCGGAACCTATTTAGCCAACGCATGCTTGGAGCCTGTGAGAAGGCTCAACGACTGTGATAGTTTCGTGGCGCCTTCTTTGAAAATGTGCGGATTATGTCGGTTGGAGACCGATTTCTAGGACCGATTGTTGGTGCTCCAAAGTCGGATCGGTCGTGGGCGTTACTAAAACGCCTCGACCACTTGCTTGGTTTAGGTGATGTCGAAGATCACGGGTCCAGCGATTGCTCCTCTCGACGAAGTGAGGGTGAGATTCTGGAATAGTCTCCTCCCCTCATGACTTGTTGGTCGGAATCGTCGGGGTGGTCGCGATGTCAATCGATCTTCAACACGGCCATGCGGCCCCAGCCGGGAAGAATCTGCGAAGAAGTCATGGTGCGACTTTGCGGTGCCTTCATTCCCGATATGTACGTGCCTTTGCATCGTCGTTGGATAATCTCGATACTTGACTGCGAGTCGGGCAAAACACGGAGTCTGCCGAGGCGGGATCGAAGTATTTAACATATCTCTGACTCACTGCAGGTTTTGTATTGTTACCGAAGGTCTCGAAGGATTTCTGCCAGAAGAAGGTGTCTAATGGCTTGAATCCCCCGATCTCCTAGTCGATCTTGCCTGGTCCCTTACATTGGTTGGGGGAGGATCAGACGAATTAACTGATGGACGTCCACCAGTTCCGTTACCTCCGGCATTTGGTGTTTGACCGCCCATACCATCTCCATTATTACGTGGTGGCGAGGCAACGTATGGAGGACCGTACACGGCATTTTGATCCGTATCTCTGATCGCATTGACCTCGTGCTTCCAGCAGCGATCCTCCGATGAGCTTAGTCGTGTCGATGGAGAGCCTTTCGAGCTTCTACGAAGTTTCCGATGGAGAACGATCGGTGATCGGCACTTCGAGGTTTTGGAAGGGTCTCAACTCGATCCGTGATCGCCGATCGAATCTTGAGCCTTATCATCCCCACTTGGTTTATGACCAATGGAGGTTTCATTGACACCGCTACCGTGTGTCGGTTGGCTCTGGAATTGCTAGAAGCGCTTCGGTGAGTACTTATCAACCATGATCGCATCAAAGGTATATTGAACCTCGAGTTGCGGTGTTGAATTTTCGTCACCTTTTTTGCCGGTCGAAAGGCCCGGGCTTGTTGAGGCTTTAGGGTGTTCCGAACTGGTCGGAAGCACTTCCTCTGAAACCGCCACTGATCGTAGCGGTGTATCCTCATCCATCCGATCGACTTCGCCGATTTCTGCGATGGGCGAACCGGCGGAGGAGGATGATGAAGAGATTTCGTTTTCCTCCATGGCGCACATGCATGCATCCATGTCGAGGTCGGCGTAGTCTGCCAGGTCGAACCAGTTTTCTTCATCCCAACTTCCCGCCATAACCGCATCAGCGATCACAAACGGGGAATAGACAAAGATTTGATGAGCAGAGAAATTCTTCTAAGATTCCACGCCGCGATCCCCACGGACGGCGCCAGCTGTCGACGATCAAGAACTCGATCTTACGGAAAGAAAAGGAGAAAGTGACGTGGGAAATCTAAAGAAATAATGGGACTGCTCTTTTATTAATATGAACTGGGTTTTACAGGGTATGCTCTGAGAACACTGCTTGTTCTCTTACAATCTCAGACCTACTACACGAATTTACTGCTTGTGCTTTAGTCTGATGGCTCTATCTTATCTTCCTCTCTCTCGATCCGTCCAGGTTCCATTTTTAAATAGCCCTCGAAGAGGTGGCAGTTACTTCCAGAGAAGACGTCTGATGTGAAGCGTTGCGTCTGGTCGGAGTCAAGTGACGGTTGATAAAGGATCAACCGTTCGACGGTTATATATCTATGAGACATATAACTGCATGGAGGTTGTTTGTCAGTGTGTCTGGATAAGAAACATCGTATGGTATGGAATATGCACGTGCTCCATTCGTCATACAGTAAAGAATATACTTGGAATCAGTTTCAAGTATCAGTTCATACCTTTTACGACCAGTTCTCCTGGTCGGGAGCTAGGCTTAGGTCTTCGTCCGACCAGGGTACCCATTATGTAACCTCTGGAATCTCCACGACCAGTGAGGTCGTGTACCTCAGGGGTTACGACCACGAAGACGTATGATCTTTTATATATTAAAAATAATATATAGAGGTTTTAATCCTCGTCAAAACCCATCGTAACTAAGCTGAACCAAGCATATGTACGATACCCATGTTGGCAATACAAATATATCCAACTAAAATTACCCATGCTAAGGTGACAAAGGATTCATGACACTCAAATATTCAATGGAGGCGTAATGACAACAGGTAATAACTAATCCAGAGCAATTTATATAAAGATATCATACAATTGTATAAAATAATATACTTTTGAAATCATGGGTTCAATATGATCAAAGGACCACGACTTGCCTTGGAATAAATCCAATGATTGATCTTGATCTTGGTATGTTGCTCCTTGCTCAAAGCTTCCCGAAGTATTGACGTCTACTCGCAAACAAGCAAATAAACCAAATAAATAGATAACAGAGAGAAAACAAACTCCAAAAATTAAATAAAAATCTCAGATAAATAGATCTCGAATTTAGATAAATTTAGGAATTTGAATGGACTCAATCGGAGTTCGGATGCAAAAGATATGAGCTCTGGAAGATTGAAATCTAAAGAAAACCCTAAATTGGATTTTGCAGATTATCCCGAATTATTTTCCTATTGAAAATTCTGGAATATGACGTCGGCTGACGTCAGCGGAGGACGTTCGGACGGGACAAAGTTAACCTGACAGGTGGGTCCCACTTGGAAGTGGCTAGGCCCACTGAACTAGGTCCACGGGGCTTTTGGATCTGGATTTGGTGATGAGGTGGCTCGGGGTGCTAATGTGGCTGGTGACTAGGTGACACGCGGGCGAAAAGGGTGTGGTGGCGGCCGAGGTGGCTAGCAAGGTGGCGCTGATGTGGACGTCGGCAAGAGAAGCGGCGCTCGGAATCCGACAGTCCCGGCGAACGGCGGCTCGCCAGCGGCGACGGGTGGCACACGAAGGTAGAGGGCGAGATGGGGAACTCAGGGGTGATCTCACGGGTGCTCGGGAATGACCAGAGCGGCCGGCGATGAGGTTTTGGCGGCGGTTGGATCTCAGGCTCAACGGATCTAGAGTTCTGGTGGCCGTCTGGCGTCTCCAAGGCTACCAGAGCGTAGCCCTCGACCTTGCGAACTCGAAGAAGGCGACGGCGTGGCTTGAGCGGCTTCGAGGGCGAAGATAGAGCTCGTCGGAGTCGCAGCGGCGCAAAGGCTTCCTCGACGATTCCGGTGTCTAGGGCTTCGATCATGGGCGCTGGCGGTTGGGGAAGGGATGCGGAGGGTGCGGGCTCTCGGTCCCCTTTTAAAGCCTTGGCCGGGAGAGTCCGAGGCGGCTACGTGAAGAACGCGGCGCGGCAGAGGAAAGCGGAAGGGAGGAGGAGTCCACGAGGTTGACGACGCTGATGTGGCGGTGGGACCCACAAGACAGCGGATGCGGCTCGGTTGCGACCGCGTGCGAAACGACACGAAGGCGACTGACCGGTGGGGCCTCTCGCGCTCGCGGGCGGAACGAGATGGAGTGGGCTGCAGCGAAAAATGGGCCGAAAACGAGGAGAGTTGGGCCGGGAAAAACAAAGGAATGGGATGGGTCTAGAAGATTAGGCCCGAGAGCATTTTTGAGATTTATAATAGTTTTTTTTAGGAAATAGCAAAAAAGGCATATAAAACTTAGAAAATAGCAAATGCACTCAGAAAATTTCTAGAAAAATCTAGAAAATATGTCCAAGCACATAGAACCCAAATAAAATAATTTTTAATATAGTTGATGTTGACATTAATCATATTAAATTATTTTTGAACTCTAAAAATTCATATTAAGCTTTTAACTTTAGCAGAAAAACCCAAATGTTTATTTTTCTTTTAAAACTTTAAAAACAGACCAATTTTTTGGGATGTTACAAATCCTAAAATAAAATCCATAGAAATATGATCCCAAGGGGTGCTAGGAATAGGAAGAGGCATATAAAGTCCATGTGGATTGAGACGTGTGAGGACCCCAATTTATTTGGTTTGTAATGCTTAACCAACCACCTGGCCCTAGCATCACAAATCAAATAAATCGATCCTCGAGATATGTATACTTCCCGAAAGCAAAGATACACACCTAGTACAAAATTAGACATCAACTCCATTCCACACATAGAGTCCAAACACAACACTACCAAACGAAAGATAAACAAATAGTAGAGTTATTACAGACAAAGGCCGATAGGCCAAGATACACAAATAACAAAAGAAGACAGCGGAAGCAAAAGTGCCATAAGATGGCTATAAACAAAGCCAATCAGTGTGCCTTCACCCACAAGGCATCTGACCGGACCGCCAAGTCTAGTCGTCACCCACGAAGCGACAACACAGCTCACAGAAGTGAGGCCCCTGAGGCTCACCTTCTTCCTCTGCAACAAAAACATTAAGCAAAGCACCTGAGTACAAAGATTGTCTTTGTACCCGCAAGACAGCGTGTGAACTAGCGGACTGTTCATATGCTACATGCAGAGCTTGTTTAGTGGAGGCCATATGTTTCATTTGCATAGAGCCAACTTTCATTTGCAATAATATAATCTGATTTTAAAGGCAAGTTTGCAATTCATTTCTTGTTGAAATAAGCTGCGAAATAAAGGTAGGTACAAGTAACCACCTAGAAGTGACTATGCCAATAGTCACCACAACATAGCACGAATCGCCAGATTCGTACCACCCTGCAAGTTTTACTTTTAAAAGGTTGTAGTCTAACTCTCGATAAGCTTACCCAAGCGTGTCCATCACCTAGACGAGGCTATTCGAATAGTTTTTAACCTGCAGGGTGTACCACTGTACCCACACCTCGCATCGCTTTAAGCCAAAGCACACTCCGAAGGTATGCCGCACAGACTAAGTCCTCTGAGACTGTTTCCAATATTGTGTATCAACCCCGAGCCGCTCGTATGGGTAGAAACACCATACGCTTACATGGTAAAGCCGAAAAGACAACTACCCACTCAGGATAAAGCTTTTCGGACAACTACCATGCTCCCACCTCCGTCCCTCCTGCGACCTCCTGCGACCGGGACCAATACACGCCAAAGTACTAGGTCAAGAGAGGTCCCATACCCTCTAGTGTGGTTAGCACGCCAAATGCTGGATAACAAAAACTCACAAGATGTTCGGTCCTTAATTGACCCGGCACCTTTCGATCACACCCAATAGATCACACCAATCTTACCATTGTGCCCGTCTAAATCATTTTTGTTTTTGGTTTTAGTTTTGCAAGTAAGCATAGCAAAATCTTTGAAACATAAAGTTGTAGTAAATTTTGTGTGATCAAGGTTACTGACTAAAGTCGATAACCGCCGATTCTCCGATAGCTAAGCATGTCTAAGCAAGTTGAAATCGTATCTACTAAGTGACAAGAGATCATCCAATACCTCTAATCACAACAAATAACCTAGGCTCGGTAGTAGAGATCAATATTTTGGCTACGGGATATGCGACTACGGATTTAACTAATCAATTTAACACAAATTAAGCAATGCATACATACAAATGAAACAAAATATTAATCTTTAAAATACTGGGATTAAACATGATCAAACGCTTGCACATTCTTTGTTGCTCAATATGGTGCGGAGGATCGTCCTCGGGGTTGCCGCAAATATCGAAGCTAACGATCGAACATAACGACAAATAAGAGCGAATAACACCGACAAAACTCAAACATTCAACAACATCAAACAAGCCAAAACTCACACAAAGACCTAAGCATGACATAACAAAATTTTAGAAGCAGAGAACAAATCATTTTAAGTTATTAGCAATTTTCTATGAATTTTCTAAGCTAAAAACACAACAAGTCACTAGTTAATTATCCAACAAATTTTCATGAACAAACATAGTATCTAAAACCTATCCTAAGAATTAGTATATTAAAAATGAAATTTTACTGAATTGGATTATTGGATTTGGACAATTATTGAGAAAGATATGAATTTTCTAATTTTGGAAAATGCATAAAGCATCAATTAATCATTTAACAGATTTTCGATCTGAGACGAGGTTGAAACTAATTTTAATAAATAGAACATTTAAAATAAAATTAACAAACCTTTGGTTTTATGCAATTTGGATAAAAATTGAATTAGTTATGCATTTTACAAGTTTAATCGATTTAACGATTACAACAGAAAAGCATTTGAAATACTAAAGCTCTTAATACTTCTTCTCTGACGCACGGCTAGCCCCACCAGCGACAAAGCGGGCCCACGAAAATGTTGACGAGCGATCGCGCGCATAAGGTGGCGTCGGCGTATTCAAAGAATCGTCTTGACTTAACGTAACGTAATCCTAACACATATGCCCGGCAAAAATACGCTTCATGAAAGAGAAAACGCATTAACAAAACTACACAATCCCTAAGCGACATTACGGGCCCACATAACGAGACTCGAGAGAGTTAAAGCGATTAGATTTGAATCCTAAAGCGGACTTAACACGAGAGGCCACAAGTCGGTGACCTAATGAACCGAGTTTAGCGATAACTAAGCCGCGGCGGCTCGTCGACGCGACGCGACGGCGCGCGCGGCGCGCGGTGATCTAGCAAACGGTGAGTTTCAAGACGAGTGAGTGGTACCTTAAGGTTCGCAAAGACCTCACGAACCGGTGGCGGTGACGCAGAGCCCAATGGTCGACGGAGATGAGCTCACGACGGCGGAGGCGGAAAGAAATGCGGTGCTCGCGGAGAAGATGCTACGGACTTGAGAAGCTACGGGAAGGTGCGCCACGGAATCGCCTCGACTCCGGGAGCAATAAGCACAAGATAACGTCGAAGAAGAAGGTCCGAGGCGCGGAATTGCCGCGCGGCGGAACACCGTGATTGGAGAAGAAAGGTTGCGCGGCCTCAACGATGCACCAAAGACAAAAATGAAGCCATCATTAACTTCGGCATCAATGCGATCGAAGGACCAAGTGTCGGCCGAAACTCACGAGCACTAACAAGCTTGTAGGGTGAGACCACGGAGTTGGGGACGAAGAAGTGGCCGGACGATTCACCGGATGCCACGAGCTCGGGATGGGAAAAATGGATGCGGCTCGAGTGTGGTTCCACGATGGTGAGGTTGCGGGCTCAAGGGCTTCTCCAACGCGGCGGTGCTACCTTGATTCCTTCTCGGCCAAACAAGAAATCGGGCGGAGATAACACGAGAACGCAAAGGAGAAGAAGTGGATGAGCTCGGGGCTTTTATGAAGTCACGCGATGCCTCCCAAGGACACGAGGGCATAAAGGTGGCGGCGGCGAGTGCGTGGCAAACATGCACGCACGCGCCGCGAGCTCCGGTGAGGTGCGGAGAAGACGAGGTTGATCTTGACGGTGGGACCCACATGTCGGCGACAAACGAAGCGGTGCGAACCGGTGGTTTGATTTGATCGACAACACACCGACCGTTGGATCCAAGCGGACGGTGGGATTGGTGTATGCATTGAACAGTCGGTTGCATACGCGGCGTGGATCGTTCGATCTTCATCGGACGGTTACGATCGATTGGACTCGCGCGGTGCAGCTAGGCGGTGCGGCCGAGTCAAGTGGTGCGGGTCGGACTCGAGCTCGAGTTGGGTTCGGGCCGAGGAACGATACTTTTAGAATTTGGTTTAAAAGACAGAGAAGGTTTGGGGAATTTTAGAGGTAGCTCCTGAGCTCCAAAAATTTCAGAAATTTTTATGGCAGCTACTAGAGACAGAGGACAACCTTGTATAATTTTTCCAGAACTTTTATGCACTGCATGGTTCTAGAAAATTCACAAGCTGCTGTCCAGGAGTTTGACCAGATTTCAAACAGAGTTGACTTGGCCATTTGAAATAGCAAACAAAATCTAAAAATTGTGAAATAATTCAGGAGGTAGATTGGATGATCAAGATGCTAGGAAAAATAGTTTCAGAGGATGATCAAAGTTTGAAGGCTAAGAATTAGCGACAACAATCTCCATTCACAAGAATTTAATTCTAGAAAATGGAAATTGCTAGGGAAAAATGTAGGAACTTTCAAATGATTTGAAGAGACAACAAAAGTTTTATTTCTCCTCAAAATTTTACATTTGAAATACAAACCTAAGTTAGGGCTGTTACAAATCTCCCCCTTACAGGAATCTCACCCGAGATTACGATCACCGGAGAAGAATGATGGGTAATCTGCTCGGAGGCGATCTTCCCGCTCCCAAGTGGCTTCATCCTCGGAGTGGTTTGACCACTGAACTTTAAGGAACTTGATCACACGGTTCCTTGTTCTGCGTTCAGCTTCTTCGAGGATACGAACGGGACGCTCACGATAAGACAGATCTTCCTGCACATCGATATTTTCCAATGGTGTTTCCTCAACTGGAATACGGAGGCACTTCTTCAATTGTGACACATGGAAAACATCATGCACCCCTTCGAGTGTAGCCGGCAACTCCAACTTGTATGCAACGGCTCCCACTTTCTTGATGATGCGATATGGCCCGACATATCGAGGAGCGGTTGCCCTTGACACCAAACAGCGATGCCCTTCGAGGTGAGACTTTGAGATACACAAAGTCATTGGCTGAAACTCAACTCACGGCGACGCCGATCTGCATAGCTCTTACGCTCGGGTGAGCTACGCGCAAGTGCTCGAATCAATCGCACTTGACTTTCGGCCTCATTAATGGAATCGGGCCAAGAAGCGCCTTTCACGGTTCGGCCGGTTCAACGGTGTTCTGCAGCGCCGTCCATACAAAGCCTCAAGCGGTGCCATACCAAGACTAGCTCGAAAGTCGTTGTTGTAGGAGAACTCGGCAGCGGTAGGCACTTCTCCCAATTCTTTCCATAGGAAAGAACACAAGCACGAGCATATCTTCAAGAACTTGGTTGACTCGCTCCGTCGACCATCGATCCGAGGATGATAGGTGAAATAAAGAAAGACGGTCCCCATGGCTTCCTCAGAAACGTGCCATAGCCGAGAAGTGAAAAGAGAGCCACGATCGACACAATCGTTAAGTGGCACACCATGCAAGCTCACAATGCGGAGATATAGAGATCCGCCAATTTATCGACGCCGAGGCGGTACACACGAGAAAATGTGCTACTTTTGTCAATCGGTCAATAACCACCCGGATAGCATCCTTCCCGAAGAAGCAGGGCAAGCCGGTGATGAAGTCCATACCAACGAATCCCACTTCCACTCGGTATAGGCAAGGGCCGGAGGAGACTGCGGGGACGCTGATGCTCGGCCTTGGCGACAACATATGTCACATCGGCCACGAACACGCAATCTCGCGCTTCATGCGAGTCCACGAAATCTCGACGCAGATCTTGGTACATTTTAGTGGCCCGGGATGGATGGACAAAGGCGAATCATGGGTGTAACGTCCCAAAATTTGGCTTTTCAAAAATCTTTTGAGTAGTTTAGGTCCTGAAAAATTTCACCAATTTTATTTGAATTAATAAAGCTTAATTGGGAATTTTCTAAATTAAAAATATTTAATTTGACTAATATAAACATGAATTAAATAAAAATTTGTGTTATTTGGTTTCCTTCTCCTTCAAGGAATTTTTGGGTATTTTCTCGAGATTTTTTCTCGATTTGTTTGCTATTTTTTGGTCTCCTTGATTTTGGGATTTCTTTTAATTCGAAAATCAGTTTTTCTCTCCCGCCCACGTGCTCTGAAAAGCGCGAAACACTGCTCATCGTGTTCCTCCCGAACGCAGCAGCGATGCGTATCCGCTTCAAACTCTAAACTTCAAATTTCCATATCTTCTTCCACGGTGCATATAAAAGCGAGCCGCTTGCGCTCACGCGTCGTGTTGATCCTCTTCCAATCCCCAATTGGTTTCCTCCAAACCGATCTATTTTCGCCGCAATCTCCGAAAACCGAGCTCCAACCAAAAGTCTTCTCCGCGAATGCGCGCGTCCGACGTCCGTTGGCCGAACTGCTCATGCGGCGTTGGCTTCGCGTCATCGCCCTCGTCATGGTTCCATCCACCGCGAAGATCGCCGAGCACCGTCGGCCATTAAAGCCAAACCGTGTTCATCGCGTTCGCCGCTTCCTCGGTGAGTTTTTCCAAAATCCGACCGCGCCATCGCGTCGGCTCGTCGTTTCTTTCCGTTTGCCCTTCGCCATCAAGCATGCCGCCTCGGCCGCGGCCACCCCGCACGCACTATTCATGCATGTATACCGATGCGTCGTTTCTTCTTGTTGCCTTCATGTGTTGCTCCTGTAGTTTCGCTCTGTAGCGTTTCATCTATTGCTTCATTAGTTGATTGTCCGAACATAGCTTTCTTTTGGATGGTGTTATCTAGTTCGTTGATTCTCTGTTGTATGGTTCCTTTGCCATCCAACCAAGCCAATAATTCAAGTGCAAGCATATCTCTGTGATCCTTCTCTTAATTCTTTCTCTATTGTTTTTGCTTACCAATTCCATGCCACAAGATCAAGTTATGAAGACTGTTCTATGATTCTTCTACTAAGCCTAGACCAATGTGCGACCTTTTGATCCATCATCTGTTCTTTGTAAACCATTGCATGTAGTATTTCCCAATGCCAAGATCTCTATATTTCTTTCTCTCCCTTGCATGCCGAATCCCACTTGTCATTCAAATAGTCAAGCCATATATATCTATCTCACTTACATGTAGACCCCACATGTCATCCTCCCAATTAAAATACTAATTATTTATCTCACTTACATGCGGGTCCGTATGTCACCAACTCTTAGTCAAACCCTATTCATGAGCTTGGTCCACCGTGGACTAGCATATCTCTGTGGACTGGTCTATAGACCGATGGCCCACATGTCAACCCCTAATTCTATTTTCGGGAATTAATTTAATTCTTGAAAATCCTTTTATCTTATTGGTCCCACTTGTCACTCTCTCTACCTTATTTCTGGAATTATTTTAATTCTAGAAATTCATAAATACCAGTCGGTCCCACCCATCATACACTCATTCTTTATCTAATATTTTCGGAATAGAATATTCTGAGAATATTCCGTAGAGCTTTTTCATCATTTCATGTGAATTTCAATCTTCCAAAAGCCATATCTTCTTCATCCGAATTCCGATTGAACCCATTCAAGTTTCTAAATTCATCTAAATTCAATATCTACCTTCCAATACCATTCAATTTCAATTTGGAGTTTATTTGATTTGTCTTTTGAATTTAGTTTGTTTTGCGCTTTCTTTCTCGTTAGACGCCGAAGTCCCGAAATCGTCCGAAGGAGCGGAAGATCAAGCAAGTAGAAGATTGAAGATAAAATAAGATCATCATTGCTATAGCAAGGCAAGTTATACCTTTGATCATATTGAATCCCGTTTTAAAATTACTTTGATTTAAATTATTGCATTTACTTTAAGTAATTATTTAAATACTTTTGGGTTTAGCTATTAATCCAATTTGTTATATCCACTTTGTCTATTGTATGTCATAATCTTTTGTCACCCTAGATTGGTTCATATTTAGTTGGTGCTATGGTATTACCAACGTGGGTTGGTTAGTACGAGTAGATTGCTTAGCCATGCAACGAGTCATCATCATCACCGAGTTGCAATTATAAATTTGACTAAGTGACTATGGAACTTTGTGTAAAACCTGTGTATGTGTTATTACTTTGTGATGGCATGTGTTGCACTAAAACCAACGGGTGGTAAAGGATTTGACCGAGGCAAGTGGTGGATACTGTGAACCGTGGCTTTGTGATTGGGATTTATCTGTGTGGTTTAGTTAGAAAATCGAAGTCTTGCCTTGGTCAATTAAGGACTTAACTTTGTGCGCCATTGAACGAGCTATCTTGTCGACCACATGTCCGTGACAGCCTAACTTAGTAGGTTCTGGAGTTTCAACATTGGGGTTGGTGGATAGGTTAAGCTTTGTGATATGGGGCGTGTGAATAAGAACGTCAATGTTGAGGCGGTTGCCGAACTGCTTTGTTATGATCGGTGCGGCCACACCGTTATATCGTGTGGGTAAAGTGTACAACCTCTGCAGAGTGTTAAACAATCTATTCGAATAGCGCGTCATGCGGTCATGGACAATGCTCGGGATTTCACACGAGGGGTAGTTTTCATAAAACAATTGGGAAGGGACAGCTGTGTGATTTAAGTCATATGGCTGTGTGAAAGAATTTGATTAGGCTATGTGTCTTTGTGAAAATAACTATTAAATTAATATTGTCTATTTGTTTTGAATTATGCTTTCAATCTATTACTTGTATTCAATTGCAAATGTTGCATTTCTGCAAAATAACCACAGAAGCCATTTCCTTTGGAATAAGCTCGCATCTATACATTGCATTCGTGGTATGACTTGCGAGTACGGTTGTGTACTCACGCTTGTTGTAAAACTTGCGCCCAAACCTACTGAGTGAAGGAATCGTCGGTCAACAAGGTCTACTTCAAGGATCGAGAAGAACTAGGTCGCGCACCGACCCATTGCTGTGGGCATATGGATGGGCTTCACTGAGTTATTCCGTTTCGTTCATTGCAGACTTCATTGAGCTATTAGCCTTACGAGGCATTAATTGTAAGCTTTGACCTTAAGGTCTTTACTCGATATTTATTGTTATTTGCCTATTTATTAGTCATCTTTGTATATGGAAATGATATTTCATCGATGTTGCCATTGTGTGCACTAGCGTGATCTGGACTAGTGCAGATATACAGAGGGTCCAGAATTGTAATTTTGGGTCCCGACAGAGGTGGTATCAGAGCCATATCGACTGTAGGTCGTGACCCTAGTTAGAAGGGCCGTTTGCAGGAAAACTTCAAAACTTATTTTACAAATGGAAAATCTTAATGATGTGCTATTCTCATCTTGTCTAGCTTCTATACTCTTCCATTCTATTCCTTTCTCATCTATATTCGTCCTCACCATTTTGAGTATTAAATTGGACTCTCTCCCCTCATAACTTCTATAGTCATCGTTATCCATGTCAAATGTCTTGGTGGATGCCCAAGAGCAGTTTTGAGCAACTCTTTGAAGACCGTGCAACCAACAACAACATAGCAACGTCTCCCCAAGTGTTCAAGACAAGCTCGTCGCAAGAATTAAAGACTAAGAAGAAGTTGTACGTCACCTCCATCTTTCTCCAAGCTTCACCTCCAAGGATAGCAAGCAATCAACGTTTGATGAAGACCGTGACCAGTTCGAGTTTTCTTCAGACCAACCATATAGGATAAATCAGTGTAGGTTCCTCCCGTGTGTTGAGCCAAGTCGCCCTGTTAAGTTAGAGTTTAATCGACTAGACGATTAGATCTTTGTTTCCTTCTTGGTGTAGTTTGGTGTGAGTTTTATGCTTCTTAATAGCTTTAGGCTATTTGTGTGTTCCTTGGTGTTCTTTGGGTTAAACCTGCTCCCCTTAGTAGATTCTCTTCCCTTACCTTGTGCTTTTCCCTCGCATCTATTAGCCCTGGTCAGCCAGCAGATGGAGAACCCCAGTGAAGCCAACCTTGTCAGTAATCTTGAGACAGTCTATACCGGCTCGGACTGTCAATCCCGTGGGCGGTTGTCGATTACGAGAGTAGCAGATCCAGTCATGGAACAATTCTTGGTAGCTCAGACTCAATCCATGAACGCGATGATGCAAAACATGAACAACATGGTGACCTGGTAGGATCAGACCACCGCTACCTTAGTCAATTTGATGAATCAGAATAATCAAGCAAGTCATCGTCATCGTCGCGATGTCGTCGATGCGGAGCGCGACGATGACCAACAACTATCTCGATGCGGTGGTGACACGCCGAACTGAGCGACTCCACGCCACCCATAATCAGATCATGCAAGTGACGATGCAACCATCAGACAATAGTAATGTTTGCAATGATGCACAACTCGTTGCCATCCCAACGACGCACCCTCAGTTCAAGCTTGCAAAGTTCATGATGACCAAGCCGTCTGTCTTTGAAGGTTCAACCACACTCAATGAAGCAGAATCTTGGATTGGCACCATCGAAGAGAAGCTAACTGTTGTGCAATGCAACGATAATGAGAAAGTTTTCTATGCTACTCATCATTTAGAAGGAGTTGCATTAGATTGGTGGGAAAAATTTCGCGCTGCCCATCAGGACAAGCACACCATCACTTGGGCAGAGTTCACCATCGTTCTGTGCCAACAGCATGCGATATCAAGCATAAGTGATCAAGAAAAACCTGCTATTTCGATATCCTACACCAAATCTAGCCGTTGTCATTTGAAGTGCTGCTAACCAGATAAGTCAGAAGTTTGTGCATGTATCCGTTGTGGAGAAATAAGCCATAGCGCCGATGAGCACAATATCAATTGTTCCAGTTGCGAAGGGAACCATTCCGTTGGAAAATGTCCCATGATCAAGATCACATGTTTCTTGTGTGAAAGCGATGATCATTGTCCAAGCCAGTGCCTCATGTATTCAGTGTTGACTTCTGCAAAACAACGTCAGCGAGAAAATTTTCGAGCTACTGTCAGAACATTAGCAAGAGAAGGCAAACCATTGTTAGTACAAAAAATGTCAGCTGAAGGATCACAAAGCGAATATGGACCTCAACGACCACCTCAAAAGAGAAACAAGCGGTATCATCAAGAGTGTGTTTTGAATGTGGTGAGCAAGGCCACTATGCCAAGAGATGCCCTACAAAGCGACTATCCTTCTTGAAGGTTGAAGAACCCTGTAAGAGTCGTTACGCCATAGTCTTGTCGAAAAATCGCAAGATTCGACATGTCTATGCTACAACAATCATGGAAAAGGTCACTACATCGACTAGTGTCCTCGGTGGAACGATCACTCACTCGGATGCAAGAATACCGAAGTCACTCGATTAAGATTTTAATTCCTAGAGCGATTGGTAACGCACATGGATCCGTTTGCCCAATGAAGTAGTCAAAGAAGAGCCGCTGAATGATGATGTTACCAAGAAAGTCTAGATTGGTGATACCAGATCATGCAGTGTCATGCCTCCATTAGTAACAGTAAATTCAGGGAATCAATGTAACTTTTCCTTTGTTGGAGAGCTAAAAATGTGGACATCTTTACATGCAAGTTCTGGAGAAAAGAAATTGTGGATATTAAATCATTGGATACCTTTCCAAGAGTGCGCCTTGGCAAGTTGAGTACTCAAACGTTAAGTCATGATGATTGAAGGCCGTGAGCCGTAACTATGGAATGTGATGTTGAATTCCAACTCATCAATTTGCAATAGCAGTGAGACAATGGTAAATGATTGAAGAATCTAATCATTGGATAATGTCCATATCCGCAAGAGAGTATCTGATCTTCATTGCAAGTGGTCTATACAGCATGCAACTGTATTAGAAGTCAAGATCATCTCGACTTGGTACCTAGGATCAGTCAATTCCAGAAGGAATTACGTCACAGATGAATTATGACAAAAGTTGCCAACGAGTTTGCCAAAAATGATAGAGTAGATCCGATGACCTTATCAGATAAAGGCAGTGTCAAATCAATCCCATCAGCTTAGCAGTGTCAGTTGAATACCAGTGAAACGATCATTTGAGACGATGTCGATTGAAGATCGATAAGATTCGTTTCAAGTTAACCAAGACCCCTCACCGGTTGTAAGAAGAGAAGTTCGCCCAGACCGCTAGAAGTGAACCGAGTTTGTACGAATTTTAGAAGAGATTAATCACAACTCCAATGTTCGTATTGTCAGATACCAGAAAGAACCTTGATAGCTTTTATCACGGAACATCCAAGAATTGGTGTGTTAAGAAGTTTCAGTGGTGAATTATCTTAGTCATAATTGAAGTTGCTCCGTGGAGCAACAAAGATGGTTATTGGATTGAGAACCATGAGGTTGGAATCCGTTCCCTCGGACCGGACTAGTACAAATGACGGATACTTTGAAGCGTAAGAGCTCTTGTAAGAATCATTGATCACCACCAAAGTTACTTGTGAAAGTCGGTTGAGTTTTGAGTCGGTTTCAAGAGGATATTTATTTGAACCCGTGGTTCGAACGATGCTAGAGATCGGTGTTGACGACGGTGGAAGAAGCAGTTTTGTCAAGAAAATCCATCCCCACGTAAAGCAAAGAAAAGAGTGAGAACCCACTGAAGGCAAATAGGATGATCCATGGATCAATGAGTATATTTGCATATCTTATTAGAAGGAACTCCAGTAGTTGATGCTCAAACCAACATTTGAGTGCAAGCATTCAGTTTCTGAAAGTACCAAGGCGTACAAAGATCTCAAAGTTGAATTGTGATGATCCAAAATAAGGCGAAATATCGTCGAATGGGTTACCCTTTGGTATGTCCGAAAGTTAGCCAACATGTCGAGGCTAGTCAAAGTACTTCTATCATTGAGAATTCAGATAAGGGATCTCCAAGGACCCAATCGGGATATAATTTCTTGAAAGGTGATTGTTGATCATTTGTCGGTTGGCGCTTCATGCCTATCAATATCACCTAGTTTGGAGACCGCCAGCAGTGGAGACTACCTAGCGAGTGGAATCGGCGAGGTTGTATCGCGAGAGATGATATTCAATCGGCATGGGTGCGATGTTAGATCTCAGAGATGGTCAATTTGCACGATGTGTTAGAAAAGTCGCGTCGGCCCGAGGATCCCGCTTATCTCGTGTTAGCGGCGGTGTGTGTTGAAGCCTTGGATGGTCATTTCAGTTTAGTGTTGTGTATCGCCTAATCGTGAATGATTGAAAAAAAAGATTAATGAGTTATGCCTTAACTCATATTACAAGTCGAGCAAGTAAGTGTTATGTGTAGAGTTCCCCTGCAACCCAGATGTCAGCCAGTTGAAGTTGTCACCATCTGAAGTTCACAGTGGTTAATTGTGTAAGTCATCGCTCAGCTAGGAGCTGATCAAATTACAAAGTATGTGGATGTTGCATTAATCATGAACCAGAAGACCAAGGATCCTTAATCTTAAATGGAATTTAAGTAGCAGTGTTCAAAAAGGAAAGCTACACAGACTATACAGATTATCACCTTCGCAGCCATGTCTATCATCAGAATACCTGTTGGAGTTCTGTGCTAAAGAATTGTATGACAGAGTTGACAAAAATGTGTTAGTTAGTTCAGATTCCGAAGCGCGGAAGAAGAGATAGTTTGCTAACCTGAGTTGCCAGAGAGCAACAATATTTCCTCCACTCGAAGTGCCTTCAAGCCACGATCGAGCGGCCCGTAGAAGCAATTAAGTTTCAAGATACCTTTCACCAGAGTCGGTTTGTCAAGTTTTGTGAAGCGAAGTTTAGCAAGAAGCAAGGCGTTGTTCGTAAGTGGTCGAAGAGCGATCTGTCAAAGTCAAAGCAATTTGAAAGCAAGAAGTAAACCAAGGTGAGTTTCTTATCCTATTCTATAGCACTGAATCTCGGGACGAGATTCCTTTAAGGGGAGGTTTGTAACGTCCCAAAATTTGGCTTTCAAAAATCTTTTGAGTAGTTTAGGTCCTGAAAAATTTCACCAATTTTATTTGAATTAATAAAGCTTAATTGGGAATTTTCTAAATTAAAAATATTTAATTTGACTAATATAAACATGAATTAAATAAAAATTTGTGTTATTTGGTTTCCTTCTCCTTCAAGGAATTTTTGGGTATTTTCTGAGATTTTTTCTCGGATTTGTTTGCTATTTTTTTGGTCTCCTTGATTTTCGGATTTCTTTTAATTAAAAATCAGTTTTCTCTCTCCGCCCACGTGCTACAGAAAGCGCGAAACACTGTTCATCGTGTTCCTCCCGAACGCAGCAGACGATGCGTATCCGTTTCAAACTCTAAACTTCAAATTTCCATATCTTCTTCCACGGTGCATATAAGCGAGCCGCTTTGCGCTCACGCGTCGTGTTGATCCTCTTCCAATCCCCGAATTGGTTTCTCCAAACCGATCTATTTTCGCCGCAATCTCGAAAAACCGAGCTCCAACCAAAAGTCTTCTCCGTGACTGCGCCTTCCGTCCGACGTCCGTTGGCCGAACTGTCTGCGGCGTTGGCTTCGGCGTCATCGCCTCTACGTCATGGTTCCATCCACTTCGCCGAAGATCGCGAAGCACCGTCGGCCATTAAAGCCAAACCGTGTTCATCGCGTTCGTCGCTTCTCGGTGAGTTTTCCAAAATCCGACCGCGCCATCGCGTCCGGCTCGTCGTTTCCTTTCCGCTTTGCCCCTTCGCCATCGCATCGCCGCCTCCGGCGCCGGCCACCCGCACGCACTATTCATGCATGTATATCAGACGCGCGTTTCTTCTTGTTGCCTTCATGTGTTGCTCCTGTAGTTTCGTTCTGTAGCGTTTCATCTATTGCTTCATTAGTTGATTGTCGAACATAGCTTTCTTTTGGATGGTGTTATCTAGTTCGTTGATTCTGTTGTATGGTTCCTTTACCATCCAACCAAGCCAATAATTCAAGTGCAAGCATATCTCTGTGATCCTTCTCTTAATTCTTTCTCTATTGTTTTTGCTTACCAATTCCATGCCACAAGATCAAGTTATGAAGACTGTTTCTATGATTCTTCTACTAAGCCTAGACCAATGTGCACCTTTTGATCCATCATCTGTTCTTTGTAAACCATTGCATGTAGTATTTCCCAATGCCAAATCTCTATATTTCTTTCTCTCCCTTGCATGCCGAATTCCCACTTGTCATTCAAATAGTCAAGCCATATATATCTATCTCACTTACATGTAGACCCCACATGTCATCCTCCCAATTAAAATACTAATTATTTATCTCACTTACATGCGGGTCCCGTATGTCACCAACTCTTAGTCAAACCCTATTCATGAGCTTGGTCCACCGTGGACTAGCATATCTCTGTGGACTGGTCTATAGACCAAATGGCCCACATGTCAACCCCTAATTCTATTTTCGGAATTAATTTAATTCTTGAAAATCCTTTTATCTTATTGGTCCCACTTGTCACTCTCTCTACCTTATTTCGGAATTATTTTAATTCTAGAAATTCATAAATACCATCGGTCCCACCCATCATACACATTCTTTATCTAATATTTTCGGAATAGAATATTCGAGAATATTCCGTAGAACTTTTTCATCATTTCATGTGAATTTCAATCTTCCAAAGCCATATCTTCTTCATCCGAATTCGATTGAACCCATTCAAGTTTCTAAATTCATCTAAATTCAATATCTACCTTCCAATACCATTCAATTTCAATTTGGAGTTTATTTGATTTGTCTTTTGAATTTAGTTTGTTTTGCGCTTTCTTTCTCGTTAGACGCAGAAGTCCCAAATCGTCAGAAGGAGCGGAAGATCAAGCAAGTAGAAGATTGAAGATAAAATAAGATCATCATTGCTATAGCAAGGCAAGTTATACCTTTGATCATATTGAATCCCAGTTTTTAAAATTACTTTGATTTAAATTATTGCATTTACTTTAAGTAATTATTTAAATACTTTTGGGTTTAGCTATTAATCCAATTTGTTATATCCACTTTGTTATATCCACTTTGTCTATTGTATGTCATAATCTTTTGTCACCCTAGATTGGTTCATATTTAGTTGGTGCTATGGTATTACCAACGTGGGTTGGTTAGTACGAGTAGATTGCTTAGCCATGCAACGAGTCATCATCATCACCGAGTTGCAATTATAAATTTGACTAAGTGACTATGGAACTTTGTGTAAAATCAGTGCTATGTGTTATTACTTTGTGATGGCATGTGTTGCACTAAAACCAACGGGTGGTAAAGGATTTGGGTGAGGCAAGTGGTGAATCTTGTGTGACCGTGGCTTTGTGATTGGGATTTATCTGTGTGGTTTAGTTAGAAAAAGCTGAAGTCTTGCCTTGGTCAATTAAGGACTTAACTTTGTGCGCCATTGAATCGAGCTATCTTGTCGACCACATGTCCGTGACAGGCCTAACTTAGTAGGTTACGGAGTTTCAACATTGGGGTTCGGTGGATAGGTTAAGCTTTGTGATATGGGATGTGTGAATAAGAACGTCAATGTTGAGGCGAAGTTGCCGAATGATACGTTATGATCGGTGCGCCACCTGCGTTATATCGTGTGGGTAAAGTGTACAACCTCTGCAGAGTGTTAAACAATCTATTCGAATAGCGCGTCATGGTCATGGACAATGCTCGGGATTTCACGAGGGTAGTTTTCATAAAACAATTGGGAAGGGACAATTTATGTGATTTAAGTCATATGGTGTGTGAAAGAATTTGATTAGGCTATGTGTCTTTGTGAAAATAACTATTAAATTAATATTGTCTATTTGTTTTGAATTATGCTTTCAATCTATTACTTGTATTCAATTGCAAATGTTGCATTTACGCAAAATAACCACGAAGCCATTTCCTTTGGAATAAGCTGCATCTATACATTGCATTACGTGGTATGACTTGCGAGTACGGTTGTGTACTCACGCTTGTTGTAAAACTTGCGCCCAAACCTCTGAGTGAAGGAATCGTCGGTCAACAAGGTCTACTTCAAGGATCGAGAAGAACTAGGTCGCGCTTTTGACCCGATTGCACGTGGGCATATGGATGGGCTTCACCGAGTTATTCGTTTCGTTCAGCTGCGACTTCATTGAGCTATTCGCCTTACGAGGCATTAATTGTAAGCTTTGACCTTAAGGTCTTTACTCGATATTTATTGTTATTTGCCTATTTATTAGTCATCTTTGTATATGGAAATGATATTTCATCGATGTTGCCCTTGTGTGCACTAGCGTGATCTGGACTAGTGCGGTATACGGAGGGTCGAGTGTAATTTTGGGTCCGACAATGGGCCTCTGAAAAATCAAATCCGCAACTCGGGGACCTTTGGGACCACAAGGCGCTGCCCAAACCATACGACACCGTGCTCATCTTACGTGAAACACTTGGTGATCCATTCACGATGTTACGCTTGATTTTTCCTACACCATCATCGATTCTTTGTCGCCTTGATTTGATCCACCAAGGTCGGTTGCACAACCAAGGCGACAAAGGAGCCATGCTCAACCAAACCCAAGTTGAGGCGAAACTCGCAAGAAGTGCGGTTCTTTGCTCTTGGATCATCAGAGTATTGCAATACACTTTTCGGCTAAGTGCATCAGCAACCACATTGGCTTTGCCCGGATGATACTGAATACCCATGTCATAATCCTTGATCAATTCCAGCCATCTCCTCTGCCTGAGGTTCAGATCTGGCTGAGTGAACAAGTATTTCAAGCTCTTGTGATCGGAATACACCTCACAGTGATTCTACCGATCAAATAATGCGCCAAATCTTGAGTGCATGAACCACAGCAGCAAGCTCTAAATCATGGGTGGGATAATTGAGCTCGTGAGGCCTCAATTGCCTGGATGCATAGGCAACTGCCTTGCCTTCCTGCATAAGAACACATCCGAGCCCCCGACGAGAGGCATCGCAATAAATATCGAAGCTCTTGTGGATATCGGGAAGAGTAAGGGTGGAGTGAAGTCAATCGCCGCTTGAGCTCTGGAAAGCTCTCATCACAAGCAAAGGACCATACAAACTTCTTGTCCTTCTTAAGCAATTCGGTCATCGGCTGCGATCTTGGAGAAGTTCTCGATAAAGCGGCGATAGTAGCAGCTAAACCAAGAAAACTCCGCACATCGATGGTGACTTGGTGGCCCCAAGATAGAACATCATTGACTTTCTTTGGGATCCACTGCCTATGCCTCGGTGAAAGAACATGGCCCAAAAATGCTACTTCCTTCAACAGAACTCACATTTCTTGAACTTCGCATATAGTGGTGCTCCGCAACTTGCCCAAAACAATCTTGGATGCTCGGCATGCTCTACCTCGATCTTGGAATAGATAAGAATGTCATCAATAAAACCACCACAAATTTGTCCAAATACTCCATGAATACGAATTCATAAGGTTCATGAACAACGCCGGAGCATTGGTCAAACCGAAAGACATGACGGTGTACTCAAATGCAGCCATAACGAGTAGTGGCCGTCTTGGAATATCCTCGTACGATCCGGACTTGATGATAGCGATCTCGGATCAATCTTGGAGAACACACGAGCTCGGACAAGCGGTCAAAAGATCATCAATGCGGGCGAGAGGATATTTGTTCTTCACCGTCACTTCATTGAGAGGGCGGTAGTCAACACACATGCGCAAAGTCTTGTCCTTCTTCTTCACAAAGATCACCTGACAACCCCAAGGAGATGAACTGGGACGGATGAAACCCTTTGCTTGGAGCTCACCAAGTTGCTTCTTCAATTCTTCTAGCTCATTGGGAGGCATTCGATCGGCGCCTTGAAATCGGGCGATGCAGGCAGCAACTCGATGACAAACTCAGTGTCTCGAACCGGAGGCATCGGGCAAGTCTTGGAAAAACATCCCCAAAGTCGGATACTATGGGAACATCCCGAATCGCAAGGTTGGCTTAAACTTCTAATACACATAGATGTGTCCCCTGGTATGGCGAAAATCCGACTGCTACTTTGAAGAAGTGGTAAGATAGACAATCTTCCCGGCACAATCGATTTGCCCCAAGTGTTGGGACAACCAATCCATGCCAAGAATCACATCCGGACTCATTGAATCGAAGCGAATAAGATTTGCCAAAAATCCACTCCTTTGACTATGATAGGAACATCCAGACATCGTAAATCGACTCTCATTTCCGACCCGGTGGCGGATGAGCAAAGGAACTTCAAAGGAACACAGTGAAGACCACTAGCAGCAACAAATGATCTTGAAATAAAAGAATGCGATGCTCGAATCAAATAATACTGCAGCGGGGCGAGAATTAACAAGAAGTGTACCAATCACAACATCCGCGCCTCCTGAGCCTCCTCGGTGAAAGGTGGTTGACTCGGCCATTGCTCGCACCACAGGGCTTCGGATCATCTTACGGTCGGTGGATGACCACTCCCGCCGCGTCCTCCATTAGGGCGAGGGCTCGCTGCAACACTACGGGGCGAGCATTCGCATAATGGCCCTTGTTGTGGCGAAAACAAGTAACCTCGGCGCCGGATTGCGAGGCGCTCTGTCTTGGATCGCGGCGCGTGGGTGGCTCACGGCTGCGGTGGGCGAGAGCTGGTGCAGATGGCCTCGGCGCCGGTGGAGCAAAAGAACGGCCATCGTGCCGGCCACCGAGACGAGCGAGGTGGTGTGAGTAGACGTCGCCTCCCATTTGCGCTTGCGGGACTGCTTGACGCCTTTGCCTTATGCTCGCAACGATGGCCTTATCTACCAAGGCACGAAAGTGCGAGAAGTCCACAATAGATAGCTTGTCTGCGGCTCCTCGGACAAGCCATCCATAAACTTCTCTGCTAGCCTCATCAGAGGCCACCTCACCCGAGCATAACGAGCCAAGTGATTAAACTCGTATAGATACTCAGTCACGGACTTGCGCCCTTGCTTGAGCGCGAGGAATTCTTTCTTTTCACTTCATCGGGCCATGCGGGATGTGGGCCCGACAAAAGCTGATCTGAACTCCTCCCACGCGACCACATGGCGCGGGCTGCATGGCGAGATAGTTCTCCCACCATGAGTCTGCGCCCTCGGTGGTGGGGCGCGAAGTGCCTTATCCTGCGCTGGCAGCGAGCTATGTTGAGCTTCGCTCAACCATGCGCGACCAATCGTCGCATCGAGAGGGTCCCTCGGGCGGGAGAAAGTCGATGGCTGCGTGCGGAGGAACTCTGCAAGTCCCCGCGAGTGCGGTGGCGCCACCACGGCGAGAGTGGAGGTATTCCTAGCAATAACCTCCAAGATGCGCGTCTGGTCCATGCGGTTTCGCTCGATCGGCGAGAACCTCGACCATGGTCGGAGGAGAAGCTCCTCATCATGACCGGCCTGGCGATCGCCACGCGTTCTCCGGCCATCTGTTTCACTAAGACAAGTTAGCAACAACTCGAAGAGCAAGAAAGCCCAACATTCACTGAAAGCAGTCCAAAAACAAACACAAGGCAGGATAAAGATCAACCAGCCAAAATCGGACGCATAACTACTCACTTAACACCTTACCCTATTATTCCACGATCTTCCATAGTTCTCCCAAAACTAATTCCATCGGATAAGTAACTACCTTTTGAAAAGGGAAGAGAGAAACCAAGTTCTCAAAACTCAAATTAGAGTAAGGTGAGAGTAGAAAACTAAGATAGGTAAGAAATAAAATCTGAGAATCACTAGGTTTTCATAAACCTTTTATAATTTGAAAATAAGACTTTCAAAATATCCTAAGGACGACTATGCTTGGGTTACTACGGTGAGAATGGCTCGATACCAACTTTGTGAGGACCCCAATTTATTTGGTTTGTAATGTAACCAACCACACGCCTAGCATCACAAATCAAATAAATCGATCCTCGAATATGTATACTTCCCGTAGAGCGGTATACACACCCTGTACAAAATTAGACATCAACTCCATTCCACACATAGAGTCCAAACACAACACTACCAAGCGAAAGATAAACAAATAGTAGAGTTATTAGGACAAAGGCCGATAGGCCAAGATACACAAATAACAAAAGAAGACAGTGAAGCAAAAAGTGCCATAAGATGGCTATAAACAAAGCCAATCGGTGTGCCTTCACCCACAAGGCATCGGACCGGACCGCCAAGTCTAGTCGTCACCCACGAGCGCGGCAAAGACTCACAGTAGTGAGGCCCACGAGGCTCACCTTCTTCCTCTGCAACAAAACATTAAGCAAAGCACACAGTACAAAGATTGTCTTTGTACCCGCAAGGCAGACGTGTGAACTAGCGGACTGTTCATATGCTACATGCGGCTTGTTTAGTGGAGGCCATATGTTTCATTTGCATAGAGCCAACTTTCATTTGCAATAATATAATCTGAGTTTTAAAGGCAAGTTTGCAATTCATTTTATTGTTGAAATAAGCTGCGAAATAAAGGTAGGTACAAGTAACCACCTAGAAGTGACTATGCCAATAGTCACCACAACATAACACGAATCCCAGTTCGTACCACCTACAAGTTTTACTTTTAAAGGTTGTAGTCTAACTCTCGATAAGCTTACCCAAGCGTGTCCATCACCTAGGGCGAGGCTATTCGAATAGTTTTTAACCTGCGAGGTGTACCATGTACCACACCTCGGATCGCCTTTAAGCCAAAGCACACTTAGAAGGTATGCTGACCTGACTAAGTCCTACGAGTGTTTCCAATATTGTGTATCAACCTGAGCCGCTCGTATGGTAGAAACACCATGCGCTTACATGGTAAAGCCGAAAAGACAACTACCCACTCGGGATAAAGCTTTTGGACAACTACCATGCTCCCACCTCCGTCCCTCCTGCGACCTCCTGCGACCGGGACCAATACACGCCAAAGTACTAGGTCAAGAGAGGTCCCATACCCTCTAGTGTGGTTAGCACGCCGAAATGCTGGATAACAAAAACTCACAAGATGTTCGGTCCTTAATTGACGGGCACCTTTCGATCACACCCAATAGATCACACCAATCTTACCATTGTGCCCGTCTAAATCATTTTTGTTTTTGGTTTTAGTTTTGCAAGTAAGCATAGCAAAATCTTTGAAACATAAAGTTGTAGTAAATTTTGTGTGATCAAGGTTACTGACTAAAGTCGATAACCTTGATTCTCCGATAGCTAAGCATGTCTAAGAAAGTTGAAATCGTATCTACTAAGTGACAAGAGATCATCCAGTGACCTCTAATCACAGACAAATAACCTAGGCTCGGTAGTAGAGATCAATATTTTGGCTCACAGGATATGCGACTACGGTTTAACTAATCAATTTAACACAAATTAAGCAATGCATACATACAATTTGAAACAAAATATTAATCTTTAAAATACTGGGATTAAACATGATCAAACGCGCTTTGCTTGCTGTTGCTCAATATGGTGCGGAGGATCGTCCTCGAGGTTGCCGCAAATATCGAAGCCTAACGATCGAACATAACGACAAATAGAGCGAATAACACCGACAAAACTCAAACATTCAACAACATCAAACAAGCCAAAACTCACACAGCCTAAGCATGATATAACAAAATTTTAGAAACAGAGAACAAATCATTTTAAGTTATTAGCAATTTTCTATGAATTTTCTAAGCTAAAAACACAACAAGTCACTAGTTAATTATCCAACAAATTTTCATGAACAAACATAGTATCTAAAACCTATCCTAAGAATTAGTATATTAAAAATGAAATTTCAGAATTGGATTATTTGGATTTGGACAATTATTGAGAAAGATATGAATTTTCTAATTTTGGAAAATGCATAAAGCATCAATTAATCATTTAACAGATTTTCGATCTGACGAGGTTGAAACTAATTTTAATAAATAGAACATTTAAAATAAAAATTAACAGCACTGGTTTTATGCAATTTGGATAAAAATTGAATTAGTTATGCATTTTACAAGTTTAATCGATTTAACGATTACAAATGTAAAAGCATTTGAAATACTAAAGCTCTTAATACTTCTTCTCGACGCATGCGGCTAGCCCGACCAGCGACAAAGCGGGCCGAAAATCTTGACGAGGCGGTCGCCGCATAAGGTGGCGTGGAAGGCGTATTCAAAGAATACGTCTTGACTAACGAACGTAATCCTAACACATATGCCCGGCAAAAATACGCTTCATGAAAGAGAGCGCATTAACAAAACTACACAATCCCTAAGCGACATTCGGGCCCACATAACGAGACTCGAGAATTAAAGCGATTAGATTTGAATCCTAAAACAGACTTAACACGAGAGGGCCCACAAGTCGGTGACCTAACGAACCGAGTTTAGCGATAACTAAGCTTCGCGGCGCTCGCGTCGACGCACGGGGGGGGCGCGGCGCGCGGTGATCTAGCAAACGGTGAGTTTCAAGGCAGTGAGTGGTACCTTAAGGTTCGCAAAGACCTCACGAACCGGTGATGGTGACGCGAGCCCAATGGTCGACGGAGATGAGCTCACGACGCGGAGGCGGAAGAAAGCGGTGCTCGCGGAGAAGATGCTACTGGACTTCGAGAAGCTACGGAAGGTGCGCCACGGAATCGCCTCGACTCGAGAGCAATAAGCACAAGATAACGTCGAAGAAGAAGGTCCGAGGCGGCCGGAATTGCCACGGCGCGAACACCGTGATTGGAGAAGAAAGGGTTGCGCGACCTCAACGATGCACCAAAGACAAAAATGAAGCCATCATTAACTTCAGTGCATCAATGCGATCCGAAGGGACCAAGTGTCGAAGCTGGAAACTCACCAGAGCACTAACAAGCTTGTAGGGCTGAGACCACCGGAGTTGGGGACGAAGAAGTGGCCCCGGACGATTCACTGGATGCCACGAGCTCGGGATGGGAAAAATGGATGCGGCTCAGTGTGGTTCACGATGGTGAGGTTGCGGGCTCAAGGGCTTCTCCAACGGCGATGCTACCTTCGATTCCTTCTCCGGCCGAAACAAGAAATCGGGCGGAGATAACACGAGAACGCAAAGGAGAAGAAGTGGATGAGCTCAGGGCTTTTATGAAGTCACGGCGATGCCTCCCAGCCGGACACGAGGGCATAAAGGTGGCAGCGACGAGTGCGTGGCAAACATGCACGCGCGCCGCGAGCTCCGGTGAGGTGCGGAGAAGGCGAGGTTGATCTTGCAGGTGGGACCCACATGTCGGCGACAAACAGCGGTGCGAACCGGTGGTTTGATTTGATCGGCAACACACCGACCGCTGGATCCAAACGGACGGTGGGATTGGTGTATGCATTCGGACAGTCGGTTGCATACGCGGCGTGGATCGTTCGATCTTCATCGGACGATTCGATCGATTGGACTCGCGCGCGGTGCAGCTAGGCGGTGCGGCCGAGTCAAGTGGTGCGGTCGGACTCGAGCCCGAGTTGGAGTTCGGGCGAGGAACAATGCTTTTTAGAATTTGGTTTAAAAGACAGAGAAGGTTTGGGAATTTTTAGAGGTAGCTCCTAAGCTCCAAAAATTTCAGAAATTTTTATGGCAGCTACTAGAGACAGAGGACAACCTTGTATAATTTTTCCAGAACTTTTATGCACTGCATGGTTCTAGAGAAAATTCACAAGCTGCTGTCCAGGAGTTTGACCAGATTTCAAACAGAGTTGACTTGGCCATTTGAAATAGCAAACAAAATCTAAAAATTGTGAAATAATTCAGGAGGTAGATTGGATGATCAAGATGCTAGGAAAAATAGTTTCAGAGGATGATCAAAGTTTGAAGGCTAAGAATTAGCTGACAACAATCTCCATTCACAAGAATTTAATTCTAGAAAATGGAAATTGCTAGGGAAAAATGTAGGAACTTTCAAATGATTTGAAGAGACAACAAAAGTTTTTATTTCTCCTCAAAATTTTACATTTGAAATACAAACCCTAAGTTAGGGCTGTTACAAGACGGGACTTAGCTTTGTTGCATGTAATGCAGCGAGCCACGTAGCGCTCAACATCGCGCCTCATCTTTGACCAAAAGAAGTGGGCGGCCAGCACATATTCTATCTTCTTTGCTCCAAAATGCGCCATCAAACCTCCTCCATGCGCCTCCTGCAACAACAAAAGACGAATGGAGCTAGCTGGAATGCATAGCTTGTTAGCACGATAGATCAAACCATCAATCAGCACATATTTATTCCATGTTTCCCCTCCTGTACAATGTTCAAGCACTTCTTTTAAGTTCAAATCAGTAGCATATAACTCCTTAATGGCCTCTAAACCAAAAATCTTATGGTCAAGTTGAGATAACATGGTATAATGTCTAAACAGTGCATCAGCAATCACATTGTCCTTACCTTTCTTATGCTTTATGACATATGGAAACGACTCAATAAATTCTACCCATTTGACATGTCGTTTATTTAGTTTAGCTTGACTTCTAATATGTTTTAATGATTCTTGATCTGAATGTATTACAAATTCTTTGGGCCATAGATAATGTTACCAAGTTTGAAGCACACGAACTAAAGCATACAATTCTTTATCATAGGTAGAATAATTCAGACTAGGCCCATTTAGTTTCTCGCTGAAATATGCAACTGGTTTACCTTCTTGAATCAATACACCACCTATCCCAATCCCGCTAGCATCACATTCAATCTCAAAAGTCTTACCAAAATCAGGAAGTTGGAGTAGGGGTCCTTGGGTGAGATTCTCTTTCAATAAGTGGAATGTCCTCTCTTGCGCAGGTCCCCATTGGAAAGGCACTCCTTTCTTTGTCAATTAATTCAATGGTGCGGCAATGGTGCTGAAATCCCGCACAAAACGTCGATAGAATCCAGCAAGTCCATGGAAGCTCCGCACTTGTGACACAGTGGTAGGCGTCGGCCAGCTTTGGATGGCTGCAGTCTTTGCCTCATCCACCTCAATGCCCTATGGTGTCACAACATAACCAAGAAACGCAACTCGATCGATGCAAAAGGTGCACTTCTCGAGGTTACCAAACAAACGTGCATCTCTCAAGGCATTAAAAACAGCACGTATATGATTCAAGTGTAGCTCATGTGACTTGCTATAAATCAAGATATCATCAAAATAAACCACCGCAAATTTTCAAATGAAAAGACATAAAACCTCGTTCATTAATCGCATGAAAGTACTAGGTGCCTTAGTTAGACCAAAAGGCATCACTAACCACTCATATAGCCCGAACTTAGTTTTAAAAGCAGTTTTTCATTCATCTCCCAGTTTCATTCTAATCTGTTGGTAACCACTTCGCAAGTCAATCTTTGTGAAAATAATAGAGCCACTCAACTCATCAAGCATGTCGTCTAGCCTAGGAATAGGATGACGATACCTTATGATAATATTATTAATGGCTCTACAATCAACACACATACGCCAAGTTTCATCTTTCTTAGGAACCAAAAGAACAGGAACAACACAAGGACTAATGTTTTCTCGTACGTACCCATGGTCCAAAAGATCTTGGACTTGTCGCTGAATTTCCTTAGTCTCTTCTGGATTGGTCCTATATGCAGCACGGTTTGGCAAAGTCGCTCCCAGGATCAAATCAATTTGATGCTCTATCCCTCGAATAGGTAGCAATCCCGGGGGTATCTCAGCTGGGAATACATCCACATACTCCTGCAAAAGGTTAGCAACAGCAGGAGACAAAGAGCTAGATATATCCTCAAGTGAAAATAAAGCATCTTTGCATATCAAAGCATAGCATGGCAGCTCATTATCACAAATTTCAGCAAGCTCAAATTTAGTGGCAAGCATAACACACCCTTTCAATTTAATTCCTTCGGCCTTGGAACTAGGTGCCACTTTCTCCCTTTTAGGTGGGAAAACATGTTTCGCTACTTGCTGATTTTTAGAATCATGTTCATTGGTGTTTCTTTCCTTTCTAGTATGCTCGACTTCATCTTTCACAATTTCAGCGGGTGTCAAAGGCAACAACTTAATCTTCTTACCCCTATGTGAGAACGAGTAGGTATTAGCTCTACCATGGTGCAAAACATCATTATCATATATCCAAGGCCTACCGAGCAACAACGAGCATGCTTGCATAGGCACTACATCAAAGTTGGTACTATCTTTGTAATTACCAGCTGAAAATTGCACTCTCACAACTTTGTTTACCTTTAACTTACCACACGAATTGAACCATTGGATGTAGTAGGGATGTGGGTGTGGTTGTGTGGTCAAGCCAAGCTTCTCGACTATCTCGGAGCTTGCAAGGTTGTTGCAACTCCCTCCATCAATGATGACTCTGCAGGCTCTCTCCTTCACGAGAAATCTGGATTGGAACAAGTTGTGCCGCTGATTTTGCTCCGCTCTCTCCACTTGTGCGCTCAGCACTCGCTGTGCAACAAGGCTCACATGAGTCTCTGTGTCAACAGCAGCTACGTGTTCTTCTACATCATCACCATCACTATCTGTCTCGTCTCCTCCACCTGCAATGTTAGCTGCAAGCACATACTCATCCTCAATATCACTAGCACTTACATAACCTTCGTCTTCGGTGGCGAGGTATGCTCGCTGACTTGGGCAGTCCCTCATGACATGGCCCATTCCCTTGCAACGATAGCAAATAATCCCAATCAGACGACACGTGGGAAGCAACCAAGAAGAACTCTTGGTGGGGCCCGCACACTAGTAGATTTGTTTACCTCGGGTGCATGTGTTGGTGTCGGAGGTGCTGCTGAACGCGCCCTACTCAAGGAGGGGGCAGCAGACCGTGTAGCTGAAGGTGGGACTGTTTTAACTTGCCCTGATGTTGATCTTGGTGTAGACGTGCTTCCAAAATTGTTCCTTAGCCTCTGCTGTCGTCCCTGCAATTCCTTTTCTACCAAACATGTAAGGTGAAACAATCTAGGAATACTATCATATTCTTTGTAATCAACTATGTCCTGAATTTCACGTGTTAGTCCTCCATAAAAACGTGTCATAGCAGCCTCTTCGTCCTCAATAATATCACAACGCAACATACTAATTGGTAGCTCTTGATAATATTCTTCTACGGATCTATTGCCTTGGTTTAAGCGCTGCAATTTCCTACGCAAGTCCCATTTAAAAGAGGGTGGAATAAATCTGTTACGCATAGCGACCTTTAAAGCATCCCATGTAGTAGGCGTTAATCCATCATTACATACTCTACTCCACCAAATGATGGCAAAATTTTTAAATTCACTTGTGGCTTGCCTAACTCTATGCACTTCAGGAACTAAGTGAGCATTAAATTTCTATTCTACCGTCATCTCCCAATCTAGATATACTTCAGCATTATAAGCACCCGCAAAAGATGGTATAGTGAACTTGACTTTAGCATACTGATCATCATTATCATGTGCATTATGGTGCGGAAAGTTATTACCTCTCATACCTTGACGGTTGAAGTTCAATCGGTTCCGTTGTCATGCATCCAAGGCATCATGGTGGCGCATCTCATTATCGTTGTCGATCTCATGGTCATGGGCTACACGTTGAGGATCCACAAGACCATTGTTCGGTGGTTGATTGGCCAAGCCATCAATAAGTGCATTGAGTGTTGCAATACTATCATTGAGCTGTTGTAGTGTAGCATTTGTCTCCGCAAACTTCCTTTCGATGTCGTCATTAATAGCATGACGGTGCTCATCCAACACCCTTGTAAGCTCTTCCCTCAAGACACACTCTTGCGCATCCAATCCCTCACCTGCCATGGTTAGTAGGAGACAAAAGACAACACAAATATATTATCCCTACCAACTACTAGGTGGTGGAAGGTGGAATCACACACTCTCAAACGTCTTACCAATCTCTTATGAATTTCTTACCAAATTGCAGCAGGTGGTATGATCGGAGAAGGTGGGATGTATGACTGTGGCGGAGGCGAATGCGAGGGTCCAAATCTGAGGGCCAAAAGTACGTGGAGCTCGGATATGCAATGTTTAGTAGCAATGAATAGCAATAATGAAATCAGATTAGCAAAGCTAAATCAAAGTCCACAGTACTCGTCACAGTTGCTGGCCCAAACGCGCTCCTAGCACTAGCTCAAGCAAGCCGAAAGATAGGGTAGATACAAGCACAAAGGAACAAAATTTGCAAAGCAACCGATATCTCTTGTGGGTGGTCGTGGAGCACCGGCGGGTTGTCGTAGACCAACTGAGGGTGGTCATGAGCCAACTAGGGTGGTCCTTTTTTTTATTCTCATTTTCTTTTCTCTTTTTTTTTTGATTCTTTCTTCTTCTTTTTTGACTGACGAAACCCAACCTAGGGTTCCTCTTTTTTTTTGTGCAAGTGACCTTGACTCACAACTCTTCAAAACCCTTTTCCGGGCCTGGGGATATATATGTCACAAACTTTTTCCGGAGAGCAGGGGTATAAAGGTAATAAAAAGATAATCTCTCTCTCTCTGAACGGTGTCGTAACACCTAATGACTGGTCGTAGAGCTTGAGACCTGGTCGTAGTGTGGGCAGTCCGTCGTGTGCGCCGCGACCGGGTCGAAGAGCTTGAGACTTGGTCGTAGCGTCGGCGGGTCTGGTCGTAGGGCTGGCAAGTCTGGTCGTAGACCTTGGGAACTAGGACTTGATGGATCCTCCCCATTATTCCTCAGTAACAAAAGATCACAATTATTAGGTAGTATACCATTCTGCATAGATAAATTATTAGCACCTAGAAACGAGCTCATCTCATAATTTAAGTGACGTGCACGAGCTCTTGTCTAGGACCTTGTAGCTTAGCAACTGGATCTGGAGGATTTTGTGTACTGCGTGTATCCGAAGGAGTGATATCGTCATCACAGGGCTGACATGAGCTTGCGTCATATTCGGATTTTTTATTAGAAAAATAATTCAGAATAATCCAGAAAATCCCTATTTGCCTTTTTTTTTCTTTAGATTAGAACTTCCAGAAGCATGTTCTTCCCCATACAAACTCTGATCGAGCCCATTCAAATTTCTAAATTCATCTAAATTCAAGATCTATTTTAATGAGATTTTTATTTAATTTTTGGAGTTTGTTTTTCTCTCTATTTTTATTTATTTATTTTTATGTCCTTCGTTTACGAGTAGACGTTGATTCTTTAGGAGATTTCGAGGAAGGAGTTCACCAAGACCAAGACCAGCACCAAGATCTATTCCAAGGCAAGTTGTACCTTTGATCATGTTAAACCCAGTTTTCTAAAATTATTTCGATTCAATTACTGCATTTACTTTAAGTAATTATTTAAATACTTTGGGATTAGTTAATTATCCAAATTATTTATATCCACTTTGTCTATTGTTATGCTATGATCTTTTGTCACCCTAGTTTGGTTCATTATTTTAGTTGGTATTATCATAGGACCAACGTTGGTTGGTTAGATATGAGTAGTTTGCTTAGCCATGCAACGAGTCATTCATTCAATTGAGTTGCAAATATAAATTTGAGTAAGTAATTATGGAACTTCGTGATAAAACTGTGCAATGTGTGCTATTACTCATTAATGGCATGTGTTGCACTTAACCAACAGGGTGGAAAAAGATTTAGACCGAGGCAAGTGGTGGAAACTGTGTGATATGATGGAGCTTTGTGATTGGAAATGATAATCTTCGTGGTATAGTTAGAAATTAAAAGTCTTGCTTGGGTCAATTAAGGACTTAACTTTATGCGCCATTGAACTGAGCCTTACTATACAACCACATGCCTGGTATGGGACGAGCCTAACTTAGTAAGTTACGGATTCTCAACATTGATTACTCAGGTTGTAGGTTAGGAGCTCAGTAATGGGCAAAGGTGTGGACTACCATATAGGCCACACTTATCAGCGGTTCACCTTCTTTAGGTCTAACGGTGTGTGTCGTTCCAAAGTGCTGTGTTGGGGTTGGTATGATGACAAAACACATCGGGAGTGTCAATTGTTGAGATGAAGTTTTAGAAAAATTTTGTTATGATTAGTGCTAGCTACACTGATTATATCGTGTGGGTAAAGTGTACAACCTCTACAGAGTGTTAAACAATCTATTCGAATAGCCGCATCCGTAGTCATGGACATGCTCGGGGATTTCACACGAGGGTAGTTTTCCATAAACATAATTGGGGAGGGGCAGCTGTGTGAATTTATTCATAAAGCTGTGTGAAAAAAAATTGTTTAGGCTGTGTGTTCTTTGTGAAAACAACTGTTAAATTATTATTATTTAATCATTTTGAATTATGTTTTTAATCTATTGTTTTTATTCAATTGCAAAGGTTATTTTATTGCAAAATAACCCCAAAAGCTATTTTACCTGTAATAAGCCATCATCTATACTTGCATTCTGTGGTACAACTTGTTGAGTACTCGGAGTACTCATTCTTACTGCAATTATTCAGGTGAAGTGGAGGAATCATCGCTTGCATACGAGGAGGAGTTCTACGATGGTACTGATCATTAGGTCTTGATTCATGTTGGTTGCCTGTGGCAAATCGTTGGGTTTCCGCTGAAGTTTATTTTGTTCCGCTGCTACTTATTTAATTATTGTCAGCCCTGCGTGGCTTAATTAGTGTAAACTCGACCATAAGGTCAAAACCACTATTTGTTATTCATATTAATTGTTTGTGCTGATATTCGTCTTGTGTGGATCGGTATTCATCTATGTTGACACTGTGTGCGCTAGCGTGATTCTGGACTTGTGCGTTATACACAGAGGGTCTAGAATTATATTTTTGGGTCCCGACAAAGGTAGTATCAGAGCCATACTGATTGTAGGTCTTGATCTTAGTTAGATCGGCCATCATCAGAGTGTACAAACTATTTTCTGAAGCAAATTAACTTGCAAGATTAATGAATTGCTTAACTCATCTTGTATCTCTCTTGACTCAACTATTGCTAAAAATTTTCCTCTCCCCACTGTTTTAAGTTGGTTCTTACCTCTTGTCTGTCTTGACAGATGGCCCACCTCCAGACTTATGGTGAGCACAAGGAAGGACTTACTGTAGAGTTATGGAAGCTTTTGCAAGTGCTTGGAGGATTCGATCGACCGATGTACCAAGATACCGACTGGGTGGTGAACGGTCGAAGCCGTGGAGTGCTCTACCATTTAACCATCTATGCTCGGAGGGACACCTGGGGCAGCTATCCCCTGAACATCTCAATCTGGAGGATCAACTTCGCAGAAGGAATTCAGGAGTCATCGCGCCTTGCTACTCTGAGGTGTGCAGCATCTACACCCGTGAGCTGCGGGGCACTATCTTTCACTAACATCCCCGTGCCTTCGCTGTGGACCTTCCAGCTTGCTATCCATCTACAAATGGGGAACACAACGCTACGGTTGTGCACCTTGCCCAGTTTGCTGCTACTTAGGAGGAATCCTTGGAGACGACTACCACAAAACTGGAGTGCGTCTAAAAGACACTGCAGATGGCCAGCATGAGCATTGGAGGAAGCACTGTATGGCCAGCATGAGCACGAGGAAGAACTAGAAGAACCCGAGGATCCAGAAGAAGATCTGGAGGAAGACCCTGAAGAGGAGGAAGATCTAGAAGAGCCAGCAGAGCCGATCGTGCCTGCACCTGAGACACCTGTTCCTACTGCACCAGTCCTGAGGCATCAGGACCGGTATGCAAAGATGCATGCATACTTCCAGGTTTACTGCAGGCGGGTGCACCGCCATGGTTGTGGAGGTTACCTTAGTGACTAAGTTCACTAAGGTTTAAGTTCAGCTAGTTGAGATTCAGTGTGTTGGAGCCGTGTCAATTTAAGTTTAGAAGGTCGCCCTTTAGGCAGTAGTTTGTGTGTTAGGTTCGCTCTTATTTCTTGTATGCAGTATGAGCTGCAAAAGTCCTTAGGCATTTGTTGTAGCCATTCTAAGACCCTTAATTAATATATAAGTATTTCAGTTGATTTTTTTGTGCCATGTTTGTTGGGTTTAAACTACCCCTGCCTAGTTCTTGACTTAACTTGTGCTTGCTACCTTATCTAACCCATGAGAGCTTTCGCCATATGGTTCAAACTCGTCACGCTGCTACCAGTGGTTCCAGAACTAATGGTTCAGAGGGGAATGAACAAACCCCTAGAGGAGCAGTTCCACCCCCAAGCACCCCCAATCGACCTACAAAACTTTGGAGCTTTCATGTCTGCTTAGATGCAAATGATGTACACTATGATGAACCAAATACAGAATATTAACAACAATCAGACCAACAACAACAACACACCAGCTACTCATGGTCACCATGGACCATCCAAGCTCACAGAGTTTATGAGAACCTGCCCATCGACTTTCTCTGGAAATGTCTCACCAGTGGAAGCTGATGATTAGCTTCGCGTCATTGAGAGAAAGCTGTTGATCACCCAATGCGATGATCATGAGAAGGTCCTGTATGCTACCCTTCAGATGGAGGGTATCGCCACCGAATGGTGGGAAAACTTCTGTGCTGCACATGAGATGCCACAGAATATTACCTAGGAAGAGTTTTTTTATAACTTTTCACCAGTACCATATGCCAGAAAGAATTATTGATCTGAAGAAGGATGAATTTCGTGCACTCAAGCAAGGAAGCATGTTAGTGACTGACTACCTCAACAAATTCTCTCAGCTTGCCCGCTATGCCGTGGAAGATGTCACCACTAACAAGGCTCGTCATAGTCATTTTCTGAAAGGACTGAACTCTGGACTGCAAGTCAGTCTGATTGCCCAAACCTTTATACACTTTCAAGAGTTGATCAATAAAGCTTTAGTCCTTGAGGATAAGCGCAAAGGTTGGAGGACAACTGCAAGCGTAGAATGGATCAACAAGGAAGTCATTAACCTCAATAGAAGACAAAAACAATCCCTCAATAGTTTGCTCGTTCCTCCACAGAATTCATTCAGGACACCTACACCTACTTTAGCACCTCATCCAGTCTGTCAGAACTTTTGCAACCCTGCGACAGTCAACCGCAATTCAGGAGGCAACCAACCGAATGGACCAATAGTTTGCTACACCTGTCGAGAGCCAGGGCATTTTGCCAAAAATTGCCCTTAGAAAGGAACCATGACATCCATTCGCTCCAACCATGGAGCTACACCAGCCAAGACGCCTGCGCCAAGCATCAACTGAGGAGCACCTCAGGGTACCGGTCAAGCCGAAGGAGCACCGTAGTCCATGGTCAGAGGCCATATCAACCACATCACTCTAGAAGGAGCTTAGGAAGCACCCGACTGTTGGAGATATGCCCTAGAGGCAATCATATTGATGATGATATTTCGTTGTATCCATGGTTTAATAAATGTTCCTTGAATATTACCTTTGTGTTCATTCGAGAGATCCTTAATCGAGGAGATTTAAAGATATGCAAAATACACACGGATTTGAATATTTCAGATCCTTTGACGAAGCCTCTCCCACAGCCTAAGCATGAGGCGCACACAAGAGCTATGGGTATTAGATATCTTCTAGATTGACTCTAGTGCAAGTGGGAGATCATGGAGATATGCCCTAGAGGCAATCATATTGATGATGATATTTCGTTGTATCCATGATTTAATAAATGTTCCTTGAATATTACCTTTGTGTTGATTAACAAGTATGTGACTTGTTTGTGAAACTCTTTACTTGTATGGTTATTCTAAAGTTGTCCCTAGTCGGAGTTCATGTGAGGACACACATGAATGATGGATTAGCACATGTATTGGTTGATGACCATATTTCACAGGTCATAGACATGGAGATGTCAAACCAATAATGTGGACACATGTTTAGAACATGGGGTTGGACCGACCCAACATGAGACATAGTAATTATTCTTATGGTTCTCTCTACACAATGTGTACGCCTTGTCCTTAGACCTGAGATTGTCGCATGTACTTGAGATGTGAATCGACCTACTTAGGGGCTATCAAACGCTACTCAGAATCGGGTAGTTATAAAGGTAGCTTTGGTTTGTCATGAAGCATGCTTTGCGAGGCATGGTCGGTCGAGATGGATTTGCCCTCTCTACCCGAGAGATATCTCTGGCCTCGAGTGATCGGATCCGTAAATGCATGGCCATGCTACTTAAGGTTAAGAGTTAACCTAGTAAGGGATTCCGGATCACGTGATCGAGAAAGAGTGGTCGCCTTGGAGCTCGACCGAATATCGTGAGGCAAAGGGATTGGCATGTACATAACGTTGTGATGGTTCGTCCGATATGATCTTTGTGTATGTTTAGGAGTTGGCACGCCTTGCTAGAGGTCGCTACCAACTATTGACCAAGTATGTGTACTCGTGTCATGTCTAAACATACGTGAACCATAGGTCACACACTTATGGTGAAGCCTAATTCGGATTGGATCCGACTAGATGGCATTGAGTCCTAATGGGCCTCTATTCGTAGAAGCCCATTGTAAGGACGCCTATAAAGGAGGGCAGGGGCGGGATGAGGATGAGTTTTTCGTGACATCCTCAAACCACGCCGCCACCCTCCCACGCCCTAGTCGCCGCGCGATCTAGTAGTCCGGCGCGCCGCTTCTCCCGTGCGTGGATACCTTTGAAGGCGCCGATCCGTGGCGTTGGGACGAATCGCAAGAAAGGAGTCAGACGTGGGGCGCCACGACGAGGACGAGGAAGTAGTACGACTACTCGCCTCGACGCATCGCATCAATCGAGTACGACTACACCGCCCGACGTTCGCATCAACTCCGCACTCGCGTCTAGTGGTAAGACCGTGATCTATAATCGCAGTGATCTTGGTTTACGGTAGAATTTTTAATTTGCGCTAGTGTAGCCTACCCGTTGCCCTTCGATGGTATCGAGCGTTGCTTTGTCTTGTTATAGGTTCGGGTGATTTGCATATGGCGATATGTAAATCGGTATGATCGATGTGATCGATTGTATAGTTCGTAATGGATTGATCGGTTTCGTGATCATGCCGCTAAGGTCATGAAACAACATACCTACCGGTCGGATTCGCCATCGTGGTAGACAAGGACACGTAAACCGGTTGCGGATGCGAAGACCAATATGATTGGTCGAATCGAACCTAGATTAATAATCGATGTACCGTGATCGTGCGCCGGGCTCCATGAGCCGAGAGTTGTCTTGGTTCTCAAACCACGCATGTCGCACGCGAAGATCGCACAAATTGGTCGAATCGGAACAGTAGTCGATTTGTGGTAAATATGATTTGCCGATCAAAATCCTAAGTAAAATATGCGTTGCCCCTTCGAACCCCGATGGGATAAGAGTTTACCGTATGCAGAATTTTCGTACAACAATAGTTACCAAGCTAGTCTGCAAATATCACCATTTGAAGCTTTGTATGGCGTGTCTCAGAGAACCTCGTTGAATTGGTCGAAACAATGAACGATCGCGGTCCGACATCATCCGAGAGCGTAAGAGCAAGTGGCCATGATCGAGAAAGATTGAAGATAGCTCATCCGTGCGTAAGAGCTATGCCGATAATCGCTCGTCGTGACCTCGCCTTTGAACCCGAGGATTTCGTTTATCTTCGAGTGACCCGCCGAGGTGTCAAAAGGTTTCATGCCAAAGGAAGCTTGCCCCTAGGTATGTTGGTCCGTTCAAGATTTTGGAACACCGTGGAGAAGTTGCTTACCAGTTGGAGCTACCGCACTCATTAGCAGGAGTACATGATGTCTTTCATGTCTCGCAGTTGAAGAAGTGTCTTCGTGTGCCAGAAGAGCAAGCCCCGTTGGAATCAATTGACTTGAAGGAGGATCTTACCTACAAAGAGCAGCCAGTCAAGATTTTGGATGTCGTAGAGCGCCTCACCCGAAGCAAGACTGTTCGTTTTTGCAAGGTCCAGTGGAGCAACCACTCAGAAGGAGAAGCAACGTGGGAACGTGAAGAAGAGCTGAAAGCCGAGTTCCCTAGCCTTTTCTCTAGCTAGCCTGAATCTCGGGGTCGAGATTCCTTTAGGGGGGAGGTTTGTAACATCCTAATTTTCTGAGCTTAACAATCTTTTAAATAGTTAGTAGGGGAAAATTCACCATTTGGATTTTATTTGAATTTAATTTCAAAAGCTTAATATAGGACTTTACAATCAAAAATATTTAATGTGAATAATCCCAACATGAACATTAACCAAAATTATTTTATTTGGGTTCTATGTACTCAGATATATTTTCTAGATTTTTCTAGAATTTTTCTGAGTTCATTTGCTATTTTCTATTGCCCTTTTGAATTTCTGGTATTTTCTAAATTAGAAAACCTATTTAAAATCTCAGAAATCCTCTCGGGCCGAATCTTCCCAGCCCAACTTCTTTTCCCACTGCTGCCCGCTTATGCCCACTCCGCTGAGGCCTCGCCGCGTATGTACGCCTGTCTTGTGGGACGTGGGCCCCGCACGCCGGCTCGCTGCCTTCCCGCGTCGTCGCCTTCCTCGCGAGCGCCCGAGCCGTCCGCCATGCTTCCAAGCTCCAAGCCCTGCACGACAACGCAACCTTTCCAACTAAAGCCCTTCTAGAAAACGTGCAAATTCTATCCCTAACCTCTCCGCACCCGCTTCATAAAATCGTATCTCGAATCAAATCCTATCCCTGATTCCAAATCGTTTCGTGTTCTTCTCGGACTCAATTTAGGGATTCCTTATCCCGGCACCCCAACCCCTATAAATAGGCCCCGAGGATCGCCAAAGACCTCCGCAACCCAGCCGCCACCCACCTCGCCCCGAGCCCTAGCGCCGCCGCATCGGAGTTTTAGGTTTTCACCTCTCGGTCTTCTTCTCCATTTTGCGCCGCCGCTTGTGTCGCGCGTCATCCTCGAGTGCACCGCTGGTTCACCGTCACCTCGGCTACCTCCGAGTCTTCGCCGCGGAATCCCACCGGCCTCCATCCGACAATAACCGAACCTCTCCACCGCTCCGAGCTCGTCGCCAGTCGCCACCGTCCACCCCGAGCACCCGGCGTTGCACCAGTAGGTTCGCAATAACGCCCTCTACACGCCGGTACCACTCACCGCCGGCGAGGAGCCGCCGTTCGCCGTTGCCGTTGGTTTCCAAGCCAGGTCGCCGTCGGTCTGACGTGTCAGGCCGCGTGGCTCGCCACCTCGGCCGCGGTGCACAGTGTCGCTCCGCGTGGCGCCGCATCGTGGCCCGCGCCACCGCGTGTCGCGGCGTCGAGATCGCCCGATGTGTCGCCCCGTGATTGGTCCACGTCAGAGCCGCGTGGCACGATCCACCGAACCCCAGATCTGATTTGGCGTGGACTTGGTCCACGGTGCACCGAGCCACTGACATGTGGGTCCCACCTGTCAGACCAATTTTCATTCCGTCCGAACGTCCTCAGCTGACGTCAGCGTTGCGCAATATTCCGATTTTTCTTTAGAGAAATAATTCAGAAATTCCAGAAAATCCAAATTAGGGTTTCTTTTAGATTTCCAATCTTCCAAAGCTCATAACTTTTGCATCCTAACTCCGATTGAGCCCATTCAAATTTCTAAATTTGTCTAAATTCAAGCTCTATTTATCTGAGATTTGTATTTAATTTTTAGAGCTTGTTTTGCCTCTGTTATTTATTTGTTTTGTTTGTTTTTGTTTCATTTGCGAGTAGACGTCGATTCGTCGGGGAATTTTGTGGAAGAAGGAGCACCCCAAGATCAAGACCAGTACATAGACCTTTTCCAAGGCAAGTCATACCTTTGATCATCTTGAACCCAGTTTTCAAATTACTTTGTGTTAAATTAATGCATTCTACTTTAATTATTTATTTAAATGCTTTGGGCATAGTTATTATCCACATTGTTATCACACCTTGGCCTTGTATGTCATAATTCCTTGTCACCCTAGATTGGTTACTAGTTGGTATTATTATAGCACCAACGTGGGTTGGTTAGATGCGAGTACAATTGCTTAGCCATGCCACGAGTCATCATCACATGTAGGTTGCAAATATGAACTATGACTAAGTGACTATGGAACTTCGTGTAAAACTGTGTGCTATGTGTTATTACTTCGTGATGGCATGTGTTGCACTAAAACCAACTGGGTGGTAAAGGATTTAGACTGAGGCAAGTGGTGGAGACTGTGTGACATGGTGGTCTATGTGATGGGAATGATAATCTTTGTGACTTAGTTAGAAAATGGAAGTCTTGCCTTGGTCAATTAAGGACTTAACTTTGTGCGCCATTGAATCGAGCTCTTCTGACGACCACATGCCCGTATGGGACGGGCCTAACTTAGTAAGTTATGGATTCTCGGCATTGATGTTCGTGGATAGGTTAGGTGTGTGTGACAGGTGGAGGTGTGACTATTTGGTGGTTGCATCGCGGACGATCTGCCTTCCCGTCGGCAATTGTGTGTTATACCAATTCTATGTGAGCCGGTATAGCGGTTTGTAAGCACACCGGGAATGCCAATGTTTGAGATGAAGTTTCCGAACTGCTTTGTTACGATTGGTGCTTGCTACACTAGTTGTATCTTGTGGGTAAAGTGTACAACCTCTGCAGAGTGTTAAACAATCTATTCGAATAGCGCGTCATGCGTCATGGACATGCTCGGGATTTCACACGAGGGTAGTTTTCATAAAATGTTGGGATGGGAGCTGTGTGACCTTAATCATATGGCTATGTGAAATAATCTGCTTAGTTGTGTGTCTTTGTGGAAACAATCATAAATTAATATTGTCTATTTGTTTTGAATTATGCTTTTAATCTATTATTCGTATTCAATTGCAAATGTTGCTTTTATGCAAAATAACCACGTGTCTTTTCTTTGGAATAAGCTCGCATCTATACATTGCATTCATGGTATGATTTGCAGTACACGGTTGTGTACTCACGCTTGTTGTAAAACTTGCGCCCAAACCTACGTAAGAGGAGGAGTCTACGCTGCTTTCGAGGAGGAGTTCGTGGAAGGTCGATCGCTCGTTAAGGTCCGGATCCCGCTTGGTTGCTGTGGTGAATTGGTGGGATCTACGTTGGAGTTATTTCCATTCCGCTTTGTTTATTTCTCAGTTAGCCTGCGTGGCTTAATAAGTGTAAACTCGACCATAAGGTCAAAACCCTTATTTGTTAATCAAATTAATCGCTTACTTTACTTATCGCTGTGTGGATCGATATTTACCTATATTAACCTCGTGCACTAGCGTGATCCTCGACTATTGCAAGATACACGAGGGTTCCAATCGCACTCGGGTCCCGACACTCTTCGTTTTGTGATCTTAGCCCAACCCCTTCAGCCCCTAGGGATGCTTCTATTGAGAAACCCACTGTCACCTCTTCAGCAAGTGAAGGCGCAACAACAGAGGTTGCTGAAGTTCCGGCCGTCGTTCCCATGGTGCAAGGAGTCGTTGCTGCTGAAGTCGCTACAACTACCGAGGCAGTCGTAGGGATGGAGGTGGAGACGAGGGAGGCCACGAGGAAGACACCGGGAATAGGCGGTGGTGAGAGTTCCGACTACCGTGCCGGTAAGGAGGGTGTCGAGGACATTCTTTCTGGTCCTCCAGGCGGTGCTTCCATCACCGAATCAGAGGAAGAGGAGTACTTTGACTTCTGTTCTGATTTCTTTGGCCCTGCTTCTATCGTAGGATCTTCCGCCTACCAATCTCGCGACTGAGTCCCTCACCCTAGCAACATTCCCAATTGTGGGGATGTCTTCGATAACGAACGTCTCAAAGGGGTTTGGTGGAAACGAGTCGAGGAGATGAATGGGCTGAAAGATTCGTCGCGGATAGTCTCCATGTTTGCTTGGTCAAGCATGAATGTAAGTATTCATCGATACTCTCATGTATGGCTTTATCCCTGTTTCTTATCGCCTTTCTCTCCTACAGAGAGCCGTGGAACAAGTTGCTATGATTTGCGAGTACAATCGGTAACTTGTCAAATTGCGACAAGAGAGAGTAGTACTCTGCGAGCAAGCAGAGAGGTGGTGAGTAACTGACACTCGTAATCGTTTTATAATTCGACTACTTGTTTAGTACTCGGTGGGGGTTGTCAATAGAAAATCTTACGACTTGGTACTGGTTGTAGAAAAACTTACGACCAGAAGTAATCGTAGAAAAACTTACGATCACGCGTCAGTCGCGGAAATACTTACGACTGCTCGTTTATGTATTCATGTCTACCCTTAACTTTTTCAGGTTTAAGAGTGACGAAAAGACCTTAGCTGATTAGCTCGACTTCGAAAAAACCGAGACAAAAAAGTTTAGGGATGAGGTCACCAACCTTCTGAAGAAGCTTCAGGAGGCCAACTCTGCCACTCAAGAGTTGCAGGAAAAAATAAAAAGTACGTGGAGTTACGACTGCTTATAATCTTGATCTTCACCTTCCTAACTTCTCATTCTTTTACAGAAAATGAAGTCGAAAACAAGGCCCTTCAAGCCGAGGTGGGGACTCTTCGGATCGAGGTTCAAGAAAAATCCTCGATCCTTCGTGAGATCGCTCGCATTGCGAAAGACACAGATCAAGAAATTGAGAAATTAGGTTCTCAATTAGCGAGTAAGTAAAACTTTACCTGCTATTAAATTATTTTTCCTTCTCGTAGAATCATTTTATCTAACTAATACTTACTCCTTTCAGAGTGATTAGTTGAAATAAAACAACTCCACGAGGCTTCGACTTACACCTAGGAGGAGATGAAGTCGATGAAGATCAATCTTCCAGACAACATTTCGCTTTTGAACAATGTACTCGATGGGCTTCATGCTGAAAAGGTCGCACCTTGCGACGACATGATTGCTACTCATACGAGTGCCATTGGGGAGCAAGTCCGTACCTTGCAAGAGTTGGTGACTACTATGAAGACCAACCAGAATGACTTGATAAAAGAAGCGGTTAAAGGAGCTGTAAGCTTTGTTTTAGCAAAGCTTAAAGCCCATGATCCCAACCTTAACCTCATTCACAGTTTACTTTCGATCAGATCAAGTCAAGTAGAACGGTTAATCAAGGATATACAGTCAGTCGGCGAGAAGGTCACGGAGGAGATGCAAATAGAATCTCCTTCGTCAGAGTAGTATGTAATAGGTATATGTAAAGACAAGCCTTTTGGTGATGCATAAATATATGATCTTTTCCTTTTTCCTGCAAATCATCTCGTAGAGCAGTTAGTGACTCGTAAGATAATGAAAGGGAAAAAATAATCAGACCACATATCTGTTATTTCTTCTTCCTTTTTCCTGCAAATCATCTCATAGAGTAGTTAGTAACTCGTAAGATAACGACTTGGAAAAAGAGACTAAGACTAAGAATTGAAGTCATGTTTATAACTTTATCCTAGCCCCAGACTATTTACTTAGTTTATTTGAATAAACTAAGGAAATAGTAAAGAAAGGGTTTCTAAAAACAAAGAGGTTTATTCGACTTATAGCTTTCGATTCTCGATTATCTTGCAGTAGTCGAAAGAGTGGAAACGGATCGACGCTACAAAGTTCCTTCTAGTGGGTAGGACCACATGCAGAAAAGAAAGGCTTCGACTAGGTGATGTTACCATCTCTGACTAGATTAATCAAATCAAGAACGACAGCTTGAGTAAAACAAACATCTAGGGGACCTTAAAAATTCATTCGACCATTTTCAATGTACTCGATAAGTTTATCTTGGTAGCAAAAGTAGGAAACCAGACGATGCTAGGAAGTTCCTTCTAGTGGGAAGGACCACATGCAGAGAGGAGCAGCTTCGACTATGTGTGTTTCTTCCTCCGACCAGTTTAAACTAACCAAGCTTACCAAAAGCAATCGAATAAATCTTCAAAAGGGCGCTCTTCTTAGAGTATTTTTTTCAAAATGAATGAATAAACTAAGGTGACAAGAGTTTGCTAAAAAACGTTTCGACCATGTTTCTAAGCCCAAAAGACTTTGTATTGGCAGCAAAAGTTAGCAACAAGGCGATACTAGGAAGCTCCTTCTAGCGGGCAAGACCACATGCAGAGAGGAGAGACTTCGACTAGTGGTTGTATCCTTTCTCCGACCAGTGTAAAGAAAATTTGAGCGTATAAAATATGGTTGAAAAGTTATGAAAGCAACACTCGAAGAAGGACAATAAAGATAGAAAGAACCTGATGCTTTATTGTCGTGGAGGTTTGTCACATGTAAAATTTGCGTAACTGATCGATGTTCCAAGAGTTTGAGAGAACGCGACCATCCTCCATTGCTAGTCATACCGAACCTGGACGCGTAACTTCGACCACAGTGTAAGGACCTTCCCACTTGGGGAAAAGTTTATTCCGATTAGGATCGGGATTGATAAGCCTCAATACTAAGTCACCTACAAAGAAAGCTGCGGGTTGGACCTTACGATCATAGTATTCGCAACAGGCTTGTTGGTAGATCACGAGCGGATGAGGGCCTGGTTCCTCCTTTCTTCGAGCAGGTTGATGTCGTCTGCTTGAAGTTGCTCTTGGGCAGAGTCGTTAAAGCTAACCTGATCTTTAGTTCTGGTGGGAGCATGGCTTCTACACCAAAAACTAGAAAGAAAGGTGTTTCTCCTGTTGCCTGACTAGCAGTTGTACGAATGGCCCATAATACTGAAGGTAATTCTTGTACCCAAGCCCTCGAGCGTTTGACAAGCTGGTTGAAGACTCGGGTTTTAATTCCCTTCATTATCTGGCAATTTGCTCTTTTGACCGCCCCATTGCTTTGGGGGTGAGCAACAGAAGCATAACACAACTGGGTTCCCAACTCGTCGCAAAATTCCTGAAATTTTGCGCTCGAAAATTGTTTTCCATTATTAGTGATGATTCGACTAGGTACACCAAATCGAGTTATCACGCATCTCATCATGAACCTTTTAGCTGCTTCCGTTGTTATCCCAGTCACAGGTTCGGCTTCTATCCATTTTGTGAACGTGTCAATAACCACAAAAAGGAATTCGAATCCACCTGGAGCTCTAGGTAACGGTCCTAGGATATCGAGACCCCAGGTCACAAAAGTCCAGGACAGAGGGATTGTTTGTAATGCCTCATCTGGGTTGGTGTATTTGCCTGCTATGGAACTGACATTGCACACATTTTTTAACCAGCTCCTTGGCGTCGTAGAGGGCTGTTGGCCAGTAGAAACCTTGTCGAAAGGCCTTACCGACCAACATTCTGTTGGAAGCGTGAGTTCCACAGATGCCTCCATGTATGTCGTGAAGGAGCTTTAATCCTTCTCTCTACGGAATGCATCGCATGAGCACCCCTTGAGTGCCTCTTTTGTAGAGAACACTTTCGACCAAAGTATACATTTTGGCTTTTCGTGGTAGTCGATCTGCCTCTAGATCGTCGTTGGGTACAGAACCCGTCTGAAGATACTCGTAGATGGGAGTCATCTAGGTATCCTCGTACTCTAGAGAGGCTGTTTAGATAGGAGGCTTCTCTAGTTCTTCAACTAGGGACGGCTTCTGGAGTTGCTCCAGAAATACTCTTTTTGGTACTAGGGATCGGGAAGAAGCCATACGAGCAAGTTGGTATGAGAGGAAATTATCCTTTCGGGGGATAAATTGCACCTCAAAGCCCAAAAAATGCTTTTCTAACTTTTGAACTTCCGATAAGTACCGAGACATGGTCGGATTAGAGCACTGGTACTCTTTTTCGACTTGATTCACGACTAGTTGAGAGTCTCCTCTCACGAGTAGTCGACAAATTGAGAGCGCTTTCGCGGCTCGTATGCCAGCTAGCAAATCTTCGTATTCTGCCACGTTGTTAGTGGCCTGAAAGTTTAATTGTATGGCATACTTTAAGGTCTCTCTGTAGGAGATTCCAGACCACCTCACCCAGAGCCTCTTATAGTAAGTGACCCGTCAAAGTACATCGTCCACTGGTCGTGGGAATCATACTGCGGATCCTGAACAGGTTCAGGATTTGTCCATTCGGTGACAAGGTCTGCTAAGATCTGGGATTTAATGGCCGTTCGGGACACGAAATGGATGTCAAACTCCCCAAGTTCGACTGACCATTTGGCCATGCGTCCCGTTATTTTCCTATTCTGGAGGATCGCCCCCAAGGAAAACTCAGACGGCACAGCTAGTTTGTGCACCTGAAAAAAATGCCGCAGTTTCCTCGAAGACATGAGGAGGGCATATAGAAGTTTTTGAACTCGAGGGTAACGCCTCTTAGGCCCGTAAAACTTCGCCACGAGTAAACCGGTCGCTGTACATTCTCACGCTTTACGACCAAGATCGCGCCATCGCTCGTGGCATGGCATCTAGGTAAATTAAGAGCGCCTCTCCCGGTTTCGAGAAACCGAACAGAGCATTCGTAAGATACCTCTTGACCTCCTCAAAGGCTGGGTTAGCCTCCTCTGACCACTCGAAACCCTTATGCTTCCTTAGTTTGAAAAAAGGCAGTCGTTTCTCTCCTAGGCGTGCGATGAAACGACTTAATGACGCCATGCACCCTGTGAGTTTCTGAACTTCTTTTTTCGTGGTCGGGGGGGGCGCATCTGCATGATGGCCTTTATCTTTTCAGGATTTGCTTCGATTCCTCGTGCAGAGACTAGGAATCCAAGCAATTTTCCTGACGAGACTCCAAACACACAGTTCTCAGGATTGATTTTCAAGTGGTGTCTTCTGAGGTTGTCGAATGTTTCCTGCAAGTCTGCGATATGATTAAGCTGTTTGCTATTTTTTTACTACTAAATTATCAACGTAGGCTTCCAAGTTTCGTCGTGGTTGAGATGCAAAAGTCGTTTGCATCAAACGGTGAAAAAGAAGCTCCATCATTCTTTAAACCAAATGGCATTTTGACGTTGCAAAATATTCCGAACGGTGTAATGAATGCGGTCTTTTCTTCATCTTCTCGACACATATTGAATTGGTGGTAACCAGAGTATGCATCCAGAAAGCTTAACATTTCACATCCTGCAGTAGAGTCAACCAACTGATCGATACGAGATAAAGGAAAATCATCTTTTGGACAAGCTTTATTAAGATCAGTGAAGTCTACGCACATACGCCATTTGCCGTTCGACTTCCTAACCATTATGAGGTTGGCCAACCACTGGGTGGTTGGCTTCTTATGAAGCCTGCTAAGCAACTTGTCCAATTCTGACCTAATAGCATCTCGTCGATCAGGGGCAAATCTTTGTAACTTCTGTTTTACGGGTACTTTGTCAGGCCATAAGGCTAGCCTGTGCTCGATCACTTCCCTGGGGACTCCGGGCATGTCGGATGCTTGCCACGCGAAGACATCTGCGTTTGCTCGGAGGAAAGTGATGAGGGCGTCTTCCTATTTGGGGTCGAAAGAATCCCCAATGCGGACAGTCTTCGAGGGCTTCTCCGCGTCCAGAGAAACCTCTTGACTTGGTCGTTCGGCTTTGGTGCAGCTTTAGGCTTCGACTTGCTAGTCGAAGGCTGATTTTCATCTCGTGTTGGTATCTGTCCAACCATCTCGAGGGACCGACAGTCGCAGGAGTGCGCCATCTTGTTGTCACAATAAATTGTGATTACTCCTTTGGGACCTGACATCTTAAGATATTGATACCCATAATGAATAGCTATTAGGAATTTTGCCAACGTTGGTCGTCTGAGTATGGCGTTATATGCCGTATCGAAATCGACCACGTCAAAGGAAATCTTCTTTGTCTTGAAATTGCTTGGTGAGCCAAACGTTAAAGGAAGAGAAACTTAGCCAATAGGTTTGGCCGAAGACCACGATACGATTTCATGGAAAGAATATCGTACCGGCCACATCTTTGCCCTCGGAACTTGCATCTCATCTAGGGTACTCGTAAATAGTATGTTTAACGAGCTCCCACCATCAACCAAAACTCGATTAACCCGACCATTGTTGATGGTGGGTTCAACCACGATCGGGAATCGACCTGGTCTAGTCGAAGGGATTGGGCAGTCATCCTTCTCGAAAGTAATGGTGACTTCCGACCACTTCGGTAGCCTATTGACAAGAGGAGAGTCGATTGTGTTTACCTCGCGCTCGACAGCTTTAAGCTGTCGTCGTGACTCATATACCGATGATGCCCCATAGATGTGATCGATGGTGTGTTGTGGATCCTGAAATGGCATCTCCTCGTTGTCATCCGACTCCTTCCGTCCACTTGTTTAACCTACCTGTTCAAGAGTACGAAGTGTCCCTGTGCCAGAGTAATAGTCTTTGAGTTTTCGTAGAAAAACTCGGCAATTACGAAGGTCATGCCCTTCTTTTTTGTGAAAAGAACACCACCTGGGTTTGTCACTCTTCCAATCTTGGTGCTTACCTTTGCCTCGATCAGAATTTTGTTTGGAGTTATGTGGCTCTTTGTCGCTAACGGCCAGGACTTCCTTAGAACCAGCAGCGGGGAACTTGTGTCTCTTCGCCTTGTTCTTGGATTTCTTAGCCTTTTTATCCTTTTTCTTACCACTTTCGCCTGCCTCCTGACGGATATTATCTTCACGATCGATAGTGTTGTTCCATTCGATTGCTTCGGCGGCATTCGCATACCTGTCGGCCATTGTGAAGAGTTCGGCGACAGTGGCAGGAGGATTTAAAGCTATATCCTCTGTTATCCTTCTGCTGCGGACTCCCGGCTTGAACGCCCTGATCACAGATGAGTTAGGAACTTCCGGAATAGAATTACGAACCTAACTGAAGTGCCTGATGAATTGGCGCAGAGTCTCATGATCGTTCTGACATATCCGGTGCAAGTCGTCCTCCTTTCCAGGGTGGTTGTAGGTACCCTGGAAGTTCTCTAGCAAAAGATTACAGAGGTGCTGTCACGAGTAGATCGACTCGAATGGCTGGTTTAAAAGCCATGATCGAGCAGATCCTTCAAGCACAGTCGGAAGGTAATTCACCATTACATGCTCTCCTCCTCCCGCCGCCGGATCGCGGTTGTGTAACCGAGGAATTCAATGGGATTTTGGGTTCCATCGAATTCTCCATGTTGGTCGGGCCAAAACGAGGCGGCCAAAGAACCGCTCGAGATCGTGCAAAAGCCCGACACCCCGAGAAAATTTCTTGGTGCTTTCTTTGCAGGAAAGAAGGGTTAATGTCACCGGGTGATCGTACTCGACGATACCCTGTCACAGGTGGGCTGGACCTATAGTAGGCCTCAGTTTTACGAGAGAAATACTCCTCGTATTCCGTCTGCTGCCGCAGATTTCGTTCCTGAAGTGGTGAAAGATCACCTCTCCTGGGGGCTTGTCGATCTCTGGATGCTCGACAAGCCTTCCGCAAGTCAGGAGAGCGACGTGATCGATGATCATGTCGCCCTCCATGTGACGAGTTGTTCGAGTGGCTGGCAAAAGATGCAGTCGTACTACCACGACTTCCGGATTGATGTCGATGAGGACGCTCAAGTCTTGCCATCGTGTTCCGAAGTCTTTGTGCGATCTCTTCGGCAAAGATATCGTATCCTGGTGCTCGAGCGAGCTCTTGAGTTGGATTTTCAAGCAAGTCATTGATGTGTTGGAGCTCCTGAGCCTCTTTCGACTGGAAATAAGCGCGCCTAGGGAGATTTTTCTGAGCCGCTATTTTTCTTCGTCGAATTGCCTCAGAATCACCCATATCAGACCCTTGCGTTCGTTTCAATAAAGTGCGAGAATGTTGAGGATGTCCCGCATGTTCATCAAAGTGTTCGTTCCGTTCGCCAGCGGCGGTGTCCTTACCATTGCCACGAGGGGGCGTATTGTGTACCCGTCGGGGAGCATCGTCAATCCTACCTCTGGGAGAATCATTTTTATCAGGGGGGATGACGAAGACCTCTCATTAATGACCTCCACTTGCGCTCGAGGCCTCCTCGCTTGAGGAGTAGCCGAGTGACACCATTTGGCGACTTAGAGTAAACCCCTCTAGGTAGGGGAACTCCGGGTTATAACCGTCTCCATTTGCAGGTGCGTCCTGCGATGGGACGGTTGAACTTGGAGGAAAAGCTAGTTTGATCCTCTTCTCTGCGGAATTATCTAGAGAATGAGGACTATCAGGTGCCTATGGAGCTCTAGAATGATGGCTTCCAGAACTTGTCTCGCTAAGTCGTACTGCCTTAGGGGGACTCGAACACTTGGAGGAAAAACTCTCGTTGTATTGTGAGTCTGTCCTGAGGCAACCCTGTTTGTGGTCGTGTTGACCCTTGCCTCCTGAGGAAGCTGGTTCCTCAGCGGGGCGTATCGTTGTGGGGGATGAGGATCCCTCCTCAACTCCGGCGGTGATGCGGTCTCCGAGATCTGATAGAAGATCTCCAGAGGCGGCAATACCGTCAAATGATTCGATACTCGGCTCGTAGTCGAAACCGGCATCCATGTCGATGTCTGCGTAATCGGCCAAGTCGAACCAATTCTCCTCGTTCCACTCTCCTGCCATGGAAGCATCAAAGAGAAAAGAAAGAACTGTTGACAAGGAATTACCAGAAGCTCCCCACGGTCGGCGCCAACTGTTTGTGTTTTAGAACCGATCTTACGTAAAGATTGCTTGATTCGGGGGGTCTCCATAATTGATCACGCAGACAAAAGAGACACGTGAATTTTTATACAGGTTCGGGCCTTCTCCGATGAGAGTAACAACCCTACTCCTATGTGTATTGTATTGGGTATCCTGGTTACAATCAGTGGGAAAGGCTTACGCTAATGTTGCTACTGATTGCCTCTCAAAATGGCCCCCATTACCTCTAAAAGATGCCTATTTATAGTATGCTGTGAAGGTGGTTGTCATTCCAGGCCAGGAGGCGCTCATTATTCCGCAATAATGAGAGTAATTACCGGAGTAGTAACCTCCCCATGTTGCCTGACGGTTATCAATCAGAGATAATGGTGAGTTATCTGTAGTTATTCTAGGTATAACCACGTATCTTGACTGCTCAGATCTCACAATTAATAAGGCCTACTGGCGAGTGGACCTAGTTATCTATGAAGAAGTCGTGGCAGGATTGGTCGTAGCATGACTTACGACTGGGGTAATCGTAAAACAGCTTACGACTGGATACTGGTCGTAGAAAGACTTACGACCGAAGGTAATCGCGGGAGAACTTATGATTACATGGTAGTCGTAGAAATACTTACGACTATGTGGGTGGTCGTAGAAGGACTTACGACCACCTGATTGACCTCTCCCTTACAACTGTAACAGGTATACTTAGTAACTATGTGACGCCATATTTACCTATAATACGTAATTACGAATAAATAGTAAAATGAGGATTATTAGATCCTCGTCAGAACTGATTAATGTAACATCCCAATTTTCTAAGTTTAAAAATCTTTTAAATAGTTAGTAGGGAAAAAGTCACCATTGGGATTTTATTTGAAATTAATTCAAAAGCTTAATATTGGACTTTACAATAAAAAACACTTAATGTGAATAATCCCAACATGAACAATAGCCAAAACTATTTTATTCGGGTTCTATGTGTTCAGATATATTTTCTAGATTTTTTCTGGGTTCATTTGCTATTTTCTATTGCTTATTTGAATTTCTGGTATTTTATAAAATAGAAAAGCTATTTAAAATCTCAGAAAACCCTTCGGGCCGAATTCCCTAAAACCTGGCCCATTTTCCTCATGCCGGCCCAATCCATGTGCCAGCCCATTTCGCCCGGCGTGCGCTCGCCGCCTCGACACAGTGGACCCCACTGTCGCCTCTCGCCTCTTCTCTTTCCTTCCGAACGCCCCGCTCACCCTCCACCGTGCGATCAAAAATGGATAGCTGGATGCGCGTGATGTAATCGGAGGTTCCGATCGTCCCATTGTTTGTGGACCGTTCGATCTTGGATGGACGGTCAGATCTTTTGAATCTGTTTCTCAGCCGCGCCGTTTCGCACGCGCCCGCGTCCGAGCCCTAGCCACTGACGTGTGGGTCCTACCTTGCCGCGTCATCGTTGTCTCCGAGTCTCGTTAGGGATTGCGCGCGCGCTATCCCGATTTAATGGCGTTCGTGCCTGGACTCTCTGAGCGCGCCTATATAAGGAGAGGTAGCCCTCGCATCCGCACCTCAACCTAGCCGCCACCGCCACCGCCTCGCGCCAACCCTAGTCACCGCAGAGGCTCGAGGCGATCTACACCACCGCCAACTCCGGCGAGCCCGCACTGCCGCGTCGATCGCCCAAGCCGTGGTGCGCATCGCCAACGCTCGCACGGAGCCGCTACCTCGTGGTGGCCTTCGTGTCGCCGGAGTGTCGCGTAGAGCCCCGATTCTGCCGAGCCCGTGGAGCCTTTGCCGCCTAAACCTGCGCGGCCGCCACGATCGCTCTCATGCACGGTGAGCCTTTGTCGTGATCGCCGCCGCACCCTCTTCACGCTGGTACCACCCACCGCCGACGAAGTCGCGTGTCGCGACCCTTTGGTTGCGGGCCGCCGCCGCCGTCGGTGCCGCGTCGGCAGCAAGACATTGCCAGGCGTGTCACATGTGTGGCGTCGTGTCGGCGAGCATGTGTCTTGCGCGCGCTGGCACCGTCCACCGGACCCCAGGTCCCGAGGCTCGGTAAACCTGGTCTACCGTGAGCCATCTCACTGACATGTGGGTCCCACATGTCAATATTTTCTTTTATTTATCTCTTTTCCGAAATCCTAAGGGCTGACATCGGCATTGTGCAATAATCCGATTTTTCATTGAAATAATTGGAAATTCGAAAAATCCTTCTTTGCTTTGCCACACACTTGTTGGCATAATGCCCCTGACGACCACAATGAAAGCGAGATAACCCCGGTTAACATTGTTAACAGGCGGGCTGATTTCCACTTGGTCTGGATCGATCGTGGGAGGAGATGGGCGAGGCAAACACCGCCGCCTTGGTGAAAATGGAGTGGTGCTCGCGATGGTCTAGGCAACCACATGCGAGGCCTTGGTGAGCCGCCACCAGAGCAAAAGCGAAGTCCGTTTGTAAACGCTGCGCGACTCCTCCAACGCCTTACTCTTACTCTCGGCCACAATGGCTTTATTGACCAAATGAGAGAAATTTCGAAGTCATGCAAAGCCACGCCATGCAATTCTTGAGATAGCCCATTCAAGAACCGGTTTAAACGACGAAGGTCGATCGAAACGTCATCAGGGGCATATCTGGCAAGGAAATTGAACTCATGAAGATATTCGGTCACAGACTTTCGCCCTTGCTTGAGAGCGAGAAATTCTTGTTGCTTGATCATCATGACCCCTTCAGGAATATGAGCTTCGCGAAAAGCTTCCACGAACTCATCCCAAGTAGGGACATGTCCAGCAGGCTGAATGGCAAGAAGATTATCCCACCATATGCTAGCTGGCCCATCGGTGATGGGCGGCAAAGAACCTTTTCCCTCTCGGAGCATTGAGCAATCAAAAGCTTCTTCTCAATGGTCCGAAGCCAATCCTCAGCTTCCATAGGATCCTGAGAACTGGAGAACACCGGCGGGTTAGTCCGCTGAAAGTCAGCAAGACTGCCCTGCACATGGTGGCCTCCGGCTCGGCGATTGGTGCAATAGGAGAAGAAGTATTGCGCGCACTGCTCCAAGATCTGCGTCTGGTCCATCCGGTTGCGCTCAATTTGCATGAGCACGTCGGCCATTGAAGGTGGTGGAGGAAGCTCCTCTTCTTGAGGACCACCTTGCGACCTTGAGAGTGGAGGGTTCGATCGGCCCTCCCGAGAATGAGGCACGGAGTCGACATGCCCCTCCTTGTTGCGCTTGCGACGAGTAATAGGTCTGTCATCATGTTACCACACCATGGTTAACAACACAACAAGGACATACTCGGCAAACACAAACAAGGTTGCAATTAGAAAAGAAACAAATCTTGTACATATAATGCATCATGGTATGTTATGCATTCAAGTTAACACCAAACCAGAACTTCATATATATACAACAAAATTTTGGTTCAGTCTTACATTATAGTCAGCCATAATGTCGATTACAAACCAAAGTTAAACTTACATACTTTGTACAAAATACTACGCCCTATTACATCCAATTTATTTAAGGGTAACTACTAGACTAAAGACACTCAACCACGAGGATTCATCGTCGAGGTGCTAGCGTAAAGATCGGTTAAAGTTCACCTGAAACTCATTCAAAAGATGAGCTCCAGGGAACCAAGTATCACGAGATCCAACGGGCTAATGAGACGCCTCGGGAACCCAACAGATGGTGATGACCTCCGTGAGGTGCGGTCCGCAGAGTGCGAGAAAACTGCGATCATCGGGCTTGGCGCGCTTGTCCATAAATGTGCGCACCCGGCCGCCGGAAGTCGGTAAAGAGGTGGTGCAGCGGCGGGAGAGGTCTCGTTGTCACCATAAAGCACGTTGCGAAGAACGCGGTTCATGTTGACTCCAAGAAGCGGTACTCTGGGCCTCATTAAGGCGATGCCTAGTTTCCCATAGTTCCCTCACAAGACGATGGATTTGGTCCATGATGCGGACGGATTTGGTCCATGATGCGGACCATCCTCGCCAACCGCCGCACTGGGGTCTTCGCCAAATCGTATCTCGTGAACATGCTCACTTCGGAGGTAGGACCTTGATTCGGGAAGTGGTCATAGGGTGGTTGAGACAATTCGTCAAATCATGACGAAGAAGGCTCATCATCCTACTCGCGACTTCTGAACCGCCATAGCCTCGCAGGTGGCAAGTGCTTGGACACGATGGGAACACCGCCACTACATGCCTAGCGATGACGTTGATGAAGGCACTGGTACTCCTCCATCCACTGTCCTCGATCTCGCCGATAGATGGCGTACTCGGTGATAAGTGAAATTGAGCGCCACATCATGTCCCGGTAATCTTTGGGAACCCATCAACATCTTCACTCGAGTCTCCTTGACCAAGTACCAACCGCTCATCTATAGACCAAAAGACAAGATAAGAAGCAATTCACTTTTAAATAAACCAACAAAGTTGGGCAAGAAGTGACATTAAGGAGGATAAGGAATAAAGATGTCATACTTAAGCTTTCAAAAATACATCACTGTTTGAAAATAATTTTATCAGAAACTCTCTAATTGTTTCTACGGGCTACTTCTAACCTACAGCAACGCGTATGCTCGATACCACCATTGTGAGGACCCCTGGTTATTGGAAATGTTACTAATTAAATTCATCTCAGAGCACAATTGTTAATGAAGGAACAGATCGCGCCTTTATTAAAACCATGCTAAAGATATAAATTTAACAAGTGTGATCCGATGTGATTCGGATATATATGATTCATAATGGTTCCCAGGATCAATGACCATTGCATATATATCCTTCATCAACATTGCATCAAACACATACAAGTCATACATTGATATAATTAAACATAAGGTTACATCATTCTCATTAGTACCACAATATTAAGTGACTTGGTCACTTTAACGATATCTGTGGAAGCAAAATAAACGGAAAATGTCCACCAATGGCCTCATCCACCGCAGCAATTGCGTGGAGGAAAGAAGAAGCGTTACTCGTTAGCGTCACCACGATCGGCGCTAACGGGTACTTCATAAAGAAAATCGTCCTCACCGCAACAATAGGTGATAGCACCTTGAGTACGGAAGGTACTCGAAGAAGTCTTACACAAACTATTAAAATGAAGTGTTGATTAGAGCCTAACCAAAGGAATAGAATTGTTATATGCATAAGGTTACAACAGAAGGTATAAAGGTTCAAATTTGCATAAGCGATACATCTTAACCTACAAAGGCTAACTTTTGATAAAGCAATTTAATAAATCAAAGTTTGCTTAAAACAGAGGTAAATGTCATAAAAGTAATGATGCGAGGCATGATTCCCTCATGCAAACCGAAAATAAACCAAAACCAGATTTTTGAAAATCAAAACTTCTATCTGGTGACATCAATTCAAGTTATCGTCCATGACCGTGGACACGGCTATTCGAACAGTTTATACCTGCGAGGGTGTACATCTTTACCCACATGACTTAGCTAGCCGTTGCCTTGGATGCCTCAGAATGATGACACACTTCCTTTGGTATGCCGCCAGGGAAGCTAAGATTTGGTATTTTCAACAAGCCAACACTATTGAGTTGGACCCCATGTGTGAACCGATCCCGCTTAAACAACGATCGATGCATCCGCTAACCGGCACACATGTTGCGTCGATAATGCCGATCCAAACAATTTAATGCGAATGGGTTCCCTACCCATAGTAGAATGCTATCGGCACCATTAAGGTATCGTATATGCGACGAGGCACATATACGCCTCACCCTCCTAAGAACATCGATCTTGACATACAAAGCTTACATGGCATAAACGCAGTCCTCGGACCTAAGCATCTATGCCATACAAGGTCAATACACATATCCTTACTCTCCTGTTTCCAACTCAATAGTCTCAACATTTTACTTAACCAAGCAGCGCCCATACATCGCATGTGGAAATGCGTGGGGACTTGAACCAATAGTCGAGTTCGGTCCTTAATTAACCGGACAAGTCCACCACAAACCCAATCTCGTGCACAAAGCACCATCACTAGCTTCCTCTTGTCCGATCAATTTGAATTTCAAATACAAGACTGATTTAAAGAAAGCTGGACAAAGAGTTTAAAATAACAATAGTTCGATTGTGATTCTCATGTTTGACAAGATATGCTTGTCAAACCTACAATCTCTAGACCGCATGTCTAAGCCAATTCTGAAAATAAAGGTTATAATATACGATCTTGAGCTAGGGTTAAGTGTATGGTGACAATTTGAGGTAATCCATCATGTTTGGTCATAGCTAACTACTAATGATCAAAATTTGTATTTTAAAAAAATAGCATGCCTGCTTGTCACCGAATTTAGACAAATCTAATGTATAAAATTTGGGATCAATATGGTGCAAAGAGGATGCTTGCCTTGATAGTAATAGACTCTGCTGCGTGCTCGGGTTGTTGAAGTATGATCAAAAGCTTGAGAGAACAGATTCTAAAAGAAGCAATAAAATCCAATAAATACCAAAACGACAACTAGTATAAATTATCGAAATTGCATGATCAATAAAGAAATGCATGATTAACAGACATGCTTAAGTTATACTTACCTAATAGTGATAATAACCCATTTTAGAACCTCATTTTTGAAAGACGAAAACTAGGGTTTAGTTCAAAGTTCTAGTTTTGATTTTGAAAATAATAGAAAGCAGAGACGAGTTCTAGATTTTGGGAAAAGGAAACTGAATCACGCAAAGATTCAAAAATGAAACTCAAAGCAAGATCTTTTAGGATAATTAACATCCTAAGTTAAACCCAATCTAACCTAAATCAGTTAGACTACCAAAACTAAAGAAGATTTGTATTGTCGGTTAAGCAAACAATAAAGAACAGAGCAAATCTCTGCTAACAATCTAAAGAGATGATACAAGAATGAAAAGAACAACTTGTTAAGCTACTAGGTTTAGTTTAGACCTAAGCGGGATAACAAGTCGACAGGAGAAACCCTAGGTCTTAAAAATGACACAAAAGACCTAAAAGCTAGAATAACAACTTTTCGCTTTGAAGCAAGATCAAACTCGATGCTTGAAAGAATGATTCACAAAGACTTCTAAGGCTCTTAAGATGCTCAAGAGGTTAATAAACTAGGATTTTAGCTTACGGGAGAAGAAATATGCCAAGGTTACGAAAACCCGATGTTGAACAACAGAGAATTAAACTCTGATTTAACCTACAAGAGATGTCAAATCTTTTCTGTAAGGTAAAACCAGGGTTTGGGATGGATAAGCAAAAGAGACAAGAGCAAGAATGTAACAGCCCTGACTTAGGGTTTGTATTTCCAATGTAAAATTTTGAGGAGAAATAAAAACTTTTGTTGTCTCTTCAAATCATTTGGAAGTTTTCCAAATTTTCCCTAGCAATTTCCAATTTTTAGAATTTAATTCTTGTGATTGGAAATTGTTGTTAGCAGATTCTTAGCTTTCAAACTTGTGATCATCCTCTGAAATTATTTTTCCTATCATCTTGATCATCCTATCTACCTCCCTGAATTATTTCACAATTTTTAGATTTTATTTGTTATTTCAAATGGCTAAGTCAAACTAGTTGGAAATCTGGTCAAACCCTAGGTCAGCAGCTTGTGAATTTTATTGGGAAAAATCTAGTGCATGAAAACTCCTGTAAAAATTTCACAAGGTGGTCCTCTGTTCCAGTTAGCTTCCATAAAGATTTCGAAATTTTTGGAGCCCTGGAGCTACCTCTAAAAATTCCCCAAACCTTCTTTGTCTTTTAAATCAAATTCTAAAAACACTGTTCCTCGGGCCCGAACCCAACCTCAGGCTCGAGTCCGACTCGCACCGCTTGGCTCGGTCGAACCAACTAGTTGCACCGCGCGCGCTCGATGGCTGTCAGCCGTCCGATGCAGATCGAACGGCCACGCGTGCGTATGCAACCGACCTGTCCGAATGCATACATCAATCTCGACCGTCCGTTCTAGATCCAACGGTCGGCGCGATATTGATCGAGTCTAACCGCCGGTTCGCGCCGCGCGCTTGACTCGGTTCGCACCGCTTGTCGCCCGTCAGCGGCGTGTGGGCCCTCCTTGTCGATGTCGCCTCGTCTTCTCCGGCTCGCGGGAGTTGTTAGGCAAATTCGCATGCGTGCCGCGGCTCGTCGCCACGTCGTGGGCGCGTGTCCTTCTCCGGTGTCGCGGACCTTCATTACCTCACCGCGATCACTCACATCTCGTTTTCCTGCTCTGTTGCTTCCTCCGCCCACTTCTCTGTTTGGTAGGAGAAGAAGGAGAGGACGCGCCATCACCTCGTTGCGCTGTGCTTCCGCAACCTTCTCGCCGCCTTCCTTGTTCCTCGCGCATCCATTTTTCCCATCCCGAGCTCGTGGCATCCAGTAAGTCGTTTGGAGCCACTTCTTCGTCTCCAACTCCGGTTGCTGCGGCCCCGCAAGCTCGTTTGTGTTCTGGTGAGCCTCTAGCCTCGTCACTTGGTCCTTTAGGATCGCACTGATGCACTGAATCTAATGATGGCTTCATTTTCATCTTTGGTGCATTGTTGAGGTCAGACGACCCCTTCTTCTCCGAGCTCGGTTTTTGCGCCGTGGAAATTCCGGCCGTCTCGCACCTCCTTCGTCGGCATTATCTGGGGCGTATCCTTCCTGAAGCTGAGGCGATTCCGCGGCGCACCTTCCGGAGTCTTCTAGAAGTCCGTATCGCCCTCTCCGCGGAAGCCGCATCTTCTTCTCCGCCTCCGTTCGCCGCCAGCTCGTCGCCGGCATCTCCGTGGGTCAGCACCGCCGTCATCGGGTTCGCCGAGTCTCTGTGAACCCGAAGGTATCACTCGCTCGCTTTGAAACCCACTAGTTCGCGAGATCCACTGCGCGGCCGCGCCGCCGTCCCCGTGCGCGCCGGCGAGCCGCCGGTGGCGTTCAGTTAGCACTAATATTTGTTTAGTTATGTCACTGATTTGTGGGCCCTCTCTGGTAATCATGTTTAGTAAACTCTAATCCAACCGTTATATTTCCCTCTGAGTCACTGCCATGTGGGCCATCTTTGTCGATTGTTGGTTGTGTAGCTCATGCACGTCGTTTTCTCGTTTGGAAACGATTTCTCGTGAGTATGTGTTAGAAGTACACTTTGATATGTCAAAGACGTATTCTTAGAATACGCCGACGTCATTTTCGCGCGGAAATGTTCGTCAAGATTTTCGCGCGCCCGCCGGTCGTTGTCTGGGTTAGTTGGTGTGGGTAGAAAAGGATTTAATGCTTTAGTATTCTGTAATATGTTTTCATTGCACTGTTAATTCATTTAAACTTAGAAAATGCATAACTAATTCAATTTTTATCCAAATTGCATGAATCCAGTGCTGTTAATTTTCATTTCAAATGTATTATTTACTGAAATTAGTGTCCACCTTGTCCATGTATCAAAAATCTGTTAATTAATTTAATGTTATAGAATGTAATCTCCAAATTAGAAAATGTATATCTCTTTCAATAATTGTCCAAATTCAATGAACCCAATTCTGTAAAATTTCATTTTCAGTATACTAATTATTAGGATAGGTTATATACACTGGTTCTGTTCATGAAAATCTGTTAAGTAATTAACTAGTGTTTTAATGTGTTCTTAGCTTAGAAAATTTATAGAAAATTCTTAATAGCTTAAGAATGATTTGTTCTCTGTTTCTAAAATTTTGTTATATCTTGTTTAGGCTGTTGTGTGAGTTTTGGCATGATTTGATGTTGTTGTATGTTTGAGTTTTGTCGGTGTTATTCGTTTCTTATTTCTTTGTTGTTCGATCGTTGAGGCCGATATTTGCGGCAACCACGAGGACGATCCTCCGCAACATATTGAGCAACAATGACCAGCAAGCGGTTTGATCATGTTTATCCCAAAGATTTTAAAGTCTAATATTTTGTTTCAAATTGTATGTATGCATCGCTTAATTTGTGTTAAATTGATTAGTTAAATCAGTAGTTGCATATCCTGTGGCCAAAATATTGATCTCTACTACCGAGCCTAGGTTATTTCTTTGTGATTAGAGTTGTTGGATGATCTCTTGTCACTTAGTAGATCGATTTCAACTTGCTTAGACATGTTAGCTATCGGTAGAATCAAGGTTATCGACTTTAGTCGGTAACCTTGTTCACACAAAATTTACTACAACTACGTTTGACTTTTGCTATGTTTATCTGCAAAACTAAAAATGAAAACAAAATGATTTAGACTTGGGCACAATGGTAAGATGGTGTGATCTGTTGGGTGTATTTGGAAAGGTGCCCGAGTCGCTTAAGGACCGAGTTACTTGCGCCACCGCATCGAGCATTTTGCGTGCTAACCACACTAGAGTATATGGGACCTCTCTTGACCTAGTACTTTGGCGTGTATTGGCTCGGGTCGCAGGAGGTCGCGGGAGGGATGGAGGTGGGAGCATGGTAGTTGTCAGAAAAGCTTTATCCCGAGTGGGTAGTTGTCTTTTCGGCTTTACCATGTAGCGTATGGGTTTCTATCCATACGAGCTGCTCGTAGTTAATACACAATATTGGAAAAGTCTCGTAGGACTTAGCGGTACAAGATACCTTCTGAAGTGTGTTTTGGCTTAAAGGCGATGCAAGTGTGGGTACATTGGTACACCTGCGAGGTTAAAACTATTGAATAGCCTCGTCCTAGGTTATGGACACGCTCGGATACGCCGTAAGAACTAGACTACAACATTTAAATTAAAACTTGATGGGTGGTGCGAATGGGATTCGTGCTATTGTTGTGGTGACTATTGGGATAGTCACTTCTAGGTTGTTTTATCTTTCGCTTTTGTTATTAATATCCGTCTTGTTATTTCAATCTTAAAATGAATTGCAAACTTGCCTTCAAACTGTATTACCTTATTGTAAATGAAAATTGGCTTTATGCAAATGAAACATATGGCCTCCACCAAATAAGCTGCATGTAGCATATGAGCAGTGCGCTAGTTCACACGTCGGTCTTGCGGGTACAAAGACAATCTTTGTACTCGGTGTGCTGCTTAATGTTTTGTTGCAGAGGAGGAAGGTGAGCCTCGGGGCCTCACTACGTGAGTCTGGCCGCCGTGGGTGGCGACTAGGCTTGGCGGTCGGTCGGATGCCTTGTGGGTTGAAGGCACGCGATTGGCTTTGTTTATAGCCATCTTATGGCGCTTTTGCTTCCGCTGTCTTTCATTTGTTATTTGCGTATCTTGGCACATCGGCCTTTATGCATAATAATGTTACTATTTGTTTATCTTCCGTTTGGTAGTGTTGTGTTTGGTCTCTATGTGTGGAATGGAGTTGATGTCTAATTTTGTAGAGGTGTGTATCTTGCTTTCGGAAGTATACATATCTAGAGATCGATTTATTTGATTTGTGATGCTAGGACCGGTGGTTGGTTAAGCATTACAAGCCAAATAAATTGGGGTCCTCACAAAGTTGGTATCGAGCCATTAGACCGTAATAACAAGCATAGTCGTCTTTAGGATATTTTGAAAAAGCTTAATTTCAAAGTATAAAAAGGGTTTATGAAAACCTAGCGATTCTCAGATTTTACTCCTTACCTATCTTAGCCTTCTACTCTTATCTTACTCTAATTTGAGTTTAAAACACAGTTTTCCTCTTTCCTTTCAAAAGATAGTTGCTACAGGTAGAATCGGAGTCTTTGGAAAACCATAGAAATTAGTCTAATTAAAAATTTGTGGGGGTATAAGGGTAAGATATATGTGAGTTTGCTAAGTGTCGATTTTTGTCAATTGGTTTTGTGACTTAAAAGTCTTGTGTTTGTTTTGTCTTTGTTAGTAAGTTATTTGCGATAGGTTATCGACTTCTTGTTTTCCGGCTATTGTTAACTTGTCTTAGTGAAACAGGATGGCGGGAGAACGTGCGATCAGCCAGGCTGGTCATGATGAGGAGCTTCCCCTCCTCAGACCATGGTCGAGGTGCTCGCTCGGTCGAGCGAACCGCATGGACCACGCGCATCTTGGAGGTTATTGCTAGGAATACCTCCACTCCTGCCGGTGGTGGCGGCCACGGACTCGCGGGGACTTGCGAGTTCCTCCGTACACGACCGCCGACTTTCTCCGCTCACGAGGACCCTCTCGATGCGGATGATTGGCTGCGCATGGTTGAGCGGAGCTCAACATAGCTCGATGCCAGCGCGAGACAAGGCACTTTTCGCGTCCCACGGCCTGAGGCGCGCACTCTCATGGTGGGAGAACTATCTCGCCATGCGGCCAAGAGCCATGTGGTCGCGTGGGAGGAGTTCAGTCGACCTTTCGTCGGGCCCATCCCGGATGGCTTTGATGAAGTGAAGAAGAAGAATTCCTCGCGCTCAAGCAAGGGCGCAAATCGTGACGGAGTACTTATGCGAGTTTAATCATCCGGCTCGTTATGCTCAGGGAGGTGGCCTCGAGATGAGGCTAAGCGGGAGAAGTTTATGGATGGCTTATGCGAGGAGCTGCGGGACAAGCTATCTGTGTGGACTTCTCGGACTTTCGAGCCTTGGTAGATAAGGCCATCGTTGCGAGCATAAAGCGAAAGCGGCGAATCCATAGCGCAAATGGGGCGCGTCGGTCTACTCACACCGGCCTCGTTAGTCCTCGGTGAGGCGGCACGATGGCCGTTCTTTTGCTCCACCGGCGCCAGGCCATCTGCACGGCTCTTCGCCCACGCGGCAGTGTTTGACCACGTGCGCTGCGATCCAGCAGACGAGCGGCCTCGCAATCCGGCGGCGAGGTCACTTGTTTTCGCCGCCACAACAAGGGCCATTATGCGAATGCACGCCCTCGAGTGTTGCGCGACCCCTCGTCCTAATGGAGGATGCGGGCGGTGGTCATCCACGACGGAAGATGATCCGAAGCCCGAGTGCGGCGGCGGTCGAGTCAACCACCTTTGGTGAGGAGGCTCGAGGCGCGGATGTCGTGATGGGTACACTTCTTGTTAACTCTCGTCCTGCTGCGGTATTATTTGATTACGAGCATCGCATTCTTTTATTTCAAGATCATTTCTCTGCTGTGAGTGGTCTTCATTGTGTTCCTTTGGGAGTTCCTTTGCTCATCCGCTCTCCGGTGGAAATGAGCGATCTCTGATGTTGTGATGTTCCTATCATAGTCAAGGAGTGGGGTTTGGCAAACCTTATTCCTTTCGATTGATGAGCTGGATGTGATTCTTGGCATGGATTGGTTGTCCCAACACTTCGAACAAATCGATTGTGCGGAAAGATTGTCTATCTCACCACCCTTGATGAGCAGGTCGGATTTTCGCCGGCTTGGGGGCCACATCTATGTGTATTAGAAGCGAAGCCAACCTTGCGGTCGAGGATGTTCCCATAGTATCGACTTTGGGATGTCTTTCCCGAGACTTGCACGGGATGCCTCGGTTCGAGACACAGAGTTTGTCATCGAGTTCTTTGCCAGTACCGCCCGATTTGGCGCGCGTGTCGAATGCCTCCCAATGAGCTAGAAGAATTGAAGAAGCGACTTGGTGAGCTCCAAGCGAAGGGTTTCATCCGCCCATTCATCTCCTTGGGGTTGTCCTGATCTTTGTGAAGAAGAAGGACAAGACTTTGCGCATGTGTTGATTACCGTCCTCTCAATGAGGTGACGGTGAAGAACAAATATCCTCTCGCCCCGCATTGATGATCTGTTTGATCGGTTATTTGAGCCAGTGTGTTCTCAAAGATTGATTTGAGAATGGGGTATCATCAGTCGGGATCGAATCGAGGATATTCGAAGACGGCCTTCACTACTCGTTATGGTGCATGCGAGTACACCGTCATGTCTTCGGTCTAACCAATGCTCGACTTTGTTCATGAACCTTATGAATTCAGATTCATGGAGTATTTGGATAAATTTGTGGTGGTTTTATTGATGACATTCTTATCTATTCCAAGACTAGGCGAGCATCTTGAGCATCTGAAGATTGTTTTGGGCAAATGCGGGAACACCGGCTATCTGCCAAGTTCAGCAAATGTGAGTTAGTTGAAGGAAGTGGCATTCTTGGGCCATGTTCTTTCATTGGAGGCATATTGTGGACCCCACAAAGTCGGCGATGTTCTATCTTGGGGTCGGCCAAGTCGATCCAACGATGTCTGGAGTTTTCTTGGTTTAGCGAGCTACTACGCGCTTTATCGAGAACTTATCCAAAATCGCAAAGCCGATGACCGAATTGCTCAAGAAGGATAAGAAGTTTGTGTGGTCCTCTGCTTGTGATGAGAGCTTTCGGGAGCTCAAGCGGCGATTGACTTGGCCCAGTCCTTACTCTTCACGATATCCACAAGAGCTTCGATATTTATTGCGATGCCTCTCGTCGAGGACTTGGATGTGTTCTTATGCAGGAAGGCAAGGCGGTTGCCTATGCATCGAGCGATTGAGACCTCATGAGCTCAACTATCCCACCCATGATCTAGAGCTTGTGCTTTGTGGTTCATGCACTCAAGATTTAGCGGCATTATCGATCGGTAACGGCGTGAGGTGTATTCCGATCACAAGAGCTTGAAATACTTGTTCACTCGGCGGATCTGAACCTCGGCGGAGGAGATGGTGGAATTGATCAAAGATTATGACATGGGTATTCGGTATCATCGGGCAAAGCCAATGTGGTTCTTGATGCACTTAGCGAAAGGTGTATTGCAATACTGATGATCCAAGAGCGAACCTGCACTTCTTGCGAAATTTCAACGTCTCAACTTGGGTTTGGTTGAGCATGGTTCCCTTGCTGCCTTGATTGTGCAACCAACCTTGGTGGATCAAATCAAGTCGGCGACAATCGATGATGGTGTGGGTAAAATCAAGCGAGATATCAAGGATGGATCAGCCAAGTGTTTCCACGAGAAGATGAGCACGGTGTTGTGTGGTTTGGGCGTATTGTGGTCCCAAAGGTCCCGAGTTGCGGGATTTGATTCTTCAGAGGCCCATGATTCGCCTTTGTCCATCCATCCCGGGCCACTAAAATGTACCAAGATCTGCGTCGAGAGATTACGGTGGACTCGCATGAAGCGCGAGATTGCGGGTTCGTTGCGGATGTGACATATGTTGTCGTGTCAAGGCGAGCATCGGCGTCAAAGAGTCTTCTTCACCCTTGCCTATACCGGAATGGAAGTGGGATTACGTAGGCATGGATTTTATCACCGGTCCGCCCGTACTCTGCGGGGAAGGATGCATTATGGGTTATCATTGATCGATTGACGAGGTGGCCCATTTCCTTCGATGCGATCTAAGATTGATGTGAATCAGCTAAGCGGATCTTTACATATCCCGCATTGTGATGCGCATGGTGTGCCACGAGCGATAGTGTCGGATCGTGGTTCTCTTTTCACTTCCGATTTTGGCACGATCTGCGGGAGGCCATGGGTACCGTCTTTCGTTATTTCGACCTATCATCCTCGGGCCGACGGTCGACGGAGCGCGCGTCAATCGGTGCTTGAAGATATGCTCGTGCTTGTGTTCTTTCCTATGGGAAGAATTGGGAGAAGTGCCTACCACTTGCGAGTTCTCTTATAACAACGACTTCGAGGCTAGTCTCGGTATGGCACCGTTTGAGGCCTTGTATGGGAGGCGATGCAGAACACCGTTGAACCGGTGAAACCGGTGAAAGCGGTTCTTTGGTCCAGATTCCATCAATGAGGCCGAAAGTCAAGTGCGATTGATTCGTGAGCACTTGCGCGTGGCTCGATCGAGCGAAGAGCTATGCGGTCGGCGTCGCCGTGAGCTAAGTTTCGGCCCAATGACTTTGTGTATCTTAAAGTCTCACCTCTGAAAGGTCATCGTCGTTTCGGCGTCAAGGGCAAATTGGCTCCTCGGTATGTCGGACCCTACCGCATCATCGATAGAGTGGGAGCTGTTGCATACAAGTTGGAGTTGCCAGCTACACTTGAAGGGTGCATGATGTTTTCCATGTGTCACAATTGAAGAAGTGCCTCCGTATTCCAGTTGAGGAAACACCATTGGAAAATATCGATGTGCAGTGAAGATCTGTCTTATCGCGAGTGTCCGTTCGTATCCTCGAAGAAGCCTGAGCGCAGAGCGAGGAACCGTGTGATCAAGTTCCTCAAAGTTCGGTGGTCAAACCACTCCGAGGATGAAGCCACTTGGGAGCGGGAAGATCGTCTCGAGCGATTACCCATCATTCTTCTCGGTGATCGAATCTGGGCGAGATTCTGTAAGGGGAGATTTGTAATGACCACGACTTAGGGTTTGTATTTCCAATGTAAAATTTTGAGGAGAAATAAAAACTTTTGTTGTCTCTTCAAATCATTTGGAAGTTTTCCAAATTTTCCTAGCAATTTCAATTTTTAGAATTTAATTCTTGTGATTGGAAATTGTTGTTGCAGATTCTTAGCTTTCAAACTTGTGATCATCCTCTGAAATTATTTTTCCTATCATCTTGATCATCCTATCTACCTCCCTGAATTATTTCACAATTTTTAGATTTTATTTGTTATTTCAAATGGCTAAGTCAAACTAGTTGGAAATCTGGTCAAACCCTAGGTCAGAAGCTTGTGAATTTTATTGGGAAAAATCTAGTGCATGAAAACTCCTGTAAAAATTTCACAAGGTGGTCCTCTGTTCCAGTTAGCTTCCATAAAGATTTCGAAATTTTTGGAGCCCTGGAGCTACCTCTAAAAATTCCCCAAACCTTCTTTGTCTTTTAAATCAAATTCTAAAAACACTGTTCCTCGGGCCCGAACCCAACCTCGGGCTCGAGTCAGGCTCACCGCTTGGCTCGGTCGAACCAACTAGTTGCACCGCGGCATCTCGATGGTCGTCACCGTCCGATGCAGAATCGAGCGACCACGCGTGCGTATCAACCGACTGTCAGAATGCATACATCAATCTCGACCGTCCGTTCTAGATCCAGCGGTGTGCGATATTGATCGAGTCTAACCGCGGTTCGCGCGCGACTTGACTCGGGTTCGCACAGCCGTCGCCGTCAGCGGCGTGTGGGCCCTCCTTGTCGATGTCGCCTCGTCTTCTCGCGCTCGCGAGGAGTTCGCCAGCAAGTCGCATGCGTGCCGCGCGGCTCGTCGTCCCACGCCGTGGGCGCGTGTCCTTCTCAGTGTCGCGGACCTTCATTACCTCACCGCGATCACTCACATCTCGCTTTCCCGCTCTGTTGCTTCCGCCCACTTCTGTTTGTGGAGAAGAAGGAGAGGACAGCGCCATCACCTCGTTGCGCTTGTGCTTCGCAACCTTCGCCGCCTTCCTTGTTCCTCGCGCATCCATTTTTCCCATCCAGAGCTCGTGGCATCCAATGAAGTCGTTTGGAGCCACTTCGCCGTCTCAACTCGGTTCTTTGCGGCCCGCAAGCTTCGTTTGTGTTACGGTGAGCCTCTAGCCTCGTCACTTGGTCCTTTAGGATCGCACTGATGCACTGAATCTAATGATGGCTTCATTTTCATCTTTGGTGCATTGTTGAGGCTGTACGACCCCTTCTTCTCCGAGCTCGGTTTTCCGCCGCCGTGGAAATTCCGGCCGTCTCAGACCTCCTTCGTCGGCATTATCTGGGGCGTATCCTTCCTGAAGCTGAGGCGATTCCGTGGCGCACCTTCCGGAGTCTTCTAGAAGTCCGTATCGCCCTCTCCGCGGAAGCCGCATCTTCTTCTCCGCCTCCGTTCGCCGCCAGCTCGTCGCCGGCATCTCCGTGGGTCAGCACCGCCGTCATCGGGTTCGCCGAGTCTCTGTGAACCCGAAGGTATCACTCGCTCGCTTTGAAACCCACTAGTTCGCGAGATCCATTGCGCGGCCGCGCCGCCGTCCCGTCTTGGCGCCGTGAGCCCGGTATGGCGTTCGATTAACACTAATATTTGTTTAGTTATGTCAGCGATTTGTGGGCCTCTCACGTAATCATGTTTAGTAAACTCTAATCCAACCGTTATATTTCCCTCGAGTCAACGCCATGTGGGCCCATCTTTGTCGATTGTTGGTTGTGTAGCTCTGTTACGCGTTTTCTGTTTGGAAACGTATTTCTCTGTGAGTATGTGTTAGAAGTACACTTTGATATGTCAAAGACGTATTCTTAGAATACGCCGACGTCATTTTAGTGAGCGGCTGTTTCGTCAAGATTTTCGCGCCCATCGGTCGATGTCCGGGTTAGTTGGTGTGGGTAGAAAAAGGATTTAATGCTTTAGTATTTCGTAATATGTTTTCATTTGTAATCGTTAATTCATTTAAACTTAGAAAATGCATAACTAATTCAATTTTTATCCAAATTGCATGAATCGATCTTTGTTAATTTTCATTTCAAATGTATTATTTCTGAAATTAGTGTCCACCTTGTCCATGTATCAAAAATCATTAATTAATTTAATGTTATAGAATGTAATCTCCAAATTAGAAAATGTATATCTCTTTCAATAATTGTCCAAATTCAATGAACCCAATGCAGAAAATTTCATTTTAGTATACTAATTATTAGGATAGGTTATATACAGTTACATTTCATGAAAATCTGTTAAGTAATTAACTAGTGTTTTAATGTGTTCTTAGCTTAGAAAATTTATAGAAAATTCTTAATAGCTTAAGAATGATTTGTTCTCTGTTCTAAAATTTTGTTATATCTTGTTTAGGTTTGTTGTGTGAGTTTTGGCATGATTTGATGTTGTTGTATGTTTGAGTTTTGTCGGTGTTATTCGTTTCTTATTTCTCGTTGTTCGATCGTTAGGCTTCGATATTTGCGGCAACCACGAGGACGATCCTCATAACATATTGAGCAACAGCAATGCAAAAAGCGATTTGATCATGTTTATCCCGTATTTTAAAGTCTAATATTTTGTTTCAATTTGTATGTATGCATCGCTTAATTTGTGTTAAATTGATTAGTTAAATTCGTAGTGCATATCCTGTAGCCAAAATATTGATCTCTACTACGAGCCTAGGTTATTTCTTTGTGATTAGAGGTCATTGGATGATCTCTTGTCACTTAGTAGATACTGATTTCAACTTGCTTAGACATGCTTAGCTATCGGTGGAATCAAGCGGTTATCGACTTTAGTCGGTAACCTTGTTCACACAAAATTTACTACAACTTTACGTTTGACTTTTGCTATGTTTATACGCAAAACTAAAAATGAAAACAAAAATGATTTAGACTTGGGCACAATGGTAAGACTGGTGTGATCTGTTGGGTGTATCGAAAGGAGCCCAGTCGATTAAGGACCGAGTTACTTGCGCCACCGTCTTGAGCATTTTGCGTGCTAACCACACTAGAGTATATGGGACCTCTCTTGACCTAGTACTTTGGCATGTATTGGCTCCGGTCGCAGGAGGTCGCAGGAGGGATGGAGGTGGGAGCATGGTAGTTGTCCAAAAGCTTTATCTGAGTGGGTAGTTGTCTTTTCGGCTTTACCATGTAAGCGTATGGGTTTCTATCCATACGAGCGGCTCGTAGTTAATACACAATATTGGAAAAAGTCTCGTAGGACTTAGCCGTACAAAGATACCTTCGGAGTGTGTTTTGGCTTAAAGGCGATGCAAGTGTGGGTACATTGGTACACCTGCAGGGTTAAAACTATTCGAATAGCCTCGTCCTAGGTTATGGACACGCTGGATCGCCCGTAAGAACTAGACTACAACATTTAAATTAAAACTTGATGGGTGGTACGAATCGGGATTCGTGCTATTGTTAATGGTGACTATTGGGATAGTCACTTCTAGGTTGTTTTATCTTTCGCTTTTGTTATTAATATCCGATCTTCGTTATTTCAATCTTAAAAATGAATTGCAAACTTGCCTTCAAACCAGATTACCTTATTGTAAATGAAAATTGGCTTTATGCAAATGAAACATATGGCCTCCACCAAATAAGCTGCATGTAGCATATGAGCAGTGCGCTAGTTCACACGTCGATCTTGCGGGTACAAAGACAATCTTTGTACTCGTGTGCTTTGCTTAATGTTTTTGTTGCGAGAGGAGGAAGGTGAGCCTCGGGGCCTCACTTCGAGTCAGTCTTTGTCGCCGTGGGTGGCGACTAGGCTTGGCGGTCCGGTCAGATGCCTTGTGGGTTGAAGGCACGCTGATTGGCTTTGTTTATAGCCATCTTATGGCGCTTTTGCTTCCGCTGTCTTTCTGTTGTTATTTGCGTATCTTGGCCTGTCGGCCTTTGTCTGTAATAATGTTACTATTTGTTTATCTTCCGTTTGGTAGTGTTGTGTTTGGTCTCTATGTGTGGAATGGAGTTGATGTCTAATTTTGTACCGAGGTGTGTATACTGCTTTCTGGGAAGTATACATATCTCGAGGATCAGTTTATTTGATTTGTGATGCTAGGACCAGGTGGTTGGTTAAGCATTACAAGCCAAATAAATTGGGGTCCTCACAAAGAAACTCCACTGGCCAACAATGGAGGATGAGCTGCTTCGGTCAACAATGGCAACAGCAAAAGCTAGGGTTTATATATGGATGTTGAGCTACAGGGCAAGAGGGAAAGATCTAGAGTTGATGAGGTGTCCATTTAGCTAAACATCCCAAAAATTAGTGCATAATCTTTGGATAAATCCTCTCCCCTGCTCATAAAAAATGGCTACGCGCAGAGATAAGGAAGAAGAGAGGCAAAATATGACATGTGGGCCCTTTGTCATTCTCGGTAGCGCTCTCACAAAAGCTCAAAGAATATCACCGTCCGATTGGAAATGGCGTCGCGTGATAAATAGAGAGATTAAATGATTTGAATCGGTATCAATTAATATGGACCGCACGATCTAGATCGACCGATCGGGATTAAAGCGGAGCTTAAAGGAATCTTGAGATCCACTTTCAAATCTGTCGTTGGATTGAAATCCAACGCCGGCTAAAAGAATACACGTCACCTCCTTTAGGTGCGATGGCGCAACACCGTTGGATTTGATTTCTACGGTCAGGATGGAAAGTTGAACCGGATGGTCCAATTGCATACACTCATATGGACCTTACGATTGAAATCCAACGATCCACCGATTTTGGGCTTTAAAGGCCCACGGTCAAAAAGAAGTGTCGTAGGATTGAAATCCGAAGGCCCGCATAAACGCGCGCCTCTGATTTCAAATTGGAATAAGCGACACCGTTAGATCAAGAATAAACGGTCACGATTGTGCGGGGATCCGGAGTCGTCCGAATGCATACACAAATCGGGACCACACGATGAAGATCCAACGGCCCAGAGGAGTGCGGGCTTTATAACACGCGGTAAAAGGAATAGCCGTAGGATTTAAATCTAACGACTCAGATAAAAGCGCGCCTTTACGTTTAAAACGAAAAGAGGTGCGCTGTTGGATCGAGAATGAACGGTGGAGATTGAATAGGGATCCGAGTTGTCCGACAGCACACACGGATCTCGCCGTTAGATCAAGATCCAACGGCGGAGATTAAAATGCACACGTGACGGCCATGCGGTGTTATAGCCGCCGCTCGATGGAAGATCAACGGCTCATATCACGCGTGGATGTTGGGCTCGCGCCGAACATGACCGAACGGACCAAGACGATTGGGTTGGACCAAGACACGTGGTCCGAGTCGCTCATATGAATCGAGTTTGATTCAAACCGGTTTAGTTGACGAACCTTATTCAAATACTCAAGGTTTGACTGGCTTTTAAAAATAGCAAATAAATTTATAAAATCACGAAATTTTTATCGTAAGCTACCGGGATGATATATTTCCCGATAAATTTTATAAACCACATCTTCACTTTGTAAAATACATAAATATTCATTTCAGTTTAAAATATTTATTTAAGGACAATAAATTTTTCTTTAAGCCCAAATAATTTCTAAAAATGCAACAAAAACATTTTTAGCCAAGATAATTTATCTAGGCTTTAATAAAAATACTTCCCAGTCATAATACAAGTTTTATCTTGTATTCCTTTAAGACTTTGAATGGTTCTTTAGGATTTTGACTAAAAAGGAAGGTTTTTAACTTGTAACATGCTGCCCAAAGTGTAGAAATGAACAGTAATGCTATGATCAGCACCTCATTACTGTTCATAAAGCATTTTATTACTGTTTATAAACTTGGGGCTGTTACAGTTATTATCCAATTTGTTATCATCACCTTGACTTTGTATGCCATAACTCCTTGTCACCCTAGATTGGTTTATTAGTTGGTAATATTGTAGCACCAACGTGGGTTGGTTAGTACGAGTAGATTGCTTAGCCATGCAATGAGTCATCATCATCACCTAAGTTGCAATTATAAATTTGACTAAGTGATTATGGAACTATGTGATAAAACTGTGTGTACTATGTGTTATCGCTTCGTGATAGCATGTGTTGCACTAAAACCAACTGGGTGGTAAAGGATTTGGACTGAGGCAAGTGGTGGATACTTTGTGATATGGTGGACTTTGTGAACGGACTTGTTAATCTTTGTGATATAGTTAGAAAATGGAAGTCTTGCCTTGGTCAGTTAAGGACTTAATTTTGTGCGCCATTGAACTGAGCCGTACTATACGACCACATGCCTGATGGGACGGGCCTAACTTAGTAAGTTATGGATTCTCGGCATTGACGTTCAGGTGGATAGGTTAGGCTTTGTGATAGAGTGGAGGTGTGACTACTTGGTAGTTGCATCGCGGGACGATTCGTCGCATCCCTGTCCAGCGGTGTGTGTTAGACTAGTATTCTTTTGTGAGCTGGTCTAGCAGGAAAGCACATCGGGGATGTCAATGTTTGAGATGAAGTTTTCGAACTGTTTTGTTATGATTAGTGCTAGCTACACTAGTTGTATCTTGTGGGTAAAGTGTACAACCTCTGCAGAGTGTTAAATCAATCTATTCGAATAGCCGCGTCCGCGGTCATGGACATGCTCGGGGATTTCACACGAGGGGTAGTTTTCATAAAATGTTGGGATGGGAGCTATGTGATCTAAGTCATATGACTATGTGAAATAATCTGTTTCGCTTTGTGTCTTTGTGGAAAATAACTGTTGAATTGATATTGTCTATTTGTTTTGAACTGCATTTCAATCTATTATTCGTATTCAATTGCAAATGTTGCATTTCTGCAAAAGAACTACATAAGCCTTTTCCTTTGGAATAAGCCTGCATCTATACATTGCATTCTGTGGTATGATTTATGAGTACGGTTGTGTACTCACGCTTGTTGTAAAACTTGCGCCCAAACCTACAGAAGAGGAGGAGTCTACGCCTGCTTTCGAGGAGGAGTTCGTGGAAGGCTGATCGTTCGTTAAGGTCTGGATCCCAGTTGGTTGCCTGTGGTGAATTGGTGGGATCTACGTTGGAGTTATTTCCGCCATTCTTTGCTTATTTCTCTGTTAGCCCTGCGTGACTTAATAAGTGTAAACTCGACCATAAGGTCAAAACCCTTATTTGTTAATCAAATTAATCGTTTACTTTACTTATCGCTTGTGTGGATCGATATTTACCTATGTTAACACTGTGTGCACTAGCGTGATCCTAGACTAGTACACAGAGGGTTCCAGAATCGAAATTTTGGGTCCCGACAATTAAGCACATGATTGAATGAATGAGTATGTGCATATATGCTTCTTAGTTCTCTTTGTTGAATGAAATGATTGAATGGATGATTGAATGAGTAGATATATGCATATATGCATACATCTTGTTGTTTGAATGAAATGCTTGAACGGATGATTGAATGAGTAAATATATGCTTCTAGGTTGTCTATCCCATCGAATGAAATGAATCAATGGATATATGCATACATGTGGCTATTTTACTCGTTGGCGGATATCGCCACGCTAGTGCCCATGGTGTGATAGATTGATATCCATGCCAGAGCCCCGCATGACATGACTTAGCACCATAAGAGGGGACCCGAGCTTGCAACGCGTCTGGAGTTTCACACGCACTGGCGTGGTAGTACAGTTATGTCACGCCAGTGCCCATGGCGTGACAGACTGCTACTGTCACGCCAGGAGCCTTAGCGTGATAGGACTTAGCAACAGAAGCGGGGACCTATCTTACAATGCGTCTGGGTTGCCCATGCATTGGTGTGGCAGCACGGTTATGTCACACTAATGTCCATGGCGTGACAGACTGCTACTATCACGACAGGAGCCCTAGTGCGACAAGACTTAGCACTAAAAGGGGGCCTAGCTTGCAACGCCACTGGAATTGCCCACCCACTGGTGTGGCGGCACGGTTACGCCATGCCAGGAGCCATGGCGTGATAGGACCCACCCCCAGAATAGACTGAAACACCCCCTGGCCTTCTTTTCAGATAGACAAGACCATATTCTGCCACGTAGGCTACTCACATGGAAATAACCACACTTTGCGGTCAACTTTTCAGATCAACATGACAACACTCTACCTCGCGAGCTTTTCAGACAAAAAAGACTAGACTCTGCCGCGCAAACTTTTCAGAGGGATATGACAACACTCTGCAACACCCACTTTTCAGATCGAAAAGACCAAACTCTACCGCACAAATTTTTTAGAGGGATATGCAACACTCTACCACACCAGCTTTTCAGATTGAAAAGACTCGACTCTCGTGCAAACTTTTCAGAGGAACGTGACAACACTCTGTCTCGCCAACTTTTTAGACCGAAAAACAACACACTTAGACTCAAATTGGTTAGACATAAATGACCAAATGTCCCACGCTTCCTTTTCAGATGGAAGTAACAACATCACTGCAATGCTACCTTTTCGAATTGAACACACTCCATGCATCGATTTCTTGTGTGTTCTCCCTCCACCATGAACATTACACCCTATCCGCTTATAAAAAGTGGTGGAAGAGATCTAGGAAGAATACTACACAACCACACCCAAAGACTACACCAAAGTTTCGTTCACACAATTGAGAGGAAGGAGATGGAGGACTCGGTGAGCTTGTACACGAGGATACTACGGAAGCAGAAGTGTCTTGCCGAGAGATCTAAACCCTACCCGGATAAATATATGAAGGATGCGCCGGTACCATCGGAGTTCCCATGCCCGCAATGTGTGTGCGAACTACCGGCTAAAATAATCTAGTCCACACACCTAGCGATGGCCGCGCGGGTATACTACACGTGCGGTCACCACCTTGTAAGCATATCTTGCACACACAAATATTTTTCACATCTTAAGTTTCATTACACAAATCCCTAACTACACTCATGCATAATGGTAGCCGAAGATGCAATGCAACTTCTTCCAATGGATCGACGACCGGACATGTACGATAGGGTATTGATCCAACAGAAGTACATGCTGAACTAAGCGATGCGAGCCGAGATCTTCAGGCGCTAGACACCTTACGTACCCTACACCGACCCAACTGAAAAAGGCATCGGACGAGCCTAAGAAAGCAGATGAGTACGACAGGGCTAAGAGGGCGGCGGACAAGGGGGAGGCTCCTGCATGTGAGACTGTCGGCCATACCAGCGCTCCCCGTCACTCGGGCGCACTCCGGATCATAGAGGTAACTTATGTTAAATATGCATCACAATTATTAATTTGGTCCAACATTGTATTATCTTAACATCATTCAAGCGTCCAGCCCATCTCGTAGGACATGGTTGACTTAGAAACTGGCCACCACTGCCGCGGGAAGCAAGGAGACAAGGGGAAGAGAGCGACGGGCCGCCGAAACTAATGAACTTTGTTCCAATCGACTTTGTTTCTATTCTAAAAAGACGCATATGTATCGTAAGTGTATTTCGGTTTGTTACATCGTGCATGATGTCGTTCCTTATGCACGTAACCAAATCCTGCATGCTGTAATTTGCAACTTTTTTTTTTTATAAAAGCTATTTCAAATCGCAATTGCGTTGTAAAGCCGACTTCAAATCTCGTTCTCTTTTTTTGCATTCAATTCTTCGAGTAGTAAGGCAGAGAACAACATAAAAATAAAGGTCCAAAAGGCGTGTTCTGGAAGTGGGCACTAAATAGTCTTCGACACCTAAGTGATGACAAGAACCACCACCTATCATCGCAATAGGATGGGATGTGTCCACCTATTCATTCATCTCTTCATTCAAACTAAGAACATCGAAGGTTCGAAAAAAGATATACTACCTAGGATTGTGCATTTAGTTAGCACCATTTAATTCTTGCTATCTCAAATCAGATTTAAATTTTTTGAAACAAATGTTTGTGCAAAATCAAGTGCTAAGAACGATGTTATGGCCATATAAAACAGTGAACTTGTGCATTAAAATTTCATCTTTCCTACAAAATGGCCCACGTATCTTATGCAACAATCGTAATATTTCTTCATCCGAAAATACCTTAAAAATAGCGCATTGTCACGCAAACTCGAGTGGTGTGACAACGCAGACTTGTCACGTCATGAGTGTGGGTGTGACAATGGTCACACAAGCCCTCCACGCTGGCATGACATGCGTGAGGGCTTGAGTGGCAGGTTTTGCCACGTTGGGGACTATAGCGTGACAGCATGTTTTGCCACGTCGCACGTTATTGCATAACTAAAATGGTTAGAATTGAAAATAAACTCAGTGAGATGTTAATTTTAAAATATTATGAAAAAAATTAAATAATAATAAAATTCCTGACGGATAGAGAGAGACAGATAAGGAAGTAAACAAGGAATCCCCAAAATTAAAAATCTAGCGCTCTTCCCCTCCCGCCCAAACCACCGCCCTCTCCCCGCCGCCGCCGCCGAGCGATCGAGGCCTCTCCGTCTCTCCCTCCCCCATGGAAGCCGCCGGCGTGAGCCGCGCGGGCTCGTCGCTGGACGCCGTGGTCGCCGCCTTCCGGTCCCGCGTCAACGAGCTCCAGGACCTCGTCCTCGCCCGCAACAGTGAGCTTCTCCCAAAACCCTAGGTTTGAAGGCCCTCTAGCGTCGTGAGCCCCTGACCCGTTCCCTTCCCCGTTCGCAGTGTTCCCGGCGACGGCGGTGTCCGACCTCGCCGCCGTCGACGCGTCGCTGACGGCCATGGAAGCGCAGGTGCAGGCCATCCGCCGCCGCCTCCAGGAGGAGTGCGACGCCATCCCCAAGGCCAAGGTATCGTTACCTGCTCAAAGCAACACACCCTGAAATTGCCAGATCCGGTTCTCTTTTGGGTTTCTAATTTGGCCCCGATGCTAATTTCTTCATTTCTTTTAGCAAAAAGCCAGAATTGCTCGGGTAAATAGCAAACGGTGAAAGGGAGCCGTTAAAATATTTTTATGATTTGACTATTCTCGCTATTTTTCTTGTGCCGAGGTGGTGCAACATTTAGGGTTATAGTTAATGTGAGTAGGACTTGTTTGAGGATTGAAAGGGACTGTACCTTGTTCCTACCCTGAATTGGGGGGGATTAGAGGTGCAAATTGTGGAGTGATGGTGGTGTTTGGTTTCTGAAATGGGCTTATTGTGCCTCATTGCCTGTTCTTGGGATGGATGATGGGTTTAACTTTTAGGTGGTTGTTTTGGAGTGGGGAAATGGGCTTTGTAGATATAACTAATTTGTATATTTGGTGAAATTGGAGAAGGTATTGGCCTATTGGGGGAAAATGAATAAATTTTATTTCTTGAGGCTTATTCTGTGCTTGTTCCTAACCTCCTAAACCAAAATTTGTTCAATCTGTTGGTGAAAGATGGCTGGTTCTCACTAGTGATTTCCTCACATTCTGACGCAGAAACTAGTGGAGCAGTCCTTGAAGCAACAGCAGAAGCTGCAGCACATGCTTGCAAACATGCCATCTGGGATGCGTGAGGATGTCTTTGCTACTTCTATGGAACAGAACTCGTCAAAGTATTTGTTGATGTTATGTGGATCTGTTGTTTCTACCTTCATTTGGTGATAAGGATCATGCTGTTTGTGTCGCAGGATGTTGCCTGAGTGCTTCAATTTCAGCTCAGCTGTTCCAGAAGTTCTTGACTGTGATTTAAAGATTAAGGAGGAGCCAGTTGCAGCTCCCAAGGTAAATATGTTTGATCTTGTGTGCTATCCACTGATTTTAGCTACATTTCTTTCAGATGGATGTTATATTGTTACTTGAACTAACGCTATCTTTTATCGCTGAGAAGAAGGGAAAAGGGCCCGCACCTCGTTGGTACATATCCACCGAGGAGCTTGATTCATTGTCATCGTGAGTTCTCAGTTGCACTGAAGCTTCATTTCATTCTCTTGGCTTTGTACAGCAAGTCAGCAACCATGATCCTTTTTTAGCTGCTTCTGGTCGATGGTTGAGAGGCTCTTTTGTGCTTTTAAATCTGTCCATCTGAGAGCTTGTGATGTATATTATACGACTGCTACTTCTTTCCACACCATTCTGCATGTCTGCATGCTCATCTTTTCCTTTCTGTACAAATGATGAGGGTTGCTAGATGAATGTTTTGTGATTTACATAGACTTGAGCCAAGATAGGACATAGGGTCGACATATCTGCTTTGTTTGCCTTTGTATCATCTTTCTGCTGCGCATGGGTCTCATTCTCATAGGCAGTGGAGGCAATCATTAGCTCTATTATTGTCATCCAATCCATGCGCTACTGAGTAGTGGTCTTTCCTTTTTGTTTTTCTTTGTCAAGTCTTTGTCGAGCTGTTCAATTGCTGTCCATTGGTTTTGTAGCTACATGAGGGGAAGGCTAACGCTGGAGAAGGTTAACATTGCAATAAATGAGGTGGCTACGTATGCGGATGCCAATGCTCATCTTGTTGCATGTCCTAAGAAAAAGGTTTCTCTTCTACAATTCTACTCCACCTTTTCAATGCTAAAAAACTATTTCTATGGTATGATTGGTTGTTGACCATTCTCAATGTTCTTGCAGTTATCAGAAGACACATGGGAGAAAGCTTTGGTATGTTCTGGGTAGATCCTGTTGATCTTAATTCCTCAGCTACTTTGAAAAATCACCCATTTGTAATTTCTGTTCAGGAACTAAGGGACATTGCAGCGACTGAGGCAGTGAAGGGGAAGCATTTCTTCCTGGAAGCTGATATAAAGGGGCCTGGGCTAAAACTTGATAACACAGGCAAAGCTATCCTTACCGTGAGTATATGCAACTTTAACCACTTGTGTTCGAATGATATATTTTTTTATTCTTTTATATCACTGAAGATTATTTTAATTTTAGAATATTTTGTTATTGCAAAATGTTCATTTAATTATTTCGTTTGCACCATTTTAAATAAAATATGAAAAAATAATCTGCATGTGCATTGTCAAACTCGAACAGTCACTGAACAAGATAAGAAAAAGAAAATCCTACTTTGAATCAAACATAAATTGAAGTGTTGAAGTTAAACAAATAAATAATTCCATGCATATAGTTTTGTTGTGGTTTCATACGAATTTCATTGCACTTTACATAGCTCATGGTATGAACCATGTGGACCCTGCATTCCAGTGAGCTAGCATACAGAATAGCTGGCGTTATGGTGCACTATTAGTAAAGCCATTTATTAGCAACATCCTTGTTTAAAGTTTGCTAGCTTGAGAATATGAATATGTTACAGCAGCTGCAAAAATATCTTGAAAATCTGAATATGTTACTGCAACTGCAAAAATATCTTGAAAATATGAATATGTTGCAACAATTACAGAAATATTTGTTGGAAACAAAACCTACTGGTGTTATATGCTCTTTTCTATTGGAGATGTAGACAGTTTTTTTGTTTCTGTTACATTCATCTACTACTGCTTTCCAGGTCCTTCGTCATCTTGGCCGCATCCAAGAGACCCGGATTGGGCATAATCGGGTCTTCATACTTTCAAAACAACACTGAATGAAGGGCCGCACCCAAGTTTGATTCAGGCAGTGCTGGAGAACATCTGGTATGAAGGATTGAGGAGCTATACATCTTGGTCGTAGCTTGCCTTTAGGTCAAGGTTGCCAGTAGTTCGCAATTAGAGTAGTCCCAATGTAACACTCGAGGCGCGACTGTGATTGATTTGCTGCGTCGTACCTCTTGTAAGACCTTGTTTTTTCTTCTCCTTAATGCAAAGACACACAAAGCTTTTGCGTGTTCTCGAAAAGAAAATGCAACATTGAATGTCCCTCGTTTGATTTGATTTGGTGTATATTTCCCAGCTTTTCTATATCCAACTTTTCCATGATATGGTAAAATGCATGTCGCATCCACATCCTGCATGATCCTGAGATTGCTGCACTTTCATCGATGCAGTGCTTGGGACGTGCTTTCATTGGTTTCTGCTTGCTTACTACGCATACTCGGTCAAAATTCCCATGCCATATGTATCATCAGTTTGTAAGCTTTTCTGTTCTAGTTTCACCTGCAAGTACCTGTTCCCTTTCTAGATCGAGCTGCTGGTTAGCATAGTACATGTGTGCTCGATAAAGGGTGACATGCCTGTTACTGTGAGCTTCCCTGGGCAACTTGCACAGCTGCTGCATTTTCCTGGTCTTCTAGCAACAGCGGAACGGTTTGCCTCTCTGGTAGGAGGGAAGAAGCGAAGGAAGTGAGAAAATGGCTTCTTTCTTCAGCTGTTGTTTGGCTTTGAAGGGAAGCTCCAGGCCATATCTAGTCCTGTTAGGACTTTGGAGACCCCTCTGTTCTTTTCATCTTTTCTCTGATTTTTGATGTAGTTTTTGTTAGAATTGGACACATAAGTGTAAATGCCTATTCATTCTTAAAATTCCAAAAAATACATGATTTAGTTTTATATTGCTTAGCCAAGTGGTGGGAAAGAATTTATAAGGTGGAGTCCTTGTCACCCCTCGAAAAATGTGACACATGATATATGGTGACATAGAGAGGACTATAGCTAAAGTCACACGCATGCACGTACGCACTCGCGCGTGTGTATATTTACGTGGCAATCACGTGACTTGTGAACGTGTCGTGAACCTAGTCTACCTTTCTTTTGCTAACCATGTATTTCTCTTTCCTTTTAGACTGATTAGACCAATGTGGTCGAAATAAAGTGATCGAAACACTATGATCGAAATAAAGTGGTCAGATCCATAGACATGTGTGGTCGGAATACATTGGTCGAAGCTGTAGACCAGTGGTCGAAACTATAGACTAGTGTGTAATCAGGAACTGATAAACACTGGTTAATTATCATTAATTGATTTTGAATTAGCAGTTACCAGTAGTTTAATTTGTGTTTTATTATGCAGTTACTAGAGAGTAATTGTCTCGACCTTAAAAAATCTTGAGACGTCTAGACCAGAGATTGAATTGATTCACTTCCATTTTTTCTTCTTCCTCTCTGTTCTACTATACTGGAGAGTTATGCTGTCGAACTAAGCTATCTCTTCTCCTCGGCATGCACCAGGAAGGAGTGTGAGTGGGTATATCTGAACTATTGTCGCAGAGTTCACCTGCACGGGGCGACAATAAGGTTTCTGGGCAGTGCATCTACGCTACCGCTCGCTGTGTTGCTTCATCTACGTTCTGCACTGCTTCAAGTCTACGCTGCTTCCTGTTCTTCATCACACTCGACTGTAAGTTAGTTGTGCGACCAAACTATTCTGTTATAATCATTTTATTGTGTATGTTTAGAAGTGCAATAAATTGCATGTTGTTAGTATTGCTTTATGTATCTCTAGTTTTATGTGATCTTTGCCTCATAATAAAATTTAGAATTAAAATATTGTCCACATTTCCAACAATCCAACAACCTTATTGTGGATATTTTTGTGATTCAATAATGACTGGTGCTTCTGATGCTATGAAACTTGAGAGGTTTTATGGTCAGAACTTTCATAAATGACAGACAAGGATCAAGTTTTGTCTCATGCCTTTGGGGCTGTGGTGGGTGATCCATCCACAGTATCCATTTACGATTGAACAGACCATGTGGTTCGACACAGATAACAACACAGCCCTTGGATGCATACTGACCATTCTGACATATTAGCTCTATGATGTGTACATGGACTTCAAGTCCACCACAGAGTTGTGGAATGCACTAGAGCATAAATATGCGGAAACTGAGGTGGGTCGCTGGCTCTATATGTGCGAGCAATTCTTCGACTACAATATGGATGATACTAAGTCGATAGTTGCACAAGCTCATGAGCTTCAGCTACTGGTCGACGAGATTGTACATTTGGGTTGCGTTTTGCCTCCTAAGTTTGTGGCTGCGGGCATTGTTGCCAAACTTCATGCTTCATGGCAAGATTTCACCACTAGCTGAAAGTATAAGAGGGAAGAGATATCTATTGAGGATCTCATTACTGCCCTTGATGTGGAAGAAAAAGGCAAGAGCTAAAAATGCACCATGAAGCATGGTAATTCACTTGTTGTTTTTCAGCATGTCAATCCATTGATTGGTGGGTTGATACTGGAGCTAATATTCACGTATGTTATGATATTTCCTTGTTTTCTTATTATCAAGCAACCGGGGCATCCTCCATCCTAATGGGGAACGGGTCACATGCTTCTGTTCTTGGTGTTGGTATGGTGGATCTGAGGTTTACTTCGGGGAAGACTGTCCACTTGAAGAACGTGCAACATGCGCCAACAATAAACAAGAACCTCACTAGTGGTTCTCTCCTATGCAAGGATGGTTATAAGCTAGTATTTGAGTCAAATAAAGTTGTAATATCTAAGTTTGGTAGCTTTGTTGGTAAAAGCTATGAGAGCGGAGGCTTGTTCCACATAAGTACTTTAGAGTATTGTTGTAATCTGAATGTTGTAACTCGTTTGAATAAATGTGAGGTCAATATATGACATTCTCGTTTATGTTATATTGCTTTTGATAGTATTGCTCGAATGTCCAGATAAGATTTAATTATAAAATGTGAAATTGTCAAAGGATCAAAATGCCAAACTTGTGTGCAAGCAAAACAATCTGGAAAACCCTTTAAGGGGTTACAGGAGGAAAATGTGAGACCCCGGTTTATTTAGCTTGTAATGCTTATTTATCTAGCATCACAAACAAAATACGTCGTGCCTCGGGAAAATGTATACTTCCCAGAATTGCAGTATACATACTCTTTTACAAAACATTGCATTGATTCCATACAACACACAGAACCAAAGCTAAAGCTTTACAAGCAAAAGACATACAAAATAGTTACTACAAAATAGAGGCCAACCGATCAAGACAAGCTAAAAGAGTAAATCAACAGAGGAAGCAAAATATCGTAAGATGGCTATAAACAAAAGCCAACCGGTTTGCCCTATACCCACAAGGCAATCCGACCGGGCCGCCAAGCTAGTCGCCACACCGCAGAAAATCTCACAAAAGTCGATCCCTTGGGGATCAACCTCCTCTGCAACAGATAAGCAATGCAAATGAGTACAAAAATATACTCACAAGACTTACGAGTAACAAACCTAGATACTACTAGATGCAGGCTTTAATCAAAGGAAAAGGCTCAAGGTTAATCTTCAGCATAAAGCAAGTTTTATTTGCAATAAATAAGTAATAGTTTGAAGGCAGTTTTAACAATCTGAATTTTATTTGCATAAATAACAACGGGACAATAAGTAATAACATAACAACAACCCGGAGATGACTAACCTAATAGCCATCACAACAATAGCACGAATCACCCATTCGTACCACCCATGTCAAGTTTTAATTTAAAAGGTTGTAGTCTAGTTCTTGCACGACCTTACCAAGCAATGTCTATAACCTAGGACGAGGCTATTCGAACAGTTTTAACCCTGCAGGGGTGTACCAATGTACCCACACGCCAGACCGCCTTTTTGCCACATGATGAAGCACACTACCTTAGGTATGTCGGCACGGCTAAGTCCTACGAGACATTTCCAATGAATGATGCTAATTAAGAGTCGCGACAACCCGAAGGGTAGGGTGCACCGGCCCAGCCGAAGCAACTGCGGGTGCTCTTCCCCCTTATAAAAACAGTTTTAACCACCTGCGACCCCGAATTTACACCTCCCAAAGTACTTAGTCAAGAGAGGTCTCATATCCCCCTCGTGTGGTTAGCATGCAATAAGCGCTTGGCTTAGTGATACAAGTAACTCGATCCTTGGGGACTTAGGCACCATTCCAATCACACCCAACAGATCACACCAACATCCATTGTGCCCAAATCTAAAATGTTTTATTTTTAGTTTTAATTTTCACAAATAAACAAGGCACAAGGTACCGATCATAAGTAATAACAAGTTTTTGTGTGATCAAGGTCATCGACTAAGTCGATAACCGCCCAATTCTACCGGTAACTAAGCATTGCTAAGCATCATATCGTAAAGGCAATAAAAGACCATAAATCATTCACCGGGCTCTAATTCACCAGTGAGGATAATACCCTAGGTTTGTGGCAGGGGTGAACAATTTTAGGGAAACTATGCATTAGGATTAACTACCTCTAATCGACATAAATTAACTTGACACAAGAAGCATGCATACTTAGTTTTTGCAAACAAGATATTAGACTTTAAAAGTAATAGGAGCAATATGATCAAATGATGCTACATCTGCTTGCCTTGTTGAAGATCACAGGTTTGCTGCAGAGGGTCACTCACGCAATCAATAATTTCTTCGGAACCTATCGCAAAAACGCGAAAATCCAATAAGAACGAAGAATACCGAAAGAAACTCAAAAGCCAAAGTTATCCAAAATCCATGAAATTTATACAGCAAGTAGAGCATGATTTTAGACAAATTTAGCAACAAGAATCATTTCATTTGGACTAAACATGCAAAAGTTATGGCCTAAACAATTTCTTTCATCCTGAAAATTCTAAATTAAATTAATTTCGGTTATTGTTTATGGCACAAATTTCCAGAAAGATCTAGAACCTAAAATTTTTATGGTAGGTTGAACATGGCATTCTAAGAACAGCAAAACCGAGTTTACTTCATTTGGAGTTGAAATGGATTTATTATGATTTTTTCTAAGTTATGACATTAGGGCACAATTAATTTTAGTGGCAAGGATAATATTGAAACCTATCCTACACTACAGCATAGGAATAGATGAAACTAACAATTTTTAGTTTACTCAATTTGGAGTTACAGGGAATTACTTGTGTCTTTTACAAATTTTAAACAATTTCTAAGGTGCAAATAAAGCTATTCAAAAATTAAATCTATTAGCAAATTTTTTCGGAGTAGGGTTAAGTCTACAACCATTTTTAGATTAGAGTTTAGCTAAAAAGGAGCTAAAATGAATTAGTTATGAATTTTTAAAGTTTTAAAACCATTTTCAGTTGACAAATAAAAGCTTACTGGAAAATAGTCAAACTTAATCAAAAAGAAATGACGTGGATGAACATGGGCCGCAGATCATGAATCGAACGGCCCACGCGCACCGCACACTGCGCACGCACACGAGGAGGTCCGTAGGACCCACCGTTGGATTAAGATCCAACGGCCCACGTCAATTGGGGCATCCGGATGGGTCCAAACATCCCAATCAACCACGACCGTAGATCTGAAGATGGAGGGCCTATAGGGATTTGGACGATAGGGGGGTCTGAATGTCCCACGAGATCTGAGTCGCAGATCTCAAAATGGACGGTTCGCAAGGATTGGAACTTCCGGAGTTCAGAGGTTCGCTAGATCTGGACCGTTGGTTCCAAATCCGATGGCCCATAACTAACACGGTGTAACACATGCACTCGGGAGGGTTAGGAAGATGGGCCCGCTGCCACTGACACAATAGGACAACTCAGACATCCATTAAATACTAAACCAATGATTAGAGATGATTAGCATTAATGGTGTCCTAATGATAACGCACTGTGCGTGAGGGAGGTGTTTTAAGTGATTGGGACCACATGCAAGTGACTCAATAAGTCATTCACAGACAGCCATTTAATGCTAACTAATGATTACCGATGATTAACACTGATTAGCATTTAAGGAACAGGATCTGTGTCCTAATGACAATGCTACAACGCGTTCTCATCCGACAAAAGAACAGAGCATAAAGAGAGGCTCGTCGCCGGCGGCTCTGGCCACGGCGGCGACAACTAAAGGCAAAAATGGAAATGCGATAACTTTGCGCACCTACTGGAGGTGACCTCGACGGCGGCGACGGCCTAGAATGCCGGCGAGCTGGAGGTGAACAGTGGGGAACAAGCACTGCCAAAAACGAAAAATGGCGAAAAGCTTCGCGACAATCCAAGAAAGCGAGTGCCACGGCTTCAAGGGGCTAATAAGGAGCTACCTTGGCCAAGAAGGGGACCCAAGATAGATGGAGACGCCTTGCCCACGAAGGAGCTCGCCGGAGCCGAAGAAGATGAAGTAAAAACGATAGCCTGAGCAAAATGAGTGAGGCCGGTCCTCAATATAGCTTTATTATAGCTCATAGAAGGTCCATGAGCAAACAATTGAGAAATGAAGCACTCACCGGAGCTGAGGAAGAAAAGGGGTGATTTCGGCCGAATTTGAACAAACCTCAAATTTGACAATTCATGTGAATGTCAAACCAAATTAAGTTAGAGTTTTTGCTAGAGATGATGAGAGGAACAAAATGAAGTAAATAGATTGCCAAAAGAACCCTTGGAGCACGGTCGCCACGGAGAAGCTCCAAGGTCCAGTAATGGCGATTTTGGGCTCTCGTGTTTGAGGTCAATTACACAGAGAGGGAGCAAGGTTAAGCTATGATGGTGACTAAAAGAGATAGAGATGGAGCTTGGGGGCTTCTTAAAGACGGGGAGCTAGGGTTTTGAGCAAGGGCACGCTCCAAGGATGGGCTCAGTTCATGGCTCTGCCATGGACCAAGAGAATTGACAGAGCAGCTCGGAGCATGACTTTGGGCCAAAGGCCGGTGCGCATTAAATGAAAGCTTAAGAGCCGTTGAGGGTGACGCCATGGAGTGGACAAAACAAGCTCTCCCAAGCCATGTACTGTCGCACGCGCACATGCCAGAGGAAGAAAATGATGACCAGGACTTGGAGGGCCCACATGTCAGTGATAGGGGTGAAAATGGCTCAGTTAGAAAAGGACCAAAGGGTTAGGTCAAGACTCAAAAGCTGAGTCAACACATTTCAGCCCTTAGATTTGAAACAGACGGACCAGATTTAAAGGAGACGATCGGGGGTCTCGACGTTTTAAAACAACGCGAGCGGTCCGATCAGAAATGAGCGGCTAAGATTGATTGAGACGTTTGGGCGGTCCGAACGACCCAATGAATAGAGACCGCCCGATGAAAATCCAACGGCTCAAATGGATGCGCTCTTTTAAAAGCGAACCGGTACGTTTAGTTGGTTGGGCTAGACCAAGTGGCTCGAGCCACACTTGGGCTCAGCGCACGACAAGGGCGAAGCCCACAGCGGTTGGATTAGAATCCAACCGCTTGCGTGCGTTTAGAGTTTCGGAAGCCCGAAGGTTTAAAGGAACGTGGACGGTTGGATCTAAATCCAACGATCCAAAAGCGAAGCGCATCTCGGGAGGTCCAAAGGTTCACGCGAACGAGGGCCGCTCGATGGAGATCTAACGACGGAGATCGGACGTGCGCTTTAAGTGAGCCCGAGGTGCAGTTAGTTGATCGGGCTCAACCCAGCCAACTTGGTTGGGCTCGGGTTTGACTCGAGCCCAACAGTACTTTGACTTATGATTTTAATTTAAGATGAAACTTTGGGGAATTGTTTAAGGTAGCAAAACAACTCCAAAAATTCTGAAATTTTTACAAGAGCTTGCTAACCTAGATATTGACCTTTTATAAAATTTTCAAAGGTTTTTATGCAGTGCATATTTCTTCAAAAATTCTGCAAGGTGCTGAGCTAGGGTTTGACTAAGATTCAAACAGGTTTGACTGACCTCCAAATATATTCAAACAATTTCTAAAAATTATGAAATTTTTCAGAGGGGTCACACATTAACCCTGAAACTTAGAAAAAAATATTTCCAAGAAATGATCACAAGGTTTGACAAGAAAGTTTTTGAAGGACAAAGTTTAGGTCAAAAATGACTTGTGATTTGTATTTCCATAATTCTTTTACAAGAATTCTTCAGAACATACATAAAATACAAAATGCAAGAAAAGTTTTAATTTCTACACTTTTTCTTACATTTGAAACACAAGCCCAGATTTGGGCTGTTACAGAAAAGAACTTGGCACCATTAGATCTTGTCCATTCCGACTTGTGTGAGATGAATGGATTATTGGCAAAAGGAGGCAAAAGATATTTTCTAACTCTTATTAATGATGCATCTCGATACTGTTATGTGTATCTACTGAAAACAAAAGATAAAGCTTTAAATTACTTTAAAAATTTATAATTCCGAGGTTGAAAACCAATTAGAAAAGAAAATTAAATTACTTTAAAAATTTGTGAAAGAGCGTATATCTCACATGAATTCTCCTAATTCTATTCTGAATAAGGAATAGTCCATGAAGTTACATCACCATACTCACTCAATCAAACGGGGTAGTTGAGAGAAAAAAAATCGAACACTAATAGACTTGGTGAATGGAATGTTGGAGAGTGCCGGTATGCCTAAGATGTGGTGGGGGGAAGCTATATTGACAACAACTTTTGTCCTAAATAGAGGAACCACTAAAAGGTATGAGATTACTCCGTATGAGGAATGAAAGAGTAGAAAAATGGGAAACTAACAGACTTAGTAAATGCCATGTTGGATAGTGTCGATATGCCTAAGATGTGGTGGGGGAGCTATATTGGCAGCAACTTTTGTCCTAAACAGAGTAATCACTAAAAGGTGTGAGATACTCTGTATGAGGAATGGAAGGGGAGAAAACCCAATGTTAATTTTCTACGAACTTAGGGATATTTGGCAAAAGTTAATATACCATTGCAGAAAAAGAGAAAGGTTGAACTTAAAACAGTCGATTTTGTCTTATTGGGATATGCTCATAACAGCATGACCTATAGATTTTTAGTAGTAAAAAAAAAAAACTCCTAAGATTATTGCTAACACAATAATGGAGTCCAGAGATGTTTCATTTTTTTAGGATATTTATTCTATGAGAATTGTAGGCAGTACTTCTCGAACTGAGGATAATCAAACTATGAATAATAGTAATTTTAAACCTACCACTATCTCCGAACCAATGAGTGATATACCACTAGTATGTGATATTCCCGAGGAAGATAACAATTTAGTCGAAGAGACTCCTCGCAGGAGCAAGCGACAAAGGGTTAAGAAAACCTTTATCGAAGACTATTGTATACTACATGGATGATGTGCCAAAAACTCTTTCAGTGGATTATGCATTACCTGATGTTGAGTATTGGAAAGAGATAGTCCATAGCGAGATGGATTCCATCATGGCTAACGGGACTTAGGAGATAATTGATCGTCCTAGCGGGTGCAAACTTGTTAGATGCAAGTAGATCTTTACAAAGAAAATGAGGCCTGACGGTACTATTGATAAGTACAAGACAAGACTTATAGCCAAGGGTTATACCCAGAGAGAACGTGAGGATTATTTTGATACTTACTCTCCTGCTGCCAGATTAACCACCATTCGAGTGCTCATTGCATTAGCTACTTCCTATAGTCTACACATCCATTAAATAGATGTAAAGACAGCTTTTCTTAATGGAGAGTTGGAGGAAAAAATCTATATGGAGCAATCAGATGGTTTTGTAATTTCTGGATAGGAAAATAAGGTGTACAAACTAATCAAATCCTTGTATGGCCTAAACTAAGTACCTAAACGATGGCACGAGAAGTTTGTTAAAACTTTAACATCTGCTGGTTTGTTGTGAATGAGGCAGATAAGTGTGTATATTGTCGTTCTGGTGGGGTCAAGGAGTGATTTTGTGTGTGTATATGTCGATGACATACTTATATTTGGGACTAACACTGTTCTTATTGACGAGATCAAATCTTTCTTATCTAGATGCTTTGATATGAAAGGCTTAGGAGAGATAGATGTTATTCTGAATATTAAATTGATAAAAAATAAGGATACATTCAAACAATCCCATTATGCTGCGAAAATACTGAGTCAGCCTTGAGAATTGCAAGATTTCTCCAACCCCCTATGATGCTAGCATTATGCTTCAAAAGAATCAGGGATTAGGCAAAGATCAATTGAGATATTCACAAATTATTATGTCCCTTATGTATCTATCTGGTGCCATAAGACCTGATATATAATTTGCTATGAGAAAATTAAGTCAGTTTACTTCTAACCCGGGAGATGATCACTAGGAGGTATTTGAGAGAGTGTTGTGCTACTTGAGAGGCACAACCTCATATCGAATTCACTATACTGGGTATCCATCTGTATTAGAAGGATATAGTTATTCAAATTGGGTCGTTGATGCAGATGAGATCAAAACTACAAGTGGTTATATCTTTACCTTAGCAGGTACTACAGTTTCATGAAGGTCATGTAAACAGACCATATTGATGAGATCAACCATGGAAACAGAACTTGTAGCGCTAGACACAGCCATGGTTGAGGCTGAATGGCTCAGAGAGCTACCATTGGACTTGATACTGGTTGAGGAACCAATACCGGCAATCCTAATGTACTGTGATAACCAAACAATGTTGATTAAGGTTACAAGTACTCATGATAACATGAAGTTCTCCAGACACATGAAGCGTATGCTTAAATCTGTCAAAAAACTGAGGAACTCCAGAGTGATTACTGTGAATTATATTAGCACTGAGAAAAATTTGGCAAACCATTTCACAAAGGGGCTAGTACAAAAGGCGATTTCCATTGCGTCTATGGACATGGGAATGAGGCCCATTGGAGTTACAACTCAACAGTAAGACATACCTTCTTGATCGGAGATCCCATGACTTAGGTAATGGAGAAAACAAGTTGAAGTTGTAACAAGAGAGTACAATTAATAATATCTGTATCTGTGTCCTAATAGATAAAGTACTCTCAACTGTATAGAAGGGTGGCTTAAAGTCTTAATATATTCTAGTGTCCAATGAGAGAAAAATAGGTTACAGTTCATGAGAACAGGGCATTCTCTAGAAAGCTTATGAGAAAATAAGGGAGCATGACCATATAATACTCCGTTTAGACGTGGTTCTTTGATAGCCTAGTATCAATTGAGATTTAAAGTGAAATCTAATCATAAAAAGCTGTGAATTCAAGGCAAAGTCCATTCATCAGCTGTGAGAAGATGGATCTTGTTATTCTAGGTGTAAGTTTAACCTGTACAAGACTTACACTAAAAGACTAATATATTGACAACACTTTCGTACAATAGTCCTTATCATCGTTTTTGCTGTTTGCCTTGGAATTGGTGGGGATCATTAGAATTGGACCCATAAGTGTAAAGACCAATTCATTTCTAAAATTCCAAAGTATGCAGAGTTTAGTCCTATATTGCCTAGCCAAGTGGTGGAAGAGCAATTTATAAGGTGGAGTCCTTGTCACCCCTTGAAACATATGACACATGACATGAGATGATATGAGGACTATAGTTAAAGTCACACAGACGCACGTACGCACGCGCGCGTATATTCACGTGCAATCGCGTGACTTGTGACTTGCCACGTGCGACTGTGAACATGCCGTGAACATAGTCCGCCTTTCTTTTGCCAACCATGCATCTCTATCTCCTTTTAGACGGATTAAACCAGTGTGGTCGAAATAAAGTGGTCAAAAAATAGTGGTCGATCTATAGACCAGTGTGGTCGAAATAATATGGTCGAAATACACTGGTCGAAGCTGTAGACCAGTATGTAATCAGGAATTGATAAACACTGCTTAATTACCGTACATTAATTGATTTTGAATTAGCACTTATCAGTGGTTTAATTTATACTTTATTATGCAGTTCCTAGAGAGTATTTATCTCGACTTTAAAAAGATCTGAAGACGTCTAGGCCGGATATTGAATTGACTACTTCCATTTTCTTCTTATTCCTCTCTGTTTTACTATGCTGAAGAGTTGTGTTGTCAAATCAAGCCGTCATTTCTCCTCGGTGTGCACCGGGAAGGAGGGTGAACGGGTATCTCCGAACCATTGTTGCAAAGTTCACCTGCACGAGACGGCAATATGGTTTCTGGGCAAAGCATCTGCGTGACCGCTCACTGTGCTGCTTCATCTACGTTCTGCACTGTTTTGAGTCCATGTTGCTTTCTGTTCTTTATCACGTCCGACTGTAAGTTGGTTGTGCGATCATACTATTCTGTTATAATTTTTTTATTGTGTATGTTTAGAAGTGTAATGAGTTGAGTTATCTGTTGTTAGTATTTCTTTATGCATCTCTAGTCTTATATGACCTTTGCATCGTATTAAAATCTAGAATTAAAATATCGTCTACATTTCCACGTCCTCGCTTCTCTGTGTTAACAAATCGATGCAACGTTCATTTCAACGAAATCTTAACACTTAAGCATCGTCAGAAAGAAAAATGTCTGAACCGTCACTTCCAGATACCAAACTGAATCAAAACGCACCGAAAGCGAAGAAGAACCGAATGCGCAAAATCAGACAAATATCCACACTGCGATCGACAACCATCCATTCAGTCATGAGGCTGACATGACACATGACAAGCCTAATGGAGTCAGGAAGAAGAGGAGAGGAATCAAAATTTGCTGCTACTTGGAGAAGAAACAGATGGAAGGGATGCCTTGTGTCACAATCCCTGGGAAGCTGAGGCGCAATCTCTCGCGTACAAATCTGACGATTCCGTTCCGTTCCGTCCCGCGGCGCAAATGCCATGTCAGGAGAGGGAAACGGAGTGGCACTGCTACTAGGAATGCGACTCCACCAGTATGTATAGCGGCTTCCCCTTGAGCCTTTCACGTCCCTGCAGTGTCACAAAATACTATTTCAGAAAAAAAAAATATGGGTGCCTTTAACTAAGAGGCGTTGGATTATAAACAATGAACGGTTATCGTGGCTTCCAAGAGCAGGAGAAAGTCCCAGAAAAAAACTAAGGGGCTGTTTGGTTTATGGCCCCAACGAATCAAGCTAAATTTCGGTATGGCTAAAATTTGGTAAAATAAACGATGTTTGGATTGTGGCTAAACCAAAATTTGATAATTTCCTCGCTCTCGGATTGCCCGCGTGTGATATTAGATTTTGTTGGCGTTACCAAGTTTTTGTTGATATTACCAAATATTGATAGCAAATCAAACAATAGCCAAATTTTATCGGTGTTATCAAAATTTGATTTGAGATCATTGGTAACAAACCAAACAGAATCTAACTTCGCTTGGAAGCTAACATCAAATAAAATGAAAAGACATCAAAGTCGATCTCTTGTAGCCGTAAAATATGACCATGGACACGGAGCTAGCATGCCATCAGCTAACTAAAATTAGTACCAAGTCAGAACCAGCCAGGGATGTGACATGGCAGTGGAAATGCAATACAGAATTGTCCCTTTGAGAGCTACTGCAAGATGCAAACATTGGAGAGTTAGTGAGGAGTAGAAGATAAGATGGGCACTGGCACTGTGATCGATCTGGTAAACAATGGCGGCTTCTGTATGCAGCAAACGAATTAAAGTGGCGATTCGATGGATGTAGATAGTAGTACATGTCAGACCTGATTTGGTGACTCAGGTCTCTCAGACTCTCAGTCAGTGTATATACCCCATGTTATACTGTGGTGTGTATATCTTGTACGGCAATCATATATTAGACCAAGATTAATGTGCCGGAATATTGAACTTATCATGGATACGACCCAATCAAGTCCCAGAATCACACCACACGGACGGTGTGCCTTGTGCTTCTCATGGAGTGAGCTCAGGATACTTTTTTCTTCTCTTTCTAGCTAGGAGCTAGGGCCTTTTTTCGGAGCAATGTAGCCATTGTTATTTGTCACTGCTAGGTGGCGGAGTCTCTGACATATCTCCGAATAATTTCTAGCTCCATCTCTGCAGTCACACGCCCCTACAACACACAAACTAGATATGGTTCGGCGGCCAGTCACTCGGCGTTTGTGTGGCAGGTGTGATGTGTTAATTCAGTTGATGGCTAGTAATGTGTCCGTGTGCAGCTCAGAGCTGGCATCAGGGCGGAGTCACCATTATGACAGAGCTCGGGCGTCCGCCAGAGGTAGGCCGCGCCGCCGATACCCCCTCTCCCGGCATCCCTCTCACCCTCCGCGCATGGCCCCTTCTCACCGGGTGTGGAGACGAAGCCTGAGGCCTGAGGGCGACGGGCGTGTCTGTGAGGGCCGAGATGAATGGCTTATGAGCCGACTGCATGCCCTAGCGCTGACAGGGAGAATGGGTCTTGCGGACTTCCTACTCCATCAGTGAAAGGCCACGTTTCCAAAGTCCACACGCAGGAGCGCAGAGTGCTAACCCTACGCGACTCGATGGCGTGCTCCTCTCGACTCTCAAGCAGGAGCGTGGCGGCCGGGGACGCCGGACTTGGCCACGCGGGCGCTGAGTTGATTGGGATTTGGGTGCGGCGAGCGGTGGATGAGCAGGGATCCGGATACTCTACTGTAACGCAGAGGATCATTATATAAACAGTGATTTTACTAGTATGCTAACAGTACTCAGTAGTTGAGATCGTCTTCTAATACGTTGCACTGTAGATCCTTCGCGTTGAGACCATCATTACAGATGATCCATTTAACGGCCATATTTGGAGTCCTAACTCCTAGGTGAGAGCATCTAGCTAGGGGTCCCCTCCTATATATCTAGCTAGGCGGTCATATTTGGAAAGCATGTATATATTTATTTGGATCACATGAATTCTTGTGGATTAATTTTAGAGAAATTCTATAGAGAATAAGAAAAATCATCCAAAATCCTTTCGTTACCCCTAACCTGAACAGGCTTTGAATTAGCCACATGACTGAGGGTATATAGGAGTAATGGCATGCAAGCTGATGCAATCCAGTGGGTTTAGTTCCATTTGAAACGTGAGAATTTAGTAGGAGTCCTGCGGCCGGGAAATATTCTGGTTACTGCAAAAATCCCTAGAAAATTCATACGATCCAAACAAGCCCTTAAAAAGTTCTGACATTACAAACCATTTTGGTTAACTTTGCTTTTGAGTCTATATATGCATGTTGATTGAAGGGACTTTACTTAGTTGGGTGAAGGAATGACTTACCTTGAGTTCAGGGAGCTCAATCACACAAGCACATTCCACCACTTCAGCTCCGGCACGCTCTGCACGTTTAGAGACACGGCATGATAAGAGAGTAAAAAAACCTTGTAGTCAAACAAAATACTCTCTGTTAAAAAATGTACGACGTTTTAGACATCGGTACAGTCTTCAATATCCAACTTTGACTATTACCTTTCATATAATTATGTTAATAAAAATACAAAATTATTATATTTTGAAAATATTTATCGTGGCCAATCTAATGATATTATTATCTAATAACCAATATAAATAGCTTTTCATATATTATTCGTCAAAATTAGAGAAGTTTAACTGCAAACTTTCTAAAACATCATACATTTCTAATCAGAGGTGACTTGTGGTCTTTGAACTTAGCTAGTTCAATCCGGGACCATGTTAAATGCACTGACACCAAAATTACAGCGAGTCGACATTAGATTGGGCAGATCTAGAATGTAAGAAAAAAAATGTCGGGATCATCTATAAATGTATAGTAACTTGACTTTGAAACATGTAGAGAAGTGATGACGCGAGATCGAAGAGGAGGAATACAGGTCGCGTTAATAGCTCAAAATGAAGCAAAGGTAGACATAAATCTTAGCCAATAACCTAACAAGGACAAGTAAAAAGAGAGCTCAAACCAAAACATGCAAATTCAACTCACGCCTCAACTAAGTGCGAGCCAACACTTCTGTTCTTAAAAAGACACTGTAAATTAATCTTGCATTGATAAACGAAACTGGTTCATTAATTGATTTTCTCACTTGCATTTGAGCTGCAGGTTAGTTGCTCCCGGCTACAGTATTGTATAGGTACCACATGCTAATCGCTGCATAGCTCAGCCAGTGTGGCTCCTCGGTTTTCTGGTTGATGACCAGAATTTGACAAAAATGTGCCCTATAATGTGTGCAATCGAACTATATATATATTTTAACTTTGCCTAACAATATTTTGTTAGCTTTTAGATCGTTGGCTCTGTATGGAAATGATAATATATACGGCTGGGATTTGTCTTGAAAAGATATTTTTACAATGCATGTTACAGCTTATTCTAGATTTTACAACATATTCCAAAACGTACGATTATTTCTTTTAGTTTACCACCATGCATAAGATGATAATGGCGGGCAGTGGCATTCTCTTATGCAGTACTGATGATCGAAGTGATGGACTAGCTAGCGTCGACGCAAGGTAACTCAATTCAGCTAAGCCAGCTTGCCGGTGCCCCATGCTTGGTTACATTGCTTTTGAAGGCTGGCCGCTCATATCGTAGGGAGGTTGCAAGGCATCTTCTTCCGCACGAGAGCCTCGCCGGGGAGAGAGAGAGAGAGAGAGAGAGAGAGAGACGATTTGGTTCTCCTCGCTGGGCAAGTTTTTTTCTGGCCGACCGGGGTTACGTTGTCCTCAAGAGCTAGGATTTTTCACCGGTTCCAAACGCATTACCTGGCTGGGCTAGGCTAGGCTAGAAAATTGCTAGCCTGAGTTTCATATTTTGGTGATATGTCCTAGTGATAATCATATAGATGACTGTATCACGTTTATGTTTATAAGTTATAAAATAAATATTATTATATTTCTTGAATTAATTATCATTTATAAAAATCAACAAGTATGTGATTTATTGGTAAAACTTTTTAACTTATATGATGTCATTCTAAATGTATCACTAGTTAGATGTCACTGGTCGGAACACTAGTAACTTATCGACCAGCACATGTATTGATTGATGGTCATGTTTCACGGTCATGGATATGGGGATATCGAATCAATAATATGAACACATGTTAGATTGATCTACCTTGAGACACTATTGAAATTGTTATGTTTTTATATGTCACCGTGGTCTCAAGCAATGATGATGTATAATCCTTAGACCTGAGATCAATATGGTTTCCTACATATGTAGTAGTACACTTAGGGGTTGCCAAACGCTACTTCGTAACTGGGTAGTTATAAGTGTAGCTTTTGGGTACGCTATGAAACATATGGGGAGATATGACTGGTTGAATATGGAACTTATCTCTCCTAATATAATAGAAGAGATATCTCTGGACTACTCGATGTAGCTAGATAAAGAAAGTGCATGGCTGTGCCTAGTAGTCGAAGAGTCAACCACATTAAGTTGTCTGTCATTTGATCGCGAAAGTATTGAATAGTCCATGGATGACAAAATATCTCATCTAAAGTTCAACCAGATATCGTGAGACAAGGGAAGAATACACAAGCAGGTCGTTCAGTCTGACCAGATACGAACAGGTCTTATGCTGGTTGAACATGATCACTAACTGGTCACCGAACTGGTTGTGACTAAATATGAACTGGTTGTGTGGAGATACGAGCTAATCGTAAGTGATAAGAGCCTAGTCGCAGATCATATTGTATAAGGTTCGTTCTGTGTAATATTTATATGTGTTCCAGAATCGTTATGTTTTGCTAGGAACCGCTAACGACTCGTGGTCGGAAAGGAGTTTTCGAGTTGCAACTGATTATATATGAACCTACAGGATCACACAATTAACGGGTTGGAAGTTCGGATAGAATTCGTTATGGGCTATTTTATAAGGGGATGTATGGGACTGCTAGTACGTAAGAGTTGTTCCACCAAAACCCTCGCTGCCATCTTCCCGAAGGCCATACTGTGTGCGTTGGTACTAGCACACTGGCATACAACTTTTCACCCCTAGATGTGTAGATACCGTAGAGGTGCTGCTGCGGTTGCTGCTACGCTGGTCGATGACGATCCATGATTTACGCAAGGAACGTGATAGGTTGTTGGAGGAGACGATCGGTACCGAGGACATTGACGATCGACTACGACCACTGCATACCTGCGCTCGACGTTGGATCAAGCATCTCCAACTCTTCTTGCGTTACACTGCGCGTCTAGTGGTAACGATTTATGATCTTACTTGCGTTGCTTCCTAGTACGTGGTAGATTTTTTAAATTACTAGCTAGTGTAGCCTACCTGTATCCCTTCACCATACGTACCCTAGTTTGCTACTAGCTGAGGACCAAGCCTGAACAAAGTTGGCTTAGAGCATGGGTGAACACCCAGCATGTCCGGGTTTGATCACCGGGGATCGCACTCGCTTGCTTCATCAAAATAATTAGAATAAGATACACACTCGTACTCGTTCAGTGAAAAAGTGTGGTTATGCTTTGTTAGGACTAGGTGTCTCTGTAAAATTTCAGCGTGTGTAAGAGTTGCACGCGTGTATATACATATAGTGGTGTAATTAGTATGTGAGTTGAGTACATGCGTTTACCTTGTACCCTCTCGGAAACAAAGTTTGCTGCTAGCCAGCAGACAAACCGGCGTCAGCAGCGTACGATGGCCCTCGACAAATATCTTGGCAAGATTTCCGCAGCAAAATTTGCACGACACGAAGCTAGCCTTGCTGCTAGCTGGAGTGGCTAGCTCCATTATTGTTGGATCTCGACCGACTGGCCTTTTCCTTTCGTTTTCTCGATCATTGAGGAATGATTCATACATAGTACAATGCATACATGCATGCACTATATATCGTATTTACACTACATATGATCTCGGGAAGGCGTACGTACGCATGCATGAAATCCTTGTGGAGTACGTAGCTAGGTAGGCACGTACCGAGCAAGGTGATGGCGGCGCAGAGTGTCCCTCCGGTGGCGACGAGGTCGTCGACGACGAGCGCGCGCTCGCCGGGATGCACCGCGCCGACGTGCATCTCGAGGCAGTCGGCGCCGTACTCCAGCACGTACTTCTCCGAGATCACATCACCTGCATATGCACGCATCATTTCCGCGCGCATGAACACAATTAGCCTTGATAAATTGCAACAACGTAGTACTCCACTTGGCAATAATCCATGAATCGTACGGAGTTGTTGTCGTCACAGCCCCTGCAACATTAATTAATGGACGTGCATTCTATTTTTCTTTCTCTGTTTTTTTTCTTCTTCTTCTCGAAAATAATGTCCTTTGGGGCTTAGGGCGCGGTAGTGGTGAATGTGCAAACAAGAGAGCTCGAAAAGATTAGTAAGTTTTCTTGCACCTGGCAATTTGTTGGGCTTCCTCAGTGGAATGAATTTTGCACCGATGGCGAGCGCGATGGGAGGACCGAAAATAAATCCTCTAGCTTCAACCCCTGCACCAATTACAAACAAAAGTTAGTTGAAAATTTGGTAAAAGAAAGGAGATTGTTGACTCAATAGTTTACTCTAGCTATGCTATATCAAATGCACAACTGAACGCACACGCATGTATATAGGAAAATAGTATGGTATTCCTGAAGTACGTACAACCACTTCTTGTATACCACTTAAATCGTATGATGATATATCTGTATCTATTTGAGTATACTTTGATAACGATTATAAGATAACCCAAAGTTAGTTCCATAATTTTTTTATTAAAATCCATTTTTATAATAAAATTTATATATACACTTCTTTTATATATATATAAGGTATATAGCAAAAATAACACCACTCGCTCCCTCTTCCTCCTAGGAACCATCCGACTTAGACCCATACCTCCCTGCTGACTAGACCTGTTTATGGGAGGGGGTTAGGCTCGAAAAACCCGTTGAATATGATAAAGACAATAAAAAAAACTGTTTTTATTTCAAAATGAATTAAACATTACTTTTTATTAAAAAAATAGTTAAAGTAATATTTTTAAACCGGAAACCGTTTGAACAGGTCTGCTACCAGCCCACGTCCCCTCCCCTCAAGCGGTGCGCCTCCAACCCCACTCGCGTTCCAGCTGGCTCGCGCCTATCGCTAGGCTAGCAGCCGAGCAGGCCAGCGTGCAGCGAGCCCATGCTTCCCATGCTCGCGCGGGCAATTGGACCGCTCATGCGTGCCTGCTGTAGAACATAACCAACATGCTATTTATTGGTTGTCAGTGGCAGTATATATATATATATACCCAACCCAACCCAACCCAACCCAACCCAACTACTAGTTCTTACTCCATGTCCATGTGTGCTTGTCGCTTCTACACGAGAGGACAACATTCTTGTTGCACTGAAAATGCAATAAAATGTAGCAATTAAACTCGGGAACCTGTGCAGGAAAAAAAAAAACAATTCGCTGCACTATCCGACCTGTGACTACTGCATACTTGCGCTTCTATCGTAGATAAGGCATAGAGGGAAGGAGGTGTGACTGTGCGGCAGGGTGCAGCGGGAGGCGTGACGGCCGCCGGCCGGAGGGTGGCGCACGGCGATCTGAGTCACACGGGCGACGCGTCACTCACCTAATACGAACAGCCAAACGTTGTTGAGTTCACCTAGTTCTCTCTCTCACGTGATTTGGTGTAAGATTTGTTGCACAATGCACGAAAAAATGCAGTAGGCAGATAACTAAAATCGTAGTAGACATGTAACCAAACTACAGTATACATAGACCAAAACTACAGTAGATATGTATGATCAACGACGGCAATAGATATATAATAAAAATTGTAGTAGACACGGGACCAAATTGCAATACGCATATACCAAATATGCAATAGACAACGAACCAACGACTGCGGTAGATATATTAGTGTTCTAAAAGGCCGCTGCCTAGGCGGCGCTAGGCGACACCCTCCCGCCAATAATTTTTTATTGGCAGCTTCGATTCACGAACGATTTTCACCGGTAGGTAAGTGACGACAAGAGTAACAAAATAATATAAGTCTTGCCAATAAACGATAAATGCATCTGCGCTGTAATTAAAATTGAAGGAGGATGCAGTAAAACATCTATGTGCGTTTACTGTGTAGTTGCAACGGGATTACCGCGACCTATGTGTGCTTATTGCACCTCACTACAACTTCCTAATGTTTATTGCATCACTAAAAGAGATTTATTGTGATCTTTTTATTCGTTTACTGCACCTTTACAAGACCTCCTAATGTTTACTGCATCACTAAAAAAGATTTACTATGACCTCCTTATGCTTTTACGACATAACTACAAGAGATGCACCCGCTTTCGTATGGGAACCAAGCCAACTAGTGACATGTAGACAACCAACTAACAAATATGGGTTCCTTGCTAGTACTAGAATGTTTTTTTCTTGTTTTAGCCATAACTTTTGATTGGCAACTCGAATTACAAACGGTTTTCACCGATAGCTTAGCGATGATGAGAATAACAAAATGACATGTCTAACCAATAAACGATAAATGCATCTGCATTGTAATAAAAATTGAAGGAAGATGCATTATAACCTCTCTGTGCGTTTATTGTGTCATTGCAACGGGATTACCGCCTTTTTGTGTGTTTTTGCACCTCTTTATTGTGATCTTCTTGTTCATTTACTGCACCTTTACAAGACCTTCTAATGTTTACTGCATCACTAAAAGATATTTACTCACCTCCTTGTGCTTTTTACTGTAGTACTACAAGAGATTCACAGCGATATTTTTTTGAGTAAATTACTGTGATGTTGTTTGTTTACTGCACCTTTATAAGACAGACACTATCACACTTAGTACTTCACTCCTTATCAGAGATTTATTGCCACGCTGACCGCAGAGGAGCGAGTGGAGAGAGAAGCGTAGGTTGGTTGCAAACTTTGAATGACAATGTCTCTCTCCACCCACCTCCTACCTCTCGTCAACCCCTATGTCGCTCTCCACCCACCTTTTTCGTGCTTCAGACCATGCAGTAATTGACTGCCTTAGGTGGAGTAAATCCAAACTTTCAATGCAGTAATTGTTCTTTACAATATTAAAACATATTAATCTTGGATCTCTGTTTGTTAGGCACATTTTTTCTTGGAAAACGCTTCAAATGAATTATAAATATGATATATGGTTTAGAAGATACCGTCGTTCAAAGTTTGCAATAAACTCACCCTTCTCTCTCCACTCGCCCTCTGCGCTCAACGTGGCAGTAAATCTCTTTTAGTACTGTAGTAAAATCTCTTATAGTGTTGCAATAAAAAGCACAATGAGGTCACAGTAATCTCTTAGTGTGTTGCAGTAAAAGACACGATGAAGTCGTAGTAAATCTTTTGTAGAGCTGCAATAATAACACAAGAAGGTTGCAGTAAAAGCCACAATGAGGTCGCAATAAATCTCTTGTAACGTTGTACTAAAAGAGGGGGTCAGAAGAGGGCGGCGGAAGAGGGGTGGGGTGGTGGATTGAGGGGTGGTAAGAAGTAATCACCTCTGCCACTTGCAGTAATCAGACGTATAGTGTTTGACAAGCGATGTTTTATCATATGCAGGAGAAGGGGGACGAGTACATGGCCCAGCTGATGTTCTACCTATTGTTCCACAAGGTTAACAACACAAAGCGCCTCCCCGACGTACTAGAGAAGTATAGGCCGCGCATCAAGCTGAAGTAGTTTTATTTACTTATAGAGATCCAGTAAACCTTTTTGTAATTGACCGTAAAGACACTTTATTTTACACTAAAACTTATGATTCCCGAAATGAATTGCGTATTCGATTTTCAGTGTATATCAGTAATATCCGGTTTAAACAACAATAAAACATTACCACACCGACAATAACTCCTAAAAAACAAAAACAAAAAACAAGCGGACATGACAACAACAGAACTCCCAAAACAGTAGTAATGCTATAATAGTACGTGTCATTTACAGTAAAACGATCACTGAATCTACGATATCATTTACTAGATTGGTAACGCGGCGTGCTTTTCGTAGTAAAACCATCATCCCGAATATTATTGTCCCATCTTTCTCGCCGTAAACAACAGTAAAACATTTTTTTAATGTCATGAGTGACATGCGACCATTTTTACTATCAATTTTTACCGCCAGTATGTGTTGGGAGGTTTTTACTATCGATTTTGAACGATATCTAGCATTTCACTACACACGCACGCGGGATTTTAATGTTGATCCACGTGTAGAATATATATATATATATATATATATATATATATATATATATATATATATATATATATATATATATATAGGTATGGTACTTCTACTTCTTATACCACTTAAATCATATGATGAAACATCTGTGTCAATTTGAGCATACTCCAATAATGATTATAAGATACCCTAAAGTGAGTTCCATAAAAAAAATATTAAAGTCCACTTTTTATATAAAAATTTGTGTATATACTTCTTTTATATATAAAAAAGGTATATAGCAAAAACAAAGAGCTCCAATGAATTGTTTTCAATTAAGTCGTATTGGAATATCTTATAATTGATATTTAAGTATAATAAAAGTGATAAATAAGTATAATATGTTTGTTTAAGTGGTACATTGGATGTGGGAGAATGTACTCCTGGGTGTAGTTACTCCCATCTCTAATCCCGGGTGTAGTTACTCACATCTCTGATATACCACCTAAAATAACTTGGCATACTCCTTTATCATTTTAGGTATACTCATATACTAATTATAAGATACTCCAATGTGAACCACACGAAAAATTTGTAAGAGAGTCTATAGTTTTTAGCATATTTTGTAAATACCTTCATATTCGTACATAAAAAGGAGTATGTCTAAAAATTGTACATACTACCCCTGAAAAGGTGTAAATACCACCTAAGTGGTCTTATATACTCGTATACTACACATATATACTCTCGATTGCGTAAGATATTCCCTACGTGTGAGATACGGAATAGGGAGTAACTACTCGTGAGAGTAGGAAAAAGCTTTATATATATATATATATATATATATATATATATAGAAAATGGTATGTACTCACAGATACGACTTCTCACCTCTCATATACCACTTAAATTGTATGATGATACCTCTTTATCAATTTGAGTATACTTCAATAATGATTATAAGATACTCCAAAGTGAGTTCCATGAAAATTTTATGAAAATCCATTTTTATACCAAAATCAGTGTATATACTTCTTTAATGTATAAAAAGTATATAGCAAAATAAAGAGCTCCAATGAAAATTTTCCGATCAAGTCACATTGGAGTATCTTATAATTATATTCAAGTATCTTGAAAGTGATAAAGATATAATATATTGCTTTAAGTGGTATATTGAAGTGAGTACATACTCAGAGATGCAATTTGTCTATATATATATATATATATATATATATATATATATATATATATATATATATATATATATATATATATATAGGATGCCCGTTTCGTACTCCCGGGAGTATATACTCCCACTTCTAATATACCACTTAAACACATATATTATATTTCTTTATCATTTTCAGTATACTTAAATACAAATTATAAGATACTCCAATGCGATTTGATTGAAAAATTTTCATTGGAGCCCTTTGTTTTTTGCTATATACCCTTTTTCATACATAAAAGAAGTATATACACAAATTTTGCTATAGAAATGGAATTTAATGAAATTTTTCATAAAACTCACTTTAGGGTATCTTATAATCATTATTGGAGTATGCTCAAATAGATAAAGAGGTATCATCATACGATTTAAGTGGTATATGAGATGTGAGTACGTACTCCCAGGAGTACCATACCATTTTCCTATATATATATACACACACACACACCTTCTACTCCTAGGTGTAGTTACTCCCACCTCTGATATACCACCTAAAAAAATTTGACATACTCCTTTATCACTTTGGATATACTCATATACTAATTATAAGATACTCCAATGTGAAACACACGAATTTTTTTTGCAAGAGAGTCTATAGTTTTTAGCATATTTTTGTAAATACCTTTACATTCACACATAAAAAGTAGTATGTCTAAAAAATTATACATACCACCCCTGAAAAGGTGTAAATACCATATAGGTAGTCTTATATACTCGTATACTACATATACATACTCTCGATTACGTAAGATACTCTCTATGTTGTGAGATACAAAATATGGAGTAACTACTACCGGAGTAGAAAAAAAGGCTATATGTGTGTGTGTGTGTGTGTGTGTGTGTGTGTGTGAAAATGTAATAAAAACAATATATACTTCACATCTATCTTAGAAAACTTGAGAAAATACGAAGTGATGATTTATACTCATAATAACTCAAACACACTCAATCGTAATTTTGATCTACAATCTCTGGGTTACACCTACAACTAGGATGAAAAACGGTATGAATCGAATAGTGTTGAAACCATATTCGTATTTATAATTTTTTAAAGGAGCATGAATACGTATTTGAATATGCTCGAATACGAATCGAATGTCGTAACGTACATGAATAGAAGAGAAATTGTTAATCGGACGTGAAAATTTATATCATATCCGTATCATATCAAATACAATAGTCAAATAATACGGATAATTCATATCTTTTTTTTATCCCTACCTGCAGCAAGTAAAAAATTTCTCGCGCGATTCAATCAGTGGAAAATTTCATACGCAAAGCAACTAATTACAATTGGAACTGATCAGAGGGCACTTTATATGACATTAATTAGATTCCGGTGAATTAAATAGGAGATCGTCCTGGTAGTACGTATTACGCACTTATGTTTGACGAGCTACGCCATATTTGCCCTGAAATCAGAAATTTCAGGTCACATTTGTAGCGCATTCAAATTCGCCCTGCAAGCATGCAGTCGGTCGGCCGACAGGAACCTGTACCATAGGCAATAGTACGATAGCGCTAGATCTTGTGATAGCTCTCACTCGCTCTATCATTGAAGGGAGATAGTAAGCGTGGACAGCTAGCTACCTAGCTATATAGATCTTGTGGTGCCCGATCTGGTCGCCCAGAGATTAACAACGGCAATTAAAATTCTAGCTATAAGTTATTGCTTGCACCAAGCTTGTATAGCCTACTACAAAACTTAAATTTAGATAGGCTATTGATAATTTTAGGTATTGATAATTTTTTAAAATATTTCGATTTGATGCATGAAAATCGTATATGCAGGTTCGTCTTGAAAAGTACTTTTATAGTGTTATAATTTTATTGAGTTTTATAAATATATTATAATAATAATTAGTGGTCAAATTTGCTTGATAAAAATCCCATATCGATGTACAAAATAATTTATTTTTGTGAACCAGAGTGAGTATAAACCGGACGGACCAGATAGACAGATGGGTAGGGCACGCAGCGGATGGAAGCCATGTCAGTGTCCGCGCGCCGTGGGACAGCCGAATCGTCTGCCGTATCCGCCGCGAATCCAACGCACTGGTCACCGAGGAAATAAAATGAAAAAACGAGCGCAGCAGCCAATGGCAGGGCCGAATGGAGTGGAGGAGATAACGGGTGAGGGCCCACCCGCAGACACACACAGCGCTCCCAACCCAAACCTTTTCTCTAACAAAATCTCATCGTATCGCACCCACGGTGACAAGACACTCCAATCCGACTTGGGCTCGTGAGAACCCACGTCACTGACGCGTGGGGCAGCGGCCCCACTCGTAGAAGTGGCGGCATGCACGGTGCCCGCGGCGCGATTCCGCGTCAGCGTCGTGGGGGCGGCACGGTACAGAAGAAAACGGCAGGCCCGAAAAAGTTTTAGGTACACGCGCGCGTATACAGATAGATACGAATAAAAAAAAGTCTTCGGCTAAATTCTTGTTCTTGATTTGTAATAGCAAAATGGCATCTGCTCGTACGCAATTGTAAAAACGGGCACACTAGAATACTAGATAAGTAACCTACCGCGCCCTCGGACTGTGGCAGGATAGCTACCACACTCCGAAGCGCATCACGTCAGGGTGGCATTGTTTTGCACTATTTAGCACTGTATGTATCGCCGATTTCTTCCTCTCTGTGGACTGGATGAGCGTTACGAACCTTCTGCGATGCCATTTTTGCAATTGCGTACGAGCGAGTCACTCTTGCTATTACAAACGTTCTAGGTAAAGAACTACAAGGTTCGATACGGTTCTACTCCATGTTTTTTTTTTTGCTTTTTTTTGCGAGGTTAGGGCCAAATCTCATGTTATGAGTTTTCTCTAACATGAGAACACATAAAAAAGGATTAATTCCTTATTTACCACTGAAAGTTGGTCGGGTCTCTAAAATACTATCGCGAAATTGATTTTCCCTTCATTGCCATCGGATCTCAACTTTCATCCTATTTTTGCCTCATTAGATCCAACCGTTGTTAACCTCTGAATTTTTTTTAAATGCCCATCTTACCCTTCTTCATTCTCTTCTTCCTCTTCATGCCTTCACCCCTTCCCTCCACCTCCACCGTGGCCACACCGCCTCACTTGACCCACACCGCCTCCCTCTGCCCCCGCAGCCTCCCCCCGTCCATGCCGCTTCGGCCTCATCCTCCTCATGTCTGCGCCGCCTAGCTTGACCCGCGCCGCCTCCCCTTGCCCACGTCGCCTTCCCCTGCTCGCCGCCGGCCCTCTCCTCCCCGACCGCGCCGCCTCGGCTCTAACCTCCCCCTACTCGTGCTGCCTTGCCCGACCCACGCCGCCTCCCCTTGCTTACTGCCACCGGCCCTGACCTCCTCCCCGACCGCATCGACCACCAATTCCAGCCTCGACCTACTCCTCGCCGCCAATGACTGTCCAGCATCTTCCTTGCCTCCGTCGGCCTCGGTGTGTCGTTGTCGCCTCTGTCGCTCATCGGTGGGGAGAGAGAGGAGGGAAGAAGAGTAAGGAGTAAACAAGTTTTTTCGTATACAATTTGACAGTTAACTCATGGTTGACCGACGGGTGTAGCAAAAATAGGATGAAAATTAAGATCGGATGGGAATGAAGGGGGTGGGTAGTTTCGCGATAGTATTTTAAGGATCCGGCCAACTGCAAGTGACAAATAAGGAATTAATCCCATAAAAAAATTCATACTGTGGCTTCTTAGATGGTTGATACCTAACGTGACTGAACTTCTTATGCACGAAACCCATCCTATATTACATATAACACAACCCCCTTTTTTTGGAAAGAGTAGGCATGAGTTCTGCCGATAAAGTGTCAACAATACATAGGTGTAAAACCCCTGCGACAACCATTTTGCTAAATCTTTTAACAGAAAGAAAAACAGAGGTATAAATCATGCAAGGTTATTTTTGAATTTGTTTGTGACTGATGCAGATTGCGTCGGGACCAATTTGTCAAAGTTGAGCAGTATTAGACTATTAGTCGATAGTATGTGGTTACCGGCGACGACAGAGATGCCTTTGCCGGCGTAGCGCTCGACGAACAGGTCGATGGTGTCCTTGAACGCCGACGGATTCAGAAGCAGAGTGGTGATGTCTTGGAACATTATTCCTGCACATATTCCCAGGAATATACATTAAAAAGGAGGATTCAAAATTAATTATTTGTATTGAAGTTTTTGGAATGCATGTGGACTGAAATTTTAGGAGCAATTAACCAGGCTAGATGTGTGCAACAATCGGTGTGTATTTGTTCTTGCATATGCATGGATTGACTTTGTAAGCGTACTCAAATGGTTAGAACAATTTTTGCTCCAAATTAAACTTTAGAAATGCCCATAAGGAGGGGGTTAGAAATAGAATAGGAAAATTTGTAAAGGGAAAATGATAATGCTGAACGGGTCATCTGGTTCACGCTTTCATCATCACGATGCATGCATGCATCAAACTGTCCACATAATTTGCCTTTTTTCCAAACAGTGAGAAATTGCCCGGCAATGAAATGATTAATCTTAATGGTCTTGAATAAAGTTAGTCTAATGTCTAATCTAATGTTAGTCTCAACTACTATCCTCTAAAATAATATGATCAGCCTCAACAAAGCCAAAAAAGACTATTTGCTCTGTTCAAATGAAAAAAAAGTGACATCCAAAATAAGGTCAAAATTCTCCAAAATATTCAAACAAACGACCGGAATGCTCAGAGATTCCAAAAATTAACAACGAGCCTAGAAAGAAAAATAAAGGAAATCAAGAAGCAAGAGTAAAATCTTCGCATATTCCTGACAATCACTACTGCAAGAGGAGTAGCAAGAACAGGAACCTCTTTTTCATGCGAGTAGCAAGAGTCGGAACTTGGCTTCGAAGGAATCAACAGGCTAAGCAATGGAAATATATATGCTTGCTCAAAAGAAAATCACAAGAGCTAGACACATAATCATACACATATATGCAAGAAGAATTAAGTAGCAAGAGAGAAGAACCTGGCTTAGGGAAGTCGGGCACAACTCTAATGGTGGATGCTATGCCCTGTGTCCTGGGGTCCTGCATCTCCTTCTTGTCCTCAGACACTGCCATTGCTTGACTGCCTTCACCTTCTTGAGTCCTCCTCACTCACTCACTCTCTCTCTCTCTCAATATATCTACAGCTTAAGTGAGAGGGAGAGAAAGGGAGAGCAGGAGAGGGAGAGGAGCAAGTGGAGGAGGAGCTGAGAGGTGAGCACAGGGGTTTGTATAAATAGAGAGAGAAATAGAGGAAGTTGATGACCTGATGCTACTTGCAATTGCTAATTAATTTGGTTCTGATCGATCTGTACATGTTTTGATCTCCTCAAATACATCCTAATATCCATGTATTGTATAAGTACTGTTCTTCATACATTACAGACTCTCTTCTTTTTTTTTTTTGCCTAAATGGCGTTTTTCAGAGGTGCAATAGCAAAAATGGCATCCATTTGTTCGTAATTGTAGAAATGGTGCGCACATCTGTCCCAGGGACGGACGAATGCGCGACGTTGCGACACACACCCTTGGCCGTCCGTCCCGCGCGCGGACGAGCACTGTGTCGCGCGGCTGAACGTCCCCCGCGCGGACAAGCCATGCTGGCGCCAGGTCCACCCTTTCCGCATGCGGTTGAGCCCCTCGTCTGCCCAGCTGCCATTCAAACAGCCAATTCCTTCCAGAAAAAATAATTACACTGATTAATTGCAGTAAGTACATATTAATTAAGCTGATTAATTGCAGTAAGATTAATTGGAACTTTTGGTGCAAATAGTGTCAATGTTTTATAACGGAAGTAGCACCCATCGCAATGAAATAGCAAATTGGAAGCCTTATCCATACGGTCATCGGCCGGATGCATCAATTTTAATACAATAACAAGGAGTGTTAACATTTCCAATGGAGTTGCAATGTAACTTTTCAGACATAAAATTGACGACATTTGAAGCGTTTCAAGCATTATATGATACACGCGTGGGTTTATTGCAATCGGGATGAAGGAGGAGGGGGGTATTATCACATGTACCCCGATCAACTAGGGCACTCTTTGTTAATTTATCAGTTTAATGTGGATGATATTCTTTAATACTGTATTATATCACAGACTAGATAAACTTGTACATGAATCAACTGAGGAAAATACGTGGCATGCAGATCATATAAAAATGTATCGTAACCTCCGACTCGTGTGTTTCGAAGGCTATAGTATGTTGTTATATGATCTGCATACCACGCATTTTCCTCAGTTGGTTCATGTACAAGCCTATCTAGCATGTGGTACAATACAGTGTTAAAGAATATCTTCCACATTAAACCGATGCCTTAACAAAGAATGTCCTATTTAACAATGTTATTCATAAGGGTAGTTGGATCTATCATCTATGCAACGATGTCTGCAACTAGTCTCTGCGGCGCCACAGCCACTGCCCCTAATCTCGGGACTGCCCATGGTGGCGGCGAGTGTCGAAGTCGTCTATGTCTTGCGATTCCATTATGTAAGTGGACCGTACAAAAGCAAACGTAACAAGGATGTAAATTGTATATAACTCACGTCTTCGATACGGAGTGCACTTGGGCGACCAGATACGCTACAACGTTGGCTGGTCTCAGTCGAAGGAGCCTTCCCCTTCCCCTTTGTCGTGGGACTCCCCTCGTCGGTGTTGTATGTCGAAGTCATCTATGTCCTGCGATTTCATGATGTAAATGCACCGTACAGTAAAAAGCGTAACAAGGATGTAAATTGTACATAACTCACGTCGTCTATATGCAGTGCGACCAGGTGACCGGATATGCTATGGCAGCCGGGCTGAGTCACAGGAGCCTGCCTTTCCCTTTTCTCGGGACTCCCCATGTCAGTGTCGTGTGTCGAAGTTCCCCCATGTTCTGCGATATGGGCTGGCCGATTGCTTGTTGTTAGAAGAACGAAAGGACAAATACAAACTTAAGACGTGAATTGTATGTAACTCACCCCTTCGATATGGAGTGTTCCCAGGTGACGGGAGAAACTACGACGATCGCCGGTCTCAGTAGCAGGAGCATTCCCCTTGTCTGTTGGGCTAGTCCTGGGCTCCTACGGTGCCTCCTCAACAAGATCTGGTATGTAAGGTTTCCACCGCTCGAAGGTCTCAGCCCGCATCGAGAAGTTCAACATGTACTTCTGCTGGATGAACACCCTATTGTACATCTCCGGGCGTCGATCCACTGGAAGAAGTGGCAGAGCATCTCGAGTTGCCATTACGTGGGGATGAAGTTAAAAATTTATGGAAATCAACGTTGGGAGTGCAAAATCGATGTGTGCGAAAGAAACACTTACGATATGGTGCCCGCACGTGTAGTACACTCAAGCGGAGGTGTCTGGGTATGTGGACCGAATGATCTCCGTCGACTCACCATACACACACTGCGGGACCGGAAACCGTGGTGGTACCAGAGCATATTTCATTAAAAAAATCTAGGTATTGTAGATGTTTGGCCTTCTACGCAAGCAACTTACGCTTCTGCAGCACCCTCGTGTAGAAGTTTACCGATGAGTCCGACATATCTGAGTATCGTAGAAGTTTTGCTGTACATAACAAAATAAGGCGGACAATGCATTAAATTATGACACTGGATGACGTCCAGACAAGCTGGGTCTGTTGGAGCAATCCTTCATTGAGTGCCCAAGGGTCTTGCATATCCTGCACTTGATTGTACGGCTAATACTGATATGTTGGCTAGTATCCATGTCGTTTCAAAAGCGCCGCGTCTGCTGTCGTCCCTTCCCTGTTGTCTTTAAGGCCTTTTTCGGGCCCCATTGCACCCTATCCACCCAAAGATGCTTGTAGTTCATGTCCAAGTCGTACGAGTGAAACTCTGCACTCCATGTACCGAAAAGGTGTTGCATGTCGTAGTACTTGGAGATGTACGGCGTAGACATCTTCCTCATTTGCACACACACCTTGTACACATTCAAGCATGGCTTGTGTAGGAGCTTGGACTTGTTGTAGGTGTATGTCGCCACTTTACTCAGGGTGCATGCTGTTTCCTTCCCCTCTGGCATGACTGTTGACATGTTTTTGCTGACGCCTGATCTCATACTTCCTCCTGAGGCTATCAATCACCCAGGTGTCATGCATTCGGACCTTCTCTATCTTCTGGTTCATGTGCCTCTACATGTTCTCGGACCACTGCTTGCCTTCCTCCATCTGCCATTTGGCTGCGGTGGCTCTATTCACGAAATAATCAACAGTGCGAGTCCATGTTTCCTCGACGATCATGGTGATAAGGAGGCACCGCACACCTTTGAGGATGTTGTTGTACACCTCGGACATGTTGGTCATCATAATCCCGTACCTAGCACCGTCTGTGTCGTAGAGAAGGGACCATTTCTCCAATTCAGGAGTGTGGCGTCGAATCCACTACGAGAAACTTATAGCACTCCTGGGTTGCTCTCCCTCCAGTACCCCTAGATTGGACTCCCCTGTATACCTCGTAGTCTAGTGTTCAAGGTCTGTCTAGATGGACTCAAACTTTCACGTCTGATTCTGTAGGCACAATGCCTTGAACGTCTTTATAACTTTCTTACTGCGGAACCGCATGAACAAGTTAGATGCAACATGCCTCATGCACCACTGGGTTTGCACATCGTTCCACTGGTGAGGGGGTTCCGTCCCATGCTGCATGGTGTTCAGGGCCTACAACAACCCAGCATTGCGGTCTGTGATAAGGCATACATTGCGCTGGTCTCCCACCACCGCCCGCTTCACATTCTCTAGGAACCACAACCAACTAGATGTGTTCTCGCTCTCTACAATGGCAAATGCCACCGGGAGAAGCTGGTCATTCACGTTGGTTGCCACCGTGGTGAGAATGGTGCCCTTGTACCTCCCCGCGAGGAAAGTGTCATCCATCGCTAGGACAGGACGAGAGAACTTGAAGCCCTCCATGACCTGGGCGAAAGCTCAGAACACCCAGTCCAGTATGAAGTAGTTGGACCCTCCGTCAGTATCTTCACTTTCAAGCTTGTTTACGTACGTGCCGGGGTTTGATTCGGCAATTTGGTGAAGCAATCTCAACACAAGGTTGTACGCCTCTTCATATGTCCCGTACATGGACTCGATGACCTTCTGCTTGGCTCATCGGACCTTGCTATAGCTGACTTGATAACCAACCATATTGGCGACTTCTGACATCAGCATCTTGGGGGAGACGAACATGTTCGCCTCTACTAGTTGGCTGATGAGGCTTGCAACATATGCAGAAGTCATATTCTGATGCTGCCGTAGGAGCCAGCTAAGCTCACAAGTGTTGTCGGTCATCGCCTTGACCGCGAAGACTGAGCTGAAGATCTTTGCTCGGTGAGCGTTGACCTTGCCAGGGCAGTCTTCTACTATGCACTTCACTACGTAATGTCCTGAGTTGGACCGGTGCACTCGGTACACACGGCTGATGGACAAGGCGTACCATGCTATAGCTTGTTGCACGGCTGATGGACAAGGTGTACCATGCTATAGCTTGTTGCACGGCTACCTTGCTAGGGAAGCACTGGCCAACTAAGAGGGTGTTGGCATCAAACCTCCACTGGGATCCTTCTTCTTGCGGCAGTACGAGGGAGCACACCGCGATATCATCGAGTCTTGATGTGACATAAGGCACCTCCGTGGACACATTTCCCCCGGTTGGACCTCCGGTCTGGTGTGCGTCATCGTCGCTACCATCTGAGCCATGGTCAACATCCTCGTCGGACTCCAACCCAACAGGCTGGTCCGGTAGATACTCGTGGTAGTCAATGCGAGCAGATCACCATAATCTCGTCCCTTATTTTGCACAAAATTATGCACAAGCTCCTCCCGCGGTTGCCCGCTTGTCGAGGCCTTAGCATCATGAAGGTGTCCCAGGGCCCTGCATACGAAATCGAAGTACACCATCGGCTTCCCGTAAATGGCCGCCTCGGGCTAGGACACGATCTACGTGTACTACCTCCATGCTACACTTCCCTTCAACTTCACCAGCTCCCACACGACATTCGTGGAGGTGATCCCCTCAATCACAAGTGTCTTCATCATTGCCTCCATGACGAACTCCGTCCGGATGCAGCTTCGAAGCTTATGAATATTCATTGCATCGGGTCCCTCCGCCCAGACTACCTTATATTGGTATCTCGACAGGTCTAATCCATCGGGTCCGGTCCGTATGAGACCATAGCTATAAAACATTATCAAGTCTTGCATATTTGAAATTACCTACAACAACAACAACCCAATGTACACAACGCAATGTAACGAGACATCTAAGTATACCACCTTGCACTGTTTTTAGGTAAATATTCAGCTATGAGACACTCAAGGCTTCTATGGCATGAAGCAGGCTAGGTCACACCAGGGATCTTCTATCATACATTGATAAGGAACGGTAGCTACAACTACTCCCCTTTACAGTGGAGATAATATGCTAGTAGCAAAGATAGTAACAATTTATTGTTAGCGGTGATTCCAAGATAGTTCCTAAGCATAAAACATTTAATGAATGTGTCAGAATAGTTAGGTCATGACCAATGTGAGTGTGCTCGAACTTGTTTTGGCAAGTTGTGGTAATTGACCAAAACAATTCAAGATAGAGGTACTTCTACTCCTTAGCTCAACATTTGTTTTATTTCCTGAATGAGCCTAACTACAATCTTAAGATTAAATAGTGAATCATTTAATATTAAGCAGGGCTCTAGCAAGTAACAGACATCTTGCATGCATCTGCAACCAAATGCACGTGATGTAATCAATTCTATAAACTAAATAAAAAATCAACATCCAAGGGTTTGTACTAGATTATGCAGAAAATAACACTGAATACATATCATTTATAAATAAGAAATCCACAGGCAGGTAAGATAATATTGTTCAATCTCCGAGGCCTGAAAGTCTACCTAAATTTAAGTGTGAAGTTGATTTGTCATTCCACTAACTAAATAGTTAGCACTAACTAACTATAAGTCGTTAAATACCAATAAATTAATTATGGTCACGTAGATTCAACCACTTATTTCAGACTAATGTAATCAACACGACTAATTCATTACGACCTAATTTATCGCTACTAACTTGGAACACAAATTTAATAACGCCTAAATGACGAGGACTAAATTAATTATGCCTAAATAACTACAAGTAATTAATTACAACTAATTAACTAATTAGCTAACTACACATTTAATAAAGACAATAGATAAAAATTACATGTTTATATGACTCCTAATGTTGGCTCTAAACAACACTTAATCCTCTGCAAAAAGAAACACCGAAACGGTGAGAGAGCGTGGGCCGAAATGAGTGCGAGCGAAAATGAGTGAGTGCGAGCAAAAAGCCTCACTCGCAACACCACATTTAATAGCGAGGATGTGAGCGCGGTCTTTTGGGAGGGAAATACGCGCGGGGGACTGCATGCATGCGGGGGACAGATGTGACAGACAGGACATGACAAGACAAGACATTAGGGCGCTTTCGGCATGTCTAACCGCGTGCGGGACGAATCTTGTCACATATCAACATGACTAGTTCACGTAAAAATGAAAAGGAGAGCCTTTTGGCTCTCGGTGCCAAACTGCCAGGCATCATATACTAATATATATACGCATGTCCGAATGACAGATGTCGCTGTTCGAACGCGGGAAGGGTCGAGGGCTGGACCCGACTGGCCCATGGTGCGCGGGAGGGAGGACGTTGTCCGAATGCGGGAGGAGCAGACCCGGGTGGTGCGCACTATCCGCACGTGGGAGGGGTAGACTCGTCCACGTGCGCTGCCACATGGCGCTCGTTCGCGCATGGGACGGACGACATTGGCTTCTCTGCGTGTGGGATGAACGGCCAAGGGTGTCATGGCGCAACGACGTGTGTCCGTTCATCCCAGGGACGGATGTGCGTGCCACTTCTTCAACTACGAATGAATGGATGCCATTTCTGCTATTGCGTCTCCGAATACTACCTTTTAGGGAAAAAATTCTACATTACACGCACATATATACGTATGCAAATCTACACGTGAAAGAGTATGGTCTGACTTGCATGGGAGAGAAATTGCAGCATATGTATATATAGCCATTATGAAAATGGACAGTTCTCAGTAGTGACGTACTGATGCAGCCATGCATGCAAGTCTGTTCTAGTTGCAGGATACTATTTCTAGCCATTTTAGCATATGATATAGAAGTACTTGTTGGGATGTGGGTAAGCTACCATAGCGCACAATTCAAAATTCTACCGCGTAAACTAGAAAGCTATGTGAGCAAACGATCATAGATCGTTACTACTAGAAGAAAAGTTGGAGCAGACCGATCCAACGTCGTGTGTGTCGATGTAGTGGAAGTGTTGGTGAGTTAATGTTGGGATTTAGTAAGGAGTCGTGTTATAGTCGGATTTGTTCTTGTGTTTGAGTCGGATTCAATGTTTAGATTATAAATAAAGGGTGTGGGGATCCTATGAGAGACACACACAACTATTCCAAAAAAATCTACATAGTATTAGAGCCATCACCAAACCCTAACCCAAACTCGTTGTCGCTTACCTCAGCCGTCATCGTTGTGTTCGTCGTCGTCTCCACCTCCTGTGACCAAGCCGCTCCTGCGTCGCCTCGCGAGTGAACCCGGGCTATGCTGCGCCGCCTTGCCTCCATTGTCGGGATCTTCGATTAGTGCCTGCCGAGGGAGGAAGAGGTCGCTGCCTTGGCGCCGTTGCTAGGGTCTTCGATCTGTGCCTACTGAGGGAGGAAGCTGGTTACCGAGGCAGGAAGTTTGGTTTCGATCTGGATCTAGATCGACCAAAGAAGAAAGGAGGAAGGAAGGCAAGAAGCACATGCGGTAGGAAAAAGGAGGTGAGAGAAGAAAAAAGGTTCTCTATTTCAAAAAATGCACAATTTGGGTAACCATGAAGGAAGACATCGAAGTTCGGCAAAACGTTAATGCGTGAAGGATTGATGTGGTCGTGGGAGATGTTAGCGGCATATCTTGGTAGTGATTAGCATTACTCCAGTTGTATGAGAAGATGACCCCTGAGGAGATTGAGGCTGCAAAGAAGGAGGAAGAAGCCGCAATAAGGGCGGTAGAAGAAAAAGAGAAAGACAGTGTTGAGGCTACTTCCCTGCTGGTCACGCAAGGTGACATGAGAAACATGTTATAGGATCTCTTCACGATGGGTGTGATAGGTTCGAGGGCTGATTCAGGGTCATCTAACTTAAAGCTGGAACTGATGTCGAATGATATAAAGTTGGACAAAAGCAAAAATTACTTGAGTTGGTCCAGAAGGGCTCAACTAATTTTGAGGACGAAGGGGTGGAGCACCACCTGCGAGAGACTTGTGTTGAGCCTACAGACAAGGTGAGCATGAATTGGAGGGTGTGGAACACGACTAACTCTGTGGTGATGACTTGGTTGCTAACTTCGATGTATCCATCCATCTCTCGAATGGTGGAGATGATGCAGAGTGCACCAACAATGTGGAAGATGTTAAGCAACATGTATTCCAGGGCAAGAAATGTGATGATGATGGTGGAGGTCCAGGGCAAGGTGGAAGCCCTGCAATAGGACGAGAAGATCATCTAGGAGTATTCTAGTGAGCTGCAGTAGCTATTGGCAGACTTAGATCACTATGATCCACTGTAGTTAACATGTGCTAATGATATTGAGATTGGCAGGGTGTGGCTGCAACGCAGATGAGTTATACATTTTCTGAAAGGACTGAACCCAAAGTTTGGGAGTAGTAGGGCCACCATGTTTCACTTGGCAAACTTGCCTACTATAGAGGTGACTATTTCGGCTATGGTGCGGGAGGAGATTCAACTACGAGTAATGGGGGACAATAACTCTGTTAGGTCTACATATGCTATACCTGATGATAGGGAGTGCTACAACTGTGGGGTGAGAGGACATCTGTGAAGAATCTAGACCCGTCATTATGAGTTAATGGAGTATTTTGGTGATTAATGACAAATCTATTTGTGAGAGTAACACTTCTATTGTTATACCTACTGCTTAGTCTCAGTTGGATAAAAAGGTGAAAATCAAAGAGGTTATATTCCGTGAGGTTGGAGACTTGGATGGCATCATAAGTTGATCGTCATCGAGTCAAGATTTGGGGTGAAGAAAATTATCATGTGTTGATGATGTTCAAGTCAAGATCCCGAAGTAAAGGAAATCATCATGTGTTGATGATTATCAAAGTCAAGACAATGACCCGGACATGAAGTAAAGATGTATGTCATCAAGCTTCAAGAAGGTGTGCAAGGTAAAGGTATGACTAGCTAGGATATGTTCCTAGCCTTTTACCGGTCTTGGTGTTTGATTGAAAACTAGATTGCTAGTATAGTTTGCCATACTATTAAGCGGGATCATGACTAGTAGCTTGAGTTAGTTATGTATTGATAGCTCGTTGTGCTTGCTCTAGCCCTCGTTAGCATGTTGCCAATATTTTGCGAATGTGTTTTGCAAATAGTTGAGGCTCATGTTTAATACTTGTAGCATATGACGTTAGTTTACGAATGTGTTTTGCAAATGGTTTAAATCCATGTACCTTATTCTTTGTGGTGTGATTCTAAAAAGTTGGTGATACGGGGTGGCCCGATCTTCTCGAGTAGAACCGTAGATAAATAGCGCTTGACGACGAACACCGCTCAGCTGTACACCACGCGCCAGTGCACGGACTTGCAGCTCTATGGATATTCGCCAACACGCACTAGGATGATCACCGCGAGACCACGAGCGGAAATCGCCAAGCCCTCAATTCCCAGCGGAAAAGCAAACTTGACCTTAAAATGCAGAACGAACAATGGATCGCCTAATTCTCTCTCAGAAGTCCTCGCATGAACTCTGGTTTAGAAAGAACAAACAATAGCTATGTTTCAATTCTTATGCATAAACTGGTCTCCTTTACAATGGGGGTCTACCCCTCAATATATAGTCTTGGGCTAAGAACTATTCAGTATTAAATTTCCATGTGGTACTATTCACATCATGTACTGTTCACGCACGGTACTGTTCATGGGCCTGCACTGTTCATGCATGGTACTGTTCATGACCGGTTACTGTTCACACGTGAGCTTGGGCTTCCTTCCTAATTCCTCCACATGGGCTTTGTGCTTGACCGTTTGGACCTTGATCTCTCGCTTAGTCGTATGGACCTTGGCCCTCTCCTCCTTGGCCGAATGGGCCATAGGACAGCGTCTTGACCTCCTCATTTGATAGCCTTCCTTGTATGACGGTCGCATATCCTTGATCTTTGTCCATCGTTGAATCTTCAAACCTGAGCACAAGCAAAACACTATTTTTAGGTAGTATAAAATTCTCATTAAAATTAATGACATATTCATTAAGGAGCAAGTTCACCTGAGATTGTAGTTTCTTGGCATGTGCTCTTGTTATTGGTCCTGTCGGCAACTCGACGCGTATATCATGAGCATTAGGTGCAGGAGAAGAAGTTGTCGTAGGGATGCCCTCATCAGTTGGCAAATGTGTTTTGCAACTTGTTGATAATCTCGCTTTTATCCTTGTTTGCATCGCGCATCAATTGGCAAATGTGTTTTGCAAATTGAGTTGAAGCGAAATGCAATCTCTGTGTTTTCTCAGCTTTGCGGTCTGACCACAGGCTGCTGAGCGGTCTGACCGGAACTGGTCGTAGACCTATTCGTGAACAGTGGTCGTAGACCTATTCATAAACAGTGGTCGTAGATAGTTGTCGTAGACACTGGTCGAAGACAGTAGTTGAAGACACTGGTCGTAGACAGTGGTCGAAGACAGTGGTCATAGATACTTGTAGAGAGTGGTTGTAGACCTGCGTGGTCGTAAACCTGGTATGCGGTCTGACCGCAGTTGTAAGTCTAGTCTGACCACACCTCCGGGTCTTGGACCCGGTCAGCTTTTTCTGGAGAATATGTTTTTCTGCTTTTGGTGGAGCAGTCTGACCGCCATGTGTCGGGCGGTCTGACCGACCATTTGTTGGCGGTCAGTCCGGTTGTGGTCCAACGGGCCAGTCTGATCGGCCTAGTGCTTGCGGTCTAACCTGGCCTTCCTGTTTTTGACAGTATCTTTCCAAATGGCTAGTTTTTGTGTGTGGGCTATAAATACCCACCTTGGCCGGTTGTGGGAGAGCTTGCTAGTACCATATCCTTTCCCTTAAGAAAAGAGCATGCCTTCTACACTCTTTTGTGCATGTGTTGCACTTAGTGAGCTTTGATAGGAAAATCCTAGTGCACATGTTGCATTAGGTAGTGGATTATGTATCCATTGAGCTTAGACACTTGATTCGTTCAAGTAAGCGTCTTTGACTTGTTACTCTTGGTATTTGTCGACACCTAGACGGCTTGGAGGAGTTGCGCTAGTGATCTTCTCAAAGAAGGTTGTGAGAAGACCCGGGCGGTTTGTGAGTGGTTTGGTGCTCGCCATCCCGGAGTGGAGGAAGAGCAACCCCAAGTGGATCGATGTGTTGGTTTGTGTTGTGAACTGGCCCAAGTGGTAGGACTTACCTCGGAGGTGTTGGCTCAAGTTGTGGAGTCAGTCCAACGTGGTTGGGCTACCTCAACGTGGATTAGGGGAGACCGGCAAGTCTCCGAACACCATGGTAAAACATCATTGTGTCATTGTAGTTTGTTCTCTTGTGCTTTACTCTATTACAATTTACATTTCTAGAATTAAATTGCTTACTTGTATTTGTATGATTACTATATTTTCAATAGTCTTAATTGTGTTGGTGCACTTAGTAAAGACTAGTTGATTTATATTTTGATTGTGTAAAACCATTTTGATAGCTTCCGTATTAGAAATCGGTTTTAACCAAAGAAGTTTTTTAAATCGCCTATTCACCCCCTCTAGTTGACCTCCTCGATCTTACAATCTGAGTCACGCTTGTCCTTCTCCACGGTAAGGAGGCCGAGGTGGAAGTCGCGGTGGTCGGGGAGGCTGAACTGGAGATTATGGAGGCCAAGGTGGAGGTCGTGGTGGTTGTGGAGGAGGAGGAGGTGGAGATTATAGAGGTCGAGGAAGGGGACAAGGTGGCCCCAAGGCTAATATGACCCTGATAGAGGAAAGCACATCTGTTACTCTAACAGGCGAGCAAGCTATGCAGTGGAAGAAGTGGCAACAGGAAAAGGCATGAAGGGATACGGGTAGGCTACAATAGCAACAATTCAAAAATTCTACCATGTAAACCAAGATGCCAAACAAGTAGATGATCACAGATTGTTACCACCAGATGCGCAGTGCAGCGGAAGAAGAGTCGGAGCAGCCTGGTCCAATGAAGAGCACATCGATGTAGTGGTCGTAGTCGATCATCCAGTGCCCTCGCGGGTCGATCGTCTCCTCTAGCAACCTCTAAAGTTCCTTATGAAGATCGTGAATTATCCTCAAGTGCAACAGCAACTGCAGTAGCGCCTCTACGGTATCCACATGTCCACGAAGGAACAACCGGACGCCGGTGTGCTAGCACCAAGTCGTACAACGGGGCTCTCTCGGGAAGATGGCGGCTAGGGTTTCGGAGGAGTAACATACGTCTCTCGCATCTACCCAATAGCCTCAAGCATCTCCTTATATAATGCCCATGACGGATCCTATCCAAACACGTTTTGTTCTAACCTGTTAAGTGTGTGACCTGTTAGGTTTATGTGTAGTCGGTTATGAATCGGAAACCTTTTTCAACCATGAGTCGTTAGTGGTTCCTAGCAGGACAAAACGATTCCCGAATACACACAAATTATATCGGACGAACCTTAATGCAATATGATCTACGACCAGGTCCTCATCACTTACGACCAGATCCTATCCCTATATGACCAGTTCGTATTTGGTCATGACCAGTTCGTAACTCCTTACGATCAGGTTTTGACCACTTTGTGATTACGTTCGATCAGTCCACAACCAGCTCATATCTCCACATGACCAGTCTGTAATTGATCGAACTAAGCAACCTACTTGTGTATTCTCCCTTTGCCTCACGATATGTGGTTTGAACTCCAGGTGAGATATTTGTCATCTATGGACTGTTCAATACTTTCTCGATCGAGTGTCGGATAACCTCATGTGGTCGAACTTTTCGACTACCAGTGGCATGGCCATGCACTTTCTTTATCCAACCACTTCGAGGGCCCAAAGATATCTCTCATATTATGTTAGGAGGGGCAAATCCCATATCTGACCAGTCACATCCCTCCGCATGTTTCATAGCATACCCGAAAGCTACCTTTATGACTATGTAGTTACGAGTAGCGTTTGACAACCTCTAAGAGTGTCATTACACATGTAGGGAAACCATGCTGATCTCAGGTCTAAGGATTATATGTCATCATTGCTTGAGACCAACTAATGACATACATAATCATAACAATCTCAATAGTGTCTCAAGGTGGGTCTATCCAACCCCATATTCTCTAACATGTGTTCACATCATTGATTCGATATTTTTATATCCATGACCAGTGAAATATGGTCATCAATCAATATATGCGCTGGTCGTAGGGTCACTGGTGTTCCGATTAGTGACATCCGACCAGGGATACAATTTAGAACGACATCATATAGTTAAAGAGCTTCACCAACAAGTCACATACTTGCTAATCTATATAACTAATGATTCTTTCAAGGAACAGAATAATATTTATTCAATAACTCATAAATATAAATGTGATACAATCATCTCTATGATTGCCTCTAGGGTATATCACCAATAGTCTCCCACTTGCACTAGAGTCAATCATACAGGTATCGAATACTCATAGCTCTTGTGTGCACCTCATGCTTAGGTTGCGGGAGAGGCTTTGTTAACAGATCAGCAATATTCAAATCCGTGTGCACTTTGCATATCTTCACATCACCTCTTTCAGTGATCTCACGGATAATGTGATATCGCCGAAGTATGTTTTTGGACTTTTGATGCGATCTAGGCTCCTTAGCTTGTGCAATGGCTCCACTATTATCACAATAGAGATGCACCGGACTAGAAGCACTCGAAACCACACCCAGTTCATTAATGAACTTTCTAATCCATACGACCTCTTTTGCAGCTTCCGAAGCGGCAATGTACTCAGCCTCTGCTGCAGAATCAACAACTGTTCCTTGCTTGAAACTTTTCTAACTTACTGCTCCTCCATTCAAATAAAACACAAACCTAGACTATGATCTCAAATCATCATTGTTGGTTTGGAAACTAGCATCGTGTAACCATTTACGACCAGCTCTTCCTCACCACAAAAAACAACGAATGCATCCTTAGTCCTTCTCAAGTACTTAAGGATATTCTTGACTGCTATCCATTGACCTTCACTTGGATCTGACTGATATCTGCTCGTAACACTTAGAGCATACGACACATCTGGTCGTGTGCACAACATGGCATACATGATAGATCCTATAGCCGAAGCATATGGGATTCTACTCATTTTGTCTCGCTCATTAGTGGTCGTAGGACACTGAGTCTTGCTAAGATTAATACTATGTGACATGGACAAGAAACCTTTCTTAGAATCTTGCAAGTTGAACCGTTTCAACACCTTGTCAATGTACACATCCTAGCTTAATCCAATTAGACTCTTAGATCTAATCTCTATAGATCCTTATACGAAGAATATTTGCTGTATCTCCTAAATCTTTCATATAGAAACTATTTCTCAATGAAGTTTTAACAGATTCAAGCATAGGAATATCGTTTTTGACCAGTAGTATATCATCCACATACAATATCAGAAACACAAGTTTGCTCCCACTAACCTTCTTGTAAACACAAGGTTCTTCTTCGTTCTAGATGAAGTCAAACCTTTTGACTACATCATCAAAACGAATGTTCTAACTCCGAGATACGTGCTTTAATCTATAGATGGATTTTTAAAGCTTGCATACCTTTCTAGCTTCTTTTAGATCGATAAAACCCTCAGGCTGTGTCATGTACACATCCTTACTTAGGTTTCTATTTAGAAAAGCCATTTTGACATCCATTTGCCATATCTCATAGTTAAAATATGCAGCAATAGCTAGAATGATTCGGATAGAGTTAAGCATAGCGACGGGCGAGAAGGTTTCATCATAATCAATACCTTGAATTTGTTTGAAACCCTTTGCGACCAGTCGTGCCTTATGAATGTGAACATTTCCATCCATATCTATCTTTTTCTTAAAAATCCACTTGCACTCAGTGGTCTTAACACCATCAGGTGCATCGACCAAGTTCCAAACTTGATTGTCATGCATGGATTTTATCTCAGGCCTGATGGTCTCAAGCCATGATTTAGAGTTTGGGTCCACCATCGCTTCCGAATAAGTCTTAGGCTTATCATTATTCAATAATAAAATGTTATACCCATACCTTATAGGTAATTGACATGGCCTTTTCGATCTACGTGGGGCTGATGCTTCATCTGTAGATTCAACAACATTTTGTTCATCCTGTAGAGGTTCAGTAGGAGTTGACACATTTTCAGATATTTCCTGAATTTCTTCGAGCTGCACCTTGCTCCCACTGACTCCTTTGGAAATAAACTCTTTCTCCAAGAAGACACCATTACGGGTAACAAACACTTTGTTATCATCCCGCTCATAAAAGTAATATCCTTTAGTTTTCTTAGGATACCCCACGAAGAAACACTTATCAGACTTGGGAGTGAGTTTATCAGAAGTTAAACGCTTGACATATGCCTTACAACCTCGTACCTTGAGAAAAGACAATCTAGGACACTTCCCAGTCCATATCTCATATGGTGTCTTCTCTACTGTTTTTGATAGAACCCTATTTAAAGTGAAAGCCGTTGTTTCTGGAGCGTGTCTCCAGAATTGCAATGAAAGATCAGATTGACTCATCATTGACTGAACCATGTCCAACAATGTTCGGTTCCGTCGTTCAGACACCCCATTCCTAGCGGAGTGAGTTGTGGAACAATTCCACATTTCTTTAGATGATCACCAAACTCATGGCTCAAATATTCACCTCCACGATTAGATCACAGACATTTGATTGTCTTGCCAAGTTGATTCTGTACCTCATTCTGAAACTCTTTGAACTTTTCAAATGATTCAGACTTATGCCTCATTAAGTAGATATAGCCATATCTACTAAAGTCATCAGTAAAAGTTATGAAGTACTAAAAATCACCTCTGGCCGAAGTGCTCATTGGCCCACATACATCCGTATGTACTAGTGCCAACAGGTCACTCGCCCTCTCACCTTTGGTCGTGAAAGGTGCTTTTGTCATTTTGCCAAGTAAACAAGATTCACATATTTCAAATAATTCAAAATCAAATGAGTTTAGAAGACCATCTTTATAGAGCTTCATCATGCGCTTCTCATTTATATGACCTAGTCGACAATGCCAAATATAAGTGAAATTCATATTATCAGGTCAAAGTCTCTTAGCATTAATGTTATAGATAGGCTCATTCTATAACAAACAATCCATTCACCAATGGAGTATGGCCATAAAGCATATCTTCAAAATAAATTGAATAATACTTGTTTTTTATTTTGAACTCATATCCTTATGTTCCTAAACATGAAGCAGAAATAATGTTTTTGCTTAAGGTTGGAATATAATAACAAACAATCCATTCACCAATGGAGCATGGCCATAAAGCATATCTTCAAAATAAATTTAATAATAATTGTTCTTTATTTTGAACTCATACCCTTATGTTCCTAAACATGAAGCAGAAATAATATTTTTGCTTAAGGCTGGAATATAATAACAATTATTTAATTCCAAAACTAATCATGAGGGTAAAGCTAATGGTAAAGTGCCAATAGCTAATGCAACAACTCTTACTCCATTGTCCATGCGAAGATCAACATCTCCTTTTGCCAAACTTCTACTCCTTATCAGTCCATGCATCGAATTGCAAATATGAGCAACCGATCTGGTATCAAATACCTAAGAACTGGTCAGAGAAGTGGTAATATTAATTTCTATAACATTTATGCCTGAACTGAAAGTTTTACTTCCTTTGTTCTTTTTCATTTATGCCAAGTACTTCTTGCAATTTCTCTTTTAGTGCCCAGTCTCATGACAATGGTAATATTCTGTATCAGGCTTAGGACCCAGCTTGAGCTTTTTAAGCTTAGCCTTAAGACTCTCAATCTCATCTTGAGTCTTTCCTTTGCCTTTCCCTTTTCCCTTTGACTTACCCTTCTTCTTGAATTTAGCAGTCTTTTGAACCATCATCATATGATTAGAACTTTTCTTGATGCTCTCCTCAGCACCCTTAAGCACCATGCAACTCAGTCATTGACTTCTCCATGCTGTTCATATGAAAATTCAGTATTATAGGCTCAAAGCTCACAGGGAGCAATGGGAGAATCACATCAGTAGACAACACTTGACTAAGGGGAAAACCAAGCTTTTTCTAAGCTCTCAATGTGTCGAGACCCCGAGTAATGCAACCCCGGGATCCTCTACTCATTCTGAGCTAGTCCTAAGATCAGTAGCTAGCTCACACAGTTGTAACATAGATGAAATCATATCCATACAATAAAGACGAAGCAGACAAATTAATATTAATAGCAAAAGACCTTGCAGTCAAGGTTGTTATAAGGTCTGCCGCACAGGCTTACAACAAAAGAGAACAGCGGAACAAAAACTCGTGGAAGCCATTCGACTCGCCCACAGGCTATCGAGTGGAGGACGTCCCCTAGATCGCTTGGTCCTCATAGAACTCCTCTTTAAAGAACCCTGAATTCACTGGTTCTTCTTCTTCGACTGCTGATCAACCAGAGGGCATAAAGCCATAAGTACTTTGAATGTACTCAGGAAGTCGCAGAGAAATGTTATGCAGTTAATATTCATACACGGCATGACAAGGATAGCTGTATGGTTATTTTACAGAAAGCAGTATTGATAACAAATACAATAAGTAGATTTCAATGCACCAGTTGAAAAAGTAGTACATAAGTAAACAAGTTCTTTAAAACAACTCGTGAGCAACCACGACCACCCGTGAGCACTCACGACCACCTCCCAGACTACGCGGGAACACCCACGAGCAGTCACACCCACAACCAAGTCGCACCCCACGACCAGGTTGCTACTCGAAACCAACCACGACTTCTTTTTGGGAAAAGAAAATCTACCCCTCGTGTGAAATCACTAGGCATTGTCCATAACTAGAGACATGGCTATTCGAATAGTTTTACACTCTGCAGAGGTTGTACAGCTTTATCCATAAGATATAATCATCTTATACAGTCCGCTCACACACTTCCGAGGTGTGCGACTAAGAGATTATCACAAGGCCTTTACGAAGCTCTGTTTTGACCCAGTTCTAGTCACTAAAGTTTCGCCTCCGACTGGTTTCCACAACTCCCAACATCCACTTCAAAAACCACACCCTAGTCAACCTGCCCCCTCTTGCTCCAAGTGTGAATGTCAATCCCAGGGTTCACACTTCCACCAAAATAGAACAGAATGAAAGCATTGCTAGTTAGTTGACCAGGTCCACCCCATTCTAGACATGTGGTTGCACGATTTGGCCCAGATCAATGGCGCACAAAGTTAAGTTCTTAGTGGTTGCTCAGGCGAGACTACCTCATCCCAATGTGCATCACACACCCACCTTCACCACCGCCCACTCGCCCGAGTACAAAACGTTTTTGGGTTCAACCCGGTCAAATGGCAGCCCTTGTCATGGCACAATAACTTTTAACAACAGTGGCCACGCCACGATTCTATATATCATTAGTCAAGTTTAACATCAAAGATTCAAGTGATCGAGAGACATATAACTAAAGTAGTGGCGGAGCCAGGATTTTAATAAGCCTCGGGCCCAAAACTAAGGAGCTATAAGTCTATAACTAACGTCAAATACTATCAACACTGAGGCATAACAAAAATACAATACAAATACACAATCAAAATAAAATTTGAATTCCATGCTTGACGATACCATAAAATAGATAAAACATAGCAAAAAAATACCTGATTATGAGCAGAGCCAGTCCAGTTCCATCATCTAGAAAGCTCAACTTCATCAAGTCCATAATATGCTGGATCCCTTGATGCAACTGAGATTGTCTTTTCCAACTCATCCACCTTTCAAAATAAAACAACACCAGTTAGATTGACCAGAATAATTGTACATGAATAAGGAAATAGATACCCCCATTAAAAGATAAATCTAATATATCAGATGCACAACCTGCCACACGAATAAGGATGGTAGTGGAAAATGACCAAAGTAAAGAACTTTCACATTTTTCCACTTCTGCTAATAGTTTCTTCTCCATGTACCAACAACAGATAGTAACGACATTAGCAAAGATTTATGGCACTGTTATAATTTGTTGTCGTACCTGCCACTCGATGCTTTCACAGTTGGTAAGAAGCTCTTTTGTCAGATGAGCATGTTCTCCTGTGTTTGAAGTAGTTTGATCCCACCGATGGAAAGTACTTTGCAATTTATCAATCTGAAACAGAAAAACTCAGCACTAAGCAGCACGAACACAACAAGCTTTATCTTCAGGAATAACAGAACAACATGGATAAATGCATGATGATGCTATATGTTTCTGAAACTATGAGTTAAGCAGCAAGAGTATTGTAACGAATCGACCTTGTAATGCAAAAATTATTCAAAAAGTGTAATAAAACAAACACTTCAATAACTTTGTTGCACATAATTGTTGGTCTCCCCTCATGTCACAAGAATGTTTGTAAGTAACATGAGATTGCTTTCATGGACAGAACCTCTGTCACTTACCCCCATTCTTCCAAGTCCATTGGACACGCCAGGCCAGGGTACTCTAGAGTAGGTGCGTAACTAATTTAAATTGTACCACAAGTCCATGAAAGCAGGCTCATTTACAGATATACTTATAACTTCATAATTCATAAATCATAAGTCATAAGTCATAACTAATTAACTCATTTACAGATATACTCATACAAGCCATGAAGCCAATTTGCCTATGCCAATACGCCATTATATTATGCCAAAGTCTTAAGACTGTAACTGTAACATATCAAAGATTTTGAGATCACCTCACTGGGAGCCAACATCGGTGGTTGAGGGTGGTGAAGACTGGGGAGAGGAGCTGAGGGCGCTGCCGCGCTAGGGGTGGAGGCGTGGAGTAGGGCACAGCCACGGGGCGGAGGAGGTGGCGGCACACAAGCAGCCGATAGGGGTTGCGCGCGCGTCTGCCGCTGCGAGGCGGCCCGAGGATCGAGGAGGCGCTGGCCTGGGAGGTGGCGCTGGGCGGTGGCCGGTGGAGGCGTGGAGCCGTGGAGACTGGAGAGGAGTCGGTCCGTCGAGGGCGGGGGCGGCGCCGGCCTTCGGGTGAGGAACTGAGGACTGAGAGGAGGTGGTGGCCGGTGGGGGCGGCGCTGGGCTGTGGAGCTGTGGAGAGGAGATGGTGGGGATGGCTTCGCAGCGGAGAGGAGGCGGGGGGGACGCGCCGCGGCGAGAGGAGGATCGCGCCACCGGGCGTCGTCGCGAGAGGAGGAACTATCGAAGCCGATCTGGGGTTGGGGAGGGGATGAGATCGAAGTGGCTAGGGCAGGCTGGGCAGCCTCTTGGCGCTCCGCTGGGCTGCTCCACTGGGTCGGCCGGCTAGGGATAGCCTCGGCCGACCGGTAAGCGTCGGGCCTGGCCACAGTGCATTGATTTTTTATGCCTACTAAAATTTCCCACTACAATTTTTATGGGCCTCGGGCCGTTGCCCAACCTGCCTGAGGCCCATCTCCGCCCCTGAACTAAAGCATATCTAAGCATAATACGCACCCAAGTTGGTATAACAATAATGTCCAACTAAGAATACCCATCCTATGGCGACTAAGGATATATGCCAACATGTCAAACAAAATTATTCAAGGAGTCATACTGTCAAGTAGGAGTTTAGCTATCTCCCAAACTATTTTTATACGAATAGCCATGCATATTGATATAAAACAATATACTTTTGTAAAAATGGGATCAATATGATCAAAGGTCTACGACTTGCCTCACTGATGTGTTGAAATGCTTCGGTCGAGTCACCGCCGGGTCCACGAATTCTTCAGAGAAGTCGGAATCTATACGCGCGAACAAAACCAAATAAGAAATCAAAGCTACAAAAACTCCAACAAAAATACCAAACCAAAACCAAAAGAAAGATACTAAAGTAAGGTGAAGATAGAAAGGTGAACTACTTAAGCTGGAGCATGAACAAAGGAGGTCGAGAGGGGAAGGAGAGATGAGGGGGAAACAACAAGGGAGAACAAAAGGGGTTCCTAGGTGCCTTATATAGGCGAGGGGAGGTCCAAGGAGGGAGGATAGCGCAAGCGTGCAATGGGTGCAACGAAGGACGCCGCATTCAATGCGCACGATGGGGGCAGGTGACGGAGGAATGGAGGCAAGTAGGGGAGGAGACTAGTGGGGGAAACAAGTACTGCGGAAGCGACAGTATTTAATACGACTCAACGGTATTTAATGCGCAAAGACTTCTGCAGCAAACGTGCAGGAAGGAGAAAGTCAGCAGGGCTAGCAGGCAGGGCTTGATCAAAAGCTTGGTCAAAAGCAAGGGGGAGGTCCTGAGGAGGGAGGTCGTGACCACGGGATCGTCTTTGCAAAAAGGGCAGTTGCGACCGAGAGGGTGGTCTTTGCAAAAGAGGAGGTCATGACCAACTGAGAGGTCAAGACCGAGAGGGTGGTATTTGCAAAAGAGGAAAGGTTGCGACCAAAGAAGGTCGTCTTTGCAAAAAGGGAGGTCGTGACCAGGAGGGTGGTCTTTGCAAAAAGGAAAGGTTGTGACCAAAGAGGGTCATCTTTGCAAAAAGGGCGGTTGCAACCGAGAGGGTCATCTTTGCAAAAAGGGAGGTCGTGACCAACTGGGTGGTCAAGACCGAGAGGGTTGTCTTTGCAAAGGAGGAGGTCGAGACCAACGAGGGTGGTCTTTGCAAAAGGGGAGGTCGAGACCAATAAGGGTGGTCTTTGCAAAAAGGGCGGCTGCGACCAAAGAGGAAGGTTGAGGGGGTGAAGACCGTTCGATTTTGATCGGACGACTTACAAGGATTGGGACGTTCGATGGGGCGAACGCGCAAACGAGATCGGGTCATTCGAACACGATCGGACGATTCGCAAGGATTGAAGGTGCGGGTGCATGGGAAGGAGGAACGAACAGAGGGGAGAAAAGGGGTGACTCCAAACCAGAGAACTCCAACAACTCGAGATAAACCAACTTGAATTAGTTGAAGTTCGCTTAATTCATATTAAATCCCATTCAACTTCCAAAATTTCAGGTTAAGCTTTAGAAATTCAACAAAAACGAATGGTTATTTTTAATTTTGAAAAACTTCAAAAACTCCTAAAAATTGGGATGTTACACAATGAGACCAATCATTTTGATCACTTGAGGACTGACCGGGTTACCTTCTGACAGCCTACAAGAAAACAATGCCTTAGAGGTATAAAACCTCTCTACCCTTGCTTGATCCTGAAACATACCCTTCAGACTCACAATCAAATTGTAAGCATCCGTGGTCTCATATTGCTTCTAAAGCTCATAGTTTGTGGTAGCAAGTATTAGGCAGTGCACATCGACTGCATCATTGCAATGCTTTTCATAAGCATTCCTTTCAGCACGAGGAGCATTGGCACTCAGTTTCTCAGGATAGGGACCCTCTAGAATATATTCCTTCTTTTCTTGTTTGAGAATAATTCTCAAATTTGAACCATTCCACTTTTCCTTTTCAAGAATAGATCGCAAATTAAAGGTAGGCACAGAAGAAGTAGTAGGTGCCATGATCTACAACAGAATATGCAAAAATTCAACACTATGTTTATGTAAGATCTTCTATTAAACAATTTAATAAAAGATACTCCCACTATATGTTCTGAACCATTTTCCCCTCTAACATCATATAGTGAGTTCAAGATCCAAAAAATCATTAAGTCCTAGTGAGCTTTGGCATCACTGCTAGAAACCTAGTGATTTAAGGTAGGCAACCTCTTGCCAATCATATCACATATGACTCTTATTTGTTGGGTGGCATCTCTATATCCCGGCGACCAACATTATGCCCCAAGGCCCAAAACTGTTTTGATAGCCTTGTTAGGTCAAACCAACACTATGCATATGGCTGTCCGACACCCATCCCATCTTATTAAGATAGTTAATGGCACCCTACTTTGGTAGACCTGCCAATTAATGATCAAAATCGTGATAGGCACAACAATTGGAAAGGCATGAATTTTACGTAATTTTTCCTAAGGGATACTACTCTATCATGTCAAAACATCTAATGATAAAATATGATCAAATAGCATAACAGAAATAAACACAAACATTCACAGATAATCATATTAAACTTTGAAATAGTATGGCCCTTAATATGTTTATCTCCATCAGCATGCCTCCTGTCCTCCGACCACTATGCTTGACATCTCCGACCGCATTTATCCACTAAGCACTTAGTCCTAAGAGCTAGTAATGAATTACATAGGATAATTTCAAGCATCACATGTTAGCACGCAGACCGTTATACAATAATATGTAGCTCGATGGCTATCTCACAGTATGGCACACAGGCTATGAACATCCATTCATGCATCACATACACAATGGGTCATACTATTCACATCAAACCCTGCAAAATCGAGTTATGCATAGAATCCAATTCTATCGAGCGACATGAACACATACTACTTATAACGCATGGTATGAATACCCAGCACGACGGTCCTGTTAGCCGGTTAGCGGGCGGGGTTCGAAGGGGCATGAATCTTATTCATGTAACCGAGCTTTGAAAATCATCGGATTAATCATATTAACTCTATTCCGAACCAATCTGATCACTACCTTGGTATGACCAGTGCCTAGATCGTTTCATCCATATGAATCGATCTAGGTTACCAAACCAAACCAGTAATAGATCCAATCTACTGCTGCCACATATCCAGTATATGCGACCGATCTAGATCTAAAACTATGCAGGATGGCTCTGATACCACTGAAGGGATACGGGTAGGCTACGCTAGCAACAATTCAAAAATTCTACCATATAAACTAGGATGCTAAACAAGTAGATGATCATAGATCATTTACCACCAGACGCACAGTACAGCAGAAGAAGAGTCGGAGTAGCCTGGTCCAACGAAGAGCACATCGATGTAGTGGTCGTAGTCGATCGTCCAGCGCCCACGTCGAGTCGATCGTCTCCTCCAGCAGCCTCTGAAGTTCCTTGTGAAAATCATGGATCGTCCTCAAGCGCAATAGCAACCGCAGTAGCGCCTCTACAGTATCCACACGTTCAGGGAAGGAACAACCGGACGCCGATGTGCTAGCACCAAGTCGCACGGCAGGGCTCTCTCGGGAAGATGGCGGCTGGGGTTTCGGTGGAGTAACTCACATCTCTCACATCTACCCAATAGCCTCAAGCATCTCCTTATATAGTGCCCATGACGGATCCTATCCGAATACGTTTTGTTCCAACCAATTAAGTGTGTGACCCGTTAGGTTTATGCGTAGTCAGTTGTGACTCGGAAACCTTTTCCGACCACGAGTCATTAGCGGTTTATAGCAGGACATAACCATTCTCGAATACACACAAATTATATCGGATGAACCTTAATGCAATATGATCTACGACCAGGTCCTCATCACTTACGACTAGATCCTATCCCTATACGACCAGTTCGTATTTGGTCACGACTAGTTCGTAACTCCTTACGACCAGATTTTGACCACTTTGTGATTACGTTTGACTAGTCTATGACCAGCTCGTATCTCCATACGACCAGTCTGTAACTAATCGAACTAAGCGACCTACTTGTGTATTCTCCCTTTGCGTCATGATATCTGGTTTGAACTCTAGGTGAGATATTTGTCATCTATGGACTGTTCAATACTTTCTCGATCGAGTGTCGGATAACCTCATGTGGTCAAACTATTCGACTACCAGTGGCATGACCATGCACTTTCTTTATCCGACCACTTCGAGGGGCCCAGATATATCTCTCCTGTTATGTTAGGAGGGGCAAATTCCATATCCGACCAGTCACATCTCTCTATATGTTTCATAGCATACAAGTACCTTTATGACTACCGAGTTACAAGTAGCGTTTGACAACCCCTAAGAGTGCTATTACACATGTAGGGAACCACGCTAATCTTAGGTCTAAGGATTATACATCATCATTGCTTGAGATCAACTAATGACTTATATAATCATAACAATCTCAATAATGTCTCAAGGTGGGTCTATCTAACCCCATGTTCTCTAACATGTGTTCACATCATTGATTCGATGTCTCTATATCCATGACCGGTGAAACATGGCCATCAATCAATACATGCACTGGTCGTAGGGTCACTAGTGTTCCGACCAGTGACATCCCACTAGGGATACAATTTAGAACGACAACATAGAAGTTAAAGAGCTTCACCAACAAGTCGCATACTTGTTAATCTTTATAACCAATGATTCATTCAAAGAACTGAATAATATTTATTCAATAACTCATAAATATAAACGTGATACAATCATCTCTATGATTGTCTCTAGGGCATATCACCAACAAGGCATTGGAGACTCCTCATGATTCTTCCTCCTTTGGTAACTTTGCCAACTATGCCCACGTGGGCGAAGGTACTCAGGCACATGCACTCGCATCCACATATAAGCACTCTCATATTGATTGGATCATTAATTCAAGGGCATCCAAGCATGTCACGAGTTCACTTAGTGCATTTGCATCTTATGCCCCATATATTCATTCTGAAACTGTACAAACAACTAATGGAACCTCCCAGCTTGTTTAGGGTGTAGGATCTGTAGAGTGCATACCATCCGTTGCTTTATCCTCTATTTTGCATGTTCTCTCATTTCCAGACAATTTTCTTTCAGTTAGTTCTATCATTGACCAATTCAAATGCATTGTCACATTTGATGAGAACTTGTGTTTGTTCCAGGAGAAGAGAGCAGGGAAGAGGATTGGGACTAGAATAAGGCGTAATGAGCTGTGGTACATTGATCAGGTTGATGCGGCATTGGCTATGGTTGCGGGAGAAGTTTTGTTACATCATCGCCGCTTGGGACATCTATCATTTGAGAGTTTTAGTCAGTTATAACATGATTTCTTCAATAAAGTAGACAAGAGTAAACTTGTATGTGATGCTTGTGAGTTTGGAAAGCATACGCGTCTACATATAGTAGCATTAGTCTTCAGAGTTATGAACCTTTTGTATTTATATATTTTGATGTTTAGGATCCGTGCTCAGTTACTTATGTGAGTTGTTTTAAGTGGTTTATCATATTTATTTATTGCTATACTCGTATGACTTGGATTTATATGATGAAACACAAGAGCGAGGTCCTTTTGTGTTTTTAAGATTTCTATAGGATGGTTGCTACTCAGTTTGATGCAAAGGTTCGGATTCTCCGAATACACCGTGGAACTGAGTATGTTAACAAGGAGTTTGCAGTGTATCTCTCAGAGGAGGGGATATTTCATTAGACTACTTGTCCAGAAACCCCACCTCATAATGGAGTGGCTGAAAGTAAGAATCGACATTTGTTGGAGGTAGCATGTTCACTCTTGTTTCAGATGAATGTGCCAAAGGGATTGTGGAGTGAGGCAGTGATGACGACAGCGTATCTCATCAATCGCATGCCGTCTCGAATACTTAGTATGCAGTCTCTAGCTGAACTTCTTTTGGGTCAACGGGAGTTCAAGATGCCTCCCAAGGTGTTTAGTTGTGTGTGCTTTGTACGGGATCGCTGACCAGCGGTTGGCAATCTGGATCCGCATGCATGGAAGTATATATTTATAGCTAGTCATCAAGTTAGAAGGGCTATAGATGCCAAAACCTAGTTAAGCAAAGGTTGTTCATGAGTATGGATGTGACATTATGGGAGTTTGAGTAGTACTACATGAGTGGAGGTACTCTTGGTCAATTTTTAGAGGAGTTCGCTCCTAGCACTAAGGGTGACAGTCGAGAGGGGAAGAACAAGGAGAGTCAAGAAGAAGAAGAACTCATTGTGAGGACAATTCCATGTCCAAGCCTAACAGAATATACGAGAGATGTAATTTCCCCCAAAAGAATTGAAGGTTTATCAATGAAGGTGCTTTGGGAAACAGGGGGAGAAGCAGAGGGACAGACAGTCAGCACTTGAGCCACTAGTAGAGCTGATAGAGGCGCAACCAGAACAACCACGGTCTGAACAACCATAGCCTGAACAGCCAACCTTGCCAGTTGATCCAGTCCTAAATCCCTCATCGGGTCTCTCTCCATCAAGTTCCTTGCCTTCTCGTAGGGCGAGTGGTAATGTTTCGCCTCCTCTTAGGGCAAGTGGTAATGTTTCTTCTAATCAATCTCATTTAGATTTGCTAGTTGCGCAACATAGCAAAACTAGAGCTAATGTCGGAAAGCCTCCAGCCCGGTATAGCTGTGAGCATGACATTGTAAATTTCATCTCATATTCTCATATCTCACCTGCATACAAAGCATTCATTGCATCTCTTCAGACAGTGCATGTTCTAAAGGATTGGCGAGCTACTAAGTAGGATCCTAAGTGGAAGGATGCCATGAAAGGTGAGCTTAGTGCACTTCAAAAGAACAAGACATGAAATCTTGTTCCACTTCTAGTAGGAAAAAGGGCAGCAGGATGCAAATGGGTGTTTACGATTAAGCAAACTCCTAGAAGCAATATAGTGAGATACAAGGCACGATTGATTGCAAAAGGTTATAATCAAACATACGGGATAGACTATGATGAGACCTTTGCACTAGTGGCGAAGATGAGCATAGTAAGAATATTGATCTCTTGTGCAACTAACTTCGGATGGCCCCAACATCAATTGAATGTGAAGAATGCTTTTTGCATGGTGATTTACAAGAAAAGGTATACAAGGAGATTCCTCCAGACTTTAAGAACAGACAGACTGATGGGAAGATGTGTAAACTCAAAAAGTCTTTATACAGTCTGAAGCAGTCTCCAAGGGCGTGGTTTGATAGATTCAAACATGCAGTCTGTAGTATGGGCTATTCTCGGTACAATGGAGATCATGTTGTGTTTATAGGAATAGAGGATCACATATCACCATATTGGTTGTCTATGTTGATGATATTGTGATCACTGGAGATGATGCCGAGGAAATCAAGTCCTTGAAGAAAAGAGTAGGAGAGGTATTTAAGGTGAAAGATCTTGGAACTCTTCGATACTTTCTTGGGATTGAGATGGCTCGTTCTTCGAATGGTATAGTTCTCTCCCAGAGGAAGTATGTCCTTCATCTACTGGCAGAAACATATATGCTTAGGTGTCCTTCACTTGTTGGACATCGCATCTATTTGTGCCATATAAGACCTGATATTTTATATGAAGTAAGTGTGGTTAATCGATATGTGTATGATCCCAGAACATGACACATGGATGTTGTCTATCGAATTTTGCGGTATTTGAAGAGTAGCACTGAGAAAGGCCTTTGGTTCAGGAAAAATCAACACCTAAATGCGGAAGGGTATTGTGATGCTGATTGGACGAGCAGTGTGGATGACAGGAAGTCTACCGCTGGATATTGCATCTTTGTGGGAGGTAACTGTCGGGACCCAAAATGCAATTCTGGACCCTCTGTGTATACCGCACTAGTCCAGGATCACGCTAGTGCACACAGTGGCAACATCGATGAAATATCATTTTCATATGCAAAGATGACTAATAAATAGGCAAAAACAATAAATATCAGAGTAAATATCTTAAGGTCAAAGCTTACAATTAATGCATCAGAAGGCGAATAGCTCAATGAAACTGTAGCGGAACGAAACGGAATAACTTCAGTGAAGCCCATCCATATGCCCACAGGCAATCGGTTGGGGTGCGCGACCTAGTTCTCCTCGATCCTTGAAGTAGACCTTGTTGACTAACGATTCCTCCACTTCTGTAGATTTGGGCGCAAGTTTTACAACAAGCGTGAGTACACAACCGTACTCGCAAGTCATACCACAGAATGCAATGTATAGATGCAGACTTATTCCAAAGGAAATGGCTTCTGTGGTTATTCTGCAGAAATGCAACATTTGCTATTGAATACAAATAATAGATTGAAATCATAATTCAAAACAAATAGACAATATTAATTTAACACTGGTTTTCACAAAGACACATAGCCTAATCAAATTCTTTCACACAGCCATATGACTTAAATCACACAGCTGTCCCTTCCCAAAGGTTTTATGAAAATCTACCCCTCGTGTGAAATCCCCAAGCATGTCCATGACCGAGGACGCGGCTATTCGAATAGATTGTTTAACACTCTGCAGAGGTTGTACACTTTACCCACACGATGCAATCAACTGGATCAGAGCTGATCACAACAAAACCTTTCAGAAACTTCATCTCAACATTGACACTCCCGATGTGCTTACAAACCGCTATGCCAACCCAAACGAAGTGCTTTGGCATAACACACATCGTTTGGAAGGGACACGGCGAACCGCCTCGTGATGCGACTACCTTGTAGTACACACCTCCACCCATAGCCTAACCTACAACCTGAGTAATCAATGCTAAGAATCCATAACCTACTAAGTTGGGCCCGTCCCATACCAGGCATGTGGTCGTACAGTAAGGCTCAGTTCAATGACGCACAAAGTTAAGTCCTTAATTGACCAAGGCAAGACTTTCATTTTCTAACTATGCCACAAAGATTATCATTCCCATTCACAAAGTCTACCATATCACGCAGTATCCACCACTTGCCTCAGTCTAAATCCTTTCCCACCCTGTTGGTTAAGTGCAACACATGCTATCATATAGTAATAACACATAGCACCCAGTAGTCACTTAGTCAAATTTATAATTGCAACTTAAATGATAAGTGAGACTCGTAGCATGGCTATGCAATCTACTCGTATCTAACCAACCCGTGTCGGTATAACTAGGGATGGCAATGGAGCCCCATTCCCCATTCCCCGATGGGGAATTCACCCATTAGGGGACAGGGATGGGGCTATTTCTCCCCCACGGGGATACTAATATGCAAATACAATTCCCCATCGGGTGAAGCGGGGATGGGGCCATTCTCCTACTCCCCATCCCTGCTACTCGCATGGGCCCCCGATAAGACATGTAGGCCACTAGCCTACTACTGCACAACCCGATAAGGCGATAGCTCGATAATCTCTTTTGCATCCTTTACTTTCCATATGCTAATTAATCAAAAAACATTATCATTTTAGCATTGCATGTCGATGTTCATACCCATTTTTATAACATTATGGATCTTTTTTTTCTCTTCTTTCGGAATCTAACTTTCGGGTACGGGTCCCCGTGGGGCCCCGATAACCCGATGGGGACGGGGACATAGGGAGAATAGCACCCGAGGACGGGGATGGGGAATTTTCTTCTCTCAGGGATGGGGATGTTCCACCACTGCCCGACGGGGAATGGCCCCGTTGCCATCCCTAGGTATAACCATAACACCAACTAAATATAAATCAATCTAGGGTGACAAAAGATTATGATATACAATAGACAAAGTGGATATAACAAATTGGATTAATAGCTAAACCCAAAAGCATTTAAATAAATACTTAAAGTAAATACAATAATTTGAATCAAAGTACTTTGAAAACAGGGTTCAATATGATCAAATGTATAACTTGCCTTGCTATAGCAATGATGATTTTATTTAATCTTTGGTCTTCTACTTCCTTGACCTTTAGCTCCTTCGGACGATTCCGGGACTTCAACGTCTAACGAGAAAGAAAGCGCAAAACAAACTAAATTCAAAAAGACAAATCAAATAAACTCCAAATTGAAATTGAATGGTACTGGAAGGTAGATAATGAATTTAGAAACTTGAATGGGTTCAATCGGAGTTCGGATGGAGAAGATATGGCTTTTGGAAAATTGAAATTCACATGAAATGATGAAATCAGGATTTGTAGAGAGAGATCTGACACGTGGGACCCACAGAATATTTCTCAATTAATTTATTTTGGAAATTCTAGAAAAGGAGTGAGTGGATGACAGGTGGGACCCACTGGATTTAAGGATTTCTAGAATATAAAGAATTCCAGAAAAGGGTTTAAGGGAATGACAAATGGGCCATTGATCTGTAGACCAAGTCCAGGATCTAGGGTTTACGGTGCACGGTGAATTAGGTTCATGGACCAGTGCTAACATGTGTGGTCCACAAGCCATAGAGTAGGTTCATAGTGGACTGAGTCCATATGGGTTTTGAGTTTTGGGATGAGGCACAAGTGACGGCTTAGGTGGCAACGGTGATTGCGTGGCGTGCATGTGGCAGCAATGTGGCGGCCACGGAGGACAACGGAATGAAGTGGCGGCTGATGAGGTAGGTGACGTGGCTTTGGCAATGTGCCCAGTGGCACGGTGGCACTCGGCTATGCCGACTCGCCGGCGCTAGCGGCCACGGCGGCGCGTGTGGGTTGTCACAACGGAACGAGGAGGCGACGGCGGTCTCGGTGACGCAGGTACGGTGGCGAGGGTCATCGGCAATCACCAGCGACGAGCAAGGGAAGTGGCGGCGGTTAATCGGTTTCGACGGCGACAGCGTTGCGGCGGAGCTCCGGTGAAGTGGGAGTGAGCATGACTTCGAACATTGAACGACGATTAATATGATGGCGAATATGGGTGGCAAAGTTCAACAGAGGAGGCACAATCGGCCGGCGAAGAGGTGACGGCCGGAGATTGAAGAGAAGAGAAATTCCCGGGCCACGACGAATGAGACTTGAAATTCAAGGTGGAGATGGATAGATCGGGAGGTAAGGCGCGTGGTGACGCGATTGGATCTTGGAGGGCTTACCAGAGAAGTGAGGGACACGGTAGAGACGCTTGCGGGTGCACGAGCACGGTCGGAGGCGAAGAGGATGAAGTGGTGCCGGCGATGGGAGGCTCGGGAGCTTTGAATGGTGCGCGTATCCGATGGAGGAGACCGAGGCGAAGCCGACGGCGCAAGGGCGCGGCTCAGGAGGCCTCCACGGCGGAGAACGACGAGGAGAGGCGCGGCACCGGCTCTGGTGAAGATGGCTTCGGGTGGCGGCGCTGGGCGGCTCTCCGGGCAGCGGCGGCTAGGGCACGGAGGAAGGAGCGGAGGCGCGCTATGCGAGGACGCCTCGGGGCTTTATAGCCTCGGGAGGCAGGCGGCTAGGGCACGGACGCCAAGGGCAGCGGTGGCGGAACACGCTGTGCACACGTGCGCATGCGAGGGAGGCGGCTTGGGCTGACGGGTGGGGACCGGACGCGCTAGGGTTCGGGGGCAGCTGGCTGGGCTGGCGGCGTTGCGAGTGGGCCGAGGCAGAGTCGCGGCCCGCTAGGGTTTGATGGCGCGGCGGCTGGGCTGGGCCAAGCGAACGAGTGGGCCGCAAGGGTTAGTTGGGCTGGATGGAGATCGGGCCAGAGGGAGGTGGGAAAGGCTGGGGGTTGGGCCGGATGAGAGAGGAGATTGGAAAAGAAATTGAATTTTCGATTTAAGAAAAGAATGGAAATTTAAATGGGACCAAATAAATAGCAACTAAATTCAGAAAAAACCAAGAAAATACACAAAAATTCCTTGGAGCAAGACTAGATTTTATTTAAATTGATGTTTAGATTAGTCAAATTAAATATTTCTAATTTAGGAAATTTTCAATTAAGCTTTATTAATTCAAATAAAATTGGTAAAATTTTCAAGGGACCTAAACTACTCAAAAGATTTTTGAAAATCCAAATTTTGGGACGTTACAGTAACCTTGTGTCATAGAGGAGCAAGAAGTAGGATGTTGTGGCTCGGTCTACTGCAGAAGTAGAGTACAGAGCAATGGCGTTGAGTGTGGGTGAAATGATATGGACGAAGGGTTTATTGTCTAAGCTTCAGGTATAGATGAATAATCCCTTGGTGTTTCATTGCAACAATAAATCTACAATCAACATTTCTAACAATCCAGTACAACATGATCGTACCAAACATGTTGAGATTTATAAGTTCTTCATCAAGAAAAAGCTCGATGGTAGGATGCTGAAGTTGGAGTGTGTCAAGTTTGGTGAACAGTTGACTGACTATTTTACTAAAGGGTTAGGTCCTAGCAAGGGTGCTACAATATGTAACAAGATGGACATAATTGATATCTTGGGCTCATCTTGAGAGGGAGTGTTGGTGAGTTAATATTGGGATCTAGTAAGGAGTCGTGTTAGAGTCGGATTTGTTCTTATGTTAGAGTCGGATTCAATGTTTAGACTATAAATAAAGGTTGTGGGGATCCTACGAGAGACACACACATATTCCCAAAAATCTACAGGAAGTAGTCTATCGTCCGTATTTGGCCGGTGATCATCTCCTCTAGCAGCTTCTCATGTTTCCTACGTACATCGCGGCTATCCTCGGTAAGCGTAACAACACCTCTACGGTATCACCATGTCCAGGGGTGGAACGTCGTGTGCCGGTGTGCTAGCACCAGCCCGCACAACAGGGTATTCGGGGAGGTGGTGACTAGGGTTTCGGTGGGTGGTGCAACTCATCCCAAAAGCCACACGCCTCCTCTTATAAAGAGCCCCTAATGGATCTAATATGAACTAGTTTGTTCCGACCCATTAAGTGTGTGACCTTGTAGGTTCATGCGTAACCGGTCGTGACCCGAAAACTCTTTTCTGATCCATAAGGCGGTAGCGGTTCCTAGTAGGACATAGCGACTCTTGAATACATATAAAGATTATATCGGACAAACCTTATACAATATGATCTGCCACCGAGTCCTTGTCACTAAAGACCATTTTGTAACTCCATACGACCAGTTCACATATGGTCACGACAGTTCGTAACACCTTATGACCAGTTTGCCGACCAGTTTGTGATGATGTACGACCAGCTTACGGTCACTCCGTATCCCCATATGATCAGTTCGTTTCTAATCGAACTGAGATAGATGTCATCCATGGACTATTCAATGTTTTCTCGATCTAGTGATGGATAACTTTGTGTAATCGACTCTTCAACCACTTGTGGTATGGTCATGCACTTCCTTTATCCGAGCACATCGAGGAGCCAAAGATATCTCTCATGTTATGCTAGGGGGGGACAAATCCCATATCCGACTAGTCACATCTCTCCGTATGTTTCATAGCATACCCGAAATCTACTTTTATAACTACCCAGTTATGTAGTATTGTTTGGTAACTCCTGAGTGTACTGTTACACATGTAGAAAACTATGTTGATCTTAGGTCTAAGGATTATACATCACCATTGCTAGAGACCAACTGATGACACATAGAAATATAACAATCTTAATAGTATCTTAAAGTTGGTCAATACAAAACCATGTTCTCTAACATATGCTCACACTATTGATTCGATATCTCCCATGTCTATGGCTAGTAAAACGTGGTTATCAATCGATACATGTGTTGGTCTATAAGTCACTAGTGTTCCAACTAGTGGCATGTGACCAGTGATCTTTTAGAACGACATCATACAACAAATAAAGAACTTCACCAACAAATCACATACTTGCTAATCTTTATAAATGATAATTCTTCTAAGGAACATAATAACATTTATTTGTAATTCATAAACATAGATGTGATACAATCATCTCTATGATTGCCTTTTAGGGCATACAACTAACAACACTACCAATGAAAAAAAATGTTGTTCTCTCTTGTAGTGTTGGTAAAACTTTTGAATGGTAACCATTGATATATTTGCAGATATTGATGTTGTCCATGTTAAAACAGCGTTACTGGTATTACTGGAGTAGTGGGGGTTATGAATCCGACCCTCGACATACTTTTCATTTTTTGGGTAGAGGATGGAAACACCTCTTTTCGAAAATCGGCCGGGTGGTATTATTGTGGTGCCGCCAATGTCCACGTAGTTTTTTTTTTTAAAAAAAAAATAACATGCCATGTTCCTTAGAATAGGGCATTCGTGGAGCAAATTATAGCTATCATAACAATGACAACAGCGTTAGCTAGTTATACTTTTTATAGCTATCATAACAATGTTCCTTAGAATAGAACATAAATGGTATGTTGGGTAAAGATATTATTTTGAGGCGTTTTTTAATTTCTAGAGGTATTTTTCGGTGGTTAATATACATTAAAAGAACTATATATAAATATTATAACATACAAGTAAACACATGAGGTTGAGGTGGCTAGTGTGACAATTCTAAGAAAGTATTTCCCATGAGGTCTAGTGTTCAAGTATCAATATTTGCAAGAGTTCATATATTTTTTTATATTTCACCATATATCTTATAGAGGGAAAACGCCTCTACAATTAGACGAAAAAAAGACATATTTCCTTTACAAAGAAGTCGCCTCTACAAACAGTGGTGTTATAAATCTGACCCTCAACGTACTTTTCACTTTTGGGTAGAGCATCGAAGCACCTCTCTTTGAAAATCGGCACGATGGTATTGCTGTGGTGCTGGCAATGTCCACGTAGAAAAAGAACATGTCATGTTCCTTAGAATAGGGCATTCGTGAAAGTAAATTATAGCTATCATAACAATGACAGCAGCACGTTGTGATGTAGAGATACATTCACTCCATCTGTGTAGAATTTGTGTGGTGGGGTGTAGAATTATTTATGTTTTGGTTTGACCACTAACAGTGGCAATGATTAGGGCACTTAACTAGGTTGCCGGATCAATGACAGCATCTATTACGTACGAAGTGAAACTTAAAAAGCATAGCTGCCTAGCGCTCGTCTCCTCCAGAAAAACGCTCGTTAGTTTTAATTCTGAGCGAAGGTAATGAAATTAAAAGCTACATATTTCCCTCGAAAAATAAATAAATGAAAAGCTATTTCGTTCTGAAAGGAAGAAAAAACGAAATATATATAAAGGTTGATGTGTCTGGAACAATAGAATCTCGAAGAGGATTGCGAAATAGTACGTCCGTTCATTTTTACTCGGTTGTTTTAGACATCGAGATGGTTTCCTATACACACCTTTGACTATTACTTTTTCTAATTATATGTTAGTAAAAATTATAAAAATATAATAATATGAGAGTATTTTTTATGACGAATCTAGTGATAATATTCCCATGTAACAAATCTAAATACTTTTTATGTATATTAGCGGTCAAAGATTTAGAATGTTGACTACACACATTCTAAAACGATATTTAAAAAAGAACGGAGCGAGTGTTCTGCACGCAAGTCGCAGTTAACCAACAGTGTATTGGTTTCCTGTGCTATATATATATATATTAGTGATAATATATATATATATATATATATATATTCCGCCAATTTCTTTTTCTTTCGTGCACACGTATGCCCATACACACCCATACATACAACATACTAGCCAAGTGCCCATGCGTTGCAACGGTTTTCAAATAAACATAATATAAGTTATTAATTTAGAAAAATCAATATCCATAAGATAATTATCCTACAAATGAAAGTTTCATATATAATATGCATCTAATCAACAAGCCACATATAATCTTATCACAAGCCACGAGCACAGATAATTTAATTATCCACGAAAGATCTTTCAAGTAACTTATACATGTATACATATCTGTCCATAGAAGATCCTACCAACTCAAAAGGTAGAAAGAGAAGATGGTAGATAAAAGACTCACCACTACCACCAAATCCTTCTCTTATAAAAGCAAAGATCAAGATTGTACATACATGGCGGGTACTTCACTGCTTAGTTGCGAACGCACCGGCAATTATTTACTCCTAGTTGTGGCCTTTGTTAATGGGAAAAGACGTTGAGAACGCACCGGCAATACCGTGGATCATACCGGTGCGAACTTCGATGCGTGGTCCCAGCCGTGGATTGGTCTGTCGAAAGTTTGTTAATCTGTGGGGAGCTGGAGGGATTAGATGTAGATCTACCAGTGATACGGGGTTTTTCGATCGTACTGCGAGGATGATCAACAACGAAAATACCTCGAAGAGGCAACGTGATTTGATAAAGTAGGTAATCTTCAGTCAAGCACAAGAATATCAACGCCACAATCACACCACCAACTTCACAAGGTTCCAATCCACGCAGCTTGCTATCAGCAAGAGCACAAACTGGTTGATCACGACAGATCACTCTAACCAAACTCAAAAATTAAACTTGTAAAAACAAAGAAGAATCTCTCAAACTCTCAAAATCCTCACAAAGATATCAAGAGATACAACCCTAAAACCTCCATTCATAATATCAATACATAACCATCTTCTCTATTACATGAGAGATACCCCTCCTTATGTAGTCTATTTAGGTCTGTTGTTACAGTACCAATATGCTACAGTACAAATTATGGCTGGATAACTTAAGTATACAAATACAAATTGGATTCGTCTTGATACAAGCAAAATATCTGAAAATTCAACGAATATTGGCTAAACCAGCATGTAAGTAGCAATGAGACCGCGAGAAAACTTGAGGAGCTTATTGCAGAACCATATCTTCCTCTTCACTCTCGGGGTTCTGTCATAAATATAGACCTCTAGGGGATGTCCTCATCGACCAGTGTTAGCAATCATTGATCCAAATGATCGATTTGGAGGCTAATGAGCTAGACGTTTGCCTAACCATGGCTTCGGTTTCTCCTAAAGAAACCCTATTGGGTTTGCTTTGTTGGGCTCCATTGTTAGGGAGAGAAAAAATTGAACGTAGCTAGGAAGAAATATGTCGGCATGTACTGCATCCGAGCTGGACTCAGTCTTGTAGACAAGGCGGAGCGAGGTAGGTTTCGAGGAGGGACAGATAATGGCCACGAGCCCGGCCATGTGGTAGGTCGATATAGCCATTCGTAGTTGGCGGTGACGTAGATAGAGAAAAAATAGATGTCATTTTATAACACGTGTTGTCAATTTTTTAAAACTTTGGTTACTAATAAAGGACGAAGGTCATGACGCTTAGGAGGAACAATTGGCTATTTTTTTTAAAACCCTCTATGCACGGCAATATATCAAGTGCACATGGCTATAATGGTGAATATATGAACATACTCGCTCAGGGTCGTTGGATCCAAAACGGACGAATAGGATGAGGAGGACATGCAGACGCACGAGGGGTTTTCAAAAAATGTCGAGTGCTCGGGGAGCAAAACGTAAGATAGCATAAGTGGAGTGGGGAGTTCTACCGCTTTCGATCTTGTTCGTCTGTTTTGGATCCAACGGTCCTAAACAAGTATATCCATATATTCACCAATATGGCCATATGTACCTGATATATTACCCCTATACACGGCACTACAACTAATATGTACAAATATATTTAGGTTTGTCACACGATAATGGTATTAGTAGATTTAACATCAAAAGTAGTTCCATATGATTATATTTTTCTATAATTTTTACTAAATATATAATTAAAAAATTTAGTGGTCGGATCATATATGTGTGTTAGAGACCGTATGGATATCCAAAATGGCAAGTAAAATAGAACAAAAGGAGTACACTATTGCTAAGACACAATATCCACTTGTCCAACCATAAAAATGATGCCAATCTACTCCATCTCCACCCCCATTTGTCCTTTTGATTTGATATATATAGGTCCCACGAGCTGTGAATTTGAGATCAGATCATCAGAACATGAATAGTATCCACCATAACAGGTAGGAGTATATGTGCATGTCACATGAAGACAATTAAAACAAAGCCGTGCATGCATATATGCATCACTGCTTGCAAGATGGAAGCATCCATTTCCTGTGGGGTCCTGTGGTTTGAAGATTTGGGCTATCCACCGGTGAATAATGGGGGGAGAGACCAGAAGAGAGGGAAAAGCTCCTTTTTTTGATGGATTGAAGACTGGGGCCAAATAGGCGGCAACTCCTGCACCACTCTTTTTATTATTATTGTTGTGGAAGATAAAAAGGTACTGCTAGTGCTGATATAATTCCCTCGAAACAGGTTTGTTTTGTGCGGTAGAGTTGCACTTGTGATCAACGTTGTCAGGATCGCGATGCTCTGTATACGAACAACTTTTATTTGAAGCGCGTAGAAGCTAGCTCCTTCAAGCTATGGTTGACGAGTAGTTCTGCTGAATTGATCCATGGATGTTTGAGTCCACTCGTACTCATCGAGAGAGTTATGTACCATTACTGCGCATTTAACTTTAACTCTTCCATGTGGAGGAGTACTGGTAGCTCAAAGATCGGCATGATAACTCTCTTTGGGTTGCCTTAAATTAGGCACAGCTACTTGCTTTGCATTGATACAGAGTGTCTCAATGTTAAGAAAAATGTCTATTTGATCCCTGAAGTATTTCGCTCTAGACACTTAACCTTTCACCTAAAAAAGCGGACCTTTAACATTTTCACGTTGCAAAACCAAACAACTTAACCCCTTAAGGCTATTTGGCTCGGTGGTATTGCGTACGTGGCATCAATTCGGTTCGGTTTCGACAAATCGGCTACTGTGTCGGCGAGGTGAGCTGGCGCACGAATGGGGAAACTTATAAACGGTGGCACGGGTGAGGATAGGGTTCCGGCAAGGAGGAGGAAGGAAGCTCTGAGAGCTCGTGGTCTCCCCGGGCGGCGTCATTGGGAAGCAAAGGGTGCAGGGCGGGAGGGTCATACTCGCCGGTGGTGTACCGTGAGAAGCCAATGGAGTACCTCCCTGTGCGGTTCTACTATTGCAAGGAGTTGAGATGGATTTCATGGAGCGATGAGAATCCCATGAGGAGGTACTACACATACAAGGGAGCAAGGGTAAGTAACTAGCTTGGATCTATTTTTGTGTACTGAACATGATTTTGTTGGAGTTCACTTTGATTTGGGTTCCTTTTTTTGTTGGATTTTAGGCTGGTGGGTGCGGTTTTTGGCACTGGCATGATCCAGAAACCCCTCAATTTTTGAATCCATTGCTGTTGGATCTCTGTGGTAATGTGTGGGGATTAAAGAAGGAGAATGCAGAGTTGAAGAGGGAGAAGATGCAGATGGAGAACGACATTATTGATGCCGGAAGAAATATGGCAGGGATCGAAGGAAGGCACGCCGCAGAGGTTGATGTCCTGAAGAACAAGCTGGAGGAGAAGATGGAGGTGGCAGAGTTAGCTGTTAGAGTCAAGAAGTAGAACATATTCAAGTTCTTGCTTTATGTAGTAGTTGTTAGTATAATTGTGTTTTCTGTGTGGGTAGGCAGTAATTGAAATGTTAATCAACACTATGACTCTTTTGTAATCGTCATATGCAGTTGTAATGCTTGAAGGTTGAACTTTATGGAATGTAGTAATTCTGGAACATTCAACATTGAGAAGTTTGACATTGTATTAAGAAATTCTTCTATTAACCGAAACACTTGCACATCATTCACAGATCCAAAACATTGACAACAGAGTCTACTTAGTTACATGTCCAAAACATTCATCTACTTAATAGCTACATGTCCAGACCATCCACAAGTCCAAAAGCATCATGACAAAAAGTTACATATGAGGTTCACCTACTTAATAGTTACATCACAAACTGTCTACTTTGTAGTCTTGCTGAGAGTTGGAGATCTGTAAAATTCCCTAAACCTCTGCATGTCCCTGTCATTGTTTTCTTTGCTTGGTGTAACACAAGTTTGGGGCTCCACATTAGGCACCACCACATCTACCTCACCTGCATCATTGTGTTCTTCAATCTCAGCCAGGTTTTCATGCTCTCAGTCACTTCCATCGTGGTTCTTATCATATCTATCAAGCCAGGTAACTTGAACATATCACTGATGCAATCAGACATGGTAGTGCAAGACTTGTTATCTACCAAAAATCTTAGGCTATTACTAAATCTTAAACCAGGGAACAACCAATGCAAAACCATATCATCAATGATTGTAACATGGTCGCTGAGATGACCTTTGATTCCTTGTCGTGCTCTATGAAAGACATCCCCACCTGCGTACCCGAAAACCATCCCAAAATTCACGAATTCCCCATTGTAACTGAACCTCACCCCAAGAAAGTCGAGATTATCCATTGTCACAATAGAATCTTGCAGCAAGTGATTGTAATATCAGACAACTACAAACACGATCTGAGATTTAGAGCTACAAACCTAACTACCCGCACAACTCCTGAGCATGAAAGATTCATCTCTTGCGAGAGAGCGAAATCCATCAACTAAAATGAGAGCACAACCACTCATTGACCGCGGATTCACACTAAAAAGCAAAATTTCACTACTTTCTAACCAAAAGAAACGAAATTAAAATCTCACCTCATATCCAACCCGAGCACAACCCTACAACTGCCAAATTTCATACATTCTCGCCGCGGATAACACAATAGAGGGTGTTGAACTCACCTCAACATTCGTTTGGAAGAGGATGACCTTCAATCATTGGCGATCATCACAGTAGCGCCATCTTGTCCGAGCGGAGTGTGTGAGGAGGGAGAGCGAGAGAGGGCAAGTGGTCGGGTGGAAGGACCGCGAGGGTCACGGGCTCACCGCCAACTCCTAAAAAACTTCTACCAGCTCACCTCGCCGACACAACAGCCGATCTGACGAAACCAGGCCGAATCAATGTCACGTACGCAATATCACCGAGCCAAACAGCCTTAGAGGGTTAAGTTGTCTGATTTTGCAATATGAACGTATTAAAAGTCCGTTTTTTTAGGTAAGGGATCAAGTGGCTGAAGCACGAAACTAAAAAGGGTCGAATGGACATTTTTCCCAACGTTAATGCAATTTATAGATTACTGGCCGCGGCTCGAAAGGCCTGATTCCCTGTCTTAATTGCGGCGCGTGCGTCTGTCATCCATGCACGCGTGCCGGAATGATGGGCTTTCTGTGGGAAGCTTTTTTTCTGGACAAGTCTTCGACGAGTGTTGACCGGACATATATCGGCATTGGCTTCATGGGCCAGGACTACTAAATGTAGAGTGATTAATGTTACTGCCCCCGGCACAAAAAATTAACGTTTATGTGGCATAAAGTCTAATTAACGAATATTTAAGTGCATTAATGATTATCCAAGTGCACCCATGTAGAGAGAAAAAAACAACATTTAGCATTTTTTTAAATGAAATAGCAAATCTAGTCCTTAAGACTGAAATAACAAAAATGACACAACGATAGGTTAGGAAGGTGACACGTATCTCCTACCGTGTTCCTAGTCCGTTGAAACCACCTTCCACGATCCGTGGGCAACCACTTTTCTACCGACGACTGGGAGCGCGACAGATGGTCTGCCGCACACTCGAAATCGTGGTAGGGATGTTGCGGACGTGGAGTGCGATAGAAGGGTGCTACGCATGACGAACACAGTAAAGACATCATTTTTGTTATTTGGAATGCGGGAGAGCCAGATCTGTGTTCCATAAAAAAAAAAGCTCAAAACGAATCAATAACTTCCCCATCGAAAAATACTACAGTAGATCTCAACGAATATTCAAGTGCATTAATGCACTGACAGTGATTTTATTGGGGAGATCGATGATGGATGTGCCAACACTTATTTGGCTACGTAGAGTGGCAGTGCTAGCTATGGGTCAACTTTTCACACAAAAGGAATATAGCTAGCTAGGCCTCTCTGTATAAAAGGGGTAATGCAAAGGTCATATATTCATTAAATTCAACACTTAAATAAACCTAGGAGTAAGAGGAACTAAAAAACATCAATACCGACCAGTGTTAGTGCTAAAAGTTGCATTTGATCACTCGATGCCTTCATTCAATTCAACACTTGAATAAACCTACTACTATGTATCTGTACTACTATGGCCAGCATAGCTTACGGCCAAACTCTTTTTATTAATTAATTCTTTATTAATTTATTTTTATTGTTAACCTCGCGCAAACTTTATTTCTAATTCGGACTCTTTTGGTCACGTCACCACTCATGACGTGATAAAACAACATTGTCACGTCATAAGATAGGTCCGCTGAATAGCATTTTTTGTCACGCTACTGGTGGTGGTGTGACCAAACAACACTGTCACGCCACTAGTGGTAGCGTGATATGAGCTTGACAAGATACGAGCTGACGTGGCAGTGTTGTTTTGTCACGCTACGGGTAGTAGCGTAACCAAAGAGGTCAAAATTAAAAATAAAGTTTACGGAGGTTAACAATAAAAATTAATTAATAAAAAAATCCTTACGGCCACGCCTACAACATTTCTGATTTCATCGAGAGGAAAGTTTTCCTTCTGGCAATCTCTCGATAGAAGGCGCAATGTTGCAAATAATATCCGGTTCTGCGTATGCCAGCGGGAAACATATCCTTGGGATGGCCACACAGGCCGTCCGATGCCACCCCAGCCCATCCCCATGCGATGCACAATTGTCCAATCTTCTCCCTTATCCTTTCGTTGCCCTTTATCAATCCAGGTTGATGCCTCCATTGCCCATTGAGCCTCACTGTCAGCTTCCCCTCTCCATAGGACCACTGTCTTCGGTGAAAGACCCAAAATTGGACTTGAAAGTTGCTGACTCCTTCAATGGAAAGGTTTCAAATTTGGAGTTTTGGGCTCGTTTAGTATGTTTTCGAAGCAAAATAGCAACAGGATATACTCGGCACAAAACCAGAACACACACGGACACAGACGCAGCGTGTAGAGAGTGGTGGTAGTGGCTCAGGCGAGTGAACCATATAGTATCTCGTGTTATGCGATTCTGTTTTTGTATATTTCTATGTATATTTTGTTTTACTATATTTGTATGCTATATTTGCGCTATATCCTCATGAAAATAGAGAACAAGGAGTGTCGATATTTTCAATGGAGTTGCCATGTAATGTTTCATACATAAAATTGACCACATTTCAACCGTTACAAGCATTAACATACACGAGGGTTTATTACAATCGGGATGAAGGAGGATGCAAACTAGTCTCCGCGTGGTGGCCGTACGTGCAATTTTGATTTTCCAAGTGTTGAAAGTAGCCCGAGTAATTTCTAGTTTAGTAGTTTTATACACCCTATTAATACTACGGAAATAGAAATTGTAATTTTGTGTAATAAACTTTGACAAGCACTATTACTACTTATTAGTTATTAGTTGTATACTTGTATGTTGAAGACAAACTAATCTTCTGTACTTATTCTGAACTTTAATTTCATCGAGGAACCTGTTTATGAAGGCAAGAAACTCATCAAACTTTTCTCTAAAAAACATGAAACAGTTCAACACTCCTGAAGACCTCTTTGAGTGTTTAATTACATGCTTAGCGTTTAATTTTTGCCCGAGAATGTTGTTGGGATGTTGGCTAGAAATGAGCACCGAGTAATGCACGTGACGCTCGCTTGCGCGACAGCAATGCGTAGACGAGGCTCAGTCCCTCCCGCGGACGGACGCGCGGTGACGGACGCAGCCGGGACGGACGCTGGACTCTCTGTGGGTGGCGTGGATTAGCTAATATATCGGTACGGGAGCCGTCCGTCCCACCTATGGATGGGCTCGGACACTACTTTTGCAAATTACGTAGGGAGGACATTTCTATTACTGTAGTATTGTTGGATTATGTGGACCAAACTCATACTAGAAGAATAATTCCTAAATTAAATCTCAAATGACCACTCATGCAAAGGAAGGTTGCATGTGAACTTTAGTACCATATTGCTAGTTCTAGGAGAGGAAGATCACCTTAAAAATAATGGTGCACTCCTAGCCACTTGAGGCATGTGTGGGAGAGAACTAGAGGAACACACGCGCGCGCTCGCCTCGCCGGGCGGGGCGGGTGGCGCGGGCGCACGGCACCTGCGTGAATGGTCCACCAAAATCGACGTCGCAGCTTGCTGTGACGCGCTTCCTTTGCGTTTTATCTTTTGCTGTTTTGTGTGGCGGTGAATCCGGATCGGTTACGAGACTAATCCGTTTCGGTTACGAGTTATGGGGAACGTGCAGGCGTCTTGATTACACGTCCTGATTCTTCCATAAATACTGAATCGCCGCCTCCATACAGAGACGAGAAATCAATCTAGGGTTTCGCCTCTTCCATTGTACTCGCCGTCCCGTAGTCTACTCCGTCCCGTTCGCGGCGTGCCGCCGCTCGAGAGCAGGTCTCTGGAACCGTCGCCTTCGAAGTTCTGCACCGGGAGAGGGCGAATAAGGTTTTTGGGAAGCGCTCTGCGATCTTCTGTCGTAGCTCGCTCGTCTTCCTCGACGCCGGCCGGCGATCGTCATCGACCGTGTCATCCACACCGTGCTGCGGTGTCACCATCGACAAACCGATCGTAACAGAATCATCGATGACGTAACGGTCATGTTCTCGCTTTAGATCTGCTCATGTTCTTTTCCCGGTTGACATGACTAGATCGATATGCCTGTGATGGTTATGTTATTTTGCGTGCATGATGTCATGATTAATTTATAGAATAAATTGAACCTACATGTGCTTATATATCTAACAATCCAAAAACCTTATTTTAGGCATTGTGGTCTTACTATGACTGGATTTGCCGATGCACTGAGGCCGGAGAAGTTCTCCGGTGTGCACTTTAAGAGATGGCAGACTAGGGTCACTCTGTGGCTTACTGCTATGAATGTATTCAGCCTGAAGGTATTCTTGATCTTTGTCAAAAGCGAAAGAATTCGAGACTGCCACTACTCTCTTTGTTGGATGCATTCTTAGTGTTTTTGCCGATCGTGCATGCGAGGTGTATATGCACATGATGACGCAAAGGAGTTATGGGATGCATCGAATTCCAAATACGGTGCTACTGATGCCAGCAATGACATGTATGTCATGGAGCAATTTCATGACTACAAGATGGTTAATAACCGTTCTGTAGTAGATCAGGCTCATGAGATACAGATCCATTGGCAAGGAACTCGAACTCTGAAGTGTGCCTTACAGACAAGTTTGTGGTGGATGTATTATTGCGAAATTACCTTCTTCATGGAGGAATTTGAACAGACTCAAACACAAGAGACAAGAGCACTCTGTTGAGAGTCTAATTGGATCTCTTGAAATTGAGGAGAAAGCTCGGGAAAAGGGCGCTATGTCTAAGGGTGATGGAGGGCAGTCCAATGCCAATGTGGTACGAAACCCTTAAGCAAGAACAAAGGGAAATTTGTCATAGTCCAACAGACAACCAACTTCAAGAAGAACAACAACAACAACAACAACAATCAGGATGATAGAACTTGCTTTGTGTGCGGTGAGCCTGGTCACATGGCCAAGAAGTGCCCACAACGCAAAGGAAAGAAGACACCTGAGACAGGACTTCTAAGTCATCAACGTGACCATTGGCAAGGCGGAGATGGGACTAGGTATGGTAATTTACCTCGTTCTTCAGTTAGTCAATCTACCAATTGGTGGATTGATACAGGAGCCAATGTACATGTGTGTGCTGATATTTCGTTGTTTTCCTCTTATTAGGTCGCCCGGGATTCCTCCGTCCTAATGGAGAATGGGTCACATGCTCTGTTCATGGTGTTGGTACGGTAGATCCAAGTTTACTTCGAAAGATCGTCACCAAGAACGTCAGAGATGTCCCTTCTATAGATAAGAATCTCGTTAGTGGCTCCCGTTTATGTAGAGACGGGCTTAAGTTGGTATTTGAGTCTAATATAGTAGTCGTGTCTAAACATGGACATTTTATTGGTAAAGACTATGAGTGCGGAGGCTTGTTCCGCTTCTCCTTTCTGATTTTACGCAATAAAACTGTGAACCATATTTGTGGCAGTGTGGATGATGAGGCTAACGTTTGGCACTCACGTCTATGTCATATTAATTTTGGTTTAATGTCTCGGCTTTCTAGTATGAATTTAATTCCAAACGTTTCCATCACCAAAGGTTCTAAATGCCATAGGCATGTGCAATCAAAGCAACCTCGTAAGCCTCATAAGGTCGCGAGGAGAGAAATTGGCACCACTAGAACTCCGCATTCGAGATCTCTGAGATGAATGGAATGTTAACAAAGGGTGGAAAACGATATTTCATGACATTGATTGATGATGCAACTTGGTTCTGTTATGTGTATTTATTGAAAACGAAAGACGAGGCTTTAAACTATTTTAGAATCTATAAGGCGAAGTTGAAAACCGGTTAAACAGAAGATAAAAAGACTTAGGTCGGATCGTGGTGGAGAGTATTTCTCAAACGAATTTGACTTATTTTGTGAGGAACATGGCATTATACATGAGAGGACACCTCCTTATTCTCCTGAGTCAAATGAGATTGCCGAAAGGAAAAACCGCACATTGACTGACTTGGTGAATGCCATGTTAGACACTGCGGGTTTACCTAAGGCATGGTGGTGGGAGGCTTTGCTAACGTCTAATCATGTATTAAATAGAGTTCCTAACAGAAATAAGGACAAAACACCATACGAGGTATGGATTGGGAGAAAATCGTCACTTTCTTACTTGCGTACATGGGGGTGCTTGGCAAAAGTCAATGTGCCAATAACTACGAAACGCAAGCTTGGACCTAAGACTGTGGATTGTGTCTTTCTGGGATATGCTAATCATAGTATTGCCTATAGATTTTGATAGTTAAAACCGAGGTACCGACATGCATGTTGGTACAATTATGGAGTCTCGAGATGCAACGTTCTTTGAGAATATCTTTCCAATGAAGGATACACATAACACTACTAGCCAACCCTCCGAAATAATTCTCGGTTCAATCACACCACCGAACCTTTTGAACATACACATGAACTTGTCAATGAGGAGGATGACGGTGGAGCTCCTAGAAGGAGCAAGAGACAAAGGATAACCAAATCCTTTGGTGATGATTTCATTGTGTACCTTGTGGACGACACTCCCAAGTCTATTTTAGAAGCATATGCATCCTCCGATGCGGACTCACTGGAAGGAGGTCATGCAGAGTGAAATGGATTCCATTATCACTAATGCAACTCAATGGCAGAGATAGACCTTATGGGTGCAAACCTGTAGGATGCAAGTGGGTGTTCAAAAGAAGCTTAGGCCTGATGGTACTATTGAAAAGTACAAGGCTCGCTTGTTGCCAAGGGCTACACTCGAAAAGAAGGCGAAGATTTCTTTGACACTTACTCACTGTTGCTAGACCGACCACAATCACGAGTACTACTTGCTTTGGCTGCCTCACATGGTCTTCTCGTTCATTAAATGGACGTTAAGACAACTTTTCTTAACTGAGAGGATGAGGAAATTTACATGGAATGTACTGATGGATTTGTAGTTGAAGGTCAAGAAGGCAAGGTGTTAAAAGCTGTTGAAATCTTTGTATGGTCTAAAACAAGCTCCTAAGCGGTGGCATGAAAAGTTCGATAGAACAGTGACATCTGCAGCTTGTATCAATGAGGCGATAAATGTGTATACTATCGCTATGGTGGGGGTGAGGGTTATTCTCGCTTGTATGTGGATGACATCCCGATTTTTGGGACAAACATCAATGTGATAAATGAAGTCAAATTATTCTTGTCTCAAAATTTTGATATGAAAGATCCAGGAGTGGTGATGTTATTCTAAACATTAAATTGGTTAGAGGTGAGGATGTGATTACACTTTTGCAATCTCATTATGTGGAAAAGGTCTTGAGCCGCTTTGGTTTTTCGATAGCAAGTCTTCTCCAACACCTTATGATCCTAGCGTGTTACTTCGTAAGAATAAGAAAATTGCTAGGAATCACTGAATACTCTCGAGATAATTGGCTCACTTATGTACCTAGCTAGTGCAACAAGGCGGACATCTCTTTTCTCGTGAGCAAGTTGAGCAGGTTTACATCTAACCCGGAGATGATCACTGGAAGGCACTTGAGCGAGTGTTGCGCTATCTGAAAGGTACCTCGAACTTTGGACTTCACTATACCGGGTACCCGGTCTTTGGAGGGTTATAGTGATTCCAACCGATCTCGATGTCGATGAGATCAAAGCCACTAGTGGATATGTTTTCACTATTGGTGGTGGTGCTGTTTCATGGAGGTCTTGCAAACAGACCATTTTGACGAGGTCAACCATGGAAGCAGAACTTGCGGCACTAGACACTGCTATTGTTGAGGCAGAATGGCTACGAGATCTATTGATGGATCTACCTACGGTGGAAAAGCCAGTGCCAGCTATCCTCATGAACTGTGATAATCAAACCGTTATCGCTAAAGTGAACAGTTCTAAGGATAATATGAAATCGTCTAGGCATGTCAAGAGACGATTGAAGTCTGTCAGGAAATTGAGAAACTCCGAAGTTATAACCTTGGATTACATCCAAACAGATAGAAACCTGGCAGATCCCTTCACAAAGGGACTATCACGAAATATGATAGATAGTGCATCGAAGGAGATGGGTATGAGACCCATGTGAGTTATCTATGGTAGTAACCCAACCTATGTGATCGGAGATCCGTGAATTAGGATCAGGAAAAACAAGCCATTAGTTAACTGGAGGAGAGTAATTTCAACCCCCTCTATGTGAAGATGCAATACTCTCAAAAACTGCAAGGCAAGTTGGTTAAGGCCTTAATGTGTTCCATTGGCTCTCAGAAGCGAAGACGTTATCCTGCAGAACGTTCTTGAAAGAACACACCTATATGAGCCCGATTGTTAGTCGCAGTCTATGAAGATTTTGGGAAAATCTCCTACTAAGCTCATAAAGAGACCAAGGAGTATGACTTATACGCTCCAACCGAGGGGTAGCCTATTGGCGGCCTAGTATCAGTTAAGTCTTCAAGTGAAGCTTGCATGCACCAAACTTGCAATTCAAGGCATAGTCCATTGTTCAAGTTGTGAGTAAGTGTAGCTTGGAGTTCTAGGTGGATGTTCAACCTTAATTGGTCTCCATCAAAATACTGATATATAAACAGTACATTGGAATTCAGGCAAATCTCTGTGGGACTTTGAGATCTGGTGGGGGATTGTTGGATTATGTGGGCCAAGCCCATACTAGAAGAATAATTCCTAAATTAAATCTCAAAGGCCCACTCATGCAAAGGAAGGTTGCATGTGAACTTTAGTACCATATTGCTAGTTCTAGGAGAGGAAGACCACCTTAAAAGGGATGGTGCACTCCTAACCACTTGAGCCATGTGTGGGAGAGAACTAGAGGAACACACACACGCGCGCTCGCCTCGCCTCGCCGGGCCGGGCCGGGCAGGGCGAGGGCGGGGTGGCGCGGGCGCACGGCACCTGCGTGAATGGTCCGCCAAAATCGGCGTCAGGTGCTTGCGCAGACGCGTTTCCTTTGCGTTTTATCTTTTCTTTGTTTTGTGTGGCGGTGAATCCGATCGGTTCTGAGACTAATCCGTTTGATTCACGAGTTATGGAGAACGTGCAAGCGTCTTGATCACACGTCCGATTCTTCCATAACATCTTGAATCGCCGCCTCCTACGCAGACGAAATCAATCTGGGTTTCGCCTCTTCCATTGTAATGCGCCGTATAGTCTACTCCGTCCCGCTCACAGCGTGCCATTTGTCTCGGAACCATCGCCGATTTCACAGGCGAATAAGGTTTTGGGAAGCGCTAAGCTCGCTCGTCTTCCTCGACTCGGCGAATCGTCATCGACCGTGTCATCCACACCGCTGCAGTGTCACCATCGACAAACCGCTAATCATCGATGCACGCGGTCATCCCCAGATCTGTTCATGTTCTTTTTCTGGTTGACATGACTAGATCCGATATGCCCGTGATGGTTATGTTATTTTGGCATGATGTCATGATTAATTTATGGAATAAATTGAACCTACATGTGCTTATATATCTAACAAGTATGAGGGCACAAACCATTTGTACATGATTTCACACTTAAGTAATACTCAAGTTGAGTGATTTTTATGCACGCTTACGCCTCATCCCCCACTTACACATTCCCGGATGTTGAGGTAGCCGATCAGAGGTACCACAAATCAATTGTCTAGTCGCATAACTACGATAGACACATTGCTACTCCTTCTCCCATCGAAAAAACATAGCGCTCGAGGTAGGCTCGAGAGCACTACTTGCGTCGGGAACGAGCTAGAACGTTGTCGTCTCCCATCGAAAAAACTTAGTGCTCGAGGGGTGCTCGAGAGTGCTTCTTGCATCGGGAGATGACCGGAACGTCGTCGTCTACCATCGAAAAAACATAGCGCTCGAGGGATGCTCGTGAGCACTGCTTGCGTCGAGAGCGGACATGAACATCGCCGTCTCCCATCGAAAAAACATAGCGCTCGAGGGACGCTCGAGAGCGCTGCTTGCGTCGAGAGCAGATAGGAACGTCGCCGTCTCCCATCGAAAAAACTTAGTGCTCAAGGGATGCTCAAGAGCGCTGCTTGCTGCACTGGGAGTGGGCTGGAACATCGCCGTCTCCCATCGAAAAAACTTAGCGCTCAAGGGATGCTCGAGAGCGCTGCTTACGCTGGGAGTGGACCGGAACATCGCCATCTCCCATCGAAAAAACTTAGCCCTCGAGGGATTCTAGAGAGCGCTGCTTGCGCCGGGAGTGGGTCGAACGTCGCCGTCTCCCATCGAAAAAATATAGTGCTCGAGGGATGCTCAAGAGCACTACTTGCACTGGGAGCAGGCTGAAACGCCGTCATCTACCATAAAAAAAACTTAGGGCTCGAGGGATGCTCGAGAGCACTTCTTGCGTCGGGAGAGGACTGGAACATCACAGTCTGCCATTGAAAAAGCTTAGCACTCGAGGGACGTTGGAGAGCACTTTTTGCATCGAGAGAGGACCAGAATATCGCTGTCTACCATCAAAAAAGCTTAGCGTTCAAGGGACACTCGAGAGTGCTTCTTGCATCGGGAGAGGACCAGAACGTCACCATCTTCCATCAAAAAAGCTTAGCGCTCGACGGACGCTCGAGAGCACTTCTTGCGTTGGGAGAGGACCGGAACGTCGCCGTCTGCCATAAAAAAAAAGCTTAGCACTCGAGGGATACTTGAGAGCACTTCTTGCATCCAGAGAGGACCGGAACAGTGCATCTTTCGTAAAAAAAACTTAGCGCTCGAGGGATGCTCGAAAGCGCTGCCTGCGTCAAGAGAGGGTCGGAACATCATTGCCTCCCATCGATTGAACTTAGCGCCCAAGGGATGCTCGAGAGTGCTGCTCATGTGAGAAGAGGACTTGATGTCGTAGCCTCCTATCTGTGATTCGACTCTTGGCTATGTTGTACAACAAAGGAAAAATGCCCCCACGACAGTCAAAAATTAACACTTTGCTCTGAGAGGAGAGGATTTTGCACTTCGCCTCAAGAGATGGAGGGGTTAGCTCTCAGCCTTGTGAGGAGAAGATTTTCTCGACTCAGCAGGTGAGGATTGAGATTGACTCAGCCCCGAAGGGTGAGGATTCGACTCATCCTCTGGGAGTGAGGATGGGATCGACTCAGGCCTGAAGGGTGAGGATTCGACTCAACCCTAAAGGGTGAGGATGGGATCGATTCGGCCCCGGAGGGAGAGGATTCGACTCAGCCCCAGAGGGTGAGGATGGGATTGACTCGGCCCTAAAGAGAGAGGATTCAACTTAGCCCCAACGAGTCCCGCATGAGTTGTCGTATGGCATCGTCGATATCCTAATGACGCGAAGGGGGAACCCCTACTTGTAGCGACCTCTATCGGAGCGGAAGCTTTTTTGCGTCGGGAGAGACAATTATTGTCTAGAAGAAGTCGTCGAGGTGCAATGGCAATTGCTGAAGTGAAAGTTGTTCTGCTTAAGTGGAGCCCCTCGATGCTTCTTGAGGCAAAGTCGTTGAGCCAGAGGGGGAGCCCCTAGTCGTGGCAACGTGTGAGGTTGAGATGTGTCGCTGTCGCGTGAAGCTGAGTTGTGTCGACGTTCGATGCAGAGGTGCGTTGACATCACATGAAGCCGAGGTGTGCTGACGCGTGAGGTTGAGATGCATGGACATCGCGTGAAGCCGAGATGCGCTCGGGGTCATCAAGACGCGCCCGAGGCTGTGAAGTCGAGATGCATCAGCGATTCGCAAAGTCGAGGTGCGTCGAAGCATCGACATCGCACGAAGCCGGGATGCGCTCGGGATCGTCCAGATGTGCCTGAGGCCACGAAGTCGAGATGTGTTGGTGATGTGCAAGCTGAGATGCGTGGACGCGCGAGGTCGATATGTGACATCGTTGCATGAAGCCTAGGTGTGCCATTGTGTGAGGTGGAGATCCATCGATGTTGTGCGAAACCATGATGCGCTTTGGGTCGTCGAGACGCACCCGAGGCTATGAAGTCGAGATGCATTGCTGATGCGCAAAGCCAAAGTGTGCCGATGCATAAGGTGAAGTTGTGTCGATGTTGCACGATGCTGGGATGCACTTAGAGTCATCGAGACACGCCTAAGGCCGCAAAGTCGAGATATGTCATGATGCACGAAGATGAGGTGTGTGGACGTGTGAGGTGGAGATGCGTTGACGTCGCATGAAGCCGGGATGTGCTTGGGGTCGTTGAGACACACCCGAGGCCGTGAAGTCGAGATGAATCAGTGATGCGCGAGGTTGAGTTCTATTAACGTTGTGCAAAGCAAAGATACACCGATGCGCGAGGTGGAGATCTATTAATGTTGCATGAAGCCCAGATACACTAACGCGCAAGGTGGAGATCTATTAATGTTGCGTGAAGCCAAGATGTGCCTCGAGTTGTCGAGACGCCCCCAAGGCCACGAGGTCGTGATGTGTCAACATCGCACGAAGCTAGGATGTTCTCGAGGTTGTTGAGAAGCGCCTGAGTCCGTGAAGTCGAGATGTGTTGGCAATATGTGTGTCGGCAATATGCGACGTCGAGATGTGTCAGTGATGTGCTACGTAGAGATGCATCATTGTGGCATGAAGCCCAGGTGCGTCGACATGCGAGTTTGAGATCACGTGAAGCCGAGGTGAATTGACGTGCGGGTTTGAGATGTGTCAACGTCACGTGAAGCTGGGATGTGTTTCGCGTCATCAAGACACGCCCGAGGTTGATATGTGTTGGCTATGCACGAGGTCGAGATGCGTTGTCGTCGCTCGAAGCCCAGGTACATCGACACACGAGGTAGAAATCTGTCGATGTCGCGCGAGGTAGAAATCTGTGAACGTCGTGCGAGGCCGAGGTGCATTGACATCGTGCGAAGTCAGGATGTGCTTCGGGTCGTCGAGGCGCTCGAGGCCATCGGTGATGTGCGAGGTCGAGATGCATCATCGTCGCATGAAGCCCAAGTGTGCCGATATGCGAGTTTCAGATCTGTCGACATCATGTGAAGCCGAGGTGGGTCAACGTCGTGCGAAGCTGAGGTGTGTCGATGCGCGGGGTTGAGATACGTTGACATCGTGTGAAGCCGAGGTGTTTCGGGTCGTCGAGACGTGCCCGAGGTTGAGATGCGTCAGCGATGCATGAGGTCAAGATGAGTCATCATCACGCGAAGCACATGTGTGCTGACGCGCGAGGTAGAGATTCGTCGGTGTCGCGCGAAGCCAGGATGCACTTCGGGTCATCGAGGCGCGCCCGAGGCCATGAATTCGAGATCCAAGGTGCGTCGACGTCGCACGAAGCCTTAGTGCATCGATGTGTGAGGAGATCCGTTGATGTCGCGTGAATCTAGGATGCGCTCGGGGTCATCGAGACACACCCGAGGTTGAGATGCGTGGGCAATGCGTAAGGTTGAGATGTGCCGTCATCATGCGAATCCCGGGTTCACCAACACGTGAGGTAGAGATCTGTCAACGTCACACAAAGACAAGGTGCGTTGATGTCGCGAAGTCACGATGTGCTTCAGGTTGTCGAGACACGCCCAAGGCCATGAAATCGAGATACATCGTCGATGCATGAAGCCGAGGTGCTTTGACGCACAAGGTTGAGACACGTCGTCGTCGTGCGAATCTTGGGTGCGTCAACGCGTGAGGTAGAGATCCGTTGATGTCGTGCGAAGCCGAGGTGCGTCGATGTCGCGCAAAGCCGGGATGCGCTTTGGGTCATCGAGATGCGCCCAAGGCCGCGAGGTCGAGATGCATCGTTGATGCGTGAAGCTTAGGTTCATGGCGCACGAGGTCGAGACATGTCATCGTTGCGCAAAGCCCAGGTGCATCGACAGGTGAGGGTGAGATTTGCCGACGCTGCTTGAAGCCAGGATATGCTTGGGGTTATCGAGACACGCCCGTGGTTGAGATGCGTCGGTGATGCGCGAGGTCGAGATGTGTCATTGTCGTGCAAAGCCTAGATGCGCCGACGGGCGAGGTAGAGATCCATTGACGTAGCGCAAAGACGAGGTGCATCAACGTCGCGTGAATTTGAGGTGCCTCGACGTCGCGCGAAGTCGAGGTGTTTGGACTCACAATGTCGAGACATGTCGTCGTCACGTGAAGCCTAGGTGCGCTGATGCATGAGGTGAGATCCACGGACATCACGTGAAGACGGGTTGCGCTCGTGGTCATCGAGACATGCCCGTGGTTGAGATGCGTCAGTAATGTGCGAGGTTGAGATGAATCATCATCGAGCGAAGCCCATGTGCACCGACGCGCGAGGTAGAGATCCGTCGATGTTGCGCGAAGCCGAGGTACGTCAACGTCGCACAAAGCCGTGATACGCTTTGGGTCATCTAGATGCGCCCGAGGCCACGAAGTCGAGATGCATCATCGATGCCTGAACCCGAGGTGCTTGGACGCATGAGGTCGAGACGAGTCATCATCGTGAGAAGCCCAGGTGCGCCGACGCGTGAGGTGGAGATCCACCGATGTTGTGCGAAGCTAGGATGCACTCAGGGTCGTCGAGACACGCTTGAGGTTGAGATGCCACCACATCACGTGAAGCTTTGATGCGATTGAGGTTACCGAGATGTGCTCGAGATCACGAAGTCGAGAAGCGTTGGTGATGTGCGAGGTCAAGATGTGTCGACGTCGCATGAAGCTTAGGTGCATTCTACGTTGCCAAGATGCGCTCGAAGCTGCGAAGTCGACATGTATGGATGACGTGCGAAGCTGAGGTGTGCTTGTAGTTGTGTTAATGCTTGAGGCCGAGGCACGTCGATGCGTGAAGCCGAGGTTCACCTGGGGTCGCATCGACTCTTTGAGGCCAAGGCGCGTCAACGATGCTCAAAGCCAAAGTGTTCCTAGGGTTGCATCAATGCTTAAGGCTAAGACATGTCGATGACCTGTGACGCCGTGGTACATCGATGCACGAGGTCACCATGTGCCGATGACGTAGGAGCCTCTGGCTCTCGAAACCTATGGGAGGAGTCAAAACGAGAAATGTAAGCATGATAGTAGTATTAGTGCAAAGTATATTCAAAGAGGTTGAGATGTGTTGGTGGCGACGATGCTGAGGCGAGCTCCTAGTGGTCAAGATGCACCCGAGGCCACGAGTCGAGATGTGTTGATGACACGCAACGTCGGGATACACGCGGGATTGATGACGCCAACATTGACGTCACGCGAAGCTTGGATGTGCTCGGGGTCACGAGACACACCCGATGCCATGAAGTCGAGAGACGTAGTCGTGCGTTGATGACACGTGAAGTCGAGGCGTGTCTTGGGTGGCATCGATGCTTGAGGATGAGGCGTGTCGACAATGAGAGATGCTGAGGTGCGCTGACGCGTGAGGTCACGATGATGCTCTCCTCCAGCGCGTTGGTTATGTCCTTGTCTTCCTCTTAGGTGGCATGGCTTCTTGCTCAGTCCCTACGGATGGCGCCAACTGTCATAGATACACGTTTAGATAATAGATTTGTAGGCACCCCCAATCGGCTACGTCAACCTCTGGGAATGCGTAAGTAGGGGACAAAGCATAAGCATGCGAGGGAATCACTCAACTTGTATTGCTCAAGTGTGAAACAATGTACAAGTGGTCTCCTCCTCATGTTACAAAGGGGGGCCTATTTATAGGATGGCAGAGGGGAAAAGGTGAAGTTACATAAATGACCCTACTTTTGGTCGAGTGGGGCCACCTATGTCAGGTCCACCAGTTGATGTTACGCGTGCCGGGAGTGTAGAGAGGCGTTACGCTTGCCAATTGCGTAGAGGGGCTTGGTTGCATAACCGAGGCCACGCTTTGAGTCGTTGTCTCGCGTAACCTCCACGTTGTGCTGCTATTTTCTTGCTGACGTTAGTCGGGCCTACATTGGCATTGACCTGGGGGGGACGCAGGGACCCCTCCCCCAACACGGTGCTTGGTGTGGAGACCGGATTGCTAGTATAGGTTGACGTACTATTAAAAGGGTCTTGACAAGTAGCTTGAGTGTGTTATGTGTTGATAATAGCTTTATGCTTACTCTAGCTCTCCATGGCATGTTGCCGATATTTGCGAATGTGTTTTGCAAATAGTTGAGGCTCATGTATAATCCTTATAACATGTGACTTTAGTTTACAAATGTATTTTACAAACGGTTTATGTCCATGTACCAAATTCCTTATGGCGTGATTATAAAAGTCGACAAATTTGTTTGGCAACTTGTTGAGAATCTTGATTTCATCCTTTGTTTGCATCGCACATCAATTGGCGAATGTGTTTTGCAAAATGAGATGAAGCCAAATGCAAAATCTCTTTTTGCCTTCTAAGTCCCTAGTGGTCCAATAGCTAGCCTAGGGCGGTCTGACCGACCCTTGAGGGGTGTGACCAAGCTGAGTGTCGGTCCAATGGTCTTGGCAGTTTGACCGCTAGTTGTGACCGGTGTGATCGGTGAGACCCCGGTCTGACCACCATGTGTTGGCCGGTCTAACTGGCCCCACGGTCAGTCACCCAGTTAGCTTTTTCCAGAGAAGCATGTTGCTATTTTTGGCTTGGCTCCTTTGTGGAGCGATCTGACTGCCCTCGTGGCGGTCTAACTGGATTGGTCCGGTCTGACTGGCCCCTATGAGGGAGGTCAGTCCGGTTGAGTGTCCAACGACTAGTTTTTCTAGCCATTGGAGCTAGGACAACCTAACCGGCCATTGGTTGGCGGTCAGACCGAGATTCCCTGATTTTCTGCAGATTCTCCTCCAACGGCTAGTTTTCTTGTGTGGGTGTATAAATACCCCTTGTGGCTTGTTGTGGGAGGGTGCTGGTGTCATTTTCGTTCCACTTGAACTAAGAGCAAGCCCTCTCCTCTCTTTTGCGCATGTGTTGCACTTAGTGAGCTTAGAAAGCAAATTCCTAGTGCATGTGTTGCATTAGGTGTTGGATTTAATATCCATTGAGCTTAGACACTTGATTCGTTCAAGTGAGCGTCTCCGACCTGTTACTCTAAGTATTCATTGAGCTTAGATACTTGATTCGTTCAAGTGAGCGTCTCTGACTTGTTACTCTTGGTGTTTGCTGACACCTAGACGACTTAGAGGAGTTGTGTCGGTGATCTTATCAAAGTAGGTTGTGAGAAGACCCGGGCAGTGGTGAGTGGTTTGGTGCTCACCATCTCCGGAATGGAGGAAAGGCAACCCCGAGTGGATTCGAAGCATAGGATTAATTTGTGGAGCCGGTCCAATTCGTTTGGTCTTACCTCAACGTGGACTAGGGGAAATCAGTAAGTTTTCGATCACCACGGGGAAAAGATCAAGTGTTCTTGTGATTTGCTTTCTTAAGCTTTACTTTATTGCAATTTACTTTTATAGAATTAAATTGCGTGTTTGTTTCTTCAGGATTGCATTCCTTGTTTTAGACTTAGGTTGTTGGTGCACATAGTGAGATTAGTTGTTATAGGATTTAAATTATGCAAAACCGATTTGATTTACAATTCATCATAAAACTCGGTTTTGGCCTAAAGAATTTTAAATCCACCTATTCACCACCTCTAGTCGACCTCCTCGACCTTACACAAAGGAAGCACGGTGTAACAGCGCTAAATTTGTATTTCATGTTTGTTAGTGCTTGAAAACAATGTGGCTTGAATTTTGAACTTTTCTTGTTTTCCAAAATGTTTACAAGCTTTTCTTAAAAGGCTGTAGCAACAAAACAATTATCAAGAAGAACTGAAAGCTAGTAACATGGTGGGATTAATTTTATTAAAAACTAGATAAAGTCAAGAGCCTCCCCAAATATTTTCATAATTTTTGGAGCTCGTTTGCTACAATTATAAATTCCTCAAACATTCAACCTTTTTGGAAATTTCAAAACTTACTTCAATTTCCCGCCCATCTTATGGGCCGAAAGCCTGCCACAGCCCACTCCTTTCACTCCCGCCCAATGCCATCATGGCCCAGCGCCAACCCGTCTCACTCCTCGCCTCTCTCTCCTGCTGTAATAGCCTAATTTTCAAATTTCAGTAAAAATTAAAATTTATGTGTCTTTGTAGAATTTTCTGAAATTTTAAAAGCTTTTTATAAATATTTTAAAGTCAAAACAAATTTATTTGCAAAATTAAAAGTCAACATTAAGTTAGAAATAATTTTATTAAGTCCAAAATAAGTATGAGAATTTCTGTGAATTTTTCCATAATTTTTGGAATTATTTTACTATTTTCTAAAGCCTAAATAAATTATCAGAATTAAAACAAATAGAAAAGCAAAAGAAAATCCAAAAATTAGCTTTGGGCCGAAACCCAAAGGCTTCGGCCCAAACCTCACTCCGCGCGCGGCCCGCACGGCCCGTTCCACCCGCGCCTCTCTCTCTCTCTCCCACCGTCCGATTCAAATCGGACGGCTGCCAAACACCCACGCATCTCTGACTCTCCTTCTCTTCTACGCCGTTGGATCAGCATCCAACAGCCGCCCGCGCCCGTTTTCCTCCACGTCGCCGCTATCAATCTTGACCGTTGGATCAAAATCCAACGGCCCATGCTCTTCGTCTTCCTCGTCGTCTTCTCCGCGCGAGTTCTTCGCCGGCGCCATTGCCGCCCACGCACGATCTCCAATAACGAACGCCTCCAACCGCTCCGACTTCCCCGCATCGTCGCGCACGACTCGCGGCCGTCGCCGCACATGATCAGCACGATTTCCACGCCATCTCCCCCTTCTGCACGGCGGTTTCGCCCACGAGCCGCAACCACCGCCGCACGCCCCCACGTCGTTCTCCCGCTCCCAGCCTCCCCTTGCCCTATAAAAGGGAGCACCGAGTAGCCCTCGTCACGCTCATTCTTTCTCCCTCACTCGCTCATCCTCTCTCGCGCTCGTCTCGTCGTAATTGAAGATTCACCGCCGACGACCAAGCCTCGGTTCTTCTCCGATTCCGGCGCCTCCGTTGGAGCTTTGTCCTCTCTGTCGCCACCTTCGGCATCGCCAGTGTCCCGCGAACCCGGTGCGCACCACCTCGTCGCCGAAGGACCTCGGGAGCACCGACTTCATCGTCACCCGTACCTTCACCACCGCCTTCGTCCACGTCGCCGGCCACCGCCTCACTCCTCCCAGTCGCCGTAGTGAGCATCATGATCGCTGAACTATCCTCTCTCTTCTGGTGCACTCGCCGGACTCCGCCGCGCAGCACAGCGTCGACGACCATCGGTCCCCGCACCGGCGCCGCCCTCGCCGACGTGGCTCGGCCACCTCATCGCCACCTCACCCTCTTGCACGTGTGTCCTCCAACGTGGCGCCGTGTCAGCGCCCACGCACACGCCCGCGTGTCACGGCCCACCGCAACCAAATCCCAAAGTTCGGTGGGCTTGGTCCACCGTGAGCCGTGTCTATGACATGTGGAGCCCACATGTCAGTAATTCTTTAATTCATTTAAATTCCGAAAATTCCTCGCTGGCGTCAGCATTGCGCAATAAGTAGATTTTTCAGTAGAAAAATAATTCGGGAAATTCAATTAAATTTTAGAATTAGGTTTAAAACTTTTAAAATTCATAACTTTTGCATACGAACTCCAAATTGGGTGATTCAAATGGCAAAATTTATATAAAATTATAATCTAGATAACTAAACCAAAATATTTCAATTTGGAGTTATTTTGATCAATATTTTTGAATTTATTTGAATTTGAATTTGAATTGTCGTATTTTCACGTTTAGACTTCGACGACTCCGGAGAGTTCGACCAATCTGAGGATTTAGAATTCCAAGACATCAACGAAGGCAAGTTACACCATTGACCATATTGCCCCCAGTATTTTAAGTTATTTTTAGTTTTTAAATTCTTTATCGCATGCATATGTTTGTATAAATATTTTAATGTCATGTTTTACATATAGTTAATTTCATGTGTTATTGTATGGCCAATTTGAATGTTGTATCTGACTACCTTGATACCATAGGCAAGACATTATCAAAATTAAACATATGCTTAGCCAGGTTTAGTTCACACTTACAGAATTTGGGAGGGTTTTCACCAAATCTCTTACAAATTGTTTTAAACTTGATATTGTGGTATGGTCTTACCACATGGGTTTAAAAATAGAGTTTTATTCAAAATAAAATCAAAAATGGGTTTAGACTTGGGCGAAATGGTCGGAATGGTGGGTGCAGGTTTATGCACGGGATTGATCTGGTTAAGATTAAGGCCCATGGTTTGTAAGAATGACGCCCAAGTCAATTGAGGACCGGTCTTTGAGCCGCTTATTGCTATGCTATATCGTACTACCACATGTCCTGTATGGGCAGGATTTGGCTAATTAATTTGTGATGTTCTAGTGTATTTATGTCATGTGATTATGTGGGTGTCGGTTAGACATTTTATTCCCACTTGGCGCAAGAGGGGGCTTTCGGAGGACGGTTAGTCCAAAGGGGCGAAACTTTAGCGGGCATGAATACACTAGGGCAGAACATTGTAAAGGCATCATGGTAATTGCTCAGTCACACGCCTACGGAAGCATGAATTGGCCCACATAACGAGCATGTCACCTCGTGTGGGTAAAGTTGTACCAACTCTGCAGAGTAGAAACTATTCGAATAGCCGCGTCCGCGGTCATGGACATGCTAGCAGGGCCACTTAAAGTTAGAATTATTTTTGGTTTTTAAATGCTTCATTAAATGCTGAGGATGGTCAATCCTTATGGAAAATTGGGCGGGAAACCAAGTGTTAGGAGGGGATCCTTCACTAAATCATTGGAGGTTATCCACATTCTAATATTGACATTTTAAAATATGATTTTAGTCTTGGTATAAAACTGCCTTAGAAATTACTATGATTATTTACACTGAAAATGTTGTTTATGCAAAACAACCCCTGCCATACTCACTTGTTACCTTATGCATGCATTTAAATTCAATATTGGGTGTAACTTGCGAGCACGGAAGTTGTGCTCATCCTTGCTGAATAAATCTTATTCAGGAGAAGATTTCTTCCCCGACGGTGAGGATCCGGACGAGTAGACCTTTTGACCCAGACGATTGCCTGTGGCACATCGTGTGGCTCACCTCTATTATATGTTTCCGTTGTGTTTATCATTTGTTATTTGATACTGTTGTTCAGACTCATTTGTATTAAATAATTATTTAATTAATGTCATTTATGATTTCGTGATATGATTGTGATATCCATTTTCTGAGACTGTGTACACTGGAAATCCTGGACCGGTGTATGAACACAGAGAATTCGGGATCCTTCGTTCCCGGGTTCGACACCCGCTAACATTGCGGCCCCACCCATTAGGCCCCTTCTTCCACCTCGTGCCTGCGCCTACTAGCACTAAGTTCCACCCCTATAGCACTACAGCGTCGCCTGCTAAAATTGAGTTATCGTCCACCTCAGGCTCCCACAGGAGATGATCATAGTCACCCTGGTCTCACCTGCTCTGCCCAACATTTTGCTCTGCCTGAGAGTCACCGCCGCTTGAGTTACTCACAAGAAACCAAGGATGGCCTCGAGTTTTCGTCAAGCATTTCGTCCTCATCTCGCTATTTAAAGGTCGCCCGACCGTGCCAAGAACCTTAGCCACCATTGTCGTTTCCATTTTGGCCATTGCCAGTGATCGTGGTGAGCTACTAATACAGAAACATCCCTTAATTTGGCTCAAGCAAAGTGTTTACGTCGTTGTCACTAATGCCATCCATGGCGCCACCACTGGACATCACTGCTAGCTCGCCCCCAACAACCCTAGGTCCTCGAGCCACCTCCCTTAGCCATGTGGTGACCTCCTGGTCCTATCCTAAGCCCCAAATCCCATTGCCCTTAACTCCCGCGCCAAAACCATCTTCAGCCCGAGCCGCCTGGCTGCTTCTCGCCGCCGCAACGTCACCCCTGTCCACCTCTCGGCGTTATCACCTCCCATAGCATTGTCGTGACCTATGCGTCCCATTCCCGAGCTCTCCCGTGCTTCCTCGTGCCTGCCTTACCGCCGGTGAGCTCAGGAACAAGCTCGGCCATGGTTGGCCATACCTCCCCTGCTCATTCTCTCTGACTAGTGAGCCCCGCTCGTAGATTAGGATTAGTTTAGCACTAATGACAGTAGTTAAAGGTATTAAGTCGATAACATGTGGGACCGGCCAGTTAATTAATCAAAAATCTAATTTAACTGAGTTTTAGAAAATGTGTCACTAACATGTGGATCCCATTGCCATGAAAACGTGTTCGTGAACCCAGTTCACCGTAGACCAAACCCCACCTATTAGAGATTAACCCAGGTTAATAATTAAATTAAGGTTAATTACTTAGTTAGTTACTAATGAGTTATTGACATGTAGGACCACATATTATTTTAAAAATTAAAACGTGAATTAAAACCTAAGAGACTGACATATAGGACCCACACGTTAGAAAATAATTTTTAGAAAAATATAAAAATAGAAAAGCCTCTTTCAGTTCTAGAGAAATACAGCTCCTCTATTAGAAAGCGCAAGATTGGAAAATACACCTTCGACATCATCACTTTTTCTAATTTTCTTGAATTTTCAAACCAAACCAAATTCAAACGCTTATAACTTTTGCATATGAACTCCAAATTAAGTGAAATTTGTTTCTAAAATTTTGTAAATTCTTAATATTTCATATTATGCCAAAATATTTGGAATTGAATTCTTTTTGCTCTTATTGTTATTGGTGCTATTTGTTAATATGCGTTAGATACCGACACTCGGGAAAATTTCATCGACGCTGTAGAGCAAGAACCATCATTCAACGAGCAAGGCAAGCACCCTCCTTTGATCATGTTGATCCCATATTTAAAATGTTATGTATTTTATTTTATAAGTATTTATGCATGCGTGTATTTTGGTAAAATCTGTTATGTCAAGTAAGGTCGATAGTTAAATCCCATTTGTTGCATTACCATGCCTTGATAAATTGATACCCCATTGTTGTCACCTTAATAATAATATCCCCAATAGATACTAATAGCTGTGGGAAAAGTAGATTATCCAAGTAGATGAAGCTCAGCCCTGCTAAGATCGCTATCAGACTACTAGTCTGAAAACAGTCGTTACTCAAGAATTGGGGGAGACAAAGTATTATGTTCTAGAGGAGATTACCTCTGTTATTTTAATAATAAATAAAGTCTAAAAGTTCTTCTAGACTTGGGCAGATGTAAGTAGGGATCAATGCAGATGCACGAGAGTTTGGTCAATAGTATCCCGCTGGGTCGCCAAGGACCGATCTTTTGTGCCATAGACCCAAGTATATTTGTGCAAACCACATGTGCCTGTATGAGCAGGCCCTAGCATAATAAGTCATTGTGTTCTAGCAATCAAACCACAGTAGGGCCAACGGAAGTAGCCTGAGGTCTAGTGCGGATGGGAATATACCCATGGCCGTGGGGATCTTAACGAGTGTAGTCAAGATTTACCAACACAAAGTTGGGCCTTAGGATGACGGAGGGCCATCCCCCATCCTAAAGGAGGTTGATCAGCCGGTGGGTTTATGTAACATCCCAAAAATTTGGTCTGTTTTGAAGTTTTAAAAGAAAAATAACTATTTGGATTTTTCTGCTAAAGTTAGAAGCTTAATATGAATTTTCAGAGTTCAAAAACAATTTAATATGATTAATGTCAACATAAACTATATTCAAAATTATTTTATTTGGGTTCTATGTGCTTGGATGTATTTTCTAGAATTTTCTAGAATTTTTCCAAGTGCATTTGCTATTTTCTATTTGCTATTTGCCTTTTCTGCTATTTTCTAAAAAGAAAAACTAATATAAATCTCATAAAATCGTTTCGGGCTCAATCTCTTAGCCCCGGCCCATCTCCTTCTCCCTCCGGCCCAGCCCGCTTGGCCTCTTTCTTCGCGCAGCCCAGCCGCGCTCCTTTTCCCTTCTTTTCCTTGTCTCCCTGCCGCGTGGGCCCGCCGCTGGTGCCACCTCATCGTCTTGTTCCTCTGGACTCTAGAGTCCGAGTTCCTCCCGAAACGCAGCGCCGCCGGCTTCCTTTTGGATCCCCCCTCCGGATGCTATATAAAGCCTGTCCCTCATGTCAAATTCTTTCGCCTCACCTCTCCACACAAAACCCTAAGGCACCGCTTTTCTCTTCTTGTTGCGCCGCAATCGCCGAAACCCAGCCGCACCAAGCTTCTTGCTGCCGGAATCGTCGCCGTCGGACCTCCTCGGCCTGAGCTTCCACCGCCGTCGTGATCGCATCATCGAGGCTACACGCGCTCCGTCATCTCTCTCGAAGACCACCACTTCTCTGTTTCGGTTTCGTCAGACAAATGATCGCCGCCCTTGACCGATCTACTCTCCGGTGAGCCCTTGCTGTTCTTCCGCGTCATCGTGTGCCCAACCTTATTCTAATCTAATCTCCACCTTCGTTTGTCCTCTTCGCCATCAGAATCGCCGCCGTGACGCTTTCTTCAACTCCGGTCACCATCGTCGCGTCGCTCTCCTTGAGGTGCTCACCTTCACCGACGTCGCCGTGGACCGTGAGCTTCACGCCATGCGCCATTGTCTACCGCCACCTCCGGTAACCGCTTCTTCCGCCCGCTTTGCCACTCTTCGCCATCTGTCCATCGCCGCACGCCGCCGCCATCAACTCCGTTACCAACACAAAGTTGGGCCTTAGGATGACGGAGGGCCATCCCCATCCTAATATAATGTTCGTTTGGAGGTTGATCGACACTTATCTTTGGTGGGTTTATTGTTGGAATAGGTGATGTAAAAGCTTTGTCATAGATTTTTAGTCGGATACCTGATGGCATCACGTGATATGCATGGCATGGTGGGATATATATGTCGTGTGAGTAAAGTTGTGTGACCTCTACGGATTGTAAAACTATTCGAATAGTTGTGTCCCCAGTTAGAGACATTCGCTTGGTGAAATCATACATTAGTAGTCTCATGTTTTCTAAAGAAAATATTGGAAAAGACATGGATGAGGTAATCCATGTGGATGGTGATCGACAAATGGGAGTTTTGTCAAGAATTGAGTTTTAGGGTAGAAAGCCCTTGGTTCAGATATTGCTAACTATAATATGACAATTATTTTTTATATCAACATCAAATGTTCTTACAAATGTTGTTTACAATCTACTATCATTATTGCAAACAAAAGGATCGTGTTGTGCTAAATCAAAACTAGACTAGCAAGCCGCCTTTGTCATATCCTACATATTATTATACTTTGCTTAAAAGTCTTGCGGAGTACATCATTGTACTCAACATTGCTTGTTGAACATATTTAGAGGTTGCAGAAGAAGACCCGTTGTATGGTTACTTTTACCCAGCAGGTTTCGACGACGATGATACCGAGTTCTAAGGATTCACCTTGTACGTTGCCTGTGGGAAGGATGATGCATACTTACTAGGTTTTGTTGCCTCTTTTGTCTACGTTTTCGCTGAACTTATTTTATCATGTGTATCATTTGTCTGGTTGGCCCTTGTGTTGTAAACTTCGCCGTGTAGGCATATGTTCAGCTGTAAATTACGCACTACTTGTTTAATATATCGTGTATGGATGTGATATCTCACTGTTGTGGATGTTTGTACTAGCCGTTGATCATGGGACTAGTACAGTAAACACGTAGGATTTCAGGATTAATTTTCCGGAGTCTGACAGCTTTGATATCAGAGTCATAATGACTATAGGTTGAACCTTAGATAGAAATGGTCGTTAGTTTAAGGACTTGCGGTTATAAAATTTTAATTGCAAACCCTATCAAACTTTGAGAAAAACATAAGTTAATATATTGCTGTCTTTGTCTTCTTACTTAGCATCTTTTCTGTACCTTACCCTCGTTTGGTTTGTAAAACAATTATTAACCTTTCCCCTTTACAAAATTGTAGATGGCCCGAGGAACGAAGTGGCATGAAACCCGTGTTGTGGGCATCGATGGCTTCCCCTAGGCTCTTTGGAAGACGCTACAGCATGATAACTACACCGATAGTCCCGAGTATACAGTGTATATCCAGACGTATAGTTCCGAAGTAGTGGAGTACACAGGTGAAGTGCTTGTCCTCGCAGCAGACAAGGAGGGCAGCCGCCCCTACCGTTTTGAAGGCTATGGATCGTGCCCCACGATGGCTATTCAAGATTCTGCACATGTCGCCATCTCTCGTACGTCTTCAATTCGTCCTCCCCGAGCTGTCTAAAACGCCCTTCCGCTACTACCCTTCGCGCCCAGGGACCGAGGATGATAGTCTCTACTGCGACACAACACAGGAGGATGATCCCTCTCGTGTGCACCTTGGTGAGTTTGTCCAGGCCTTCGGATAGCATCATCGTCGCACTGTGACTGAGTTGAGGGAGACTCATCTTCGTATTGCCCAGACTGAGCACAAGTTGGAGGCCGTCAGCACCCTGCCTAATCCGCGTCACCCTGGATTCACCACTGCAGAATATCGATCGTCGCTTGTTTACCACATCTGGAGGGGGAAGGAGCAGTTGTTGCGCGCACACCACCGTGATCAGATTTTATGTATCTCGAAGAAATCCAAGGAAATGGAAGACGAGGTCATAGAGCCTTATTTGCCCCAAATCCCGATGAGACCTGTGATACTTGGAACTAGACCCATATATAGGACTAGGTCAGTGGAGCTCACAAGTAGTGCCCCATTTTGTGTGAGCTATGTACGTATTCCCTCTTTTGTAATGCCCTCGCGCATGTAGACGCTATTATGTGATGTATGTAATGTGCTATACTTAAGTACCGCATGGTTTATTTATTTGCCCATGGGGTTATGTTCCATGAACCACGCAAAAAACTACCTCTATGTTAAAATATTTGTGTGCTTTCCCGTGGTTTATTTATTCGTTTGTCTTATAATTGGTTGTTCTCTTTTGCTTCCTAAATTAAGTACTGTACCCCCCCACTGTCCTACTTAGCTTTTGCTCATTCCCTCTTTCCTATGAGAGTGTTTGTGACACGAGATTGTTCAGCAGGATGTCGAGACCATGTACACATTTGATGGAGCGACTTTTTGGAAGCACAGGAGCTTCTAGGTCGCACGCAACCGACGACCCACCACCTAACCCGCCACCACAACCCAACCCTCAACATCCTAATCAAAATGAGGAGCAAGAACATCACCATCACCTAAATCAGCATGGTGATGGACATAGAGATGAATTGCCTGATGCCACTTCAATGGCCCAAGTGCTTGCTGAAATCGGCATGCTCAGACTCTCATTCTCCAGTAGATAGCCCAGAACACCACCAACTTTGGTGTAGCACCTATGGCAGCAGGAGAAGGAGGAGCAGCGGTGAATCGATCTCAATCCAAGTTGGGAGAGATCTTGCAAACTTGGTCGCTAGTTTTTAACCAAGCGAAAGACCCACTGGACAATGATGATTGTTTGCGTGCTATAGAGAGGAAATTGGTCATTGCTCAGTGTGCCGATAATGAGAAAGTGTTGTTTGCCTCGTACCAACTCCAAGGAGCAGCTAGCATATGATGGGACAATTTCTGTGCTCTACAACCAAAAGGACAAGTAGTCACATGCATGGTCTATGTTCAAGGAAGCTTTCTGTAAAGCGCACATCCCCACCGGCCTCGTGGATATCAAGAAGAGAGAGTTCATAGCCCTAAGACAAGGTAGCATGACTGTGACTGAATACTTACATCGCTTCAATTATCTCGCTCGCTATGCCCCCACCAATGTACCAGACGAGGCTAGAAAGATGGAGCTATTTAGGGACCATCTCAACCAAGAAATTCAACTAGCACTTGCTACATTGGACTTCTCTGACTTCCAAACCATGGTAAACAAGCAGGGTTCAGAATTTCGTTTTCGAAAAAATTTCGTTGGTGGGCGAAATAGCCGAAATCCCCGAAATTTCGGAATTTCGGTCTGAAATTTCGGTGGGTTTTCAAACTGATTTGAATCAAATTTGAATTTAAAATTTAAAATAATCGCAAAAAATAATGCCTCGCATGGGAATCGATCCCTGGTCTCTAGGGAACCAACGAGTGGGCCTTGCCACCAGGACAGCCTCATCTTACTGCTTTTATACTAGTATTTACTCCTTTTAACCCTTCAAATTCCCTTCAAATTCAAATCAACCGAAAAAATTTGAACGAATTGAATTTATTTCGGATGGGGACGAAATGAACGAAATTTCGGACATTTCGGCGAAATTTCGCCGAAATTGTGAACCCTGTAAACAAGGCTATTACTTTGGAGGATAAGCATCGTGGGCTCGAGGAATCGCGCAAGCACAAATGGGCTGCACAAAAATCAGCAAGCAATGCCCTAAGGCTTGCTCGGAATCTTGGAAGAATCCGTGTGAACCACGTGACCATTGAAGAAGCACAAGACACACCTGGTGTGGTGTTGGGTATGTTTCTTGTCAACTCAGCTCCTACAATGGTTTTATTTGATCCCAGAGCATCTCATTCCTTCATATCCAAGGATTTTGCTACACAACAACATATGGAAATGAGTTTGCTAGATAGTACTATGCTAATACAATCGTTGGGTATGGAATTAAGCACCAGGTTGATATGCCCGAGGGTTAGCATAGTGATTAATAGAATAAGTACCTAGCAAACATGATTGTTCTTGAGTTGCAAGGATTAGATATCATCTTAGGGATGGATTGGTTATCTAAGAATAAGGGACAAATAGATTGTACCAGCCGGCAGCCGGTCGATTAACCTTGTTAGTAAGGATGGAGATCGCATCACGTTCATTTCCAATCGAGCCAAACCATCCTTTCCTTCTCTCAATTGCCTCTCAAACGTGGAGATAAGTCGAGTACCAGTTGTATGTGAGTATCCCGACGTATTTCCTAAAGAATTGTCTGGAATGCCACCAGATAGGGACATGGAATTCGTGATCGAGTTGCTTCCCGGAACAACACCAGCTTCAAAGAGGCGTATAGAATGCATATGTAACATCCCGTTTAACCTTTAGAGGAATAATGAATTTCAAAGGAAATTAATTAGAATTAAGGAGGGAATTTTAGAATTTTCTTGGAGGGGAAATAGAACCTAGGCCAAAGGCCCATAGCCCATGAGGGGGGTCGACCGGCCTAGAATTGGAGCCAGGGGGTGGCAGCAAACCCTAGCTGCCACCACCCCCTGCCCCTTCCGCCAGCACCCTGCCAGCCCTCTACCCTTGCGCTCCCCTAGCCCTGCTGGCCTCAGCCGCCAGCCGCCCAAGCCCTGCCTTTTTTCCCTTGCCCCTACCGCATCTTGCCCCTGGCCTCGACGCTGCTGCAGCTGCCTCATGCGGCCGAGGCATGCATGCCGCCGACGCATGTAGTTTGGTGCTGCTAGCCAATGCCTGCAGTTTGGTGCCCCTAGCCTTCCCAAATCAGTTCGATGCATGCACATGCATCAGCCGAGCCATGCACCATCTATTGCATGCATGTGCACTGTGCCTTCGTGGGATTGCTGCTGCCTCCTTGCCACTTCTGCTGCTAGTTAGTTCTTGTGCTTCATCTTTTACATGGGTTCATGACCTTTGGAGCACTGAGGTAGAGAGAGAAGGAGAGAGAGAGAAATAAAACTTGTGTTGCTGCTGCGCATGTTGAATGGATGCATGATGTCTGTTGATTCTTTGTACCACTTGCGTGTGCTGCTGCATGTGCTGTCAACGAATAAGGAGGAGAAGGAAGAAGAGAGAGAAGGGAAGGAGATGAGAAAGAAAGAAGACGGGGAGAAGGAAAGGAGGAAGAAGCGTGACGATTCTAATACTTCTTTTCTGTTTAGCAATCGGTAGAAATCATTTAGTAGATTAGTATTCTGTTGTTTGTGTTGCATTGTAGTTTCGGGTACTTTTGGAGTGAAATTTGGGAATTTTGTCTCTTAGAGAATTGTAGAGGATCTTGATATATTTCTGTAGAATATTTAATCATATCGATCGGATGATTAAATTTTGAGTTACGGATTTTGTAAGCTGGATGTCTAATCAGTTTGTCGGGTTCTGACAGCGTGTATAAACCTGCAGATTAAAAATAGAAGATGGGTTATTTTGGAGTTTTGATCTTCATGAAAAAGGTAGATAACGTCTTAAGGATTCCATAGAGTATAAGATCATGATTTTTGGAGTTGTAGATCATAAGTTATGATTTTTGAAACTCAGTTGTTCTGTTTTGGACAGAACAAAGTTTAGAGAGGAAATCAGGGTTGTGTTGGGTTGCGATTAGGAGCGGTGTTATTTATTTCTTTTGTAATGCTGTTGTGGGGACCCGAGTTAATTTCATAAGACCTAGTCTTTCTCGGCCTTATAAAACTAACTATGGGCCTTCAAGAACTGAAATCCAATTTAATTCAATTTAAGTAAAAGGACCCGACTGAGCTAGAGCCACGGATACCATGCATACCGCTCCTCTGCGCGTGCTACATGGTGACCGGTTCTCCGCAGCCCAAGTCCACACTTAAATGAATCAAAAAGGATTTCAAACCGTGGATATGTGTCCCGTGTTAGCTCCCAAGATCAGTGACTAATACACGCATATACTTATCAACGTCATACAAAGCCATTCCACAAGACATACAATAATATAACAAGTGGCATACAAAATAGAACTTATGTCCACAACCTTTACATAAGTGGCCGACCAGCCAAATTCGAAAGATTAACAACAAGTACAGAGCGGAAATAATGTAAGGTAAACCAAAAGCCCAGCTAGGTGTACCCATCCCTATAGGCAACCGAATGGGAGTTAGAAACAGCGTCATTCGTTAGCGTCACCGAAATCGACGCTAACAAACTGATCAAGGGAAAAATCTTCCTCACCTGCAGCAAGTGGACAATCCAGTTGAGTACAAAAGGTACTCGCAAGTCTTACACAAAATAAAAATTATACATGCTAGTGGCTGTCCAAAGAAGAGGCTTTAGTGGGCTTAAGTTTTGCATAAAAGCACCAGTTTTCAGCTCTACACATTCTAGTTTGTAATTGCAGTTTAACAAACCATTTTTAAACAGAATGAAATACAAATGGCATTAATATATAGGTAACAAACAATACCAAAATGGCAGCCCACTTTGATAAACTAAAATGCATGAATCACCCTTCGTGCCGATACCAAGTAGTAACCCATGTCAATTTTAATTTGGTGTTTCCCGATCGATCTAACAATGATGTCTCCGAATCCAAGTGGTTGTCACAATGTAACCATGGACACGGCTATTCGAATAGGTTAATCCACCATGAGGTTGAGTATCTCATAAGCATACAACCGTCGAGGTTGAGTACAACTTTACCAACACGACTCGACTAGCATAGACCTTAGATTTGTGTTTTAAGTTTGGCATTGTAAGATAACAAGCGTAAGCCTCCAAAAAAAAAGGACACACTTCCTAAGGATGTCTTGATCGTCGACAGAAGGAATTACGTTAGAGGTGAAACATGACAGAAGTTGCCAACGAGTTTGCAGAGATGATAGAGCACATCAGATGATTTTCTCAGATAAAGGCAGTGTCAAATCAATCCCATCAGCTTAGCAAGTGTCAGTTGAATACTAGTGAAACAGTCGTTTTGAGACCGTGTTAGTTGAAGATCAGTGAGACAGTTGTTTCAAGTTAGCCAAGATCCCTCACCTATTGTAAGAAGAGAAGTTCGCCCTGACCGCTAAAAGTGAACCGAGTTTGTAAGAATTTTAGAAGAGATTAATCACAACTTCAGTGTTCGTATTGCCAGATACCAGAAAGAACCTTGATAGCTTTTATCACGGAACATCCAAGAATTTGTGTGTTAAGAAGTTTCGCCAGCACTGCCTAATAACTAAAGTTTTGGCAGTGAATTATCTTAGCCATAATTCGAAGTTGCTACCATGAAGCAACAAAGATTATTATTGGATTGAGAATCATGAGGCTGAAATCCATTCCTCATGGCCAGTTAGCGATGTCAAGAAGAAAAGCTACGCAGATTATACAGATTATCACCTCCACAGCCATGTCTATCTTCAGAATACCTGTTGAAGTTATGTGCTAAGAATTGTATGACAGAGTTGACAAAAATGTGTCAGTTAGTTCAGACTCCGAAGCGCGGAAGAAGAGATAGTTTGCCAACCCATGTTGCTAGTCAGAAGCAAGATTTCCTCCACTCTAGAAGTGCCTTCAAGCACCGATCAAGCAGCCCCGGTAGAAGCAATCAAGTTTCAAGATGCCTTCCAGTCAAGAGCCAGTATGTCAAGTTTTCAGTGAAGCGAGAAGTTTAGCAAGAAGCAAGGCGTTGTTCTGTAAGTAGTTAGAAGAGCGATTCTGTCAAAGTCAAAGCAATTTGAAAGCAAGAAGTCAACCCGAAGGCTGAGTTCCTTATCCTATTCTATAGCCAGCCTGAATCTCGGGGACGAGATCCCTTTAAGAGGGGAGGTTTGTAACGTCCCAAAATTTGGCATTTCAAAAATCTTTTGAGTAGTTTAGATCCCTGGAAAATTTCACCAATTTTATTTGAATTAATACAGCTTAATTGAGAATTTTTCTAAACTAAAAATATTTAATTTGACTAATCTAAATATTAATTAAATAAAAACTCATGTTATTTGGCTTCCTTGTATTTCAAGAAATTTTTGGGTATTTTCTGAGATTTTTTCGGATTTGTTTACTATTTATTTGATCTCCTTGATTTTCGACATTTTATTTTAATTCAGAAAATCCATCCGTTTCTCTCTCCTGCCACATGCTACAGTAAATCACGCTTTACTGTTCATATGCACCCTCCAGCCAAACGGCCAGAGAGCCCATTTCCTATACGCAAGCAACAGAAAACCTTCCAAAAATCATATCTTCCTCCACGGTGCGTATAAAAGCGAATCGTTCGCGTCCAAACGTCCGTATTGATCTCCTCTTCCAATACCCCAAATTGGTTTCCTCCAAATCGATCTATTTTCGTCGCAATCTTCAAAAAAATGAGCTCCAACCGAAGGTCTTCTCCGGTGAACTGCGCCTTCATCCGACGTCCTCCGGCCGAACCGTCTGCGGCGTTGGCTTCGCGTCGTCGCGTTCTACGTCATGGTTCCTTCCGCTTCACCCAAAGATCACCGGAGCACCGTCGGCCATGTCAAGCCATAAAGCCAAAACGTGTTCATCGCGTTCCTCGCTTCCTCGGTGAGTTTTTCCAAAATCCGATCGCGTCATCTTGTACCCCTCATCGATACCTATATTTTGCGTCTTGTAAATTCAAGTTTCATCCACCGTGCGTCGAGAATCGAGCATTCTCTTGCCTCTTGTACGTCGTCCTTCTCCGGCCAATTACTCCGCAACCGTTGATCCCCTGCCTTCAACTCCACCACCGTTGAGTTCGCGTCGCCGCGTTCTACGCCGTGCTCACCTTCCTTTTCGCAGATTGTCGCCCGGAGTGGTACGCACCCGTGAGGCCACCGTTGTCGTCGTTCTTCGCGTCGCTGCCATCGCATGGAGCCGAATCTCGATGTCCGAACCGCGTCATCATCTCCAGCTCGTCGTTTCCATTCCGTTTTGCCCCTTCGCTACCACTGGATCGCCTCCGTTCATCGGCACTTCCGTGAGCAAGAACCGTCCAACTCTCTGTTTACTGTTCATGGTTGTTGCTTCGTTCCTCTGTTCGTTTTCTTTCTGTTGTGTTCCTCCCTGTTGCCTTGTCTCTACATGGCATGGTCCCTACTTGTCATTCACACAAATCAAGCCATATATCCATTTATTCCATCCTCTCACTTCCATGTGGGTCCCTTATGTCATCCACCTAAGTCATAATTTGAGATCTGTCTATCGCTTCCATGTAGACCCCACGTGTCATTCACCCAATTAAACACCCTATTTATTTCTCTCACTTACATGCGGGTCTCGTATGTCAGTCAACTCTTAGTCAAACCCTAGTTCATGAGTTTGGTCCACTATGGACTAGCATATCTCCGTGGACCTGGTCCATAGATCAGTGGCCCACATGTCAACGTCTAATCCTATTTTTTGGGAATTAATTTAATTCTTGAAAAGCTTTTTATCTTATTGGTCTCACTTGTCACTCTCTCTACCTTATTTATGTAATTATTTTAATTCTAGAAATCCATAAATACCAGTCGGTCCCACCTATCATCAGCCATTTTCTAATATTTTCGGAATAGAATATTCTAGGAATATTCCGTAGACCCCAATTGTCATTTTATGTGAATTCCAATCTTCCGAGCCATATCTTCTTCATCCGAACTCCGATTGAACTCGTTCAAGTTTCTAAATTCATCTAAATTCAATACCTACCTTTCAGTACCATTCAATTTTAGTTTGGAGTTTATTTGATTTGTCTTTTTGAATTTAGTTTGTTTTGTGCTTTCTTTCTCGTTAGACGCTGAAATCTTGGAATCGTCCGAATGAGCTGAAGTTCAAGGAAGTAGAAGATTGAAGATAAAATAAGATCATCATTGCTATAGCAAGGCAAGTTATACCTTTGATCACATTGAACCTAGTTTTCAAAGTACTTTGATTCAAATTATTGCATTTATTTTAAGTATTTGTTTAAATGCTTTTAGGTATAGCTATTGTCCAATTTGTTACACCCACCTTGGCTAATTGATATGTCATAATATTTTATCACCCTAGTTTGGTTCATATTTAGTTGGTGCTATGGTATTATCAACATGGGTTGGTTAGATACGAGTAGCTGCTTAGCCATGCAACGAGTCATCATCATCACCTGAGTTGCAATTATATATTTGACTAAGTGATTATGAAACTTTGTGATAAAATTGTGTGCGCTATGTGTTATTACTTTGTGATAGCATGTGTTGTACTTAACCAATAGGGTGGAAAAGGATTTAGACTGAGGCAAGTGATGGATACTGCGTGATATGGTGGACTTTGTGAATGGGAATGATAATCTTTGTGGTATAGTTAAAAATGGAAGTCTTGCCTTGGTCAATTAAGGACTTAACTTTGTGCGCCATTGAACTGAGTCTTACTGTACGACCACATGCCTGGTATGAGACAGGCCTAACTTAGTAGGTTATGGATTTTTGGCATTGATTACTCAGGTTGTAGGTTAGGCTATGGGTGGAAGTGTGTACTACAAGGTAGTCGCATCACGGGGTGGTTCGCGTGTCCCTATCCAACGATGTGTGTTATGCCAAAGCACTTCGTTTGGGTTGGCATAGCAGTTTGTAAGCACATCGGGAGTGTCAATGTTGAGATGAAGTTTCTGAAAGGTTTTGTTGTGACCAGCTCTGATCCAGTTGATTGCATCGTGTGGGTAAAGTGTACAACCTCTGCAGAGTGTTAAATCAATCTATTCAAATAGCCGCGTCTGTGGTCATGGACATGCTCGGAGGTTTCACACGAGGGGTAGATTTTCATAAAATATTTGGGATGGGAGCTATGTGATCTAAGTCATATGGCTATGTGAAATAACCTGTTTAGCTTTGTGTCTTTGTGAAAATAATTGTTAAATTAATTTTGTTTATTTGTTTTGAATTATGCTTTCAATCTATTATTTGTATTCAATTGCAAATGTTGCATTTCTGCCAAATAACCACATAAGTTATTTCCTTTGGAATAAGCCATCATCTATAAATTGCATTCTATGGTATGACTTGCGAGTACGGTTGTGTACTCACGCTTGTTGTAAAACTTGCGCCCAAATCTACAGAAGTGGAGGAATCGTCAGTCAACAAGGTCTACTTCAAGGATCGAGGAGAACTAGGTCGCGCACCCCAGCCGATTGCCTGTGGGCATATGGATGGGCTTCACTAAAGTTATTCCATTTCATTCCGCTGCAACTTCATTGAGCTATTCGCCTTCTGAGGCACTAATTGTAAGTTTTGACCTTAAGGTCTTTACTCAGATACTTATGTTAATTGCCTATTTTTTTAGTCATATTTGTATATGGAAATGATATTTCATCGATGTTACCACTGTGTGCACTAGCGTGATTCTGGACTAGTGCAGTATACACAGAGGGTCCAGAATTGTACTTTTTGGTCCTGACATACCCTCTATGCCTTCATTACTGCTAGATGGTTGGCTGCCATGCTTACTGCTTGATGGTTGACTGCATTGTTTGTCCAGATCAAGTGGAGCTTCATTGTCAAGTTGGGATACATCCTCAGCTGATGGTGGCACACATAGGATTGGTTGTGGAGATGCAAGTGGGATTGGTTGTAAGTTTCTTGCTTGTACATCTACATTTCTATGCACATTCACTAGCACACGCAATATCCTTTGCTTCTCATACTCCGCGAACATGGCAACCAAATCATTATCAGTAATCAAATATTGCAAAGAGTTTGTACGGCTGCTGTAATATGTGATAACAACATATTCATCTACACCCCAACAGTGGTGGAGCCAGGATTTCAACGACGGGATGCAAACTTTTTTTTGCGATTACAAGGAAGACACACATGCACATACACACACACACACACACCACCACCACACACGTGCAAGTGTGCCTCCTTAGCACACGTCTAGAAAGATGGATGCCGGGAATAAATCTGCGACCTTACAAAATTTCTACTGAAAGCGCACTCGCGTGTGCATAAAGGTATGAACTTAAATGACGCATTCCAACATAAAAGTTTAAATGATATAGTAAATATTCAAATGGAATAAATTACATGTTTCTAATACAGCCGATATCACAAAATATAGTTTGTGTTGGTGGCTGCTGACTATTGATTGCAGATAATAACACATAGTGTAATTCATTGTATAGCCTTTGTGTTATACTAGGTATATATATTGTATATTGGGTTTGCATGCAAAATTTTTGGGGGTACAGCTATACCCCATGCACCTTATGTGGCTCTGCCACTGCACCCCAAGGATATTTTTCATTCATATCAGAAACAAAAGCGCTTAAGCTAAGGCTATTCTCTACATGCTAATTGAATGTCCACGCGGGCGGGCACATCATGAGTTCTATCATCTGCATAAGTTATGCAACGTGTCGCATACCTCACCTCCATCCTAAACCTCAAAGTAGCATCCATACTAACCAAGAACCAATCGCGAAAACCATCGAAGATTCAGCAAAAATCCAAAAAAAAACAATGGAACCAACAACAAACACTTATCGTTCAGGAGCGACCTCCAAGCTCATCTCACCCACCTCTCATATGTGCCCAACACCTCCTCAATCCATTTTTTCAAGCACAATGGAGTCTGATTGGGGTCAAATTGGGTCCGATTGGGGTAAACAAACTCGATTTGTGGGTGTATCTAGGGATTAGGTTTCGGCGAGAGAGCGCAGAGAGAGAGAGAGAGAGAGAAAGCAAAGGAAGATGAAGAGGGAAGAGAATCATAGAACCTCTCTCAGGTCGCTGGTCTCATCGACTTGGGACCCCACTGCAGGCAGGGGTATTTCAGTCTTTCTTTACTATCCTCTTGCCGTCTAGCCGGTCAAACAAGCGGAAGCTAACAATCAAGGGGCTTTGGCCGACGGTAGTGGCAAAAGCAACATGGAGCCAAAAAAATCAGTGGCATAAATGAAATGGTCAAAATTCCGGTGGCAGAATCGAATTTGCACATATTTTCATGGCACCAACAAAATTTTCTCTTGTATTATTAACTGTACTCTTTTGTATCGATTTTAGGTGTTTGATTTTGTTAAACTAACAGAACTGTACTATGCTGGCAGCCATAGAATGGACATCGTGGGTCCATTAGGGAAATCTGATAATGTTACTAACCGTAGAAGCTGCGTCAACTCCAACAACGAGGTGGGGAAAAGCTTTTTATAGCTCAGTAGATGTATAGTGCAGAGTTCAGTAGATGTATAGTGCAAAGTATTAGTGTAAAAGAATGTAAAACATTCTGCACCATTTTTTTCGGTTCTTGGAACAATGATCCTGAGTGGTCTACATTTGTAACATGCAAATCCAATTGTGACATTCTTTTGGGAAAGATGCAAAACCATTCTTTTGGGCAGTTTCGTAGTTCTTATCAATAAACATTGTTTGGTGAATTTTGTTGGCAGTACATTCACTTGCAAATTTACTATAGAAAACAAAATACATATGAATGTTTCCGGCATTGAGTAACAGTCAGCTTGAGGAAACTTAAGCAAAATGTACGACTTTTTTTACAATATGTGAAAAGGTAAAAAAGCATCGACTTCCTCCAAACTGCACCTTCTAAAAGATTATTCCTCCCAACTGCCAATTCTAATTGTAGAAGTCCCAGCACAAAGTGCCCTTCTTTTAGATCCAGCATCATGCCATCTTATTGATCAAAGGATCAGCGATGACTTGAGGCTTAAAATCTGGTTTCAAGTACTCTGAAAGCAAGGAAGCATACATGTCATAACGAGCAGTCATGCGGAAGGCCCACTTGTCCTTGATCTGCCGGCATAAGTTGAGGTCCATGTCAGATATCATCAAGCCATCTTGGTAGCGAGATAGTGATGGGGTGCAAGAAGCATCAGGTGCTGAGAAATGGCTGGATCCATAGAAATGACCAAAGTCGGCATGCTGAGGTTTCCCATCACCAGAAGTAAATGGATTCGGGAATACCTCAGTGCCAACCCGGTTAATTGATCCGACAAAGTAGCTATTTGCAATTGCAGCATTCCTTGCCTGAAACGGCACCAACTTAATCATCAATGTAATAGTGTTGGTCCAGCATGAACAAAAACAGAAAAGTTAATGAATAATATTGAGTATGCATCCCAAAATTTCCAAATGCATTTACTGGAAACATGTGCTATCATTCACAAAATAGTGCAAGTATTTATCTGACCTCGATAGGCCACATTGGTTCACTGAGTTCACCGACGGTCGCAGATGGATTGAATACTATTTCAGCTCCATTGAGGCCAAATGCAAGCCAATTAAGAGGATGATGCCTTCCATAGCAGATGTTTACTGCAATTTTGCCATAAGCAGTTTCAAATACTGGATGCCCAGTGTTACCCTCCATATAGTATGTGCTCTCATTGAAATCGCCAACTCTTGGGATGTGATTCTAGAGTAGTGGTTAGTTAGAAACTGAAAAATTCTTTCATACAGCAGGGGGAAGAAGAAAATACAACCAAAGGTAAAGAAAAATGTGCTGATGTACATACCTTTCGATGAATGCCAATTATGTTGCCATTATTTCCAATTACAACAGCGGTATTCCACAAAATCTCTCCATGGTTTACATCCCTTTCAAGGATTGGGCTCACAATTACCATGTTATATTTCTGTGCAAGTTTTTGAAGGAACTGAGTGGATTCTCCATCAACGGGCTCAGCAAACTCACACCATTTTTTTTCACGTGTGCAGAAGGCAAAAGGCATTGTCCAGGCTTCCTGAAATTTAGGGGTATGAATCATTAGAAATGATCTGCTTCTTTGGGAGTATGAGCAAACATCTCTAGAACATAACAAGGTCATGCTTTTCCAAGAAGCTAACTTTAGGTTCTTATGGTGCCCCAAAAAAGGCTGCTTCTCATAGAAGGTGGAGAAGCTGTTTGGTAAGTTCAATCATTTGCCACTGTCTAAACATACGTAATTTAGGATTTGCCAGGACCCACATGTCATACTCACATGCAGTGGTAAATCCTAAAATTCACACTTAAGCAGTGGCAAATAATTAATTATCTCAGATAAGAAATATCAGCTTTTAAGGGAGGTGGAATGGGGAGAGGATGAGAAGCCACAAAAGCCACTCCTCAACAGCTTCTGGCTTATTTGAATAGGTGGGCCTCAACTTCTCGAGAAAATGGGCTAGCTAGAAGAAGTTGAAGATGAAGCTAGAGCAAACAGGCCCTAAGACTAGCGAGAATAAGAATTCTAAGAAGCACATCAGGTTTGAAAATGAAGATGTAGATACGAGTTACAAGAGAACACCACAACTCACTCACAATTGTGCCCCCCAAAAAAACAAATCACTGTATAAGGTACCTGTAAGCACAAAATATTGACACCAGAAGCACCAGCTGCATCTATGATGGGTTTTACTTTCTCCATGATAGCCTTCTTTTGATCAGCAAAATGACTAGTAGTTGGAACAGCAATTGAGTTCTGTATTAGACCAACTCGAACAACTCGTGGTGACCTCAGTAACTCTTTGTCTGCATTAAAACGGAATGCCTGCAACAAGTAGATCACTGTTTAATTTTTTCACCAAAAGAGAAGACTGAAAATCAGTTTCAGTTTGTTAGCTGCTGATGGATTGAAAAGGATAGGATGTTTGTAAATTACATAACCAGTTCACATTTCACAAGCTGCCCCTGCTACTTAAAATAAATACCAATTTATTTGGAAATAACCTGCACAGCAAAATTATGAGCTTCTGCAAGAGCAGTTGTGGCCTCAGGCAGTGAGAGAGCCTCAAGAGGGCGTGCACAATTCAGCCCCAACAGCAACCGGCTTGCTTCCTGTCAACAAGTAGAAAAAATGAGTTAACAAAAGCCCAATATCAACAAATTGAACCTAAATAGAACCTAAATACTATTAATATATCCTGATACAAAAGCTTAGTGTGAAGAAACATGAGTGCCTGAATAGTGAATACTAACACCATGACACGCAACTTCAGATATCCCTAATTAGGACAAATTTGGAGATAATATCCTAATGGTCAAATGGAGTGCCTCAAGTGTGCAGTGAGCTCACAGGGTTAGGCTCTGATATTGCCGACTAACTAACAGTACCTTTGACTAGGAACTCTCAAGGGAAAATAGACAAATTCCCATTGACAAATGGATGGATGCAGATTGCGAACACGGCTGGGACAGACATGTAAACTGTAATCCACCAGTATCAGCATGAGTGCTAAAGGATGTTTCTTTCCACTGAATTAATTATTTCACTAGGAGATAGTGACTACATCACAGACAAGCGTTGTGTCTAGGAAAACAACCACCCGAATTGTTCACAAAGTTCATCTGATTCCTTGATATTGACCAACTAACATGCACAGATAGTTATCTAAAGATCTTTCCTTTTAGAAATATTTCCAAATTCATCCAACCAGCGTTGTAAGTTCGACACCAAACAAGATTTCTTCACCAGGTTGTTTGGTCACGTGCAAACCCAATTAATTGCGCCGCTCGCAGAACAGATTGTGCCAGTCGCCAATTTGCCATCCAAGAACGAAAAACAGGGCATACGGGCAAGGCAAGAACCTTAGACGAGTGAATCTGAGCAGCGAGAGTACCTTGAAGAGCTGTGGGGAGAGGTTGGACTCGAGAAGCCTGTGCAGGGACTCGTACCCTCCGATCGACCCTCCGCCGCCGCCGCCGCCTCCTTCCCATCCTCCTCTCCCTGCGGCGGCTTGCCGTTGGCGTTCTCCATCCTTTCTTGGGGATTGGACTTGGGGCCTGGGGGAGAGAGGAGAGAGAGAGAGAGCGAACAGGACTCTCTAACCAGTAAGAAATCGCAATCCACGAGTGCTTGATTCCTCCTCTTCTTATATAATCCCTGTCGCATCGCATGTGATTTGATTGGCTTCTTGCTCGATCAGATAAGAGCGAATTGACTATTTGCGAATTGAGTATTTGTCACGCTTTAGTTTGCTACGGTAATACATATGTCAGTATCGGATTTTTGAATCCAAACCTCTATATATTTTGGCATTCATTCCTAATCAGTAGTTAATATACACAGTAATTACAGCATTAATAATAAGTTTGTATCATAATTCAGCATAAAAGTAATAATAAAACACCGACCTTAAGGCCACATATTACAATAAAGGTCACATGACCTCAAGTCTTACAATAGCGAAAATAGCAAATGATAGTGGTGTCCTATCAAATTGTCTACCGGCATTCGCCTAGGGAGCGTAGCTTGGTACTCTAGGTGTCTTTCATCAAAGCCACATGCGAAGTAATCGTAATCCTCCACCGTGTCGTTGAAGGCTTCTGATATTTTAATTTGAGTGTAGCATATGAGTACATAAAGTACTCCGCGACTCTTGGAAAAAATGCATATGCGAGAGATGCATTGGCGAATTGGTTTGAGAGAGAGGTTGGTTTTTATTGGTGTTCTGCCAGCCAGTGCTAACGTCGCCGTCGCCCTTGCCTACCCTCGCCCTAGCCCAACGCCCTTGTCTCCACCCGATCATCGGTCATCCCTCGCAGCATAGGTTGCCTCCCGTGCCCACCCCCAGCCGCACTCACCTCCCCCGTCGTTGATAAGAACACACGCGATGGTGAGGCGACCTCGCAGCATAGATCTAGATGACGGATGGTGAGACGATGTGCGCCGTTGATCAGAACGCCCGCCCACCGTCACCTTGGTCGCCGCCACTGCCACTTTGATTGGGAGAGAGCAGAGAGTGAGAGAGTGGAATGGTTGGGGTCTCAACCCAACCCCATAGCCAGCCACACGAAGGGGCAAATAAGCCATTTCACGTGTGGGTTTATGCCAAAAGAAAAGTGTCAGTGTTTTAGAACCGATCTTACGTAAAGATTATTTGATTCGGGGGGTCTCCACAATTGATTACGCAGATAGAAGAGATACGGAGATTTTTATATAAGTTCGGACCTTCTCCTGAGAGAATAACAACCCTACTCCTGTGTATCTTGTATTGGGTATCCTGATTACAATCAGTGGAAAGACTTGCGCTAATACTGCTACTGATCGTCTCCAAAAAAGCTCTCCCCTCACTATCTCTAAAAGATACCTATTTATACTATGTTGTTGGGGGAGTTGTCGTTCTAGGCTCATTAGTCTCTCATTATTGCGTAATAATGAGAGTAATTACCGGAGTAGTAACCCCCATGTTGTCTAACGGTTATCAGTCAGAGATAGTGGAGTATTATCTATAGTTATTCCAGATATAACTACGTAATTTGACTGCCCAGATTCTCACTAATAAATGGGTCTTCTAACGAGTGGACTTAGTTAATTGTGAGGAAGTCGTAGCAGGACTGGTCGTAGCAGGACTTACGACCAGGGGGTAGTCGTAGAAAAAGCTTACGACTGGGTACTGGTTGTAGAAAGACTTATGACCGGACGTAATCGTAGCAGGGCTTACGATTACACCATAGTCGTAGGAACACTTACGACTAGGGGGTGGTCGTAGAAGACCTTACGACCACCCATCTTACTCTTCCCTTATAATATTAAGTGGTATACCATGTGACGTCATATTACATGATTATGGAATAATAAAATGAGCATTATCAGATCCTCGTCATCTAGCCCCCCAGCTTCAAGTGAAAATAGCTTACTTGGTTGAGGGGTCATGGTTAATCTTGTGACCACTAGGAGGAGGTAAGAAAATCGTTGAAGGAAAAACTCTTCAACATGTGTTTCTCTCGACCAGATATATGCTTGATTGAGGCAATTCGTTAGAAATCTCACGATTATAAGGTAGTCGTAGAAGATCTTACGACTTTGGAGTAATCATGGCCTTATGATCGGAAGTAAATCTTTTCTCGGTCGGCTTTTCTTTTGGTCCAAAGGTCAAGATGGTAATTTCACTTGAGGTGTGAAAAGAGTCTTGGTACTTTCGAACGGGCAGATTAGAGGTCTATCTGTTTGAGCAATTCCCGAAGCAGTAGAAACTGTTGGGATTCCACAGCGTTTCGTTCCAGGTGCACGTTATAAAACGGACCGTGGAGGTAAACTTAGGGTTCTTACCTTTTCACCTCGACTGTTCATTGCTTTCTCATCTTTTCCGCCGCCGGTGATTCTGTGCGCTTGCTTGGAGTTTTCCCAAATCCAATTCTTTCCGTCTTTGAGAGAGAATGGCTAGGACTGTCTCCGAGTAGGCTGAATCGGAGATGGATGATGCGAAGATGACTGCTCTGGTCGCCGCCGAGAAGATCCCCGAGGGACTACTCGTGAAGTGGATTGCGGCGAATGAACAGCATTGGCCGTTGGGGGAGGAAGGTCAAATTCCGGTTTTCCAGGCGTACTGTGAGTGTGGCCTCCGATTGCCTACTCATCCCTTCCTCACACTCGTGCTCGAGCACTTCGGGGTGGAATTAGTGAACCTTGGTCCTAATTCCATCACAATGCTGAGCGTATTTGTGTATTTGTGTGAGGCTTACCTGGGGATTCCGGCGGATCTTGAGCTTTTCCAGTACTACTACGGGATGGCTCGACAAGCCGGGATTGCCGGTAGCTGTGGTCTGAAGCTCCACGACGGTAAGTCGAAGGAGTACATTCATATGTTTACCCGGTCATCATGGCCGGGGTGGAAGAAGAAGTGGTTTTACTGGGAGGTTACCAAGGAAGACAGCCTCTCATTCGTCAAGAAGGCCGCCGAGAGGTCCTCTTCCTAGGATTCAACCCTAGTAATCTCGACCGATAGCCCCCTACATTCAAGCCATCAAAGACTTGAAGTCGGGGCTTACTGGTTGGCACGTGGTGAAGGATTTCATCACGCGCCGTATCAGCCCTTTGAAGGCACAAGTTCCTCCTATGTGGAGATACTCGGGAAAGGACGACCCAACCAGGGATTATAAAGATGGTGAGTAGAAAAACTTACTTTTTTGGCTTTGTCCTTGGTTAATCCCGATTTAGTCTGCTAATCGTGTTGTCTATGTGTACAGATCTTCCACGGGGAGATTGACACTCGCGTCAGGCTCGTCTGCGAGAAGAGTCCGACCAACATAGCAGCTCCTCAAATCTTTGCGGTTTTGACCGCAGAAGAGAAAGAGGAGCGCCTGAAGGTAATTGAAAAAACGATTTTGTCTTTAGGCGTTTGTTGTCGTAAAACGATATACGACTAACGGGTTTGTCGTAGAAAATCTTACGACTGGATACTGATCGTAGAAAGACTTACAACCGGACGTAATCATAACAGGACTTACGATTATGCAATGCCGTAGAAATACTTACGACTTTTGAGTTGGTCGTACTTACGGCCAGCTAGTGATCGTAGAACAACTTACGATCACTTTTCTTTTTTTGTTTTCCAACAAAAAGTAGGCATGGAGAATCGCTAAGACAACGAGGAGGTCAATTTGGTGGTCATCGGGGCGACTGCGCAGGCGGAGTCAGCGAAGTCCCCTCCAACCAAGAAACGTTGATTGGTAAAAGTCGACGACAAGGGGGGTTCGAGTTCGTCCCCTCCTGCTCCTTTCGCTAAATTCGCCGCAAACATGGTTGCAGCGAGGAAGAAAGCAGAAGAAGAGGCATTCGCCCTTAAGCGCAAAGTCCCCAAGGTTAAGGTACCTTTCTATTATGATAACGAATCTTTCGCAGTCTCTGCTTCTCGTGGCTTTATAAAGTGGCTAGAAAAGGAGAACTGGAAGGGCTTCATGTCTTTCGTGAAGGAAACTGCCGCTCCAATAGGATCTGAGGCCGAGGAGAGCAGTGGTCTTAAGGTGGTCGAGATGGGTATCGGCCACTCGGGAAGTCGGGAAGAGGAGATTCCCGTTATCCCGGATGAATTTCGACCAGCGATGGTTGAGAAGAAATCGAAGAAACCTTCCGTCGGAAAGGTTGCTCCCAAGTTTCGAGTTAGGTCTAGCGCGCAGAGGTATGTAAAAAAACATAAGTGTAAGAACTGTATTTACTCTTTGTTTTTTACGAGTTGACTTATTTCTGCGTTTTGTGATCTTAGCCCAACGTCTTCGGCCCCCAGGGATGTTCCTAAGGAGAAGCCCGTCGCCTCTTCAAGTATCGAAGGTGCGACTGCGGCAGTAGCTGAAGGCTCGGCTATTGTTCCCGTGGTGGGAGAAGTCGTTGCTGCCGAAGTCGCTACGACCACTGAGGTTGTCGAAGTTGCTACGACTACCGAAGTTGTCGTAGAGACTGAAGAGGAGGCAAGAGCGGCCTCGAGGGAAGCACCGGAGGTCGGTGGTGGTGAGAGTTCCGACCACCGCACCGGTAAGGAGGTTGTCGAGGACGTTCCTTCCGGCCCTCCAGGTGGTGTTCCCGTCACTGAGTCAGAGGAAGAGGAGTACTTCAACTTTTGCTCTGATTGCTTTGGTCCTGACTCTATCGTAAGATCTTCTGCCTATCGATCTCGCGACCAAGTTTCTCACCCCAACAGCATTCCCAATTGCGGGGATGTTTTCGACAATGAATGTCTCGAGGGGGTCTGGTGGAAACGAGTCGAGGAGATGGATGGGCTGAAAGATCCATCACGAATAGTCTCCATGTTTGCTTGGTCAAACATGAATATAAGTATTCATCGATACTCACGTATGGTTTTATCTCTGTCTCTCATCATTTTTCTCCCTTGTAGAGAGCCGTGGAGCAAGTCGTTACGATTTGTGAATACAATCGGCAACTTGTCAAACTACGACAAGAGAAGGCAGTACTCTGTGAGCAAGCAGAGAGGTGGTGAGTAACCGATTCTCGTAATCGTTTTTACAAACTGATTACTTTCTCAGTACTCATAGAAGATTGTCGTAGAAAACTTACGACTTTGTACTGATCGTAGAAGAACTTACAACCAGGGGCCAATCGTAGAAAAACTTACGATCACCCCTCAGTCATAGAAATACTTACAACTGCTCATTTGTGCACACATATCTTCCCTTAACCTTTCAGGTTTAAGAGTGATGAAAAGACCTTAACTGATTCTCTCGACTTCGAAAAAGCCGAGTCGAAAAAGCTAAGGGATAAGGCCGACGACCTCCTGAAGAAGCTTCAGGAGGCTAACTCTGCAACTCAGCAGTTGCAGAAAAAAATAAACAGTACGTGTAGTTACGACTGCTTCTGATCTTGATCTCCGCCTTCTTAACCTCTCTTTTTTTGCAGAAAAAGAAGTCGAAAATAAAGCCCTCCAGGCCGAGGTGGGGTCTCTCCGGGTCGAGGTTGTCGGGACCCGAAAATACATCTCAGAAACCCTCTATGTATTCTGAACTAGTCCCAGATCAGTAGCTAACTCACACAGGAAAACAGTGATGAAATACCATCCTTTTATTCAATTTAACTAAAAATATCTCAAAGTAACAAATAATAATAATAACTGGACCTTATGGTCAATGTTTACTTAACTTGTCACGCAGGGCTAAAGAAACAAATAAACTCTTGCAGCGGAACGAAACTCTTCAAATGGTCAATCAACATGCCCACAGGCAATCGAGTGGAGAAACGCATCCTAATCCGCAAAACCTTCATGGTCTTCCTGGTGGAACTCTTTGGCAGCTTGATATTCTTCATCTACTGCTGATCAAACAGAGGGCATAAAGCCATGAGTACTTTGAATGTACTCAGCAAGCCGTGGAAAATGTATGCAAATAGTATTCATGCAGGGCTTGAACAAAGATTAGTTGTATGGCTCTTTTGCAGAAAACAACATTTACGATAAATACAATAAATAGATTAAAATGCGTAATTAAAAACAATAATAAATAATTAAACAACTGTTTTGAACGACTAGTGAACTTCCCATTCACTTCCCAACCAAACCAACAATAAGTGAATTCCCCATTCACCAATCGACACAAACCACCAAGTGAATGATCTATTCACCAAACGAACATTATATTCATCAAGTGAACTTCCCATCCACACTCCGACACATTTTTGAAGAAACTCTATCTCCCATGTGAAATCCCCAGGCACATCCATAAACGCGGACACGGCTATTCAAATAGTTTTACACTCTGCAGAGGTTGTACAGCTTGACCCACAAGAGATAGATCAACTTATAATGTCCGTTTAACACACTTCCGAGGTGTGTGACTAAGTGATCATCACAAGGCTTTTACAAATCTCCTTCTTAACCCAGTTCTGTCCGCTAAGATTTCAACATTGAATGTCTTCCCGACCAAACAGGGCCCCCCTCTTGCGCCACCGTGAGAATACATTTTCCACGACTCACACTTCACATGACAAAACCGAAATTAAGACATTGCTAATTAATCAGCCAGGTCCGTCCTATACCAGACATGTGGTTGTACGGTTAAGGCCCAGTTCAATGGCGCACAAGATTAAGTCCTTGACAAGTTACTCAAGCGAGACTACCACAACCCACAACATGTTCAATCCACATCCCCATTACCCACCAACCACTCGCCAAGCGAAAACCATTTTGTTTAACCAAAACCAATGACATACCCTGTCATGGTACCCAAATTTATTCAAGAATGGCTCACCACCACGATTCCATAAATCATTAAGTCAAAATTAATTATTAAGACACATGTGATGACAAACTCATCGTAACTAGGCTGAACTAAGCACATGTATGATACCCATGTTGGCAATACAAATATGTTCAACTAAAATTACCCATGCTAAGGTGACAAAGGATTCATGATATTCAAATAATCAATAGAGGCATAATGACAACAGGTAATAACTAATCCCAAAGCAGTTTATATAAAGATAGCATGTAATTGTATAAAATAATATACTTTTGAAATCATGGGTTCAATATGATCAAAGGACCATGACTTGCCTTGGAATAAATCCAGTGATTGATCTTGATCTTGGTATGCTACTCCTTGCTCAAAGCTTCCCGAAGTATCGACGTCTACTCGCAAAACAAGTAAATAAACCAAATAAATAAATAACAGAGAAAAAAAAACTCCAAAAATTAAATAAAAATCTCAGATAAATAGATCTCGAATTTAGATAAATTTAGGAATTTGAATGGACTCAATCGGAGTTCGGATGCAAAAGATATGGGCTTTGGAAGATTGAAATCACATAAAATACTGAAAATCAGAATTTAGTGATTTACTGAATTATTTTTCTAAAGGAAAAAAGGAGTTATGACATCAGTAAGGATATTTCGGCTGAAATGAAATGAAATTAAAAGATTATGACAGGTGGGACCCACTCGTCATAGGGATGGTGTACGGTGGACTGGTTCCATGGATGAATGGCTCGGGTAGGATTTTGGGCGTGCCACATGGCCGACACACAGGAGCTGACGAGGATGTCACCTAGGCTAAGGAACTAAGGTGGAAGGAGGAGTTGGAGGCCACATCAGCGGAGAGAGAAACCGAAGGAGAGGACAGAGAGACCTGGCCGGCGGTGGAGCTGGCAACGTCGACGGCGAACCACAGCGAGGGAGCTCCGGCGAAGTACCAAAACGGAATGCTAAGGAGATGGTGATGCTCTGGGAGGCGATGACTCGGCAACTCCGGCGACGAGACGACGGCGGTGGTGACTTTGGCGGCGGGGTGCTCACGGGTGATGGCGGCTTGGGCAATGGTGTGGCGCCCGACAAAGATCAAGAGGAGCACGGGTGCGGCGGCATCACCAGAAACACAGGGGAAGTCTCGGGACAACCGAAGATGAGCTGGAACGGCAGCGAGAGTAAGATGACCGGAGAGCAAGGAGATGACCGGTGACAACAATTCGGTGGTGAAGAAGATAAAACAAAGGTGCAGATTAGACGAGAATAAGATTTGGCACAAGATGATGCGCACAGAAGAGCTAGGGGGCTCACCAAGGAGTAGATCGGACAGAGGGCCGGCGACTGGTTTTTCTGGACGAACATGAAAACGGCGAACGGGGCTTCTCCAAGCAGAGTGGGTGCAAGCATGGTGTAGCCCTCGCTATTGCGAACCCAACGGAGGAAGAATCACGGCGGGAGATGGACTGATGGCGATGAATTCCGACGGCGAAGAGGCTTCGGTGGAGCTCGACTCGGCGAAGAAATCCAGCAAGACGAAGCTGAAAACGGAAGAACCAATCTAGGGTTTCGGTGGAGGAACACGGCGAACAATTTGACGCGGAGGGCGACCCTTTTATAGTGCTGGATGGGAGAGATTGCAAAGGATGCGGTGGTGCTCGTGTGTTGCACACGTACGCAGGAGTTCGGCTCGGGGACGACCTGGGAACGAATCACACGTGCGCTTGATAGAACGGGACCACCGGCAGGGAGACAAGAGAAAAGGAAAAAGGCTGCGGCTCGGCTGGGCTCACGCGCAAATGAAAACGGCAAGCGGTTTGGGCTAAGAGCAAAAGAAGCGGGCGGTGTGGGCATCGACCGGGGAAGAAAGAAGAACGGCGACCAGGCCGAAAGCAAGGAATGGGCTGGGGTGGAGAGATTAGGCCCGAAGGTAATATGAGATTTATAATAGTTTTTCTTTTTAGAAAATAGCAGAAAAGGCAAATAAGACTTAGAAAATAGCAAATGCACTCGGAAAAATTCTAGAAAATTCTAGAAAATATATCCAAGCACATAGAATCCAAATAAAAAAAATTTGATAATAGTTGACGTTAACATTAATCATATTAAATTGTTTTTGAACTCTGAAAATCCATATTAAGCTTTTAACTTTAGCAGAAAAATCCAAATGGTTCTTTTTCTTTTAAAACTTCAAAACAAACCAAATTTTTGGGATGTTACAGAGGTCCAGGAGAAGTCCTCGGTTGTCCGCGAGATCTCCCGCATCGCGAAGGGAAAAGATCAAGAGATTGAGAACTTAGGTTCTCAATTAGCGGGTAATTAGAACTTTACCTGCTATTGATTTGTTTTATATTCTACGATTGATTTGTTTTATCTTCTCGTAGAATTGTTTCATATAATCAATCTTTACTCTTTCCAGAGCGATTGATTGAAATAAAACAACTCCACGAGGCTTCGACTTATTCCCAGGAGGAGACGAAGTCAATGAAGATCAATCTTTAGGACAACATCTCACTTCTAAACAATGTACTCGATTGGCTTCGTGCCGGGAGGGTTACTCCCCGTGAAGACACGATGGCCGCTCATACGAGTGCCATTGGAGAGCAAGTCGGTACGCTGCAAGAGTTGGTGTCTACTCTGAAGACCAACCAGAATGACTCGATAAGGGAAGCGGTCAAAGGAGTTGTGATCTTCGTTTTAGCAAAGCTCAAGGCCCGTGACCCTAACCTTGATCCACATTCTGTTGAAGCCGATTTCGATTGCACCGAATCTGAAGCAGAAAAGCTGATCGAAGAGATGCAGTCGGTTGGCGAGAAGGTCACGGAGGAGATGCATATAGAATCTCCTTTATCAAAGTAGTCTGTAATACGTTCTTGTAAAGACAAGTATTTTTTGGTGATGCATAAATATGTGTTCCTTTCTTTTTTTCGCAAATTATCTCGTGGAGTAGTTAGTAACTCTTAAGATAATAAAAAAGGAAGAAATAATCAAACCAGATATGAGCGATTCTTCCTTTCTCCTTCTTTTTCCCTGCGAAACATCTCGTGGAGTAATTAACAACTCGTAAGATGATAACTCGGAAAAACTAAGACTAAGAAATGAAGTCATATTTATAACTTTATCCTAACCCCCGACTATTTACTTAATTTATTGGGAATAAACTAAGAAAATAGTAAAGAAAGAGTTTCTGAAAACAGAGAGATTTGTTCAACTTATAGTTCTCGAGTATTGACCATCTTGCACTAGTCGAAAGAGTGAAAACAGATCGACATTAGGAAGTTCCCTCTAGTGGGCAGGACCACGTGCAGAGAAAAAGGCTTCGACTAGGTGATGTTACTATCTCCGACTAGATTAATCAAATCAATAACGACAACTTGAGTAAAACAAACATCTAGAGGACCTTAAAAATTCATCCGACCTTTTTCGTTGTACCTGATAAGGTTGCCCTAGCAGCAAGAGTCAGAAACTGAACAACGCTAGGAAGTTCCTTCTAGTGGGCAGGACCACGTGCAGAAAGGAGAAGCTTCGACTAGGTGTGTTTCTTCCTCCGACCAGTTAAAACCAATCAAGTTAATCGGAAAGCAGTCGAACGAATCTCAAAAGTACACTCTTCTTAGATTATTTTTCAAAATGAATAAATAAACTAAGGTGACATGAATTTGCTTAACAATTTTCGACCATGTTCTGAGCCCAAAAGCTTTGTACTGGTGGTAATAGTTAAGAACAAAGCGACACTAGGAAGCTCCTTCCAGCGGGCAGGAACACATGCAGAGAGGAGAGACTTCGACTAGATGTGATGTCCTTTCTCCGACCAGTGTAAAAGGGGAATGAGCATATGAAAAATGGTCGAAAATAAAAGCAAAATTCAAAATGAGACAAAAAAAAGATAGGGAGAACCTGATACTTTATTGTCGTAGAAGCTTGTTACACATAAAATTTGCGTAACTGGTCAATGTTCCAAGAGTTTGAGAGAACGCGACCATCTTCCATTGCAAGTCGTACCGATCCTGGGCGCGTAACTTCGACCACAGTGTAAGGACCTTCCCACTTGGGGGAAAGTTTATTCCTGGGCTGCGAGGTTGGACCTTACGATCGTAGTATCTGCGTAGGGCTTTGTAACATCCCAAAGTGTTGTTACCAAAATAAAAATAAATAAAATTATTATTTTACTGATTTTTCTGAGAATTTGCCAGAGTTTAATTGCTTTAATTGAATTTTTGGAGTTTTAAAAGCTTTTCCCTAAATATTTCAAAGCCAAAATAATTTATTTGTAAAACTATAGCCAACTTTAAGTTGGAACTATTTTATTTAAGTCCAAAATAACTCGGGAATTTCAGAATTTTCTCATAATTTTGGATTTAAATTGCTATTTTCTAAAGCCCTTTCTAATTATCTGAATTAAATCAATTGGAAAATCATTTAGAAATCCTAATTAGCTTTGGGCGAATTCCTCCGCCCAACCCTATTTTTTTCCGCGCCGCCGCTTCCGCCCAATCCAAATTTCAACCCATCTCTTCCCTCTCTCGCTTTTTTCCCACCGTCCGATTGATCGGACGCCACCAAATCTCCACGCACTCACTCTCTCCGCACCGTCGGATCAAATCCAACGGCGCGACGCCCTTTCGCCCCCGCCGTCTCCCTCGCACTGTGCCCGCACTCTCCGCCATTACCGCGGCTGGCTGAGCTCAATCTCCGCCGCCATCCACGCGCTTTGAATCACGCGGCCAGGCGCAATCAGCAGCTCCGCGCTCCCGCCGCCTCCAATCTCGGCCTTTTCCTCTCAACCGCAGACAACCGAACGCCGCAACCGCCGAGATCCCCGCCGCCGATCTCTCATCCCGCGCTCCTCCGGCCCTATTTAAGAGAGCCCTGACGCGCTTTCTCCACTCATCCCACCGCCACCACGCACACCACCCTACCCTCCGCTGTTTAATTTGAATCGTTCACGCCACCATTCCTTTCACCGCCCTAGCGCCGCTGTGGTACCTCTCGCCGCCACTTCCACCGGCGCATCGCTGTCGCGGCGCACCCGCGCGCGCTCGCCACGCGAGCGTCTCGAGCGCCACGCCGCGACGCCGCGAGCCCGCATCGCCGCCTCTTACCTCGCCACCAAGCAAATCCTCGTGCCCTTGCGCGCCGTGGTAAACACCGAAGTTCCTCGCCGCCTCTTGCGCTTGGTATCACTCACACCCTCGCCGGAGCTCCTATCGCCGGCGAGCTCGACGCCGTAGCGCCACAAATCTAGTGCCGACGTGGCATCGCCACGAGCGCCACCTCGGCGCCACCGGCGCCTCGTCCGCCACCTTTTGCCCATGTGGCGCCCAAAGTCAATGCTGCGTGCACAACCACACCCCGAGTCTCAATCACTCGTATACTTGGTCCACATAAGTTAGACCGACAGTGGGTCCCACTGTCGAAATACTTTAAAATCCAAAATCAGCCACGTGTCGCACGCAATAATTAGGATTTCCTTTAGAAAAATAATTCAAGAAATTCAATAAAATCTGATTTTAGGATTTTATTTAGATTTAAAACTTCTCGGGGTTCGTTCTCCCTCATACGAACTCCGATTTCGTCGATTCAAATTTGTAAATTCATATAAAATTATTATCTAGCTTTTTAATCCAAAATTATTTGATTTGGAGTTCATTTGAATTGTTATTTGAATTTAGTTTGAATTTGGCTTATTTTCACGTTAGATTTCGACGACTTCGGAAAGTCAGATTTCGACGCCGTTTGAAGAGCAACCTAAGAGGATTGATTTTGACTATATGATCATCGTGATTGTACATGTGGACTACCTGGAGAAAGTACTTGTGAGTACTAGGTGACCTGTTAAGGAAAAAAACATCACCTCAATATCAGGTGATCTGCAACACCTGAAGCAAGGCAAGTTATACCTTTGATCATATTGATCCCATTATTTTAACTATTTATATTTCATTTTAAATTATCACTGCATGCCTATGTTTATACAATTATGTTAATTCCCTGTTTTAACTGCCTAGTTAATCCAATTCTCCTTGTATGGCCAATTTGAATATTGTACGTGAATACCTTGTCACCAGTAGGTAAAATGACATTAAAATTAGCCTTATGCTTAGCCAATGCTTAGATCAAATCTTGTATTTGGGAAAGGTTAGCCAAATCTTTCAAATTTGATTTAAACTGGTTCTATGGTATTGTTTTACCATAGAAGGTTTATAAATGCTTTTACCTGGAAAATAAAATGAAAATGGGTTTGAACTTGGGCATAATGGATGTTTGGTGGGTGCATGTTCCTGCACGGGCTCAATCGGGTATGGTTGAGGCCCATGGGTTTTGTTGAAAAGTTGCCCAAGCCGCTTAAGGACCGGTCTTGAGCGCATGATGTTATGCCTTATCGCACCACCACATGTCCCGTGTGGGCGACTCGCCAACTAATTTGCAATGTTTCACCGTGGTCGCTCACGGATGCAATGGGTAGTCATGTTACGACTTATGTTAGACCCACCTAGCACAAGAGGGGGGCCCAACCCGAGGTCTTTATTGTGGCGAAACCTAGCGAGGTAACCGCATGTGGAATGGTGCATTGTAAAGGCCTCGTGATAATCACTTAGTCGCACACCTTCAAGTGTGTCGACGGACATTAAAAGTTGATTATCTCTTGTGGGTAAAGTCATATAACCTCTGCAGAGTGTAAAACTATTCAATAGCCGTGTCCACTGCATTTACATGCTAGCGTAACTACTCAAAGTTAGACTTTGGTTTTGTTTGAAAATAAACTTCTTCAAAACTGGTTTATCCAGATGGGAATTTGGGCAGAAGCCATGTGATAGAAGGTATCCTTCACCATTCATGCGTGAATGTTATCTCACTATAAACCGAGAATTTACAAAAATAATTTGTAGTATAGAATAATTGCTTTGGAACTTAGTACAAGTATTTAAAGAAAATATTGCTTTATGCAAATTAACACATAAGCCATCCTTGTTACATCCATATATGCATGTCATTCTGCATTTGACTGTGTAACTTGCGAGCACTGAAGTTGTGCTCATTCTTGCTTTATGCAAACAAAATTTCGAGAGGGAGGACTTTGCTACCGATGTAGACCTCGACGACTAGGCCGCTACCCTACCGATTGCTCGTGGCGCATTGTCGACCCTTCTACATCTTCGCCTTCCGTGTTTATTTTGTTATGGGCTGTAAGCCTCCTTTGTAATCAACTCGTTGTTTATTAATAAAATCGTGATATGATTTTGTTACCATATTTGTTTATCGTGTGAACTAGCTATCGATCATGGGACTAGTTCGAAAGGCACGAGGATCCGGGGTATTAATCCCGGGTCTGACAGGCTTGTTGGTAGACTGCTGATCGGATTAAGGCCTGGTCCGTTTTTCCTCGAGCAGGTTAATGTCGTCCGCTCAAAGTTGTTCTTGAATGGAGTCGTTAAACTTTTGACTCGTGCTGACCTAATCTTTAGTTCTGGCGGAAGTATGGCTTCGGCACCAAAAACTAGAAAGAAAGGTGTTTCTCCTGTAGCTCGGCTAGTAGTCGCATTTAATTGCCCATAATACCGAAGGTAATTCTTGTACCCAAGCCCCCGAGCGCTTTACAAGCTGATCGAAGACTCGGGTCTTGATTCCCTTCATTATCTGGCCATTCGCTCTTTCGACCGCCCTATTGCTTTGGGGGTAGGCGACAGAAGCGTAACATAAACGAGTCCCCAACTCGTCGAAAAATTCCTCAAACTTTACGCTTGCAAATTGTTTCCCATTGTCAGTGATGATTTGACTTGGTACTCCAAATCAAGTTATCACGCATCTCATCATGAACCGCTTTGTCGCTTAGTTGTTATCCCGGGCCATGAGTTCGCTTCTATCCATTTTGTAAACGTGTCAATAGCCACAAAAAGGAATTCGAATCTACCCGGAGCTCTGGGTAGCGGTCCTAGGAGATCAAGACCCTAGGTCACAAAAGGCCAAGATAGATGGATTGTTTGTAATGCCTGAGCCGGTTGGTGTATTTGTCTGCTATGAAACTGGCACTTGACACACTTTTTGACTAACTCCTTGGCATCATAGAGGGCTGTTGGCCAATAAAAATCTTGTCGAAAGGCTTTACCGACCAGTGTTCTGTAGGAAGCATGAGTTCTACAAATCCCTCCTTGTATGTTGTGAAGGAGTTTTAATCCTTCGCTCTGCGGAATACATCGCATGAGCACCCCTTGGGTCCCTCTTTTATAAAGGACACCTTCAACCAAAGTATACATTTTGGCCTTTCGGGACAGTCGATCTGCTTCTAGATCGTCATCGGGTACGGAGCCCGTCTGAAGATACTCGTAGATGGGTGTCATCCATGTGTCTTCATACTCTAGAGAGGTTGTTTCTATAGGAGGCGTTTCTAGTTCTTCAACTAAAGACGGCTTTTGAAGTCGCTCGAAACACCCCTTCTGCACGTGGATCGAGAGGAAGCTAGATGAGCCGCTTGGTCTCAGAGAAATTATCCTTTCGAGGGAAAAATTGTACCTCAAAGCCCAAAAAGTGCATTTCTAACTTTCGAACTTCCGATAAGTACCGGGACATGGTCGGATTAGAGCACTGGTACTCTTTTCCGACTTGATTCACGACTAGTTGAGAGTCTCCTCTCACGAGTAGTCGCCGAATCGAGAGCTTTGCGGCTCGTATACCAAACTAGCAAACATTCGTGATTCGCCACGCTATTAGTGTCCCGAAAGTTTAATTGTATGGTATACTTTAAGGTCTCTCCTAGAGGAGATTCCAGACCACCCCACTTCGAGCCACTTATCGTAGCGACCGGTCAAAGTACATCGCCCATCGGTCGTGGAATCGTGATTAGGGATCCCGAATGAAGTTCAAGATTTGTCCATTCGGCGACAAAGTCGCCAAGATCGGGATTTAATGCCCGTTCGGGACACGGAATGGATGTCGAACGCCCCAAGTTCGACTGACCATTTTGCCATGCGTCCCGTTGTTTCCCTATTCTGGAGGATCACTCCCAAGGGAAACTCAAACGGCACAGCTAGTTTGTGCGCCTGAAAATAATGTCGCAGTTTCCTCGAAGACATGAGGAGGGCATATAGAAGTTTTTGAACCTGAGGGTAACGCTCCTTAGGTTCGTGTAAAATCTCACTAACATAGTAAACTGGTCGTTGTATGTTCTCACGTTCTACGACCAGCACTACGCTCACTACCTGTGGCGTGGCAGCTAGATAAATTAAGAGCGTCTCTCCTGATTTCGGGGAAACCAGAACAGGGATACTCGTAAGATACCTCTTGACTTCCTCAAAGGCTAGGTTAGCCTCTTTCGACCACTCGAAGCCCTCATGTTTCCTTAGAAGTTTGAAGACAGTCAGTCCTTTTTCCCCCAGACGTGCTATGAAACGACTTAATGTCGCCATGCATCCTGTGAGTTTCTGGACTTCTTTCTTCGTGGTCGGGGGGCGCATCCGAGTGATGGCTTTTATCTTTTCGAGATTTGCGTCGATTCCTCGTGCAGAGATCAGGAATCCAAGCAACTTTCCTGAAGAGACCCCAAACACACACTTCTCGAGATTAAGTTTCAAGTGGTGTTTTCTGAGGTTGTCGAAAGTCTCATGTAAGTCTGTGATATGACTGAGCCGTTTGCTGCTTTTTACGACTAGATCATCAACGTAGGCTTCCAAGTTTCGGCCTAGTTGAGGAGCAAAAGTCATTTGCATCAACCGCTGAAAAGAAGCTCCAGCATTTTTTAAGTCGAATGACATTTTGACATAGCAAAATATTCCAAACGGTGTAATAAATGCGGTCTTCTCCTCATCTTCTCGCCACATACTAATCTGGTGGTAACCAGAGTATGCATCTAGAAAACTCAACATCTCACATCCTGCAGTAGAGTCAACCAGCTGATCGATACGAGGTAAAGGGAAATCATCTTTTGGACAAGTTTTATTAAGATCAGTAAAGTCTACGCACATACGCCATTTGCCGTTCGACTTCCTAACCATTACAGGGTTAGCTAACCACTCCGGGTGGTTAACTTCTCTAATGAAGCCTGCTTTAAGCAACTTGCCCAATTCTGACCTAATAGCATCTCGTCGATTAGGGGCAAATCTCCGTAACTTTTGTTTTATGGGTACTTTGTTAGGCCGTAAGACTAGCCTGTGCTCGATCACTTCCCTGGGGACTCCAGGCATGTCGAATGCTTGCCACACGAAGACATCTGCGTTTGCCTGGAGGAAAGTGATGAGGGCGTCTTCCTATTTGGGGTCAGAAGAATCCCCAATGCGAACAGTCTTCGAGGGCTCCCCCGCGTCCAGAGGAACCTCTTTGACCTGGTCGTTCGGCTTAGGTGTAGCTTTAGACTTCGACTTGCTAGTCGAAGGCTGACTTTCGTCTCGAGTTGGTAGTTGTCCAACCATCTCGAGGGAGCGACGGTCGCAGGAGTGCGCCATCTTCTTGTCGTAGTATATCGTGATCACTTCTTTTGGGACCTGGCATCTTAAGACATTGATACCCATAATGAGTAGCTATTAAGAATCTTGCCAAAGTAGGTCGTCCAAGTATGGCATTATATGCCGTATCGAAATCGACCACATCAAAGGAGACCTTCTCTGTCCTGAAATAGCTTGGTGAGCCAAACGTTAAAGGAAGAGAAACTTGACTAATTTGTTTGGCCGAAGACCCCGGTACGATTCCATGAAATGAATATCGTACCGGCCTTACATTTGTCCTGGGTACCTACATCTCGTTCAGGGTACTCGTAAACAGTATGTTTAGCGAGCTTCCACCATCAACTAAAACACGATTGACTCGACAATTGTTGATGGTGGGTTCGACCACGATCGGAAATCGACCTAGTCTAGTTGAAGGGATCGAGCAATCACCTTTCTCGAAAGTAATGGTGATTTCCGACCACTTCGGTAACTTATTGACGAGAGATGAGTCGATTGTATTTACCTCGCGTTCGACAGCTTTTAACTGTCGTCGTGACTCGTATGCTGACGATCCTCCATAGATGTGATCGATGGTGTGTTGTGGATCTTAAAACGGCATCTCCTCCTCGTCGTCAGACTCCTTGCGTCCACTTGTTTGACCTACCTGTTCAAGAGTGGGAAGTGACCCTTTGCCAGAGTAGTAGTCTTTGAGTTTCCTTAGGAAAACTCAGCAGTTACGAAAATCATACCCTTTTTATGAAAAGGGCACCACCTGGGTTTGTCATTCCTCCGATCTTGGCGCTTACCTTTGCCTCGATCGGGATTCTGCTTGGGGTTACGTGGCTCTTTGTCGCTTACGGCCAGGATGTAACATCCCAATTTTCAGAGCTTAAAAATCTTTTAATAGTTAGTAGGGAGAAAATTCACCATTTGAAGTTTATTTGATTTTAATTTCAAAAGCTTAATATTGGACTTTCCAATCAAAAATATTTAATGTGCATAATCCCAACCTGAACAATAACCAAAACTATTTTATTTGGGTTCTATGTGCTCAGATATATTTTCTAGAATTTTCTAGAATTTTTCTGAGTTCATTTGCTATATTCTATTGCTTATTTGAATTTTTGGTATTTTCTAAATTAGAAAACCTATTTAAAATCTCAGTAAATCCCTCGGGCCGAATCTCTCCGCCCGATCTCGCTTTCCCACAAGCACGACCCGCTTCCGCCCATCTCCGCCGCAGCGCCCGCCGCTTTCTCCAAGCGTCGCGAGCCCGGCCCCACCTGTCGCTACCACGCGTGTCGCCGACGCGCCCTCGCTGAGCCGCACACGCCGCCATCCGCCCCGCTTGCCACGTCGGCCGTCTTCGTCGCGACTCTGAGTCCGTCAGGTTCAGCCGCGCCGCGCCGCCATCTCGCTCGCGGACTCCTCGCTCCGAGCCCTATTTAAAGCGCGCGCCGCGTCACGAGGTTCGCCGCACTCGCCGCTTTTCCCAAGACCGAAACCCTAGAGCGCCGCTTTTCGCGAGATTGAGCTCGAACCCTAGCGCCGCCGCCGGTTCTCGCCGATTGCGCCACGCCGGTGAGGTTCCGTCGCTTTGAGACACTCGAGTTCGCCGCATCACGACCTACATGATGCACGCTTTATCTTCGTCGGAGGAGCCCGGTTCGCCGCCTTCTCAAGCCGCCGCCCGCCGCTTAACTCGCCGCGCGCCGTTGTGGTCGTTGCCGGCGAGATCTAACCGCGTCACCACCTTCGTGCGTGTCACGACGGTCGGATGCGCACTTCGCCGCCGCCTAATCGCCGCCGCCGCTAAAACCAAGGTCGTCGGGCTTACGACGCCTAGCCGACGTGGCAATCCGACGTGGACGCCACCACAGCCCACCTCGCCGCCACCTCGCCGTCGGCGCCGCGTGTCGTCTGCGTGGTCGCCTCGTCGGCGGCGTGGGCGCCCACGTCCCGAACCGAGGCTCGGTGAGACCTAGTCTACCGTGAGCCGAGCCACTGACATGTGGGTCCCACATGTTAGGACAACTGTCACCCCGTCCGAACGTCCTCAGCTGACGTCAGCGTTGCGCAATAATCTGATTTTTCAATAGAAAAGTAATTCGGAAATTCCAGAAAATCCAAATTAGGGTTTCTTTAGATTTCCAAACTTCCAGAGCTCATAACTTTTGCATCCTAACTCCGATTGAGCCCATTCAAATTTCTAAATTTGTCTAAATTCAAGATCTATTTATCTGAGATTTTTATTTAATTTTTGGAGCTTGTTTTGCCTCTGTTATTTATTTGTTTTGTTTGTTTGTGTCTCGTTTGCGAGTAGACGTCGATTCGTCGGGAAATTTTGTGGAAGAAGGAGCACCTCAAGATCAATACCAGTACATAGACCTTTTCCAAGGCAAGTCATACCTTTGATCATCTTGAACCCAGTTTTCAAACTACTTTGTGTTAAATTAATGCATTCTACTTTAATTATTTATTTAAATACTTTGGGCATAGTTATTATCCAAATTGTTATCACACCTTGGCCTTGTATGTCATATTTCCTTGTCACCCTAGATTGGTTACTAGTTGGTATTATTATAGCACCAACGTGGGTTGGTTAGATGCGAGTACAATTGCTTAGCCATGCCACGGGTCATCATCACATGTAGGTTGCAAATATTAATTATGACTAAGTGACTATGGAACTTCGTGTAAAACTGTGTGCTATGTGTTGTTACTTCGTGATGACATGTGTTGCACTAAAACCAATCGGGTGGTAAAGGATTTAGACTGAGGCAAGTGGTGGAGACGTGTGACATGGTGGTCTATGTGATGGGAATGATAATCTTTGTGACTTAGTTAGAAAATGAAAGTCTTGCCTTGGTCAATTAAGGACTTAACTTTGTGCGCCATTGGTGAGCCTTCTGCACGCGACCACATGCCCGGTATGGGACGGACCTAACTTAGTAAGTTATGGATTCTCGCATTGATGTTCGGTGGATAAGTTAGGTCGTGGTGACAGGGTGGAGGTGTGACTACTTGGTGGTTGCATCGCGGGACGATTCGTCTTCCCCGTCCAATGGTGTGTGTTATACCAATTCTATGTGAGTGGTATAGCGGTTTGTAAGCACACCGGGAATATCAATGTTTGAGATGAAGTTTCGAACTGTTTTGTTACGATTGGTGCTTGCTACACTAGTCAGTATCTTGTGGGTAAAGTGTATAACCTCTGCAGAGTGTTAAACAATCTATTCGAATAACGCGTCATGATCATGGACATGCTCGGGATTTCACACGAGGTAGTTTTCATAAAATGTGGGAATGGGAGTGTGTGACCTCAATCATATGGCTATGTGAAATAACTTTGTTTAGTGTGTGTCTTTGTGGAAATAATCATTAAATTAATATTATCTATTTGTTTTAAATTATGCTTTCAATCTATTATTCGTATTCAATTGCAAATGTTGCTTTTATGCAAAAGAACCCCGAAGCCTTTTCTTTGGAATAAGTGCGCATCTATACATTGCATTCGTGGTATGATTTGCGATACGGTTGTGTACTCACGCTTGTTGTAAAACTTGCGCCCAAACCTCTGAAAGAAGAGGAGTCTACGCTTTCGAGGAGGAGTTCGAAGGCTGATCGTGCGTTAGGTCCGGATCCCGATCGGTTGCTGTGGTGAATTGGTGGGATCTACGCTGGAGTTTTCCGTTCAGCTCTTTGCTTTATTTATCGTTAGCCTTGCGTGGCTTAATAAGTGTAAACTCGACCATAAGGTCAAAACCCTTATTTGTTATTCAAACTAATCGTTTACTTTATGGAGATTTGTGTCTGTGCACTAGCGTGATCTTGCAAGATATACAGAGGGTTCTTTGTTCTTGGATTTTGTGTCTTAGCCTTTTTCTTATCCTTTTTCTTACCACCTTCGCCCACCTCCTGAGGGATATCATCTTCACGATCGATATTATTGTTCCACTCGACTGCTTCAGCAGCAGTCGCATATCTATCGGCCATCTCAAAGAGTTCGGCGACGGTGCAGGTAGATGTAAAGCGATGTCCTCTGTTATCCTTCTGCTACGGACTCCTTACTTGAAAGCCCTGATCAAAGATGAGTCAAAAACTTCCAAATAGAATTTCGAACCTAACTGAAGCGCCTAATGAATTGTTGCAGTGTTTCATGATCATTTTGTCTTATCCGGTGCAGGTCATCTTCCTTTCCAAGGCGATTGCAGGTGCCCTGAAAGTTTGCCAGCAAAAGATCGCAGAGGTGCTGCCACGAGTAGATCGATTTAAATGGCTGGTTTAAAAGCCATGATCGAGTCGATCCTTCGAGTACAGTTGGAAGGTAATTTGCCATGACATGCTCTCCTCCTCCTACTGCTCGAATAGCTGTAGTGTAGATCTGGAGGAATTCGATGGTCTTTTGAGTTCCATCAAACTTCTCCATGTTCGCTGGTCGAAAACGAGGCGGCCAGCGAACTGCTCGAAGGTCGGGTGAAAATGCCCGACACCCCGAGATAACTTCTTGCCTCCTTCTTTGCAGAAAAGAAGGGTTAACATCACCGGGTGATCGTACTCGACGATATCCGGTTACAGGTGGGCTAGGCCTATGATAGGCCTCAGCTTTACGAGGGAAATACTCCTCGTATCACGCTTGCCGTCGTACATTGTGCTCCTGAAGTGGCGAGAAATCACCTCTCCCAGGAGCTTGTTGGTCTCTAGTCGTCCAACGAGTTTTCCTCGGTTCAGGAGAATGACGTGGGCGACGGTCATGTCGTTTTCCTTGCAATGAATTGTCTGAACGGCTGGCAGAAGATGGAGTCGTACTGCTACGACTCCCTGGTTGTGGTCGACGAAGGCGCTCGAGTTTAGCCATTGTGTCACGAAGCCTTTGTGTGATCTCTTCTGCAAAGAGATCATACCCTGGTGCTCGAGCGAGTTCCTGGGTCGGATTTTCCAACAAGTCGTTGATGTGCTAGAGCTCTTGAGCTTCTTCCGACTGGAAATAAGCACGTTCAGGGAGATTCTTCTGAGCTGCTATCTTTCTTCGTCGGGTTGTCTCAGAATGGCCTACATCAGACCCCTGAGTTGGTTTAATGGAGTGCGAGAATGTTGAGGATGTCCCGCACGTTCATTAAAGTGTTCGTCTCGTTCGCCAGCGGCGATGTCTTTGCCATTGCCACGAGGGGGTGTAGAGTGTGCCCATCGGGGAGCATCATCAATCCTTCTTCTGGGAGAACGATTCTTATCAGAGGGAAGGACGAAGACCTCCCGTGGATGACCTCTACTTGTGCTCGAGGCCTCCTCGCTTGAGGAGTAGTCGAGCGACACCATCTGGAGACTTGGAGTAAACCCCTCCAGGTAGGGGAACTCCGGGTTATAACCGTCTCCGCCTGTAGGTGGATCTTGCGTCGGGATGGTTGGACTTGGAGGAACAGCGTGCTCGATCCTCTTCTCTGCAAAATCACCCGGAGAAAGAGGATCATTAGATGTCGATGGAGCTCCGGAATGATGGCTTCAAAACCTATCTTACCAAGTCGTACTGCCTTGGGGGGACTTGAACACTTAGAGGAAAAACTCTCGTTGGGTTGCGAATCTTCCCTGGGGCAGCCCTGTTGGTGGTCGTATTGACCCTTGCCCCTTGAGGAAGCGGGTTCCTCAGCTGGGCGTACGGTTGTGGGGGATAAGGATCCCTCCTGACCTCCGACGGTGACATAGTCTCCGAGATCTGATAGAAGATCTCCAGAGACGGCAATATCGTCAGAAGATTCGATACTTGGCTCGTAGTCGAAGCCGGTATACATGTCGATGTCTGCGTAATCGGCCAAGTCGAACCAATTGTCCTCCTTCCATTCTCCTGCCATGATAGCATCAAAGAGAAAAGAAGGAACTGTTGACAAGGAATTACCACGTGGTCGTGGGTTCGATCCCCACGGTCGGCGCCAGCTGTCGGTGTTTTAGAACCAATCTTACGTAAAGATTATTTGATTCGGGAGGTCTTCACAATTGATCACGCAGACAGAAGAGACACGGGGATTTTTATACAGGTTCGGGCCTTCTCCTGAGAGAATAACAACCTTACTCCTGTGTATCTTGTATTGGGTATCCTGATTACAATCGGTGGAAAGACTTGTGCTAATACTGCTACTGATCGTCTCCAAAAAAAGCTCTCCCCTCGCTATCTCTAAAAGATACCTATTTATACTATGCTGTTGGGGGAGTTGTCGTTCCAGGCTAATTAGTCTCTCATTATTGCGTAATAATGAGAGTAATTATTGGAGTAGTAACCCCCATGTTGTCTAACGGTTATCAGTCAGAGATAGTGGAGTATTATCTGTAGTTATTCCAGATATAACTACGTAATTTGACTGCCTAGATTCTCACTAATAAATGGGCCTTCTAACGAGTGGACTTAGTTAATTGTGAGGAAGTCATAGCAGGACTGGCCGTAGCAGGACTTACGATCGGGGGTAGTCGTAGAAAAAGCTTACGACTGGGTACTGGTCATAGAAAGACTTACGACCGGACGTAATCGTAGCAGGGCTTACGATTACACCATAGTCGTAGGAACACTTACGACTAGGGGGGTGGTCGTAGAAGACCTTACGACCACCCATCTCACTCTTCCCTTATAATATTAAGGGGTATACCATGTGACGTCATATTACATGATTATGGAATAATAAAATGAGCATTATCAGATCCTCGTCAAAAAGAAAATTGATTTTAAAACCGAAAACGGCAAAAAAAAAATTAAGGGGGTAAGGAAAGATGTGACATATTATCTATTACCGTGAACTTTTGGTATTTTATTAAGTGGCAAACTAAAGTGTGGCAAATAGTCAATTCCTTCACCAGATAATCGCATGTGACGTGATCATCTTTGACCCCATGAATGATTGACACTTAAACAGCAGAAGAAAGTTTTCGCTAGGAATACGCAAATAGAACAGGGAGGCGGAAAGCTAATGGGACGTAGGTGCCTTGATAAGGCGGATTTTCGAACAACCGTAATGATAGGGATTAAGTATACTTTTGGTCTCCTCAATTTTTGTCCTAGCTTAATTTTCGTCCCTCATTTGCAAAACTAAGTAAAACACATCCTTCAAATGTTAAAACCATCCAAATAATATCACTTCGGAGATATCACGGGCGGTTTTGTTCTACATGGCATCCAACTTGGCTATTTGCTAGCAATGGTCCACCACTTGGCCACGACCCCACTTATCAACCGCTGCCCCATGCTTATTCTTACCCACGGCCAGCTAACGAGATAGAGGGAGAGTAGGGCAGTGCCATGGGAGGTGGCGGCGAGCTTGGATTGAGGGCTAAAGCTCAAATACGATCATGTCACGAGCAGCTACGGGATGAGGGGAACTCACCCTGAGCCTCGCTGGCATCATGCTTGTTTGCCACCATCGTCTCTAAGTCTGCGGACTGCTGATGCCGCCCACGACCACCTTAGGTAATCTGCCCAAATCCCCTCTCTTGGTGCTTCCTTTTCTCAAATTGGTCACATCATTGCCTTCTGACTTTGTTGAGGTTCCTGCAGTACCGTTCTTAACTGCCAAGACCTGCTGGAGCGCCGTCGGTGTTAAGTCGCACTGCCTCCTCCTTCCCTACCTCCATTAATCCGTCGCCACCGACGTCTTCTTGCCGAGCCATCCGTGTCATAAGGTGTTCCTCCTCATTCTAAGTCTATTCCCTAGCTCCTTTAACCTCTCTGTCCACCATAGGCCGCCGCCGTCAACCTCCACTATCTCGCCATGGTCGCCACCATCGACAACATCCTCACCACTTCCTCTGCCCCAGGGGCGGAGCTGAGCCTCGGGCCTCTAGGGCAATGACTCGAGGCCCAGTGTAAAATTACCACGTGAAAGTGGCAAAATATCCATAAGAAACTGGCTTTGGGCCAAAACTGGCTGGGCCGCCCCGAGGCCTTGCCCAGCGCTAGCTACGCCCTTGCTCTGCCCTCCATGACCACAAAAAAATGAACCACCATCCTCGAGAATGCGCTCTGGAGCATTCACGAGACTGACCTCCTCCCCGACGACGTTGTAGCCGACCTTCGCGCCATCGCCTCCCGCATGGTTGCGGCGGGGTACGACTATGAGTGCGCCCAAGTGTACCCTTCCGTCTGCAAGCTGACCGTCGGCTCGGTGTTCTCCCCTTCTCTCTCTTCTCTCCCCGTCCCCCTTCCTCTCAGCCCGAGTTGTCGTCATCGCCGATTGCGCCACCGTCGGTGAGCTCCTACAATCATCAACCTCACCATCGTAATCCTAGTGTCTCGTTCTAACCTATGCTCTCTTCTTCTTTGCCAAAGCTTCACTGGAGCACAACCGCCGTTGACCGCCTCCGCCTTGACTACGTCCCGTCGGCTGCGGCGCCGCTGTCGTGCCTTTTCGCTCGTGATAAAGCTACTCATCTGCTTCCAGAGGACGTGTCAAACCATTTTGGGCATCACCCATGCCATCTGCCCCGTCTTTCATCGGCGTCACCAGCCTCTATAAGCGCCAGGGCGTCCCCCTGTTTCCCCTTCTCTCTGTTCTCTTCTCTCTCTGTCTAGTAGACCTATTGGTCAGATTGCAAATAAACCGAGTGATTTATTCCTTTTTAACTTGTTGTTTTCCTCTATCTCAAATGACATGAGGACCACTGCTAGCGTGGACGCTCTCGTAGCACAAAACAGCCCTCAAATTGATGAAGGGATTGATTTTGCGTGGTATTAACACTTGAAGGATGTGTTTCATTCTATATTGTAGTTTAGGGATGAAAATTAAACTACGGAAAAATTGAGGGACAATGGTATACTTAGGCCCTGTTTGGTACAACTCCTGCTCCCAGCTTCTCAATAGAATTTCGTGGAGCCGTGCCAAACACCTAACTTCTCAAAAAGATCAGATCCTGATTCTCGCGAGGAGCTGTCTCAAAAATGAACTAGTAAGGAGAAGCAGCATTTCTGCATATTCTCGTGAGAATCCAACCTTACAAAGCAAAAATACCCTTTGAAGTTGCTAGTATTTACCCGCCACTGCCATCGAACTACCCGGCTCATCCCCCGAGCGAACCGTTTCTAGATTCCCTCGCGTCGTCGTCATCTCCAAGGGTTCTCGCGATGGGCGATTTCCGCCGCACGTCGCCTTCAACACCTGGTGCGCCTCCATCCGTGCCCTCGCTTTCCTCTCGCCTCCACTTGTGCCCTCGCTTTCCACCGCCGCCACCCACTCCCCTCGCCCCATCCCCGCCCTCTCACCCCCTCCTCTTGCCGCCGCGGTCGCCTCCGCGTCCTTGCTCCACTCTGGTGCACTCCCTCATGGCCTTCTCCGCCGAGCCAGCGGGCGAAGAGGCGGAGGAGGAAGCCCTGGCCCGTCGCCGCCGACGCTGGAGGCGGAGGCGAGGTGAGCAGGAGTGGCGGCGCTGGGGCACTTCTTCTCCTCTCCCGACCGTGGTGGCCGCCGTCGTCCGCGAGCTGCCGAGATGGAGACCGAGGCCGGTGAGAAGATGAGCTTCGACGACGTCGGCTCCAAGCTGAAGGTATATGCCTTTTTCTCAATCCCCTACCAGATTTAGATGTTCTTGTTGCTTCCATGCTTCTAAAAGTTGTAGAACACTGCAAGAATCGAATCAATGAAAATGCTAGTGAAGTCATGGTATGATTTCTTTGAACTCGCAGGGTGATTTCAAAGATATGGAGGACAAGAAGCACAGAGTTGTCTACGAGACACTCGCCGACTCAGACAAGAAGCTGCAGTATTTCTCAAATCGGCAGATTGCTTGTCCTTTGGTAGGGAGCAGGGGATATCTATGCCAGAAGGTAGTGCATAGGTCTCAGCTACATACATGTTCTAATTTGTAAAGCACTTGCGCAATGCTATACACAAATGTAGCAATTGTATATCATTATGCATCATAGTTTTTGAGGAAGCGCAAAATAGTCTACTAATTTTTAATGCTATGTCTTAGAGTTAAGATAAGTGTGTTCTTGCTCTAACCCCTTTTTCCATATTGGAGTGGCATGTTCAAGATAAAAGGAGCTGGAGTTTATAGCTATTGAATTGCATTGCAGTGATTGATCACAGTAGAAGTTGATGTTTCACACATAAAAATGCAGACTACAAATTGTAATGTCTGAACTAATTGACTATAAATGAAATGTTGAGTGGAGTACATTTAATTACTTGTGCTCCATACAAGATTGTTTCATTAATCAATCGTTTAGTAGCCCTATTCATCCTTCTATCTTTAGCTATGACATGTGTGATTATTGGTGTTCTTCATAGTTAAATACTATAGTATTCCATTCTGATGTGGTGCTCCTCTAGGAAAGGGAAAGGTCTCGTTTCTGTATCCAAATAAGAGTACAACCCCCCAAGTCTGTCAAAGATCTTAAATTTGATGGTTTGAACTTGAGTTTTGATCTTCAGGACATGGTATGTATTCTGTTCTTTAAAGATCTTGGTGTAGTGTTTTGTTAAAACCCCTTTTTAAAAAATAAATACTGAAAATTTCTATAAAGTGTCCTATCTGGACTGCAAGAATGAGGATATATTGCAATTTAATTTTATTTCGATAGTTCAACAAAAAAATGTATAATATCTAATGGTTTGGATTGACCTACAAGGCATTGTTTTTTGGTACTCACAGCTGACTGTTCTGGTGTTGTTATCTTCGAGATGGACCTCTTTGCGTGATGCGCTGAAGGGATGTCAAGATGTGTCACTGAAGTTTTTGAAATATGTTCAAGATTTATATTTTCCTTAGTGTCATCCTGTTGTAAAGCCAGATGTTTTTGTTGTCCAGCATGGATGGTATTTCCAACACGGATGGTCTCTGTAGGAATTTTAAAAATGTGTCTCGTTGTCCAGCATGGATGGTATTTCCAGCACGGATGGTCTCGGTAGGAATTTAAAAATGTGTGAATATCAAAATGAAAGAATCAATTAGTATGCTGCATGTATAACATGTTTTGTAACATTGTTTGTGTAATGAAAAGAATAGTGTAATGTATCTAAATAAGTAGTAAATGGTTACCTAATCGGGGCAAGGAATGGAAGAAATCTCCTGTTTTTTGGCAACAATTTCAGGGTTAGGCATGGTGATGTCTCTATGTGTCTGTTGGATGGGGAACTGTGTTGAGGAAGTTGAGAAGATGAGGAGCTTTCTCCAGTAGTGTTGGTGGCATGATGTGTCAATCTTAGTGCAGGAGGATCTCGATGAATTCGACTGACTTGGAATGAGATATTGTTTCTTTGAAATGAGTCGCGAGAAACAGTGGCTTTTAGGGTGTAGATTCTTCCAAATAGAGTTGTTATCTCTTTAGGGATAGATGTAGATGACTCATAATGTTTGTAAAGGATGTTGAATACCTGGTTCTGCATTTTTGTTAGTACATTTGATGCATTTGTAACTATCACTATGTATTTATTGGGCATGTTAATTTTTGGACCAGCTCAAGTGTTTGAACTTTGGAGTGGTCGATTAGCATGTATACATTGCTAAGAATTATGACAGCAAACAGACCGGTTTTGATGATGAGGTTATTTTAAGAATACTGCTTTACTTGGCATGATATGGAGTAACATGTCCTTCGGTATTGGGAGTATCAGAATCAGGGGTTCGGTGGAGACTAATCTAAAATTTTCAGAATTTTCTAGCAGAGTAGCAACCACATTGAGAAAGACTAGCTTACCTGCATATTATTGTTTTATTTCCTTGCATTTATAAGTATCATGATGCTATGAATCGTGAATTGTTGGGTATGTACATGTATGTTTCACAGCATATGTTTGCAATAATAGTTGTACTCCATCATAAAGCGTAAATACAATGTAACCTCGCATTGTGTATAAATACAATATATATATATTCATATGGTCTAAATAAATTTGAGGAAAATTCTATAATTTGTATACAAATACATAGGAGAAAGACACAAATACAATTGAAGTATTACGATCAGGGTAACATGGTCTATTTGTCTTTAATCCCCTTTATATGATTTTTGAGAGCTAATCTACCAGCCAAACGCTTTCAACAGACAACTTCAGATTCTCAGAGAAGTGAATTCTCAGATAACCAGAAACAGAATATGAGAAATGAAAATTTAGAGTTGTACCATGCCTTAATCCTAATGATAAAACGGGCGGCTCAAATGGCAAAAGAAGCAGATAGGCCGCGATAGCGTAAATCCCCCACCTCCGCCTCCTTCCTTCCTTCCTGATGGCGGCCGCCGCCGCCTCCCGCCTCCTCCGGCTGGCCCCTCTCCGGCTCCCGAGCCTCAGGTATTCGCCGCTTGCTTCTCTCTCCCTCCTTCCGACGCCGCTCGCTGCCACCTCGGCGTGGCGCCGCTACTGCGCCGCCGCGCAGGCCTCCGCCCCTCCCCCCGCCGCCCCAACGGCCACGGGGGAGGCCGTGGGGGAGTTCCGGCGGCGGCTTCGTGTGGCGGACGTGAAGGGAGGGGAGGACGAGGGCGCCGCGTGGGTGGGGAAGCAGCTCGCCGTGCGCGGGTGGGTGCGCACCTGCCGTGCCCAGAGGACGGTCACCTTCGTCGAGGTGAGGACAAACTTGCACTCTTGTTGTTGTAGTTCGACGAAGTGGGGAGGTGACGCATATGATTGAGGGATTTGCTTCTGCTGAAATTTTGATGCATATGATTACCAACTTTGTTTTAGTTAACCTGATGATTTAAGAATTCGGGGGTTGGAGAAAGGTGCTGTCTTTAAAGCATTCTTCACATTGCTTCGACAGTGCATGCATCTAATTGTGTTTTTTTATTTTGGACAGTATGCAGTATTTGGGACCGGGTGACTTTATGTATTTGCCGTGGTCCATTATATGATACGTTAAACTGACTGTGGTAGGCCTATGTTTCCCGTGGAATTAGGATTGTGAGCTTAGGAACAGACGGATAGAGATACAGAGATTTTGTTGCGATGGCTTGGCAATACATCTTTCTTTGTATGGAAATTGGAGCCTATTTGATATGCTGTGGAATCTAGTTAGTAAAGGAATCTTGACCAGTTCCATTAAAATATTTCTGTTATAGGCCTAGAAACAAGCTAATGATCTGCATAAAGCATCAATATTTAGGAATTTGAGGAGCATTATTCCACGAAGTTATCTGGGCATGTGTAACAAATTCTCTTTTCACCACATATACATTATGCCACGAACCCACAACATATCGGATAACTAGCTTGATTGCCATTTATTAGGACTTCTTGGCTAATTTAGGACTTAGGGCAGTTTCTATAAAGCCAGCTTTTGTGTTAGTCATGAGAGAAACACACATGGGCCAGTGGAACGATTATGCTAGTCATTGAACACATGATATAATGAACTCAAGTATCCCATATTCTGTCACACAGGATTATTAATATGGAGGCTTGATAAAGAGCTTTACTCCCTCATCTAAATATAGGTCGTTGTGGGATTCGTGTAGTCAACCTTTTGAAACTTTACCTTTAATATATGTAAAGTTATATAGACTAACTACATGAAATAATGTCATTGGATTTGAATTGCAAAATACTTTCATAATATATAATTTTATTAGTTTTCTAGTGTATTATGATTAAAAAAACCATAGTCAAAGTCTTGCATTGGAGGATGTAAAAGGCATGGTTATTAAGGCGGTAAAGCGAGGCGAGGTGACCCACCTCCTCACACCTTTTAAGCGCTAAGGCGTTAGGCGAGGCGACGCCTTACACACATCCTAAGGCGCTAAGGCAGCAAATAAAATGATCATTTTCGCCCCCTCACACCTTGATGTAATGACCTTTACAATCATAATTGCTAACATGCTACTTGCTAATTGCCTAATTGAGCAATTGCTACAATGCTAATTCCTAATTGCCAGTCTACCACTGCTACTAGCCTACTACTATTTATTAATCACACTGCCACTGCTACAGTGCTGCTACTACTAATACTAATTAGTAATTATTGTTCATGTGATACACGCAGCACACACACCACACAGCACACAACACACACACCACACAGCATACAGCCACACACCACACATCACACCACAGCCACACACAGCCATCACACGCACACAGCCACACACCACACATCACACCACAGGCACACACAGCCATCACACGCACACCACACCACAGCCACGACAGGGAGAGGGAGAGGGAGCAGAGGAGGGTTGGAGGCGCGACGGTGACGGGGAGCCGGGAGGAGGAGCTACACGACGGGGAACCGCGGGGAGGAGGCGCAGAGGCGGTGCACGACGGGGATGGAGGCGCCGAGGCGGGACAGTGGCCGCAGGATCCGCCGTAGCCGGAGCTGCAAGGGATGGAGGCGCCGCCGCCTAGGGTTCTAGGGTGAGTCTTCGCCCTCCCCTCTTTCCCCTTCTCTCTCTGGTTTAGTCTCCGCCGCTCGGGCCTGGTTTAGTTGCGAGCAAGGTCAGCAGACCAGCACTTTCGCGCTCCTCCTTTGCCTAAGGCGTCGCCTCAAGCCTTCCTGACGCCATACACCGCCATATCGACGCCTTAGCGACACCTTCGTCCTAAGGCGGACGCCATAGGCATGCGCGGCAAGGCGGGCCGACACCTTAGCACACCGGCAGCACCTTACCGCCTAAGCGTCGCTTAAGGTGACGCCTTAATAACCCTGGTAAAATGTCAAAAATGACTTGCATTTGTGGACTGAGTATTAGTTTTCCTTTAAGGGTCTAATACATCCTAAAACTCCAATCTTTAGGTTAATGATGGCTCTTGCTTGTCCAATATGCAATGTGTATTGACTCCTGATACAGAAGGCTATGATCAGGTATGCTCTTATGTACTTGCTAGATCTAGAAGTGACAAAAGTGTTGTATTAATTAATTACAATCATTCAGAATACGTTAGAGTCGAGACATTTTATATTAATTGTCTTTTGTTATTATTATGTTCAGGAAAATATATTGATTAATCCAATGGTTATGTTGTGAAAACAGCAAAGCAAATTCTGATAATTGTTTCATGCCACCAAAAATTTAAAAATCTAATCAGATTTATGTTACTTCTTTTAAATAGTCATTTGGACAAGGACACATGCACATGTGAAATATTTATGGACCAGTAAATAAAAGAATAAAGAGATACTGATGCGTCCTCCAACATGCTGCACTTCAGCTCTGGTTTATTGTATACAGTATACTTGTATTTGAGTGGGTATAGTACTGATTTTTACCCATACTAGTGGATGTTGCTATCTGTTACTTTTACATTGCATTAGTTGCATTTAATGGTCATATGGATTTATAATACATTTTACTGGTCAATCCTTTCAACGATGGATGTCAGATAGACTCTATCACTACTGGGGCATCTGTGTTAGTGGAGGGAGTTGTGGCAAGCAGCCAAGGCGGTAAGCAGAAAGTGGAGCTAAAGGTTTCAAAGATCATTGTGGTAATGGTTTCATTCTGCCTATATTCTCCTCTCTTTTTTACTTTTTTTTGTTTTGTTTTTACAATTGATGCCTCCTAATCCCAATGAAATGAGAAAGGTCTGGAATTAACTAGCTATATATGTCAAGATATCAGAATTTTTCCTTTCTATCTTGCATATTAGACACTGAGGGAAATACTCGCTGAGTAGTGAGTTAAGACTTAAGATGCCTCTTTTTGAATGCTAATGTTTTTAAAGAAAGATGGTAAGGTCAGCTGCGTCCTCCTATGATTAGTGGTTGTGTTTAATTGATCCTAAGTTGTAACAGACAGGGTGTAAATCTTTCTTCCCTATGCTTATCTTTTTCTAGAGAAATTCCCTATGCTATCTTTAGACAAAAGGAGACTCCTATGACCTATAGACTGGTAATGTTTATTGAGCATCTGCAGGTCCTGTTTGTTTTGTCAGGTTGTAGACAAAAATCTCACGTAATCATACTTCTAGTGCATTATTTCTTTTTCGTGTGTTCTGATGTAGTTTTTCACTTTTTCTTCTTGCAGATTGGGGAAAGTGATCCCACATCTTTTCCTATACAGAAGAAACGGGCATCAAGAGAATTTCTGAGAACTGTGGCCCATCTTCGTCCTCGGACAAACACTTTTGGTGCGGTATGGTCTTACTTTTTGCTAGTTCTTTCTTTTTTCTGGTGTTCTTTTCTTCAGAAATTACCAATTTGATTACGTTTTGAGTTCCAGTTTAAGTTTAGAGATGCATGATTGCATAGGCCATGAGTCCTGGAAATGATGCATGCACTTTCCTTCTACTACTTAACCAGAAACTTGCCCACCGAATGTTCTTTATTAGATGATATCCATTTTTATTTGTATTATTAATTCCCAAAGTTAGCTTATAAGTTAGTACATGTAATGATCTTAGATCATTACGGGGTAAACACCGCCGGGAGAACGGCCGGGCGGCGACGGCTTGAATGGGGAGGGACTTTAGAGGAGGAAGATAGACATAGGCCAGGATGAACTATTGTTTCTTTGTTCTTCTTGATTAATTCCAATGACAGTGGCATGCCACTTATATAGATGTGGCTGACTCCTAACCAAATCACTAGATAATATCTTGCCTAACAATCAAAGCACTAATTGGAAGGAAATTATCCTAACTAACCAAAACCGACTGGATATTGCCCTGTGGCCTAAGTGCACATACGTGCACATAACAGTACACAAGTTGTAACACAGTTGGCTATGCAAAAGTTCCAGAATGGGCAACAATATGTTTATAGAGGACATTCTGGCCAGTGTTGGTAAACTGGTCCAATCTCGGATATGGACCTACCAATGTAGTGCGCCAATACAAACCTTTTGTAGGATTGCAAGTTTGCAACAGACTATGACCTATGTAAACATGGACGTGCTAAGGCAACATGTATGATTCTTATGCTAGCAACAATCTGACAATCTTTGCTGCTGATCTAGCGTCATGTTCCACACTCTTAAAAATAATATGTGCAAATGTTGATTGTTTTACATGTTAAAATAAAATGAATGTTGGTCTGGAATGTGCCTTTTCTTACCATGAAGTTATTGTTTCTCTAATTATGTAAGTTTCTTTTGTGGATCTGGTACTGTGGTGCTCATTTAGGTGGCAAGAGTGAGAAATGCTCTGGCATATGCAACTCATAAATTTTTTCAAGACAATGGATTTGTTTGGGTATCGAGCCCTATTATTACTGCCTCAGATTGTGAAGGAGCAGGGGAGCAATTCTATGTGACTACTTTGGTTAGTATTTCTTCAATTAGCTACTATAGACAGACTACCTGGTACAGTTTGAAACTTACTTGCTGTGTGGAAATGATCTGCTCATCATGTCTTTTCCTGTGCTGATTTGTTGTGTTTATATTGTAATATTATCTACTCCAAACTGGATCTGCCTTTTTTATGTTAACCCCAAAATCATGACTGGGCTTTGTGCTGCAAATCAGAAACTATTTAGATTGGTCAGCTGCCTTGTCCTCATGTTCAGAATGCACATGTTTGTAATTTTCTGTTAGTTTTGTACCTTTGTGAATGGTTAGAAGAACTTCATTATGTCTGAGCCTATTGAATAATTAGTGTATGGAAGTCAAATATAATCACTCAATAGGTGCACTGTTAGATCCGTTTGCATTTGTCATTTGGTCATTTAAAAATGTAATCATTGAAGTTCTACCATAAGAGTTGTATTGAGGCTGTCAAGTAAAATTGAACTAGTATTAGTCCACGTGTATTTTTTATGTCCATATTCAAAGAGATGCATGTTTACTAGCTTCATCTATTATCTTTATACTTACAATATTTTCCTTAGAATGATGGGATGCTCTCCATTTTGTCTTCTTATTGCTGGTTTTTCCTCAATATATTCGTGTTTAAAGGTGTTTTATTTTTTTCTATTGTATTACAGCTTTCAAATAATGCTGAAGGCGAATGCCTAGTCAACAATATTCCTTCTACTAAGGATGGAAGGGTTGATTGGTCACAGGTAAACTTCAGTAGTGATGCTTCAATGCATGAGCCTTTAATAATTTTTCAAATGCCAAATGCTCCTTCCCCTTGTAACCAATTTTACCTGTATCATTCTTGTGATATGCTCTGCTATTTTGCATGCTGTTTGATTTCTCAAAGCTATTGTTCAAGTAATCTTAATGTTTCCAATGTTTTGTCGTGTTTAATAATGGTTAGTTTCATGTGCTTATGCTAGGATTTCTTCTGCAAACCAGCATTTCTGACGGTGTCTGGACAACTTAATGGTGAAACATACGCTTCAGCTCTATCTGATGTAAGTTTTCATTTGCCAGATTTGTTCCAAAACGTTAGCCATGCCGTGTTTGACAGTTGTAACCAATCTTCTCGTTTCCTTACATTCATTTCTTTTCTCCAGATTTACACATTTGGACCCACATTTAGGGCTGAAAATTCAAACACTTCAAGACATTTGACTGAATTTTGGGTATTCGAACATTCTTTTACATTTATTTTTTTGAGAATCTTACATTTGATAACACTGAAATTTTCTTTTGTTGTTTTGTTTTCTGGGGTAAGATGATTGAACCTGAACTTGCCTTTGCCGATCTAAACGATGACATGGCTTGTGCAAGTGCATATCTCCAGTATGTAGTAGGTGCCCCTCGTCGATCAAATTTTGCTTGATGCTCAAGTCTGTTGGTAGTTATTTCTTTTATGCAATATGGTTTTATGGATGCTTCACATTTATTAAGCCCAGGAATTTTCGAACAGATGTCTAAACTTACACCATTAACCTAATTACTGCTCTGTTTCATGCAGGTAAAGTATATTCTAGAGAACTGCAAAGAAGATATGGATTTTTTTAATACGTGGATTGAGAAAGGGATCATAGATAGATTAAATGTATACCTCTTATTTATAGCTATCTTCTGTTGTTGCATCTAAGTCAGTGGTGTATAGCTTTATTGACTCAACCGCTTTGGTTACGAGGAGTGCTGAAATATTGAAATCTTTCTTCTTGCTCCCAGGATGTAGCTGAGAAAAACTTTGTTCACTTGTCATATTCTGATGCTATCGAGCTACTTGTTGGGTCCAAGAAGAAATTCGAGTTCCCGGTAATGCACAACTTTTATGAATAATGTTCTTATTTTTTTACCCGCAGTACGATTTTGTAATTTGATTTTGTATATTCTTAATGAAATTTCAAGTAAATACTTTTGCAAAATGAAAATTGGTTACATAGCAGGTCTATTGCTAAACCATGTGGTACTAACCTTATGCTGCTGTGGCGCTCCTGACTATTTTTTAGTACTAGTGTCAATATTTGGTTTCAGTGTTGGATGACATCTCGATGTTCATGTTGACAGAACAAATGTTGATTGCTTTCGTTGTTACTGAGGATATGATTTGTTCGGTTTGGATTAGTATGTATAAAATTATCTATGTACCTTCTACTTCTATGTACTTCAGTTCCACATACTGTGAAGTCTAATAGTAGTATTGTCTAGGCTCTAGTTCTCCTTTCCCTGAGCAAGCAAAGGTGAAAGGCAGAAACGTGAGTGATTATTAATTTATTATACAAAAATGAAGGTCCTTTCTGACTCTTTCTTTTAAAAATACATTCCACAGGTAAAGTGGGGGTTGGATCTGCAAAGTGAGCATGAAAGATATATCACAGAAGTTGTTTTTGGTGGGCGCCCTGTAATAATTAGAGACTATCCAAAGGTTTGTAATTGAACACTTTTTGGTGTTTAACTGGATCAGTATCTTAAACTAATTTATGTTTTCTTTAGGAAATCAAAGCTTTCTATATGCGACAAAATGATGATGGGAAAACCGTTGCTGCAATGGATCTATTGGTTCCTCGGGTAAGCACATAGATGAAATCTCAAACATCACATCCAAGGATAAAAAAACCGCTGGTTACCGGCCGTACCAGCCTGGACCAGTAAAAAAATATCGGCCCGAAAAAGTCCTAAATTTAAATTTTGGATTTTGGATTTAAATTGATGAACAGTAATTCTGGGCAGTATTGTCCTAGTTCAAATTTGCAGTTTAATTGGATAATTGAAACTGTTTGGTAGAAAACCAGTTACCATCGGTAACCGGTACCGGCCAGGTCCGATATTTTTCCCGTAGTCGTTTTTTGAATCCTTGATCACATCATATGTAAAAAACTTAGTATACGAACGAATAAAGTGGAAGAGAAGCTTTTATCTATTTGAACTAATAGCTTTGTCAATATAATTATATTTCTGATCAATTTCAGGTTGGTGAACTTATTGGAGGAAGCCAAAGGGAAGAACGTCTTGATTACCTTGAAGCTCGGTTGGATCAGTTAAATCTTAACAAAGATAGCTACTGGTGGTATTTAGATCTAAGGCGATATGGATCAGGTTAAATACTCAAAATCTGAAGAGAAAAAAAGCTGGATAATGCAATTTTCTCTTCAAAAGTTCTTATATAGCATGATTTTTGTTCCTGTCATGAGCCGTAACAAACTTCTACCTTTTGTGTTACAGTTCCTCATGCTGGTTTTGGTCTTGGATTTGAACGACTTGTACAGTTTGCAACTGGAATAGACAACATCAGAGATGTCATTCCGTTTCCCCGGGTTCCTGGTTCTGCAGAGTTTTAGCACTCCGAGAGTGCTCCCGGATAATCTTTAGAAGCATTCTTGCCTGGGATTTGAAGAAAATCATATGGTGTATTGTTCATTGTACATAGTTTAGCTGACTCATATCTAATCTGGAGCAAAGCATTGTTGTGGCAAATATCATTGTTTGGAGCAACGCTCTAGCAAATTTGTCACTGTAATTTCAGTTGATGAACTTTGAATGTACATTTTTATTGAAAGAACATGTCAATTTTGCCTTGGGAATTGATATTGAACTTGTTACGATGGTCACTCTAATGCTGTGGTCTGCAAGTTCTGCTGCTGAATATTTTATTAATGTAATTTTTTATCCATATCACTCAAAGGATTCAAATTCAACGAAATATGTTATTAGACTCTGGCTTTTCAGCAAGCTATTTGTTTGCTTCTAATCTGTCTGGTAACCCAACACAGTTCAATTTTCAATGCCTGTTTACCCATGGAAAGGATCAAAGGAGCATGGCCACTTGACAAGTAATTATAGACGATGTGGTGTCTGGTATTTTCTTGCTTGCTAATGCTTCCCTTTTACCAGTAATCAGTAAGCACAACTCAAGGGCTCTGTTAGTTCTCTACAATCTGATCGATTTTTACTGAACTATTCAATCATATCACAGTATTTTGTCAGTACAAACAAACAACTATATGTTCACAAACATCAAAGGAAGAGAGCTATACATTCTTTGGAAGTTGATGTACCCTTGGTGAGATTGTAAAAGCATACTAGAAGAGAAGCAAACTAATCTCTAAACAAGAGCGGCTTCTCCATATCGTCTGCTGTTCGATCTGTCACCGTCCTGTCTGCTTGGCCTTCTTTGCCCAAAGGACTACATAAAGGCCGGAGAAAAGGAAAACCATCCCCAGCATGCTGCATGCATCAGCGAGACACCGAGACAGTGACCAAGAAATCAAACCAATTTAGTCTTTGCCATTTGCATTTGAATAGAAACTTAGAACACGCAGTTCTGAATCTAACATAATCTATTTTGTTGGAATTTGATCGATGTAAACGAATTTGCCTTATAATTCATGTCAGTTCAAGGGTTCTAATGCTCATGCATGAACTTTCAGGGTATGTTCAGAATGCTATCCCTGCAATGTTTTTGTTTCCTTCAAGAAGTGAGGTCCAATCCAAGCATGAATTTACCGCGCTGGCTGCACGACCCGCCCCAAGAAGAGCGCCGAGAAGATCGCCGAGCCGACGATCTGCGTCGGGCTAAACAGGGAGACGACCACTGGCCCTTTCTTCTCCAGCGCCCACGTCTGGAACATGATGCACACTGAGCTCACCGGCCCGCCCTGTTCATACATGTGATGAACCCCAGTAATTAAGCTAGCGACATAACAAGTTTTGCACGTCTGATGTCTGCTATTTGATCGTACTAATTTTCAGCGTTCACCGTTCAGTTTGATAGTACACAAGCACAAGGGAGAGGATGATTTCGACGCTGATCTGGGGTGTCCCAGGGTTGAGCCTCCCCGCGGTGACGGCTTGGAACATCCCCGTCAGCACGGCGCCGACCAGCGACGTCACGGAGCAGATGGTGAACGGGGCGGGGAAATGGATCATGGTTGCTGCCTGCGGCACGGCGAAGAACAGCGAAAAAAGAGGGAGAATTCAATCATTTACATGGATGGTTGCCACTACTGCCCTGCATTGTAGGCAAGAACATGCCATATATGGACGTAAGCAGTACGGGACCTGCAAGACGGTTGTGCCTGAGAGCACGAGCACCGCGCCCAGGAGGCACAAGCAGCCGACGACCCAGTCCCGGTGCGATTTCACGGCGACGAGGTCCGGCGATCTTTGTAGCGCATGGCCCGCCGGAGCGGCGGGGCTCTGTGACAAGAATCTGCTGAACTTCAGCAAAGTTCAGAGTTCTGAATCCTTTCTGATGGGCTACAGTAAACTGAAAACAGAATTTTTTCAGAGAAGACAGAGACACAGAGGGATTGTGCTGCTCAACGTCTCACCGCAGCTTTTCTTGTTTTTCGCTTTTATTCATAGCTGATTACAAGCAATTAGTTACATGCAAGTAACGGCCCGATTAACTCTCAGGATGATTCCACGATCCGGAATAATCGTGCCTCCCATGACTGCCACTAAATGCTGCTAGCTACCAGAAACAACTACATGCAAAATACTTTCCTACTTCTATGGTGAAGCATGCAGAGGCAGAATAAATAACAGAAAACATTATGGTGTAGCGAGAGTTATCAACAATCACTCCCTAACTCTTCGCTGCACCTCAACCATCCCAAGCTTGCTTCGCATCTCCAGAAACCGAATCCGCCCGAGTGGTTTGTCAGGATGTCTGCCAGCTGATTCTCTGAACTGACAAAATCAATATCAATCCTCCCCTCTTCAACACACTGTCTGATGAAATGGTACGGTCGTGGCCTTTCTTCAGAAGTCGGTGAAGGGTTGCTCGGTGGTGTAGCCCACTCCACTCCCACAGGCACAGCTGGCGTAGCTGGCGCCGGTGCTGATGGTGTTCCGCCCGCAGATGCCACCGGTGTCAGTGACCCGCCGTTGGGCGATTGAGTCCCAAGGCTTTTATCCCCTGCAACCTGGTACAAGGTGTAATGGACAGTGAACATCTCGCCCGGTGTTGTAGTGTCTTGATCTTCCTCTGACGAGCTCCAGTCCCAACTCGCCTCCTCATCAAACACGACATCGCGACTGACATGAAGCTTCTTTCCTACAGGATCATACATCCTATAGGCCTTGCAACCGGGCTCGTAGCCGATGAACACCATTTGCACACTTGTACCCTCCAGCTTCTTTTGATTCGGCTTGACCACCTTGACATAGCCTAAGCAACCGAACGTACGGAAGTAATGCACGTTAGGTTTCTTACCATGCCATGCTTCGTAGGGAGTCTTGCCATTCACACTGGCTGTAGGAGACCGATTCAAGATGTAGACGGCTGTGCTAACCGCCTCACCCCAGAACCTTCCGGGGACGCCTTTGGCCTTCAAAAGACTTCTCGCCATGGCTACCACCGTTTGATTCCGCCGCTGGACGACCCCATTCTGTTGTGGTGAGGAGGGTGCCGTGAGATGTCGCATGTCACCTTGCTCAGCCCAGTACCGGCCAAAATCGTTGGAAGTGAACTCGCTGCCTCGATCCGTCCGGAACACTTTCAACTTGCTTCCGCTCTCCAACTCAGCTCCGGCTTGGAAGACCTTGACAGCGGCAGCAGCTTCGTCCTCTGATCTCAGCAGTGTTACCCACATATAGCGAGTAAGATCATCCACCAGGAGGAGGAAATACTTCCTCGCACCCGGTGTGGCCGGTGAGATCGGGCCACAGAGATCACCATGCACAAGCTCAAGTTTCTCGTCTGCACGGTAGTTTGCCTCCCGCTTGAATATTGAGACTCGACGTGGTTTTCCGACGAGGCAACTATCGCACACCTGCTCCACGGCACGTATCTCCGGCAGCCCACGCACCATGCTGCACTGAGCCAACTTGCGCAGTGCCCGAAAATTGAGGTGGCCATAACGCGCGTGCCAGCGCCAGGCCTCCTCGGTGCACCGCGCCGCCAAACAGACAGGTTCTGCCAATTTCAGGTTAAGCATGTACAAGCGACTGTTTGATCTCTTTACCTTGGTCAAGAGCTGCTTCTCCTGGTCACGGATCGTGAGCTCTCCATCTTCAATGAGAATTTGACACCCCCTTTCATCAAGTTGGCCTAGACTCAAGATGTTGCTGCGGAGCCTTGGAATGTAATAGACATCAGTCAGCATGCGATGCTCGCCATCACGACAAGTGAACATGACTGTGCCTCTTCCGCAGATATCGACAACGGAGCCATCTCCAAACTTCACCGAGCCTTGTATACTTGTGTCAAGCTCAGCGAAATTCCTTCTGCAACCGGACATATGATTCGTGGCACCGGTGTCCAGATACCATATGTCACTGCAGTCCTCATCAGCACGTCCAAGATATACTTGTGCATGCACCTTGTTGAGGAGCACCTCCCTGGAAGCCTCTTCCTTGACTTCTGTCAGTGCACACACTTGTGCAAGATTCGCCTGTTCCTTGCGCTCCCGTCGCGGTTTGCGGCAATCTTTTGCAAAATGTCCACAATTGTTGCAGTTAAAACATTTTACCTTAGACTTGTCGCGTTTGCCTGACGATGCGCCACTATCCTTCCCATCGGGGCTGGAGTTCCCATGGCCGTTTTGATTGTAACGATCACGAGAATTGGTTCCACCGGCGCCATTGCCGACGGTCTTGCCGGTGCTTGAAGAATTGGCCTGCTGCTTGCTCTTCATGCGTGCTACCCATTCCTCCTCAGTAAGGAGCAGCCGATTCCCACCATCAGCGTGCTTGTCGAGCTCCCACCGATCTTCAACTGCCTTCAAACGACCGGTGAGTTCGTCGACTGACATGTTGTTCAGGTCGAGCAGCTGCTCAATGGAAACAGCCACATGATAAAATTTCTGCGGTACAACCCGCAAAAACTTCTTGACAACCTTCTCCTCTTCAAGAACATCACCCAGAGTTCGAATGTTATTGGCAAGTCCGGTCAGCCTCATGGAGAAATCATCCACTGTTTCGGTTTCCTTCATACGGATGTCTTCGAACTCTCTGCGCAGCGTCTGCACTCTTGCCTCTCGGACTCGTTCGCCTCCCTCCCGCATGGCACGGATGGCCTCCCATGCCGACCTGGCCGTGTTCTTGACAGCAAGCGAAGCCAGCATCCCCAGCGGCACAGCCTGAAGAATGGCCGCCAGCGCCATTCGGTCGAGCCGGTACTCAGCGCCGCCTGGCTCGATTGCCTCCCAGACTCCCTGAGCCTGGAGATTGACTCTCATGAGAAGAGCCCAATCCGAATAGTTTGATCCCGTGAGCATGGGGTACCGCAATGCTACCCCAGCCTCCTTTGGCACCACCTGCGCCACCACTTCCCGGCCACCGCCACTGCTCGAGGCCTCCCAACGACGGTCCCTGCCGCCGGAGGTTCGGGTTGGCGTAGGAGACACAGACCTCGCACCTCGAGGCATCGCCGCAGGATTCACCGCTCTGATACCAATTGACAAGAATCTGCTGAACTTCAGCAAAGTTCAGAGTTCTGAATCCTTTCGGATGGGCTGCAGTAAACTGAAAACAGAATTTTTTTCAGAGAAGACAGAGAGACACAGAGAGATTGTGCTGCTCAACGTCTCACCGCAGCTTTTCTGGTTTTTCGCTTTTATTCATAGCTGATTACAAGCAATTAGTTACATGCAAGTAACGGCCTGATTAACTCTCGGGATGATTCCACGATCCGGAATAATCGTGCCTCCCATGACTGCCACTAAAGGCTGACTGCCAGGAAATGCTACTAGATACCAGAAACAACTACATGCAAAATACTTTCCTACTTCTATGGTGAAGCATGCAGAGACAGAATAAATAACAGAAACATTATGGTGTAGCGAGAGTTATCAGCGTTGAGGAACCGTCGCTAGCGAGTCCAGTCCGAGCGATAACCTCGTAGACAAACTCGGAATCGTAAGAACAATGCATGTACACAAGAACAGAAACAAGCGATAGAACACAGAGATGTAGGGGGACGTCTTGCTTCTCTTTATTCCTTCATCCATCGATCAATCCTTTACAATGAATAGCACCCCCTATTTATAGGCTACGACCCTGCTAGGGTTTGGGATGGGGTGCCCACTAATGGGCCGACTGCAGGGTCAGGCCTATGGTTTCCCAACACTCCCCCTTGGGCACCCATCCTTCATGTCCATGTCTCGTCAAAACTCCATAAAAACCCAGTGGAAAAAATTTGGAGAAAGAGTACATGATATACGTTCTATTTGTGATACAATTGCCTCATTAAAAACCTTAGCCGAGAAACTTCAGAAAACTCGTCAAGGAAAAGAGTACAATCCACCCAATTTCATTTAATCTCCTGGATTTATTCTTTGGGTACTCGATCTTCATGATCAAACTTTAATAATGAGTTCGTGAAGGTTCTCCCCCTGAATTCTGCACTTCTAAGTCTCATCATTCCAATTCACTTTGCATCTTTCAAAGTTAGACGCTGGAAGTGACTTAGTGAATAAATCTGCAAGATTCTCACATGACTCAGTATGCAGTACTTTCATTACGTTCATCTTTTGCAATTCATGAGCATAGAAGAACTTGGGGTTGATATGCTTTGTGAGAGGACTCTTCACATAACCCATCTGTACTTGTGCAACACAAGCTGCATTATCTTCATACAAAAAGTAGGGGTTTGCGCAATATTCAATCCACATGACTCCTGGATGTGGTGAATCATCCGCTGAAGCCAAACACATTCTTGTAAGGCCTTGTACAATGCTATGATCTCCAAGTGGTTCGTCGAAGTCGATACAAGATATTTCTTAGACGATTTTCATGGAATTGCAGTTCCACCACATAGGAGTTCATAGTCTGTTTGCGATTTGGCTGTATGCGGGTCTTACAGGTACCCATCATCTGTATTACCATTTATAGTTAGGTCTTGGTTCTTTCTGTAGAACAGACTAAATTCTTTGCTTCTTTTGGAGGTATCAGAAGATGTCCTTTATTCCCGGCCAATGCCTTTGGTAGGTTCTGCACTATACCTTGCTAGTAGGATCACGGCAAATACAATGTCCGTTCTAGTACATTTTGCAAAATACATTAGTGCTTCTATTGCACTTCAGTGTGGGAATTCCGGTCCCAGGACTTCCTCCCCCTCTTCTTTAGGTCTGTACGGGTCTTTGTCTTGCTGCAAAGATCTCCCAACCATTGGCACTTTCAAAGGGTATGCCTTTTCAAAGTTCAACCTTTCTAACACCTTCTGAGTGTAGGTTGACTGATGTACTAATATCCCTTCAGGGGCATGCCCAAGCTGCAAGCCTAGGTAATATTTGGTTTTCACCCAAATCTTTCGTTTCGAACTCCGACTCCAGGTAAGAGCTTGCTTTCTTAATGTCCTTCAGGGTTCTGATGATATTCAGATCAACTTCATACACCGCGATTATACAAAATCCATTCTGGGATCGTCGTATAAATACACAGAGATTATTCTCATTTTTCGTGTAGCCTTTCTTGCATAGAAAGTCGCTTCAAGCGATTATACCACATTCTGCCTGATTGCTTAAGTTCGTACAATGACTTTTTGAGTTTCACACTGTACATATTTCTATTTGCTCTGTTTTGGTTCGGGACAGTGATACATTCAGGTATCTTCATATAAATGTCTGAATCCAATATTTCATAAAGGTATGATGGTACCCCATCCATCAATTTCACTTCTAACTTCAAGTTCACTGCCATTGAGATAAATATTTAAAAGGGAGTTCCGCCCATGACCGGGGAATAGGTTTCTTCATAATCATCTCCTGGATGTTCAATGAAACCTTGTACAACGAGCCTTGTTTTTTTTTCATTTTTCTTTCGAATAAATACTCACTTATGCCCTACGGGGTGCACAAGGGGAGGCGTGCGGCTTACAGACCCAAACACCTTTCTTTTATTCGGAGAGAATAATTCAGTTTCTATTGCCTTCTCCCAATCTTCTCAATCTGATATTTTCTTTCATTCAGCGAGCGATGCAGGCTCTGAATCAAGATTGATGATTGTGGCAAGTTTCTTTGCAAAGTAAGTGTCGACATTGGCTGTTGTAATATTCAAATGTTCTCCCGAGGTCATAAAGTTTATAGCTATTTCTTCAAGGGGCGATTCTTTTAATGCTTCTACTTGCTCACCGCTGCTTCATTGCGGGGCAAGTCCCTTTAGTTTTTCAGCTCCGATGTGTGCGCACACATCCATGCTGATGTCTCCCTTCATGGGGATGTTCAATTCTAGTATGCCTTTTCTGAAGGTTCCATACCGATGCCAGGTCTCAACTGGCTACCCTTCTGGTTCGGGGCACTTCGGTGATCGGCTGTGTTAAGTCCTTCTTATCCTTTTTCACGTGCATCCCGGTTACTTCGGATTCGAGGACCGGAGTTCTCGTCCTTTATTCGAGGCCTGCGGGCGGGATTAGGGATACCTTCAATGGTATTTCAACCCTCTCGGTGCATTGCTTGCGAGCAAATGCTACTTATTCACGCTCTTCAAATCACTAAAGTAGTCTGGCAGTTGATTCGCTAATACTTGCAAATCAATTATCTTCTGGACTTCAATTGTCTTCTAGACTCCAATTCAATTATCTTCTGGACTGCAATTATCTTCTGGACTTCTCTATTTGCTTCACTAGTGCGCGGGTCATATGCATAGATTTTAATTATCTTCTGGACTTCAATTGTCTTCTAGACTTCAATTATTTCCCGACATTATCATCAAGGGTTGATTTCCTCCCCCTAATGACGGGAAACTAACCTCATCTAATGTACTATCAGCGAATTGGGCATTATACAAATCTCCAGTCATATAGTCCAAATACTTGATTATGGATGTTGTCTCATAACCAACGTATGTCCCAGACTTTCGGAGAAGACCCATTGCAGTTCGCTGCGGTGGTGGTATAGATATATAACCCTTGCAAACCAAACCTGCGAAGATGAGAAGTTTTCAGTGCTGACCCTTGCGCTAGTTGCATAGCTGGATGGATGTTATAGGCGGCGGTCTAAAATTGATGAGAGTCGCTACGAGCAGATCGCGTGTCCCCAACATATAGTTGGTAAATTACAATTCTTCAAAGTTCTACTAGTCCATTCTGGGTGCGGATGTGCAGTATAGAATGCTCAACTTTAGTTCCCATTTTCATGCAATAATCATCAGATGCCTTCGGAGTACATTCTCCGGCGTTGTCCATTCAGATGGACTTCACGTGATGATCATGGAAATTATTTTTCCAATTGTTAATTATCTGCGATATTTAACTTTGCAAAGCATGGTTTCTCATAGACAATAAACATATGTGAACATTCGAGGAAGCATCGATCGCACCATAAAATACCTAAATAACCCTTACAGAGGTTGTATAGGACCGCAAAGTCTCCTGGATACGGTCCAGAATGCAGGACTTCATCCTTCACTTTCGAGCAAAGGTCTAATAATTAATTTCCGTTGGCACATGCGGGCACACAAAATCTTCAGTTCGGAAATTCTTTATATTCATATTATGTCCCTGTGAATTGTTAATTATATCTCTCATTATTCTAAGACCTAGACGGCATAATCTATCATGCTAGAGATAGAAAAGTTCAGAGCTTCTAAAATCGTTTTCAAGGCAGTACAGGCTGCAAATGCCTTAATATTAATGTAGTATAGCCCAATTTCATATGAAGGAAGACATTCTAATGCCATTTTTCACTTTCTTCACGCTTTGTAATGAGCAGGTATTCTGTACCATACTCTTCTTCAGTCTCTACACGGAAACTGTTAGCGCAAATATCCTTGAGAGTTCTAGTCGATTCTGGGTACAACAAGTCTTCTTCAATGACCAAAGTTGTGCCCATTGGGAGTATAATTGTGGCCCTTCCTGAGCCTATTATACAAGTATCGCTGCCTGCGACTGTCGTAAGACTACCAGCATTTTTGCTGATCGACTGGAAAAATTTCTATTTCTCTCAGGATGGTATTCGTTGTGCCGCTACATGCTTAGCACACTTCCTCCATAGGGCGCCACACGCGTTCTAATATAATATATTTTATTAATATGTAGCAGAAAGCAAGCAACACATAAATAAAATACTTCAAATATCAGAACATAACTTGCTATTATAAAGACGGGAAAATAAGTCTTGCAGGACTCATAATAAGAATTTAATGCTTTGCTCTGCTAGAGCTTGCAACCATTATTCAATAATTCAATAATTCTGCTTCAATTACAAACTGCAGGTTACTATAAAAGATTCGAGTGCAATGCGTGCACTAGATCTAATAGACGAAGCATTCAAGAACTTCTGCCTCAATCGGCTCCATGCGCGATCTTCTCCTTTTAGGGCGACTACGGTACGTGGCGGCTGCGATGTCCAAAGGAGGGATGATGGGGTCACTCTTGGTGTCCACATTCATAAGTGCAACTAATGGATGTGAATCCTCTGTGCCTGCAATGGCGAGGTGTGCCTCATGCTATCATTTGCCCTTTCCCTTAGACTGGAAAACATCAATAGCGTGCGACGCACAACCTTACCCTTCTTTCTCCTCTCATTCGTGAGAGGCTTCATCACCTTGTAGCTACTAGCAGTGGCTTCATGGCCAACATTGCGACTAGGTGGCTACAAGATGAAGTTCTTTCTTAGAACATCATCTTGAGCTTCCGCAACTTGCATGATGTCAATTAATTCGGCATACTTCATGTAGCCGTCTTGACGATAGTTGCATGCGGATTACAACGCATTTGGATGAAAGGTAGAAAGTATTCTCCATCTTCTGCTCCTCCGTGATTACATTACCACAGAATTGAAGACTGATACAAATTTTATACAAAATCTGACCATGCTGGGTCAGTTCTTCGAACTACTGGTTCGTGATGCCAGTCATATTTATATTCATGCAAAAAGTTCAAAGGATTACTGCTAGTAATCTGCATAAAATAGTTGCAAAATTCTCATAATGCTCATCGAACTCCAGGTTCGTATTCCCGTATTTTTCTATCCATTTTCATGATTTACTGCTATTTTCAGTGATTAAAAGCAATATAAACAATCACAGATAATCAAAACAGTAAATACAATAAATAAATTGCATAGAAATAACAATAACAAAGTTAAACATGCTTCAAATGCGAAAACTGATTCAAAAAATGAATTCCCGAGGCTCTTTTCTACCGGAAGAGGTATTCTGCACTAGTCCAGGATCACGCTAGTGCACACAGCGGTAACATAGGTGAATATCAATCCACACAAGCGAAATATAACATAAACGAATAGTTTGAGTAACAACTTAGAGTTTTGACCTTAAGGTCGGGGTTACAACTTATTAAGCCACGCAGGCTAACACTAAAGAAATCTTTGCAATGGAGCGAAATAAACTCGCAAACTCCAATCAAACACCACAGTAACCGATGGGATCGATGACCTAGCGATCAACCTTCTTCCACGAACTCCTCCTCGAAAGCGGCGAAGACTCCTCCACTACGTAGGTTTGGACGCAAGTTTTACAACAAGCGTGAGTACACAACAGTACTGCAAATCATACCACGAATGCAATATATATATGCGAGCTTATTCCAAAGGAATGGCTTCGTGGTTATTTTGTAAATGCAACATTTGCAATTGAATACAAATAATAGATTGAAAGCATAATTTAAAACAAATAAGCAATATTAATTTATGATTGTTTCCACAAAGACACACACTAAAGCGATTAATTCACACACCATATGATTGAGATCACACGGCTCCCAATCCCACATTTTATGAACACTACCTCATGTGAAATCCCCGCGTTGTCCATGACCGAGGACGCGGCTATTCGAATAGATTGATTAACACTCTGCAGAGGTTTGTACACTTTACCCACACGATACAACTAGTGTAGCTAGCACTAATCGTAACAAAACAGTTCGGCAACTTCGTCTCAACATTGACGTTCTTATTCACACAGTCCCATATCACAAAGCTTAACCTATCCACCTGAACCCCAATGTTGAAACTCCGTAACCTACTAAGTTAAGCCTGTTACCAGACATGCGGTCGTACAGTAAAGCTCAGTTCAATGGCGCACAAAGTTAAGTCCTTAATTGACCAAGGCAAGACTTCCAGTTTTTCTAACTAAACCACACAGATAAATCCCAATCACAAAGCCACCGGTTCACACAGTATCCACCACTTGCCTCAGTCTAAATCTTTTACCACCCAGTTGGTTTAGTGCAACACATGCCATCACGAGTAATAGCACACAGCACACACAGTTTTATCACACAGTTCCATAGTCACTTAGTCAATTTCATAATTGCACTCACATGAGATGATGACTCGTAGCATGGCTAAGCAATTCTAGTCGTTCTAACCCACCATGTTGGCAATATGCTAATACCAACTAAGTAATAAACCAATCTAGGGCGACAAAGATGAAGGTATACAAGTAGGCAAGGTGAACATAACAAGTGGGATCAATAACTAGCCCAAAAGCATTTAAATACATAATTAAAGTAAATGCAATAATTTAACACAATGTAATTTGGGAAAACTGGGATTCAATATGATCAAAGGTATGACTTGCCTTGGAATAGGTCTACGATTGGTCTTGAACTTGGTTGAAGCCTTCTTCGAAAAAACCCCAAGTATCGGCGTCTACGCACAAACGAAGCAAAACAACCAAAACAAATAAATAACAGAGGCAAAACAAGCTCCAAAAATTAAATAAAAATCTCAGATAAATAGGGCTTGAATTTAGACAAATTTAGAAATTTGAATGGGCTCAATCGGAGTTAGGATGCAAAAGTTATGAGCTTTGGAAGATTGGAAAACTAAAAGAAATCCTAATTCTGATTTTCTGGAATTTCCGAATTATTCCTCTGAAGAAAATCGAATATTGCGCAATCTTTGGCGTCGTACCAGGATTTCGGAAAAAGATAAATAAAAATAAATCTCTGACATGTGGGACCCACACGTCAGAGGCTAGGCTCACGGTGGACTAGGTCCACCGAGCCTCTGGACTCGGGAACCCGTGGACCATGCCACATGGGCACGCGCGTGAATCTTGACGCAGCGCCACGTGGGGCGACACGCAAGCGCGAGGGCGAGGTGGCGGTGGCGTGGCGACAACGGGCGCGGCGCTCGGATTCGGCGGCAGCGGCAGCGGCGGCGATACATCGGCGGTGAGTGGTACCGGCGTGTAGCTCTCGCTATTGCGAACCTCTGGGTGCAACTCCGGGTGGTCGGGGACAACGGAGGTGGTCGGCGGCGAGCAAAGAGCGGCGGAGAGGCTTCGGGTTTGACGGCAAAGACGCTCCGGTGACGCTCCGGCGAGCGAAGGCCACCAGAGGTAGAGGAGCTCCGTCGCGATGCCAGCGGTGCGCAGCGAAGAGCGCGGCGGCACCGACGGCGAGAACGAGCTCGTCGGAGTTGGCGGCGCGCGGTCGATCTTCGGGCTCTTGCGGCGGCTAGGGTTCGGCGCGAGGTGACGGCGGCTAGGGTTGAGATGCGAGACCGAGGCTACCCCTCTTATATAGCGCGGCTTGGGAGAGTCGAGCACGAACGCCCAAAGCGGAGGCGGCGGAGATTGTATCCCTAACGGTTCGGGAGCGAAGACGGCGTGGCAAGTCGGGACCCACACGTCGGTGACATACGCGTGGTCGCGTCGCAGCAGCGCGGTACAAAAGCAGACTCGAGATCTGACCGTTGGATCTTGATCGAACGGCCCACAATCAAAGAAACATTCGGACAACTCCGTTTGCCTTACGCGCATCTAGCCGTTCATACTTCTTCCAACGGTGGAGGATGATCGGGCGCTCCGAATGAAAGAGAGAGACACTGGCATGCGGGGCCTGCATGTCAGTGGAGACAGCCTTGCAGCGAGGCCAGGCAAGGCTGGGTGACAGCGGGGAAAATGGGCCGGGGTTTAGGAATTCGGCCCGATTGATTTTCTGAGATTTTAAATAGGTTTTCAAATTTAGAAAATACCAGAAATTCAAATAGGTAATAGAAAATAGCAAATGAACTCAGAAAAATTCTAGAAAAATCTAGAAAATATATATGAGCACATAGAACCCAAATAAAATAGTTTTGGCTATTGTTCATGTTGGGATTATTCACATTAAATGTTTTTGATTGTAAGGTCCAATATTAAGCTTTTGAATTAAATTCAAATAAATCCAAATGGTGAATTTTTCCCTACTAACTATTTAAAAGATTTTTAAGCTCAGAACATTGGGATGTTACAAACCTCCCCCCCTTAAAGGAATCTCGACCCCGAGATTCAGGCTAGCTAGAGAAAAGGCTAGGGAACTCGGCTTTCAGCTCTTCTTCACGTTCCCACGTTGCTTCTCCTTCTGAGTGGTTGCTCCACCGAACCTTGCAAAAGCGAGCAGTCTTGCTTACGGTGAGGCGCTCTGCGACCTCCAAGATCTTATTGTTTGCTCTTTGTAGGTAAGATCTTCTTTCAAAACAATTGATTCCAGCGGGCTTGCTCTTCGGCACGAAGACACTTCTTCAAGCTGCGAGACATGAAAGACATCATGTACTCCTGCTAACGCTGCGGTAGCTCAATTGTAAGCAACTTCCCACGGCGTTTCAAAATCTTGAGCAGGCCAACATACCTAGGGCAAGCTTCCCTTTGGCATGAAACCTTTGACACCTCGGCGGGGTCACTCGAAGATGGACAAAATCTTACGACTCAAATCGAGATCTCGACGGGTTATCGGCATAACTCTTACGCCTTGGTGGGCTATTTTTAGCCTTTCCACGATCATAGCAACTTGTTCTTACGCCTCTTGGATGATATCGGCCCGAACAACATGCGTTGGTTGTCTCGACCAATTTAACGGGGTTGGCGAGCACGGTCATACAAAGCTTCAAATGGCGACATTTGCGGATCGGCTTGATAAGCTGTTGTTGTGCGAGAACTCTGCATACGGCAAGCTTTTATCCCATCGGGTAGCATTCGCTAGGCGCAAGCTCGGCATATCTTCAATATCGATTGACTCTTTCGATCATCCATCCATGCGTGGATGATATGCGATCTGCGAAATTCAGATGGGTACCCAATGCTTCATGCAAACTCGCCAAAGCGAGAGGTGGCGAGATCCTCGATCGACACTATTTTCTTGGGCACTCCATGCAAGTGACAATTACGGCCATGTACAACTCCGCAAGGCGATCTCACGATGCGTGGTTTTGTGGCGAAAATGCGACCTAGGTCATCGATCAACTATTACCCAGTTGAATCGTAACTCGATTGGGTCTTGGGTAAACGGTGATGAAATCCATCCGATTTCTTCCCACTTCCATACGGAATCTTGAATGGTTCGCGGCAAACCTGCTGGTCTGCGTGTTCGCCTTTACTTTACGGCGGTGTCGCACAAGGCAACGAACTGCGACTTCGTTTCAAATTTGGCCACAAAACTTATTCTTAACATCTGGTACATCTTGGTACTTCAGGGTGAATCGAATACTTTGAGTCATGGGCTTCTTTTAAGATTAAGCTGTCTTAGACCATCTATATCCGTACACGAATCGACCATTAATCCAGTATGTCTTGATCATCCTTGGTGAAATCTTTGAATTTCCCCTCCGCCATTTTGATCTTGATGTCGACAACACGGGATCCTTTGGTTGTGCTTCACGAATCTGTTTCTCAAGGTAGTGTGTACCTCCAAATTGGCCACAAATCCCTTGGACACAACTTCTAGCTTTAGCTTCAAATTCTTCATAAAGTTAGGGAAATCTTCCTTTACTTTCAAGGCATTACAATAACTCTTACGACTTAGAGCGTCTGCAACTACATTGGCTTTTCCGGATGGTAGTGGATTCCAAGATTATAATCCTTAATCAATTCCAACCATCTTCTCTGTCTCATATTAAGATCTGACGGGTAAAGATGTACTTGGACTTTTATGATGCGTGTAGACTTCACGGCGATACTGATGAGGTAATGACGCGTAAATCTTTAAGGCATGCACTACGGCGACTAATTCCGGATCATGAGTAGGGTAATTCTCCTCGTGAGGTCTCAATTGTTTTGACGCATAGCGGCGGCTCTTCCTTCTGCATCGGGACACATCCTAATCCTTGACGAAGCATCACAATAGATATCGAAATCCTTGCGAATATCAAGCAAAATCAAACTTGGGCCGAGGTCAAGCGCTTCTTTAACTCTCGAAAACTTTCCTCACGGCTGAGTCAAGTGAACTTTTCTCCTTCTTCAACAATTGCGTAAGAGGCTTAGCAATCGATGAGAATTCTTCGATAAAACAGCGGTAATAACTGTCATCCCCAAGAAATCTGCGAATCGGGTTCTGAGTCTTGGGTGAGTCCCAATGTAACACTTGCCTTTACTTTTCCCGGGTTAATCGCTACTCCATCGGCGGTCATCACATGGCCAAGGAAGTCCACTTCCTTCTTCCAAAGTCACACTGCGAACTTGGCATACAACCGATGCTCCCTGAGTTTCTCAAAATCAACCTCGTGTGTTGCATGTTCCTCCTCGATTTGGAATAAACGAATATCGTCAATGAACACCACTACAAACTTGTCGGTATTCCATGAAGACTTTGTTCATCATGTTCATGAAGTAAGTGGGGCATTTGTCACCCAAATGACATGACCAAGAACTCATAATGTCCATACGGCGTTGAGAAAGCGGTCTTTGGTATATCCCTAGGGTAGATCTTCAATCGATGGTAGCCCGATCGCAAGTCGATCTTTGAGAACACTCGGCTCCCTTCATGCGGTCAAACGGATCATCTATCTGGGGCAATGGATACTTATTCTTGATAGTGACCTCGTTGAGAGAACGGTGATCGATACACATCCTCATGCTTCCGTCTTTCTTCTTGACAAACAAGGCGGTGCTCCCACGGTGTGAACTTGGTCTTACAAACCTTTCTCGAGAAGTTCTTCAATCGCTTCTTCATTTACGCTAACTCGTCACCGGCATTCGATAAGGTCGCTTAGAAATTGGCGCTGTTCCCGGCACTAGATCAATGACGAACTCGATGTCACGATCCGTGGCATTCCGGTAACTCTTACGGAAACACATCCGGGTATTCTCGACTATTGGTACATCCTCCAATGCAATGGTCCTCAGTTGTTTACTAGCAAGTGTCCTTCACGGCCCGATGTGGCTAGAAACTCCACTTTCCTTCCATCGGTACTCTCAAGCTATTCGGCTCTTGGCCACAATCCGGCCAGACTTTGTGCTTGGATAACCAATCCATGCCAAGAATGACATCTAGGGTTTGGGTGTCTAGAACAATTAAGTTGGCTAGAAACTCAACTCCGGCTATGAGTAACTTAGCTCCTAAACAACCCACTCTAGAGCTTAGCTCTGCTCGAGCGATTGAACTAATAGAGTATGATTAAGTTGTATAGCCTCCAACATTCTTAGTTGCAAAACTTGGACACAAAAGAATGCGAGCTCGAATCAAAGCGAATCGATGCGGTGCACGAATTAACGATAACTTACCCGATGACGGCGTGCGGTGCTTCTGTGCTCCTTCGGGGTGGCGTGGTTGACACGGCCTCGGACCACGGAGTGCGTCCCTCCTCTGGCTGGTTGGGGGCTTGGAAAGTTCCACATTGGTGACCCGTCTTTGGTGTCTTATTGGTGTAGCTCCAAGGTTGAAACGAATCGGGTGACCGTTCCTCTCTGTGGACAGCGATTGCGTAGTGGCACGGTTGGCGGCAAGTGTAGCACACCCTTGGCTCTTGCGATTTGTTGATTCTTTGGATTAGCGTTGGTCGGTCTTTGGTGCGAGTGTTACGAGCAAGCGGGGCGAGTCTTGAGGTTGGTGCGGTGTTACGGCGGAGTTCGTGGAGAAAACGGTTGAAGCTGCGGTGTGCTTGTCCTTGCTCTCTATTGGAATTGCCGGCCTCCCTCTTGGATCATCCGCGTTTGCGATTGTCTTCCAGTTCCTTGCGCTTATCCTCCATGACTAAAGCTTTATTGATCGGTTCTTGGAAGTCGGGAAGGTATGTGCAAGGAGATTGACTGAAGTCGATGTTCGGTCCCTTGAAAACGACTCGGCGAGCCTTATGCATTGCAACATCTTCTGCGGATAGCGAGCAAGTTGTGAGAACTTGTTGAGATAGTCGACAACGACAAGCTTCCTTGCTTGAGGCACGAAATTCATCTTTCTTTAGTTCAATAATTCCTTCGAGTGCGTGGTATTGGCGGAATCTTGTGAGAATTCCTCCCAAGTGATATTCGTGGTGCCTCATGAGCGCGCAGTTCTCCACCATTCTGCCGCGATGCCCTCCAACTAGTGAGAGGCATAGAGAACTTTCATGATCATTGCATTGAGTGATCGCGACTTCCTTTCAATCACCCGAAGCCAATCATCGCCTTCCACGGGTGAGACATGTCGAAAAATATTGGTGGGCGAGTCCTCATGAATCTGCAAGTTTGGATGGTCCATGGTGACCATGAGCATTGGGGCTCCGTCTTTGGTGATTGTTGTTGTTATTGTTCGGTTGTGCATGGCTTGCATCGAGTCATCATGGTATTCATCACCGAGTCTGTCTGCCATGAAAGCTCCAAAGTTTTGCAAGTCAATTGGGGGTGCTTGTGTGGAGCTGCTCCTGTAGCCGGTTGCTCATTTCCTCCCGATCTTTGAGTGCAGGAACCACTTGCAATCGTCAGCGAGTTGTAACCATCCGCGAAGCTCAAGGATTAGATAAGGTAGCAAGCATGGGGTGAGTTAAGAACTAGGCGGGGATTGGTTAAACCCAACAACAAGAGAGAACCAAAAGCAACTTTATTACTTAGTATGGCTTGCAATTGATGCCTAAGGGCCTTTGCGGCTCATACTCACACTCAAAGAAAATAGCGAACCTAAGCACACAATCTAACGCCTAAAGGGCAACACAACTAGGCTTAGGCGACGCGCTTAACACACTAAGCCTCAGCTGCGAACCTAGGCCTTAGCGAACTCGATCGGCGAGGTAACCTCCACAACCACGGCTGCGCTCTGCCATGTAGACCTTGAACGTCTTTGGCATCTTACATGGCGATCCTGGTGCCGGGCGGTGCAGCAGAGCAGCGTCGATGGCGCGACAGGCTCCTCGGGTTCGCTCCACTTCCTCTGGATCTTCCTCAGTTCTTCATGTTCTTCTTCCACTTCTTGGTACGCACGGTGGTGGGCATCGATATCTCTTCGGGATGGCGATCTTCTCTTGACTTAGTGCGGGCTCTTGTAGGCACCGTCTAGATCGGCGGCCATCATCTCCATGGATTCCTCTTGGGCCACGACGTACCGGGCGAGGTGTACCACTGTGGCATCTTCCTCTCCCTCCGTGGATGGATAGTGTGCGGAGTAGCTCCACGGCGGTTGCTCTGCAGGGTGGTAACGGAAGAGCGGTTCCTTGCGACTCGCGCATGTAGATGTGGCAGATCCGAAGCATGGCGGTAGCGGCGATTCTGTATTCCTTCACTCCAAGTGATCCTCCTGACGGAGAAGTTCAGCGGCTGGCTTGCCTTGGTGTTCATCTGGCGTAGATCGTCAGCGACGGATCGTACCCGCTTATGTCCATCCACCATCCGTTGTTTCCTCGGTACAGCGGACGGTCAAAACCTCCAAGTACTGCAAGCTTCCAAAGTTGGCGCGTAACCTCCACAACGCTCACCATAGAGTGCGAAGCGAGGCATCTGTCAAGAGCAGACATTTAACTGGTAAGAGCAATTTTAAAACAATGGGAAAGAAAAGATTATAGCAAAAGTTGAGGCAAGAGAGATATGAGGAGAGTTAAGCATTTGATTAACTTTACAAGTTAATTTTCCTTTAGAAAATAGTTTGGACACTCTAAAACGGCCAATCTAACTAAGGTCAAGACCTACGATCGGTATGGCTCACGATACCACCTCTGTCGGGACCCAAAATGCACTGGACCCTCTCGTGTATTCGCACTAGTCGAGGATCACGCTAGTGCACACAATGATAATATAGGTGAATATCAATCCACACAAGCGAAATATAACATAAGCGAATAGTTTGAGTAACAACTTAGAGTTTTGACCTTAAGGTCGGGTTACAACTTATTAAGCCACGCAGGCTAACACTAAAGAAATCTTGCAATGAACGAAATAAACTCGCAAACTCCAATCAAGACACCACAGGCAACCGATCGGGATCGATGACCTAGCGATCAACCTTCTTCCACGAACTCCTCCTCGAAAGCGGCGAAGACTCCTCCATACAGTAGGTTTGGGCGTAAGTTTTACAACAAGCGTGAGTACACAACCGTACTATAAATCATACCACGAAATGCAATATATATATATGCGAGCTTATTCCAAAGGAATGGCTTACGTGGTTATTTTGCGTAAATGCAACATTTGCAATTGAATACAAATAATAGATTGAAAGCATAATTTAAAACAAATAAGCAATATTAATTTATGATTGTTTCCACAAAGACACACAGCTAAACGATTAATTCACACGACCATATGATTGAGATCACACGGCTCCCAATCCCACATTTTATGAACACTACCCTCATGTGAAATCCCGGCGTTGTCCATGACCGAGGACGCGGCTATTCGAATAGATTGATTAACACTCTGCAGAGGTTTGTACACTTTACCCACACGATACAACTAGTGTAGCTAGCACTAATCGTAACAAAACAGTTCGGCAATTTCGTCTCAACATTGGCGTTCTTATTCACACGATCCCATATCACAAAGCTTAACCTATCCACGAACCCCAATGTTGAAACTCCGTAACCTACTAAGTTAAGCTGTTACGGACATGCGGTCGTCTGAAAGCTTCAGTTCAATGGCGCACAAAGTTAAGTCCTTAATTGACCAAGGCAAGACTTCCAGTTTTCTAACTAAACCACACAGATAAATCCCAATCACAAAGCCACGGTTCACACAAAGTATCCACCACTTGCCTCGGTCTAAATCTTTTACCACCCGGTTGGTTTAGTGCAACACATGCCATCACGAGTAATAGCACCACAGACACACGCTTTATCACACGCCCATAGTCACTTAGTCAATTTCGTAATTGCACTCACATGAGATGATGACTCGTAGCATGGCTAAGCAATTCTAGTCGTTCTAACCCACCATGTTGGCAATATGCTAATACCAACTAAGTAATAAACCAATCTAGGGCGACAAAGATGAAGGTATGCAAGTAGGCAAGGTGAACATAACAAGTGGGATCAATAACTAGCCCAAAAGCATTTAAATACATAATTAAAGTAAATGCAATAATTTAACACAATGTAATTTGGGAAAACTGGGATTCAATATGATCAAAGGTATGACTTGCCTTGGAATAGGTCTACGTACTGGTCTTGAACTTGGTTGAAGCCTTCTTCGACGAAAACCCCCGAAGTATCGACGTCTACGCACAAACGAAGCAAAACAACCAAAACAAATAAATAACAGAGGCAAAACAAGCTCCAAAAATTAAATAAAAATCTCAGATAAATAGGGCTTGAATTTAGACAAATTTAGAAATTTGAATGGGCTCAATCGGAGTTAGGATGCAAAAGTTATGAGCTTTGGAAGATTGGAAAACTAAAAGAAATCCTAATTACGATTTTACTCGAATTTCCAATTATTCCTCTGAAGAAAAATCGGAATATTGCGCAATGCTGGCGTCAGCCCTTGGGATTTCGGAAAAAGATAAATAAAAATAAATCTCTGACATGTGGGACCCACACGTCAGAGGCTAGGCTCACGGTGGACTAGGTCCACCGAGCCTCTAGACTCGGGAACCCGTGGACCATGCCACATGGGCACGCGGCGTGAATCTTGACGCAGCGCCACGTGGGGCGACACGCAGCGCGAGGGCGAGGTGGCGGTGGCGTGGCCGACAACGGACGCGGCGGCGCTCGGATTCGGCGGCAACGGCAAGCGGCGGCGATACACGGCGGTGAGTGGTACCGGCGTGTAGCTCTCGCTATTGCGAACCTCTGGGTGCAACTCCGGGTGGTCGGGGACAACGGAGGTGGTCGGCGGCGAGCAAAGAGCGGCGGAGAGGCTTCGGGTTTGACGGCAACGGCGCTCCGGTGACGCTCCGGCGAGACGAAGGCCACCAGGAGGTAGAGGAGCTCCGTGCGATGCCAACGGTGCAGACGAAGAGGCGCGGGCGGCACCGACGGCGGAGAACGAGCTCGTCGGAGTTGGCGGCGGCGCAGATCGATCTTCGGGCTCTTGCGGCGGCTAGGGTTCAGCGCGAGGGTGACGGCGGCTAGGGTTGAGATGCGGAGACCGAGGGCTACCCCTCCTTATATAGCGCGGCTTGGAGAGTCCAGGCACGAACGCCCAAAACGGAGGCGGCGGCGGAGATTGTATCCTAACGGTCCGGAACGAAGACGGCGTGGCAAGCCGGGACCCACACGTCGGTGACACACGGCTCGCGTGGTCCGTCGCGGCAGCGGGCGCGCGCAAAAAGCACTCGAGATCGGCCGTTGGATCTTGATCGAACGGCCCACAATCAAAGAAACATTCGGACAACTCCGTTTGCCTTACGCGCATCTAGCCGTTCATCCTTCTTCCAACGGTGGAGGATGATCGGACGCTCCGAAGGAAAGAGAGAGGGCATGCGGGGCCGCATGTCGTGTGGAGGCAGCATGAAGGAAGCTGGGCGCGCTGGGTCGGGCGACGCGGGGAGAATGGGCGGGGTTTAGGAATTCGGCCGATTGATTTTCGAGATTTTAAATAGGTTTTCAAATTTAGAAAATACGAGAAATTCAAATAGGTAATAGAAAATAGCAAATGAACTCGAGAAAAATTCTAGAAAAATCTAGAAAATATATCGAGCACATAGAACCCAAATAAAATAGTTTTGGCTATTGTTCATGTTGGGATTATTCACATTAAATGTTTTTGATTGTAAGGTCAATATTAAGCTTTTGAATTAAATTCAAATATATCCAAATGGTGAATTTTTCCCTACTAACTATTTAAAAGATTTTAAGCTCGAAACATTGGGATGTTCTGGGTGGCGGCGTGTCAGCGACGTTGCTCCCTGCGCGCGCGACGAGTGGCTTCGGCCGAGGCGAAGCTCCGTCTGGCGTGAAGCGTCACTTATCTCCCCTCCCTTTTTTATTCGCCGTGCGGTGGCGCTCCGTCGACACCGGGCGGCCAGTCGGGCGGCGCCCATGCAGCGGCGCTCCATGCGGACTCAATTTATTGGTGATTTTTTTTTCAGACACCTCAATCGGTCATTCCACGCATGCTTCACAAATCAATGACAACTTGGTATGTCATTAATGACTACTTGATGCAATTCCTTGATGATATGTTCAGACACATCAACGCATCTATGTTGTTGCATGGGCACACTTCACGCCATGCATGAGGAAGTGCAGTGCATGCCCCTCGTGCGGGAGGCCGTTGGCGGCCTTCTTTGGTGGCGATGTGGCGGCGCGCCATGCGAGGCGGCGCGGCGGTGCGTGGGCTACTGAGACGTGGTGGCACTGATGCATGCAAAGCGGCGTGGGACGCCGTCGCGTGCGTTGTTTTTTCTTTTTTTTTTTGTGTTCATTCATGAACAGTGTACTCGATAACCAATCATCCGATCGACATTGTGCCGGCGACTACAAGTCAGCTCGTGGAGATTAGAGGAAAATTGCAATCTATAATCCACGGTGTAATCGACATCTACTCTTTCATGCAATTTACCGATCGGCATTGTGCCGGCGACTTCAAGTCGGCTCGCGGTAGATTAGAGCGGATTTGCACCGTAGAAAACCAATCTAGAAAGTCAAATTTGCAGAATTGAAAGCAATCTAGAAAAACGATTCAATCTACGGCGTCGTTCATCGACGGTTACCTTTCGATGCGAGGAGAGTCGATCGTCGCGATAACGTGTTGAGGAACCGTCATTGGCGAGTCGGTCGAGCGATAACCTCGTAGACAAACTCGGAATCGTAAGAACAATGCATGTACACAAGAACAGAAACAAGAGATAGAACACAGAGATGTAGGGGGACGTCTTGCTTCTCTTTATTCCTTCATCCATCGATCAATCCTTTACAATGAATAGCACCCCCTATTTATAGGCTACGACCCTGCTAGGGTTTGGGATGGGGTGCCCACTAATGGGCCGACTGCAGGGTCAGGCCCATGGTTTTCCAACAATCAGCACTCTGCAGGACGCTCATGGTGATGGCTCCCCCCAGGCAGACAAGGGTTCCCGTTATCTTGGCCCTCGTGTACCGGCACTTGAGATCGACCCTCCCAAACCTGCAAAAATACATATCAATAATCACCACACAACCTTATCCTTGCCAATGAAACATGGAGATGGATGCGAATTTTCAGGGGTTGATCGGCCAGCAGGTGCGTACGCACCTGAGGCAGCCGGCGACGACGAAGATGAATCTGTTAGGTCTTTAGGACTTATGATCTCCTAGGGTTTAGATCTAGGGGTTTCTTCTGTTCAGGTTCGTGAGAGAAACAGAGAGGGAGAGAGTTAGGGGTACCGACCGTCTGATTGCGTGGAGGAGGAGCTGGCCATCGCGGGTTCTTCGATGAAGTCTGCGCACGGGAAACGATGGTCGGAGAAGAGGAGGACAGTGGCGGCGGCGTAGATCCGGTGACGGTACGGCGATGGAGCTTCCCGCCGCTGACTGCGCCGCCTCTAGATCGGTCTAGGGTTTTGTCGGGTGGGGATTGCGGCTCAGTCGAACCTCGTATCTCGAGCCGCCGGCCCCCACCCTCTATTTATTGCGCAGCGCGACGGGGGCCCATCAGCCAGTGGTTGAGCTGGGCGCCCCCGATCAGAGCGCGGATCAAGGCCCGATTAGCCGTTGGGCTAATCGGCTGAGATCAATCTAACATTCTCCCCCTTGATCTCAATCTATGCTTTAACTTTAATTACTTTTGACTTTACTCATTCCAACACAGATTAGTGCACAGAATATGTCTCATCGTCACGGTCAATCGCGATAGATTTATGACTACAATACACCTCTCTTGCTCAAATAGTTACTTTAATCTTTTGAACCATCTTTTAGTCCAGAATCATAGGCTTTCCCTTAAACCCATGCCGCTACATGTTCTCTGAACACATTGGGTGGTAAGCCTTTAGTAAGCGGATCCGCTAACATCTTTGCGTACCTATATGCTCAAGACTTATAATTTGATCCCGAACTTTATCTTTCACAACATAGTACTTTATGTCAATGTGTTTGGCAAAGCACCACTTGACTTATTGTTGTGGGCATACGTTCTGCGGGTTCATTATCGCAGACAACTTAAGTGGTCTATTGATGTCGTCAACCACTTTTAAACCGGGTATGAACTTCTTTAGCCGCCTTCACCGCCTCGTAGCCTCATAACATGCTACAAACTCGGCATACATTGTGGACGATGTAGTGACGATTTGCTTTGAGCTTTTCCACGATATAGCTCCTCCAATGAGTGAACACATATCCGGATGTCGACTTTCTATCATCTCCGCATAATCGTAGTCCAGTATACCCCACTATATGGAGTGAATCTGATCTTCTGTATGTCATCATGAGGCCTTTTGTTCCTTGCAAATAACGCAAGACTTTCTTTATCAATTTCCAATGTTCTATTCCAGGATTGCTCTGAAATTTGCCAAGTAACCCGGTAACAAACGCTAAGTCAAGGCGCGTACACACTTGAGCATACTGCAAGCTTCCGACAGCTGAAGCATATGGAACCGATTTCATTTGATCGAGCTCGTACTGGTTCTGGGGCATTGAAAATCCCCATATCTGTCGCCCTTGACTATAGGTGCAGGTGAAGGACTACATTTATGCATACCAAATTTCTTTAAGACTTTCTCTATGTATGCCTTTTGTGACAGTCCCAATGTCCCTTTGTTTCTATCCCTGAATTTGATCCTAGAACGAACGAAGCTTCACCAAGATCTTTCATATCAAAGTTTGAGGACAAAAACTTCTTTGTCTCCATGAGCGCACTAACATCACTACTAGCTAGTAGGATATCATCCACATACGAGATTAGGAAGATAAACTTCTCATCTTTAAACTTTGCATAAACACGCTTGTCCTCTACATTTTCTTTAAACCCAAATTTTCTTATTATCTTTGTCAAACTTCAAGTACCACTGTCTTGAAGCTTGTTTTAACCCATAAATCGATTTCTTTAGGCGACATCCCATTTTTTCATTTCCTTCCACGACAAAACCTTTCGGTTGTGCCATGTAAACATTTTCCTCCAAATCCCCATTAAGAAATGCTGTCTTTACATCCATCTGATGTAACTCTAAATCATAATGTGCTACTAATGCCATTATGATTCGAAGAATCTTTACATGAGACCGAGAAAAAGTCTCATTGTAATCAATCCCTTCTCTTTGTGTAAAGCCTTTTGCCACAAGTCGCGTTTTGTATCTTTCTACATTCCTTTGGGAGTCAAGCTTTGTCTTGTAGACTCATTTACAGCCTACTGTTTTGGCTCCTTTAGGAATAATTTCCAAGTCTCAGACTTTATTAGCCTTCATGGACCTCATTTCCTCTTCCATGGACTCAAGCCATTTTGAAGAATTTTCGCTTCTCATGGCTTCTTCAAATGAGATGGGATCATCCTCCATTTGAAATTCCTCAGTATGATAAACTCGATAATCATCGAAATAGCCGATCTTCTTACTCTTTGAGACCTCCTCAGGGCCTCCTCATTTGGTACATTTTCTGCTTGAGGTCATTTGTTGCTCCTCATCATCTGTGGCAATGGGTTCTATAGAATTCTGAAGAACAGGTTCCTCAATATCATTCATTGTTGTCGCAGGAGGAACAATAACAGGTGCTGGCACCACAGTGTCTTGCACCGTCGGTGCAGCGACAGCAGGTAGTGCGAAGAATGGCTCTTGAATCATCTGAGTGGGCGCATACACCGCTTCTCTTCAAGGTCAATCTCACGAGCTACCATACTTCCTCTCATCATTTCATCCTCTAAGAAGACAGCGTGTCTCGTTTCTACAAACTTTGTATATCCATGCGACACGGTAAAGCGAAAACCTTTTGACTCTTCAGGTAGCCAATGAAATGGCAACTTCGCTTTGGGATCAAGCTTCCCAAGGTTTGGGTTAAAAACTTTAGCCTCAGCAGACTCCCCACACACGTAAGTGGTTTAGTGAGGAACTCTTCCGTCCACAACTCGCATGCGGTGTTTTGGGCACCGACTTACTAGGCACTCTGTTGAGAATATGAATGGCGGTTTTCAACGCCTCCATCCATAGACTCAATGGCGGTGTGGAATAGCTCATCATGCTTCGCACCATATCCATCGAGTGCAGTTGCGTCTTTCACTACTCCATTTTGCCGAGGTTCGCCTGGTGTAGAATCTTTGGGCCACTATACCATTTTCTGTAAAAACCTTGCAAAGGTCCAGAACTTATCCATATGGGGTATGTCGACCGTAGTACTCCCCACACGGTCGAATCGGACTATCTTAATCTTTAAATCGTGTTGGTTTTCAACTTCAGCCTTAAATATCTTGAATTTATCCAAGGCTTCATTTCTTTCTTTGATTGGATAAATATATCCATAACGGAGTAATCATCTGTGAATGTTACGAACGAGTCATGTCCATCCACACTTTTCACAGGAAAAGGACCACAAATGTCTGTGTGAATAATTTGTAGAATTCATGTGCTTCTTTTGGTGTCTTTCTTAATTTTCTTTACATATTTTCCTTTAATGCGATCTGCATTGTTCTAAGTCCGAGAACTCTAATGGAGGAAGAATATCATTCTTAACTAGTCTTTCTATTCTCCCCCTCGAAATATGGCCTAAACGACAGTGCCATAATTTCGACGACGCATCTAGAGTTCTCTTTCGTTTCCTGTTTACATTCATAGACGAGGATTCATTCACTTTCTAGCACGCGACGTTCCCATTATCGCATCGACATTCACATCATCACATAATGATAACAAATAAAGCTCATTTTGTAAGATGGCAAGACCAACACATTCTTTATTAAATATTATTTCACACTTGCCATTTCCAAAATGACAATCATAACCATCATTGTCCAAACATGAAACACTAATCAAATTCCTCTGTAAGAGGAACATAAAGAACATCTCTAAGTAAAAGAGTGAAGCCATCAATGAGCTCTAATGAAAGATCGCCAACGGCTTCAACTTCAGCTTGGACTCCATTTGCGACTTTAATGCATCTTTCTTTTCTTTGCGTATTCCTCGTCGAACGGAATCCTCAGATATTATTGGCAACATGAACAGTTGCTCCTGAATCAATCCACCAAGTAGATTTTGAATATTATACATACAGGGACTCATTTATGAAGGTAATAATGTTCTCACCTTTCTTTGCCATTATCATCTTTAAGTAATCGGACAGTTCTTCTTGTAGTGTCCGTCTTCTTCAAATGAAGACACCGATCTTTGTCTCACGCAAACTTATTCTGTTGAGGCTGATGGACATGGGCTTTCCTTGTTCTTTGAGGAGAAGTTACTGTTGAAGTTCTTTTTCTTGTTGTCCTTCACATAGTTGATAGAACCACCATGTGAGGATTTAAATCTTTCCTCCTCTTGCACACACATAGCTATGCACTTTTCTAAGTCCCATTTCTCGGGCTGCATGTTGTAGTTGACAACAAAGGTGTCAAACTTTTCCAAGAAGGAAGCAAAATCAAATGAATAAGGAACTCATCCTTGAGAGCCAAATCCATTGGTTTAAGCTTGGATGTCAAGTTGCTCATCCTTAGTATGTGTTCTCTTATGCCACTGCCACCACCAAAGTATCTTTCTGTCACAAGTTGCTTAATCAGCTGTGTAGCATGTCTTTGAAGAGCTAGTAAACTGACTCTTTATTTTCTCAAGGTACTCTGTGACAGCGTCACACTCTGCGATTGAGCCCACAATTGCGGGCTCAATCGTGTTCTTTATCACAGCCAAACATTTCTTGTTGGCAGTGACCCACTTTTTATGATCAAGATCATATGCCATTTTTATGGGAGCATAGTCCCTGCATGCAGTGCGCAAGCAACATCAGCCTCATTTTCATCCCTCACCGGTGCCACAGGCTCTGTGGGACACGGTGTGGTGACTACCCAGTCCACCTCAGCCAAGATGAAGGCCAGGTTAATCTTTTTCTTTCATTCACCGTAGTTATCTCCTTTGAGAACCGGGATATCCCTGATGTAGCCCATCAAGGAGTATCCTCCTGAAAATACAATTCATATTCAGTGAGAACATTTAAACATAATAACAGCAAAAATTATATGTCTTATTTCCAACGTTGGTCAAAATACGACATACAATTTTATCTATGCATTAAATCTACATCACCGTTGGGCAGAAATAGAAATAATGCATAAAAACATCAATTAGAAATTATAATCTTTATTATTATCAACGTTGGTGAAAAATAACAATATCATAATTCACAACAATTCTCAAAAATTAAATTCTCCCGTTGGTTCGAATTTAATTGAAAGAGTAATCAACATTAACTTTTGCAGCGGAAACAAGAAATTATTCTAAAATAATTCATACTCAGAAGCATTATTATTGTACTCATTTAATCTCTGGAAAAATTAACACGTTGGTGCAAAAATTTCCAGAAATTTGATTCAAATTGCATTCAAATTCATCAAAAAAAATACTTCTGAAATCATTAAATCTCTTTTTCGGATTTACTGTTCAAAATGCCAATTCGCCCGATCCTTCGCGCGCTGCGCCCATGCGGTCTCAGCCGTTGGATTCACATCCAATGGCTGCAAACCCGCGCAGCCACGGCCTTTGGCGCCTACGCGCGATCCATCAGTCGTCGGATTCGCATCCGACAGCTCTCGTTCCTCGCGGCCGAGCGCGCTCGCGCGCAACCTGGGCCTGGGCCGCAAAACCTCTCGCCCGCCTGGGTTGACTCCGCCTCCGCGCTAATCTCAGCCGTCCACACCATCCGACGGCTCAGCGGCGAACTCGGCGGAACAAAAACCGCCCGCGGCGGACGCCCCCGCAAACCCTAGCTCATTCTGCCTCCCTCTCTCACCCTCGCACCCGAGAGCGAACGAAGCGGCGGCGGCGACTTCGTCCCACGCCACGGAGAAGGAGAAGCCGACGCCACGCGGGCCTCCTCGCCGGCGTGCGCGCTCCTCGAGAGGAGCGCGCGCCGTCAGCGGCTCCGTGTCGGCGCCCCTCCGAGCGCGCGCTCTCGGATCTGTCTCGCGCGTCAACGGTGGCCCGCACGTGGAGCGCCGGCGAGCCCAAGGCTCGGCCGATCTCCCGCACGCCAGCGACGACGACGGCCAGGTAAGAACTTTTCAGATCTAGGGTTTCCCCTTCTCTGTTCTTTTCTTGTTTTCTAGGGTTAGGGTTTCGTTCTCTGTGTCTTTTCTTTTCTTTTCTTTTCCGTCTAGATCTACGCCTAGGGCGCTCTGATACCATTGTTAGGTCTTTAGGACTTATGATCTCCTAGGGTTTAGATCTAGGGGTTTCTTCTGTTCGGGTTCGTGAGAGAAACAGAGAGGGAGAGAGTTAGGGGTACCGACCGTCTGATTGCGTGGAGGAGGAGCTGGCCATCGCGGGTTCTTCGATGAAGTCTGCGCACGGGCAGCGACGGTCGGAGAAGAGGAGGACAGTGGCGGCGGCGTAGATCCGGTGATGGTACGGCAATGGAGCTTCCCGCCGCTGACTGCGCCGCCTCTAGATCGGTCTAGGGTTTTGTCGGGTGGGGATTGCGGCTCAGGCGAACCTCGTATCTCGAGCCGCCGGCCCCCACCCTCTATTTATTGCGCAGCGCGACGGGGGCCCATCAGCCAGTGGTTGAGCTGGGCGCCCCCGATCAGAGCGCGGATCAAGGCCCGATTAGCCATTGGGCTAATCGGCTAAGATCAATCTAACAGAATCCCGGGGCGAGGTTCGGCATCGCGGAAGCGATGGCGGGGGATGTCTTGTTCATGCCGTGCAGCATGAAGGCTTGGAACACCGTCACCCTGAAAGCAAGCAAGCATGCATGCATGCATGGGCCATGGCATCAGATTTTCTTCGAAGAAAGAAGGCGATCTTAGTTAGGATACCATTGCTCTGTCCTTGATTAGCATGAATAATTAGAATTAGTGACACTCACAGCTATATCTTCAGTTTCCTGCTCAATTGCAATTAGGTAAGTGGATAGCATTGTTCGAGGGATTCAAGACATGCACTGCACAAGCGTTATTATATCTTCAGTTTCTTACCCTCCCAGAGCCGAGCGAGCAAGACGAACTGAAGGACCAGGCGGTTGCTAAGCTCCGACGGCCATTTCTTTCTGCTCCTCCGTATGCCGGTAGCCACATGAAACAGAAAAGGGCACGGATTAGCAAACAAACTAAATTAGGACGCATGGATGCTAATCACATTGTTCAATTAATGCATGGACTTTTGCGTGTGGTGCACCTAACCTCTCGAGGTTGAGGGCGAAGGGGAGGGTGAGGAGCCCCGTGGAGAGGCTGCCGAAGGTGACGAGGAAGAGCGCGTCGAGGCCGAGCGCCAGGATCGGCGTCAGCACCACCATGTACGCCGCGCCGGCCAGCTGCACCGCCACCAGCCCCAGCGAGATCGCGGCGTCCTCCCAGCACCGCCCGCACGGCGGCGCGGCCGGGTCGGGCAGCGGCAGAGCCGGCATGGCGCCGCCGGTCGCCGCGGTGGCGGTGAGCGCGCCCGCGGCCATGGCGGCCGGGGGGAGGGGGTGCGGGCTAGCTACTCGGTCGTGGTGGAAGGCCGGCCGGCCGGCTGTTCCCTTTCTTGGCGCGCGCGTACAGGCGTACGTTGTGGTGGTGCGGTGCTCTGCTCCTCTCGCTCCGTACGTCGCGCGCGCTATCTCGCCGCCAGTTTTCTATTTTGAGGCGCCGGTTGCCTATCTCGGTACATGGCGGCGCCTTTAGATTCGTAGTAGTAGCTTGGCTTCGGCCGTGAGCCCGTGACAAAGCAAGGATAGCCGTCCAATGTTAAGGTCGAAATGGCAGAAACCATATGACAGCGAGCTGTATATGTTCAGCTAGCGAGTTGTCATGAATGCAGAATTGCAGATAACTAGTGTTCTGAAACGTACAGAAGAAGAAGAAAAATGCGACTGCTCCACCTTTAATTCTGCCAAACGGCAGCACAGAAGACACAACGAATCACATCACAGGTGACTGTTTAGTTTCCTGTGACACGCAGCAAGCGCAGAGGAAAAAAGAGACGGGACTAGCACAGAATCAGGCTTTCCCATGACAATATTAACATGAACCAGAGTATTAACATGAAATCTGATATCTGGAGTCTCATCTGAAATAGGGCTGACGATACATGTAAAAGTTGCCCACAAACCCTGACCTAGTCATGATAACGATTAGCCATTGCCTACTTCTCGTCGATAGCAGCGTAATGTCACAGCACAGCAAACCCAACAACGAGTTCCAAGAAATAACATTGCAGTTGATAGCACAAGGAGTTGAGCCACCCAACAGATGCTTCATTTTAGGGGATGCACAGCTTCCTGTGGACTGGAGCAGGCTAACAAGGTTGGCTCCCTTGTCTCCTGTGCCTACTTAGGTTTATCTGTAAGGCTGACGAGGGATTTCACAATGCCAGGGCTGATTCTGTCTGCAAGGGCGCCTTTCTCTGAGATCACAAATGATTTCTCCTTGACAAAGCTTTGAAGTTTCTTGGTGTCATAGTCTAGGCGTTCTTGATCTGCACCGTTATGAAATTACATAAGAAATGCAAGTCATCAGTATTGTTTCAAGAAGCTGATTAAAAACACATGGTTCAAAAAAATACATACATAGCTTTTTTTACAACAATGAAGTAAAACAATTTCAAGGTTCCACATGATCATAAAAAGATGTGGAACGCCACAACATGTTGGTGAATATAAAAGGCAAGTACTGAACTAGACTTGTTCAACCCCTTGTAAGTAGTAGCATAGTCTTTTGAACAGTTTTCATGTGAAGGTTCCAAAGAAAATGTGAGTTACAAACAGGCAGGGATTCAGATCACTACTTTACATGGTAAGGTTATGTGAATCTCCTTTTTGTGCAGTTTGTTTGTTCTGCCTGAGATGTATTATTGGCAAATACAAGAAATTTGACAAACACAATAAATAATTCAAACCTCCTGGCTGATAAAACAGCACGTGTGAATAGATTTGAAAGCATGATCCTCCCTGGATTTTAAAATGGATGTAGAGGCCTTGCTCCATATATCTATTGAACCTACTTCAACAGTATATTGAAATGTGCCAATTTGTTTGGATCAAGAGGGTACCTTTATCCAGAACAGTGTGTGCTACATGAAATGGAACACAAGCAAAGATATCTGATCCTGCAAACGTTAGCCAGGTATCTTCTTTGGGGTCATGATTTCCACAGGTCGGGCATATCTCCTTTACGAGCTGCTTGCCAGATGTTGTTTCCATCTCTTTCATTATGACTTCAAAGGGAGATGGCACACTAGTTTTGGTTGTCCTGGCTCTTTTCCGGAGGGCTGTCAACGCCTCCCTGTTACCATTCCTCACCTTGTCATTTTCCACTAACTGATTGTCACAGAAGAATAAATCAGAAGAGATCAATATTGAGACTTTAGCTAACAAGCTAACAAGAATATGGCATAGTCACCTACACATACAGACCTGATGCCTTGCCAGAAGAAGTTGCTCTGCATCAGTTTCGATGTCAACCAGAGCCTCTTGAAGTTGCTTCATGTTGGGATCCATTATAAAACTGCAAAATAATGTCATTTAGTTTTGACAATAAAAGTAACTTACTTAAGAAATGAATACAACAATCTGCATACTATACAGCAATGGTTAAAAATGCCCTACAAATATTTAGAGTTTCCATTTCTAGTGATATCCAACTTTTGAGATAGAAGCAACTACAGAATGCTAAAACATACAAAGAACACCATTTGTCGTGCAAAAAATCAACAATTCTGTTATAACTATTTCCGCAACAATTTTTACAAGCTTTTTCTTTACCAATTACTAACATTAAGCATTAAAAACTCACAATTTTTCCATCTCTCAATAAACTTTCCAATAACACCAAAAGTACATATAAGTTTTCTATTTTTGCATTGCGTACAACCATGAGCATTCAAGATCAAGGTTGTCCAAGGCGCTAGGTGCTAGTCGGGCGGCAGGGGGGCGACTAGCACCTAGCCCTCCTAGGCACCGATTAGTCGGCCGACTAGGTGCAATGCAGGCGGCAGGAAGCAAAAGGCAAAACGTAACTAGTAACTAACAATAGTAGCAGTACTCAGGGGCAGAGATGAGCCTTGGGCCGGTGGGGCAACGGCCCGAGGCCTAGAGGTAACAGTAGTGGTACCCCAATAGTATATATCCATAATTTTTTTAGCCCACATTGATATGGCCCGAAGCTTGCGACCCAGGCCCTAGGAGCAGTGGCGGAGCCAAGATTCCACGAAGCCTCGGGCCAAAAACTAAGTGACTATAACTAACGCCAAATACTATTCACACTAAGGCATAACAAAAGTACAAGACAAATGCACAATTAAAATGATATTTGAATTCCATGTTTAAGGATATGAAAAAATAGATAAAACATGGCAAACAAATATAGCGTAGTGGAGTGATACAAAAGTTAATACTTAATTAACAAAGATTTGGTTCACCCCCAACCTATAATATTTTCATAAACAATAGTACAAGAACCTAAACCTGCAAATACATCTCGCTCGATATAGCATATCAGATTTCTTCAAATTCTAATCCTACTAGAAATGAGATCAATGTATCTTTGTAGCGTACATTCTTTTTGTTTTTCTAGTCTCTTGAAATACAATACTTTTGGATTAACATGGCAGTTCAGACACTACTTGTTATTATTGCATTTTGTTATCTTGTCCTGTGCCTTAATGGTTACAATGGTACCTAAACACAAAAGGAAAACATCAATATTCATTCACTACATTGTAGAACATCAGAAGTAACATTTTCTAAGTAGTACTCCTAATTCTCACTAAGCCAGCAATTCTTTCCAAAGGAGAGCAACAAGGATGCACAGAATAAATTTCTGAGTGCAGAATCGTTGATGCAAAAGGAATAGCAATTAGGTTGACACTAGAGAGATGTCCTTTCGCATTCATATGAATATTTAGACCTATAAATCCTAACGGAATAACCAAAATATAACAAGGTTGTATTAGTTGGCAGCACAATTAAATCATAATTGTACCTAGAGCAGCATAGTTCAGGATGAAATTTAATAGTGGGTGTATATAGTACAAAACACAACATAATGTGTCCCGCTTAGAACCCAGTCCACAGAACAAAGCACAAAGCCCTTCTAAGCCTGGTACTTTTTATCAAACATTTGAATAGAACATCTCGGTGCACCACAGAGGTCACAATTGTTATCTTCTCCTTTATCAAGTATGCTCCGAAACTATGTGATGAAAGGTAGAAACAGACCTCTATCTACATGGTCAACATCATTACATTTGACAAAACTCCAACCAAACAACTTTTTTTCCTTTGATAGCTATGAATGTTTTTCAAGGGAGATATCATGCCAAACTACTTTGACAAGGACCAGCAGTTATTTTTCATCTAGTTAACTGACCACAAAAACATCTTGCCACAAGATCCCATATCACCTTCTGCTTTATGCCTCTTAACATTAGCATTTTGCATTCATCACTCATCAGTAGTAAAAAAAATTGATTGCTCGTTGCTTCAAAAGGCAAGTCATAATGAAGCAACTTGCAAGGGATTCTTTAACTGAAGGAAACATGAACTCTGATCAATGATTAGGAAGATGGAGATATGACCATCATTTTATTATTTTCTTCACAATAAATCAACCCATCTAACCAAGTTGCCCAAAACAAACAGCAAAACATAGTGGATAAAAATTACCTCCAGGCGGATCGAGGGAGCCGGAGGGCGCTGTGGAGTGGGGGCGGCGCTGGCGGGTCGAGCAAGGACCGAGGGAGTGGGGCGGGCGGCGCCGGCGCGGTCGAGGCCTCGAGGGCGGGGAGCTGGAGGGGCGCTGTGGGGCGGAGCGGTGCCGGCGGGTCAAGCAAGGAGCCGAGGACCGAGGGGAGTGGGGGCGGAGCGACGCCGGCGCGAGCGAGGACCGAGGGGGAGCCGGAGCGGCGCTGGGGAGTGGGGGCAGCGCCAGCGGGTCGAGCGACGGGAGTGGGAGGCGGCGAGTCCCCGAGAGAGGAGTGAGGGAGGATGCGGGCGTAGGGTTCGAGCGAGGGGAGTGGGGGGCGGCGAGTCTGCGAGGGAGGATGCGATGTGGGCGTAGGGTTGCTCTGGCCGACTGGGAGGAGAATTCGACAGCGGGAAGGCAGATCTGGCAGCGCCGCGGCGGGAGGTGGATTCGGCCGGGGAAGCCGACTGGACCAGCGGCGGCAGCGGCGGACTCCACCTCCCAAGCTGCCTCCAACAAACCCTAAATAGCCAAAACCAGTTGCTAATCTAACCCGATTGGCTTTTATTTGCAAAAATCGAGTTTCAGTTAAAGCAAAAAAAGATAATCCGCTTTATTTGCAAAAATCGAGTTTCAGTTAAAGAAAAAAGATAATGATTAGAATACGCAAATGGTGGCAAATCCTTACAATTTCCGTGAATTAGATGGCATTAGACCTGTTCATGAGTAAACTAGCTCAAGAATGGCCCGATTTTTCACGCTTAGGCCGAGCTAGGTTAGAAGTCGGGCCAGACTCAGATCTCAATTTTTTGCCCAAAGATTCGGTCCAAAAAAGCCCGCCAATAGTAATAAAAATAATAAACATTTATATTTATTAAAAAAAAGAATTATAATAATAATAATTTTAATAGGGGAGCGCAAATTTTAGGTTTAGCTTATGTTGAGCTAGGCCAAACTTGGAAAAAAAATTGAAATAATATTTTTTAAAAAATATATATATATAACTACGTAATCGTCTCCAAAAATTGTAAAAATAGGTTCTTGTCGTCAGTTCATCTGGCGACAGGCTCCTATCGTCAGTTGAACTGGCGACAGGAACCCTGAACAGTGCAAGCAGGTTCCTGTCGCTAGTTCAACTGGTGACAAGAATCTAGGAATTTTTAAATATAGTAAATAAACTCAAAAAATTACGAAGTTTTTTGTGGAGCTTCCTGATACAAAGTTCTTACTTGTGTAATTTTTTTATAATGTTATCCCTTCTGAATTTATCTCCAAAATTTATTTAAGTATACCATTTGGAGGAATTTGTACATATACCAAATGAGGTTCAAAAATTATGAACTTTTTTGTAAACGCTCCTTATATAGTGTAATTGTTTGTGAAATTTTTCTATAATTTTTTATGTTCTGAAATTATCTCTAAAATTAACGGTTTACACAATCAAGTACACTACATCAAAAATATAAATTAAGAATTTTTTAGACAATTTCAGATCATATAAAATTCTATAAAAACTAAAAAATAATTACACTATGTAAGGAGTGTTCACAAAAAAATTCATAATTTTTGGACATCATTTGGTATATATACAAATTCCTATAAATAGTATACTTAAATAAATTTTGAAGACCAATTCAGAAGGGGTAAAATTATGAACAAATTACACAAGAAATAACATCATATCAGGAAGCTACACAAAAAAAATTCGTAATTTTTTCAGTTTATTTGCTATATTTACAAATTTCTAGATTAGGAACCTATTTTTTTCCTGTCGACAGTTCAACTGGAGATAGGAACCTGTCGCCAGATGAACTGACGACAGGGACCTATTTTTGTAAATTTTGAGGTGATTATCTAGTTTGTAAATTTTTTAAAAATATATATTATTTAAAAAAAATCGCCAAACTTGGGCCTACTCGTTTAGAACCAGGCTTTTCTAAGCCCGATTCGGGACTTGAACAGGTCTAGGTGGCATATCCTCAAAGCCAATCTTTGATGTGGCAATCTTTAGGGTGGCAAATAATTGATTTTCCCTCACCAAATCGTGCCTTGACTTCCCACCCAGCGCCTTCACGCTGCCATTTTACGCCCGACAACCTCGCTCAGCCGCTAGGACCGACTTTGATCGGCTAGGCGGCTTCCGCCAGGCCGACTACTACGAAATCACGGCGGCATCAGCCGACTAGCGCCTGGACACCGATTAATCACAATCGAAGTCTGACTTTTGAACACTATTTAAGATCCATAAATTAGCATGCACGATGTTAAAGAAAATTTAGAAAAAAGGAGCGAATAAGGAGACAAATATGCACTCCAACAAGACTAACATATTTCACTTTATTGCATAAGAGACCAAAAAAAAGAGTTGTGTACCTATATGTAGCCATTGATGTCTTTAAAGATTGACCAATTAATTAGAAGAAAAAAACTGAACTATTAGCACATTTCTGCACAAAACAACAGAGTTACTGAGGTCACTTTGAATTCACTGGACACATAAATGTGGAATATTTTTACTATAATCATTATGATGTTGTACAAAGAAAAGGACTAAACTGGATGATCACACCATAACCAGCTAGCATCTAAACTATAATAAAGAAATGCTAAAATGTAATGGAGCTCACTTGATTCAAAACATGCAAGTCCATCCAAAAAGGTATGAGGCTACTTAACTGACGCCACAGTAATTTCAGAGCACATAGTACAAAATATTGCAGAGAATTGGTGATTCAGCAAAAAAGGAGTAGGATTTACAATAAATCAAGGACAAAGCATTGTATATTCACTACTCCCTCTGTTATTTTTTAAGTGACACCCTAGAATCTGTGCCGTCAAGTTTGACCACTAATATATTTAAAAATATTTAGATTGGCTATATGAAAACTATATCATTAGATTTATCGTTAGGAATACTTTCACAATATTATAATTTTATTAGAATATAATAAGATAAATTTAAAAAATAACAGTCAAAGTCACTTATCCTAGACCATACAAAGTAAAAAAACATCACTAAAAAATAAACAGAGGGAGTAGTTTACATACCAAAATTTCTTTATCGCGGAATAATAATGCGACGAGAATACGAGTCCATTTGCAATAACTTTGGTTTCAACCAAAGGCAAATGCAAGGTTCTAAAAATCGCTAGGCACTAGTCAGGCGATGAGGTGGCGCCTAGCGCCTAGGTGAAGGCTGGGTGGCCGACTAGCAGTAGCTAACAACAGGCAGCGACAGAAGGTGAATGGAGCTTCCCGTGCACACAAAATCTTACTGCAACCAGTTGGAAGTCACTAGCTACTATGCTACTACTTTCAAATAAAAAGGAAGAGAACAAGTAATAAAAGGTGCATGCTCTCTGTCTTCTCCATGTAGCAGTCAAAGACTCGAAGCTCATCTTTCTCTCCTCTCTTTCCTTTCATTCTCCATTCAGAAACCTTTAGTCGCTGTCGATGTCGATTGGTGATAGGACAAGCGAGATCGACCGGCGGCGAGCTCGATTCGGTGGCGTGGGAGGCCGGAATGACCATCAGCTCAACGCCCAGCGCCACCTCGGCGGCTACCCGGGCCACTCAGCGTCCGCCCAGCATCGCAACGCCCGCCCAAGCCCGCCGTACGAAGCTCCGCCTAGGCTGGCTTTGACCGACCAGAACTGACTAGGCGACCTCCCAGCCTAGCTCGCCAACTTTGAAGAAATCACGACGGGAGGCCGCTGCTGAGCAACTAGGCGCCGCCTAGTTCCGATTTTTTGAACCTTGGGCAAATGATCTAGCATCATCCAAAAGGTTTCTGAATCTGAATTTTGCTATTTGATCCACAACATTGTGCTTAAAATAAATCAAGTACCACAATTACACATCAGATAGACAGATACCATAAGTGGGAAATAAATCAAGTACCACAATTACACATCAGATAGACAAATACCATAAGTGGGAAAGCACTAAAACTAGCATATCTTGCGAAGTTTTACTATTAGTGCCAATTAGGCAATGTTTATACACCATAGTAAAATCACCATTTGGGATAATACCAAGATTTCTTTATCTTTACTACTTAAAAAGACTCTAGCGGTGGTGAGTGATGTGTTCTCCACTTCTCTCCCACAAACCATCCACGCTGACAGGTGGGCCATCTCCTGTATCACACGACATGTTCGGTTTGGTTGTGCCCACCGCTATGATCCCCTGTCTTTTCCTTAAGCCGTTGCTCTTCCTTAAGCCGCTGCTCGCCTAGGCAGTAACAAAACCTACCAACAACTTAGCAACAAATAATCCTTATCCACTTGAATGCAGGAGGATCACCTTCCCTTCCTCGCTCACGTCAGGGGATGCCCAAGTCAAGAAGCATGACAGCAGTGCAGAGAGCGAGGTGGCAGACGGGGATAGACAATGCAAATTTAGGCCACCACCGTGACTGCAACTATTGTCCGCACACACTATTGCCCACGATGTCGCAAGGGCATGGCCGCCACCATGGACACTCTAGCGCTTCCTCGGCTCCTCCTCTCATCATACATTGATTCAAAGGATATAAATCTCAACATAGCGACATGTGTGCACGAGTTTAACACATGCAACAAAAGAAGAGCATTCATTGTATTTAGTTATAGATAAGAGATAAGCACAATTGAGCCACTGTGGAAATAGCGTGAGATGTTGATGGGATAGAAGGTAGCGAGGAAGGGTTAATAGGAGACCAGGGCCGACTTGTGGGCGCCAAAAGTTTCGTGGGATGAGGGGAGGAGGGGCATGAAGAACGCATCACTCACCACCACTACATTCTTTTTAAGTAGTATATATAGATATATATAAAGATACATGCGTGCTACGAGAATTTGTATTTCATTTAATATATTTTTCATAACGCCTTTACATTTGTGCAAGTTATACTTTAGTTTGAGCCTTTTCTTTGGAACCCTGGAGACATAAAAATAATCACATCCACAACCCTGCTAGCAGTCAGATCCTTTCACGCCACCATGGTCTCCGCTTGCTAGCAACACAATTAGCTACCATTGCAGCCATGCTTGGGCTGTGTAGTTTGGGCATACCTTCGAAGATTTAAATGGTTAATAATTCAGTTGACCAACAAAAAAAATCCATTGTCGCCTTAAAATTCAACATGATCAGCCACCAAACTAAATGAAAATTATCAAACGAGGGAGACCGTACCAAAAGCTTCAGCCTCATCGTGCACGATCGACAAAGGGCAATCGCTGCAAAATTGTTGTAGTATACAGACTACGCATTGAAATGGTACACCTGTAATGGGATGACGATCTGGAACATAGCATATGAACACGCTACTTTTACCTTGGATTGACAAACGCATGCAGTGTTGTAACGTTCACAGAATTACTTAAGAACATATAACGAGCCAACGACAAAACTAGGTATGATGCTCGTTGTAACTTTGATCCACAATTCCGAAGGTCGTCTTTGACTAGTGGCGCAAACAACGTTGGCTTCGGCGATGCCTCTCGCGCTGAAGTCGGAGCTGTCACGTCATGGGCGTACTTGGCGAGAACAGTACTCGACGCCAACAGTACTCGGTGGGAACATTCAGCGTCCAGGTGGTCTATGACCACGACCAGTTGGTCTACGACCACAACCAGTTGGCCCACGACCACGACCAGATAACCTACGACCAAGTCCATGACCGGGAGATCCAAACTAAATCATGAGAATGATTCTTAGGGCCGAGATATTTCGTTTATAGTTATGTTTTGGTATATATCTCTTAGTTTGATTCGGTTGTAATCTTTCCATAACTGTATTACGAAAGAATTTTGGTTGTAATCTTTCCATAACTGTATTAGGAAAGAATCTTTGTATGATACGAGAGTTAGAGATAGAATCGGCACTTTTACCGTAGGTGCCAATATAAGGCCAGGACATTGCCTATTGTAAAGGGGAGGAATTTTGGAAGAAATACAGAAAAGTCATGGTGACTTTGTGGCATATATCGTGCGTGTTATTAAGGTTTTACCATCTAGGGTTTGTTGAAGTTGGTGCAAGGCAAGAACACCTTATTCTTGATATTGCCTACGGAATCTACACGATTCATCTCTTTCAATTCGTGATCTTTACTGTTCACGGTTTGGGGAGGCTTCGATTTCATACTTCTAATTGTTCTTGTGATTGATTAGTGCATGAATATCTTGAGATCTATCTACATTGCTGCGTGGTCGAAGGAGCTGCTGCTGCCTTCATCACTGCAAGGTTCAAGGAGAGGAGGACTCTAGCTACAAGAAGAAGGGAAGCTCCGATGAATGTACTGCGAAAGATCGAGCCACCCTCACGCATCAGCTAGTTTACTAGTTGGTCCGTATCAAGAGCCTTCGGGGTGCGTTCGAGAGGTTTGGTTAGCTCACTGAAGGTGATGAATTTATGGAGTAGATTAATGTTACGAGAAATTGTGCTCTGTTTTGCTTTAGAAATATTCATATTTGGGCTTATATGTGTTATTCTGATTAATCTTGTGATGGATAGGGTTGCAAAGCGGCGAGAGGCTTTGTGTTCTGCCTTGCGCCAATGAGGAGGAATCTAAAACGCCATGAAAGGGATGCACGGAAGGCGAAAAATAAAATGCCTTGTTTAAATGCTTGCTTTTGTGTCGAACCCGGAGCGAAGGATCCCGATTCTCGTGTTCATACACCGGTCCAGATTTCCAGTGTACAGTCTCACAAAATGGATATCACAATCATATCATGAAATCGTAAATAACATTAAGTAATCAATTGTTTAATACAAATGAGTCTGGACAACAAATATCAAATATCAAATAAATAACACTGTGGAAGTATAATATAAGTGAGCCACACGATGCGCCACAGACAATCGTCTGGGGTCGAAGGCCTACTCGTCCTGGTCCTCCCCGTCGGGGAAAAAGTCTTCTCCTGAATAAGAGTTATTCAGCAAGAGTGAGCACAACTTCCGTGCTGGCAAGATACACCCAATATTGAGGGAAAATGTATGCATAATGTAAACAAGTGAATGAGGCAGGGGTTATTTTGCATAAATAACATTTTCAGGTTTAATAGACATAGAAATTTCCAAGGCAATTTTATACTATATCTAAAATCAGGTTTGAAATTGACATCTTCATAATATGGATAACCTCCAAATGAACAGGTGAAGGATACCCTCCTATCACAAGGCTTCCTTAAATTTACACAGGATTAACCATACTCAACATTTGATAAAGCATTTTTAAAACCAAAAACAAATCTAACTTCAAGTGGCCCTGCTAGCATGTCCATGACCGCGGACGCGGCTATTCGAATAGTTTTCTACTCTGCAGAGTTTGTACAACTTTATCCACACGAGATGACATGCTCATTATGTCGGCCAATACACGCTTCCGTAGGCGTGTGACTGAGCAATTATCATGAGGCCTTTACAATGTTCTACCCTAGTGTACTCATGCTCGCTAGTTTCGCCCTTCTGGACTAACCGTCCTCCGGAAGCCCCTCTTGCGCCAAGTGGGAATAAAAGTCTAACCGACACCCACATAATCAACATGACACAAATACACTAAAACATTACAAATTAATTAGTCAAATCCTGCCCATATAGGACATGTGATGGTACGATAAGGTATAGCAATAAGCGGCTCAAAGACCGGTCCTCAATTAACTTGGGCGTCATTCCTACAAACTATGAGCCTTAATCTTAACCAGTTCAATCCCGTGCATAAACCTGCACCCACCATTCCAACCAATTCGCCCAAGTCCAAACCCATTTTTGATTTTATTTAGAGTAAAACCATCTTTATAAATTCATGTGGTAAAAACAATACCACCATGTCAAGTTTGAAACAAATTTGTAAGAGATTTGGCTAAACCTTCCCAAATTCGTAAGTGTAACTAAGCCTGGCTAAGCATATGACTAGTTTTGATAATATCTTGTCTATGGTGTCAAGGCATTCGTGTACAACATCCAAATTGGCCATACAATGAATTATTGGAGTAACTATATATAAAACAGGGCATTGAAATATTTGTACAAACATATGCATGCATTAAATAATTTAAAAACTGAAAATAACTTAAAAATACTGGGATCAATATGATCAATGGTGTAACTTGCCTTCGTCGACGTCCTGGAAGTCTAAGTCTTCGGGTTGGTCAAACTCTCCGGAGTCGTCGAAGTCTAAACGCGAAATACGACAAATTCAAATTCAAATTCAAATAAATTCAAAATCATAGCTCAAATTAACTCCAAATTGAAATATTTTAGCTTAGTTAGCTAGATTATAATTTTATACAAATTTTGCAACTTGAATCACCCAATTTGGAATTCAGATGCAAAAGTTATGAATTTTTGAAGTTTAAATCTATTTAAAACCTAATTTCTGAATTTATTAGATTTTCTTGATTTATTTTTCTAAAGGAAAATCTAATTATTGCGCAAGATGACGCCGCAAGATGACGCCAGCCATAGGATTTCAAAATTTAAAAGAAATAGAGTAATTTCTGACGTGTGGGCCCCACGTGTCATAGACACGGTCCACCGTAGACTGGGTTTATGGGCTTTTGGTCCTGGGGTTGGGCTGGACTGCCACGCAAGCGCGTGCGTGGGCACTGACTGTGCGCCACGTAGGCGACACGCAGGTGCCACGCAAGCTAGGGAGGTGAGGTGGCGCTAAGGTGTCAACGCCACGTCGGCTTAATGCCGGCGGCGGCTCGGTGATTACCTCGTCGGCGCTAGGGGCTTCGGCGAGGGGTCCGGATGGTACCAAAAGAGAGAGGGGGTTACGGGGTTCCTGATGCACTACCTTGGGCGGCGGGGCGAGGCTTTATGGTCGTCGGCGAGGAGGTTTGGCGGCGGCGTGGTACGGGTGACGATGAAGTCGGTGCTCCCGAGGTCCTCTGGCGACGAGGTGGTGCGCACCGGGATCGCGGGACGCTAGCAATGCCGAAGGTGGCGACGGAAGGACGGCTCCAACAGGCGCGAGAATCGAGAAGAACCGAGGCTTGGTCGTCGGCGATGAATCTTCAATTCGACGAGATGGCGCGGGAGAGGATGAGTGAGTGAGGGGAAAGGATGGCGTGGCGAGGCTACTCGGTGCTCCTTTTATAGGGCAAGGGGCGCCGGAGCATCGTGGAGAAGGTGGGGCGTGCGGCGGCGGTTGCGGGCGCGGCGGCGGTTCGGCTAGAACGTGCGAGAAGAGGAACGAGGGAGGAGTAGGGCGGCGTGCGGTGCGGAGGCGGTTGCACACGACCACGTGAGGAGGAGGTTGGAAAAGCGGCGAATCGGGCTCGTGAGGCACGATCATGGCGGCGTTCTCGGGCGCGCTCGCGTGGAGAAGAAGGGCGTGGGGACGACGGTTGCAGCCCGTTGGATTCCGATCCAACGGCCGAGACGGGGTGAGGCGGGGAGAGAGGAAGAGGGGTTGTGCGGCGATGGTTGGATTTTGATCCAACGGTGGATGTGCAAGGGGAGAAACGGGCGCGGGAATGGGCTGGTTGGGCCGCGCGCGGGAGGAGGTTTGGGCCAGAGGTTTGGGTTTCGGCCCAAACTGAGTTTTGAATTTTCTTTTGATTTTCTTATTTGTTTTAATCCTGATAATTCAAATAAGCTTTAGAAAATAGCAAAATGGTTCCAAAAATTATGGAAAAATCCATAGAAATTCCCATACTCATTTTGGACTTAATAAAATTATTTCCAACTTTATGTTGGTTTTTAATTTTGCAAATAAATTTGTTTTGACTTTAAAATAATTATAAAAAGTTTTTAAAATTCCAGAAAATTCAACAAAAATACATAAATTTTAATTTCTACTGAAATTTGAAAATTAGGCTGTTACATTTTGTTGGGTCAAGTGGCAGTGGGTGCAAGCAAATCACGTTGTTTGTCATTTGTCAGTCTTTTATTCTTCTGGTGGACGTGTATGGTAATCTAATTGATATCTACAAATTCTCTGCATCTTTCGCAGTTCCTTGATGGCAGAGTAATCTTTGTTGAGGTTACAAAGCGGAAGGTCTGAACTATGAAGCATGCCCAGGTGCCAAAACAGAAAACGAAGCCAATTCAAATAGGAAATTCATCTGGGTAAAAAAACAAATAAGAAAATTCATCAGCTTGAAACTTTCATCTGTGTAATTGTTTACGAGAGAAGGGCTTCAACAACTAGTTTGCAAATAAAAGCCAGTCGGGTTAGGTTAGCAACTGGTTTTGGCTATTTAGGGTTTGTTGGAGGTAGCTTGGGAGGTGGAGTCCGTCACCACCGGTCCAGTCAGCCTCCCCTGGCCAAATCCACCTCCCCGCCGCCAGATCTTTCTTCCCAGCTGTCGAATCCGCCTCCTCACCATCGATTGGGTCGCCCCGCGGTCGGATTTCGTCTCCCCTGCCATCTATTTGGCATCTGCTGGCATCGCTTGCCTCTTCTACCGTCGATTCAGCCTCTACTAGTGCCGTCCACCCCCACAGCAGGACACTAGGTAACACCCTGGCCCGGTGCCCTACTTTGCAGCCCCCTCTTCTCACTTATTCTCTGCTTATGCTCCTGTGTTTATGCTATAGTTCGCGGCTTCGCGTCTCTGCTTATTTTGTTGCTCTGCGCCTCTGCTTAGTGCTTATGCTATTGTTGCTCAATGCTCTGCTTTTGCTATTGCCTCTCACTTTCTCAGTGCTCTTTTATGTTGTTGCTTATGCTAGTTTAGTACTTAGTACTGTTAGTAGTAAGTTAGTGATTAGTTACTAGTTAGTTACTAATACAATAATACTAGTTAGTGTTGCCGCTGCTACTACTAGTACTACAATACCGCTACTATTACTAGTTACCGACTAATCGGTGCTTAGGAGGGCTAGGCACTAGTCGGCCCCTACCGCTAGTGCTGGCCAAATGGGTCGGGCCAACCGGGCCGACACGGCACTGCTCTCGTTGGCCGGCACGAGCACGGCCCACTTTCTTGTTCATGGGTCGTCTTAGGCCCGGCCACGACCCCGGTCGTGCACGCCGCCACCTCGGCGCGGTCTTTGCTCGCTCCCTGCTTTGCGCGGCGAGGCGAGGCCGAGCCCGGGGCGGTGGGCGGCGCGCCGCGATCTTTGCGGTGTCGGCGCGTGCAGTACAGCACGCCCGAGCACGGTCACGAGGTGGGAGCTGGGAGGCACGGTCTTTGCGGGCCGCGCCGCGAGGCACGCGGTCTTTGCTCGCTTCCCGCTGCGCGGCGGAGGCGGAGGCGAGCCCGAGGCGGTGGGCGATGGCGCCGCGATCTTTGCGTGGTGCGAGCGTCTGGCGCCGAGGAGAGGCGGGCGAGCGGCGCCACGGCGACGCACGGAGTCGCTCTGCGCGACCGGCCGTGGGGAGGCGAGGCGTCGCCGACGGCGGTGGGGCCACGAGGACCGAGGAGACGGGGTTGTGGGGAGGCGAGGAGGCGGCGGGGTCGGCTAGGGCGGTGGGGTCGTCGAGGCGGCGACGGGGCCACGGGCGCGGGGAGGCGACAACCGGCTAGGGCGGCGGGGCCGCGAGGAGGCGGCGGGGTCGACGAGGACGCCGAGGAGGTGGGGGAGGCGAGGCGAGGACCGAGGAGGTGCGGGGAGGCGACACCGGACGACGCGAAGACGAGGTTGGCTAGGCGGCGGCGCGAGAGCAGCGGGGTTGACGAGGACGCCAAGGAGGTGGGGCGAGAGGACCGAGGAGGCGGGGCGGCGGGCCAGGAGGCGGCGGCCGCTGAGTCGTGGCGGCGGCGAGCGGCGAAGCGCGCGCCGCCGCTGCGAGCCGCGACTCGCGAAGAAGGGGAAGGGACCGGGGAGGCGGGGAGTCGGGGACGGGGAGGAGGAAGCGAGAAACGGGCGCCGGCGGCAGCGGCAACGGCGTGGCCGGCAGCGGTGATGGGCGTGCCTAGGCACGGCACGGCCCGAAAAATCCGGCCGTTAGGAGATTTTAGCCGTTTTTTTACCGTTGTGGTCTTAAAAAAATAGCAAAAAAATTCAAAAAATCCCAATTTTTTTTCTATAAATAGCCACCATACCCCCCTCATTCAGCACACCCTCATTCTCCATTCTCTCTTTGCAATTGTGTTGTGCAAATTCAAATCCGTGTTGAGCTAATTTGGCAAAATTCAAAAAAATTATGCCAAAATTTCAATTTTCGGCCGCAAGTCAGCGAAAGAGGTACAATACTATTTTTATAATACTTTTATTGTTCATTTTTGTTATGCAAAGATGAAAGTAGTAATAGTGTTAGCTTCAATTTTGCAGTGTTCGTTATGGACAGTCCTTACGACAACTTTGATCTTGGTGAGTACGGACTTTCATCGGAGGAAATTGCGTCCATAGAGGCGGCTGCGGCTACCTCAAACGAATCGGAGGTTTCACCAGAGGAGTATGGTGGAGTTCCGTCATCAGGCTCCACGTCAGCATTAGGCTCAACGGCAACTAGAGTAAAGAGATCAAGGCCGTCTACATCAGGAGTGTGGGAGAATTTCGACAGGACAACCAAGCAAGACGCAACGGGAAATGAGGTACCATATGCTATTTGTAAAATTTGTCACCATGAATTGTCTGCGAAGTCTACAGGTGGAACGGGACACTTGCTTAGACATGCTACAAGATGTCGAACCAAGCAAGGATTGGCGATGAGGCAGATGCAGCTGCAATACAACCCCGATGGTACGGTATCTAGTTGGAACTACGATCCTCAGGTAGCCTGCCAATCTCTCTGTCGTTTAATTGCTTCTGAGGATCTACCGCTAGGCTTTGGCTAGTCTCCTTCTTTCCAAAATTACATTAAGACTGCGCATAATCCTAGATTTGTCTCCGTTTCTAGACAGACAACAACTAGAGATCTAGTGAAATACTATAATAAACGTCATAATAAAATAAAGGAACTATTTAGTACGTGCACATTTTCGGTGGCCCTGACCTCGGACATATGGAGTGGTCGGGCTAGGGAGGATTACCTTAGTGTAGTTGAGCATTATGTTAATGACAATTGGGCAATGGAGAAAAGGATTATAGGTTTGAAATTAATTGATGTAGCACACACGGGGGAGAATATTGCGGACTGTATTATGAAAGTCGTGGAAGATTTTGGTCTTACAGACAAAATATTCGCAATTACTTTAGACAACGCCGCGGCAAACTCTAGGGCTATGGACATTCTTACTCCAGTGTTGAGTACATATGCTGATTCCTTCTTGGTACATCAACGATGCGCTTGTCACATTATCAACCTTATAGTCAAATGTGGTTTGAAGAGGTTGAGTCCGTATATTAAAGCTTTTCGCGATGTGATTTCTTTCTTGAATAATTCTAACGTAAGAATAACACAATATAAGAACTTCTGCAGGGCGATGGGTGTACGTCCAAGAAAGTTCGGTTTGGACATGGAGGTAAGGTGGAACTCCACTTACCTCATGCTTAAGCATCTTTTACCATACAAGAACACTTTTTCTGTTTTTATTCAAACGCACTATCCTAGCACTGACGGTACTTTGCTATTAACTGAGCAACATTGGTTCGTTCTTTGAGAATCTTGTCATTTTTATAAATTTTTTATGAGGCAACTGTTACTTTGTCCGCTGTCTACCATCCAACATCTCCTATCATCGTGCATACTATTTTACGAATTGCTACCCAATTAAAAATGCATGAAAATGACTTAGTTTTACGTGAGGCTGTTTTTGCCATGAAATCTAAATACCTTAAATATTGGAGACAAATCCCTTACCTATATGCATTTGCATTTCTTTTAGATCCTAGGGCTAAAATTGGTGCATTTGGTACTGTACTTGATCTTCTTACTATACTATGGGGCTAGACTATACTAACTATTTTACAGAAGTTCGTTCTCGGTTATACGAGGTTTACCAAAGGTATGAAAATAAGTTCTGGGGAGTCCACTCGCAACGACCTCCAGTAGCCCCCACCTCGAGTAGGAAGACAAATATGTGGGGTGCGATCTTCGGTGCCTCTTCCTCCGTGTCCGTCTTCTTCTTCTACTACACGGCGCTGCTCGGTCAAGACTCATATGGAGCGGAGAACTATCCACCTATACGGGCAATGATACGGTGGATTTCAACTCGTAAGACTTCGACATCTTGAATGGTGGCAAACTCATAAGTTAACATATCCGTGTTATCCATACTTGCACGTGATGTGTTAATCTGCTCTATCTCTACGGTTTCCTCAGAATCGCTTTGATCTTTCGGAAGAATATTGGAGGAGAGAAGAACAAGTCTCACAAGTGAGATGGTGGAGATCCTTTTAACTGTGAAGGACTAGGAACAATCCGATTCACGAACACAACACTCTGTGGAAAATCCAGAGTTGTCGGAGGTGTTCGGAAATTTATACTTAGACAATGACACCGACACATAGAAAAAGGATGCATCATGTATGTACAATTGTAGAGCTATAGGCTGTACTTTTTTTTCCTTTGTCAAGGTTTTCTCATTTTGAGTTTTTACTTGACGAAGGTTTTAACGAGGCAGCCAATTGGATATTAATAAAGCTCTTTATTACATTTTCAATATGATTGTCTTATTTTTTTTTCAATGTTCATGTCTACTTTTGAGTTCTACATATTTTTATAATTTTTTTGATTTTTTATGGATTTTTTCATTCTGACAGGCCAAACGGGCTAAACGGGCCACGCTTGGCCCGACGGGCTAAACGGGCTCGGACCGGCCCAGCACGGCACGAATGCCTGATGGATCATGCCTGGGCTGCCACCCTGGCCCGTGGGCCGGCACGGCACGACACGAATAGTACACGGGCCGAAATGAGCCATACCTAAACGGGTCGTGCCTAGCCGGGCTTGTGCCGTGCCGGGCCGGGCGGCCCGTTTGGCCACCTCTGCCTGCCGCCGACTAGCGCGCTAGTGCCTTGGACAACCTTGATCTTGAATGCTCGTGGTTGTATGCAGTGCAAAAAATAGAAAACTTATATGTACTTTTGGTGTTATTGGAAAGTTTCTTGAAAGTGAAAGTGAGTCTCTATTGTACGCCATGTCAACATTCTCGCTTGTTATTATCTCCCGATCCGAATGGTACAGACTAGACTACTCTTGAGTAAGCCACCAAACTCCAATTTTTTATATGACAATTAGTACACAAGCTCGAGACATGACATGTACACGTTGTTGTGTGAAACTTGATGGGTTGTTTCCTCTCCTCGGCCAAGCGCCCGCACCGCCGCCTTTGTGCGCCAGCCCACCGCCTCACCGCCTCGCTCGCCTCGCCTCCCGCGCGCGCGCGACGAGGAGCAGCGGCGACCGTGCCTCGCCCGCCCCGCGCGCACTGCCGTGCCTCCCAGCTCCACCTCCGTGCGGCCGTGTGCTGGCGTGCGAGTGCACGCGCGGCCGACCTGATGCGAAGACCGCGTCGCCGCCGCCCACCGCGCGTCTCGGCTCGCCTCCGCCTCCAGCGCGCGCGGCAAGGAGGCGGCGAAGACCGTCGTCGAGGTGGCGGCGAACGCGGCGCCGGTCTCGTCTTTGGGCCGCCGCGACCATGAACAAGATCTGGCGGGGCGCGTGCTCGTGCCGGACCAACGATCTGCGTGCCGTGTCGGCCGGTTGGCCCGACCATTTGGCGGACACTAGCGGTAGGGGCCGACTAGTGCCTAGCCCTCCTAAGCACCGATTAGTCGGTAACTAGTAATAGTAGCGGTATTGTAGTACTAGTAGTAGCAATGCAACACTAACTAGTATTATTGTATTAGTAACTAACTAGTAACTAATCACTAACTTACTACTAACAGTACTAAGTACTAAACTAGCATAAGCAACAACATAAAAGAGCACTGAGAAAGTGAGAGGCAATAGCAAAAGCAGAGCATTGAGCAACAATAGCATAAGCACTAAGCGAGGCGAGCAACAAAATAAGCGAGACGCCGAAGCGCGAACTATAGCATAAACACAGGAGCATAAGCAGAGAATAAGTGAGAAGAGGGGGCTGCAAAGTAGGGCACCGGCCCAGGGTGTTACCTAGTGTCCTGCTGTGGGGGTGGACGGCACTAGTAGAGGCTGAATCGACGGTAGAAGAGGCAAGCGATGCGAGCAGATGCCAAATAGATGGCAGGGGAGACGAATTCCGACCGCGGGGCGACCCAATCGATGGTGAGAGGCGGATTCGGCGGTGGGAAGAAAGATCTGGCGGCGGGGAGGTGGATTTGGCCAGGGGAGGCTGACTGGACCGGTGGTGACGGACTCCACCTCCCAAGCTACCTCCAACAAACCCTAAATAGCCAAAACCAGTTGCTAACCTAACCCGACTGGCTTTTATTTGCAAACTAGTTGTTGAAGCCCTTCTCTCGTAAACAATTACACAGATGAAAGTTTCAAGCTGATGAATTTTCTTATTTGTTTTTTTACCCAGATGAATTTCCTATTTGAATTGGCTTCGTTTTCTGTTTTGGCACCTGGGCATGCTTCATAGTTCAGACCTTCCGCTTTGCAACCTCAACAAAGATTACTCTGCCATCAAGGAACTGCGAAAGATGCAGAGAATTTGTAGATATCAATTAGATTACCATACACGTCCACCAGAAGAATAAAAGACTGACAAATGACAAACAACGTGATTTGCTTGCACCCACTGCCACTTGACCCAACAAAATGTAACAGCCTAATTTTCAAATTTGATGAGAAATTAAAATTTATGTATTTTTGTTGAATTTTCTGAATTTTAAAACTTTTTATAATTATTTTAAAGTCAAAACAAATTTATTTGCAAAATTAAAAACCAACATAAAGTTGAAAATAATTTTATTAAGTCCAAAATGAGTATGGGAATTTCTATGGATTTTCCATAATTTTGGAACCATTTTGCTATTTTCTAAAGCTTATTTGAATTATCGAGTTAAAACAAATAAGAAAATCAAAGAAAATTCAAAACTCGGTTTGGTAGAAACCCAAACCTCAGCCCAAACCTCCTCACGCAGCCAACCAAATTTCATTCCGCGCCCGTTTCTCCCCTTGCACATCCACCGTTGGATCAAAATCCAACCATCGCCGCACAACCCCTCTTCCTCTCTCCCCGCCTCACCCCGTCTCGGCCGTTGGATCGGAATCCAACGGGCTGCAACCGTCGTCCCCACGCCCTTCTTCTCCACGCGAGCGCGCCCGAGAACGCCGCCATGACTGTGCCTCACGAGCTCCGATTTCGCCGCTTTTCCAACCTCCTCCCCTCACGTGGTCGTGCGCAACCGCTCCCGCACCGCACGTCGCCCCCACTCCTCCCTCGTTCCCCTCTTCTCGTGCACGTTCTAGCCGAAACCGTCGTCGCGCCCGCAACCGCCGCCGCACGCCCCCACCTTCTCCACGATGCTCCCGGCCTCCCCTTGCCCTATAAAAGGGAGCACCGAGTAGCCCTCGTCACGCTCATCCTTTCCCCCTCACTCACTCATCCTCTCCCGCGCTCATCTCGTCGTAATTGAAGATTCATCGCCGACGACCAAGCCTCGGTTCTTCTCTGATTCTGGCGCCTCTGTTGGAGCTTCGTCCTCTCCGTCGCCACCTTCGGCATTGCTAGCGTCCCGCGATCCCGGTGCGCACCACCTCGTCGCCAGAGGACCTCGGGAGCACCGACTTCATCGTCACCCGTACCACGCCGCCGCCAAACCTCCTCGCCGACGACCATAAAGCCTCGCCCCGCCGCCCAAGGTAGTGCATCAGGAACCCCGTAACCCCCTCTCTCTTTTGGTACCATCCGGACCCCTCGCCGAAGCCCCTAGCGCCGACGAGGTAATCACCGAGCCGCCGCCGGCATTAAGCCGACGTGGCGTTGACACCTTAGCGCCACCTCACCTCCCTAGCTTGCGTGGCACCTGCGTGTCGCCTACGTGGCGCCGATCGGTGCCCACGCAGCGCTAACGTGTGATCGGCCCAACCCCAGGACCAAAAGCCCATAAACTAATTAATTTGTAATGTTTTAGTGTATTTGTGTCATGTTGATTATGTGGGTGTCGGTTAGACTTTTATTCCCACTTGGCGCAAGAGGGGCTTCCGGAGGACGGTTAGTCCGAAGGGGCGAAACCTTAGCAGGCATGAGTACACTAGGGTAGAACATTGTAAAGGCCTCATGATAATTGCTCAGTCACACGCCTACGGAAGCGTGTATTGGCCGACATAATGAGCATGTCATCTCGTGTGGATAAAGTTGTACAAACTCTGCAGAGTAGAAAACTATTCGAATAGCCGCGTCCGCGGTCATGGACATGCTAGCAGGGCCACTTGAAGTTAGATTTGTTTTTGGTTTTAAAAATGCTTTATCAAATGTTGAGTATGGTTAATCCCTGTGTAAATTTGGGCGGGAAGCCTTGTGATAGGAGGGTATCCTTCACCTGTTCATTTGGAGGTTATCCATATTATGAAGATGTCAATTTCAAACCTGATTTTAGATATAGTATAAAATTGCCTTGGAAATTTCTATGTCTATTAAACCTGAAAATGTTATTTATGCAAAATAACCCCTGCCTCATTCACTTGTTTACATTATGCATACATTTTCCCTCAATATTGGGTGTATCTTGCCAGCACGGAAGTTGTGCTCACTCTTGCTGAATAACTCTTATTCAGGAGAAGACTTTTTCCCCGACGGGGAGGACCAGGACGAGTAGGCCTTCGACCCCAGACGATTGTCTGTGGCGCATCGTGTGGCTCACTTATATTATACTTCCACAGTGTTATTTATTTGATATTTGATATTTGTTGTCCAGACTCATTTGTATTAAACAATTGATTACTTAATGTTATTTACGATTTCATGATATGATTGTGATATCCATTTTGTGAGATTGTGTACACTGGAAATCCTGGACCGGTGTATGAACACAGAGAATTCGGGATCCTTCGCTCCCGGGTTCGACACAAAAGCAAGCATTTAAACAGTGCATTTTATTTTTCGCCTTCCCGTGCATCCCTTTCATGGCGTTTTTAGATTCCTCCTCATTGGCGCAAGGCAGGAACACAAAGCCTCTCGGTCGCTTTGCAACCCTATCCATCACAAGATTAACTGTAACAACACATATAAGCCCAAATATGAATATTTCTAAAGCAAAACAGAGCACAATTTCTCGTAACATTAATCTACTCCATAAATTCATCACCTTCAGTGAGCTAACCAAACCTCTCGAACGCACCCCGAAGGCTCTTGATACGGACCAACTAGTAAACTAGCTGATGCGTGAGGGTGGCTCGATCTTTCGCAGTACATTCATCGGAGCTTCCCTTCTTCTTGTAGCTAGAGTCCTCCTCTCCTTGAACCTTGCAGTGATGAAGGCAGCAGCAGCTCCTTCGACCACGCAGCAATGTAGATAGATCTCAAGATATTCATGCACTAATCAATCACAAGAACAATTAGAAGTATGAAATCGAAGCCTCCCCAAACCGTGAACAGTAAAGATCACGAATTGAAAGAGATGAATCGTGTAGATTAGTGAGGCAATATCAAGAATAAGGTGTTCTTGCCTTGCACCAACTTCAACAAACCCTAGATGGTAAAACCTTAATAACACGCACGATATATGCCACAAAGTCACCATGACTTTTCTGTATTTCTTCCAAAATTCCTCCCCTTTACAATAGGCAATGTCCTGGCCTTATATTGGCACCTACGGGTGCGGCCGATTCTATCTCTAACTCTCGTATCATACAAAGATTCTTTCCTAATACAGTTATGGAAAGATTACAACCAAAATTCTTTCGTAATACAGTTATGGAAAGATTACAACCGAATCAAACTAAGAGATATATACCAAAACATAACTATAAACGAAATATCTCGGCCCTAAGAATCATTCTCATGATTTAGTTTGGATCTCCCGGTCATGGACTTGGTCGTAGGTTATCTGGTCGTGGTCGTGGGCCAACTGGTTGTGGTCGTAGACCAACTGGTCGTGGTCATAGACCACCGGACGCCGAATGTTCCCACCGAAAATCTTGTTGGCGTCGAGTCTCGTTCGCCAAATGCGCCCATGACGTGACAGCTCCGACTTCAGCGCGAGAGGCATCGCCGAAGCCAACGTTGTTTGCGCCACTAGTCAAAGACGACCTTCGGAATTGTGGATCAAAGTTACAACGAGCATCATACCTAGTTTTGTCGTTGGCTCGTTATATGTTCTTAAGTAATTCTGTGAACGTTACAACACTGCATGCGTTTGTCAATCCAAGGTAAAAGTAGCGTGTTCATATGCTATGTTCCAGATCGTCATCCCATTACAGGTGTACCATTTCAATGCGTAGTCTGTATACTACAATAATTTTGCAGCGATTGCCCTTTGTCGATCGTGCACGATGAGGCTGAAGCTTTTGGTACGGTCTCCCTCGTTTGATAATTTTCATTTAGTTTGGTGGCTGATCATGTTGAATTTTAAGGCGACAATGGATTTTTTTTGTTGGTCAACTGAATTATTAACCATTTAAATCTTCGAAGGTATGCCCAAACTACACAGCCCAAGCATGGCTGCAATGGTAGCTAATTGTGTTGCTAGCAAGCGGAGACCATGGTGGCGTGAAAGGATCTGACTGCTAGCAGGGTTGTGGATGTGATTATTTTTATGTCTCCAGGGTTCCAAAGAAAAGTCTCAAACTAAAGTATAACTTGCACAAATGTAAAGGCGTTAAGTGAAAAATATATTAAACTGAAATACAAATTCTCGTAGCACGCATGTATCTTTATATATATCTATATATACTACTTAAAAAGAATGTAGTGGTGGTGAGTGATGCGTTCTTCATGCCCCCTCCCCTCCCCCTCATCCCACGAAACTTTTGGCGCCAACAGGTCGGCCCTGGGTCTCCTATTAACCCTTCCCTCGCTACCTTCTATCCCATCAACATCTCACGCTATTTCCACAGGGCTCAATTGTGCTTATCTCTTATCTATAACTAAATACAACAGAATGCTCTTCTTTTGTTGCATGTGTTAAACTCGTGCACACATGCTGCTATGTTGGAGATTTATATCCTTTGAATCAATGTATGATGAGAGGAGGAGCCGAGGAAGCGCTAGAGTGTCCATGGTGGCGGCCATGCCCTTGCGACATCGTGGGCAATAGTGTGTGCGGACAATAGTTGCAGTCACGGTGGTGGCCTAAATTTGCATTGTCTATCCCCGTCTGCCACCTCGCTCTCTGCACTGCTGTCATGCTTCTTGACTTGGGCATCCCCTGACGTGAGCGAGGAAGGGAAGGTGATCCTCCTGCATTCAAGTGGATAAGGATTATTTGTTGCTAAGTTGTTGGTAGGTTTTGTTACTGCCTAGGCGAGCAGCGGCTTAAGGAAGAGCAACGGCTTAAGGAAAAGACAGGGGATCATAGCGGTGGGCACAACCAAACCGAACATGTCGTGTGATACAGGAGATGGCCCACCTGTCAGCGTGGATGGTTTGTGGGAGAGAAGTGGAGAACACATCACTCACCACCGCTAGAGTCTTTTTAAGTAGTAAAGATAAAGAAATCTTGGTATTATCCCAAATGGTGATTTTACTATGGTGTATAAACATTGCCTAATTGGCACTAATAGTAAAACTGCAAGATATGCTAGTTTTAGTGCTTTCCCACTTATGGTATTTGTCTATCTGATGTGTAATTGTGGTACTTGATTTATTTCCCACTTATGGTATCTGTCTATCTGATGTGTAATTGTGGTACTTGATTTATTTTAAGCACAATGTTGTGGATCAAATAGCAAAATTCAGATTCAGAAACCTTTTGGATGATGCTAGATCATTTGCCCAAGGTTCAAAAAATCGGAACTAGGCGGCGCCTAGTTGCTCAGCAGCGGCCTCCCGTCGTGATTTCTTCAAAGTTGGCGAGCTAGGCTGGGAGGTCGCCTAGTCAGTTCTGGTCGGTCAAAGCCGACCTAAGCGAGCTTCGTCTGCGGCGGGCTTGGGCGGCGTTGCGATCTTTGGGCGGACGCTAAGTGGCGGGTAGCCGCCGAGTGGCGCCGGCGTTGGTGATGGTCATTCCGGCCTCCCACGCCACCGAATCGAGCTCGCCGCCGGTCGATCTCGCTTGTCCTATCACCAATCGACATCGACAGCGACTAAAGGTTTCTGAATGGAGAATGAAAGGAAAGAGAGGAGAGAAAGATGAGCTTCGAGTCTTTGACTGCTACATGGAGAAGACAGAGAGCATGCACCTTTTATTACTTGTTCTCTTCCTTTTTATTTGAAAGTAGTAGCATAGTAGCTAGTGACTTCCAACTGGTTGCAGTAAGATTTTGTGTGCACGGGAAGCTCCATTCACCTTCTGTCGCTGCCTGTTGTTAGCTACTGCTAGTCGGCCACCCAGCCTTCACCTAGGCGCTAGGCGCCACCTCATCGCCTGACTAGTGCCTAGCGATTTTTAGAACCTTGCATTTGCCTTTGGTTGAAACCAAAGTTATTGCAAATGGACTCGTATTCTCGTCGCATTATTATTCCGCGATAAAGAAATTTTGGTATGTAAACTACTCCCTCTGTTTATTTTTTAGTGATGTTTTTTTTTACTTTGTATGGTCTAGGATAAGTGACTTTGATCATTATTTTTAAATTTATCTTATTATATTCTAATAAAATTATAATATTGTGAAAGTATTCCTAACGATAAATCTAATGATATAGTTTTCATATAGCCAATCTAAATATTTTTAAATATATTAGTGGTCAAACTTGACGGCACAGATTCTAGGGTGTCACTTAAAAAATAACAGAGGGAGTAGTGAATATACAATGCTTTGTCCTTGATTTATTGTAAATCCTACTCCTTTTTTGCTGAATCACCAATTCTCTGCAATATTTTGTACTATGTGCTCTGAAATTACTGTGGCGTCAGTTAAGTAGCCTCATACCTTTTTGGATGGACTTGCATGTTTTGAATCAAGTGAGCTCCATTACATTTTAGCATTTCTTTATTATAGTTTAGATGCTAGCTGGTTATGGTGTGATCATCCAGTTTAGTCCTTTTCTTTGTACAACATCATAATGATTATAGTAAAAATATTCCACATTTATGTGTCCAGTGAATTCAAAGTGACCTCAGTAACTCTGTTGTTTTGTGCAGAAATGTGCTAATAGTTCAGTTTTTTTCTTCTAATTAATTGGTCAATCTTTAAAGACATCAATGGCTACATATAGGTACACAACTCTTTTTTTTGGTCTCTTATGCAATAAAGTGAAATATGTTAGTCTTGTTGGAGTGCATATTTGTCTCCTTATTCGCTCCTTTTTTCTAAATTTTCTTTAACATCGTGCATGCTAATTTATGGATCTTAAATAGTGTTCAAAAGTCAGACTTCGATTGTGATTAATCGGTGTCCAGGCGCTAGTCGGCTGATGCCCGCCGTGATTTCGTAGTAGTCGGCGGCCTAGGCGGGGAAGCCGCCTAGCCGATCAAAGTCGGTCCTAGGCGGCCTGAGCGGAGGTTGTCGGGGCAGAAAATGGCAGCGTGAAGGCGCCTGGGTGGGAAGCTGGGCGGCCGATTTGGTGAGGGAAAATCAATTATTTGCCACCCTAAAGATTGCCACATCAAAGATTGGCTTTGAGGATATGCCACCTAGACCTGTTCAAGTCCCGAATCGGGCTTAGAAAAGCCTGGTTCTAAACGAGTAGGCCCAAGTTTGGCGATTTTTTTTAAATAATATATATTTTTAAAAATTTACAAACTAGATAATCACCTCAAAAATTTACAAAAATAGGTCCCTGTCGTCAGTTCATCTGGCGACAGGTTCCTATCTCCAGTTGAACTGTCGACAGGAAAAAAATAGGTTCCTAATCTAGAAATTTGTAAATATAGCAAATAAACTGAAAAATTACGATTTTTTTGTGTAGCTTCTGATATGATGTTATTTCTTGTGTAATTTGTTCATAATTTTACCCTTCCGAATTGGTCTTCAAAATTTATTTAAGTATACTATTTATAGGAATTTGTATATATACCAAATGATGTCCAAAATTATGAATTTTTTTGTGAACACTTCTTACATAGTGTAATTATTTTTAGTTTTTATAGAATTTTATATGATCTGAAATTGTCTAAAAATTCTTAATTTATATTTTTGATGTAGTGTACTTGATTGTGTAAACCGTTAATTTTAGAGATAATTTGAACATAAAAATTATAGAAAAATTTCACAAACAATTACACTATATAAGGAGCGTTTACAAAAAAGTTCATAATTTTTGAACCTCATTTGGTATATGTACAAATTCCTCCAAATGGTATACTTAAATAAATTTTGGAGATAAATTCAAAAGGGATAACATTATAAAAAAATTACACAAGTAAGAACTTTGTATCAGGAAGCTCCACAAAAAACTTCGTAATTTTTTGAGTTTATTTACTATATTTAAAAATTCCTAGATTCTTGTCACTGATTGAACTAGCGGCGAGAACTCCTTGCACCTGCTTCAGGTTCCTGCCGCGATTCAATCGACGATAGGAGCTGTCGCGGATGAACTGACGACAAGAACCTATTTTTACAATTTTTGGAGACGATTACGTAGTTATATATATATATTTTTTAAAAAATATTATTTCAATTTTTTTTCCAAGTTTGGCCTAGCTCAACATAAGCTAAACCTAAAATTTGCGCTCCCCTATTAAAATTATTATTATTATAATTCTTTTTTTTAATAAATATAAATGTTTATTATTTTTATTACTATTGGCGGGCTTTTTTGGACCGAATCTTTGGGCCAAAAATTGAGATCTGAGTCTGGCCCGACTTCTAACCTAGCTCGTCCTAAGCGTGAAAAATCGGGCCATTCTTGAGCTAGTTTACTCATGAACAGGTCTAATGCCATCTAATTCACGGAAATTGTAAGGATTTGCCACCATTTGCGTATTCTAATCATTATCTTTTTTCTTTAACTGAAACTCGATTTTTGCAAATAAAGCGGATTATCTTTTTTTGCTTTAACTGAAACTCGATTTTTGCAAATAAAAGCCAATCGGGTTAGATTAGCAACTGGTTTTGGCTATTTAGGGTTTGTTGGAGGCAGCTTGGGAGGTGGAGTCCGCCGCTGCCGCCGCTGGTCCAGTCGGCTTCCCCCGGCCGAATCCACCTCCCCGCCGCGGCGCTGCCAGATCTGCCTTCCCCGCTGTCGAATTCTCCTCCCAGTCGGCCAGAGCAACCCTACGCCCACATCGCATCCTCCCTCGCAGACTCGCCGCCCCCCACTCCCCTCGCTCGAACCCTACGCCCGCATCCTCCCTCACTCCTCTCTCGGGGACTCGCCGCCTCCCACTCCCGTCGCTCGACCCGCTGGCGCTGCCCCCACTCCCCAGCGCCGCTCCGGCTCCCCCTCGGTCCTCGCTCGCGCCGGCGTCGCTCCGCCCCCACTCCCCTCGGTCCTCGGCTCCTTGCTTGACCCGCCGGCACCGCTCCGCCCCCACAGCGCCCCTCCAGCTCCCCGCTCCCTCGAGGCCTCGACCGCGCCGGCGCCGCTCCGCCCCCACTCCCCTCGGTCCTTGCTCGACCCGCCAGCGCCGCCCCCACTCCACAGCGCCCCTCCGGCTCCCTCGATCCGCCTGGAGGTAATTTTTATCCACTATGTTTTGCTGTTTGTTTTGGGCAACTTGGTTAGATGGGTTGATTTATTGTGAAGAAAATAATAAAATGATGGTCATATCTCCATCTTCCTAATCATTGATCAGAGTTCATGTTTCCTTCAGTTAAAGAATCCCTTGCAAGTTGCTTCATTATGACTTGCCTTTTGAAGCAACGAGCAATCAATTTTTTTTACTACTGATGAGTGATGAATGCAAAATGCTAATGTTAAGAGGCATAAAGCAGAAGGTGATATGGGATCTTGTGGCAAGATGTTTTTGTGGTCAGTTAACTAGATGAAAAAAATAACTGCTGGTCCTTGTCAAAGTAGTTTGGCATGATATCTCCCTTGAAAAACATTCATAGCTATCAAAGGAAAAAAAGTTGTTTGGTTGGAGTTTTGTCAAATGTAATGATGTTGACCATGTAGATAGAGGTCTGTTTCTACCTTTCATCACATAGTTTCGGAGCATACTTGATAAAGGAGAAGATAACAATTGTGACCTCTGTGGTGCACCGAGATGTTCTATTCAAATGTTTGATAAAAAGTACCAGGCTTAGAAGGGCTTTGTGCTTTGTTCTGTGGACTGGGTTCTAAGCGGGACACATTATGTTGTGTTTTGTACTATATACACCCACTATTAAATTTCATCCTGAACTATGCTGCTCTAGGTACAATTATGATTTAATTGTGCTGCCAACTAATACAACCTTGTTATATTTTGGTTATTCCGTTAGGATTTATAGGTCTAAATATTCATATGAATGCGAAAGGACATCTCTCTAGTGTCAACCTAATTGCTATTCCTTTGCATCAACGATTCTGCACTCAGAAATTTATTCTGTGCATCCTTGTTGCTCTCCTTTGGAAAGAATTGCTGGCTTAGTGAGAATTAGGAGTACTACTTAGAAAATGTTACTTCTGATGTTCTACAATGTAGTGAATGAATATTGATGTTTTCCTTTTGTGTTTAGGTACCATTGTAACCATTAAGGCACAGGACAAGATAACAAAATGCAATAATAACAAGTAGTGTCTGAACTGCCATGTTAATCCAAAAGTATTGTATTTCAAGAGACTAGAAAAACAAAAAGAATGTACGCTACAAAGATACATTGATCTCATTTCTAGTAGGATTAGAATTTGAAGAAATCTGATATGCTATATCGAGCGAGATGTATTTGCAGGTTTAGGTTCTTGTACTATTGTTTATGAAAATATTATAGGCTGGGGGTGAACCAAATCTTTGTTAATTAGGTATTAACTTTTGTATCACTCCACTACGCTATATTTGTTTGCCATGTTTTATCTATTTTTTCATATCCTTAAACATGGAATTCAAATATCATTTTAATTGTGCATTTGTCTTGTACTTTTGTTATGCCTTAGTGTGAATAGTATTTGGTGTTAGTTATAGTCACTTAGTTTTTGGCCCGAGGCTTCGTGGAATCTTGGCTCCGCCACTGCTCCTAGGGCCTGGGTCGCAAGCTTCGGGCCATATCAATGTGGGCTAAAAAAATTATGGATATATACTATTGGGGTACCACTACTGTTACCTCTAGGCCTCGGGCCGTTGCCCCACCGCCCAAGGCTCATCTCTGCCCCGAGTACTGCTACTATTGTTAGTTACTAGTTACGTTTTGCCTTTTGCTTCCTGCACTTTGCATTGCACCTAGTCGGCCGACTAATCGGTGCCTAGGAGGGCTAGGTGCTAGTCGCCCCCCTGCCGCCCGACTAGCACCTAGCGCTTTGGACAACCTTGATCTTGAATGCTCATGGTTGTACGCAATGCAAAAATAGAAAACTTATATGTACTTTTGGTGTTATTGGAAAGTTTATTGAGAGATGGAAAAATTGTGAGTTTTTAATGCTTAATTTTAGTAATTGGTAAAGAAAAAGCTTGTAAAAATTGTTGCGGAAATAGTTATAACAGATTTGTCTCTGCAAATTCTAAAAAATTCCGCCTTTGTTTATTTTATTTACCACATCTAGTGCCCTTGCTTGCAATATCCTTTTCTATATCCACAATTGCACTCTTTTTGTCTAAGTAAATGTAATCACTTTGATATAACACTGGCTGGTATATTTTTCTAATCAAGAGAATTGAGAAATGGATATGGCTCCATTAATGAAAGTATAGGATTGAAAAATGAACAATCTGAATTATAACTGAACTTGCCCAGAAGGTAGAGGGGAATCAGAGGTATTAAGGGATCTCACCCAATGAAATCACTGATGAAACCCACATTTTTCTTTTTTCTTTTTTAGAGGACAGAATGGAGACTTGAGATTTCAAATCATTTCCTGCTTTTATTCTCCCGCCAAGCTGTCACTTTTCATTTTTCCTTTTGTTTGGCACATTGCTTTGGAATGAATAATTTAGCCAAACTGCCAAAGTAATGGAAGCATGATCCCCATGTCCTTCCTAAAAAAAGGAGGTTATTTCAAGGGAGCATTTAAAAAAGAGAGAAAAATATGAAGAAAAAAAGGAACATAATACATTTAACCGGATCCACCGGAAAACCGAGTTGTTACTAGCCTCTGGTGGGTTGTGGGATTTTCCTGGAATCCGGGAAAACTGAACCCTGCCGGAGAACGCTTTCTCACCAGTGGAGCATGTATTTCTTGACATGATCTGTGACATGTTTAGCCTGTTGGTTTATCTTTTGATGCCTAAATAGATTATATTATATAATATATACATTACGTTTCGAGCACTAACGGCTTTTCATGTTGGTACTAATGATAAAGCAATATTGCCACCTTTTGAGTTGATTTCGTTTCTTGACCGAGGCAAGAAAGTGTGTATTGTTCTTTTGTTGCTTGTTATGTAGCTAAAAGAGCTTGTTCTTTTGTTCTAGAATATACTTGTCAAATTTCTTAATCATAGTTCCTTGTTTATTTCGTGCAGGTTGACAAGTTAATTTTTTTGGTCTACTGTTTGTTCTCTTGAAGTTATACTATATCTCAGCTCCTGAACAAGTTTTATATCTTGAGGTTGGTCACTGCATATACACTTCAGTGAGGAGGGTATTACAATAAGGTGCATCATCTTCAACATATATTGTGAATGAGAGAAACAATGGAGAGAAAAAAACACACTTTTTTGTCATTGGGATGCCTTACATGAAAGCGAACAGGAGTTGTGATCTCTATTTGTTGTACTTGTTATCATGGAATGCAACAAAGATGAAGCTGTTAGAGCGAAAGCTCTGGCTGAAACAAAAATGCTGGAGAAGGATTTTGTTGGTGCAAGAAAGATGATTATCAAGGCACAGCAACTCTCCAAAGAGGTTGACAACATTTCACAAATGTTAACTGTTTGTGATGTTCATTGTGCTGCTGGAACGAAGGTTGATGGAGAGATTGATTGGTATGGAATACTTCAAGTACCTGTCACAGCCGATGACACACTTATAAAGAGACAATACCGTAAGCTTGCCCTTTTGCTACATCCAGACAAGAACAAGTTTGCAGGTGCAGAGGCAGCGTTTAAATTAGTGGGAGAAGCTAATATGACGCTTACAGACCGCTCAAAACGTTCTATCTATGACATGAAAAGAAATACCTCAGTCAGAGTTGGTTCGGCAAGACCCCCTCATCAGTCAAGGAGAACTGCCCCTGCTAGACCTAATACTACTCCTGTGAATCTCCATAATATGCATCAGCCACAACAGCATCAGGCCTCAAATTCTGCAGGATCGCAAACATTTTGGACCATCTGTCCAACTTGTGGCATGAGATATCAGTACTACCTTTCAATCTTAAAGAAAGCTCTCCGCTGTCAGAATTGCTTGAAGCCCTTTATTGCACATGATTTAAATGAGCAAGCTGTTCCTTCTGGGGCAAATCAGCAGTCTGCTGGGGTGTGGAAAAATTCAGGAGCACCGCAGAACTTTCCAGGTCCGCAAACAAATGTCACAGGTCAGCAAGCTTGGAATTCCGCCACTCCAGGGGTTCATGCTAATTTTGGCCCTTATAATGCAGATGTAAATACAAAGAGGGAAGCTTATGGGAATAGAGCTAGTGCTGCAGGTGGGCCAAAAGACAAAATGAAATTTGCCCGGGCAACAGGAAATTCTTCGAAAGCTTCATCAACTGCAGGATCAAAAAGGAGCAGGAGAACAGTGGTTGAATCTAGTGAATCTAGCGATCCAGAGACCACCAGTGATAGTGAAGAGGAGATTATTGAAGATGGTCCTGCTGCAAATAGTGTAGGGCCAGGTCAACATCCCCGCAGATCAAGCAGGCAGAAGCAAGATGTTAAGTATAATGAAGTGAGTGATGATGAGGACGTTGATGATGACGGCAATGATGATGATGAATTTGTGAATTCTCCCAGTTTGAAAAGGTTAAGGAAAGGTGGTCTGTTCCGTAGTGATGATCAAAGCAATGAAACAAAGTTGAATGAAGATGCGACTGGGCATAATGCTCCAACGAATGGTGTTAACTACTGCAGTAATACAGCAGACAAGAAGAGAGGTACCACTCCGCATGGAGAGATGACATACAATGGAACTGACCATATGAAGAAAGAAACAATGCATGCTGGAGAATACATGGATGGGAAAGAAAGGGTATTCCAATCTGTCAGCAACAATGGTATAGGCCCAAACTCTGATGATGCTTCAGATGAGGATAAATTTACTTGTGTGGATCCTGAATTTTTTGACTTTGACCAACTTCGAGATGTAAATCAGTTTAGAGCCAACCAAATTTGGGCTATCTATGATAATCAAGGCTGTATGCCAAGATTTTATGCTCGAATTACAAAGGTAAAAACAGCCCCGAAGTTTATGGTACATTTCGTTTGGCTAGAATTTGATCCCACAAATAAAATGGAGGTGGCATGGTCTTGTGGGGAACTGCCTGTTGCTTGTGGACATTTTAAGCATGGAAAGTCAGATACAGCTAAAGAAACTCATATGTTCTCCCAAACTATTTCCTGTGAGAAAAGCAGGACAAGAAACTCTTATGAAATATATCCTAGGAAAGGTGAAGTTTGGGCTCTTTTCAAGGGATGGGATATTGGTTGGAGTTCAGATGCTGACAACCACAAAAACTATGAGTATGAAGTTGTTCAAGTCCTCTCTGATCTCACTACAAGCACTAGCATCATTGTCATGCCACTTGTAAAGATAAAAGGCTTTGTTAGCTTGTTTATGCAGTCTAAAGAGGCAACTCCGTACGTGATACCTCAGGATGACACACTAAGGTTTTCACATTGTGTCCCTCATCATTTGATGACTGGAAGTGAAAGAGAAGTTATTCCAGAAGGAGCTCTTGAACTTGATCCGGCAGCGCTTCCCCTTAACTTGGAAGAGGCTTTTACTTCTGTTGTTCTTGAAAGCAGCTCGGTAAAAGGTCAGGAATTTGATGCCCAATATGCAGGTTCATCAGGTGGAAATAATCCTCGCAAGGGATCCATGGGCGTTGGGGAGAGGCATCGTGCTACATGCATGAATGCAGGGATCACTAAAAAGACACCAAAAGAAGAGAACAGCGAGCATAACATTCGATCTGCTGTAGAAGGTACAGATGTTGACGAGGAATCTGATGACATTTGCCAAACAGAATTTGTTTGTCCTGAATCAGAATTCTATGAATTTTCGGAAATAAGATTGCTTCAGAAGTTTGAACCTGGGCAGATCTGGGCTCTCTATAGTGATATAGACAAGTTCCCCAATTACTATGCCTTCATAAAGAAAGTTGATCTCAAGAATAACAAAGTACAAGTAAGATGGCTTGATGCTTGTCCTCAGGGAGAGGAGGAGAAAAGATTGGTAGAAGAAGATCAGACTGTTGGGTGTGGAACATTTAGGGTTTCCAGCACTCATGGTATGATGACTTACACTGGTACAGAATCCTTTTCTCATCCTGTACAAGTCAGATCTACTGGTAGAAGAAACGAATATGAAATAATTCCTCGTCTTGGTGAGATTTGGGCCATTTACAAGAACTGGAGGACCGGATGGACTGCACAAGATTTTAAAAATTGTGACTACGAATTGGTGGAGATATTTGGCCATACTGATTCTTCCATACAAGTTCAGCTTTTAAGAAAGCTGGATGGTTACAGGGCAGTATTTATGCCAGACAGAAGGGAGGGTGCTTTGAAGACAATAAGGAAGTATGAGTACCCAATGTTCTCTCACCAGATTCCTTGCTTCCATCTGACAAATGAAAGAGGAGGCAAGCTTCGAGGCTTTTTGGAGCTCGATCCTTTGTCAGTGCCAGAGGAGTTTCTCTTCACCGATTCAATGTGAGATAGCCTTATTTCCGATGAATATTTAAGGAGCCTTCTTGTGATGAAATTGCGAGAACCGAGGTCCCATGAAAGTTGGGCAGTCCACACTTCCAACATTTTGCTTTGAGTGACGGGAGCTGCCTGGATTTCTTCATTTGTAGCACTAACGTTATGGTGGACTAGGTTTTTGGCTGTTTCCAATACACATAACGAAGGTCTAAACTAGTCAGTCAAACCGATTAATTTTCCTGCAGCTGCTGCCTCTCTAGTTAGCAACTTAGCATTAGCTGTATTTAGTGTTTTTAGATCAGCTGTTGAACTGCCACTCTTTTCTCGTAGTGTACTTGCAAATGTTGGTACCATGTAACTGAACTGTGCTTGGCCAATCCGATGGATTCTCGGAACTCCGAAGATCTCAGTTGGCCTGCCTTTCCTGGAACTTAAAATGAAGTCCAGCAGCAGGTTAGGCTCATCCATCACTGGGATGATGCGGAGATAGATTAAAGACAACCCAGCCGTGCAGGGGATGTAGTCCCTTGCGTGTAGCGGCTGTTCCCATCCGTTTGTTATTGTTTTTTTTTCTTCTAATACTCCTTCCTTTCCAGCCATGATGTCTTCGTAGGGCCGATTCCGTCTTGAAGCAAGATGCCATGAACGACATGATACCGCTATTGTGGGACATTACGTTTGGTACCCCCATTGCACTTAATTCCTGAGAAAATTTACAATATGTCATTGAATAATTATATGATTCACAATATGCTATTCATTGTGAGGTTGAAATGTGGGCCTATGGTCTATATGTTAGTGAGATACCAGTAGTATATTGTGAAGATCCGAAATTATTCAGTGGTATATAATGAATTGCTCCTTAATTCCTAGGTGGATTGAGGTAATTACCTACTGGTCTTCCAACTCATCCTGTTGTGGAGAATGATTGACATGGGCTTAGGGTAATGCCACTTTCAGTTGCTATATTTGCTTCATATGTTGCGTTGTTTTTTTTCCTTCTAAAGTTGTCTGGGTTTTCATGAGTCTTTGACTGGAACTGCAGTTTCCAGTGCCGTCTTGTGACCGCGGTAGGGCCAACAGCTTAGATGCTTAGGAGAAACGGAGAATGCGGAGGAGGAGCTCTTCGTGCCCTATTTGGAACATGGTAATTCTCCCACCAGAGCTAGAATTGAACTATTCCTAAAATTCCTTCGTTCCAAACGGGCCTGGTAGAAGGGGAGGTTTCAAACCTGTAAGCTATAACCTTAGGCACCATAGTTTGTTTAATTTGTGCTCTAACTACGTGGCCAGACTTAAAACACAGATGCTAAGTGACGCGTATGTAAAGTGGCAGATGAAATAACCCCAAAAACTGGAATTTCAAAAATTTTGAAATCTTTTGGATTTCTTTCCCTTTTTGGCAATTCCCAACCCTTTTCCGCTTTCCTTTTTCCGTCCAGCCGTTTTCCTCTTTTGAAGGCGCATTTTTCCTCGGCGCCTTCGCCTTCGTCCTCCTCCCGACGTCACCGCGCCCGCGTCATCGCCCGCGCCGTCGTCGTCACACGCCACCTCCCGCGCCAGCGCACCGCCTCCAGCGCCTTCCACCGCCTTCGCTGCTGCCACCTCACCCTGCCATCTTCTCTCTTCTGGCGCCGCTCCGCCTCTCCCGAGCGCACACGTCGCCGCCTCCCTGCTCCCACCGCCTTCCTATCCCCGCCGCCCCTGGCACAACCGCCGCCTCCCGAGTCGAAAGAAGCCACCCAGAGCAAGCCCCTTCACCACTCTCCCTTCCGCCACCTCCACTTCATCCCTCCTCCTCCAAAGCTGGCGGATTTTGAAGAATCGCCGCCGCCTCCATCTTCTCCGACAAGGCCGACGCCAAATCGTCGCCCCCGTCCACCCAACCTCCCAACTGAGCCCACGGTAAGCCTTCCCTCACCATCGCCTACCTTTCCCCCACCTCCCCCACCTCCCAAACCCGCCGGAGCTTGCTGGCACCGAGCTCCACCGCCGCTTCCTTCACTGCCGCCGTCGCCAACACACCTTGGACCACCCCAAACCCCACCGACGCCTCCCCTGGCCTCCCCGTGGCTCACTGAAGCTCAAGAGCCACTCACCTTGACCGGAGAATCGCCGGAGCCCCGCCGGCCTCGTCTCCTGTTCCGGCCGTGCGCCACCTCCGCCGCCACCCCATCCCCGAGCCTCCTCCGCCCCAGCAAATCCCCAAAATGGGACCCCCTCACCTCCGTGGTGCTCTCCGCACCACTCACCCCCGCCGCCGACGCCCTCACCTCCGTGGTGCTCCCCGCACCACTCACCCCCGCCGCCGACCACCACCGCCGTCGCTAGCGCCGCCGCCGCCGGCTCGGTTGAGCTGAGCGCGCTCTGGCCTTTCGGCCGAGCGCAGCTCAAAGCCGAACCGAGCTGGGCCTTTGAGGCCGTGGCGTTTTGGGCCAGCTGGGCCTTCGGGCCACGAAAGAAAACGGGCTTGACCCGTTACTGTTTAAACATTTTGGCCTGGCACTGTTCACTGTACAGTGAATTATTTTTACTGTTCACAATCCAAAAACAGTGTAATACACTATCCATTGCACAATAATCTTGTTACTGTTCATTCCAAAAATCAAAACACTGTTCCAAAATCCGAAAAATGCACAGTAAACCCTAGTTACTATTCATTATCTGAAAAATAGTCCGATCCTATTCTTTCCAGCTAAAGACAGTAATTTCAAATTACTGATCACCTCCAGTTTTCATTACTGAATAGTAAAATGGTACTATTCATTGTCCGACACCATTTTCGCCCAAAATCCAAATTTGACATTATATGTCAAATTTGATCGCCTTGAACCCAGAAAACTCATTTCACTGCCTATTCATTTGAATCAGCCCTTTTACTGTTTATCGACACAGTAAATCCGTCACTGTTCATTGCATAGTAAAATAGCACTGTTCATAACCTGAAAATAGGAAGTCTGTTTATATCCGTCCGAAAACAGTGAACCCTAGCTACTATTCACTCCAAACCCAAAACAGTGAACTCTATTATTGTCCACTGACTCATTTTCAGACATGAATAGTAAAATAGTACTATTCATCGCCCGACCCTTTTTCCGCCCAAAACCCTAATTCAACATATTATACTATTTTCGACCGTTTCGAGCCCGTGAATCCAAAACTCGACTCCATTCAGTCCAAACAAGTGCCAGATAAATCTCCAGCATCCTACACCACCACCTTCCTTTATGAACCTTCCTTTATGATTCTTATCCATTTACAATATTTTTGTTGTACTTGGATCCGAATCTCAATTCCGTACAGATCAACCAAATACCAAATAATCTCCACCACTCCAACCTACCTTACTCTGTGTTTCTTTTCTGGTTTTATTTACTTGCATGTTGTTCCCAGCTCATTCCTTGTCGAGCCGGATTTTATTTGAATTGTTTTATTGTTTTGTTTCGCGTTAGGTCACGACTTTGACGACCAAGCTCCAAAAGACGCAGGACAAGACCAGTATCCAGAAGACTGTGTGCAAGAAGGCAAGTCGCATCCTTTGATCATTTTGAACCTACATTTCATCTATGTATTATTACTTTCATTACAGTATTTGTGTCAATTACTTTAAATGTTAAAATAATACTTTTGAATGACATGACAATTAGTTAAATCCTAAATACCCCACAAACAAGCCCACCCAACTTTTGTAAGCCATATTCACCTTGACAAGATTAGTCCACATAAAATATTATCTATACAAGGTAGCTTTGTCACCAAAATTGTGTTCATCAATCAAAAGAGAGCATTAGCTTCTCGCCAATGGTTTTGGTGGTGAGTTGAGGGTTGGATCCAGGAAGTTGGACAACCCAATAAACTCGGGTTAAAAGTGAGTCATCAGTGAGATCTGGAGGTGGTCAGCCACGAGTTGGTGTTGGGTCATCGCCTCACTGGATGACTGGTAAGGACAAGAACCTTGTGCCAAAGTAACAGACATAGAATCCGCTCAACCACAAGCGTGGTCATTACTCCCTAGCTTAGTACACTGCTCTTCCGATTGCATACCTACAAGTATCATTTGTTGCTTGTTCGATAGGACAGATGAACTTGGTGTGGGACGGGAATGGCCAGAAATGGTCACTCGCTGGTTTCCGCCTCGGTATGGGCCCATCAGCGCCGGTGGTCTCCCGAGCTGTATGAATGTAGACCTACCGTGTAGAGACTAGAAAAGTTGAGCAGTGAAAAGGCTTTGTTATCTCAGCTCAATCGCACTCTAACATGTTGCGTGTATATGATCTGACAGTACGAGCATGAGATATCTTGTGGGTAAAGTTGGGCAACTCTGCAGAGTGAATAATTAAAGGTATTCGAATACGCCGTGCTTCCGGTTAATGAAGCTGTGTTGATGGGTGATTCCAGTACAAAGGCATAAGTAGAGTTTTGAGATGTTAAGTTGGTAATCAAGGTTGTTGATAAACCCCTGATGTTATTGCTTACTATTGTTTTACTGTTTTATAACTTGTTTTAATTGCAAAGTGCATCCACATATGCCAGATATGGAAAACCCTAACCATGCATTGAACTCATTGCATGTAATTATTTAGCACTTCCATGCGGCTTGTTGAGTACAGTGGTAGTACTCATTCTTGCAATTTGCAAAACATCTACAGAAGAGGATCCTTGTGAACGAGATTCTGGTGGACCCCCGGAAGGCAACGACTACTGTTACTAGGTCTCGACTGCGCTCAAGCGTACCTGTGGTTTGAAGTTCTTTTGTCTTGTATTATATTTAACTTTGGGCTTGGATGCCCGTGTCAGGTCAAAATAGATTGTTAAACCTTAACTTTGTTTAATAAAAGTCTGGTTTTTGTTGCAATCGGAAGTTTGCTTGAGATACTATTGGCTTCGCAACTGTACATCCTGGGCGGTTGCGAAGAGTTTAGCAGTCCCGAAAATCGGGGCTGTGACAGCAGAAATCACAGCCCCTGAAAAACCATAGCAGGAAGAGTGGTGAGTGGAACCATTTTCTAAGAAAGGCAGGCAGCATAGTATGGCATGGCAACCTGAACGGAGATGCCATCTAATCGTGGGTATCCAGCCATTGCAATGACATGTGGGGTCGGCCCAGTGGTCAGCTTCACAGATCTCCCTCTCCTTGGCCCATATCTATCTGCCTTCAGCTAGTGAGGCCAAACGGGCGCTTTATACGGCCGGTACGTCCAACTCGTTTACTGGTTGTGTCATGCTGGCACGTGGGTGGAGCCGTCGATCTAAGCACGGCATGCTGATACCTTGGGCCAGGTCGGACCGACTCGATACTATTTGGCCCGGTTAGTATGAGATAACCACGCAACTAGCCAGCCACGCACATGCACAGCGTAGCGCAACAGTCGACATTTCTTCCTCCCTCTGTCCCTCCACTCCCGCCACCGCCTGCGTCGCACACGGTCGCCGTCTCCTTCATCGTGCCTAGCTTCCTTCGTGCCCTACCCTCCCTTCACTCGGCCTCCTCCTTTTGCGCTTGGCCGCCTCCTCCATCGTCGTGGTTGCTGGCTGGGTCGGTTGTGCCACACCAAACACGTCACTGTGCATGCTAGGCTGGCCCACTGTACCGAGATGCCAATCCAATCATGACACATCCAGTCCTACTACGCTAGCCCGGTTCAGCTACAGTATAATCCGTGCTTCTATTTCGGATCAGCCTCAGGGTACGATTAGGGATGGTAACGGGGCCATTCCCTGTCGGGGAGTGGTGAAACATCCATATCCCCCGAGACAGAAAATTCCCCGTCCCCGTCCCTATCCCCGTCCTCGGGTGCTATTTACCCCTTGTTCCCCGTCCCCATCGGGTTATCGGGGCCCCACGGGGACTCATACCCGAAAGTTGGATCTCGAAAGAAGAGAAAATAAGATCTATAATGTTATAAAATGAGTATAAACATCCACATAAAATGCTAAAATAATAATATTTTTTTGATTAATTAGCATCTAAAAAGTAAATTATGCAAATGAGATTATCTGGCTATCGCCTTATCGGGTTGTGCGGTAGTGGGCTAGTGGTATACATGTCTTATCGGGGGCCATACAGGTAGCGGAGATGGGGAATAGGAGAATAGCCTCATCCCCGCTTTACCCGATGGAGAATTGTATTTGCATATTAGCATTCTCATAGGGTAAAAAATAACCCCATTCCCATTCCCTAATAAATGAACTTTCCGTTGGGCAACGAGAAATTGGGCCATTGCCATCCTAGTACGACCCATTTGCTACCCCCGCCTTCCGCCGCAAGGCCCGGAGAGGAAAAGAGAGCGAGCAAACGCAACGGCTCTCTCTCGCCGCTTCGCGCATAGCTACATACTACCAAACCAGCAGGCGCAGCCGCGGAACTCGGCGGAGATGGAGGACGACGAGGCCGGAGGTGGAGGAGGAGTAGGCGGCGGCGATCGGTCGAGCTTCGTGATGGGCCTCATCGAGAACCGAGCCAAGGAGGTCACGTCTTAAACCCCCTCCCCCATCCCCCGCATCGGTCTAGTTGCTTGGTTGATTAATCCATTCGTTCGTTTCGTCCCGCGGCTTCCGTTTCGATCGTTTCCGCCTCCGCACGTGCTCCGCCCGGTTCCGTTTCTTATCGGGATGTTGGCGGATTGGATCGAATGAATTTGGTGTGCATGTGCGGTGTTGCTCCATTAGATTGCTCGAAATCAGCCGGCTGGTTTGGGCGATAGTGTTTCACGGTCGGCTGCGTGTTTCGATCGTGCGTAGAAAGTACGTAGCCACCTGGGAGATTCGTTGAGGGTTTGGGGGGGGGGGGGGTAGGATTGGCGATTCGTTTCGGGACGATGGCTGCACGATCGATCATCCTCGTGCTGCTTTTGCCGTTTGAATCGAATTGGTGTGATATGCTATAAACTGTAGTGTTGGCGAGGCGAGCACTCGCTGCACCTTCCTGCTGTTGTATTGTTCTTACACCGATTTGGGTGGTTGTTTATTACAAGTTATTTGATTACTTGACAAGCCGTTCTGGGAGTCTGAATTTCCAACGGGGAAGAAACAGTTTCTAGAACAGGACAAGGTTATTTCAAATACGTATGACTGTGATGGTCCTTAAAGAAACGGTGTGTGACAATTGTATTTTGAAGATGAGTTGCAGGCTCTTTACAAAGAGGGAAAAGGCGGCAAATGCCATGAAGGGAGTTCTAGTAACTTTAGTCTAATCGATATCATGTGCAAACCCATATGCTGGGAATATAGGGACTGGGAGGCAGAGGGAGCAGATAGATGGGGTTGGGTGTAGCAGAGAGAAATATAAAACAAGAAGGCTGCCGTCCGACAAACATACTAAAAATTAAAATGATTTCCTTAATTTATATGTTTCAAATATCAGTCGTTTGTTTTATTGTTTATTGACAAACAACACTCCTTGACCTCCATATACAGGTCACTAAATTAAAATTGTATTTCTAGGTGTAATGTGTCTTTATTTTAGAGGAATATCAATATGTTCACCCCATGTCATATGAATTCATATCAATTCTTTGGTGTGCCTGTAAGCAGGGGCGGATCTAGGCCCATGGCAGTCGTGGCTTCAGCCCTGGGCCTAGGACCAAAAGCCCATAAGGACCCCCTTGAAAAACCACCAAAAATGCAAAGGGACAGAGGGCTCAGACCAATAAGTGGTGGCCCAACCCGGGGTGTGGTCCCGTCGATGGTTCCTCCCCTGCTTGTAAGTGTTGTGGTTGTGAATTTGGATATGTGTGGTTGTGTCTTCGTGTACATGAAGGTGCACCTCGGCTGATATATTAAGAACTTTATGTTGATGAGCAAAAGAAATTTGACTCAATGCAAAGTAGATAAAGACGATCTTGGAATTCAATAACGAATAACGATTACTGTTTTCTACTATTTTTGCTGGAAAAAACAATAATGATTTACTAATTATAATAAAATGAAGGAAGAAGTCCATATAATACCCTAAACTTTGCCTGAAAGTCCATCCAACACCTCGAAATATGAAACCATACATTTGACTCTCTGAACTTTGCAATCCGATTCAAATAACACTCTGACACGGTTTTGTAGGGTGGTACTGCCCGCGTGGCACGATGAGTGAGCGGTTTTGCCACGTAGGATGACATACTAGCCAAGTTGGGCCAATGACAGGTGGGGCCCACATGGGTTTCTCCCCCACCAATCTCCCAGTCACGCTTCCATAGCCGCCGCCCCTGTAGTTCCTTCCCTCTCTGTTTTGATTTGGAAGAGAAGCCCTATGTGTCTCACCCAGGGAAAAAAAACCGGCCGATAACCGGCGGTTACCGGGAACGGAAAAACCGGTCGGTTTTTCTGGGTTTTACAAGTTCAAATTTCAAAGTTTGAATTTTTGCTGGTTTTTAAGCAAATTCAAGCGAAATTCAATCGGGTTTTTTTTTTTCCGAGAAATCCGGTAACCGGCGGTTTTTTTTTTTAGTTTTTGGATCCTTGGTCCCACCTGCCATTCACTTAAACTTAGCCAGCGTGCCATCTTACATAGCAAAACCGCCTACTCATCGCGCCACGCGGGCAATACCACCATGCAAAACCGGGTCAGGGTGTTATTTGAACCGGATTGGTCAAATGTCTAGTTTTATAGTTTGAGGTGGTGGACAGATTTTCAAGCAAAGTTCGGGGGTGTTATATGGACTTTTTCCTAAAACGAATAATATTACAGGTTGGTGTTGCAGCCTTTGATTTGAGATCAGCCTCACTGCACCTATCTCAGTATATCGAGACAAGTTGCTCATACCACAATACAAAGACACTACTGCATTTCTATGATCCTATGGTTGTAATTGTGCCCCCAAATAAAACAGCAGCAGATGGTATGGTTGGATTTTCAGAGCTGGTTGGTAAAAATTACCCAGCGAACAAAAAGGTGATTGCTGCTAATATGACATTTTATCCATATTTTCAGAAGGAAAAAATTCATTTTGTTATAGTGTCTAAGAAAAGCTCACTTTGTAGATTACAATGGCACGTGGCTGCTTTGACGATACGAAGGTATTATGTTTGGTTTTCACTTACTGACCATTTGTTCTTTTAGTTGTCGTGTGAGTGACCCCGTTAATATCTTTCATATTCCCTTTTCTTTAAGGGTGCTGTTATGGTGAAAAATCTCTCAGCTAGAGACCCATCTGCACTTGGTTTAGATAGTTATTGCAAGCAGTACTATCTTTGTCTTGCTGCTGCCTCGGCAACAATTAAGTGGTATGTGTGCTCAACACACTGAAACAACACTAGTCTTATCTTTTCCCTCTTCAGGAATAAATCAACAACTTCTTAAGCAACCATGAGAGTGAATTTTCCATGACATGTCTCCCATGCATATAATACAGTATTGCAGCCAAATTTGTGACTTACTTTTTCTATTATTCAAATTGTTACTGGAGCATGAGAACTTACTACAACTCTATGAACAATTAACTCATTTTCTATAAAAAAATGCATGTGTTTCCAGCTCTAGTACTGTTTCTGTTTCACCATGTTTATTTTGAAGTTGGAATTGAGTTGAAATCTATCTGTATAGCTCATTTCTTACTGTTTACACCACTTCATAGGAGAGTCTGAGCACCTTCATTTGATGATACAAAATTTAGATATTGGACCTGAATATTTTTTTACAGCATGATCCATTGATAGGAAGACTAAATTCAAGTTCCAGACTCCATGAACATTTCAAAAGCTTTTCTTTGAACATCAAAATGTACCAATCACCCTTATTTTTGTTGCAGTTATAGATAAGTAAGCATTTTTCTTGTGATGGAAAATAAACAAGGGTGAGGCGACATGCTTTCTCCTACAGCAGAGAAAACCTCACTGGGTCCAATACTTGTTTCGACTTTTTTTTTGTTCATCTGAGAGCTGAAGACTTTATGACAGAAGCTAGCACTAACATCCATTTGCTTGTTGTTTTATTCATGTTTGTCGCGTATCGGTTTTTCACTCATCCTTTTCTTTTTTAATGACATCTTTCAACTCAAATACATCTCTGACCTAATTTCTGAAATTCCTTTCATTTGAATTTAGTCTTCCTTCCAATGGATCATGCAGTAAAAAAAAATTCAGGTCCATTATCTAAATTTTGTATCATCAAGTGAAGGTGCTCAGACTCTCCTATGAAGTGGTGTAAATAGTAAGAAAGGAGCTGTACAGATTAGAATGAGATTTCCCAGTATCACATGAGTCTTATGAGTTATGACAGATTGCTTTTATTTTTCTTACAGGATAGAATCAGAAAAAGGTGTAATTATTACCAACCACTCATTATCAGTAAGTTATTGGAAAGTTTTCTTTCTCAGAAATTGTTGTTTTGAAGCCTTTGTTTCGCATGTAAGTTCATTCTTATTAGTTTATTCATCATGAACAAGCAGAAAATCTGATGCTTGCTGTTTCTCCATTTGATGATCTCATTTCTAGGCACTATCCTGGTTATGCCAGTTTGAAAGATTATATGCATTGTCTCCAGAAATTCTCTTTTGAAATGACATGAATTGATTAGTGTGTTAATGACAACAAATTGCGTAATTGTCTGTAGTTTCATGATTATTCAATGTCTAATAGATTATTCTAGTGTCTACTGAGTGGTCTATGCACACAGTATGCGCTCATATTCTGAAAGCTCATGCAGGGGTTAAGGTTTCTTTCATGGAGCTGCCACTTAAACAGGCAGTACATTGTTTTTTTTTTGGGGAGCAAGAATTATTTGTTGTTGTGTACGCTGGGCAAATACTATCAATGTTGTGTACGTGTCGGTCTCAGACGTGTGAAGATGGGAGTCTACAAGCTTCGGAACTTACGACAGGAATACAAAGTCATAACAAGTAATAGCGAGTCCTGTAGCAATACGACAATCGGTAGTTTCCGAATACGAGTAAGAGTCTGTATCCAAAGTAGAGTTTGCATATGAGTTGGATTAGCTGATGTACTCTTTAAAAAGAGCATCGAGTCTGTAATACACGGCAAGCAAGAAATACACTTTATCTTCCAATTGCTATTCTCTATTCTCTATCCTCTGAACTTGTCTGTTCCTTGCCCCTGCTACCCTGCTTCTTCCACGATGGCTCCTTCTCGTCGAGTCGGACGTCCACGTCCAGCACCGTATCACCCGTATAACCTGCGTAGCCGAAGCCGGATACATCATTTAAAGTTTAAACTGCTACTCCCTTGGACATTTTGTTGCCAAAACTTAGAAGAAGATGATATTAGGATTTACTGCATCTAAACATTCTGAAACCAATGAATGACCCTCAAAGAGTCAACCATTCTGTTTCATGCATTTTTATGATGTAGTTATTAGTTATTACTCCTACTTCCTGGCGGTTTAAGGTTGTTATCCTCCTTTTTCTATCTGCTATGGGCTTATGGCCTCCCATACTTGTCTTTCTTAAAAATCTGTTTATGCTTTCAGGTTACATTCAATGGCTCATTTGACCATATGAGCATCGACTCAACTAGGTATCGTTGTTTTGAAATAATACACCTTCAAGTTAAATGAAGTAGTATCATCTGTAACTAGATAAATCTTCTTCACCAAAAGAACATAAGTTAAACAATTCAATTGCAACACCTGAATGGCCTTCATTGTTTGATGTGCACCCTGCAGTGTTCAAACATTGGAAATCATTGATCCTCTCCATACTGAACTGTGGGGCACTAGCAACAAAAAGAAAAGTCTCTTTCAGATGTTGAAGACTACAAAGACTACAGGAGGGTATACCTCCACAACCCAAATTACCGCCGTTTACATTATATTTGCACTGTAGACAAAGCTAAACATTCTTTAGTTTCTTAATTCTAATACCCTGATTGATAGTCCTGTAGTATGATTGATTATTTTATTTTTCAATTTTTAACCAATGTTTCCTGAGATAACATGATACTAAAATTTTATGTCAAATGTTTATTCATGTTGTAGAGTTTATTTTATTTGGCTTAGTCTGTATATTGAAGTACTAAGCACATGCAGTTATTCTCTTCAACATGCTTGTTCCAGGTCTAGACTACTGAGAGCCAACTTATTACAACCGTTAAAAGATATTCAAACTATCAATACTCGGCTGGACTGTTTGGTAAGTAGATTTAGCTTTTATGTTACGATGTATTTGTGATAGAAATTGATCTATAATTGGACATGGTATTTCAAACATCTCAAATCTCTGAAGCATGTTAGAATATAAATATTCTGTACATTTTTAAGTTGATATTGATTTGGAATCTGTTACGTGTGGTTCGTGTTAGTTAACTCTCAATTTTACTCTCCGGGCTAACTTGAGTTAATATACGACTATTGGATGTTCATGTATAGTTTCAGGACTACATGGCAACAGATGAATACTAACTTTACAATGTGGACAGTAAAGAAATGATATCCTTCAGCCTTCAGAGATGTGTCAAGTGTCAATTTAAACACATGCTTTCTAATTTTATATCTTAAATTTCAGGATGAGCTAATGAGCAATGAGGAACTATTCTTTGGCTTGGCACAGGGTCTTCGTAAATTTCCAAAAGAATCAGGTTAATCTATATCATGTTCTCTTGTTGAGCTGCTCTGTAGATAACATGATTCTCAGTGTTACGTTTACTATGCCCTAGATAAGGTTCTCTGTCACTTCTGCTTCAAGCCCAAAAAGGTCACTGGTGAGGTACTGAAGCCTGCCAATGGTAGAAAGAGCCAAATGCTGATTTCTGACATTATTGTTCTTAAAACTGCTCTGGATGCAATACCATTCCTCTCCAAGGTGCTGTTATTGGAATGTTTCTGTCCTGGTATTTACATTTTATAACTGAATGTTTGAGTTAATTCTACTGATTTATAATTTTATTCTACTAGAAATATAACAATGGCTAGTTTTCAAGTGTGTAATGTTCTCCCATCACGCAGGTTCTAAAGGGGGCAAAAAGTTTTCTTCTTCACAACATTTATCAGACTGTATGTGAAAACCCAAAGTATGCAAGCATGAGAAAGAGGTATAGTTTTATGCCTTTTCCCTGCTGCTCCAAAGGAAAAATTGTATGACCTTTATTCCTTTGTTTTGCATAATGTGTAAACATGGTCTCGTTTGATAACATTATAACATCACATGCAAATATTGGACTTCAGAATATCCTTAAAAAATGTGTGTATCTATCCTGCTCAGGACATTCATGCTTTTATTATCAACTTCGAAAAATATTTTTCACCAATGTACCTTGCAATGTTTCTTCAATGTTTTCCAACAAGATAACCATTGGCTGTTCCAAGTTCTGCTCGTAGCTAGCTGCTAGCCTTTGCAATACCGATTTCCCCTGCACAACAGCACAGATAGCTATTTTTTTTTCAGTATTGTCAACCATGATGACAATGTATAACATCAGGTTTTATTGGTATTTTCCTTTTTTTGGCCTTCCTGCTTCATCTCTGTCTATTTTTTTCTTAGTATTACCAGTGTTTCAGCATTTTCTGACCACAGTTATATTAATCTACATTGTAAATAATTATGATTATGCACCTTTTTGTAATGCTTGTGTGTTTTATTTTGTGATCCTAGAATCGGAGATGTCATCGATGAAGATGTTGTTCATTCAAGGGCTCCTTTTGTAGCTTGCACTCAGCAATGTTTCGCTATTAAGGCAGGAATTGATGGGCTGCTTGATGTTGCTCGCCGATCTTTCTGCGATACCAGCGAAGGTGCGTATTGTTTCATATTTATTTTTTAATTTGCAGAAAGCAATTGCTTAACATATTATATTGCAGCCATACATAACCTTGCCAACAAGTACAGGGAGGAGTTTAAGCTGCCAAATTTAAAGATACCATATAACAATAGACTGGGATTTTACTTTATTATACCTCAGAAGGACATTACTGAAAAGCTTCCTAATAAATTTATCCAGGTATGTGGATATCCCTTTAAAAAATAATCTTTTATTGAACCTTGTTTTATATAAAAAAAAAACAGCTTCTCAGTTGCAATATGCTAACCAATATTTGTGAATTCTAAATAATCAATTAGGTTGTTAGACATGGGAAGAATGTCCATTGCTCAAGCTTTGAGCTTGCTTCAGTAAGTTATTATTCTTTCTCTTTTTCGGTAATTGGACAATAACTGCTACACTGGAAACTTGAACCTCAACAGATCTTACCCAGTTTATGTTCTTTTTCCCCCCCAAAGAAAATGTATCATCTTATTTACTGTAACTGGGAGCATGGAACAAAAAACCGGCCGGTAACCGCCCGACGGTTACCGGATTTCCCGGTGGGGTCCGGGATTTTGAATCCTGGCCGGAAATCCTTCATATTCAAATTCAAATTCAAAATTCCAGCGAAAACATCTCAAATTCAAATTTATTTGGACGAAATTCATCCGGTTTTCCACCGGGATCTCCGGTAACCGACCGGTAACTGACCGGTTACCGTTCCCGGGCCCTCACCGGGATTTGGTCCGGTTCCGGGTTTTTGAACCCTGACTGGGAGTGTTCTTCTTTTGCTGAAAGCAACACTTTTTAAGTTTGCTCTCAGAATGGGAAGAGGTTAGAAGAACATTAATATCTGGAAACCTCAAATTACACTGCATGCAAGCATTAGTGCAATAGTTGTTGTTCTGTGTACGTTACAACTTACAATTTCATCAGAACTAAACTGGAAGTAAGAAAATTTTCTTTTATTAATTAGTGTATAACCCTGACAAGCATGATTATACTGTAGACAATCTTATTTCTTCATACAACTACTTACTATGATGTATTTTCTACCAACTGCAGCTAAATGTTAGGAACAAGTCAGCTGCTGCTGAGTGCTTCTTGCGCACGGAACTTTGTTTGGAAGGTTGCCATAGGCATTAAGCATTGATCATTTATTTTCATATCACATGTAATTCTTGTTCAAAGCTATCATTGGAGCTCTGTTACTTTATTTGTCGATTCCAAGAATATATGGGTTAAGCTTTGTTCCAGTTAATCAATAACCCATATTATAAATTTATACAAAAAGCAAAGAGTTGTCATGTAATGTGGTTAATGCATTTGTTGCACAGAGAGATCGCGATCTATTGTTATGGATCCCCTACTTTTGCTTTATCAACAATCTTCAAGTCGGCCATTTATTTGCCTTACCAATCTCTTCTGGCTGGTAATAAGATTGCATAGGCTAAACTTATCCAGGTTGGCAATCATGCACTTGAATGGTTGAAAGTTGAAACAATGAACTTGAGGGCAATGGTTGGGATTTATCTAACCAAATTTCCATGCAATCTGGTTCGTAATGTACTAATGTTTGTCATGACTGTAGAATCTTGTAGTACTGGATTTTTCATGCAATATTGTGTTTCAATTACTATGCAAGCGTCTACAGAAATCTTCAAGTTTCCTAAATCTCTTTTATTGTTTCAGGACTTATTAATGAGATCAGAGAAGACATTGGTATATTAACATTGCTCGCTGAAGTATTGTGTCTTTTGGACATGATTGTAAACTCTTTTGCGTATACAGTATCTACAAAGCCTGTCGATCGCTACACGAGACCAGAGTTCACTGGTGGGATTTTAATCCAACGCTAGTAATTTATTTATAAATTTAAATGAATTATATTATTAGTAGTGTTCGCAGAACCATAGAACCCTGATCTGGTAGTTCATATATAATTTTTTATGTTTTCAATAAAGCAGATGATGGTCCAATGGCAATCAATGCCGGACGACATCCTATTCTCGAGAGCTTGCATACTGATTTCGTTGTAAGTTGCTTTGTTTATATTGATTTCTCCATATTTACTTCATAATTCATGCTTTTCATTTTAATTTTTTTGCTTGAAATGTCAATGGTTTTTACACTGTTTCTGTCATGCAGCCTAACAATCTCTTTCTTTCTGAAGCATCTAATATGGTTCTTGTCATGGGACCAAACATGTGAGCCACATAAACATTTCTTCTAAATTGCTATAGTAGGCTACTCATTTATGTGTGGAAGTTCATGTGGTCTCTACATTGTCTTTGCTGTTGCAGGAGTGGGAAAAGTACATATCTTCAACAGATTTGTCTAATAGTCATTCTTGCACAAATTGGCTGTTATGTTCCAGCTCAGTTTGCATCACTAAGAGTGGCCGATCGCATATTCACGCGGATAGGCACTGGGGACAATGTTGAAAACAATTCGAGCACGGTATGCACTCGAAAAAAAAAATCTGTAGGCTCTCTAGATTTTAAGGACTGCGTATTAAAACTTATAATCCCTATATGAAGACAAGCTTGCAGATTCATCTCTTCTATATTGTTTCTACTTTCTACTTTAGTCAATGTTGCCCTCGTTATTTGAACAGTTGATTGAGTTGCTAAAGACTTCCTGAAATACACACATGCATAGTGCAATAAATAGATCAAGCAGAAGAACTGTGCATTAAGCAGTTAATGTCCGTGGTCTTCCCATGGTATTTTGGCCTTGATGATTGTTTAAAATTCTTTACATTTGTGTCCTTGAATATCACTTCTTATATGTTAGCTTATATCTCCCCATGCACATTCTTTCTATTGTCCTCAAACCTGATCAATTGAAGACCTTTCTTATTCTTGAAGTATAACTAGCTGCCCGCATTGCCCCAATAGTATATACATTCGGGTTGGTTAGTGCAATAGTGCCCCAATTGAAGACCTGGATCATAAGCCTTTGGATTAGTTGATTAGTGCATGAAAAATCCAGTAGTCCACGCTTCTTTACCAATTTATTTTTGTAATTTTAGGATTTAAAAGCCAGAGCTATTATTTTAAATTTGTTCTTATAGTTTATCATGTGCAATCTGTCTTCAAAGCACGCTTGTCCACATGGAACTTTTTGACAAAGCGATTCACATATACTGTTTCTTCCATCAAGTCAGATATTTCATCAATAGTGTGTGCATGAAAAATCCAGTAGTCCACGCTTCTTTACCAATTTATTTTTGTAATTTTAGGATTTAAAAGCCAGAGCTATTATTTTAAATTTGTTCTTATAGTTTATCATGTGCAATCTGTCTTCAAAGCACGCTTGTCCACATGGAACTTTTTGACAAAGCGATTCACATATACTGTTTCTTCCATCAAGTCAGATATTTCATCAATAGTGTGTTTATGGAGTATTAGTATGCAGCCTGTTGACATATTCAGTATTCTTGTCAAACCGATTTGCCTGCCTGAACAGTGGGACTTTATTCCTTTTCCCTCATAACCAGTGAGCGCACTGATTTTCTAACTACATGGTTCAGCTGTGATTTTCCATCCAGTTGAGCTAATGGTTCTCAAGCATTTAAGATTTTTGAAAACAATATTATTTTAAATGTTCCTAATTAGCTTAATTTCTATTTGCAGTTTATGACGGAAATGAAAGAGACAGCTTTCATCATGCAAAATGTTTCTTCAAAGTACTTCTACGTTACTGGAATATATGGAAATTGAATGTGTTTGACATTTCTCTTGTTTTCCTTCTGATGACCATGGACATTTGCGTTACAGGAGCCTGGTTGTAGTGGATGAGCTTGGAAGAGCTACGTCTTCCTCTGATGGGTTGGCAATTGCATGGAGTTGCTGTGAGCACCTGCTATCTGTCAAAGCGTAAGAATTAGTAACCTCTCAAGAGCAACATTCACAGAAGAAGTGGCCTTATTCCATGGTGTTGAAAACGCATGCATTTCTGAATGAAAGTCCAGGCTTCTGTTGGTCTGCATTTCCCATGTCCAAAATCTTTCATAGCCTATTCCTAATTTGGTTTCTTGAATCAAATAAGCAATGTCCTTCTACCCTTTAGTCTGCTTACAGTTAATAGTACACCAAGAATATGCATTTCTCATCTTGTGCTCAGGCTGTAAAAATACCATATTTATCATATAACCTAGTTAGTATAGTTTGGTGAATTTTGTCCACTATACTACATTTTATGATGTGGTTGTCTCTACAATAACCTCTATTTTGGTAATTACAGATATATTATATTTAATTACAAAGATAGTATCTTTTTTGGCGGAAAACAGAGATAGTAATCCGTCGTAACTCCTGCTATCTCGAAAGTAATGGTGTTTTGTCTTTCACGCATGCAGCTACACCGTGTTTGCCACGCATATGGAGGGTTTGTCAGAACTTGCAACATTGTATCCAAACGTGAAGATCCTCCATTTCGAAGTTGACTTGAGAAATGACCGCTTGGATTTCAAGGTAGAACTCAATCCGCTGACCATTGCAGGCATTTGGTTTTTCATGTTTTTTAACATCATACCACCCCCACATCAGTTCCGGTTGAAGGATGGCGTCCGACGGGTACCGCACTACGGGCTTCTGCTGGCCAGAGTGGCCGGTCTCCCCACCTCTGTGATTGACACTGCAACAAGCATTACCTCGCGGATCACAGAGCAGGTACCCCAATTTGGTACTGATTGGCCGACATGGCAACACAGTCACCTCTCCACATGATGCAATTCAAATTATCTTCCGGAGTATCACGCTCATCTTCTTCAACTTGTGCGCGTTGTTTATCGCACAAAATTCACCCGTTCCCTTCACCAGGGGATGACTTCTTTTACTCGTGCGCATTGATCGATCGCGTAAATTATTTCTGTGTTTATCCCCGCAGGAGATGGTAAGGATGGACGCAAACCGCGAGCAGTACCGGTCGCTCCAGATGGCGTACCAGGTCGCGCAGCGGCTCATCTGCTTGAAGTACTCGAACCAAGGCGACGACTACATCCGCGAAGCGCTGCGGAATCTCAAGGAGAGCTGCGCCGCAGGCCGGTTGACATGAAGACCAAAAGAGGAGCTTGTCTCCGGCATGAACTAGCTCGGTATTACTTGTGGCAGCGTGTGTGGTACGTGAAATTTGGCAGACGGGGCTCGATCCTACGACAACCAGTAGTGAGTTGCTACGTTAGCATAGGCATTTCACTGGCAATTTTTGCTAGCTTCTTCGACGAAAGAATCTAGTGATCGATTTTTAGCTGTACCGATTGAATTTGTTCCAACGTATGGGAGGCGGAGGGAAGAAGGTAATGTGGACTCAAGGTGCGTCAGGACTCAGGATGGTCCAAAACCCTGAACACACTAGATAATATTTCACTCAAGTCCTTGAAATTGCACACTTGTCAGACCAATTATTTCACGATACAATCCTTTCCAGTTTATCTGGTGTATGGACCAATTATAGTTGAACAGTTATGGAATTCAGTTAACAACTGCATCAAAATTCAAGTCTAAAGAAAGACCTGAATGGCACAACATGATAAATTTTGGTACTTACGCTGCAATTTCCTCTTAGCAAGCTCACAGGAAAATAAGTTACGTGATAAATTAGCTATCTACCCAACAGACCTATGCTTTCTAGGATCCAGATGCTCTGCAGTACGTGTGTAAGCAGCGTCTTTGTGAGTGCGCAAACAATACTCTGTAGGTATCAATAACATATTGTGATCGGACAGTGGAGATCGTTTCCTAATACTATACATGGTAGATCCTTCAATGCAGAGGATCTTTTTCCATGCTTTCTGTTGCCTTCTTTTGTCTGAAAATCTAAAACTTGTTCCACTGCATACACCAGCGACTAAAGAACGTGATCAGTTTGATCTATGTTTTGAGAAGTCCTCCAGCCGCTGGGTCCGGTTCTCTTTCTTCGATGTACATGTATGTACGGCATGGTATGTCTTCTGGGAAAAAGCAGTTATCAGGGGCAAATACACTCGCAGACGGTGGCCCTGAATGCTACAAAATTCATACACGTTTGTCGAGATCCTTCAACGATTCGATAATTCCCATCAAGAACTGCTTTTCGCCACGGTATCTGCTCAACGAACAAGGCATGTCAGGATGGTTATAACATCTAAACAGAGCGAGCATATCCGTATGTAGTGATGTGGTGCTTACATCTCAAGTGACGAGAAGCCCAGGCACATGATGCCTATCGCCATGTGAATGGGAAGGGTCTGCTTGAACCTCTTTCGATTCAGAAAAATCCTCTCAGAGAAAGCTGTGGTCAGGCCAGAAATGAGGAAAATGCCCCAGCCCGCTGGCAAGCAGTGGCTGAAGGAGAATGAGTCCTGTGAACGAAGTCATCGGGTGTTTTTGTTAAAGATGGAACCCTTAGAAAAATGCCAGTGGAACATTAACGGAACTTTACCTTGAAGTAGCCTTTGATGAATACTGCAGAATAGGAGATCCGCAGTAGCATATCTTTACACAGTCAAGGCACAAAGGGTGTTTTTACGAAAAAAATGATTTCAATAAAATAGGGATGGTAGAGTGGTTAACCAAGGATACTGATGGAATTTGCAGCAATCAACCCAACAGCTCAAGCAGGTTTAATCAGAACAACATTTAGAACAATATAAATTGCCGAGATGAGGAGCAACATATCATTTGACTGCTTAAGCTGGTTTTCATTTGCAACAGCATGAAGGAAAGCTTCAGAAGTGCCTGTAAGTACAGAAAGACATAATCAGCACAATTTCATTCTGCTTCGCAACTCTCACCTATCATTAGCTCTTTCAGACAAATATAAATCCAAAGATATGTGCACAACATATTGTTTTACTAATCTTTCTAAGAATTCTGATATGTCAGGCAGCAGCAGCAGCATATAAACAGGAAGTATGCCAAAAGTAATAATTTCAGACAGCAAGGAATATAGGAATGGTCAAATCTAAATTCAAAGAAACAAAGTATCAGAGAGCAGCAGCGTATAAACAGGAATTATGAAGAAAAAAACAATTTTCTACAGAAAGGAATATAAGAAATGTACTCTTATTTGTTACATTCGCAGCAATGCTTGTCCAAGCAATAATAATACTACAATTAATGGTACTTGGTAGAGGCTTACATCCTGCGAGGCAGGGCATGAGCAATTTAAGTATTGAATAATCAACATAGCAAGCATGTTGAAACTGTGCAGAAAATTACGACCAACAGCCAACTAAATAGTCAATTTTGCTGGCCAAATCAATGAATTTGAAAGGCAAAATATATTCCACCAAAAAAAAAAACTATTTTGCTTCACCAGCACAACATAGGTTAGCTTTAATTGAATAACCAATTAAAGAGATGACCGGTAGGCAAAACTTTACAGGGAGACTTCCCCAGATCAAAAGACCATGAAAATGATGTGAATGCATGAAGTTCAATAATTCAGGGCAAATGGAGTAAAATAAATGCAAAATAACAACCTGATGCCAATTGTAGCATAACTGCATAAGAACTCTCCTCAAACGGCAGGAAAACTATTCTAACAACCAGACTCCCTGCAAATAAACAAAAGATAAATAGCACATAAGTTCAACTATAACATCCCAATTTTCTAAGTCTTAAAAATCTTTTGAATAGTTAGTAGGGAGAAAATTCACCATTTGATTTTATTTGAATTTAATTCAAAAGCTTAACTTGGACTGTTAGTATCAAAATCATTTAATATGAATAATCCCAACATGAGTTATTGTCAAAACTATTTTATTTGGGTTCTATGTGCTTGGATATATTTTCTAGAATTTTCCAAGTTCATTGCTATTTTCCATTGCTTATTTGAATTTCTAGTATTTTATAAAATAGAAAAGCTAATTAAAAATCTCAGAATCCAAATTGGGCTGAATCCTTCCGGCCCAGTTTCCTTTTCCCGCGTGTGGCCCGCGAAGCGACCCAGTCGTGCGTTTGAGTCAGCCTAGCTCGCCGCGCGCTCGTCCTCGCCTTCGTTCCGCTGACGTTTGGGCCCACGTCTCAGTGTCGCTGCCGGGTGGACCCGCGTCGTCGTCGTCTCCGAGTCGTCTTCTTCTCCGCGTAAGCCTCGGACTCGCCCGCCATTGCTGATCTCCAAGCTCGTAACGACAACGGAGATTCTCCAACTAAAACCTTCCGGATTTTGCTACCAAATTCTATCTCCTAGCTTTTCACACCCATATCTGCATCCAGCCCGCACTGGAACGAACTCTGTCTCTAAAATCAATCAAACCCGATTAGGGGATTTCCTATTTGTGCACGCCCCCGGGGTATAAATAGGACCCCGAGGATTGCCAGAACCGCCATTCACTTCACCCCGATCGCCTTGATTCGAGTTTTAGGGTTTTTCACCGCAGCCTTTTTCCTTCAAATTGCACCGCTGCCAGTGCCGCTCCGCCTCTGTGGTCCGCGCCGTCGTCATCCACGTCGCAGGAGCTTTCTCAGGAACCCTTCACCGTCATCAATACCTCACCGGAGGTGTCGTCCGACAATAGCCGAGCCACTTCGTCGCTTCGAACTCGCCGCCGGCCAGCCCAGTCATCCCCGTTCGACCGTGAGTACATCGTTGTGTTCGCAATAACCCTCTCTAACCTCTGGTATCCCTCGCCGCCGGTGAATCGCCGCCATTCGTCGTCGAACATCGATACCCGAGCCCTCGCTGTCGTTGTCTATCAAATACTGTTCGTTCGAGTACTGTTTAGCGCTTTCGACTGGTTGTGGTCGTAGATCTTTCGACTACATGGTCGTAGCCGCTTCCAATTGCCGTGGTCGTAGCCATCTTCGACTGACCTAGTCGTAGATGCTTTCGATTGCACCTAGTCGAAGGATTCCAATTTAGGTTTATTCTCAGATCTTCCAGAAGCCATATCTTCTTCATCCGAACTCTGATTGAGCCCATTCAAATTTCTAAATTCATCTAAATTCGAGATCTATTTATCTGAGATTTTTTTATTTAATTTTTGGAGTTGGTTTTCTTCTCTGTTTTATTTATTTGTTTCGTTTGCGAGTAGACGTTGATACTTCGGAAAATTTTGGAGAAAGAGTTCACCACGACAAAGACCAGTACCTGGATCTATTCCAAGGCAAGTCATACCTTTGATCATGTTGAATCCCAGTTTTCAAAAGTACTTTGTTTCAAAGTATTGCATTTACTTTAAGTATTTATTTAAATGCTTTTGGGATTAGTTATTATTCCAATTTGTTATATATCTACATTGTCTATTGTATGTCATAATCTTTTGTCACCCTAGAATGGTTTACTATTTAGTTGGTATTATCGTAGCACCAACGTGAGTTGGTTAGACACGATTAGTTTGCTTAGCCATGCCATGAGTCATTATTTCATGTGAGTTGCAATTATAAACCTGACTAAGTGATTATGAAATTATGTGATAAAATTGTGTGTACTGTGTGCTATTACTCGTGAATAGCATATGTTGCACTTAACCAACTGGGTGGGAAAAGATTTAGACGGAGGTAAGTGGTACTGTGTTTTGTTATGGTGGAGCTGTGTGGATGGGTTTTAATCCATGTTACATAGCTAGAAATGGGAAGTCTTGCTTTGGTCAAATTAAGGACTTAACTTTGTGCACCATGAAACTGAGCTTTACTGTACGACTACATGCCTGATAGGACAGGCCTAACTTAGTAAGTCATGGATTCTTGACATTGATTACTCAGGTAGTAGGTTAGGCTGTGTTGCATGGGTGGAGGTGTGTATTACCAGGTAGTCGCATCACGAGGCGGTTCGCCGTGTCCCTGTCCAACGGTGTGTGTCGGACTGGCTTCCTGTGTGGGGCTATCTGATGGTTAAGCACATCAGGAGTGTCAATGTTTGAGATGAAATTTCTGAAACGTTTTGTTATGATTAGTACTAGCTACACTGATTGTATCATGTGGGTAAAGTGTGCAACCTCTGCAGAGTGTTAATTAATCTATTCGAATAGCTGCGTCCACAGTCATGGACATGCTCGGGGATTTCACACGAGGGGTAGTGTTCATAAAACTTTGGCATAGGAGCTGTGTGACCAAAGTTATATGGCTGTGTGAATTAAACTGATTAGCTTTGTATCTTTGTGAAAACAATTGTTAAACTATTATTGTCTATTTGTTTTGAATTACGCTTTTAATCTATTATTTGTATTCAATTGCAAATGCTGCTTTTACGCAAAAGAACCATAGAAACCATTTCCTTTGGAATAAACCTACATCTATAGTATTCAATTGCAAATGCTGCTTTTACGCAAAAGAACCATAGAAGCCATTTCCTTTGGAATAAATCTGCATCTATACATTGCATTTTGTGGTATGTCATCGTCTGCCTTCGAGGAGTTCTACGAAGGTGCTGATCGTCAGGTCATTGATCCCAGTCGGTTGCCTGTAGCGAATTAATGGAATTCTGCTGGAGTTTATTTTGTTCCGCTGCTATTTAATTCTCTGTTAGCCCTGCGTGACTTAATAAGTGTAAACTCGACCATAAGGTTAAAACTATTATTTGCTATTCAAATTAGTCGTTTACTTTATTAATCGTTTGTGTAGATCGATATTCATCTATGTTGACACTGTGTGCACTAGTGTGATCCTGGACTAGTGCATTATACACAGAGGGTTCAGAATTGTATTTTTGGGTCTCGACAGAGGTGGTATCAGAGCCATACTGACTATAGGTCTTGACCTTAGTTAGATCAGCCGTCTTAGAGTGTCCAAATTATTTTCTAAAGCAAAATTAACCTATTTGCTTAACTCCTCTCAGATCTCTCTTGACTCAACTATTGCTAAAATTTCTCCTCCCTGTTGTTTTTAAGCTGTTCTCACCCTTCGTCTGTCTTGTCAGATGTCTCTTCGGAACTATGGTGAATGCAAGGGCGGACTTGTTGTTGAACTCTGGAAGCTGCTGCAAGTACTTGGAGGCTTCGACCGCCCGATGTATCATGGAAGCAACTGGGTCGTGAACGGTTGAGACCGCGGAGTGATCTGCCGCTTGACTGTCTACACCAGGACGGACACCAAGGCAAGCCAGCCTTTAAACATCTCCGTCTTGCCATCCTCAGGATCTGCAATATCTACGCACGCGAGCTGAAGGATACCGTCTTCCGCTACCATCCCCGTGCCTCCGCAGTGGGTCTTCCAGCCCGCTATTCGTCTACGGATGGAGCTCTACGGCCAGCACGAGCATGAGGAAGACCCAGAAGAGGAAGATCCCGAAGAAGAACCTGAGGAAAACCCAGAAGAAGCTGAGGAGCCAGCAGAGGCCGCAAAGCCAGAGGAGCCAGCTGTGCCTGCACCAGGATCAGTGTGCGAGGATGCCAGCTCACTTCCAGGTCTACAGCAAGCGGGAGCACCGCTGTGGTTGTGGAGGCTACCTTAGCGACTGAGTTCGCTAGAGTTTAAGTTTAGTTAGGCTTAGCCAGTTCAGTTTAGGAGTCGCCCTTTAGGCGGTAGATTGTGTGTTTAGGTTCGTTGTTTTCTTGTGTGCGAGTATGAGCTACAAAGGCCATTAGGCATTTGCTGTAGCCATGCTAAGACCCTATTAATAAAGGTATTTCAGTTGAGTTCTCTTGAGATGTGTTTGTTGGGTTTAACCTACCCCTATCTAGTTCTTAACTCATCTTGTGCTTGCTACCTTATCTAACAAGCACAAGATGAGTTAAAAACTAGGCAGGGGTAGGTTAAACCCAACAAACACAGCTCAAGATAACTCAACTGAAAGTCTTAGCATGGCTACAACAAATGCCTAAGGACCTTTGTAGCTCATACTTGCACACAAGAAAACAACAAACCTAAACACAATCTACCGACTAAAGGGTGACACTCCTAAACTGAACTGGCTAAGCCTGACTAAACTTAAAACTTAAACTCTAGCGAACTTAGTCGCTACGGTAGCCTCCACAACCACAGCAGTGCTCCCGCCTGCTGTAGACCTGGAAGTGAGCTAGCATCCTGGCAAACTGAACCTAGTGCCCCGGGACTGGTGCAGCAGGAACAGGTGTACCTGGTGCAGTTGGCTCCTCTGGCTCTACGGCCTCCTCTGGTTCTCCTGGGTCTTCCTCTTCTTGGTCCTCATGCTCATGCTGGCCGTAGAGGGTTTCTTCCAGAATAGCGATCCTTTCTTCTGCCCTCTGCAAGGTCTCGTGAACGCACTCCAGCTCGGTGGCCACCAACTCCAGTGACTCCTCCTGAGCAGCGGCGAACTGAGCAAGGTGCACCATTGTAGTGTTGTCTTCTCCCTTCGTAGACAGGTAACGTGTAGGTAGATCCACGGCTGCAACTTTGGGATGGTAGCGGAAGACGGTGTGTTCTTCAGCTCACGCGTGTAGATGTTGCAGATCCTAAGGATGGCAAGGCGTGACGACTCCTGGACTCCCTCCGCGAAGTTGATCCTTCTGACGGAGATGTTCAAAGGCTAGCTTGCTTTTGTGTCCCTCCTGGCGTAGACAGTCAAGTGGCAGATCACTCCGCGGTCTCGACCGTTCACGACCCAGTTGCTTCCATGATACATCGAGCGGTCAAAGCCTCCAAGTACTTGCAGCAGCTTCCAGAGTTCAGCAGCAAGTCCTCCCTTGCGTTCACCATAGTTCTGAAGAAGATATGAGAGGAGTTAAACAAATGGGTTAGTCTTGCAAGTTAATTTTTCTAACAGCCCAAATTTTAAATTTCAGAGTTAAAACAAATTTATTTGCAAAATTAACTGCCAAATAATAGTTGGAAATATTTTGTAAAAGTCCCAAATAACTCTAAGAATTTCTGTGAAATTTTCCAGAATTTTTGGGATTTATTTGCTATTTTCTAAAGGTAAAACGAATTAACAGAAATAGTTTAATTGCTAAATCAATTTAAAATCTAAAACTCACTTTGGGCCAAAACCTCCTCAGCCCATCCTGTTTCCCACGCACGCGCGGCCCGCTTCTCCCGTGCATTTCCTTCTTCAATCACTTTCAGCCGTATGATCTTTAAGGAACGGCCCCGATCTTCAGAGAACGTTCGGAGGTCCGAACGTTCACAGCGTTGTGGGTCGTCCGATCTAATTTGGATGGCCAGATCCTGATGTCACTCTCGGAGATCCGAACATTCAAGCCATGTGAGCCGTCCGATTTCAATCCAACGGCCAAGATTCAATGCATCTCCCACACGCTCTGAACGGCCCATCCTTTGTGGACCGTTCGATCTAGATCAAACGGCCAATACCCAACCGTATATCTTTTCCTTTTCTTTGACTGCCATGTGGGCCCGCGCTACAGTGTCATCTTCAACCTCCGGCCTTCGTCTTCGCCAAGTTGTCCGATAAAATAGCTTCTCGAAGCTTTGACCTGCGCCACTTAAACCTCCCTAGATTCTCGCACGTGCATCTAACGGCTCCACAACATCTGCCTCAACCCCACGATCGCCCCCACCTTCGCGACCGGTACGCCCACGATCACCTCACCTCGCCGCGATCTTCGCGCACACGAACTCGCCGCCCGGTGCACCTCAGCCCCTATAAAAGGCAGCCCCTGTGCCCCTTCCTCACCTCATCCATAGCCCTCAAACCACTGCTCTCAAGAAGCTCTAGCGCCGCCGTAATTTGTGTTTTAGGGTTTGGCGCCGCCGTCAAGGTTTCTTCGATTCTGTCGCCGTCGTCGACGTCCTGCCCTCTTGGAGCTCACCATCGACATCCTCGTCGTCGGAGCTACCTCGGGGACCCCTTCGCTGCTCCGGAACTTCACCGCCGCGCTCGTTCGACAACGTCCGAACCACTGTGCCGCCAAAAGCTCACCGCCGGCCAACTCTGATGACCATTCTTGCCCAAACCGGTACCAGTATGTGCGCATTATCATCCTCTACCTAATGTGATATTTCATTTTTGCCGACGATCCTTGGATCGTCGTTGTCGTGCGCAACCGAGCCTCATCGCCGTCAAGCTGACTTGGCAGCTGAGTCAGTGTCCATCTCAGCAGGCGTGCGTGTGTGTCACCACGTCAGTGGCCACGTGCCCACTAGATTCAACGCAAAGACCTTGGCCCGGTGAACTTAGTTCACCGTGGGCCATGCCAATGACAACTGGGCCCCACACATCAGGATTTCTTTTTAATTCTTTTAATCCCGAAATCCTGAGGGCTGACGTCATCTTTGCGCATTATTATGAATTTCCTTTAGAAAAACAATTCGAGAAATCTTTTTAAAACCAGAATTAGGGTTTAAATTTCTAAAATTCATATCTTTTACATCCAAACTCCGATTTGGGTGATTCAAGTTGCAAAATTTGTATAAAATTATTATCTAGCTAACTAAACCAAAATATTTCTATTTGGAGTTAATTTGAGCTGTCTTTTTGAATTTATTTGAATTTGAATTGAATTTGTCGTATTTCCGCGTATAGACATCGACGATTCCGGAGAGTTCAATCCTTCCAAGAACTTAGAGTTTCAGGACTTCAACGAAGGCAAGTTATACCATTGGCCATGTTGATCCCATTACTTTATTTTCGGTTTTTAAATTCTTAATACATGCATACTTTGTATACAATTATTTCAATTCCCTGTTTTAATTACAAGTTATTTCAATTTTTCTTGTATGACCAATTTGAATGTTGAGTATCGATATTAAACTTATGCTTAGCCAATGCTTAGACCATATTTATGATTTTTGGGAGAATTTCGCCAAAATATTTACAAACTGGATTCAAATTTGAATATGTGGTATTGCTTTACTATAGAAAGTTTATAAAGATGTTTTTACTTAAAATAAGTCAAACATGGATTTGGATTTGGGCGAAATGGATGAACGGTGGGTGCAGGTTTATGCAAAGGCTTAGTCTGGTTAAGATTAAGGCCCAGGGTTTGATTTGAAAGACGGCCAAGTCAATTAAGGACCGGCCTTTGAGCGTTCTTTACTATGTCTTATTGTACTACCACATGTCCTGTATGGGCAGGATTTTGCTAAGTAATTTGTGATGTCTTAGTAAACGTTGATTGTGTGGGTGTCGGGTAGACATTTATTCTCACCTGGAGCAAGAGGTGGTTTCCGGAGGACGGTTAGTCCAATGGAAGTGAAACCTTAGCGGGCATAAGTACATTAAGACAAAGCATTGTAAAGGCCTCATGATAACTGCTCAGTCGCACGCCTACGGAAGCGTTTATTGGTCGATATAAAGAGCAAGTTATATCTTGTGGGTAAAACTGTACGAACTCTGCAGAGTAGAAAACTATTCGAATAGCCCCGTCCGCGGTCATAGACATGCTGGCAAAGCCACTTAAAGTTAGACTTTGTTTTTGGTTTCAAAATGTTTTATCAAATGATTTGAGGATGGTTAATCCTTGTGGTATAAATTGGGCGGTCAACCATGTGATAGGAGGGTATTCTTCACCATTTCTTATGGAGGTTATCCATACTATAAAGTTGTCATTTTGAAATCTGATCTTAGATATAGTATAAAAATGGTCTTGAAAATTAATATGAGTATTTAAACTAGAAATGCTGCTTTACGCAAAATAAACCCTGCCAGTCTCAATTGTTTGCATGCATCATAATTCAATATTGAATATAACTTGCGAGCACGGTAGTAGTGCTCACTCTTGCTGGATAATTTTTATTTAGGAGAATACTTCTTCCAAGACGGTGAGGACCCAGACGTTTAGGCCTATACCCTCAGACGACAGACGATTGCCTGTGGCGAATCGAATGGCCTACATTTACTGCTTTGCTTCCGCTATGTTATTTGTTTACTTGACCTCAGACTCGTTGTATTAAACTCTGAATATTTAATGTTATTTAAATTCCCGTGATATGATTGTGATATCATTTTTGTATGACTATACACTGGAAATCCTAGACTAGTGTATGAACACAGAGAATTCGGGATCCTTCATTCCCGGGTTCGACAAAAGTGGTATCAGAGCCATATCGACTGTAGGTCGTGGCCTTAGGTAGAAAAGGCAAAACCATTAAGGGTTATTTTCAAAAATTTAAAAGTATTTACTTGCCTTTCCAGAGTCTTACTCACCCTTTTCTCTCTTAAAAGATTTCTAAAACTCTTGTCTTTTTCAAACTTGTAGATGGCTGAGAGACCCACCTGCATCTCCCACGGAGTCTTAGCCGGAGAATGGGCTGATGTGCTATGGAAGATAATGCAGCACTTGGATTTTAAGAAGAGGCCTACATATCAGGGCTACAAGTACAGAGTGGGGCGACAAGAACGCTGGAGGTTATCCTCTACTCTAATCTGGCGCACAACACAGCGTTCCATATCTTTGACGCCCCAATGCGTCGAGACATCTTTTCCAACGGTATTCAAGACGCAGCTAGGGAGGCAGTTCGCAAACTTCGGTACACGTACGAGCACCGCCTCCAGGGCACCGGGTTTCACTACTACCAGATGCACATTCCGACCCGACTGGGCAGTGCCTTCTGCTCAGCCCAAGACGAGGATTCCCCTGAGATCACCCATCAGGTGGAGCTGGCCAAGGCGATGGACTTCGCCTATGGCAAAGAGCTGTACCTCGTCCAAGAGAGATTGGAAGCTGCGGAGGAGAAGCTGAAGGCCCCTGAGGAAGAGCTGGCTCTCTACAAAGAGTGCCAAGCTAGTAGCAGCAACTCCCCAGACTACACCCCAGCTACCCCAAAGATTTTCCCTTTAGTTTCGTTCATTAGTTGCGAATTATGAGCTACTGACCCTTTGTGGTAGCCATAATCAATGAATAAAATAAAGTAACTACTTTAAACAGAAAAATTTGCTCTTTGTCTTGTGTTTGTGTGTTTTGGGGCTATTATAAATTTATCCCCCTTAGTGCTGCTATCTTTCTTCTTCTCTCTTCTAAGTCTTTGGAGAATCCAGTAGATGGTGACTACCCGCACCAGCAGTGGCAGTGCCAGAGGACAAGGCAATGAAAGCGCTGACTACCAGGAGTACCCCACTCAGCATCCTCCCCCACCGCCAGCGGAAGGACTTGATTGGCGCCAGATGATGGCCAATCAGACGCACCTGATTGACTTGCTGGCCCAGTCACTCACAGAATGGGAAGGCAATAGCAGCAGTCGCCGCTGCCGCAACCCACGCACCACCTCAACCTCCTCAGCGAGTGACGATGTCGGAGTTCATGCGCATGCAACCCTCGACCTTCTCCAGCAGTACTGAACCCATGGACGCTGACGACTGGCTCCGTGCCATCGGGAAGAAGTTGGACATAGCTCAGTGCACCGAACGTGAGAGAGTCCTATTTGCTTCTCACCAACTCAATGGTCCCGCTTCAGAATGGTGGGATAACTTCTGTATCTCCCATGCCAATGCTCAAGCCATCACATGGACCGAGTTTGTGCGAGCTTTTCGCCACGCACACATCCCCGCTGGGATGATGACTCTGAAGGAGTTTCACGCGCTCCGTCAGGGCAATCGCTTGGTGAGCGAATATCTGCAAAGATTCAACCAGTTTGCTCGCCACGCTCTAGCAGACGTAGCCAAGAAACTTCACTGACTTCCAACAGTTAGTGGACAAGGCAATCTGCCAGGAGGCCAAGCACCAGGAGATGTAAAACCGCAAGCGCAGGATGGTCGCCGGTTCAACTCAGAGGTCTCCCAAGCCTCGCTTTCACTCACCAGCCCCACCGCAACGTGGAAGATTCCAGTCCTCTACATCCAGAGCTCCAGCACCGACACAACGTCCCAACACATTCAGCTCCCGCAACACTGCATCTGGAGGCCAGTTCCAGCAGAAGAACCTGATTTCCTCAGCAACAAGAGTGACCTGTTTCCACTGCAATGAGACGGGGCACTATGCCAACAGGTGCCTGAAGAAACAACAAGCAGCAGCACCTGCCAAGCCAGCATCAGGAGCTCCAGCCACCGGCGGCACCTCAAAGCCGATGGTCCAGTACACCAAGGGACGTGTGAACCACATCACCGCAGAGGAAGCCCAGGCAGCACCGGATGTCGTTCTTGGTACGTTCCTTATTAATTCGATACCAGCATCAGTCTTGTTTGATTCCGGAGCTTCACATTCCTTTGTTTCAAATTAGTTTGTGGGCAAATATGGGTTACCTATATCCTCCTTAGCCAACCCTATGATAATTCATTCCCCAGGCTCAGAAATGAGAATCAGTTCTCTATGCCCGAATCTTACCCTTGAAATATCCGGAGTATCTTTCCTGGCAGACATGATTTGGTTGACGCGTTCCGTCTGTCCATCTGTTTGGGGATGATAGGCGGTACTGAAGTTGAGTCTGGTCCCCAATGCTTCATACAGGCTCTTCCAAAACCGAGAAGTGAACTGGGAGCCTCTGTCGGACACAATCTTCTTGGGTACTCCGTGTAGACAGACGATCTTAGCCATGTACATCTCTGCTAACTTACTGCTTGGGTAGGTAGTCTTGACTGGAATGAAGTGAGCTACTTTAATCAATCGGTCAATTATCACCCAGATGGAATCACATCCTGATTGGGTCCGGTGATGAAATCCATACCAACCTCCTCCCACTTCTATTCGGGGATTGGTAATAGTTGCAACAATCCAGCTGGTCTCTGATGCTCTGCCTTGACTCGCTGACATACATCACTACAGGCGACGAACTCAGCAATTTCTCGCTTCATGCTGACCCACCAATATTTTTCCTTTAGATCCTGGTACATTTTGGTACTTCCCGGATGAATGGAGTAAGACGATTCATGAGCTTCTTTCAGAATCGACTGTCTCAACTCCTGCTGGTCAGGTACACATATGCGGTTCCCAAACCATACTGTGCCTTGCTCATCTTCAGAAAATCCTGGGGCCTTGCCTCTTCTCATATTCTTCTTGATTTCTTTGATGTCCTCATCTTCTAGCTGCTTTTCTCTTATCAAACTCTGAAGGGTTGGTTGAACTTCCAGAGCATTCACACAACCCTGGTTGACAATCTCTAAGTTCAGATGCTTCAGTTCTTCATATAGCTCGGGCTGATTCTTCTGAACCAAGGTGGTGTTGCAATACGCCTTTCTGCTCAGGGCATCTGCAACCACATTCGCTTTGCCTGGATGATAATGAATTCTAAGGTCATAATCCTTTATCAACTCCAACCATCTTCTATGTCGAAGGTTACGTTCTGTCTGCGTGAAAATGTACTTTAGACTCTTATGATCCGTGAAAATCTCACAGCGGTTACCAATGAGATAATGCTGCCAGATCTTCAAGGCATGCACAATTACTGCTAACTCGAGATCGTGCGTCGGATAATTCCCTTTATGTGGCCTCAACTGCCTGGATGCATAAGCCACGACTTTGCCTTCTTGCATCAATACACATCCGAGACCTTGACGAGATGCGTCACAGAAGATCTCAAAATCCTTACGGATGACCAGTAAGATTAGCACAGGTGCAGAAACTAGCCTCTTCTTCAGTTCTTGAAAACTTTCCTCACAGGTGTTTGTCCATTCGAATTTCTTTTCCTTCTTCAGAAGTTGAGTCATGGGTCTCGCGATCTTGGAGAAACCTTCGACGAACCTGCAGTAATAACCCGCTAAACCGAGGAAACTCCTAACATCAGTGACTGATCTGGGTTGCTTCTAATCCGTTACTGCCTCAACTTTGGCAGGATCTACTGCAACTCCTTCTGCTGACACGATGTGTCCAAGGAAAGCCACTTGTCTTAGCCAAAATTCACTCTTACTGAACTTGGCATAAAGCTGATGTTCCCTAAGTTTTTCCAGAATCATTGTGAGGTGCTTCTCATGTTCCTCTTCATCCTTTGAATAGATGAGAATGTTATCGATGAAGACAACCACAAACTTATCCAAGAATTCCATGAACACTTTGTTCATCATATTCATGAAATAAGCAGAGGCATTCGTCAAACCGAAAGACATTACTGTAAATTCGTACAATCCATATCTGGTGGTGAAAGCTGCCTTCGGGATATCTTCTGGTCTGATCTTCAGTTGATGATAGCCGGATCTCAAATCAATCTTCGAGAAGACACTTGCTCCTTTCAGCTGATCAAACAGATCATCGATCCTGTCATTGAGCGATCTGTAATCCACACACATTCTCATACTATTGTCCTTCTTCTTGACAAATAGCACAAGTGCTCCCTAAGGTGATGAACTGGGTCGGATATATCCTTTGCTCTGCAATTATTCAATTTGCTTCTTTAGCTCTGCTAACTAATTGGCCGGCATTCTGTAGGGTCGCTTCGAAATTAGAGCGGTCCCGGGAACTAAGTCAATTAAGAACATTATATACCTGTCTGGTGGCATGCCGGGTAAATCATCAGGAAAGACATCAGGATATTCTCGCACCACAAGTATATCTTCAAGTTTTACTTCCTTCAGGCTGGTGAGGATGGAATTTCCTCCGGTATAAGTCTTGGGCTTGAATTCAACTGAATTTCCTTGTTCATTGGTAATAGACCTTTTGGCACAGTCTATCTGTCCATGGTTTTTGGCTAGCTAGTCCATTCCAAGAATTACATCTAGACCTTGGAAATGCAAGACTATCAGGTCTGCCAGGAAAGATACTCCGGATATTTCAAGGGTAAGATTTGAGTATAGAGAACTGGTTCTCATTTCCGAGCCTGGGGAATGAATTATCATAGGGTTGGGTAAGGAGGATATAGGTAACCCATATTTTCCCACAAACTAATTTGAAACAAAGGAATGTGAAGCTCCAAAATCAAACAAGACTGATGCTAGTATCGAATTAACAACGAAAGTACCAAGAACGACATCCGGTACTGTCTGGCTCCTCTACGGTGATGTGGTTCACACATCCCTTGGTGTACTGGACCGTCGGCTTTGAGGTGCCACCAGTGGCTGGAGCTCCTGATGCTGGCTTGGCAGGTGCTGCTGCTTGTTGTTTCTTCGGGCACCTGTTGGCATAATGCCCCATCTCATTACAGTGGAAACAGGTCACTCCTGTTGCTGAGGAAGTCGGGTTTTTCTGCTGGAACTATCCTCCAGATGCAGTGTTGCGGGAGCTGAAGGTGTAGGGGCGCTGTGTCGGTGCTGGAGCTTTGGATGTAGTGGACTAGAATCTTCCAAGCTGCGGTGGCTGCGGCTGAGTCAAACGAGGCTTGGGGAGACCTCCTCGGTTGAACTTCTGAGCGGCAGTGCTCCGCTTGCGGGTACACGGCTATTCGAATAGATTAATTAACACTCTACAGAGGTTGTACACTTTACCCACACGATACAATCAGTGTAACTAGCACTAATCATAACAAAACGTTTCAGAAACTTCATGTCAAACATTAACACTCCCGATGCGCTTAACCGCCAGACAGCCCCACACAGGAAGCCAGTCCGACATACACCATTGGACAGAGACACAACGAACCGCCCCGTGATGCGACTACCTGGTAGTACACACCTCCACCCTTGCAACACAGCTTAACCTACTACCTGAGTAATCAATGCCAAGAATCCATGACTTACTAAGTTAAGCCCGTCCTATCAGGCATGTGGTCGTACAGTAAGGCTCAGTTCAATGGCGCACAAAGTTAAGTTCTTAATTGACCAAAGCAAGACTTCCAATTTCTAGCTATGTAATACAGATTAAAACCCATGCACACAGCTCCACCATAACAAAACACAGTACCACTTGCCTCCATCTAAATCTTTCACACCTAGTTGGTTAAGTGCAACATATGTCATTCACGAGTAATAGCACACAATACACACAATTTTATCACATAATTCCATAATCACTTAGTTAGGTTTATAATTGCAACTCACATGAAATGATGACTCGTGGCATGGCTAAGCAAACTAATCGTATCTAACCAACCCACGTTAGTGCTTCGATAATACCAACTAAATAGTAACCATTCTAAGGTGACAAGATTATGACATACAATAGACAACGTGGATATATAACAAATTGGAATAATAACTAATCCCAAAATCATTTCAATAAATACTTAAGTAAATGCAATACTTTGAAACAAAGTACTTTTGAAAACTAGGATTCAACATGATCAAAAGTATAACTTGCCTTGGAATAGATCAACGTCTACTGCAAACAAAACAAATAAACAAAAATAAATAAAACAGAGAAGAAAACCAACTCTAAAAATTAAATAAAAAATCTCAGATAAATAAATCTCGAATTTAGATGAATTTAGAAATTTTAATGGGCTCAATCGGAGTTCGGATGATGAAGATATGACTTTTAGAAGATCTAAGAAGAAACCTAAATTGGAATCCTTCGACTAGGTACAATCGAAAGCATCTACGACCAGGTCAGTCGAAGATGGCTACGACCGCGACAATCGGAAGCGGCTACGACCACAGCAATCGGAAGCGGCTACGACCACGTAGTCGACAGATCTACGACCACAACTAGTCGGAAGCGCTGAACAGTACTCGATAGACAACGACGGCGAGGGCTTGGGTACTGATGGTCGACGGCGAACGGCGGCGATTCACCGGCGGCGAGGGATACCAGAGGTTAGAGAGGGTTATTGCGAACACAATGATGTGCTCACGGTTGGACGGGGATGACTGGGCTAGCCGGCGACGAGTTCGAAGCGGCGGAGTGGCTCGACTATTGTTGGATGACAGCTTTGGTGAGGTATTGGCGACGGTGAAGGGTTACTGAGAAAGCTCCTGTGACATGGATAACGACGGCGCGGACCACAGAGGCGGAGCGGCACTGGCGGCGGCGCAATTCGAAGGAAAAAGGCCGGCGGTGAAAAACCCTAAAACTTGAATCAAGGTGGCGCTAAGGCGATCGGGGTGAAGTGAATGGCGGTTCTAGGATGCAGAGGTGCTGGCGATCCTCGGGGTCCTATTTATACCCCGGGGGCGTGCACAAGATAGGAAATCCCCAAATCGGGTTTGACTCGGGTTTCATTGATTTTAGACATTGAGTTCGTTCCAGAGCAGGCTGGATGCAGATACAGGTGCAAAAAGCTAGGACATAGGATTTGGTAGCAAAATCCGGAAGGTTTTAGTTGGAGAATCTCCGTTATTGTTACGAGCTTGGGGATCAGCAATGGCGGGCGAGTCTGAGGCTTGCGCGGAGAAAAAGACGACGACGATGCGGGTCTACCCGACAGCGATGCTGAGACGCGGGCCCACACGTCAGCGGAACGAAGGCGAGGACAAGCACGCGGGCGAGCTAGGCTGACTCAAAACGTGCGATTGGGCCGCTTCGCGGGCCACGCGCGGGAAAAGGAAACTGGGCCGGAAGGATTCAACCCTATTTGGATTATGAGATTTTTAATTAGCTTTTTTATTTTATAAAATACTGGAAATTCAAATAAGCAATGGAAAATAGCAAATGAACTCGGAAAAATTCTAGAAAATATATCCATGCACATAGAACCCAAATAAAATAGTTTTGACAATAGTTGATGTTAGAATTATTCATATTAAATTGTTTTGGTGCTAAAAGTTCAAGTTAAGCTTTTGAATTAAATTCAAATGGTGAATTTTTTCCCTACTAACTATTCAAAAGATTTTTAAGACTCAGAAAATTGAGATGTTACCCACTGCAATGTTATAAGATAAAAGTGTTGAAGTATATGAGGAAAGACAGGCAATTCACTAATATTTTAACACTCTCCCTCACATGTGCAACTCAATAAGGTACCAGAGCCAAGAGGTCTTGAGTTCAAGATCCGGTTAGCGCGATTAAGAAAATAATTGTAGCCAATTTCTACTCCACGTCTTAGGTCCGATGGAGCCTACACGTGAAGGGGGTGTTGAAGTATAAGTGAATTGTCAGTCTTTTCTCATAAGTTTTTACCCAAAAGCTTAAGCTCATGAGGAAAGACGGACAAATCACTTATATGAAAACAACCTCCCTCACGTGTAGGCTCCATCGGGCTAAGACGTAGAATAGAAGTGGGCTGAAATTATTTTTTCTTTAATTGCGCTAACCATATTTTGAACTCAAGACCTCTTGGCTCTGATACCATATTGAGCTGCATGCACCAACAATTCATCCAAAAGCTTAAACTTATGAGGAAAGACGAACAATTCATTTATACTTCAACAAAAAGTACTTGAAATAGAAGTTGTTCGGCATACTTGCCTAATTTATCCACAATACCATATGCAGCCTGGTTAAATGGAGTATCAAACCAAACAAGAACAAATTTCTCTCCTTGGACGATCAATTTCCTGAAAGTCTGGCCTGTAAACAACATGCACATGTGCAATAACTGTTTATCGTAGTTCATCAGGGTTGACAACCTAACAATTTGAGTGTCTTGGCATCAATGAGGAAATAGAACTAAACTTATGATGAATCAAACCTAATGAAAACTATAAAAGAATATAAAGAGAGATATAGAATGAACCTGAATGGATGGAGATCAAAAGCTCTGGTATTAGTATATATAAGAAAATATGTCCAATATCCAAAGAAAATGCAGGCCGCATAGACAACCTGAGACAAAGCAAATACGACCAACTTCTCCTGCAAGAAAAGAAATCACTGTATTAGTACTGTATTCATCAATAAACGCAAAAAGAAAAGAATGACATGGGATGAGCATCAATTGATGTGTGAACAGAAGTGACGCGGAGAATATATTAATTGGATGTCACTCAGCAAAAATTATATCGTTTGTCCTGCAAAGCTCTATTTTATTTGAAGATGAACTTAAGATGGAGTGGCGTAGGCAAATGTTTTCAGATTTTCAATCCAGATAATTAAAACAATTATATTTCTTAACCAATCTCACAGATATAAGAGTTAAAACCTTCCATCATTGAAGGGTATAAAAATTATTATCATTGGTACACGGACCAAAAGAACAGTCACATTATGAATTGGAAATGGAATGTTGTGAACTGTTAATTGTCATAAAATTTGGTGTGTAACCAAGGATAAAAAAACCGGAACCGGTTGAAATCCCGGTCAATGGCCGGTAACGGTAACCGGCCGGTTACCGGAAAACCCGAGGAAGAACCGGATGAAATTCGCGAACCAAATTTTGAATTGCAGATTTTGAAAACCAGTTACCGGAAAAACTGGTCAGAAAAACAGGAAAACCGGACCCAAAACCGGAAAACCTGATGATCATCCATTGATCTAAGGAAAACTTTTCGATATTGCGTACAAGCTAGGTCTGATCTTTTCTGAAACAATGGTACAAGGTCTAACATTCTCTGGATAATTAACAATAGATCTGAGGAGCCTAAAAAAGGCACTAATTGATTATACATTATGGGATCATATCATCTTATAATATTGTCCCATCCTTAGTTTTTCCAACTGGTTGCTTCTCTTGGATTGATCATCCATTGATTGACCAGAGAAACATCTAGTAGCTGTTTATACCAGGTTGTTATTCTATCATTAGTAACTTCACCAAACTAACACATTGTTTGTATTCTCCTTCAAATTAAATATGACAAGTCTAATGCTAACTATAACTCTTTCAATATTGATGAGAGTTATAGACAGACTAGGCTATACTAATATGGTGAAACTATAAAGCCCTAAATATGATATGTAGTGATATATACCTTCCCAAATGGCTCAAAAATTCAAATTCAAATTTGAAATTTTTCGGTTGGTATTTTTTCTACCGAAACCGGCCGGTTTTTTTCCCTGTGTGTAACCATAAAGATGGTTGTGCCAACATCAGGTGTAAACAATGAAAACATTGCGGGTTTGTGCTTTTTATATCATTGATAATAAAGTGAGGCAGAAAATATATACAGTGCTTCATGTCAACTGACTAGAATAGAAAGTTGATAAAATAAAAGGCTCATGTGCAATTACCACTTTAATATGTCCTTTTAAGAAGATAAAAGTTGTTAGACAACGCGGCAAAGTGGCTGCAGGTTCAGTATACACTCTTATAGTATAGTATTTCTTCATCTGGGAAAGAATATACAATGGTTCTGCCAGTAGCTCCAGCATACAAGCAAATCCTGCCATTTTGGATCAAATAAATACATTAGCTCTCAACAAGAGGGAAGTGGGCAGAAGATGAGGTAAGAAGGCAATCAAGTGTAAGAGTAATAGCGCAAAAACTGGAGATACAAAGACCATGATTGAGCATGTTCAAATCCTATCCAACAAACAAAAGAAATAACCAGACTATACATTTGTTATCTTAGCTAAGCATCTCAAAAAAACTAAAGGGCCATCTCCTTGAGATGATACGGATAGCTGCATACCAGCATGAAACGCTCATCTCCATTTTATGGATCAAGAGCCAGGTATTCAACATTTGCATGGAAGATATAATATTTCAGCACCTACAATTTAATGTGGCCAATTATTTTTGTCCTAGACTCCTAGTCAATCTAACTGAATCAACTAACTGATTCATAATATAAAAAAGTGCCAAAGTACAATCAAGGTAGTCAGAGTCGAGATTCTGAGTCGGATCGATTTGCCTCCGGTAGGATCGAATCGTAGTATCGAATCGTAGAATCGGCGATTCTACGGATTTGTAAAAATACACATATTTACCATCTATATTATAAGTTTGTATGATTCTTATAAGGTTTACCACTTACTTATTACCAAAAAAGGGGCAAAACACTTCTTATCACACAACATAAAAGCATAATGGTTCTGACATGATGGGTGGTATAGTTCTGAACTACAGGAGAAGCATTACCACACTGATATAATATTTTACATGCTCCTTGTTTATTTATAGTTTCATTCTAAAAAATCAACATCAACAAATTTTGCTCTAAAACAAAATATCAGCAAAGCCTGACCTCTAAAAAAATTACAATTTTTTTTTGCCCTAAGACTCTATGAGTAGGATCGACGTAAGATTTGGATCGACAGACTGTCGTGGATTCGTAGAATCGTAAGATTCTAAGAGTTGGATCGCGATCCTAACTACCTTGAGTACAATCAACTTGTAAGAGAAATTTGATTAATACAAGACTTACTGATAATTAGTGTAGCTTTTGCATAGGGGTCAGATAACCTCAGTTTCTTTACCTCAACACAAATAGACTGCCAATAAAAGTAACTAGCATGCCAAATGGGATGATCATCCAAGCTACCTTTCGTATCTCTTCATCACTTAACGCATCATCACTGTAATATAAGTATCAAGTCATCATTCAAAGAGTATTCACCAATGCAATGAGGATTAGAAAGAACATTACAAGACCAGAGCAAGTTTTCATCACATTCATGTGGTTCAGAACTAACAAAAATTTCAATAGTGCATACAAACTACTGAGTAGAGAAACCAGTGATATGTGCATCATTTGCACAATATGACGGGATGACAAACTTGTGCTTGTAAAAATTTGGCACAATGAAATTATGCAATTCTTCCATATGTACAGTTTTCATGTAATATTTTTAAAGCTTTATCTTCACTACCTATATAACAACAAATTTTCACAAACATTCAAAATAAGAATGCAGTGGGGGATGGGGCACATTGCCACAATAGTACTTTCCGCAAGTACCCCACTTCAAGTTGATGAAGGCAGGCTATGCAAATTATGATACCAAGCACTATTGCTCTTTGGTTGGAGATAGAGGGATAAGGAAAGAAAATGAAGTTGTAACACCCAAGGGCCCAAATTCACCAGAGCCCAGTCCGCATGCGTGGTTAGCCTACACATATGTAGAAACTCGTTTGGGCTTTCGTCCTCGCTTCTCCCAAAAGGGCTAACCCGCAGTTACTATGTTCAGACTCTCAAACATTACATGCTCACGCTACCACTACACACATGGACCACTTTGGAGGTGGCCTACTGGCCTATGTACGTAGGTGGTGGTGGGTTAGTCCCACATTGGATTTTTTAAAGTGAATAGTACTAGTATACAATGCTTAATGGTCCAAACATAATAACTCCAGAAGTCCAGATTAAACCTTTTGGATGAAGCAAGGAGGAAGGCCCAACCAAGTTGCTACACGTGCATAGGACCGTCCCCATGTGTGTTGGGCTTTAGAAATTTTGGGTTCTAGGGTGTTCCAAAAGCATAAGTTATCTTTACCTAATAATTTCAAACCCTCCTATCTTAGTTTGTTGGGCAATTGTGGCATCAACTTTTAACATAATTTTTCTCTTGTTTTCCCTTTCTCTCCAACCTTTCAGAGAAATAGACTGCATCTAATGGAGGGCACAGTTTCACCTTTTATTACTTCTCTCCCCTAAATTACCCTACCAAATGGCCAAATCATTTTCCTCGGAACTTTATTTTTCTCTACCCAAACAAAGGTCAATTTTTTTCATGTAACAAATGAACACCATGCTTCTTGTGAAGTAATAATTAGATAGCCATATATATATTATGTAGTGAATTAGGACAGGAAAATGTGAAAGGAGCTTTTGCACTTCGCAGTATCTATCTTATGTGGCTCATTCTGATGAACAGAAAATCGTAACTGTGAGGACCCCGGTTTATTCGGCTTGTACTGTTTAACCATCCACTTGGTCCTAACAGTACAAATCAAATAAACCAAGCCTCGAGATATGTATACTTCCTGCACTGCAGATACACACCTGTTACAAAATCATGCATCAATTCCATTCATTCACATAGAGCCAAGCAAAAGCAACAACTTAAAGACATAGATAATATAAAGAGAGTTATTACAAAAGAGAGGCTGACCGCCAACAATCATACAAATAAGTAAATACACAATGAAGCAAAATGACCATAAGATGGCGATAAACAAAAGCCAATCGGTGTGCCTTTACCCACAAGGCAACCAACCGGACCGCCAAGCTAATCGTCCCAAACAACACAAGAACACAACTCACAAAAGTGAGGCCCTTGGGGCTCACCTTCTTCCTCTGCAACAATTAATATTAAGCAAGCGATGAGTACAAAACTTGTTTTTGTACTCGCAAGACCGACGTGTGAGATAACGAACTATAATTAACTACATGCAAGCTTTATTTAAGTGGATGAGGCTCGACTTATTTTCAAAGATGAAGCAAGTTTTCATTTGCAATAAGGTAATAGATTCAAAGCAAGTTTGCAATTAACTTTTATTGTTCAAATAAAGAGAGACAATTATAACAATAGATAGATGACAACACCAACCTAGAAGTGACTAACCCATAGTCACCACGACAATAGCATGAAGTACCCCTTCATACCACCCATGTCAAGTTTAAGTTTTTAAAAGGTTGTAGTCTAGTTCTTGCACGACCTTACCAAGCATGTCCATAACCTAGGACAAGGCTATTCGAATAGTTTTAACCCTGCAGGGGTGTACCAATGTACCCACACGATAGACCGTCTTTCCACCAGCCACGGTTAGCACACTTCCTTTGGTATGCAGGCATGGCTAAGTCTAACAAGACGCTTTCCAATGGACGATGCTAATTAAGAGCCGCAACCCCACGGGAGAAGGACACATTAGACAGCCTAACCGGTCTGCTAATGCTCCCCTCCAACACCACACACACACACAAGAACACACCCACCGACCAGCTCATAATTAACACCCCCAAAGTACTTAGTCAAGAGAGGTTCCATATCCCCCTTGTGTGGTTAGCACGCAATAAGCGCTTGGCTTAGTGACACAAGTAACTCGGTCCTTGGGGACTTAGGCACCATTCCAACACACCCAACAGATCACATCAACATACCATTGTGCCCAAGTCAAGATATAGTTTTGTTTTCAGCTTTGATTTGTAAATCAATAAAACACAAGGGTTGGACATAATGGAGTAGTATAAGTATTTGTGTGATCAAGATCATCGACTAAGTCGATGATCGCCCAATACTACCGATAACTAGGCATGGCTAAGCAATATTCATTCGTAATCTACTAAGTGATAAGAGTTCATCCATCGAACTCTAACCACAAAGAAATAACCTAGGCTCGTAGTAGAGGATAACCATTTACCTACAGATTATGCAACTAGAGGTCTAACTAATCAATTTAACAACAAAATAGCAATGCATACATAGAAGTTAAACAAAATATTAGACTTTAAAAGTAATAGGATCAATGGGAAATGATCAAACCGCTTGCACGCTTGTCGTTGCTCAAATTGTTGCGAGGGTCGTTCTCTGGTTACCGCAAATGTCAAGCCTAAGCGAAAGAGCGAAAACAACCAATAAGACGAGCAACACTTAAACGAAAGAGCAAGCAAAAATTATCCAAATGCGACGAAATTTATACACAAGGTAAAATACTAATATACCTAGTCATAGAAAAAGATATTCCCTAAAAACCTATTTTCGGTCATAATTAGGTACTGTAGCAAAAATATTTTCTAGAAAGATTTTGAAGCTGAAACTTTTATGGTGGCTACCTACTGGTATAGTGATAAGCCATATAAAATGTCAGGTCATTTGGAGTTATATTGAAAGAGTTATGATTTGTCTAAATTGTTTAGGGTATTAAACTAAAATATGATCCTTATGATTTTTAAAAACAGTAAAATTTGTGAAACCAATTTTCCTAGCAAATACACTATCAGTGGAAGCTAATCCAATTGGATTCATACAAAAATCGGCTATAGCTAAAAAGATATGCGTTTTACAAGTTTGCTAAAAGTTCTGAAAAACAGTATTAAGTTCACTTGTTTACTATTTTTGAAAAAGGTTTTCCAGGTTGGATCATGGTCTACAATTATTTTTCTAATTAAGTTCAAGGTATAAGGAAGCTAACAAAATTGGAATCATCTAATTTGGATCTATAGTTACAGAGATACAAAAATGACAAGACCCTAAAGTTCTTCGTTTTGGACTTAGCATTTTCGGGATTTTCCTAACACCCGAGACGTGGGCGATTGAGAGCCGTCGATCTCGATCCAACGGACGACATTGAACCAGACCAAAACACTCCTCACGCGCGCGGAACAGAGGGCCGACGTGGAGGCTCCAGGGTCGTTGATCTCTGGATCCAACGGCCGAAGACCAGCCACGTCGCTCCCGCAACGTTGTCGTCCGACAACGCGGCCGGCTTCACCGCAAAACGACGGCGACCAAAGGCACGCGCGCGAGTGAATGCCGTGAATGGGTGCGCAATAGCGTTGCGCACCCTCCGCACCACCCACACCGACGGTGGTGGACGAGCGCGCGCGCGACGACGAGGCGGCGCAGTAAAGACGGCAACGACGACAAGCGACAAAGAGCTCCGCAGCTAGCTCAACCAAGCGGTGCCCGAGCATCTAGGGACTACGACGATGCTACCCGAGTGACGCGAGGTGCAGAGAACGACCGAGCGACTCCGCGACGAAGCTCGCGGCGGCAACAATGGCGCAACGAGGGAAGATCACCGAGCCAAAACAAGGAGCCCGCGTGATCAAGATAGGTCGCATAACCCCATCGATGCTACCAGAGAGAGGAATTAGAGGAGAAGACCTCACCGCAGACCGAGACGAAGAAGTGTGCTCGCGGCCGATTTGGGAAATCAAAACCCGGCGCCCCGCTGAAGCCACCGAAAGGAGTGGGTGTTAAGCACCACCGAGGTGAGGAGAATCAACAGGAGCAAGGAGGGAGCCAGGGAACCACTGGAGCACTGGGTTCACCGAGAAGCTCCGCGGGCAACAATGGCGGCGAGAAGGATTTGGGCGCTTGGAAGCTCCACAAGGGCAGTGGGTGCACGGGAGAGCTCAAGGGGTGTGTAAAGAAGGATAAAGGAGGACAATGGGGGCTTAAGTAGGCCTGAGGAGCGAGGATGGCACCGTTGGCCGCCTCGGGTTCCCGCTGCCGCTGCGGTCGCCGTGAGCGACGGGAGCAGTTGAGACGACGACTAAACAGGGCGGTGGAGTGACGGGCATTTAATGCGCCTGCAGAGAGCCGTTGATGAAGACGGAGGTGACAGGGCACTGCGCACCCACGCTCGGCTCCGCCATGGCTCAGCGCCGCGCGAGCGAGAGGAGGACGACGATGGCCAGCCGTCCGATTTGCATCCAACGGCTCCGTCGCGATCGAGTTAAAGCAGCGCGACAATCGCCCACCGTCCGATGGAAATCCAACGGCCGAGAATCGAAGGCAACCGAGTTGTCCGAATGCTTACACGAATAAGAGCCGTTCGATGGAGATCCAACGGCTGATGACGCGCGCGCTCGCTCGACCGCGCCGGGTGCAGTTAGTTGGCTCGGTCGAGTCAAGTGACTCGAGCCCGAGTCTGACTCGCACCCGAGGAACAGTGAAAACCAGTTAGGGTTTGATTTTTGAACTGAAACTTTGGGGATTAAATTGAGGCATCAAATCAACTCCAAAATTTATGAAATTTTAACTAGAGCTTCCTGACTTAAGGATTAACCTTCCATAAAATTTCCAGAGATTTTTGTGCACTGAAATTTTCTCAAGAAATTCCAGAAGGTGATTTCAGAGGTTTGACTTGCCTCTAAAATATTTCAAATAATTTCCAAAAATTATGAAATAATTCAGAGGTGTTACTACAACCCTAGAACCCAGGAAAATTATTACCAAGGGTTTGACATAAGATTTCACCCGAAGGTTTTGACTTGAGGTAAATGAGGATTTTGATTTTGAATTTCCCAAAATTCCTTTACAAGAATTTCTAAAAGTTTCAAGAGTAAAAGGATGAAGGAAAAGTTTTAATTTACCCTCATTTTATTACATTTGAAACACAAGCCAAAATGGGGATGTTACAAACCTCCCCTTACAAAAATTTCATTCCGAGATTTGGTTCACTCGGAAAAGAAAGAGGGTAGTCTCGCACGAAGACGATCTTCTCGCTCCCAAGTAGCCTCATCCTCTGAATGGTTTGACCACTGAACTTTAAGGAACTTGATGGTCTTGTTCCTTGTTCTACGCTCAGCCTCCTCGAGTATGCGAACAGGGTGCTCGCGATAGGTCAAATCCTCCCGAACATCAAGAGTTTCCAACGAGCTTCCTCTGTTGGAACACTGAGGCACTTCTTAGTCGAACACATCATGTACCCCGCAAGTGCAGCAGTAACTCCAACTTGTAGGCGACGCCTCCTTCTTCTCGATGACACGGTATGGACCGACATATCGAGGAGCTAACTTGCCCTTGACACCAAAACGCTCGTGACCTTTGGAGGAGAAACCTTGAGATAAACGGTCATTGGGCTCAAAGCTCAACTCACGACGACGGCGATCCGCATAGCTCTTTTGCCGGATTGAGCCGCGCGTGGCGATCACGAATGAGTCGGACTTGACCTCGGCCTCATTAATCGAGTCCGCCAAAGAAAGGTCTCTCACCGGTCTCGCACTCAGCCAATGGGGTCCTACACTTTCTCCCGTATAAGGCCTCAAATGGTGCCATGCCGAGACCGGCTTGGAAGCCGTTGTTATAAGAAAACTCGCAAATGGCAAGCACTTCTCCCAATGCTTCCCATAGAAAGGACACAAGCTCGCAAAGATGTCCTCCAAAACTTGGTTGACCCTCTCACCGACCATCCGTTTGGGGTGAAATGTCGAAATGAAAGAAAGGCGAGTTCCCATAGCCTCTGCAAAGCTATGCCAAAATCGAGACGTGAACAATGAACCACGATCCGACACAATTGTCTTTGGCACACCATGCAAACTCACGATGTGGGCTAGGTAGAGCTCCGCCAGAAGACCCACTCGAAGGTCAGTCTTGACAGGAAGAAAATGAGCCACCTTAGTCAATCGATCGATGACGACCCAGATGGCATCATTCATCTTTGGAGACCGGGGTAGACCAGTGATAAAGTCCATCCCGACCGAATCCCACTTCCACTCCGGAATTGGTAAGGGCTGAAGCAGCCCAGCTGGACGCTGATGCTCGGCCTTGACACGACGGCACATGTCGCACTCGGCAACGAACCTTGCGATCTCCCTCTTCATTCGGGTCCACCAAAATCTCTGTCGGAGATCATGATACATCTTCGTGGCCCCGGGATGAATGGATAACAGAGAATCGTGGGCTTCACTTGAGGATCAAATCCCGCAACTCCATGTCCTTTGGAACCACGAGGCGTTGTTCGAACCTCACGACACCAAGCTCATCTACTGAGAAGCACTTGGTTGTTCCATTCTTGACATTTTCCTTGATGCGGTTCACTCCAACATCCGATCACGAGCGCGCACTTGATCCGATCCACCAAGGTTGGTCAGACAACCAAGGCAATGAGGGAACCATGCTCAACCAAACCCAAGTTGAGACGCTGAACTCCTCGTATGGGGCTGAGGCTCTTGGAGTAACAATGCATTGCAATGCGCTTTGCGACTAAGCGCATCCGCAACGACATTGGCCTTGCCCGGATGGTAGTGAATACCCATGTCATAGTCCTTGATCAGCTCCAACCATCTCCTTTGCCCGAGGTTCAGATCCGTTGGGTGAACAAATACTTTAAGCTTTTGTGATCCGAATACACTTCGCAACGACACCGATTAGGTAATGTCGCCAAATCTTAAGTGCATGGATCACAGCGGCCAACTCCAAGTCATGGGTAGGATAGTTGAGTTCATGAGGTCTCAATTGCCTTGATGCATAGGCCACTACCTTGCCTTCTTGCATAAGGACACAACCGAGGCCTCGACGAGAAGCGCCACAAAAGATATCAAGCTTCGACGGATATCGGGAGAACAAGAACGGAGCGGTGGTCAATCGCTTCTTAAGCGCTTGGAAACTTTCCTCGCAATCGCCAGACCACGAGAACTTCTTGTCCTTCTTGAGCAACTCCGTCATCGGCCGCTATCTTGGAGAAGTTCTCGATAAAGCGACGATAATATCCCGCTAAACCAAGAAAACTCCGAACTTCGTGACCGGCGGGTCGACTCAGAAAGCACGCCGCCGATCTTGCTAGGATCCACGACTCGCCTCCCGCCGAAAGAATATGGCCTAAGAAGGCTACTTCCTTCAACCGTAACACGCACTTGAAACTTCGCATACACCGGTGCTCGCGGCTTGCCCAACACAAGCCTCAAATGCTCGGTGTGTTCTCATCGCTCTTGGAGTAGATAAGAATATCATCGATGAAGACCACAACGAACCTGTCCAAATACTCCATGAACACCGAATTCATGAGGTTCATGAACAAGGCCGAGCATTGGTTAAGCCGAAAGACATGACGGTATACTCGCATGCCATAACGAGTAGAAAAAGCCGTCTTTGGAATATCCTCGTGTCGAATCCGAACTCGATGATATCCCACTCTCAAATCAATCTTGGAGAAGACTCGAGCTCCGCTTAATTGATCAAGAGGTCATCGATCACGGGCAAAGGGTACTTGTTCTTTACCGCTACTTCATTAAGTGGACGGTAATCAACGCACATGCGCAGCGCCTTGTCCTTTTTCGACAAAGATTGCCGAGCATCCCCAAGGAGATGAGCTAGGCGGATGAAACCCTTCTCTTGAAGCTCACCCACCGCTTCTTCAACTCCACCAACTCGATTGGGTCCATTCGTGAAGGCCTCTTTGAAATCGGGCGGTACCGGAACCAACTCAATGACAAACTCGAGGTCTCGAACCGTGGCATCCCGGAAGGTCGCTGGGAAGACATCAACAAAGTCACATACCACCGGGACTTCACTAATATCTAGAGTCGCTTCGCTTCAGCGCGAAGAGATGCGATCCCGCAGCCGGTGAAAGCGAACCCGCCGCCGTAGGATCGTGAGGTAGATGAGCCTCCTAGCGCAATCAATTTGTCCCATGTGCCGAGACAACCAATCCATGCCTAGGATTACATCTAAGCTCGCCGATCGAAGGAGGATAAGGTTTGCCAAGAATCCTACCCTTCTATCTCAACAGGACATCCCTACACTCGCACTCGCTCTCAACTCCGAACCGGGAGCGAATGAGCAAGGGACCAACAACGGAGTAAAAGAAGACCTCCCACAGCAAAGCAAAAGACTCGAAACAAACGAATGAGATGAGCTCAATCAAACAAAATCAGAAGCGTGGAAAGAGTTAACCGAAGGGTACCCAACACGACGCCGGTGCCTCTCGTGCCTCCTCTCGGAGATGAGGTTGACGCGCCACTACCCACGCCTTGGGTAGCGGGACAACCTTCGATCCCGGGAGGACCACCTCCCGCCCGCGCCCTCCATTAGGACGAGGGGCCGCTCCAATCCGTTAGGGCAAGTATTGGCATAATGCCCTTCGCTTGCACGAAAAGCAGTGACCCCGCAGCCGGATTGCGGGGCCACCTGGCGGTTCGCAGCGCACGTGGCGGGCACGGCCGCGGAGGGCGAGGAGCCGTGCCGGGCGGCCTCGGTAGTGAAGCCACGAACGGCCCTCGGGCAGCCCGACACGTGGACGGGAGAGGCCGGCTGCTGCGGATCATCCGGGCCTCTCACTTGCACTTGCGGGACTCGCCCGGCCGCGCTTTGTGCTCAAAGAACAATGTCCTTGTCCACCAAGGCCGAAAGTCGCAAAGTCCACAATGGAGAGCCTGTCTTGCAGCTCCTCGGACAAGCCCTCCATGAACTTCTCTCGCTTGGCCTCACGGTGGCCACCTCGGATGGAGCATAACGAGCCAAGTGGTTGAACTCATACAGTACTCCATCACCGACTTACGCCTGCTTGAGCGCGAGAAACTCCTTCTTCACTTCATCAAGCTCGCAGGATGTGAGCTCGGCGAACGCCGTCCGAACTCATCCCAAGAGACAGTGTGGCGGGCTGGGCCGCATGGCTGGCAGTTCTCCCACCAGAGAGTGCCGCCTCGCACTGATGGGAGGCAAAGAGTGCCCTATCTGGTCCAGCACGAGCAACGCCGAAGCTTACGCCAACCCGACGCAGCCAACATTCAAGGCCCAATAGGTCCTCGGACTGAGAACGTGGGGCCGAAAGCGAAGAAACTCGGCAAGGCCCCCACGAGATCGACAGCCCGCCCCGCCTCGGATCCTCGAGGCACCGGTCGCATGAGGTGTTGCGCGCAATAACATCCAAGAGACCTCCTATCCTCCGAACAGCTGCGCCGATCCGAAGAAGGACCTCACCATGGTCGGAGGAGGCGGAAGCTCCTCATCCAAACCAGTCACGACCACGGCGCTACGAGTACCTCCACCATCCCGCTTCAAGAAACTTAGGTTAGAAACCAAAGCACTAACATTAGAAGTTGATGAAAGCGAAAAGCTAACGATTAGGGGAATGAGACATCACCCTAACCGAAAGCCAAAAACAACAAGTAACAACTTTAAATGTTTCCAAAGAAGCTCCAAAACAGCAAGGAAACTCCAAACCAAGCTCAACTTCTCAATGCCATTAACCCGTATGGAATGAACGAGTAATAGTGTGAGAAGATAAAAATTTCAGCACACTACAACAAGTCTAACACTACTAAAGATCAAGGTTAAGGCGACAAAATTAGCGTTAGGTACTTAGCTAACTAGTATCACATCCTACCCTTTTATTCCCACAATTTTTAGTTGATTATCTTCTCATTTTCTACCCTATTTAGAAACCTTTGAGCCTGCTGTCCGGAAATCGAATGCTCGCTGTCCAGATTTCGCATCCAAGCCTCCTAATTGAAATCTTCAACTTCGGAAGCTTCAAAACCTTGCAGAGGGCAGCTAACACTTCAATTTGCCAAACTCATTGGTTCCCAAAACCCAATTTAAACGATAATGACTATCTTTTGAGAGAAGGAAAGGAGAACAACTTTTAAAACTCAAATTAGAGCAAGATGAGATAGAAAGCTAAGATAGGTAAGGAATAAAATCTGAGAACTTACTTTAGCTTTCATAAATCATTTGATACTTTGAAATTAAGTTTTCCAAAATATCCTAAAGACGATCAAGCTTGGGTTACTACGGTCGAATGGCTCGATACCAACTTTGTGAGGACTCGGTTTATTCGGCTTGTAATGTTTAACCATCCACTTGGTCCTAACAAGACAAATCAAATAAACTAAGCCTCGAGATATGTATACTTCCTGCACTGCAGATACACACCCGCTACAAAATCATGCATCAATTCCATTCATTCACATAGAGCCAAGCAAAAGCAACAACTTAAAGACATAGATAATATAAAGAGAGTTATTACAAAGAGAGGCCGACCGCCAACAATCATACAAATAAGTAAATACACAATGGAAGCAAAATGGCCATAAGATGGCGATAAACAAAAGCCAATCGGTGTGCCTTTACCCACAAGGCAACCAACCGACCGCCAAGCTAATCGTCCCAAACAACACAAGAACACGACCACAAAAGTGAGGCCCTTGGGGCTCACCTTCTTCCTCTGCAACAATTAATATTAAGCAAGCGGATGAGTACAAAACTTGTTTTTGTACTCGCAAGACCGACGTGTGAGATAACGAACTATAATTAACTACATGCAAGCTTTATTTAAGTGGATGAGGCTCGACTTATTTTCAAGATGAAGCAAGTTTTCATTTGCAATAAGGTAATAGATTCAAAGCAAGTTTGCAATTAACTTTTATTGTTCAAATAAAAGAGAGACAATTATAACAATAGATAGATGACAACACCAACCTAGAAGTGACTAACCCATAGTCACCACGACAATAGCATGAAGTACCCTTCATACCACCCATGTCAAGTTTAAGTTTTTAAAAGGTTGTAGTCTAGTTCTTGCACGACTTACCAAGCATGTCCATAACCTAGACGAGGCTATTCGAATAGTTTTAACCCCGCAGGTGTACCAATGTACCCACACGATAGACCGTCTTTCCACCACCACGGTTAGCACACTTCCTTTGGTATGCGTGCATGGCTAAGTCTAACAAGACGCTTTCCAATGGACGATGCTAATTAAGAGCCGCAACCCACGGGAGAAGGACACATTAGACAGCCTAACCGGTCTGCTAATGCTCCCCTCCAACACCACACACACACACAAGAACACACCCACCGACCAGCTCATAATTAACACCCCCCAAAGTACTTAGTCAAGAGAGGTTCCATATCCCCCTCGTGTGGTTAGCACGCAATAAGCGCTTGGCTTAGTGACACAAGTAACTCGGTCCTTGGGGACTTAGGCACCATTCCAACACACCCAACAGATCACATCAACATACCATTGTGCCCAAGTCAAGATATAGTTTTGTTTTTAGTTTTGATTTGTAAATCAATAAAACACAAGGGTTGGACATAATGGAGTAGTATAAGTATTTGTGTGATCAAGATCATCGACTAAGTCGATGATCGCCCAATACTACCGATAACTAGGCATGGCTAAACAATATTCATTCGTAATCTACTAAGTGATAAGAGTTCATCCATCGAACTCTAACCACAGAGAAATAACCTAGGCTCGGGTAGTAGAGGATAACCATTTACCTACAGATTATGCAACTAGAGTCTAACTAATCAATTTAACAACAAAATAGCAATGCATACATAGAAGTTAAACAAAATATTAGACTTTAAAAGTAATGGGATCAATGGGAAATGATCAAACTGCTTTACTCGCTTGTTTGCTCAAATTGTTGCGGAGGGTCGTTCTCGGGGTTACCGCAAATGTCGAAGCCTAAGCGAAAGAGCGAAAACAACCAATAAGACGAGCAACACTTAAACGAAAGAGCAAGCAAAAATTATCCAAATGCGACGAAATTTATACACAAGGTAAAATACTAATATACCTAGTCATAGAAACTGGAAAAACTTAATTTGGATTTGTGGTGCAAAAGATATTCCCTAAAAACCTATTTTCGGTCATAATTAGGTACTGTAGCAAAAATATTTTCTAGAAAGATTTTGAAGCTGAAACTTTTATGGTGGCTACCTACTGGTATAGTGATAAGCCATATAAAATGTCAGGTCATTTGGAGTTATATTGAAAGAGTTATGATTTGTCTAAATTGTTTAGGGTATTAAACTAAAATATGATCCTTATGATTTTTAAAAACAGTAAAATTTGTGAAACCAATTTTCCTAGCAAATACACTATCAGTGGAAGCTAATCCAATTGGATTCATACAAAAATCGGCTATAGCTAAAAAGATATGCGTTTTACAAGTTTGCTAAAAGTTCTGAAAAACAGTATTAAGTTCACTTGTTTACTATTTTTGAAAAAGGTTTTCCAGGTTGGATCATGGTCTACAATTATTTTTCTAATTAAGTTCAAGGTATAAGGAAGCTAACAAAATTGGAATCATCTAATTTGGATCTATAGTTACAGAGATACAAAAATGACAAGACCTAAAGTTCTTCAGTTTTGGACTTAGCATTTTCGGGATTTTCCTAACACCCGAGACGTGGACGATTGAGAGCCGTCGATCTCGCATCCAACGGACGACATTGAACCAGACCAAAACACTCCTCGCGCGAACAGAGGGCGGACGTGGAGGCTCCGTGGTCGTTGATCTGCGGATCCAACGGCCGAAGACCGACCACGCCGCTCCGCAACGCTTGTCGTCCGACAACGCGCCGAAAACTTCACCGCAAAACGCCGCGACCAAAGGCACGCGCGGCGCGAGTGATCGCCGAGAATGGGCGCGCATTAGCGTTGCGCACCTCCGGCACCATCCACACCGACGGTGGTGGACGAGCGGCGCGCGACGGCGAGGCGGCGCGTAAAGACGGCAACGACGACAAGCGACAAAGAGCTCCGCGGCGGTTCAACCAAGCGGTGCGAGCATCTAGGGACTACGGCGATGCTACCGAGTGACGCGAGGTGCAGAGGACGACCGAGCAGCCCGCGACGAAGCTCCGTGGCGGCAACAATGGCGACAACGAGGAAGATCACCGAGCCAAAACAAGGAGCCCGTGATCAAGATAGGTCGCATAACCCCACCGATGCTACCGAGAGAGGAATTAGAGGGAGAAGGCCTCACCCCAAGACCGAGACGAAGAAGTGTGCTCGCGGCCGATTTGGGAAATCAAAACCCCGCGCTCCGTTGAAGCCACCGGAAAGGAGTGGGGTTAAGCACCACCGAGGTGAGGAGAATCAACGAGAGCAAGGAGGGAGCCGAGGAACCACTGAGCACTGGTTCACCGAGAAGCTCGCGGGCAACAATGGCGCGAGAAGGATTTGGGCGCTGGAAGCTCCACAAGGCGGTGGGTGCACGGAGAGCTCAAGGGGTGTGTAAAGAAGGATAAAGGAGGACAATAGGGGCTTAAGTAGGCACGAGGAGCGAGGATGGCACCGTTGGCGCCTCGGGTTCCAGGCTGCCACGCGGTCGCGTGAGCGACGGAGCGATTGAGACGGCGACTAAACGAGGCGGTGGAGTGACGGGCATTTAATGCGCTGCAGAGCCGTTGATGAAGACGGAGGTGGCAGGCACCGCGCGCTCCACGCTCGGCCCGCCATGGCTCAGCGCGCGAGGCGAGGAGGACGACGATGGCGGCGTCCGATTGCATCCAACGGCTCCGTCGTCGAGTCAAACAATGCACAAGACATCGCCCACCGTCCGATGGAAATCCAACGGCCGAGAATCGAAGGCAACCGAGTTGTCCGAATGCTTACGAATAAGAGCCGTTCGATGGAGATCCAACGGCCGATGACGCTGTAGCTTCGCCGACCGCGGTGCGATTAGTTGGCTCGGTCGAGTCAAGTGACTCGAGCCCGAGTCTGACTCGCACCCGAGGAACAGTGAAAACCAGTTAGGGTTTGATTTTTGAACTAAAACTTTGGGGATTAAATTGAGGCATCAAATCAACTCCAAAATTTATGAAATTTTAACTGGAGCTTCCTGACTTAAGGATTAACCTTCCATAAAATTTCCAGAGATTTTTGTGCACTGAAATTTTCTCAAGAAATTCCAGAAGGTGATTTCAGAGGTTTGACCAAGGTTTGACTTGCCTCTAAAATATTTCAAATAATTTCCAAAAATTATGAAATAATTCAGAGGTGTTACCAAGCAACCCTAGAACCCAGGAAAAATTATTACCAAGGGTTTGACATAAGATTTCACCCAGAAGGTTTTGACTTGAGATAAATGAGAATTTTGATTTTGAATTTCCCAAAATTCCTTTACAAGAATTTCAGAAAAGTTTCAAGAGTAAAAGGATGAAGGAAAAGTTTTAATTTACCATCATTTTATTACATTTGAAACACAAGCCAAAATGGGGATGTTACAGTAACGTTAACACATGCTATGCACTACCGGACTCAGGTATTTTGCCGAGTGCCTCCAGCACTAGGCAAAGGCCCCTTTGCACTCGGCAAAGGCTTTGCCGAGTGCGACACTCGGCAAAGAGCACTCGGAAAAAAATTAATCGGCAAAGCATCCTTTGCCGAGTGTATTTTTCGGGCACTCGGCAAGGCTTTACCGAGTGCCGAGTCAAGACTCGGCAAAGAAAAGGACCGATTCTGGCGGTCCCGTTGATGCCGCTTGCCGAGTGCCAACCCACGCACTCGGCAAAGATTTTTTTGAAAATGTCTTTGCCGAGTGTCGAACGACGACACTCGGCAAAGGTTAAAAATTTGAAAATTCTTTGCCGAGCGCCGCAGGGCCTGGCACTCGGCAAAGTTTTAATTTTTTTTTAAAAAAAATTCTTTGCCGAGTGCCATGGTCATGACACTCGGCAAAGGTTTAATTTTTTTTTGTGGCTTCTTTGCGAGTGCCATGGTCATGGCACTCGGCAAAGCCGAAAACCGGGATTTTCGGTGCCCACATTCCAGCTTTGCCGAGTGCCATGACCATGGCACTCGCAAAGACCTATTTGCCGTGTGTTGCACTCGGCAAAGTGATAAAGCTGCGTTTTTATTTGTTTTTACATTCCATCACGACAAACAAATCCATCCAAACATATATCGATCCATCACATATATATCACATCCATCACATATATATCTCATCCGTCACATATATATCACATCCATCACATATATATCTCATCCATCACATATTTATCACATCCATCACATATATAACAATAAGTGCTCAAGTCCATCCAAACAAATCCACAAGTTCATCACAGATCGACAAGTGCATCATAAGTATATCACAATCCATCACCAAGTGAACAACAAATGAAAATACAACTACCATTCATCTCGAAGGTGGCCATCGCGATCGTGTGAAGGAAAAGCTCCATCATTCGGAGCGCATGAGGTGGATTATTCGAACCCGCCGATTGAGGCCGCACAAAGGAGAAGAGATTGCATGTGAGACAAGATTACATTAGATACCTAATCTAGGAAGGTAGAGGTCATACAAGCAAAGCACAAGCGAAAGCAAATAACTTTCATACTCACGGGAGTAGTCGCTGCGGGGCCAGCGTAGGCGGAGGTTGAGCGACGGCCCACCCGCACAAATGGCCCGTATGTTGCCCAAGACCTTGTAGGAACTCCATCATGTCCGCCAAGCTCTGCGTCTGGGCTGCCGCCGGCCTCGGTGGCCGACATCCTCTGCCGCTGGCCCGGTCGGCCTCGGTGGGCCGACATCCTCTCGCCGCGGTCTCCGCCTCGGCGTTGCCTCATTTCTTGTTCCAACTGGCTGCAATATTTCACTCCAATGTTTGATAATACAAAGCTAATAAAGGTGTGTAAAGATCAATGTACGACGAGTAAAACAGAATAACCTCGAGTGCGTCGACCGGTCTTTGTCGGCAATGCCGCCGTGGGCGTATGGCGGGCTCTCGCTCGTGCTCGTGCTCGGATCCGGAGAGAGATGGAGTAGAGGCCGTGTCGATGAGGCCGCCGCCAGCCGTAACCGCCCATGCTTCTTGCCTTGTCCCACCCTCATGGCGATCTCTCCATCAAAGTCACGGGTGCTCGGATCATGGTCCGCCCATGGACCGACCTTGCCGCCGGCGTGTACTCACCGATGCGGGTGTGGGCGCTCGGGTTCGTGTGCGCCTCGGCGGTCCTCCAGTTGAAGGAGACGTCGGACGTCGCCTTGCCCTTGTGGGCCATACACCATGCCCGGAAGTCCGAGCAAGGCCGGGCACTATGTGACGCCGATCAGAGAAAGACAACAAGATAATTAGAAATCGGCGCAATTGAGCGTCACAATAGATAAATGAATTCGTGTACCCATGCTTGTTTGTATGCGGAGAGGCTGCGTCGCCTTGATGGTGTGTTTGGACCTTGCATCATCAAGCGATGGTCGGGCATCACTGCATCCGAGATACTCCTCAGTGAACCACTTGTCCACGATCATCGCCAAAGACTCGGGATACGATTGGCACCACGGGGAATCATCTACACGTCATCAAGTATTTGACATATAAGAAGATCAAATTAAGCGTATTTAATCTCAAAACGAATCAATATTAATGTTCTTCATCTACCTCAAGGTCTTGCTCCCGGATCGTCATGTTTCTTGCGTCTTTCTTGGTGACCTTCTCTCAAGCTTCGACCGTGGTAGCTTACGATGGCTGGATGCGCACCTCGTGATGCATGTCGGTGATGAGTTTTACTGAGCTTTGGTAGCCACCGTCCGCCTTGGCCTCAAATCCTCATCGCATCTCAAATAAGTCCGCATACAAGCGCGATGTATCTATTCATTATTTCAAGAAAAGTCCAATGAATGTGATGTATTGAGCAATGTTGTGCGAGGAGACTTACCCAAAACTCCGCCTTCACTGCGCGCCTTGTTGGGGTACTCCGCGTCGGGGCCGCGGCGTAGTGGTCAAGCGAGTAGGCGGCTCCGCCTTCCCGGCGTACGTGACAATGCCGGGGTAGTGTTGCCTGCACAGAAGACCCAGGATGCCATTGGGGGAGCGTGCGCCACCACCCGACACAACCACCTAGTTCCTGCACAAGTGATTAAGAAAAATTATTAGTTTCTCTTTTTTTCAACATATCATATGAAGTAGTGGTGACAACATCTAAAGTTACTTACTTTTGCCCTTCGGGGCGAATCACTGGGCGTCGGTGAGGATGCGGAACTGAGGGAGGCTCGCGGGACCTCGCAAGTAGACACCAAGAGGCAGAGGAGGAAGGAACCCGTGCCTACCGCCTCGTCGCCGTCCTCGTCGCCCCTCCTCCTCGCCGTCTGCACGAACCTCCTCGTCCAACTCGCCCACGGGCGCCACCTCCTCCTCCAAAGACCTCCTCACGCGGCGTGGGAGGAGACGGCCCTCCTCGCGGCCGGCGGTCCTCTTCCTCCTCCTCTGTCCAGCCCCTCGCCTCCTCCGCGCAGCGTGGTCTGCAGTAAAGCGAGGACACGTTCTGACGCCCCCGCCATCTTTGTTCACTCACCGCAATTAAAAAGAATAAGCAAGACGTAATTAGAAATAGATGCAAAATGAACATAACATAATTTCCAAAAACATAGTAATACATGTATTAGAAATAGATGCAAAATGAACAAAACATAATTACAAAAACATAGTATTACATGTATTAGAAATAATCTTCATGATTGGGATTAGCTTGGATCATAGGTCTCGTCATCACTATCAACATTGTCCAAATCATCAACACTATCCGAAGGAGGAATGTTGTCTTCATTGTCATTGCCTAAGCGTAATCGCTCAAGCATTTGTAAGTCCTTCACATTTCGCACCTCGTCTCAGCGTCCTCGTCATCAACTCTTTCATTGTCTACTTCCATTCCTATCGCCGGTTAAGTCTATCTCAAACCTCCTTGTAGCCCCTCTTCTTGAAAGAACTCTCCATCATATGTGTTTGGGTTGAAGTTGTAATCTTCATCGTTTGGGACAGATAGTTTACTGTGTGGCGATACCTTGTGCACAATAGCCCAACCCTTAAGATGCTCTTTGTCTTGGCACGCGTATGGCGTATAATAAACCCAGACGGCTGTTGAGCCACAATGTAGACATCTTTTCTGGATAGACGGAATCTGTCGAATCTCGACTAGCCCAAGATTAGGGTTCGTCTCGTTACTCTAGGATGAAACCAGACATTTGAATATGACAGATTAAGAGGTTTGGAACCATAGAATGGAAGTTCGTAGATTTCTTCAATTCTTCTATAATAGTCGAGGCCATCGGTCTTGGGCGTAAAACTCCATTGCTTGTGGTTTTTCGATTGGGCGACTCGCTCGTAGCTTCTTTGTGAAAACGATATCCATTCACGTCATAACCGTAAATGACTTGACCCTAACGACACGCCGCTTGCAACCTGTCTCAACTCGTCACTTATAGGCGCATCGGTTTGGGCACGCAAGCTCAAGCAGATAGATCGTTATATTATTTGAGCGTCACGATCAACTTGGAATGTCGAACTAAGTCACGAGCTAAATTGGAATGTACCTTCTGCTTGAACCAAGAAATGAAATCGGGGCTCCACGGTCCCGCACTCGTGAAAGAAGGGTATCGGTTTCTGCGGTAGGATCCCTTGATTCATGCCGATTGACGAAGAAATTCCTGCACCAACGAGAAACAAGGGGTTGGACGAAGAAACAAGGAGTGACGGCGTATTGAAACAAGTTCGTTGAGAACTTACCCAATGAACTACCGCACCTCGACAAGGTTGGTCAACACATATAGCATGATCTCGCGCCACTCTTCATTTTTCAATTGCTTAGTGGTCGATGCACTTGCGCCCGAGTTGCCCTTGGAAAAGGCGAGGTTCGATTCATTTTCGCCAAAGATTGTAACGAGGGGTGGATTATGAGCGCTAGGATGTTTCTCGATGTAGTATTTCTCGTGAAGTTTGACACCTCCTCTAGAATGTATGCCTCTGCCATGGAAGCCTCAATTTTGGCTTTATTTCTACATTTTAGGCGAAGAGTCTTCAGACATCTCTCGATTGGATAGCACCAACGTGCCTGCACGGGCCCCCCCATACGTGCCTCATACGGGAGGTGCACAATCAAATGCAGCATCGCCAAGAAAAAGCCGGGTGGAAAGATCTTCTCCAACTTACAGAGCAACACAGGTGCCACTTTTTCCAAGTCATCAATGACGGTCCGAGATAGCTCCTTGGCACAAAGCTGGCGGAAGAAATAACTCAACTCTGCTAGCACTTGCCAGACATGCTCAGGGACATAGCCTCAAACCATCGCCGGAAGAAGCCGCTCAATCCATATGTGGTAGTCATGACTCTTCATCCCGTTGATTCGCGAGTGCCTAAGTTCACTCCCTCTTCGATTCGCCGCATACCCATCGGGAACATTAGCGTCTGGATCCATTCAAGTACTTCCCTCCTTTGGTCCTTTTTCAAGACGAAATCGGCCTTAGGCCTTCTCCATGTCTTGCCGCGACTAGGAGGTGCATCTCTTGATTTGGTATATCGCATAACGTTGCGTGTCCACTCTAGCCTTAGGGTTGTCCTTAGACTTTTCAAAGGTCCATGAGTGTTGCCCAAAGTGCCTCAAATGACATTCTTTTCAGTGTGCATTACATCAATGTTATGTGGCGTAAGAAGGTCATCAAAATAGGGAGCCTCGTCAAGCCCGACTTATGAGTCCACATATGTTGCTCACCATATCCCACAAAACCACCTTCTTGATTGGGCACGAGCATCTATGTGAGCATGAACCTCGGCACTATCATAATCATGCGGTGCAAGGTGCATCACGACACCTTTCGTAAAGTTCTTGATGTCTTGTCCGAATGGATGGTCAAGAGGAGGAATTGACGATGTCCATCGAACGATGAGTACTTGCCACCCTTGTGCAACCAATGGAACCTCACACCTTCCTTGCATATCGGGCATGGGAACTTCCCGTGAACACACCAGCGAGAATAACCCATACGCCGGGAAGTCATGCAGGAGTAGTGGTACCAAACGTGCATTTTGAAGCTTGTCTTTGTAGCTCGGTCGTATGTCCATACCCTTCGTCCCAAGCACGGACCAATTCATCAAACACGGGCTCCATGAACACACCCATATTACTCCCGGGTGTCAGGAATTATCAACGACAAGAATACGTTATGTCGTTGAAAGGAGACGCCGGGGAGATTGAGGGGATAACGAACACGGGCCAACATGTGTATGGGGCAGCCATCACCCATAAGGATTGAACCCATCCGCTGCGGGCGACACGCATATTGCGAGCCTCATCCGCTTTCTCACGATGTTGGTCATCAAAGCGGGTCCATGCTTCACCATCGGATGGATGTACCATCTTGTCGATTGTACCGCTTGCCATTTTTGTGCCATGTCATCTGCTTCGCGGATTCCTCGGTCATGTATAGCCGTTGATCCTCGGTGAACGGACGATACCGTAGGATTTTCACGGGATCGTAAGTCGCCTCTTCGGCCATCACGAGTCTACCTCGGGTACTGGAGGATTTACACTTCGCATGCACTTTGCATCCTTGTGTTCTTTCCTAAATAGGACGCACTTTTCGAACAAGCATGTATCTCGCTCATACGGCATCTTAAGTGCACGAAGGAGTTTCGTGACTCGTACATGCTCTTTGGCGAATGTGGCCCTCCGGAGCGTGGTGCCAATCACGGTCAACATCTTATCGAAGCCTTCTCGACTCGAGTTTAACTCGGACTTCAACCCCATTAAGCGCCCAATGGCATCCACTTGAGACACCGTTGACCGATCGTGAAGGGGTTTCGTGCGAGTCCATCATGTCGTAGAACGCTGTCTGCGGCCGCTTCCATCTCCTCCTTCTCACGCCCTCATCGAACCGCCCTTGGTGAAAGTCATCTAACATGTCTCGCTACCCCAAGATCGAGATCATAAGCCTCGACGCGTGGTCTCACCACCTCCTCTCTCATACGATGGGCTTCACCATGGTGGACCCACCGGTGTAGTCCGGCGTAAATCCATTCTTCAAAAGATGTTTACCCATGTCCACCTTGTTTACCCTTCTCCTGTTTCCACATTTGTCAGCAGGGACACAAAACTAGACAATGTCCTTTAGCAACCTTGCCAAATGCACTGGCTCAAGAAAGCATCGGTCTTGTTCATCCATTCTCGTGGTGTAATCACTTTGACTTCTCCTACTGTACATCCAATGACGGTCATCCATCCTCTAACATAAGTATCGTGAGTAATGTAACCATCAATTGCATCTACGTGATCTACGACCATGATACTAAAAGAGGGTTATACCTAAGGTGGCGGTGGAGTCGAGCTAGCGGGTCGTGGCGGTCGGTCGATGGCGAGGCGACGACGCAGGCAGAGACCGACGCGGCGCCGGAACTCCGACTTCGGCCCGACGGGCTCTTCTCGCAAAATGGAACAAAATACCGTCATTTACAAAAATTGGCAGAACCTCCCGCACGGTGAGGTTTCCAAAACTGCAAAAACAACGGCACGATGGCGACAACCATATATACAACCACAACCACAACGTCGACCTATTATGTTTTGATAATGTCATTGATTGTTGTCACTATCGCCACTATGTTGCGAACTCGCAACAACTCTTGATCATGTCTTATACTGAGAATCAAACTTAAGTTAATTAGCTGATTAAGTAACGTGAAGAAATTAATCTATCGACGACAGGCCGATCATTCTTTCTAAAAGATTTCAAATGTCTTAGCTTGCAATACACATAACAAATTTGATCCTGCTTCTTGGACCAAAGATATGGCACCAAATTATTATCTGTTGTGTCTTCACTACATATTCTAAAAACAAATTGTCCCTTAGATTGTCTGCCAAACCAACATAAGGCCATTTTTGTCACCCTCAACCCTCAAATTAAAACCCATCGGTTTGTTCCAAAAATAATAATTAAGATGGCATAAGTCATACGTACGTATCACAAGCGCGCAAAGTGGCGCGCGCGCGGCGGCGGCGCGGCGGCGGGCGGGGCGCGGCGGCGGCGGCGCGGCGTGGCGGCAGGGGCGGCGGCGGCGGCGGCGGCGGCGCGGCGGCGGCGCGGGGGCGGCAAGGCGCGCGGCGGGCGCGCGCGCGGCGGCGGCGGCGGCGGCGCGGCGGCGGCGTCGCGCGCGGCGCGCGTCGCGGGCGCGGAGCGCGGCGCAGCGTGCGTGCGTGTGTGTGCGTGTGCGCAAAGAAAAGTATAAGTGTTGAAGGTTTGCCGAGTGCCCGCGATCCGCACTCGGCAAACAATTTTAAATTTTTTTATTTTTGATTTCTTTGCCGAGTGCCCGATCCGCACTCGGCAAAGAGGATTGTTTTTTTAAAAAAATTACTTTTTGCCTTTGCCGAGTGCCCAGATCCGCACTCGACAAAGAGTATTTTTTTAAAAAAATTAATTTTTTTGCCTCCAAATTTGTTTTTGCAAATCGTGACATCTCCTTTGCTTGAGTGTCGTGCCCCGCACTCGCAATTGTTTTTTTATTTTTGTTTTTTTAATTTTTAAATTTGTTTGCCGAAGTGCCCACATCCTACACTTTCGGCAAAGAGGATTTTTTAAAAAAATTTAATTTTTTTCCTCCAATTTTTTTAAAAACAGGACCTCTCCCCATCTTTGCCGAAAGTGCCTGTGTGGCACTCGGCAAAGACCCTTTGTCGAGGTGCCCCGGCACTCTGCAAACAATTTTTTTGGCCTCCAAATTTTTGGACTCTCCATAGATGCAGTACTCTATGTTAGGATTTGGTACATTTTGTGGTTTTTGTTATACTTAGTTAATTTATTTCATTTACTACAATTATTTGGAAAATGCAAATTTGAACCGCACGTGCATCGAATAATGGAATTTAATGATTCAAAAATGATAGTCATGTTATTGAGTGTAGTGTGAGGTCGTATGCGAGAGCGGACCAAATTTCAACATCTTGTTGACGAAACATGACCGTGAACTTGGCGCTAAGTGTTTTAAATTCTATAAAAGCAAACAACATCCAAAATTATGAAACCCGTGGAGATGTCATGATATCATATGTGGAGGCCGTGATAAAAATTTGAGAAGTATCACATGTGGAGATGTCCTGGTTTGAAAGCATCGTGCGTGACAACATATACGAAACCTTCTCAAATTTTTATCACGGCCTCCACATATGATCTCATGACATCTCCACGGGTTTCATAATTTTCTGACGTTGTTTGCTTTTATAGAATTTAAAACACTTCGCCCGCAAGTTCACTTCGTCATGTTTCAAACAAGATGTTCGAAATTTGGTCCGTTCTCATACGGCCTCACACTACACTCAATAACATGACTATCATTTTTGAATCATTAAATTCCATTATTCGATGCACGTGCGGCTCAAATTTATATTTTCCAAATAATTGTAGTAAATGAAATAAATTAACTAAGTATAACAAAAGCCACAAAATGTACCAAATCCTAACATAGAGTACAATGCATCAGAGGAGGGCTGCCAAAAAATTTGGAGGCCAAAAAATATTTGCCGAGTGCGGGCAGCACGGCACTCGGCAAAGGGGGTCTTTGCCGAGTGCCACACAGACGGCACTCGGCAAAGATGGATTTTGCCGAGTGCCAAACGGCCGGCACTCGGCAAAATTTGACGTCGGGCGGGGACCGTTACCTCATGCCGCGTTTGCCGAGTGCCCTACTTTGCCGAGTGCCTGGCACTCGGCAAAGGTTGAATATACCGAGTGTTAATATTTGCCGAGTGCATGGCACTCAGGCAAAGCGGGCTTTGCCGAGTGTTTTTTCTTTGCCGAGTGTCGCACTCGGCAAAATATCGATTTACCGAGTGCCCGCTATTTGGCACTCGGCAAAGCTTTTTGCACTCGGCAAATCGGCTGTGTCCGGTAGTGATGCATTGTACATAACTGTAGGTCTGCAGTAGTGCTGCTTAATCATAATAAATGGACGGTTCTCAAAATATAACGTACAAATATGGTCTATAGCACTTAAATTGCCTCAGAAACTCCATATAAGCTTATAGTAATACCTCTCAGAATCATTACGCAAACATGCATGCCGAAACCCCTCCCAGCTTAAAAATAAGATGCTGTTGATGGAAAGAGGAAGCTGCAATGCGTATGCCTGCCAGATAATAAATGACAAATAAAGGAGTTTATGCTTCTATTAGATATGATAGATAATTTTAACAGAACAAAGCATCCGTAAAAATAGAAGTATCAATTGTTGAGCACATTGATGTGATCAGGTTATTCTATGTGTTCATGTTTACTGAATCATTCATATCCTCAATTGCTAATGGGCTAGATGCGCAAAACTCCGTAGCAGTTTGCCCTTAATTCACCTAAGTAAGCCATCATTATCCAAATCACCCCTACACAAACTTTTTGTTCTTTTTGCATTTTAGCACTTGCAAGTAAATCTAGAATTTCTGTTTCAACAAAACCACCATTTGATTAATATCCTGAGCACACAACCCAAACCAGGAAGGATCAATCTGGATAATTCTTCAAAAGTAGCATGGGCATTCAAAGTTCACCAAATGAAAAGATTCAACAACTCCTGCCTAGTAAAGAGCACATGGACCAAAAGGATGGCAAAGGGCCATTACAATCTACACATGAACGACTCAAATAAAACAAAAGCAATTAATCTGGTGTTTCTGTTCTGAAGCAACCAACAAGATTATTCCAATCTGCAACAGACTAGATGAAATCACATTGCTGCAGATCAAAGGCCAAGGTTGGAGTGCCTTAATTATAATGAGCATAAAATCCATTGGCAACAAATTCTGAAATTCCCCAAAAAGCAAACACGGTACAATTAGAATTAGAACGTTACTTTACACAGATCTCACCCATCTGCACTGGGACAAACCTCCAACTTTCCACTCCCAACCATGTCATCGCCGAAATTCAAACCGCACGTATGAATTAAGGACATGATTATACTTAACTACAAGAAAGACTAAAATTCACATGGAATGCACACTAATTCTAAGCTCCAAACAAGAACCACCGCCCCCAATTCAATTCGTTGTCCACATTCCAACACCGAAGCACCAAATTCCACCATGGAAGTAACTCCACATCACGCGAAATTCCCAATGCAAATAACGACAGATTGATAGCTCACACTGAACTAGAAAGAAAGGAAGGAAGGAAGGAAGCAAGAAGCAGAGGAGATCCACACCGCGCAGTCGTCGGCGCTGAGCTGGCGCACGAACCAGCCGTTGTACAAGAAGAGGATGACCCTCGAGAGGAACTGCGCTGCTGCAAAGCACGCAAACACACAAAAGCAATGAGCTTTAGATCCCCAAAACCAAGCACCCAGCAGTAACCCTCGGCCGATCGATCGAAGGGGAAAGGGGGACGAGAGAGGCGCACCGAAGTTGTACTTGAAGACGCCCATCACGGCGGCTCCAGCGGCAGCGGCCGGGGGAGGGGTCACGGCGGCGGTCTCCCCGGCGCCGGCGAGGAGTGCCATGGCCGTCATCGCGGTGGCGGCGGCGGCGGCGGCGGCGGCGGCGTCGGCGTCGCGCGAGGGAGACGTGTCGAGCGGCGGCGACGGTTTCCGGGAATCGGGTGCTTCGCCTCCTGCGTCGGGTTTATATTGGTTTTGGGTGGCCGAGCTGGCGGTCTCTCAGCCGTTGGATCTGTATTCTGCAGCCTGGGAACGGGGGACCACGTCACTTGGTATATAGCCTCCCCTTGTTGCGTTTGGTTGGTGGAATCCTATGGAGATTACCAGAAATTCTCTAATAATTCTATGAAATTATCTTGTTTAGTAAAATATTCAAGAATTTGAACCAGAAATCTAAGATTACCTTGGAAAACCGATTACCATCAATTCCAGAAATCCCTTTCCCGTAGAAAAAAGTGTCTATCTTATATTACTAAGGGAAAATAATGTTTGTTATTGCGTTTTTTTATTATGTGCTTTCGATTTTTTACAGTCAAATTTTGAACTTTTAGAATCCAAAATCCAAATTATGATTTATTTTAACATTCGAATATCTGAATTATGGAATTTAAAAATTATTTTTTTCAAAATATGAATTTCGAAACCAAAATATCAAAAATTTGAATCTCAAATTTTGGAATCTTAAATTCAGATAATTTAAATTTGAAAATTCAAAATTTCAAGGTTGGGTTTCAAAAATCTTTTTTTCTTTCTTTCAAATTCGAATTCTAGATTTCAGATATTCAAATTCCGAGAATTAAATTTTATAAATATGAATTTTGAAAGATTCAATTTTGAGTTTCAGAATTTCAAATTTTGAGAATTTAAACTCCAAAACTCAAATTTTAATATTTTAATTTTCGAAAACCAAAATTTGAACTTTTGAATCATAAAAAAAATGAAATTCTAAATATTGGAATTTTAAATTGTAAAATTCAAAATTTATAGATGTTAACCTCCATGGTTTGAAATTATGATAAAGACTAATATGTAGTTTCCTTCAAATCAACCAAATGTTGGAATCTTAGATTACTGGTAATGTGTTTACCAGATTGAGGGGAATATTAGATTACAGAGGGATATGAGATTACATATACCAAACGCACCCTAATAGGATTACATGAGAATAGAAGATGGGCGACCAGCGATCCGACGACCTTGATCCATGCGGCAGCGGTGATATCGGGGAAGGGGGAGCAGGAGGTGGTGGAGCCAGAAAAATATAAAAGGTGACATAAAATCTAGATCGCATCATCGATGGTCGGTGGAAAAATCGTTTGGAGTTTTTAGCTAATGTAGCATTGTTGACGTATGAATTAGCAATTCTAACTTCCTCTCTACGTTAAATACAAAAATGGTGCCGAGTCCGTGCACCAGAGACCGGAGCCCCTCGTCTGTGCCCCCCCCCCCCCCGCGTTCGTCCTACACCATGGCTCGTGCGGCATCGGGCGTTGGGTGCACGGACGCGGCGGCAACATGTCGCCCGCCGGTGGCTTCGGTCCTCTGGTGCATGGACTCAGCGCTATTTTTTTGCATTTGACAAGAAGAGGGAGCTAGAATTGCTAATTCATGCACAAACAGTACTATATTAGCCAAAAACTCCAACCGCTTGCTTAAGTGATAAGACTAGAGGATGTGTTTTTTTACCATATTGTATCTTTTTTGTAGAGAGAGTACAAGCTAGGAGGACGCACACCCCACTTATGCGTGTGGCGCTAGTCGTACCGGATATTTTGGGGGTGTGAGGACCCCAGTTTATTCGGCTCGTAATACTTGACCATCCACTTGGTCCTAGCATTACAAATCAAATAAACCAAACCTCGAGATATGTATACTTCCCAAAAATACAGTATACACACCCCGTCACAAATTTGTGCATCAATTCCATTCTATACATAGAATCCAAAGCATCACATTACCAAACAGTAGACATACAATAAGAGTTATTACAAAAGAGGGCCGACCGGCCACATGACATAAAGAGACTAAATAAATAGCGGAAGCAAAAATGCCATAAAATGGCGATAAACAAAAGCCAATCAGTGTGCCTCACACCCACAAGGCAACCAACCGGACCGCCAAACTAGTCCTCCCAGAAACCGTACATCTCACAAAAGTGAGGCTCTTGGGGCTCACCTTCTTCCTCTGCAACAAATAACATTAAGCAAAGCAAATGAGTACAATAATGTACTCAAGAGGCGACGTGGGAATAGCGACACTGTACATATGCTACATGCAAGCTCTTTTGAGTGGAGGCTGTATGGTTCATTTTAGCACAAAGCAAATTTTATTCGCAATAATGTAATACATTTAAAAGCAAGTTTACAATTCATTTTGTTGTTCAAAAAGCAACAAGAATATCATAGTAACAAAAGATAGATGACGACATCATGGAAGTGACTATCCCATAGTCACCACAACAATAGCATGAATTACCCATTCATACCACCAATGTCAGGTTTAAGTTGTTAAAAGGTTATAGTCTAGTTCTTGCACGACCTTACCAAGCAATGTCCATAACCTAGGATGAGGCTATTCGAATAGTTTCAACCCTGCAGGGGTGTACTAATGTACCCACACGATAGACCGCCTTTCCACCAGCCACGGTTAGCACACTTCCTTGGGTATGCAGGCATGGCTAAGTCTAACGAGACCTTTCCCATGAATGATGCTAATTAAGAGTCGCGACAACCGGATAGGGTAGGGTGCACCGGCCCAGTCGCAGCAACTGCAGGTGCTCTTCCCCTTATAAAAATAGTTTTAACCACCTGCTACCCCGAATTAACAATTCCCAAAGTACTTAGTCAAGAGAGGTCCCATATCCCTTCCGTGTGGTTAGCACGCAATAAGCGTTTGGCTTAGTGACACAAGTAACTCGGTCCTTGGGGACTTAGGCACCATTCCAATCACACCCAACAGATCACACCAACATACCATTGTGCCCAAGTCAAGATATAATTTTTATTTTCAATTTTTGATTTGCAAACTAGTAAAACACAAGGCTGGACAAAATGGAATAGTATTAACATTGTGATCAAGATCATCGACTAAGTCGATGATCGCCCAAACTACCGATAACTACGCATGGCTAAGCAATTCGACTTCCTAATCTACTAAGTGACAAGAGCTCATCCAACGAACTCTAATCACAGCAAATAACCTAGGCTCAGGTAGTAGAGGAATATCATTTACCTACAGGTTATGCATCTAAGGAATAACTAACCAATTTCACACAAAATAGCAATGCATACATACAAGTTGAAAACAATATATTAGACTTTAAAATAAAGGGATTAACATGATCAAACTGCTTGCCTTGCTGGTTTTGCTCAGTTTGCTGCAGAGGGGTACTCTCAAGATCAGCACACTCGTCGGCACCTAAGGAAAAAGCGAATAGGAACCGATAAGAACGAAAAATACCGAAAAGACTCAAAAATCAACCTTCACCAAATGCTCTGAAAATTTTAAAGCAGTAAGAACATGATTTATAATGAATTTAGAAACAAGAATCAATTCATTTTGAGGTTTTATGCAAAAGTTATGATCAATACAATTCTGCTCAGCTTGAAAAATACAAAAGTTACTATTCATCATAATTAAATTGTTTGGCAATATTTTCTGGAAAGGTGGTGCATTTGAAATTTTTACAGTAAATCAAGCACCTCATAATATGAACAACCCAATTGGATTCATCTCATTTGGAGCTATAATGCATTTTCTATGAATTTTCAAAGACATGAAAATGAGCACAATTTAATTGCATTATCAATTCCTTTAACAACAGTAACATGCCCAAAACTAATTTTAACAGCAAGTTCATTAATAGAGTAAGCCAACAAAATTGGATTCACTCAATTTGGAGTTACAGAGAAATACTTATGCATTTTTGAAGTTAAAACCATTTTTAGTGAAAAATAAATCTAACCTAAAGTTATTTTATTAACAAACATTTTCTGGAGCAGCCACATAGTTCAACCTATTTTTATAATAAATTACATTTAAAATAGAAACTAACAAAATTTGAACCATCAAATTTGGAGCTAAAATGAATTAGTTATGCCATTTTGAAGTCTAACCAATTAACAGTACAAAAATAAAGCATTTCAGAAATTATATAAACATACAACACTTTTTATACCCAACTCAACCTAGCCACAGACATTGACAAGCGGGGCCCAGTGCATAGTGCTATTTTCTAATTAAATCTCGGATTTAAAAACACACTGACATGTGGGGTCCAACTGTCATACTCTCGGTCCACCGAAATAGTGCGTGGACCGAAAGCCATGAGCTTGGTCCACGGTCCACCGAAAGCTTACTGTGCACTTAACACTACCGGGCCCACATGTAAGTGAGACACTAACTCCTCAAGACAACGATTTAAGAATTAAACAATCATTAGCTAGTAAATGACCTTGCTTAGTCCTAAACAAGCCGCTACAGTATTGCCGGACGGCCCGACAATACCGAGCTTCGCTCATCGGAGCTTTGCCGGCGATTGCGATCACGGCGGCGCAAACCAAGGGTACGCACGGCTGCACAATAGGCTCGTGCACCCGACAGTACCAGCGGCGATGCCAGAGGTGGTCCGACGCGACGGCGCGACGGCGAGGGGCGGAGGAGCTACTACGGCTAATATGGCACGATGCGGAGAAGAGATGCCCGCGGCAAAATAGCGCACGCATAGGCAACAGAGGGGTCCAGTGATCTTACCACGATGACCCGGAGGTGGAGAGGCTGCCGGCGTTGAGCTGGTGACGAAGAACAGCGGCGGCGGCAATGGTGCTACCGAGGGGAGAAAAACCTGAGGATGGAGAGAGGAAATGGGCGATGGAGGATGCATCAGTGGAGCCTTGAGGTGGTGTAAGAGCGAGGAAGTAGAGAATGGCTCACCGTGCCGTCGTCGGGGAAGAAAGGGGTCCTTGCGGTTGATAAAGGGGAAAATCCGAGATTCTCGGGTTCCTGGAAATGGATGGTCAAATTGATTGAGGGGAAACTCTTAGCAAGCCAAGGCATGCATGGTGATGCACTAAGACGAGGATAGGACTCACCGGAGTTGAAGATGTCACGAAGGTGCCACTCGGTGCACGTCCTGGAAATGCCGAGACCATGAAGTGGAACCAAGGGCTACAAGCAACCACAGGAGCTGAGATTAGCAAAAATGGAAAGGCCAATGATCAAAGAGCAGAGAGGAACCACCTAGTTGGAGCTTACCAAAGAATGGAGCAGCTGAGAGCTTCCCTCTCCTCTGCCAAAAGAGGAGAAGTGAGGAACCGAGAGGCATGGAGGGGGGTATTATCCCGGGGAAAGTGACGGAGTGGAGGCGGTGTTAGACAAGGAAGCCATGGGAGTGGTCAACGGCTGCGGTGGATGCACGACGTCAAAAGCCGTCGGCTGAGCGCGTCGGAGCGTGGCAGCCGCGTGGCGTGCGTGTTATGCTCTCACAGCGAGAGGAGGACGAATAAGCTGACGGGTGGGGCCTCTTTGTCAGTGGCACAGAACGGGCCCGCGATCGGGCGGAAAGGAATCGAGGCGGGTCGTTGGATCGAGATCCAACGGTCGATAACGCGCGAGAAGGTTTAAAACTCGCCGGCGCGACGCATCGCGTGACCGTCGATGTTCCATCGGTCGGCTGCATGCGTCGGTGCGGTTAGTGGTTTAGACCGAGTCGGGTTGCGAGGGGCTCGGTCGGAGTTGGGCTCGAGCCCGAGGAACAGTGATTTTAGGATTTAGTTTTCAAAAGGCTGAGAGGATAGGGAATTTTTAGAGGTAGCTCCGAAGCTCCAAAAATTCTAAACTTTTTATGGGCACTTCCTGGGACAGAGAACAACCTTGTGTAATTTTTCTAGGAATTTTCATGCACTGCATTGTTCCCAAGAAAATTCACAAGCTGCTGCCCTAGGGGTTTGACCAGAATTTAAATTGGTTTGACTTGCTCTTTTGAAATAGCAGATAAAATCTAAAATCATGAGATTTTTCAGAGAGGTTACTAGGATGGCCAAGATGATAGAAAAAATATTTCCAGGGGATGATCACAAGATTAGGGTTGAAAATTCTTAACGACAACAACTTCCATCAAAGAAACATGGTTCTTTGGAAAATAGGAATTGCTAGGGGAAAATCCTAGAAAATTTTCAAATGACTTCATGAGGCATCAAAAGTTTTAATTTATCCTCAATAAATTACATTTGAAACATAAACCCTGATTTGGGATGTTACAAAATCTCCCCCCCTTACAAGAATCTCGTCCCGAGATTCCGTTCACTCGGAAAAGAAGGAAGGGTAGTCTGCACGCAGGCGATCTTCCCGCTCCCATGTTGCCTCATTCTCTGTATGATTTGCCCACTGAATTTTAAGAAATTTAATGGCACGATTTCTCGTTCTTCGTTCAGCTTCATCGAGGATGCGAAGAGGATGCTCTTTGTAGGTCAAGTCTTCTTGTACTTCGAGACTCTCCAACGGAGCTTCCTCAGTCGAAATGCGGAGGCACTTTTCAATTGGGATACGTGAAAGACATCGTGTACACCCTCAAGTGTAGCTGGCAATTCTAGCCTGTAAGCAACAGCTCCCACTCTCTCGATGATGCGATAAGGCCCAACATATCGAGGAGCCAACTTGCCCTTGATGCCGAAATGCTGATGGCCCTTCAAAGGCGAGACTTTGAGATACACAAAGTCATTGGGCTAAAAACTCAACTCACGGCGACGACGATCTGCATAGCTTCTTTGCTCGGATCGGGCGGCGCAGTGCTTGCGAATCAACTGAACTTGGCTTTCGGCCTCATTGATCAAATCTGGGCCAAAGAACTGCCTCTCACCAGTCTCTGACCAGTTCAATGGGGTCCTGCACTTTCTCCCATACAAGGCCTCGAAAGGTGTCATGCCAAGACTGGCCTGAAAACTGTTGTTGTAGGAGAATTCTGCAAACGGCAGGCACTTTTCCCAATCTTTCCCATAGGAAAGAACACAAGTACGGAGCATGTCTTCCAACACTTGGTTGACCTGCTCGTCGACTATCGATCCGGGATGATAAGTGAAATGAAGAGAGACGAGTTCCCATAGCCTCTTGCAAGCTATGCCAAAATCGAGAAGTGAACAGCGAACCGCGATCCGACACAATCGTCCTTGGCACACCATGCAAACTCACGATGCGGGCCATGTAGAGATCTGCCAGAAGACCCACCCGAAGATCTGTCTTGACAAGAAGGAAGTGAGCCACTTTAGTCAATCGATCGATGACAACCCAGATGGCATCATTCTTCTTTGGAGACCGGGGTAGACCAGTGATGAAGTCCATCCCTATCGAATCCCATTTCCACTCCGGAATTGGCAAAGGCTGAAGAAGTCCGGCGGGACGCTGATGCTTGGCCTTGACACGACGACACACATCGCACTCGGCAACAAACCTTGCGATTTCCCTCTTCATTCGGCTCCACTAAAATCTCTGCCGGAGATATTGATACATCTTTGTGGCCCCGGTATGGATGGACAAGGGGGAATCATGGGCCTCGCGGAGAATCAAATCCCGCAATTCCAAGTCCTTTGGAACCACAAGGCGCTGTCCAAACCACACAACACCATGCTTATCTTCTGAGAAACACTTGGCTGACCCATTCTTGATGTTTTGCTTGATTTGACTTACACCAACATCTGATTGCTGCGTGGCCTTGACACGATCCACCAAGGTTGGTTGCACAACCAAGGTAGCGAGAGAACCGTGCTCAACCAAACCAAAATTGAGCCGCCGAAATTCTTCAAGAAGGGCTGATTTCTGCTCTTGGAGCATCAAAGTATTGCAGTACACCTTCCGACTAAGCACATCTGCAACGACATTGGCCTTGCCCGGATGGTACTGAATACCCATATCATAATCCTTGATCAATTCCAACCATCTTCTTTGCCTGAGATTCAGATCTGGTTGGGTGAACAAATACTTCAAGCTCTTGTGATCCGAATACACTTCACAACGGTTACCGATCAGGTAATGCCGCCAAATCTTGAGTGCATGAACCACTGCAGCTAACTCCAAGTCATGGGTAGGATAGTTGAGTTCATGAGGTCTCAACTGCCTTGATGCATAGGCCACAACCTTTCCTTCCCGCATAAGCACACAACCGAGTCCCTGACGAGAGGCATCGCAAAAGATATCGAAGCTCTTGTGGACATCGGGAAGAACAATCATTGGGGCTGAAGTCAAACGCTTCTTGAGTTCCTGAAAACTCTCATCACAAGCAGAGGACCATACAAATTTCATGTCCTTCTTGAGCAATTCAGTCATCGGCTTGGCAATCTTGAAGAAGTTCTCGATAAAGCGACGGTAGTAGCCTGCCAAACCAAGAAAACTCCACACATCGGTGACTGACTTGGGCTGACCCCAAGATAGCACATCACTGACCTTGCTAGGATCCACAGCTAAACCTCCTGCTGAAAGAACATGGCCCAAGAATGCCACTTCCTTCAACCAGAACTCGCACTTGCTGAATTTTGCATACAGCTGGTGCTCACGTAGCTTCCCCAAAACAAGCTTCAAATGCTCAACATGCTCTTCTTCACTCTTGGAGTAGATAAGAATATCATCAATGAATACCACAACAAACTTATCTAGATACTCCATGAATACCGAGTTCATAAGGTTCATGAATAAAGCAGGAGCATTGGTCAAGCCAAAAGACATGACGGTGTACTCGTACAGCCCATAACGAGTAGTGAAAGCCGTCTTCGGAACATCCTCAGCCCTGATCCTGACTTGATGATACCCCAACCTCAAGTCAATCTTGGAAAACACCCTAGCTCCAGTCAACTGGTCAAAGAGATCATCAATGCGGGGCAAAGGATACTTGTTCTTCACCGTCACCTCATTAAGTGGACGGTGTAATCAACACACATGCGCAAGGTTTTGTCCTTCTTCTTCACAAAGATCACCGGGCAACCCCAGGGAGATGAGCTAGGACGAAAAAAACCCTTCGCTTGAAGCTCACCTAGTTGCTTCTTCAACTCCTCCAACTCATTAGGAGACATCCGATACGGCGCCTTTGAAATTGGAGCGGTACCGGGCAGCAACTCGATGACGAACTCCAGGTCTCGAACCAGAGGCATCCCAGGCAAATCTTCAGGAAAGACATCCGCAAAGTCGCATACTGTAGGAACATCCTGAATCTCCAAGACTAGCTTTGCTTCAAGAGCACAAAGATGTGGCCCTCGTAGCTGCGGCGAAAACTCAACCTGTGCGCTAGAGGGGCTGGTGAGGTAGACCAACTTCTTGGCACAATCGATTTGCCCTAAGTGTTGGGACAACCAATCCATGCCAAGAATCACATCCAGGCTTGCTAAGTCGAGTAGGATGAGACTTGCCAAGAATCCCACCCCTTCGACTTCAATAGGAACATTCCGGCATTCTTGATTAGCTCTCATTTCTGAACCCGGAGAGCGAATAAGCAATGGAACCCCCAAAGGAACGAAGTGAAGATTACAAGCAGCAACAAATGATCTCGAAATAAAATAATGCGAAGCTCCTGAATCAAATAATACTGCAGCAGGGTGAGAATTGACAAGAAGCGTACCCAACACAACATCGGGTGCCTCCTGTGCCTCCTTAGTCGATATGTGGTTAACTCGACCGCTTCCCACGCCTTGGGCAGCGGGGACAATCTTCTGATCCTGGGAAGGACCACCTCCTTGCCCGCGTCCTCCATTAGGACGAGGGGCTGCTCCACTCCTCTTAGGGCAATTGTTTGCATAACGGCCCTTCTGGTTATAGGAGAAGCAAGTGACCCCGACAGCCGAATTGCGGGGGCCACCCTGCTGGTTCGCAGGTGCACTGTGAGGACCCGGAATATTTAACTAGTAACACTTAACCTCCAAATGGTTCTAGCATTACTAATTAAACATTCTAAGCCTCGATGGACATATGCTCCTGCATTGCAAAGATATGCACATCATCACAAAATTATACATCAATTCCATACACATACATCACTAAGTTCAACAACGACATAAAGTAAAGTTATTACAAAAGAGAGCCGACCGCCAAATAGAATAATATACAAGAATGACAATGAAGCAAATGTGCCATAAGATGGCTAGAACAAAAGTCGACCAGGTTAGCCACACACCCACAAGGCAACCGACAGGCCGCTAAGCTAGTCGCCCATAGCTACCACAACACACTCAAAAGTGAGGCCCTTCTGCTCACCTTCCTCCTCTGCAACAAAACAATTAAGCATAGCAACCGAGTACAAAGATTGTCTTTGTACCCGCAAGACCGACGTGTGGATTAGCGCACCTATTCATAAACTACATGCGAGCTCATTTAGGTGGAGGTTGTATGTCTCATTTTGCATGAAGCCAATTTTATTTGCAATAATGTAATACATTTTAAAAGCAAGTTTGCAAATCTGTTTAGTTATCAAAGTAACATGTAGTACAGATACATACAAGTAACCACCTAGAAGTGACTATCCCAATAGTCACCACAACATAGCACGAATCCCGATTCGTACCACCCATCAAGTTTTAATTTAAAAGGTTGTAGTCTAACTCTTGAAAGACCTCCCCAAGCGTGTCCATAACCTAGGGCGAGGCTATTCGAATAGTTTTAACCCCGCAGGTGTACCAATGTACCCACACTTGCATCGCTTTAAGCCAAAAGCACACTTCCGTAGGTATGCCAAGACGCTAAGTCCTACGAGACGCTTTCCAATATTGTGTATTAACTACGAGCCGCTCGTATGGGTAGAAACACCATACGCTTACATTGCAAGCGAAAGACAACAAATCCCATCCCGGTGAAGTCTTTCTGACACTACAATGCTCCCAACACCATCCCTCCGCGACCTCCTGCGACCCGGAGCCAATACATGCCAAAGTACTAAGTCAAAAGAGGTCCCATACCTCTAGTGTGGTTAGCACGCTAAAATGCTTGGTTTAGTGTAACAAGATGTTCGGTCCTTGTTGACTTAGGCACCATTCCAGCCACACCGAGAATCACACCAACATACCATTGTGCCCAAGTCTAAATCATTTTGCTTTTAGTTTTAGTTTTCACAAGTAGACATGGCACAAGGTGGAAATCATAAATCATAATAAGTTTTGTGTGATCAAGGTTATCGACAAGTCGATAACCGCCATTTCTACCGAAGCTAAGCATGGCTAAGCAATTAATTCGCAACTACTAAGTGACAAGAGCCCATCCACGAACTCTAAATCACAAAGCAAGTAACCTAGGCTCATGGTAGTAGAGGATAATCATTTGCTAAGGAAATGCATCTACTAGGCCAACTATTAAAACAAAGTAGCAATGCATACATAGAATTTGTAATCAACATAAATACTTAAAATATCGGGATTAACATGATCAAACTGCTTGCCTTCTTCTTTGTCGTTGCTCAATTGGTTGCGGAGGATCGTTCTCGGATTACCGCAAATGTCGAATCCTAAGCGAAAGGCAAAAGAACCAAGAACAACCAATAAGACGAGCCACAAATAAACAAAAGAGCAAGCAAAACTTAACCAAATGCGTTTAAATTTACACATAAGGTAGAATACGAATATACCTAGACATAGAAACTGGAAAACCTAATTTGGATTTGTGGTGCAAAAGATAATGCATAAAAATACATTTTCTACCATAATTAGCACTGTAGCAAAAATATTTTCTAGAGGGATTTTGAAGCTGGAATTTTTATGGTAGCTACCTACTGGTATAGAGGTAACCCATATAAAATTTCAGGTCATTTGGAGTTAAAGTGATTTAGTTATGATTTTTCTAAGATGCAAAATTGGCATAATGCACTTTCCAGAGCATAAATATGTTCAAAACTAATTTTACAGAGAAGTATACCAACAGAGGGTTTTCTAGAATTTATCAAATATATTTTGCATTTACAGAGAATTACTTGTGCATTTTATAAGTCTTCCGAATTTTCTAAATGCTAAAAATAGGTACTAACTCATTAATCAAGGTTTCATATAATCTTGGACCTACCATCATTTTTATATTAACATTGGGTTAATAACAAATTTATCAAGGTTGGAATCATTCATTTTGGACATACACGAGCAAGATATGCATTTTCTAAAGTTTTATTCATTTTCCGAATATTCAAAATGACAGAAATCAAGTTATTCCTAGTTATACAATTTTACTCACATCGAACATGCTTAAATCCATTTTTATAATAAGCTAAAGTGATAACATGATTTATTACGATTGGAATTAACCTAAAAGCGCTTAAAATGAATTAGTTGTGAGTTTCTAAAGTTTTACATCATTTTCAGCTTGATAAACAAATGCTTACCAAATACTGAGCAACCCAATAAAAAGAAAATGACGTGGACAACCTCAACCTCGATCTAACATCCTACGGCTCACGCGCACCAAACAGCATGCGACGCGCGCTAAAGCCACTAGAAACCCACCGTTGGATCAAGATCCAACGGCCACACGAGTGTATGCAACCGACGGTGCGGTTGCTTGGGCCAATCCCACCGCAGATCGGCGGATGGACGGTCCAGAGCGCACCAACAACCGGATTGTCCGATTACACACGATCTCACCATTGATCGCAAGATCGACGACCAAGAATGATCAAGGCATCCGAGGGTCCAATGCCCTCACGATCCGGGCCGTTGATCAAGGGATCGACGGTGGCTAAAGGTCGGTTCAACAAGATGGATCGACGCGTGGGGACCATCGTTAGTGACCTGAGGCACACACGCCGGTTTAACCCACGTGCACAATGCACCGCCCACGTGACACCGATCGAGAGTGGCGGCTATGATGTAACTAATGCCGCTAATGATGATCATTAAAACGACACTAAAGACCACCGAATTTGATTTTAATCCTCGCCCACCACCGATCGACCTGCAGGTTAATTCCGACAGCGATTAAATGCCGACTCATTTGATTAAGCAATGATTAGATATTAATGATGTCGGAACAGTGCGGAGTGAACCAGAGATTGATTTAAGGATATTGGGCCCACCGTCGCTGGCTCAATAATAATGATTAAGACACAATTAACAACTAATGATTGGTAATTAATGTGTCCTAATGAGCTGACGAAACCGGGAGCTCCTCGCCGGCAAAATCCCGAGCGACTTGCACGGCAAACCGCCGGCGACATCGCGCAATGCGCGCCACTAAGCACCAAATGGAACCGCAATAGCACCACGAACCTAATGGTAGCATTCTCACCGCATGGCGAGGACTAGAACGCCGGCTAGCGGAAAATGAAAACAGAGTTTCTGACTAAACATGAAAATAGCGAAAGCTCCGCCATGCGGTCCAAGGAAGCGGTGCCAAAGCTCCTAAGGACTAATAAGAAGCTACCTTAGCGACGAAGCTTCAAAGATGGCCGAGATGCTTGATCAAGGTGAAGGCTCACGACTTGGAGAAGAAGGTACGAAAATGACACCCTGAGTCAAATGAGTGATCCCAAAGTATCAAAATAGCTTCATTATGATCCACAGAAGCTATAAGAGCAAAGAATTGGAAAATGGAGCACTCACCTGAGCTGAGGAAGAAGATGACCAAATTCGGCCGAATTTGAACAACCCCCAAATTGGACAATTCCTGAGAATCAAATCCAAAATTAAGTGAGGGGAAATGTTCAAGGAAGTAAATAGATAAGGTTAGGGCAAAGAAACATGAAGGAGGACCACTGGAACACCAAGAACACCAATGGAGCTCCACGGTCAACAATGGCGATTTGCCATTTTTGAGGTATTAAGCCCCAATGCCGTGGAGCGAGGCTTGGTGGTGGTCTAAAGAGATACTAGGAAGCAATGAGGGTGCTTATAAAGCCAAGAAAGTGTTAGGTTTGCACCACACTTCTTTCAAGCGAAAACGCAGCACCACGCATCACTGACAAGGAAAAGAGGTGTAGACGTGCATTAGGGCATGGCTCTGCTCAATGTACCGCCCATACCCTACACGCCGGCTATGGTGGCTTTAGGAGAGCAAGAAATGACCTCACCATGCCTTGCAATCGTTTTCGCACGGCGGAAGGTTGAAGATGACCAGCGCAAAGCTCGGCGATTCACACCGCTGGATGAGACACGAACGGTCGAGATAGTGCCACGCCACGCTTTAAAACACAACGGAGAGGATGCGAACCCTACGATTAGAATTGAACGGCTCAGATAGCTCCACGCTGCAATTCAAATTACAACGAGCAGTGCGCGCGCTGGATCTTAATCCAACGGCTCGATTCAAAAATGCAACCGAGGGTCCGGGTTTCGGAAACCGCAATGGTTGGATTGAGATCTAACGGTTGACAATCCATCTTGCAACCGGAAGGTCCGAAGTCTTACACGCGCGCGGGCCGTGCGATTTCGATCCAACGGTCGAGATCGATTGCGCGTTTTAAAGAGTGGCTCGGTGCGTTTAGTTGACTGGACCGAATCAAATGGCTCGAGCCCGAGTCTGACTCGAACCCGAAGAACAAGTAAAACCACGTTTGACTTTAAAATCAGAACAGAGACCTTGAAGGATTTATTTGAGGTAGCAAATTAACTCCAAAAATTATGAAATTTTTACAGGAGCTTGCTAACTCAATTATTTACCTCGAGTAAAATTTTCAGAGGTTTTTATACTGTGAATAAATCTCCAAAAATTCTGCAAGGCTCTGTTTTAATGTTTGACTAAGAGTCAAACAGTTTGATCGCCTCTAAAAATATTCAAACAATTTCTAAAAATTGTGAAATTTTTCAGAGGGGTCACATACCATCACAGGGACTTAGGAAAAATATTTTCAGAGGATGATCATAAGATTTGACAAGATGGCTTTTGGAATGCCAAGGTTTGGATCAAAAGGACTTGTGACAATGTAATTCCATAATTCTTTGAACAAGAATTGATTGGCACAACAGAAATACATGATGTAAGAAAAGTTTTAATTTCTACTGATTTTCTTACATTTGAAACACAAGCCCAAAATTTGGGATGTTACAACTCTCCCCTTACAAGAATCTCGACCGAGATTCCGCTTACTCGGAGAAGAAAGAAGGAAAATCGCACGAAGCGATCTTCGCGCTCCCAAGTTGCTTCATCTTCTAATGGTTTGACCACCGAACCTTACGGAACTTGATGGCACGGTTCCTCGCTCTCCGCTCGATTCCTCAAGAATACGAACAGATGCTCGCGAGGTCAAATCCTCCCGCACATCGAGTTTCCAACGGAGTTTCCTCGGTCGGGACACGGAGGCACTTCTTCGTGTGAAACATGGAACACATCATGCACCCCCTCAAGTGCACTGGTAGCTCCAATCAGAGGCAATCGCCCCAACTCTCGATGATGCGATAAGGCCCAACATATCGAGGAGCCAACTTGCCCTTGATGCCAAAACGCGATGGCCCTTCAAGGGTGAGACTTTGAGATACACAAAGTCATTGGGCTCAAAGCTCAACTCACGGCGACGACGATCGCATAGCTCTTCTCGCTCGATCGGGCCGTGCGCAGATGCTCGCGATCAATCAGACTTGACTTTCGCCTCATTGATCGAATCGGGCGAAAAACCGCCGCTCACCGCCACCAGTTCAATGGGGTTCGCATCTCCTCCCATACAAAGCCTCAAATGGTGCCATGCCAAGACCGCTCAAAACTGTTGTTGTAGGAGAACTCAAGAAATGGTAGGCACTTCTCCCACTTCTTCCCATAGGAAAGAACACAAGCACGAGCATATCTTCCAACACTTGGTTGACTCGCCCGTCGACCATCGATCCGAGGATGAAAGGTCAGATCAAATGAAGGCGGTCCTCATAGCCTCTGCGCACTATGCCAAAACCGCGAGGTGAAAAGCGCACCACGATCGAAATAATCGTCTTCGCACACACCGTGAAGACTCACAATCCTCGAGACATAAAGTTCGCCAAAGGCCCCACACGGCCGAAGTCTTGACGGAAGGAAATGTGCCACTTTAGTCAACCCGTCGATCACGACCCAAATAGCATCATTCCTTTGGACGAAGCGGGGCAATCCGGTGATGAAGTCCATGCCAATCAATCCCACTTCCATTCTCGCACCGCAAAGGTGAAGAAGACTCGCTGACGCGATGCTCGGCCTTCACACGACAAAGACACGCCGCACTCGCAACGAACCCGCAATCTCGCGCTTCATTCGGGTCCACCGTAATCTCGACGAAGATCCCGATACATCTTGGTAGCCCCGGGTGAATAGACAAAGGAGAATCATGGGCTTCGCGGAGAATCAAATCCCGCAATTCCATGACCTTAGGGACCACAAGACGCTTCCCAAACCACACAACGCCATGCTCATCCTCCTAAAAGCACTTGGCTATCCCATCCTTGATGTTCGCTGATCCGCTCACACCAACATCCGTCACGTGCGCTTTGATTTGGTCCACCAAGGTTGGTTGCACAACCAATGTAGCAAGAGAACCGTGCTCGGTCAAACCCAAATTAAGGCGCTGAAATTTCAAATGAGAGCAGTCGCTGCTCTTGGAGCATCAACATGTTGCAATACACCTTCCGACTGAGTGCATCCGCAACGACATTGGCCTTGCCCGGATGGTACTGAATGCCCATGTCATAGTCCTTGATCAATTCCAACCATCTTCTTTGCCTGAGGTTCAGATCTGGCTGGGTGAACAAGTACTTCAAGCTCTTGTGGTCGGAATACACCTCACAACGGTTACCAATCAGGTAATGCCGCCAAATCTTGAGTGCATGGACCACAGCAGCCAACTCCAAGTCATGAGTAGGATAGTTGAGTTCATGAGGCCTTAACTGCCGCGATGCATAGGCCACAACCTTGCCCTCCTGCATAAGAACACAACCAAGACCCTGACGAGAAGCATCACAATAGATATCGAAACTCTTGTGAATATCGGGAGAACAAGCATCTGGTGAGGTCAACCGCTTCTTGAGTTCCCGAAAACTCACATCACAAGCAGCGGACCACTCAAACTTCTTGTCCTTCTTAAGCAATTCGGTCATAGGCTTCGCAATCTTGGAGAAATTCTCGATGAAGCGCGATAGTAGCCACCAAACCAAGAAAACTCCGCACATCGGTGACCGACTTGGGCCGACCCCAAGATAGCACATCACTGACCTTGCTAGGATCCACAGCCACACCTCCGGCTGAAAGAACATGGCCCAAGAACGCCACTTCCTTCAACCAGAACTCGCACTTGCTGAATTTGGCATACAACAGTGTTCACGCAGCTTGCCCAACACAAGTGAAGATGCTCAAGATGCTCTTCTTCACTCTTGGAGTAGATAAGGATATCATCGATGAATACCACCACAAACCTATCCAAATACTCCATGAATACCGAGTTCATAAGATTCATGAATAAAGCAGAGCATTAGTCAAACCAAAAGACATGACGGTGTACTCGTAAAGACCATAACGAGTAGCAAAGGCCGCCTTAGGAATATCCTCGGTCCCGATCCCGACTTGATGATAGCCCAATCTCAAGTCAATCTTGAGAAGACTCGTGCTCGGTCAATTGATCGAAACGATCATCAATACGGGCAAAGGATACTTGTTCTTCCGCCACCTCATTAAGCTTGACGGTAATCAACACACATGCGCAAGGTCTTGTCCTTCTTCTTCACAAAGATAATCGACAACCCCAAGGAGATGAGCTAGACGGATAAAACCCTTCTCTTGCAGCTCACCCGCTTGCTTCTTCACTCCTCCAACTCATTAGGAGGCATGCGATACGACCTCTTAGAAATAGGGCGATGCACGGGCAAGCAACTCGATCACAAACTCGGATCTCGAACAGAGGCATCCCGGCAAATCTTCGTGAAAGACATCCGCGAAGTCACACACCGTGGGGACGTCGCGAATCTCCAATGCCGGCCGCTTCAAGGACATAAAGATGGGGTTCTCGCAATCGCGGTGAAAACCCAACCTGCTTCACCAAGGGTCGTGAGGTAGACAATCTTCCCGGCACAATCGATTTGCCCCAAGTGTTGGGACAACCAATCCATGCCAAGAATCACATCCAAGCGTGCCGAGTCGAGTAGGATAAGATTCGCCAAGAATCCCACTCCTTCGATGTGGATAGGAACATCCCAAGATACTTGGTCGCCTCTCAATTCAACCCGAGAGCGAATCGCAGTGGAATCCCCAAAGGAACACAAGAAGTCCACAATCAACAAAGAAAAGACCTCGAAATAAAAGAATGCGAAGCTCGAGTCAAATAAAATCAGAGCGGGATGTAAATTAACAAGGAGCGCACCCAACACAACGCCGGGCCTCTCGTGCCTCCTCACCGAGATGTGGTTGACTCGACCACTCCCGACACCACGGGTCTTCTCGGATCACCTTACGGTCGGGTGTGTGACCATTCCGCGTCCTCCATTAGGACGCAGGGCTGCTCGATCTCTCGAGGGCAATCGCTAGCATAATGGCCCTTCTTGTTGCAAAGTAAACAGTAACATCGCACTGGGTTGCGGGCGCAACTCGCTTCTTGGTCGCAGTGCACGTGGTCAAACACGGCTGCGGGGACGAGCAATCGTGCCGACGGCCTTGGCGGTGGTGAAGCCAAAGCACGAGCCCTCGTGTGGGCCCAACACGGGGGCAGTGAGGCCACTGTGCGCATCGATGTGCCTCCACTTGCGTTATGGGACTCACCCAGCGCCTTCGCCTTGTGCTCGGCGACGATGGCCTTGTCAACCAAGGCACGGAAGTCGACAAAGTCCACTATAGATAGCTTGTCCTGCAGCTCCTGACAACCCATCCATGAACTTCTCTGCTTAGCCTCATCGAGGCCACCTCTCCCGAGCATAACGAGCCAAGTGGTTAAACTCGTAAAGATACTCGAGACAGACTTGCGCCCGCTAAGCGCAAGAAACTCCTTCTTCTTGAGCTTCATCGGGCCATCGTGAATGTGGGCCCGACGGAAGCAGATCGAAACTCATCCCACGAGACAACGTGTCTGCGGGCCGCATGGCGAAAGTTCTCCCACCAAGATAGTGCCGCACCCTCAAGCCGATGGGATGCAAAGAGTGCCCGCCCCGCTCCTCGGCATCGGCGATATTGAGCTTTAGCTCAACAAGACGCAGCCACCGCGTCTGCGTCCAAGGGATCTCTGGATCGGGAGAAGGTAGGAGGCCGAGCACGGAGGAACTCCGCAAGCCCACCACGAGATCGGTGGCCACCACCTCCGATCTGAGCGGCGGCGGAGCGGAGGTGTTCTCGCAATGACCTCCAAGATACGGGTCCGGTCCATGCGATTCCGCTCGACGAGCGTAACCTCACCATGGTCGGAGGAGGGGAAGCTCCTCATCGAACCAGTGGTGATCAGGCGAGTGGTTCTTGTCATCCTGCTCCACAAAAATAGGTTAAAACACAACTCCGAACAGAGACAAAGAAAACTACTAACCACTTAACAAAACAATCTTTAAAAGCTCAAGTATCAACATAAAATTGCAGCAAGGTCATAAAGATAACAACCATCTTCCTGTTATGACTAACTCGTATGGAAAACGAGTAATCAATTTTTCAGAAGACAAATTTCAGAGCACTAACTTCTGCTCGAGACAAACTAGGAACAGGTGAAAATCACACTAAAGGAGGGTTAGACACTAAGCTAACTCATATCACTTCTTACCCTGTTAACCCTACAAGTTTTTAGTGGAATTAACCTCTCATTTCAAGACTTTTACTACCTAAATGCTGGCTGTCCAGAATTGTCTTGCTTGCTGTCCGATTTCTCCATTCAACTTATGGTCGAAATTTGTAGCTCCCGCAGCTCCTAATCTTCTCAAGACAGCCATACTTTTATTTTATAACTCTCATGATGTCCCCAAACCAATCTACTCGATAAACAACTATCTTTTGGAAGAAGATGAGAGGAAAACTCAGCTTTCAAATTCAGTTTAGAATGAGGTGAGATGAGCAAACTAGGATAGATGAGAAGTAAAATCTGAGAACTTACTTAAGATTTTCAGGAAAGCACTGATATTTGGAAAGTAAGTTTTCAAAATATACTAGGGACGACCAAGCTAGGGGTTTCTACGGTCGGTATGGCTCTGATACCAACTTTGTGAGGACCCGGAATATTTAACTAGTAACACTTAACCTCCAAATGGTTCTAGCATTACTAATTAAACATTCTAAGCCTCGATGGACATATGCTCCCCAGAATTGCAGCATATGCACATCATCACAAAATTATACATCAATTCCATACACATACATCACTAAGTTCAACAACGACATAAAGTAAAGTTATTACAAAAGAGAGCCGACCGCCAAATAGAATAATATACAAGAATGACAATGAAGCAAAATGTGCCATAAGATGGCTAGAACAAAAGTCGACCAGGTTAGCCACACACCCACAAGGCAACCGACCAGGGCGCTAAGCTAGTCGCCCATAAGCTACCACAACACACTCACAAAGTGAGGCCCTTCGGCTCACCTTCCTCCTCTGCAACAAAACAATTAAGCATAGCAACCGAGTACAAAGATTGTCTTTGTACCCGCAAGATCACGTGTGGATTAGCGCACCTATTCATAAACTACATGCAGCTCATTTAGGTGGAGGTTGTATGTCTCATTTTGCATGAAGCCAATTTTATTTGCAATAATGTAATACATTTTAAAAGCAAGTTTGCAAATCTGCTTAGTTATCAAAGTAATGAAAGTACGATACATACAAGTAACCACCGAAGTGACTATCCCAATAGTCACCACAACATAGCACGAATCCCGATTCGCACCACCCATCAAGTTTTAATTTAAAAGGTTGTAGTCTAACTCTTGAAAGACCTCCCAAGCGTGTCCATAACCTAGGGCGAGGCTATTCGAATAGTTTTAACCTGCGGTGTACCAATGTACCCACACTTCGATCGCCTTTAAGCCAAAAGCACACTTAGTAGGTATGCCAAGCACGGCTAAGTCCTACGAGACGCTTTCCAATATTGTGTATTAACTACGAGCCGCTCGTATGGGTAGAAACACCATACGCTTACATTGCAAGCCGAAAGACAACAAATCCCATCCCGGGTGAAGTCTTTCGGACACTACAATGCTCCCAACACCATCCCTCCTGCGACCTCCTGCGACCCGGAGCCAATACACGCCAAAGTACTAAGTCAAGAGAGGTCCCATACCCTCTAGTGTGGTTAGCACGCTAAAATGCTTGGTTTAGTGTAACAAGATGTTCGGTCCTTGTTGACTTAGGCACCATTCCAGTCACACCCGAGAATCACACCAACATACCATTGTGCCCAAGTCTAAATCATTTTGCTTTTAGTTTTAGTTTTCACAAGTAGACATGGCACAAGGTGGAAATCATAAATCATAATAAGTTTTGTGTGATCAAGGTTATCGACAAGTCGATAACCGCCCATTTCTACCGAAGCTAAGCATGGCTAAGCAATTAATTCGCAACTACTAAGTGACAAGAGCCCATCCACGAACTCTAAATCACAGCAAGTAACCTAGGCTCATGGTAGTAGAGGATAATCATTTGCTAAGGAAATGCATCTACTAGGCCAACTATTAAAACAAAGTAGCAATGCATACATAGAATTTGTAATCAACATAAATACTTAAAATACTGGGATTAACATGATCAAACTGCTTGCCTTCTTGCTGTTGCTCAATTGGTTGCGGAGGATCGTTCTCGGATTACCGCAAATGTCGAATCCTAAGCGAAAGGCAAAAGAACCAAGAACAACCAATAAGACGAGCCACAAATAAACAAAAGAGCAAGCAAAACTTAACCAAATGCGATTTAAATTTACACATAAGGTAGAATACGAATATACCTAGACATAGAAACTGGAAAAACCTAATTTGGATTTGTGGTGCAAAAGATAATGCATAAAAATACATTTTCTACCATAATTAGCACTGTAGCAAAAATATTTTCTAGAGGATTTTGAAGCTGGAATTTTTATGGTAGCTACCTACTGGTATAGAGGTAACCCATATAAAATTTCAGGTCATTTGGAGTTAAAGTGATTTAGTTATGATTTTTCTAAGATGCAAAATTGGCATAATGCACTTTCCAGAGCATAAATATGTTCAAAACTAATTTTACAGAGAAGTATACCAACAGAGGGTTTTCTAGAATTTATCAAATATATTTTGCATTTACAGAGAATTACTTGTGCATTTTATAAGTCTTCCGAATTTTCTAAATGCTAAAAATAGGTACTAACTCATTAATCAAGGTTTCATATAATCTTGGACCTACCATCATTTTTATATTAACATTGGGTTAATAACAAATTTATCAAGGTTGGAATCATTCATTTTGGACATACACAGAGCAAGATATGCATTTTCTAAAGTTTTATTCATTTTCGGAATATTCAAAATGACAAATCAAGTTATTCCTAGTTATACAATTTTACGCACTTCGAACATGCTTAAATCCATTTTTATAATAAGCTAAAGTGATAACATGATTTATTACGATTGGAATTAACCTAAAAGCGATTAAAATGAATTAGTTGTGAGTTTCTAAAGTTTTACATCATTTTCGGTTGATAAACAAATGCTTACCGAAATACAGAGCAACCCAATAAAAAGAAAATGACGTGGACAACCCTCAACCCTCGATCTAACATCCTACGGCTCACGCGCGCCGAAAACAGCGCACGCGCGCGAAAGCCACTAGAAACCCACCGTTGGATCAAGATCCAACGGCTCACACGAGTGTATGCAACCGGAACGGTGCGGTTGCTTGGGCCAATCCAACCGCAGATCGGCAGATGGACGGTCCAGAGCGCACCAACAACCGGATTGTCCGATTACACACACGATCTCAGCCATTGATCGCAAGATCGACGGCCAAGAATGATCAAGGCATCCGGAGGGTCCGAATGCCCTCACGATCTGGGCCGTTGATCAAGGGATCGACGGTGGCTAAAGGTCGAAGTTCAACAAGATGGACTGACGCGTGGGGACCACTGTTAGTGACCTTGAGGCACACACGCGCTGGTTTAACCCACGCGCGATCACGCGCACCGCCCACGTGATCGCCGATCGAGAGTGGCGGCTATGACGAATTAATGCCGCTAATGATGATCATTAAAACGACACTAAAGACCACTGGAATTTGATTTTAATCCCTCGGGCCCACCAGTCAGCGACCCAGAGGTTAATTCCGACAGCGATTAAATGCCGACTCATTTGATTAAGCAATGATTAGATATTAATGATGTCGGAACAGTGCGGAGTGAACCAGAGATTGATTTAAGGATATTGGGCCCACTGGTCAGTGGCTCAATAATAATGATTAAGACACAATTAACAACTAATGATTGGTAATTAATGTGTCCTAATGAGCTGACGAAAACGGGAGCTCCTCGCCGGCAAAATCCCGAGCGACTTGCACGGCAAACGCCGCGCGACATCATGCGGCGGCGCTACTAAGCACCAAAATGGAACCGCAATAGCACCACGAACCTAATGGTAGCATTCTCACCGGCGGCGAGGGACTAGAACGCCGGCTAGCCGGAAAATGAAAACGGGAGTTTTACAGCTAAACATGAAAATAGTGAAAAGCTCCACTGCGGTCCAAGGAAGCGGGTGCCAAAGCTCCTAAGGACTAATAAGAAGCTACCTTAGCGACCAGAAGCTTCAAAGATGGCCGGAGATGCTTGATCAAGGTGAAGGCTCGCCGGACTTGGAGAAGAAGGTACGAAAATGACACCCTGAGTCAAATGAGTGATCCCAAAGTATCAAAATAGCTTCATTATGATCCACAGAAGCTATAAGAGCAAAGAATTGGAAAATGGAGCACTCACCTGAGCTGAGGAAGAAGATGACCAAATTCGGCCGAATTTGAACAACCCCCAAATTGGACAATTCCTGAGAATCAAATCCAAAATTAAGTGAGGGGAAATGTTCAAGGAAGTAAATAGATAAGGTTAGGGCAAAGAAACATGAAGGAGGACCACTGGAACACCAAGAACACCAATGGAGCTCCACGGGTCAACAATGGCGATTTGCCATTTTTGAGGTATTAAGCCCCAATGCCGTGAGTGAGGCTTGGTGGTGGTCTAAAGAGATACTAGGAAGCAATGAGGGTGCTTATAAAGCCAAGAAAGTGTTAGGGTTTGCACCACACTTCTTTCGGCGAAAAGCGCAAAGCACCACGCATCTACGAACAAGGAAAAGAGGTGTAGACGTGCATTAGGGCATGGCTCGCTCAATGTACCGCCCATACCCTACACGTCGGCTATGGTGGCTTTAGGAGCAAGAAATGACCTCACCATGCCTTGCAATCGCTTTCGCACGCGGCGGAAGGTTGAAGATGACCAGCGCAAAAGCTCGGGCGATTCACAGTAGCCGTTGGATGAGACACGAACGGCTGAGATAGTGCCACGCCTACGGGCTTTAAAACACAACGGAGAGGATGCGAACCCTACGATTAGAATTGAACGGCTCAGATAGCTCCACGTTGCAATTCAAATTACAACGAAGGGGTACGCGAGCGTTGGATCTTAATCCAACGGCTCAGATTCAAAAATGCAACCGGAGGGTCCGAAGGTTCGGAAACCGCAATGGTTGGATTGAGATCTAACGGTTGACAATCCATCTTGCAACCTAAGGTCCGGTCTTACACGCGCGCGGGCCGTGCGATTTCGATCCAACGGTCGAGATCGATTGCGCGTTTTAAAGAGTGGCTCGGTGCGTTTAGTTGACTGGACCGAATCAAATGGCTCGAGCCCGAGTCTGACTCGAACCCCAAAGAACAAGAAAACCACGTTTGACTTTAAAATCGAATGAGACCTTGAAGGATTTATTTGAGGTAGCAAATTAACTCCAAAAATTATGAAATTTTTACAGGAGCTTGCTAACTCAATTATTTACCTCGAGTAAAATTTTCAGAGGTTTTTATACTGTGAATAAATCTCCAAAAATTCTGCAAGGCTCTGTTTTAATGTTTGACTAAGAGTCAAACAGGTTTGACTGCCTCTAAAAATATTCAAACAATTTCTAAAAATTGTGAAATTTTTCAGAGGGGTCACATACCATCACAGGGACTTAGGAAAAATATTTTCAGAGGATGATCATAAGATTTGACAAGATGGCTTTTGGAATGCCAAGGTTTGGATCAAAAGGACTTGTGACAATGTAATTCCATAATTCTTTGAACAAGAATTGATTGGCACAACAGGAAATACATGATGTAAGAAAAAGTTTTAATTTCTACTGATTTTCTTACATTTGAAACACAAGCCCAAAATTTGGGATGTTACATGCACGTGACTGGGACACGGCCTGCGGAGGACGAGGAACTGGCGCCGACGGCCTCAGCGGTGGTGAGGCGGCAGAACGGCCCTCGTGTAGGCCCAAAGACGGGGCGGAGAGGCGGCTGCGCGCAGATCGCTGGGCCTCCCACTTGCGCTTGCGGGACTCATCCAGCGCTCTCGCCTTATGCTTGGAGACGATGGCCTTGTCCACCAAGGTCTGGAAATCAGTAAAGTCTACAATGGAGAGCTTGTCCTGTAGCTCCTCAGACAAACCCTCCATAAACTTCTCCTGCTTGGCCTCATCAGTTGCCACCTCAGCAGGAGCGTACCTCGCCAAATGATTGAACTCATGGAGGTACTCAGTCACAGATTTGTGCCCCTGTTTGAGAGCAAGAAATTCCTTCTTCTTCAGCTTCATCAGGCCAGCGGGGACATGGGCCCGGCGGAAAGCTGACCTGAACTCCTCCCACGAGACCACGTATTCACGCGGGCTGCATGGCGAGGAAGTTCTCCCACCATGAGAGTGCCGCACCCTCCAACCGATGGGATGCGAAAAGTGCCCGCTCCTGGCACTGAGCAACGTTGAGCTTCCGCTCAACCAGACGCAGCCAGTCGTCTGCGTCAAGGGGATCCTCAGACCGGGAAAAGGTAGGAGGCTGAGTACGGAGGAACTCCGTAAGCCCCCCACGAGTCTGATGTCCACCACCTCCCGATCCAGAAGTGCCAGAGGGAGTGGAGGTGTTCCTCGCGATGACCTCCAACACCCTCCGGTTCTCCGAACGGTTGCGTTCGATCTGCATAAGGACTTCAGCCATGGTGGGAGGAGGTGGAAGCTCCTCATCGGGACCATCCGGCTGATTCCGACCACTGCGGGTTCCTCCAGCCATCCTGTTTTACTAAGATAGGTTAGCAACGATTCCTGATAAACAAAGCCTAATGAAAGTGAACATCCAACGACTAGGGAAATGAAATATCACCCTAAACGAAAATCAAAACAGCAAGGAAATGTATTTTAAAAGCTACCAAAAAGGCTCCAAAACAGCGAGGAATCCCAAGAATAAGATCCACTTCCCAACATAACTGACCCGTATTGAATGAACGAGTATTTGGTTGAGAAGATAAAATTTCAGCACACTACATCAAGTCTAACACTACTCAAGAGCAATGGGAAGGCGACAAACACAGTGTTAGATACTTAGCTAACGAATATCACATCTTACCCTTCTATTCCCACAAGTTTTAGTTGAATAAACCTCTCATTTTCAGTCCTATTTACTAATTAACAGCTAGCTGCCAACATTTTCTCCTTCAATCTCCTAGCCAAAACTTCCTATTTCGGAGGCTCCCAATTTCATTAATGGACAGCCAACCCTTCAAATTACAACACTCATGGTTTTCCCAAAACCAAATTTAATCGATAAGTGGCTAGTTTTTGAAATGAAGAGAGGAACAACTTCTTCAAAACTAAATTGAGAGTAAGGTGAGATGAGCAAGCTAAGATAGGTAAGAAGTAAAATCGGAGAATCTACTTAAGCTTTTATAAACCATTTGATATTTTGAAAATAAGTTTTTCCAAAATAACCTAAGGACGACCATACTTGGGTTACTACGGTCAAGATGGCTCTGATACCAACTTTGTGAGGACCCCAGTTTATTCGGCTCGTAATACTTGACCATCCACTTGGTCCTAGCATTACAAATCAAATAAACCAAGCCTCGAGATATGTATACTTCCCATAAATGCAGTATACACACACCGTCACAAATTTGTGCATCAATTCCATTCTAGACATAGAATCCAAAGCATCACATTATCAAACAGTAGGTATACAATAAGAGTTATTACAAAAGAGGGCCGACCGGCCACATGACATAAAGAGACTAAATAAATAGCGGAAGCAAAAGTGCCATAAGATGGCGATAAACAAAAGCCAATCAGTGTGCCTCACACCCACAAGGCAACCAACTGGACCGCCAAACTAGTCGTCCCAGAAACCGTACATCTCACAAAAGTGAGGCCCTTGGGGCTCACCTTCTTCCTCTGCAACAAATAACATTAAGCAAAGCAAATGAGTACAATAATGTACTCGCAAGACTGACGTGTGGAATAGCAGACCTATACATATGCTACATGCAAGCTCTTTTGAGTGGAGGCTGTATGGTTCATTTTAGCACAAAGCAAATTTTATTCGCAATAATGTAATACATTTAAAAGCAAGTTTACAATTCATTTTGTTGTTCAAAAAGCAACAAGAATATCATAGTAACAAAAGATAGATGACGACATCCTGGAAGTGACTATCCCATAGTCACCACAACAATAGCATAAATTACCCATTCATACCACCCATGTCAGGTTTAAGTTGTTAAAAGGTTATAGTCTAGTTCTTGCACGACCTTACCAAGCAATGTCCATAACCTAGGACGAGGCTATTCGAATAGTTTCAACCCTGCAGGGGTGTACCAATGTACCCACACGATAGACCGCCTTTCCACCAGCCACGGTTAGCACACTTCCTTGGGTATGCAGGCATGGCTAAGTCTAACGAGACCTTTCTCATGAATGATGCTAATTAAGAGTCGCGACAACCGGATAGGGTAGGGTGCACCGGCCCAGCCGCAGCAACCGCAGGTGCTCTTCCCCTTATAAAAACAGTTTTAACCACCTGCGACCCCGAATTAACAACTCCCAAAGTACTTAGTCAAGAGAGGTCACATATCCCTCCCGTGTGGTTAGCACGCAATAAGCGCTTGGCTTAGTGACAAAAGTAACTCGGTCCTTGGGGACTTAGGCACCATTCCAATCACACCCAACAGATCACACCAACATACCATTGTGCCCAAGTTAAGATATAATTTTTATTTTCAGTTTTTGATTTGTAAACTAGTAAAACACAAGGCTGGACAAAATGGAATAGTATTAACATTGTGATCAAGATCATCGACTAAGTCGATGATCGCCCAAACTACCGATAACTACGCATGGCTAAGCAATTCGACTTCGTAATATACTAAGTGACAAGAGCTCATCCAACGAACTCTAATCACAGCAAATAACCTAGGCTCAGGTAGTAGAGGAATATCATTTACCTACAGGTTATGCATCTAAGGAATAACTAACCAATTTCACACAAAATAGCAATGCATACATACAAGTTGAAAATAATATATTAGACTTTAAAATAAAGGGATTAACATGATCAAACTGCTTGCCTTGCTGGTTTTGCTCAGTTTGCTGCAGAGGGGTACTCTCAAGATCAACACACTCGTCGGCACCTAAGGAAAAAGCGAATAGGAACCGATAAGAACGAAAAATACCGAAAAGACTAAAAAATCAACCTTCACCAAATGCTCTGAAAATTTTAAAGCAGTAAGAACATGATTTATAATGAATTTATAAACAAGAATCAATTCATTTTGAGGTTTTATGCAAAAGTTATGATCAAAACAATCCTGCTCAGCTTGAAAATACAAAAAGTTACTATTCATCATAATTAAATTGTTTGGCAATATTTTCTGGAAAGGTGGTGCATTCGAAATTTTTACAGTAAATCAAGTACCTCATAATATGAACAGCCCAATTGGATTCATCTCATTTGGAGCTATAATGCATTTTCTATGAATTTTCAAAGACATGAAAATGAGCACAATTTAATTGCATTTGCCATTTGGAGCTAAAATGAATTATTTATGCCATTTTGAAGTCTAACCAATTAACAGTACAAAAATAAAGCATTTCAGAAATTATATAAACATACAATACTTTTTATACCCAACTCAACCTAGCCACAGACACTGACAAGCGGGGCCCAGTGCATAGTGCTATTTTCTAATTAAATCTCGGATTTAAAAACGCACTGACATGCGGGGTCCAACTGTCATACTCTCGGTCCACCGAAATAGTGCGTGGACCGAAAGCCATGAGCTTGGTCCACGGTCCACCGAAAGCTTACTGTGCACTTAACACTAACGGGCCCACATGTAAGTGAGACACTAACTCCTTAAGACAACGATTTAAGAATTAAACAATCATTAGCTAGTAAATGACCTTGCTTAGTCCTAAACAAGCAGCTACAGTATTGCCGGACGGCCTGACAATACCGAGCTTCGCTCACCGGAGCTTTGCCGGCGATTGCGATCACGGCGGCGCAAACCAAGGGTACGCACGGTTGCACAATAGGCTCGCGCACCCGACAGTACCAGCGGCGATGCCAGAGGTGGTCCGACGCGACAGCGCGACGGCGAGGGGCGGAGGAGCTACTACGGCTAACATGGCACGATGCGGAGAAGAGATGCCCGCGGCAAAATAGCGCACGCATAGGCAACAGAGGGGTCCAGTGATCTTACCACGATGACCCGGAGGTGGAGAGGCTGTCGGCGTTGAGCTGGCGACGAAGAACAGCGGCGGCGGCAATGGTGCTACCAAGGGGAGAAAAACCTGAGGATGGAGAGAGGAAATGGGCGATGGAGGATGCATCAGTGGAGCCTTGAGGTGGTGTAAGAGCGAGGAAGTAGAGAATGACTCACCGTGCCGTCGTCGGGGAAGAAAGGGGTCCTTGCGGTTGATAAAGGGGAAAATCCGAGATTCTCGGGTTCCTGGAAATGGATGGTCAAATTGATTGAGGGGAAACTCTTAGCAAGCCAAGGCATGCATGGTGACGCACTAAGACGAGGATAGGACTCACCGGAGTTGAAGATGTCACGAAGGTGCCACTCGGTGCACGTCCTGGAAATGCCGAGAGCACGAAGTGGAACCAAGGGCTACAAGCAACCACAGGAGCTGAGATTAGCAAAAATGGAAAGGCCAATGATCAAAGAGCAGAGAGGAACCACCTAGTTGGAGCTTACCAAAGAATGGAGCAGCTGAGAGCTTCCCTCTCCTTTGCCAAAAGAGGAGAAGTGAGGAACCGAGAGGCATGGAGGGGGGTATTATCCCGGGGAAAGTGACGGAGTGGAGGCGGTGTTAGACAAGGAAGCCATGGGAGTGGTCAACGGCTGCGGTGGATGCACGGCGTCAAAAGCCGTCGGCTGAGCGCGTCGGAGCGTGGCAGCCGCGTGGCGTGCGTGTTCTGCTCTCGCAGCGAGAGGAGGACGAAGAAGATGACGGGTGGGGCCTCTTTGTCAGCGGCACAGAACGGGCGCGCGATCGGGCGGAAAGGAATCGAGGCGGGCCGTTGGATCGAGATCCAACGGTCGATAACGCGCGAGAAGGTTTAAAACTCGCCGAAGTGGTACGCAATCGTGACCGTCGATGTTCCATCGGTCGGCTGCATGCGTCGGTGCGGTTAGTGGTTTAGACCAAGTCGGGTTGCAAGGGGCTCGGTCGGAGTTGGGCTCGAGCCCGAGGAACAGTGATTTCAGGATTCAGTTTTCAAAAGGCTGAGAGGATAGGGAATTTTTAGAGGTAGCTCTGAAGCTCCAAAAATTCTAAACTTTTTATGGGCACTTACTGGGACAGAGAACAACCTTTTATAATTTTTCTAGGAATTTTCATGCAATGCATTGTTCCTAAGAAAATTCACAAGCTGCTGCCCTAAAAAATCATGAAATTTTTCAGAGAGGTTACTAGGTTGGCCAAGACGATAGGAAAAATATTTTCAGAGGATGATCACAAGATTAGGGTTGAAAATTCTTAACGACAACAACTTCCATCAAAGAAACATGGTTCTTTGGAAAATAGGATTTGCTAGGGGAAAATCCTAGAAAATTTTCAAATGACTTCATGAGGCATCAAAAGTTTTAATTTATCCTCAATAAATTACATTTGAAACATAAACCCTGATTTGGGATGTTACAGGGGGTCATGTGCTAAATTTAAAATTACACTGCACACTTAATAAAAATCATTTACCAAAATATATTTATTCGATATTACAATTGAATACAACTTTTTCTTACGGTAAGAAATTTACATCCCGCTAAGAGCATTGTAATATCCCAACTCTTGGATTGTGTTTCAAATGTAAGAAAATGTGTAGAAATTAAAACTTTTCTTGCATCTTATTGTTGTTCGAATGTTCTAAGAATTCTTGTAAAGGAATTATAGAAATTCAAAATCACAAGTCTCTTTTAACATAAGTCTTGATCCTTGGTAAACTTTTCTAGATAATCTTGTGATCAACCTCTGGAAATATTTTTTTCTTGCTTCTAGGGATGTTGTGTCACTCCTCTGAAAAATTTCACAATTTTTAGAAATTGTTTGAATATTTTAAGAGGCTAGTCAAACCAGTTTGCCTGTGGGTCAAACCCTAAATCAGTACCTTAGGAACTTTTTGGAGAAAAATTCTCTACATAAAAACCTTTGAAAATTTTACACAAGGTCAATCCTGGGGTTAGGAACCTGCTATAAAAATTTTGGAATTTTTGGAGTTCGATAACTCCATTTAAAAATTCCTCAAAGTTTCAGCTTCAAATTCAAACCCTAGTCAAAGTATTGTTTGGGTCTGAGTCTGACCCGGGTCCTTTGGTTGAACCCAACCAGCTGAAGTGCACCAGGGCTCTTTAAAGTGGCGTGTTCTTTTGGACTGTTGGATTCTATCTCAACCGCTCGGATCTTTGTGAACGTTCGGACCGCCCGAGATTAGGTTTTAATCTGAGCCGTCCATTTCAGATCCAACTGTTACGACCTCCCCACTCGATCTCGTGCCTGAGCCAACCCTTTCCTTTTTAAACTCGAGCCACCCTAGCCTCTTTCACTGACTGTGGGTCCGTCGAGGTCCTAGTCATCTTCAACCTTAGCTCACGCGCGAGGTGCAGGACAGGTCATGGGAGAGCCTTTGTCAACTTCGTGCGTCACCATTCAACTGCTCCTGGTCCTCGGCATTTAATGTTGTCAGTGTATTTTTGCCCTCAAGGTCATCGTCCTCAACTGCTTCCATCGCTTATGTTGTCCTTGGCAGTGTGTGAACCTAGCTCACCTTTAAGCTCTGTTTTCGCTATTGTTGTTGCCCTTCAGCTTTAAAATGCCCTTGGGCACCTCCTTGCACTCCTTTGCAGCACCACTTTGACTCCCTTAGTTTTCTCTTTGTTCTTTGAGCTCAAAACTCGAAGAACACCCAAATCGCCATTTTTGGCCGTGAAGGACCTCCTCCATCGCCAGCGCTCCAGTGGTTCCCTCACTATTTCTTTTCGCGCCCTTGTGCACTTCTTATCACCTCAATATTTTCCCCTAACTCAATCTTGGATTTCCTTCACAGGGTTCATCTAATTTTGGGTTTGTTTGGTTGTGGCCGAAGTTCACCCCCTTCGTCCCCGACCCCGGTAAGGACCTCTGTGCTTCAATTACTTGCTCTTGGACCACCTTGGAGGTCTTTTGAAGCTATCCTTACTTTTGGTTCGCTTCCGTTCTGCTCAGGACCTCTTCTTCGCGTTGTCTTCCTTAGCGCCGGCGGTGGTCGTCGCCGCCAAAGCTCCCCCGACCACCGCTGGACCTCCTCTGTGCTCAGGTAGCTCCTTGTTAGTCCCTAGTTGCTTGGGCACTCGCTATCTGGACCGCTGCGGAGCTCTTTTGCTGTTTTCGTTTTGGTCGTGGTTGTCACCGCTGCCACTTTCCGGCTCACCGACGTTTTAAGCCGGTTCAGCCGTTGAGAGCACTTCCCTTGGGTGCGCAATGTTATTGCGAACCTTTTTGCTGCCTTGGTTGGCGCCGCCGTGACCGGAGTCGCCGGTGGCAAGCCGACGAGCAAAGCCGCGCGGTACTTAGAAATCCTGTTGTCATAATTCACGACCTCCTTACAGATCTTGACCGTCCAGGACCACCCCCTGGGTAGATCTGGATTGTTCAGGACTTCAACCTCAAGACCACCCTCTCTATCGTTTTTGCAAGGACCACCCTAGATCGTTTGCAAAAACCACCCTCTGGACCACTCCCTGGGTCCTCTTTGCAAAAGACCACCCTAGTGGACTTGCATAAAGATAACTTTTAGGAGCTCCTCTGGGAGATCTGAGCCGTCCAGGACCTCCTTTGGGAGATGTGAGCCGTCCAGGACCCTCGTAGTTTTGGACCGTCAGATTTTGATCTAACGGTCTAGACCTCCTTAGAGCGTTCGGAGTCTTAGCGTTCTAGTCCCCGTGGACTGTCCATTTTTTAGATCCGCGGCTCTGATCTGTTGAACATTTGGACCTCCGGTTGTTCCTTTCACTCCGAGCCGCCTATCTTTAGATCTACGCTCTAGATTGTTGAGGCATTCGGGAAGTCCGAATGTCACCATCACCTTGGACTGCTGGATTAGATCCAACCGTTGTGATCCACGTGGGCTTTTCAGTGTGCATTGTGCGCCGTTCGTTTGGGCCGTTCGATTTGATCTCAACGGCCCAAATCTTTTCCTCCATGGGTTAAATAACAAAGTCTATTAATCCTTTTATTTGTGAACTATTAATTGCTGATAAATTTCAAAATAGTGTAAGTAATTCATTTTAATTCCTTTTAAGTTGAATTAAATTTTGTTAAATCTCTGTTTAACATAGCTGTAATCTAAAAATGTGTTTGAACCTTGTTCTATAGCAGAAATAATTGTGTTAATGATATTATCATGTTTAGCATTAACTATTGTTCTAGAAATTCATTAAAACTTGAAAAGTGCATAAGTAATTCTCTGTAACTCTAAATCTAGTAAACTAAAATGTGTTAGATTCTTCTGTTAATAAGCTTTGGTATAGAGTAGGTTTTAATATTGTCTTTACTTCTGAAAAATTCTATGCCCTAGTTTACTAACTTAGAAAAAACATAAGAAACTCATTTTAACTCCAAATGAAATGAACCCAATTTTGTTGTTCTTAGGATGCCATGCTCTGCCTACCATAAAAATTTCAGGTTCAAAAACTTTCTGGAAATTTGTACGATGAACAGTAACAGAAAGCAATAAAATTCAAATTTTTCAGTCGACTAAAATTGTTTAGGCTATAACTTTTGCATACTTAGTCCAAATTGAATATTTCTTATTGCTAAATTCATTTAAAATCATGTTCTACCTGTTGTGTAAATTTCATAGATTTTGGTTGACTTTAGACTTTGAGTCTTTTTCGGTGTTCTTCGTTCTTATTGGATTTTCTCGTTCTTGCGATAGGTTTCAAAGAATTTGTTGAGTGCGAGAGTAATCCTCAGCAACAAGAAAGTGATTTCCAGCAAGGCAAGCAGATATAGAATTATTTCATCATATTGCTCCTATTATTTTCAAAGTCTAATATCTTGTTTGCAAACTTTATATATGCATGTGCTATTTTATTGTTGAACTATTGTCGAATAGTTGAACCTCTAGATGCATAATCTGTAGGCAAATGTTCATTCTCTACTACTGAGCCTAGAATTATCTTGTTGTGATTTAGGTTTCGTTGGATGAGCCCTTGTCACTTAGTAGTTTACGAGTCCATGTTGCTTAGTCATGCTTAGCTACCGGTTGAATTGGGCGGTTATCGATTTAATCGATAACCTTGATCACACAAAAATTTATTATGGCTTTATGTCCAGCACCTTATACCTTGCTATTTGAGAAACTAAAACTGAAAATAAAATATTTTAGACTTGGGCACAATGGTAAGATGGTGTGCTTTTGGCTGTGAATGGTTGGTGCCCGAGTCAACAAGGACCGAACATCTTGTGTCATACTATCCAAGCATATTTGCGTGCTAACCACACTAGAGGGATATGGGACCTCTCTTGACTTAGTACTTTGGCGTGTGTTGGCTCCGAGTCGCAGGAGGGTGTGCGTGTGTTGTGTTGTGGTAAAATGAGGTGGTGTTATATGTTGGGTGCACGGGAGTGGAATCCTTTCTAGGTTCTCCACACCGAGGGGCATTGTAGTTGTTCAGGTTGCTTTACCCTCTATGGGTAGTTGACTCTTAGCTTTACAATGACTCCGATGCAATGTATGAGTTTCTATCCATACGGGCGACTTGTGGTTAATACACAATATTGGAAAACGTCTCGTAGGACTTAGCCGTGCCAACATACCTTTGGAAGTGTGCTTAATCATGTGGCAAAAAAGCAGTCTGAAGTGTGGGTACATTGGTACACCCCTGCAGGGTTTGATCTATTCGAATAGCCTCGTCCTAGGTTATGGACACACTTAATTAGTTAGGTTTTGCAAGAGTTAGACTATAACATTTTCACTAAAACTTGAACTTGGGTGGTACGAATGGGGAAATCGTGCTATGTTGTGGTGGCTATTGGGTTAGTCACCTCTAGTTTGTTATTTATGCTACTTATTGTTGTCTTGCTGTTATTTCAACAATTAAAAACAGATTTAACAAATTGCCTTCAATCTATTACATTATTGCAAATGAAAATTGCTTTATGCATCCAATGAACCATATGACCCTCTCCTTTGTTTCAGCATGCATGTAGCTATGTATAGGTTTGTTACTCGTAAGTCTTGCGAGTACATTTTTGTACTCATCTGCATTGCTTTATTGTTGCAGAGGAGGAAGTGGATCCCCAAGGGATCAACTTTTGTGAGTTTTGCTACGGTGGGTACGACTAGCTTGGCGGCCTGATCGGTTGCCTTGTAGGCTATTGGCTAACCGGTTGGTTCTTGTTATCGCCATCTTATAGTATTTTGCTTCCGCTGTTATTTTGTTACTTTGATGTCATTTGGTCGGTCGGCTCTTGTGTAATAACTCTATATTATGTATGTCTTTTGTTAGACTTGGTATTGTAAGTTGTATGGAAATGATGCATGATTTTGTAAAGATGTATGTGTGTTGTAATTCTAGGAAGCATATGTCCATCGAGGTTTAAGATATTTAATTGGTAATATTAAAATCATTTGGAGGTTAAGTATTACGAGTTAAATACCCTGGGTCCTCACAAGCATGTACAATTCTCCACCGTGGTCGGATGCCCCAAGTTCCACATAGGTGCAGGAGTGCCAGGTCAGTGCGCATGGTTGTTCCATAGAGCGTCAGAGCAGCTTGGAGTAGAGGCTGCTGCTTCACCGACAAAAGTGCAGAGGCATATGTCGAGGCTGTGCATTGTGATGAGGCAACACCCTACCCTCGTTTTGCCAGTTGACAGTGTGTGGTCCGTGAAATCCCCAAAAACACGTGCAATGCTATTGAGCCCGTGAAACATTGGCGCACTCTGGCTCCTCTCGCGCTTCCCGTCGAGTCCGCCCCCTACGCTGTCGCTCGATTTGATCTCCTCCGCCGCACCAAGATGCTCGCACCCACCTGATCTACTCATCAGCGTGAGGCGATTTCGTTGCCGGCGTCCATGGCTTCCGCGGCATCAAACCCTAGGTGATTTGGTCTCCATCCACCGTCTTCTTCCTCTTCATGGTGATTCCCCCATCTCTAACCTCTCGAAATCAAGTGTGTCTCCTCTTATTGCAATGGATTTTCGCCCCCGATGGTTTTCTTAACTTTCTCCAAGATTCGAACCTTGCTGCAAATTTCCCCTTTCCATCATCACCACATCCTCCACATCCAGCCCACCAGCAATTTCCTTTCCCATATCCCTGGTTCTCGACCCAACCGCCAGCACCCCCCACCCGCAACCCCTCCCCTTAGATCTCTGATTCTGGGACCCCTAGTCCAGCATCCGACCGACGACACCGAGTCACAGTCAACGTGGAAGCAGATGATGACTTGAGACAGAGGATGTACTATACACATTAAGAGGACCTCGGATTGGTAAGCCCCTAAAATGATCTAGTTTCGGTTATCTTCTTACTAGATGTGGTAGCTTAGCATTCTAACTGATATTCTAATGTTTCCTTCTACTGATCAGTGTGTGGCAATGATCTTGTTACTGGATGTAGTCAAGTGTGTTGCAATGATCTTGTTACTGGATGTAGTCAACCTTTTGTTCCGTGTGTGGCAATGATCTTGTAGTTCACCTTCTGTTCTAATTTTCCTTCTAATTTAAAATAATTTGTCTAGAGATATCATTTATTATGTGGCACCTGTATGTTTGCAAATAAACACTAATTGAATTTCCTGATCAATATGTGGCAATGATCTTGTGTTCCCCTGAAATGGTATGTTCTACTGTAGCATTTCATATTGTTGCAATTATATTGTATTTGTTAAGAACTAGCAGTGCATATAATAGCCAATGTCTTGGAGGATGTTATGAACTAGCAGTGCATATTTTATTCACTAGTAGCTGAGCTTCAGTAACTTGCAAATTAGCATATATGGATGCATATTTAGTGGTCATTTAGCAATCCTCAAAACTTCTTTTGGTTGCCAATGTAGCTCAATTCATAGCTGAATAATTCCACTGATCCAATCGAGGGTAACGCTAAGAAAGGCGACTGCTATTGGAAGCAGGTTGTGGTTGCATACAACAGGACAACGCCAAGTGATAGGAAAAGGGATGTTAAACACCTCAAGAGTCATTGGTACAAAACTACTAAGAAGATATTGTTTTTCAATGGATACTACTGTCAGCTCAGTGACACCTGCACAAGTGGCCGGTCTGATGACCAATTGATGGATCAAGCTCTGGAAATGTACTGCATCCGCCGTGGACACCAATTCACCTACATGCATTGTGGAAGGCTGTCCGTGATAGCCCAAAGTGGAAAAACCACATATCAACTGAAGAGGATGGGAAAAAGAGAGCGTCAATTGATTGGAATAAAAGCACTAAACATCCATAAGGTTGCAAGGTGGCCAAGAGGGCTAGAGGAAAAGATAAGATCCCTGCATGTACGTCAGATGTGCAAGTACAGATTGAGACCTTCACACAGGCACAATCTGCTGCCAAGGTTGATATGAATGATATGAAAGAGTTCCAGCAATGTATTTCTGCTAAGAAGGTAGAAGCTTCAAGGCTGGCATACATGGCAGCAAAGGAATACAAGGAGGCCAAGACGATAGAGAACAATACTAAGTTGATAAACAAGTTCACAGAGATGTTGAATGCTGATACTACAAGAATGGAACCTTGGGCGAAGGAGACACATATTAGGGCAGTCACTAGGTTGGGTGATCAGCTGTTCTCCAAAGATGGTGCTGAGTAGAGCTAAGGTAAGGTCCATCTCCTATTTTTTATGCCCTTAGTGCTCTGTCATTCTTAATGCTCTTGATTGCATCTGAACAAATAAATGAGATCTGCGATAGTGTACTGTATTTTGGTCTTCATTATATATATATATATATATATATTTATTTATATATATATTTATATCTTGTGCATTCAATTGGACAACACTGTGATTACCTGACCTGCTATTTGGTATTATTTATAGATGGCAATGTAGCAGTGTTAGGAGGAGATGGCATACTTTTTTGAAGATCTCTTGGCATTGAACTATTTACAGATGGCAATGTAGCAGTAAATCTTGGCATTGAACTGTGATTTTTTTTTACAAGATGGCAACTATTTTTGTAACAAGATATCCCCTGTTTGTACTTGATTTTTTGCAGAATTGAGTTATGCTACGAGTACTTGGTAGATGGATGCTTGATATCTAGTTGTTGAATGCTTGGACAAAGTTGTACTTACTGAATCTTGATTCTCCAATCCACCGAGTTATGCTTCATCTCACAAAAAGCATATTGATTTGAGATGGGACAAAGTGATGTTGAGATATCTGTTGTTTTAAAAGTTGAGATATCTTGCTGTTGAATGCTTTTATAGATAATATCTTGTTGATTAAGATCTTTCCATTGAATTGCCATGTGTGCACTGAGCTAGTACTTCAATGAATAGCTAGAAGCTCACACATAGTATATGGCGATGCAGTGTTACCACTAGATAATATGGCAATGCAGTGAGTTCTTCTCTTGTAAACTTTGCACTGAGCTCTTGAGTTGCTTCAACCTTGTATCTTCCATTACTTGAACTATCAGGTACATGTGAATCTTGTCTAGATGCGTAGACATTTTGTTATGCTTATTAGTGACTTGTTTGTACTACTTGTTTCATTCTTGTACATGAATCTTGTCTAGATGTATACACATTTGAATTGTAGATAAATTGCAATATGTCAATGCTCATACTAGTTCGTCCCTACTCATGTTACGTGGCATTTAAATTGTAGATAAATTGCAATATGGCACAATCGAGCTTCGATGAGTCCGATGATGGCATCATTGACCCAACCGAGGTGTTCACTTTGGAAGACTACATTGCGCAATAGAATACCCTCAACAACTTTGCCACACAAAATAACCACCAACATTCAGGCTGCACTCGGAGCTCCACGCACAAGACAACGGCCATCCACCAGGAGGTACATAGAAAGGAATAGAGAGGTGTAACACCAAAATCTCACAGCAGATTACTTCTCTGATAATCCTGTCTATACCGACGACATGTTTCGTAGAAGGTTTCGCATGGGAAGAATCCTCTTTCTACGGATTGTGGAAGCTCTTGGCGAGTGGTCTCCCTTCGTCACTCAAAGGAGAGATATCATTAGCCATCATGGGCTATCACCTATGCAAAAGTGCACGATAGCCATTCGTATGTTGGCATATGGAGTCCCTGCAGATGAAACAGGAGAATATATATGGATTGGTGCATCTACGACACTCTTGTGTCTCGCGAAATTCGGAAGGGGTCATTGCCAAGTTTGGCAAAGAATATTTGCGAATGCCTACTAGTGAAGATGTGTAGCGTTTGCTAGACATTGGCGAGGCTCGTAGCTTCCCTGACATGCTAGGAAGCATAGACTGTATGCATTGGGAGTGGAAAAACTGCCCGGTTGCATGGAGGGGGCAATATACTCGTGGTGACTTGGACGTCCCTACAATCATCCTTGAGGCTGTAGCTTCGCAGGACCTATGGATATGGCATGCTTTCTTTGGTGTTGTAGGGTCCAACAACGACATCAATGTGCTCGATCAGTCACCGTTGTTCACTCAAGTGTTGCAAGGGAATGCTCCTCGGGTAGAGTACTTCATCAACGAGAAGCGTTACAACATGGGATATTATCTCGTTGATGGGAACTATCCAGAATGGGCATTCTTTGTGAAGACAATATCTCTACCTCAAACAGAGAAGGATCAATTGTTTGCATGACACCAAGAAGGGGCAAGGAAGTATGTCGAATGAGCCTTTGGAGTCCTCGAGTCATGTTTTAAAATTGTGGCTGAATCAACACGACTGCAGGAACAGGCAGAAATTGGCTTAATAATGCGGGCATGCATCATACTGCACAACATGGTAGTTGAGGATGAGAAGGATATGGTTACGCAATGTGATTTGAATGAAACTCCTGGATCATCTACCGCTCTACCGCCAAAGCTCAATAGCAAGGCTACATCTTCCTTTGCCGATGTCATTCGAAGAGAGGTTGAGGTTCGTGATCGGTCCATGCATGCTCGGCTCAAAGGGGATTTTGGTGGAACACATTTGGGGTCGATTCAGCCACAACACAAATAATTAGTTGGTGTTTAGATTTTTCATGTCATGTGCTATAGAAGCACTTCGTACACATAGCAAGAAGCACTTTTATGGTAACAAGGATGCACCACTTTCATACTTTTCAAGTATTCTATTTTTTCTATCACTTTTTAGTATCCAGTTGTAGTAGCAAGAATTTCTATCAAATGTAGTAGCAAGAATCCCTATTTTAGTTTCATTCATTTGGAATTATGTATCATGTGCGAGGCGTACTATGCTTGAGATGCACAAATACTATAGCATCCAAAATTTTACAGCCTCAAATATTTTTATGCAATTAAAAAAATATTTTTCATAATTACACACATTCATTTATTTATATTCCTCAACCATTAAACCACCATGCATTGGAAGGGTGGGCGCTTGGATGGTGTCTTCAGATTTTTGTAGGTCCCACTTGAACTACCATGCATTGGAGGGGTAGGAGCTTGAGTGGTGTCTTTAGTGCTTGTGCTTAGGTGGAGGATAAGGCTACCACTTTGAGCTACCATGCATTGTACATGCTCTAAGAAACAAATCCCTAAGCTAGTACCCGGACTTTTACTTGAAAAGCCCGATAAAGAACAGGGACCAGATGATCAGGCCCAGTAAAGAAGAAAGCTCAGGTCACTTGTAAACCAATTGGGTTAGGAATCGGCGTCAACCAACCAACAAACTGATTTTGCCAAGGTCTAGTTTGTCGTTTGGAGGAGCAGGCTACCTTGATGGGTCTCAACTGTGTTGGTTCAGCATTTTCTAATTTTTAGAACCGGTTTTGTTCCTAGACGGATTTTATTTTCCTACTTTGTTTTGCTTATAGACTAGTGTGGTAGGTATAGGAATAACAAAAAAAAATCACAATTTTTCTAAGTGGAATGCTCGAGACGGAGTTTTTGCCCTAAATAGCACTGTTGGAGCCATTATTTGTTGAACATATGATCATTTTTCGAATTACTTTAATCCAGAAATATACTAGATAAATCATGGAAATGACTCTAGTCATTTTCACAAAGCAAGTAAACAAGAACACTATAGGCATACGAATTTATAGAAGGACAGAAACTAGCATACCTATCTTAGTGTTCAAAGCAACAACAGATAATAAAGCTAACCAAGCAACAAGTGCGAGATAGCCATACCCAGATCCAGTGGAAGGAGCAGCAACAGGAGGAGTCTTGGTAAGGTCGTCATTCGTCATGGCATAGTGGATGTAGTGGTAGTAGTCGTGTAGTTGATATAAACGTAGCAGAGAATCGGATGAAGAGGAAGCAGCGAGCAGTCGCGCGAATGCTCCCCAAAAACCTTATTCGTCGTCGCTTGTGCAAGCCTTCAAGGACGAGGATTCCAGAGGCTTGCTCTCCCGGTGTGGCCGTACACGCGCCTCGCCGGGATGGAGATCACCAAAGATAGTAACAACCAGTAGAGTTCCGTCTTAGTCTTTCGTATGGAGGAGAGAGAAGAACCAATACACTGTTCTTCAGAAAAAAATATAGCCAAAAACAAAGAGGCCAGAGGCTTTTGATTCGCCAAAGAAATGGTCGCCATTGATTCACCATCAACCAGTGTTAACCGCAGCCATTACTCATTAGTAACTGAACCATTACTGTCGTTCGTTAATGCCATTTACTACGATTCGGTGCGTTTTGATTTTCGAATAGATAAAGAAAAACGCGCCGCACCCGACACGCCTACGCACGCATGCGCGCACACACTGCACGACACGGCACAGCTCGGCGAGGCGAGGTGAGCGAGCGAGTGCGCGTGCATTGGCCCTCTCCAATTCCACAAGGAGGGCTACCACGTTTCACCTTTTAAAATGATGTAACTCTCCTTCAACTCTCTATGTGGGACTAAACAGTTTTAGCACATGTATATGGGCATTTGGGATTTTCCAGGAATTAATTAGAATTAAAATTGGGCTTAGCCCATATTAATTCCAATAATCTCCCACTAGATCCCAAGGGCACATGTCAAATGCATTGATCCACAGTATTGTTTTAATATACCAGTGTTTCGATAGAGACTAGTTAAGGTTAAACATCCACCTAGAACAGAAGCTACACTTATCCACAACTACACAATGGACTAAGCCTTAAATTGACAGTTTTATGTGAATAAGTTTCACTTAAGTCCTTAACTGATACTAGGCTGCTAGGCATCCCCGCGGGTTGGAACATATAAGTCATACTCCTAGGCTATTCATGAGCTTCCTAGAGATTACCCTATCTCATAGACTGTGACTAGCAGTCGGGCTCATATAGGTGTGTTCTTTCAAGACTGCTCTGTAGGACAACATCTTTGCTTAAACAAGCCACATAACACATTAAGATAAAAATTTACCTGTCATACAAATTTAGGAGAGAATTGCATCTCCAATGGAGTGGGTCTATAAAGGTATTCTCCTTTCAGTTAACCAATAGCTTGTTTCGCCAATCCTACTTAACGGGACCTTCGATCACATAGAATGGGTTACCACTATAGTATAGCTCACATGGGTCTCAAACCCATCTCCCTCGATGCATTGTCTATCACATTCCGTGATAAACCCTTTGTGAAGGGATCTGCTAAATTCTTAGCTGTTTGGATATAATCCAAAGCTATTACTCCAGAGTTTCTCATTTTTCTGACAGATTTCAGTCTTCTCTTCACATGTCTTGATGCCTTCATATTATCCTTAGAGTTGTTCACTTTGACGATCACAGTCTGATTGTCACAGTTCATCAGAATAGTCGGTTTCGGTTTTTCAACCACAGGCAAATCCATCAAGAGCTCATGAAGCCATTCGGCTTCAACAGTGGCAGTATCTAATGCTGTGAGTTCTACTTCCATTGTTCATTAAGATGGTCTGCTTGCAAGACTTACATGAAACAGCGTCACCTCTAAGTATGAAGACATATCCACTTGTGGCCTTAATCTTATCAGCATCAGATATCTAGTTTGAATCGCTATAACCCTCCAGTACCCTGGGGTACCTAGTATAGTGAATGCCATAGCTCATAGTACCCTTTAGATAGCACATTACCCTCTCAAGAGCATGCCAATTTTCATCTCCCGGATTGGAAACAAAATGACTTAGTTTGCTCACAGCAAATGAGATGTCAGATCTGGTACTGCTAGCTAAATACATGAGTGAACCAATTATCTTAGAATATCTCAATTGGTCTCTGGCTATTCTCATATTCTTCCTAAGCAACACGCTAGGGTCATAAGGTGTTGGAGAGGATTTACAGTCGCTATAACCAAAACGACTCAAAACCTTTTTCACATAATGGGAATGCAACAATGTAATCCCACTATCATCACCTCTCAACAACTTGATGTTCAACATAATATCAACTACTCCCAGATCTTTATCTCAAAATTCTGAGCCAAGAAATCCTTGGCTTCCTTAATCACATTAAGGTTGGTCCCAAAGATCAGTATGTCATCAACATACAGACATAGAATGACTCCCTCGCCCCCACCATGGCGATAATACACATATCTGTCAACTTCATTCACAATAAAGCCTGCAGATGTTAAAGTTCTATCGAACTTTTCATATCACTGCTTAGGTGCTTGTTTAAGACCATACAAAGATTTTAACAACTTGCACACCTTTTCTTCTTGACCATCTACTACAAATCCATCTGGCTGTTCCATGTAAATTTTCTCATCCAACTCTCTATTTAGGAAAGCCATCTTAACGTTCATCTAATGAATGAGAAGACCGTGTGAGGCAGCCAAAGATAGTAGTACTCGAATAGTGGTCAATCTAGCCACAGGTGAATAAATATCAAAGAAATCTTCGCCTTCCTTTTTGGGTATAACCCTTGGCCACAAGCCATGTCTTGTACTTCTCGATAGTACCATAAGGCCTAAGCTTCTTTTTAAACACCCACTTACAACCTACAGGTTTACAACCATAAGGACGCTTAGTGATCTCCTATGTTCTATTAGAGATAATGGAATCAATTTCACTACGGACTACTTTTTCCAGTATTCCGCATCTGGAGAAGCATATGCTTTAGAAATGGTACTTGGAGTATCATCCACAAGGTACACAATGAAATCAGGACCAAAAGACTATGCAGTCCTTTGTATTTTACTCTTCCTTAGAGTTTTATTGTCTTCCTCCTCATGAATTTGCTCAGGAGTTTGCACAAAATATTCCATTGGAATGGCAGGTTTAGGAGTTGTATCAGGCTCCTGACTCAATGAACTAGACATATCTTTCATCAGGAAAACATCCTCAAAGAATGTAGCATCTCTGGACTCCATAATTGTATCGACATGCACATTAGGTACTTCAAATTTCACCACTAGAAATCTATATCTAATGCTATGATGAGCATAGCCTAGAAAGACACAATCCATGGTTTTTGGTTCAAGCTTACGCTTTTTGGAAATTGACACATTGACTTTCGCCAAACAACCCCAAGTGCGCAAGTATGAAAGTGATAGTCTTTTCTTCTTCCATTGTTCATATGGGGTTATCTCTTTATTCTTTGTGAGAATCCTGTTTAGGACATAACATGAAGTCAATATAGCCTCCCCCACATGCTTTAGAAAGACCCACTGTGTCGATCATGAAGTGTTTAGTTCATTCACGGGCAGGTCATGGTATTGCACTATTGCCTCGGAAAGTAGAAAGGTAAAGTCGTAAACAGAAGGGCTTTGGATCGAGCATTGCAGCTTGACGTCACCATGAGCACTCAGAGGACCAATACCATGCCATGGTCGCACGACAGGGGCGGGCGTCCGGGGCCATGGTGGCACGACAGAGCCACGTGGCGGCGTTCGGGCTAGGGGGAGCAGCAAAGGGGTGACGTGGTCTGGGGGCACGGACGCGCCTTGTTTGGCCCCCAGGGGCACGGCAGCGGCGACGTGGCAGCACGGGGGCGTCTGGCCCCTCGGGAGCGTGGAGATAGCATCAAGGCGTAGGGCACGAATTTGGACGTGTGTCGGCCGTCGGCACGTCTGTTGTGACATTTTTTATATTACAGCGTGTGGGCAGCCAAATTTGTTAATAACGACGCATACAGTGCCATTTAGGGCAAAAACTCGATGAGATGGATGTGTACGATGGAGGAAGAAAGGGGCAAGGTACAAAAATGTTTACAAATTGTCTAGCCAATAATTAGGGTACAAATATATTTATTGACCAACCATGCAAAAAGTGACAGTTCAAAAAAAATCTTCCATGAATGGAATGGCTAGAATGAGCATCCTAATTCCTAATCAAGAAGGGCGCACTCTGGCAATGCATGAGGCTTATCAGAACTTGACAGAGAAGGAAGTGACAACCAACAAGTCGATGCTAAGCTTTGTTGATCACTATGAATTGCAGATAATGATGGATTTGATCTATATTTACTAGAATTGCTCTTAATGTGGTGAAAGAAAGTAAGATAGGAAATTAAAAAGTGGCATGAGTGGCGTGTGCAAATCATCCCATCTCTCTCATGGGAAAAACCCTAGTCGCCACAAAAAAGCCCCTCTCTCCTCCTCCCTTCCTCCTCGCCGTCGCCGTCGGGCGACCAGCGGCGGCGGCGGGGCTTCTTCTTCTTAGTGGTGGTGTCTAATCTACATCGCGCTCCCGACGTCTAACATCTGTTCGTCGATTTCCAATGGTGTGGACTTTCGTCGGGGTTTGATCTGGGCCCTTCTCCGTCGGATCGTCTTCGGGCATGGCGATCTGGGGCCCTTCTCTGCTGGCTTCTTCCGGCAGCGCGGCTTCATCGATGGTTTGACAGCGGAGTTGGCACAAGGCAGATCCAGATTTGGCGTAGTTGGTAAAGGTCGTGACGGCTCGGTGGTGGTGGATTGTGCGGCGCTCGTCTACTTAACCGGTCGACGTGTGCTACGATGGATGTCACCTTCCTAGTGGCGGTTGGCCGTAGGGGATATTGCGGACGTCGTCTTGGCGATCTGGCCTTCATTGGTTGGATCCAGCGACGAGGTCATGCTGCGATATGGTCTTGGAGCGCTGATACTTTCGATCCAGGGTGAAAACTCTTAATCTGACCTTCTCTGGTTGGATCCAGCAATGACGTCGACCTAAGCGACGTTACCTTCTTGAAGGTGTTGCTTTGGAGCACCGGTACCTGAGCTTCGGAGTGAAAACTCCTGATCTGATCTTCGCTGGTTGGATCCGGCAACGACAACGTGAGTCGTATCCCTTCTTGGAGGTGTTGCTACGGAGACTAGCCCATCATCACCTCTTTGTTGCGTAGCTGCTGTTCATGTGTTGATGATCTCCTGGTTGTTCTTTGAGGCGGAGCTAGGTGGTTTTTTTTAGGTTAGCTTTTGCATGATAATTTATTTGTTATTGTTGGCTTTTGACCATTTTTTGTGTTAAGCTTTTAGCCAATGGTGGTGTAATAGCTATGTACATCCTTAGTTAGTGCAAACGTCGAGAGTTGTACTTCCATTATCTAAAAAATATATACAACATAGTTCGTTTCCTTTGCGTAGGACTCCATCAATCTGCATCGTGCCGTGACCCAGCTTTGAGCAGTGAGTGATGAAAAGTTGGATCACAATGTGGTACGGATATATCAAAAGTGATTTATGATTTAGTTATGCAATGCTTATGCGATAAGAAGTAAACACCGAGTTTTCTTCCAGAAGTGGTACGCTGAGGTTGTCGAAATCTCGATCCGAGTCTTAAAGTCTTCAGAATTTATGATCCTATATTGGGTGGAACATCCGATCTAGGGAGAATCTTAATATCATTATGATTCTAGCAAAACAATTTGTAGGATCTCAAACATAATTTATATACGATTCTACCCGATTATATCGACTATAGTAATTAATTATTAAAAATTACTCAGCATATATTCTTTTTATTGTAAGGTTTCACTGTATATACGTTCATATGTAATAATTATTTGTATAAACAACAAATAATCTTCTGTTTTCGCTATATTTTTGTAAAAAAAAAACTTTTTAAGTTATAATTTAAAGTGTGACATTATAATATGTACACAAAAATATTCATTATATAGCCAATCTATGTTAATTATTATATAACGATGATAACATAGGCAACTATAAATCTAATTTGGTACCAAATGACTAAATAAATACTAAAACCACAATCAAAGGATGCAGCATATTGAGAAAATATACTATTTGGTAGAATCACAGTAGATCTTAGAATTTTAGATCAATCAGCAAATGACTATAGTTAAATTGGCCCACCTTTGAGGTTTGACAGAGAATACATGCATAGATGTACATCACCCGCGTGCGTTGAGCCAAAAACACCACCCATCCATACATCAGCCGATCGATTTCTCTAACATGTGCTTCGTTTTTTAATTCGAGCTGGAAGTTTGAATTTTTCCAAGTTAAAATTTTAGATTGATTTTTTTATTTAAAATTTTAATGATTCAGTTGAAAATTTTCAATCTCTTATTGAAAGTTTTCTGCTTGAAAGTTGTCAATCCCCGATTTTAAGTTGTCCTGTTGAAAGTTTTTCAATCTCTAGTTAAAAGTTGTTCAGTTTGAAAGTTTTCAATCCGTAGTGAAATTTGTCTGATTGAATTCAATTTCTAGTTGAAAGTCTTAAGTTTGTAGTAAACTAGAGAACGGTACGATCTATAGCTAATCAACGAACGGTTTTTCCCAGTCAGGAGATAGTTGCACTCAATTGCTGTCTCTCTCTCTCTCTCTCTCTCTGTTCGCTAGTTTCTGAGCTGGTGTGCAAGCACGCAATAGATGTCCCCTCTCGTGTGTATCGAACAGTAGATTTTTTTAAAATAATATATTTTTAAAATAGAATTGCATAAATAAATGCTTATGTCGCTATTCGCCAGCAATACAGTGGCAAAAGCCCAGTCGCCATTCCAAACGGGGGTAGAGACTCAATTCGCCATTTAAAATGGCGACAAGAGCTGATATTTTTATATATTTTTTTGGGCAATTTTAAGGATTTGACTTAGTTTTTTTGGTAATATCTTTAAGTGTCTGCTCAACCGATTATTTTCGAAAAAGAGAACAAAATATTAAATAGAGAGCAATTTAGGAGTTAAATTTAGAAGATGAGATTTCTACTGCGACGATAAGACTTTGTAATACACTTACGAATTAAATGGCGCGCACGGTTTGGTTACGTCGCCATTTCAAACGGCGACATAAGCTCATTTTTTCTAATTTCATTAAACGTGTATTTATTTCGGTAATTCTATTAAAAAGGTACCATTAAAATAGAAACATTACCAACATATTTATAACTAAACTACACACACCTAAAAAGATTTACTAGACTACAAAACCATACGTCTCAAACTATCTAATCCATTCAATTACTACACTATAAAAAATATCTACATAATTAACGATATATCTAAAACTATACTATGCACACCTAAAAATATTTATTACAAAGAACCACGCTACGTAACCATACATCTAAAACTATCTAAATCATTCAATTACTACACCATAAATAAATTCTTTACAACTAACCACATTTCTATAACTAAACTACGCACGCCTAATAAAAATATACTATGCCGAAATACACTATATAACCATACATCTAAAACTATCTAATCCATTAAATTATGAACCTACTAGTTTCGGCTGTAACCTACTAGGGTTTCAAATTTAAATGTAAAGTTTAAAAAAATTACCTGCAATGTGGGCAACCAAATCTACTCCTCCCTCTCTCCCCTCCACGGCTAGAGACAGATAGGGCTTCACTACCTCTTCTCCTTCCCTCTCCTCCTCTCCCCCCTCCTTTCTTTTTTTGGATTAAAAGTGAATTTAGGCTAGGTTTTTGAACATTTTATACCCTAACCAATGTTGCTATTTGAAATGACGATATGGACCATTGCCACTGTATTGCTGGTGACAGGAGCCTATTTTTGTAATTTTATTAAACATGCAGTTATTTCTATAATTTTATTTTTAAAATATATTATTTAAAAAAATCTCGAACAATATTGTCTCTGCCTTCTTCTTCCTACTTACCCATCCCCTATTTTCATTGCCCACTTGTCTCAACTGTTGTTGAGAATAAGAGCAATGCATACTTGGAGGAAGGTTCCAAAACAGTTGAGAATTACCTTGAGCTAGATATTATGCTGGTAAGTTTCTAGAACAAAAATTTTAGGAACACTTCATGTCAAATGTTAGAGTTATCTAGAGTTAAGATATCTAGGAAGAGAATTCTAGAGAAGATATATTTATAGTGGCAATAATCCAAGAATCTTGTAATATTATAAATAGGGGTGCCAGCCTCCTCATACCGCAAGCCACAAAGCCACCACATGCTACCATGAAGCCACCAAGTCACGCTGAAACCATGGAGAAGTAGTAGGAGTGCCTTGAGCCACAAAAAGTTTTAGTGTTGCATTGTGCCAAACTTGAATAAAGAGTTGAGCTATCTCACTTTCTGTGTAAGCGTGGTCTCCCTTCTTAGCCACACTTTTGGTACTTAGTGAGTTGTGATTTGGAAGAAGGTGGCTCAGGCGCCAAACCAAAGGATCTTTTGACATCAACTCAACAGAGTGGTGTCGTAGGAGTGCCCCACCCCCCTACAATCGTTGGGAGTACCTAGTATGTATATATATATATATATATATATATATATATATATATATATATATATATATATATATATATATACTCAAAGGGCATAACAAGGGGTTCCTCATTCGTAATACAACACTCACACTTCTCACCCTTTGTGGCTCCTCTCCTTCGGTCATCTCTTGACAAAGGGTACTCGCTATCCACTATCTAGTTTTTGTAGCTACGAAACTAGACAGTTGGTAAGCTACAAAACTAGCCAGTGGATAGCGAGTACCATTTTTCATGAGAGGACCGAAGGAGAGGAGCCCAAAAGGATGAGAAGTGTGAGTGTTGTATTATGAACAACGGAACCCCTTGTTATGCCCTTGGGGCCATATATATAGGGGAGCAAAAGGGGAACATTTTTCCTTTTTACCCCTACCTTACAATGATCTAGAGAGGAGCATTTTGGTACATTTCCGCAGGCATAGCTATAGAACTAGCTTATGTACATATTCATATTCCCTAGGACATACTAGGTATTCCTGACAACCCTAGAGGGTAGGGCACTCCTACGACTAGCAGAATACCCCAGATGCAACAAAGAGAGCTAAAGTTTGTAATACTTAAGTCCTAGCTTTGAGTTTTTGTTATATTGTCACAAAAAGAACAATAGCCAAAAATTGGGTTCCAAGCCGTTGTCTTGACCAACTTGATCTTTTGTAACCTATTGTCTTCCCTTTCGCTATAATTTGGCAGAGCTCCTATCATGCACAGTCAATAAAGAAAGAAAAAACTGCTTGGACAAAAATAGCCCTTGTAAACAAAAAATGACACCTATATATAATTATAGTAGTTAGGTAACATGAAGTACTATTAATTATGAGTAAAAACACATGGGATAATTGTGGCCGAAGTTGTAAATAAATAATAACTTGGTCGTCATAACATACCTCCATGATTGAAATTTATCTTTAACTTCCTCAGCATTGAGGCCCTAATTTTTTTTGGCCCACTAGATATTGATCATTATCATGAATTAAAGAATTAGCAATTGAACACTTTGTCGATTATCAGGTCAAATTAGTCTCACTATGTGTTATGACTTATCATCGCCAGCGGTATCAACCGAATGTATTTAGCTGCTCCATCAGCAATCATGTTCAATTCAAAGACTAGGGCATCCGACAAAAAAATCAATATAAAATTGGTGCATGGGCTAAATAAAAAGATCAACTAACAATATACTAGGATGGAAATCAACTAGCAATATACTATGATGGAAAAGCATGTGCACATTTAGGACAGTTGCAAATGTTGTAATGGTAAATGTTTACATAATGCACATGCGCATTGTACTAGTATGCTATATATGTGCATTGATTTGATAGGTACACGTAGAACCAATTGATTAATGAGATGATATCCATGAGGCGTTAGTTGCTTAATTTCCTCGCCAGTAAACTATTAGAGAAATTATTTATTTGTCACTTAAAGTTGACATTTTTCTGGATATGTCATTCGAAATTTTGATATTCCTCTTATACCATTGGAAATATTTCCCCCCTTTGTGCCACTTTCGTCCATCTCCATCAATAGGCTGTTAAGTGAACCACAAAAAAGACCGAATTACCCTTTATCCTCTCTTGCATTGCTCATGCTTCCCCTACCAGCAACGACACTCCACAAAATTATTGAAATCCGCCTCACATGACGGCAAGAAGCCAAGAACCCTCCACGAAACCACCCCTGAATCCTCTTGTCCCAACCCCTGCATTCTTTTGATCCCATCCCACAAATCCACTTCTTGATTTTTCACAAATTCTCGGTTCTGTTGGTTCTTCAAAGCTCATAGGTTGCTAGCATTCTTAATTTGTTACAAATTCTTGCTTTCATGATTTGTTAATTTGGTCCAAAAAAATACACAACAATAGCAGTGGTAGCAAAATGCTCTGGTTGGCGAGCTCGGAGTTAGCACTACCGTCTGTCGCGTGCAGGAGGAGTTGAGCTCCTACGAGGTGTCATGCTTATCGGACCTGGAGCTGTGCGCCGCGATTCCCAACTCCTCCTCCATTTCATGCTTGAGCTGCCGGCCCATGGTCTTCACTGGATGTCGTTGTCCATCCTCGTCTAATCGTGGTCTAAGCTGGAATGGTGGCGGTCGTCCATGCAACTCTGTAACAGCCCAAATTTCACTAGAAATTAAAACTTCATTGCTTTTGTGGAATTTTCTGGAATTTTTAAAAGCTTTTATAATAATTTTAAAGTCAAGAATGAATTTATTTGCAAAATTAAAAGCCAACATAAAGTTGGAAATAATTTTATTAAGTCCAAAATAAGTGTGGGAATTTCTGTGAATTTTTGGAGTTATTTTGCTATTTTCTAAAGCTAATATGAATTAACAGAATTAAAACAATTGGAAAAAGGAATTTAAAACTCAAATAGTGTTTGGGCCGAAACCCAAAGGTTCCAGCCCAAACCTCCTCCCGCGCCAGCCCGCGACGACCCACACTCGCCTGCGCCCGCCTCTCACCCCCTCCCACCGTCCGATCTAAATCAGACGGCTACAAACCACCCACGTTTTCCTCCTCTCCCCGCACCGTGGATTCTACATCAACGGTCAGATCGCACACCGTACCCCTTCGCGTCGCGACTAACGCTTGTGGCCGTTGGATTAAAATCCAACGGCTCTGCGCCATCGTCTTCCTCGGGCCGAAATCGCGCCGCCGCCATTTTCGCCCACGTTCGAGCTTCGTAAACGGCTAGATTTCAACTGCTCCGCTATTCGTGTGTACGTGCACGAGACCAGGTCCACAACCGCCGCACTTACCCCACGATCTTCCTTCGTCTCCGCAACCGGTTAACCCACGGTCGCCACAAAACCGCCGCACGACCCCCACCTCCTCCATACCGCCCCAGACCTCCCCGGCGCCTATAAAAGGCAGCCCCGGGTGCGCGATCCTCCACGGAAGCCAAAGCCATCACTCACTCCTTCCCTCTCGCTCCAACGCCGTCGCAATTCTTGTTTTTGGGTTTTGCTGCCGCCGGTGAAAACCACGAAGTGCTCTGCCGCCAGTGACGCCCAGCCACCGTGGACCTCACCGCCGACACCCCCGTCGCAAGGACTACCTCGGGAACCCCTTCGCCGCGCCGGAACACATCTGGTTGTCGTTCCCGACAATAGCCGAACCTCGTCCTCCGCTCCGACGACAATTCCGGCGACCTCCGGTGACCTCTTGAGCCAAGTCAGGTATCAATGTGATCGCAATAGTCGTAGCTACCGTTTGGCACCACTCACCGCCGGCGAAAGTCCGCCGTCCGCCGTTGCCGTCGGGCCCCGAGCCCCTCAACGTCATTGCCGACGTGGCACGCCACCTGGACGCCACCTCTGCGACACGGCCCGTGTGGCGCCGCGTCAGCGCCACGCACGCGCACACGCGGCACGGTCCACCGTGCCAGTCCCTCCAAGGTTCAGTGGGCTTGGTCCATATGGACCGTGTCACTGACACAAGGGGCCTGCATGTCAGAAATCATTTTATTTCTTTTAAATTCTGAAATTCGGTTGCTAGCGTCAGCATTGCGCAATAAGTAGATTTTTCATTAGAAAAATAATTCGGAAAATTCAATTAAATTTCAGATTTAGGTTTTAAACTTCTAAAATTCATAACTTTTGCATATGAACTCCAAATTGAGTGATTCAAATTGCAAAATTTATATAAAATTATAATCTAGATAACTAAACCAAAATATTTCAATTTGGAGTTAATTTGAACTATGATTTTGAATTTATTTGAATATGAATATTGAATTTGTCGTATTTTTGCGTATAGAATTCGACGACTCCGGAGAGTTCGATCAAACTGAAGATTTAGAATTCCAAGACATCGACCAAGGCAAGTTACACCATTCACCATATTGCCCCAGTATTTTAAGTTATTTTCATTTTTAAATTCTTTATCGCATGCATATGTTGTTATAAATATTTTAATCTCCTGTTTTACATATAGTTAATTCCATGTGTTATTGTATGGCCAATTTGAATGTTGTATCTGACTACCTTGATACCATAGGCAAGATTTTACCAAAATTAAATATATGCTTAGCCAAGCTTAGTTCACGTTTACAGAATTTGGGAGGGTTTGCACCAAATTTCTACAAATTTGTTTCAAACTTGATGTTGTGGTATTGTCTTACCACATGGGTTTATAAATGGAGTTTCATTCAAAATAAAATCAAAAATGGGTTTGGACTTGGGCGAAATGGTCGGAATGGTGGGTGCAGGTTTATGCACGGGATTGATCTGGTTAAGATTAAGGCCCATGGTTTGATGGAATGACGCCCAAGTCAATTGAGGACCGGTCTTTGAGCCGTTTAATGCTATGCCTTAACCGTACTACCACATGTCCTGTATGGGCAGGATTTGGCTAATTAATTTGTGATGTTCTAATATATTTATGTCATGTGATTATGTGGGTGTCGGTTAGACGTTTTATTCCCACTTGGCGAGAGGGGCTTCCGAGGGCAGTTAGTCCAAAGGCGAATCCTTAGCGGGCATGAGTATATTAGGACGAAACATTGTAAAGGCCTCATGGTAATTGCTCACCACACGCCATTTAAAGCGTGAATTGGCCGACATAACGAGCATGTCACCTCGTGTGGGTAAAGTTGTACCAACTCTGCAGAGTAGAAACTATTCGAATAGCTGCGTCCGCGGTCATGGACATGCTAGCAGGGCCACTTAAAGTTAGAATTGTTTTTGGTTTTTAAAACACTTTATTAAATGCTGAGGATGGTTAGTCCTTATGAAAAATTGGGCGGGAGGCCAAGTGTTAGGAGGGGATCCTTCACTAAATCATTGGAGGTTATCCACATTGTAATATTGTCATTTTAAAATATGATTTTAATCTTAGTATAAAACTGCCTTAGAAATTACTATGATTATTTACACTGAAAACGCTGTTTATGCAAAACAACCCCTGCCATACTCACTTGTTACCTTATGCATGCATTTAAATTCAATATTGGGTGTGACTTGCGAGCACGGAAGTTGTGCTCATCCTTGCTGAATAAATCTTATTCAGGAGAAGACTGCTATCTTGACGGTGAGGACCCAGACGAGTAGGCCTTTTGACCCAGACGATTGCCTGTGGCACATCGTGTGGCTCCCACTATTATTATGTTTTCGCTATGTTTATCATTTGACTTTTGATATTGTTATTCAAACTCATTGTATTAAACAATTATTTAACTAATGTCATTTACGCTTTCGTGATATGAATGTGATATCCTTTTTGTGAGACAGTGTACGCTGGAAATCCTGGACCGGTGTTTGAACACAGAGAATTCGGGATCCTTCGTTCCCGGGTTCGACAAAAGTAGTATCAGAGCTATATCGACTGTAGGTCATGGCCCACGGTAGAATTGATAAAACCATTAAGGACTATTTTCAAAATTTACAAATTATTTACCTGTCTCCCAGAGTCCTACTCTCCCTTTCTCTGTTAAAAGATTTCTAAACTCTTGTCTCTCCTAAAAATTGTAGATGGCCGAGAGACCGACCCGTATCTCCCATGGAGTCTATGCTGGAGAATGGGCGGATATCCTATGGAAGATGATGCAGCATCTGAGTTTCATGAAGAGACCCACATACCAAGGATACAAGTACATTGTGGGACAGCAGGAGCGCTGGAGAGTGGAGGTTATCCTCTACTCTAACTTGGCGCCGGATACATCCTTCCACATCTTCGACACCCCAATGCGTCGGGAGACCTTCGAGGACGGCATCCAGGACGCGGCAAGGGAAGCTGTACGCCGACTTCGCTATACTTATGACGCCCACCTCCGGGATACTGCATTCCAGTACTATCCCATGCACATCCCCACCCGGCTAGGCAGTGCCTTCAGCTCAGTCGAGAACGAGGATATGCCGGAGATCACCCACCAGGTGGAGTTAGCCAAGGCGATGGATTACGCCTATGGCAACACCCTGGACGAGCTGTATCTCGTTCAGGGGAGGCTAGAAGCTGCAGAGGAGAAGTTGAAGGCGGCCGAAGCTGAATTGGCTCTGTACAAGAAGGGCCAAGGCAGTACCTGCAACTCCCCTGACTACACCCCATCCACCCCATAGATGTTTACTTCCACCATTTTAGATATTTGCTTTCCCTTTAGTTGTCGATTAGCTGCGAATTATGAGCTACTAACCTTCTGTGGTAGCCATAATCAAATGAATAAAATAAAGAACTACTTTGAAAAAGAAATTTGGATTCTTTGTCTTGTAATTGTGTGCTTTTTGGGCTAATATAAATTTACTCTCCCTTAGTACAATCCTTTCTTTTCTTTCCTAAGTCTTTGGAAAATTCAACAGATGGTGGCCACCCGCACAGGAAGTGGCAGCGTCCAAGGCCAGGGCAACGAAAATACTGACCATCAGGAGCAACCTGTTCAACAGCCTCCCCCACCGCCAGCAGCAGGACCGGATTGGCAACAAATGATGGCCAATCAAACTCACCTCATCGACTTGCCGCCCGGTCGCTCGGCAACTCGGAATATACAAGCGCGGCGGCCTCCGCCGCAACCTGTGCACGGACACCCTCCTCAGCGGGTGACCATGTCGGAGTTCATGCGCATGCACCCTCCGACATTCTCCAGCAGCACCGAGCCGATGGATGCTGACGATTGGCTTCGTGCCATCGGGAAGAAGCTGGACATCGCCCAGTGCACCAACCGCGAGAGGGTCCTATTCGCCTCCCATCAGCTCAATGGACCAGCTTCGGAGTGGTGGGACAACTTCTGCATCTCCCACGCCAATGCCCAGGCCATCTCGTGGGACGAGTTCGTCAGAGCCTTCCGTCATGCACACATCCCTGCCGGCCAGATGATGTTGAAGAAGAAGGAGTTTCATGCGCTCCGCCAAGGAAATCGCTCGGTGAGCGAGTATCTTCACCGCTTCAACCAGCTGGCTCGCTACGCACCAGCTGATGTAGCCCGGGACGAGGACCGACAGGAGAGGTTCATGGAAGGGCTGAACGATGACATCTCCGTCCAACTAATCTCTCAGAACTTCACCGACTTTCAGCAGTTGGTGGACAAGGCGATCCGCCAGGAAGCCAAGCATCATGAGATGGAGAACCGCAAGCGGAGGATGGCCGCCCAGAAGTTCAATGCAGGAGGCCTTCCCAAGCCTCGATTCATTCAGCCACAGCCACCGCAGCGTGGGAAGTTCCAGTCTTCCACGTCCAGAGCCCTGGTGCAGAACCAGCGCCCCAACACCTCCAACTTCCGCGGCGCATCAACTGGAGGGCAATTCCAGCAGAAGAGCTCCGCTCCCTCAGCTGCAGGAGTGACCTGTTTCCACTGTAACGAAACAGGCCATTACGCCAACAGATGTCCCAAGAAGCAGCAGGCAGCAGCATCTGCCAAGTCAGCACCAGGAGCCACAGCCACCGGCGGCACTCCAAAGCCGTCAGGCCAGTTCATCAAGGGACGTGTGAACCACGTCACAGCTGAGGAAGCTCAGGCAGCGCCAGACGTTGTGCTTGGTATGTTTCTTGTTAATTCAATACCAACTTCAGTGCTATTTGATTCCGGAGCTTCGCGTTCATTTGTATCAAATAAGTTTGTGGGCAAAAATGGGTTACCTATATCTCCCTTAAACAATCCTATGATAATCCATTCGCCGGGCTCAGAAATGAGAACTAGTTCTCTATGCCCGAACCTCGCTCTTAAAATATCCGGAGTATCCTTTCTAGCGGACTTGATAGTCTTGCATTCCCAAGGTTTGGATGTCATTCTCGGAATGGACTGGTTAGCCAAGAATCATGGACAAATAGACTGTGCCAATAGGTCTATCACTCTCACTAATGGAGAAGGAATTTCAGTCGAGTTCAAGCCCAAGACTTGCACCAATGGAAGTTCCATCCTCACCAGCATGAAGGAAGTGAAACTTGAAGACATCCCGGTAGTCCGAGAATATGCTGATGTCTTTCCTGACGATCTACTTGGCATGCCACCGGATCGGGACGTAATGTTCTTAATTGACTTAGTCCCAGTGACAGCTCTAATATCGAAATGACGCTATAGAATGCCAGCCAATGAATTGGCAGAATTGAAGAAACAGATTGAAGAACTGCGAAGCAAAGGGTACATCCGACCCAGTTCATCACCTTGGGGAGCACTAGTGCTGTTCGTCAAGAAAAAGGACAATAGCATGAGGATGTGTGTTGATTACAGATCACTCAATGAGGTGACGATCAAGAACAAATATCCTCTACCCAGGATAGATGATCTGTTCGATCAGCTGAAAGGAGCAAGTGTCTTCTCGAAGATTGATTTGAGATCCGCTATCACCAATCAAGATCGCACGAGAAGATATTCAAGACACCTTCACCACCGGATATGGATCAGATTTAGTTTACGTAATGTCTTTCGGTTTGACGAACGCCCCTTCTTATTTCATGAATATGATGAACAAAGTGTTCATGAAATTCTTGGATAAGTTTGTGGTTGTTTTCATCGATGACATTCTCATCTACTCGAAGGATGAAGAAGAACACGAGAAGCATATCAGAATGATACTGGACAAGCTCAGAGAGCACCAACTCTATGCCAAATTCAGCAAAAGTGAATTTTAGCTAAGTCAAGTGGCATTCCTTGGACATATTGTGTCAGCAGGAGGAATTGCAGTAGATACTGCCAAGGTTGAAGCAGTGTCAGATTGGAAGCAACCCAGGACAGTCACCGAGGTGAGAAGTTGTGAGGACCCCAATTTATCTGGCTTGTAATGCTTAACCAACCACCTGGTCCTAGCATTACAAATCAAATAAACCGAAACCTCGAGATATGTATACTTCCCAAAAGCAGTATACACACCTCCCACAAAAGTATGCATCAACTCCATTTCAAACGTAGAGTCCAAACATCACACTACCAAACGGAAGATAAACAAATAGTAGAGTTATTACAGACAAAGGTCGACAGGCCAAAAGATACACAAATAAACAAGAACGACAGCGGAAGCAAAAGCGCCAAAAGATGGCTATAAACAAAGCCAATCAGCGTGCCTTCACCCACAAGGCATCTGACCGGACCGCCAAGCCTAGTCGTCCACGAAACGGCAACACAGCTCACAGAAGTGAGGCCCTTGGGGGCTCACCTTCTTCCTCTGCAACAAAAACATTAAGCAAAGCACCTGAGTACAAAGATTGTCTTTGTACCCGCAAGACTGACATGTGAACTAGCAAACCTGTTTATATGCTACATGCGGCTTATTTGTGGAGGTCATATGTTTCATTTGCATAAAGCCAACTTTATTTGCAATAATGTAATACAGGTTGAAGGCAAGTTTGCAATTCATTTTTAATGTTGAAATACAGTAAAGGTAATAATAACAAAAGAGTAAAGAAAAACAACCTAGAAGTGACTATCCCAATAGTCACCACAACATAGCACGAATCCCAGATTCGTGCCACCCATCAAGTTTTAATTTAAAAGGTTGTAGTCTAACTCTTGAAAAGCTTACCCAAGCGTGTCCATCACCTAGGACGAGGCTATTCGAATAGTTTTAACCCTGCAGGGGTGTACCACTGTACCCACACTTGCATCGCCTTTAAGCCAAAGCACACTACCAAGGTATGCTGCACACTAAGTCCTACGAGACTTTTTCAATATTGTGTATTAACTACGAGCGCTCGTATGGATAGAAATCCATACGCTTATGGTAAAGCCGAAAAGACAACTACCCACTCAGGATAAAGCTTTTCGGGCAACTACCATGCTCCCTACACCATCCCTCCTGCGACCTCCTGCGACCCGGAGCCAATACACGCCAAAGTACTAGGTCAAGAGAGGTCCCATACCCTCTAGTGTGGTTAGCATGCCGAAATGCCTGGATAACAGGTACTCACAAGATGTTCGGTCCTTAATTGACTCGGGCACCATTCCAGTCACACCCAACAGATCACACCAACATACCGTTGTGCCCAAGTCTAAATCGTTTTGTTTCTCATTTTTAGTTTTCACAATTAAGCATAGAAAAATGCTGAACATAAAGTTATAGTAATTTTTGTGTGATCAAGGTTACCGACTAAAGTCGATAACCGCCCAGTTCTACCGGTAGCTAAGCATGTCTAGGCAAATTGACCCGGATCTACTAAGTGACGAGAGATCATCCAGCGATCTCTAATCACAGCAATTACCTAGGCTCAGGTAGTAGAGATCAATGTTTTGTCTACAGGATATGCAACTACGGATTTAACTAATCAGTTTAACACAAATTAATCGACGCATACATACAGTTGAAAACAAAATATTAGACTCTAAAATACTGGGATAAACATGATCAAACTGCTTGCGCCGCTGTTGCTCGTAATGCTCAACTGCTGCGAGGATCGCTCTCGTGGTTACCGCAAATGTCGAAGCCTAACGATTGAACAAATAACAGCAAATAAGAACGAATAACACCGACAAAACTCAAATAAACAACAAAATCAAAACATTCCAAAATTCACACAGCAGCCTAAGCATGATCTAACATATTTTGGAAACAGAGAAAAAATTTATTTTGAAGTGGTGATGGATTTTCTAGCAATTTCCTAAGCTAACATACACATTAAACCACTAGTTAAATGCTTAACAATTTTTCATGAACAGAAACATATCTATAACCTATCCTGATAATTAGTACACTAAGAATGACAATTTACAAAATTGGTTTCACTGGATTTGGACAAATATTGAAAGAGATATACATTTTCTAATTTAGAAGATACATAAAACATCATTTAATTTATTAGCAGATTTTTGCTACAGAGACAAGGTTGAAACTAATTTTAATAAATAGTACATTTAGATTGAAAATTAACAGCACTGGTTTCATGCAGTTTGGAGAAAAATTGAATTAGTTATGCATTTTCTAAGTTGAAATGAATTAATAGTGCATCAGAAATCCATTTCAGAAATACTAAAACATTTAAACCTTTTCCTACCGACAACCAGCTAGCCCCAACCATCGACAAAGCGGGATCACATGAAAACGGCGACGTGTCAAACTTGACCCACCGCGCTTAACGGCGACGTCGGCGTGTTCGAGAATACGTCTTCGGCTTAGCAAACTGTAACCCTAACCTATACTCACAGAGAAATACGCTTCCCAGCAGAGAAAACGTAGTATCAAAGCTACGCAACCACCAACTGACAGCATGGACCCACATGGCAGCGACTCAGAGAACAACATAACGGTTGGATTAAATATTTCCTAAACACGATTAACCGAAGATGGACCCACAAGGCAGTGACTCACCTAAACAAGATTTGCGCTTAAACTAAGTAACACCGGCGGTTCGCCGGCGCGCGCGGGGACGGCGGCGCGGTCGCGCAGTTGAACTTGCAAACCAGTGGGTTTCAAGACGAGTGAGTGATACCTTGAGGTCAGCAAGGACTTCGCGAACCCGGTGACGGTGATGCGGATCCCGATGGTCGACGGAAATGAGCTCCCGACGGCCGGAGGCAGAGAAGAAGGTGCGGTGCTCGCGGAGAAGATGCTGCGAGCTTCGAGAAGACTCCGGAAAGTGCGCCACGGGATCGCCTCAGCTCCAGGAAGGATACGCCCCAGATGACGCCGACGAAGGGTGTCTGAGACGACTGGAATCAACGCGGCGGCGGAAAACCGAGTTTGGAGAAGAAACGGCCGCAAAACCTCAACGATGCACAAAAGACGAAAACAAACCCACCATAAGACTCAGTGAGGAAAATGCGATCACGAGGGACCGAGTGCTGAGGCTTAAGACTCACCAGAACACCCGAACGACTTCGGAGCCGAAGTTGCCGGAGGCGGAGACGACGAACTAGCCCCTGGCGATACACTGGATGCCACGAGCTCGGGATGGGCAAAATGGACGCGGTGAGGAAAGTGGATCACGACGGAGGGGTTGCCGGCGCGAGGGCGGCACTAGCACGGCGGCGCTACCTTCGTTCTCTTCTCCGGCCGAAACAGAGAAGCGGGCGGAGAAAGCGAGAGAGCGAAGGAAACGAAGAATGGATGAGTGCGGTGAGGTTATAAAGCTCTGTCGATGCTTCGGAGAGGGACACGCGTCCCCGACGTGGCAGCGACGAGCAGCGTGGCGCGCATGCGCCAGCGGCCGCGAGCTCCGGTGAGACGCGGAGAAGACGAGGGTGATGCTGACAGGGATGGCCCACTCGTCAGTGATAGCGGCGAGGCGGTGCGAGCCGGAGTCAAGTGCGGCGCGAACCGGTGGTTTGACTCGACCCAGTCGGTGCTGAACATTGGATCTAAAACGGACGGTCGACATTGATGTATGCATTCGGACAGGTCGATTGCATACGCGAATGTGGATCGTTTGATCTGCATCGGACGGTCAGGATTGGGCGGTGCAGCTAAGTGTGCTACTAGATTGCTCCCAATAAAATTCACAAGCTACTGTCCAGAGGTTTGACCAGATTTCTAAACTGGTTTGACTTGGGCGTTTGAAATAGCAATTAAAATCTAAAAATTGTGAAATAATTCAGGGAGGCAGATATGATGATCAAGATGGTGGGAAAAATAATTTCAGAGGATGATTACAAGTTTGAAAGCTAAGAATTGGCTGACAACAATTTCCAATCACAAGAATCAAATTCTAAAGATTGGAATTTGCTAGGGAAAATTGTAGAAATTTTCAAATGATTTCATGAGGCAACAAAAGTTTTTATTTCTCCTCAAAATATTACATTTGAAATACAAACCCTAAGTTAGGGCTGTTACAGAAGTTTCCTTGGACTAGCGGGTTATACCGCAGGTTTAGTGAAAATTTCTCTAAGATTGCAAGACCCATGACTCAACTTCTGAAGAAGGAAAAGAAGTTTGAATGGACAGACGCCTGTGAAGAAAGTTTTCAAGACCTGAAGAGGAGATTAGTCTCAGCACCTGTGCTAGTCTTACCCGATATCCGTAAGGATTTTGAGATTTTCTGCGACGCATCCCGTCAAGGTCTCGGATGTGTGTTAATGCAGGAAGGCAAAGTAGTGGCTTATGCATCCAGGCAGTTGAGGCCCCATGAAGGGAATTATCCGACACATGATCTGGAGTTAGCAGCGATTGTGCATGCTTTGAAGATCTGGCGGCATTATCTCATTGGTAACCTGCTGTGAGATTTTCACGGATCACAAGAGTCTGAAATATATCTTCACGCAGGCAGAATTAAACCTTCGGCAGAGAAGATGGCTAGAGTTGATAAAGGATTATGATCTCGGAATTCACTATCATCCGGGCAAAGCAAATGTAATTGCAGATGCCCTGAGCAGAAAGGCCTATTGCAATACTATGATGGTGCAGAAGGAACAGCCAGAACTACATGAAGAATTGAAGCGTCTAAACTTGGAGATTGTCAGTCAAAGTTGTGTGAATGCTTTGGAAGTACAACCAACTCTTCAAGGTCGATCGATCAGAAAACAATAGAAGACGAAGACATCAAAGAGATCAAGAAGAATATGCGAAGGGGAAGGCTCGAGATTCACTAAGATGAACAAGGAACAGATGGTTTGGGAACCGCATTTGTGTACCTAACGGCAAAGAGTTAAAACAACAATTCGAAGGAGGCTCATGAAACGCCTTACTCCATTCACCCCGAAGCACCAAGATGTATCGATCTCAAGGAGAAATATCGGTGGGTCGAGATGAAGCAAGAAATTGCTTGAGTTCGCCGCCGCCGTGATGTGTGTCAGCGAGTTAAAGCAAAACATCAGAGACCGGCTGGATTGTTGCAGCCATTACCAATTCCAGAATGGAAGTGGGAAGAAATTGGCATGGATTTCATCACCGGACTTCCTAGGACCCAATCAAGATATGATTCTATCTGGGTGATAATTGATCGGTTGACCAAAGTAGCTCACTTCATTCCCGTCAAGACTACATACAGAAGCAGCCAGTTGGCAGAGTTATATGTGGCTAGGATTGTTTGTCTGCACGGTGTACCCAAGAAGATCGTGTCCGACAGAGGTTCCCAATTTACATCAAGATTCTGGCAGAGCCTGCATGAAGCGTTAGGGACCAAACTCAATTTCAAGATGACCTATCATCCTCGACGATGGTCGACTTTAACGCACCAACCAAGTTCTTGAAGATATGCTCCGAGCCTGTGCCCTGGAATTTGGACAAAGTTGGGACAAGAATCTGCCGTATGCAGAATTTTCGTATAACAATAGTTATCAAGCCAGTTTGCAAATGACACCATTTGAAGCTTTGTATGGAAGAAAGTGCAGAACTCCACTCCTATGGGATGAAGTAGGAGAACATCAGCTCTTTGGGCCTGAGTTAATCAAAGATGCTGAAAGTAAGGTAAAAGCCATAAGAGAACATCTGAAAGTGGCATAAACACGACAAAAGAGTTATGCAGATAACCGTCGGAGGGATTTAAACTTTGAGGTAGGAGACATGGTCTATCTCAGAGTCACTTCACTCAGAGGAGTAAGAAGATTCCGGACGAAAGGAAAACTCACACCCAGATTTGTGGGGCCATACAAAATTCTAGCCAAAAGAGGTGAAGTGGCATATCAGCTTGAGTTGCCAGAAGCATTGTCAGCAATGCACGATGTCTTCCATGTATCCCAGTTGAGGAAATGCCTGCAAGCGCCAGAAGACCATACTTTCCTGGAAAGCTTCGATCTTCGAGAAGATCTCACCTACATGGAGCGACCAATCAAGATTCTGGATGTCGCAGAGCGAGTCACCAGAAGCAGAATCATCAGATCATACAAGGTGCAGTGGAGTCATCACCCGGAAAGTGAAGCCACATGGGAAAAGGAAGAAAACCTCAAGACCAACTATCCCGACCTCTTTGCTGACCAATCCTGAATCTCGGGTCGAGATTCCCTTAAGGGGGGTAGGTTTGTAACAGCCCAAAATTTCAAATTTCAGTAGAAATTAAAACTTAATTGATTTTGTGGAATTTTCTGGAATTTTTAAAAGCTTTTATAATAATTTTAAAGTCAAGAATGAATTTATTTGCAAAATTAAAAGCCAACATAAAGTTGGAAATAATTTTATTAAGTCCAAAATAAGTGTGGGAATTTCTGTGAATTTTTCCATAATTTTTGGAGTTATTTTGCTATTTTCTAAAGCTAATATGAATTAACAGAATTAAAACAATTGGAAAAAGGAATTTAAAACTCAAATAGTGTTTGGGCCGAAACCCAAAGGTTCCAGCCCAAACCTCCTCCTTACCACAACCAGCGACGCCCACACTCGCGCGCGCCCGCCTCACTCTTCTCCCACCGTCCGATCTAAATCGGACGGCTACAAACCACCCACGTTTTCCTCCTCTCCCTGCACCGTGGATTCTACATCAACGGTCAGATCGCACACCGCACTTCTTCGGCGTCGCGACTAACGCCAGGCCGTTGGATTAAAATCCAACGGCTCTGCGCCATCGTCTTCCTCGCCTCTTCTTCCTCGCGTCGAAACCGCGCCGCCGCCATTTTCGCCCACGTTCAAGCTTCGTAAACGGCTAGATTTCAACTGCTCCGCTCTTCGTATGTACGTGCACAAGACCAGGTACACAACCGCCACACTTACCCCACGATCTTCCTTCGTCTCCGCAACCGGTTAACCCACGGTCGCCACAAAACTGCCGCACGACCCCCACCTCCTCCATACCGCCCCAGACCTCCCCGGCGCCTATAAAAGGCATCCCCGGTTGCGCGATCCTCCACGGAAGCCAAAGCCATCACTCACTCCTTCCCTCTCGCTCCAACGCCGTCGCAATTCTTGTTTTTGGGTTTTGCTGCCGCCGGTGAAAACCACGAAGTGCTCCGCCGCCAGCGACGCCCAGCCACCGTGGACCTCACCGCCGACACCCCGCCGCAAGGACTACCTCGGAGCCCTTCGCCGCGCGAACACATCCGTTGTCGTTCCGGCAATAGCCGAACCTCGTCCTCCGCTCCGACGACAATTCCGGCGACCTCGGCGACCTCTTGAGCCAAGTCGTATCAATGTGATCGCAATAGTCGTAGCTACCGCTTGGCACCACTCACCGCCGGCGAAGTCCGCCGCCCGCGCTGCCGCCGGGCCGAGCCCTCAACGCCGTTGCCGACGTGGCACGCCACCGACGCCACCTCGCGACACGGCCCGTGTGGCGCCGCGGCGCCGCGCGCACGCGCACGCGCGCACGGTCCACCGTGCGGTCCCTCCAAGGTTCAGTGGGCTTGGTCCATATGGACCGTGTCACTGACACAAGGGGCCCGCATGTCAGAAATCATTTTATTTCTTTTAAATTCTGAAATTCGGTTGCTAGCGTCAACATTGTGCAATAAGTAGATTTTTCAAGAGAAAATAATTCGGAAATTCAATTAAATTTCAGATTTAGGTTTTAAACTTCTAAAATTCATAACTTTTGCATATGAACTCCAAATTGAGTGATTCAAATTGCAAAATTTATATAAAATTATAATCTAGCTAACTAAACCAAAATATTTCAATTTGGAGTTAATTTGAACTATATTTTTGAATTTATTTGAATATGAATATTGAATTTGTCGATTTTACAGATAGAATTCGACGACTCCGGAGAGTTCGATCAAACTGAAGATTTAGAATTCCAAGACATCGACCAAGGCAAGTTACACCATTCACCATATTGCCCCAGTATTTTAAGTTATTTTCAGTTTTAAATTCTTTATCGCATGCATATGTTGTTATAAATATTTTAATCTCTTGTTTTACATATAGTTAATTCCATGTGTTATTGTATGGCCAATTTGAATGTTGTATCGGACTACCTTGATACCATAGGCAAGATTTTACCAAAATTAAATATATGCTTAGCCAAGCTTAGTTCACATTTACAGAATTTGAGAGGGTTTGCACCAAATTTCTACAAATTTGTTTCAAACTTGATGTTGTGGTATTGTCTTACCACATGGGTTTATAAATGGAGTTTCATTCAAAATAAAATCAAAAATGGGTTTGGACTTGGGCGAAATGGTCGAATGGTGGTACAGTTTATGCAGGATTGATCCGTTAAGATTAAGGCCCATGGTTTGATGGAATGACGCCCAAGTCAATTGAGGACCGGTCTTTGAGCCGCTTAATGCTATGCCTTAACCGTACTACCACATGTCCTGTATGGGCAGGATTTGGCTAATTAATTTGTGATGTTCTAGTATATTTATGTCATGTGATTATGTGGGTGTCGGTTAGACGTTTTATTCCCACTTGGCGCGAGAGGGGGCTTCCGGAGGATGGTTAGTCCAAAGGAGCGAATCCTTAGCGGGCATGAGTATATTAGGACAGAATATTGTAAAGGCCTTATGGTAATTGCTCAGTCACACGCCTACGGAAGCGTGAATTGGCCGACATAACGAGCATGTCACCTCGTGTGGGTAAAGTTGTACCAACTCTGCAGAGTAGAAACTATTCGAATAGCCGCGTCCGCGGTCATGGACATGCTAGCAGGGCCACTTAAAGTTAGAATTGTTTTTGGTTTTTAAAACACTTTATTAAATGCTGAGGATGGTTAGTCCTTATGAAAAATTGGGCGGGAGGCCAAGTGTTAGAAGGGGATCCTTCACTAAATCATTGGAGGTTATCCACATTGTAATATTGTCATTTTAAAATATGATTTTAATCTTAGTATAAAACTGCCTTAGAAATTACTATGATTATTTACACTGAAAACGCTGTTTATGCAAAACAACCCCTGCCATACTCACTTGTTACCTTATGCATGCATTTAAATTCAATATTGGGTGTGACTTGCGAGCACGGAAGTTGTGCTCATCCTTGCTGAATAAATCTTATTCAGGAGAAGACTGCTATCTTGACGGTGAGGATCCAGATGAGTAGGCCTTTTGACCCAGACGATTGCCTGTGGCGCATCGTGTGGCTCCCACTATTATTATGTTTTCGCTGTGTTTATCATTTGACTTTTGATATTGTTATTCAGACTCATTGTATTAAACAATTATTTAATTAATGTCATTTACGCTTTCGTGATATGAATGTGATATCCTTTTTGTGAGACTGTGTACGCTGGAAATCCTGGACCGGTGTTTGAACACAGAGAATTCGGGATCCTTCGTTCCCGGGTTCGACAAACTCCCTGGCAATGAATCTATCCAGTGTGATGTGGCAGATCCACTGAAAATTTGGGGGCAATGCTTGCTTGATTCGTGGGCTCGTAGCTCTAGCTAGATGCTTTCTTGATACGATTCTACTGTTGCTGCTGATGTGTTGTGTGAATTGTGAAGTAGTTCAATTTCAACTAGTCATTCATGATGTGTGCGATTTAACTGATTTGGTTTCTCGGCGCCTGAAGCGCAAGAGTTTGCAGGGGGAGAGGATCGCTTTTCGCTCGTTAGATCTCGAGCCGCCGGTGAGGAATGTTAGAAATTAATCTTGTTGTCAAAGTGTTTTGCATGTTGATTGAATTTGTATGTCAGTTGCATGGTAGAGTTAGTGGAGCTAGTGACTTGCTAATTAGTTAACAGAGTAATTAGCTAGTGCATGTAGTGGAGCTAATGAATGTAGTGGAGGTAGTGGCCTACTTGAACGTGTTAGTGATCTACTTTGCTATGGCAACCTATTCCTACTATACAACAACCATTATACAATCTCCTCATCCGAAGGGTTCATGCCCATAAAATCGAGTAGCCCCTAGTCTGATTAAACGAACGAGCCTAACACGCCTTCCTTGAACGACGAGCTCGAAGCGAACAAAATCTCCATGCGCATCACGAACAAGCGTGCAAAGCCCTGTGGACTCAGACCCAACGAACCGCCCCCTTACAGGTGAGCGATAAATCTCCTCACGAGCATGAGCCGTCCTGCTCAAATAGCACACAACAAACGCTGCCATGCTCCCTTCTGGGTGAGCGAGTTTCCATATTTGCCACTTCATGCCGTGATACAGAACACCTCTGTAGCACAGCTAGAGTGCCCACACGGATCAAAGCTGCCGCTCAAGTTTCGGGTTACCCAGTAGGGCTAGAGTAAAACTTGCATAAAAGGCAGTCCCTGAACAGAGGCAAAACTAATCATCAAGCGCTAAGAATTCAAAATCACAGGTAGAAAGGAAACTTCACAAACAGAATAGCTGGACAAACACTTCCAGAGAAAAGGACTGGATGACACTGGTCCAATATGAATATCCATAGAGGATCTATCAAGAATTATTATCCTAATTAATTGGACCACCACACAGATATTCAGAAATGCTGCACTTTTAATAGTCAAAAGGACAATAACAATGGTAACCATAAGACTATGTCCATAGCAAAGGAGACAGCCACCAATTTGATTCCAAATCACCGAATGCAACAAGTACTTAAAAGAGTGGTAAAAATCTGATGGAATCAAACAAAGAAGCAATATAAACTTAATTGAACGCTAGTAATTAGTACTACCATATTACTAACCCAAACCAAATAAAACATAGCTAAGGAATCACATCATTCTGCTACTAGATATATTTCACTACCTGGCATCCACAAACTAGCAACAAACACAGATAACACCAACCAACAGATACCACCATTCACAAGATAAACTTGACTGAAGCATTAACAACCAAGGTTCAGAACATTACATACTGAGTTTAGACATACAGGATGAATATGAGGTTATATGAAGCACAATACTCATACATATATAGAACCACCCAAGTAGCAGGTCAAGAATGGGTGCTACCAAGCAAGTGGCAAAAACTTCAAAAAGCAGCCAACCAGATACCATTGCAACTGCCACAACTTGCTAATAGATGTGTTGTAGCATGAAAAGAAATTCGTAAATAGCAAAACACATCTACTACTCTCTCAAAGGTAATAACACAGATAACACCAACCAACATATACCATCGTTCACAAAATAAACTTGACTGAAGCATTAACAACCAAGGTTCAGAACGCATTAACAACCAAGGTTTAGAACATCAGATACTAAGTTTAGACATACATTATGAATGTGAGGTTATATGCGCAGTTAAATGTCCTAAGTTGCGGAGGACAATAAAATAGTGGGTGAATCTCAGAACTAACCAAAGAAACACTCTAGTTTCACATAATCAACGCATCACACAAACTCTGAATTATAGCCAAGTGGGAGGCAAACCTAGGGCGGCCGGTCGGCAACCAAAAAATACAAATCAATCAAACCTAGGACGGCTGACGAAGAGTAGGGAGGCAAAGGGTGGCGTAGGGAGGGCAAGGTGGGCGGCCAGATGACGAGCTAACCTTCACAATAACGGCGACGACGGAAAAGATGGGGAACGGCGGCCTCTAGGGTTTACAGGTTCGAAGGCTCTCATGGGCCGGCGGATTCACACTCCGGGGCTTGTGGAGGCGCACTCCGGGGCTTGCGGCGGCGTGCACGAGGGTGGACGCGAGATCGCCAATCGCGGGAGCGAGAAGGATTGAGGAGGTGAGGGAAACCGAAGGGGTACGGTCAGGCGAGGGGGGCGTGCTGGGATGGGAGAGGGGTAAGTCAATGGCATTTGCGGGTAATTTCATCCAACTTCAAGGGGTATTTTCCCTTGTTGCAAGTTATATTAGCTCCCCACGAGAATCCACGGGAAAACTACTCCTCGTTGCTAAGCAGAATTTGGTTGTTTTGAGAATCTAGATGTTTTGCATAGCTCCACGAAATCCAAACGAGAAGCTAAGAGCAGGAGCTATACCAAACAGGGCCTAACTGCCATCTAACAGGATCCGAGATCAAAAACCTATTTTGGGGGTAAACTTGAACGCATGTGTGGCAACTACGGTCTTGTTATCATGTTCTCGGCTCGGGAGTCGGGCCTCTGCTGCAATCTTGAGCTCTCCTCTAATTCAACTGAAATGATTGACCGGGAAAGTTTGGTAACGCCTTCATCACTTTCCACCACGACTTCTCGTGAATTAGATAGCACAAAATCAACTTCCGAGAAACTTTCGGTATGAGCAACAAATCGTGGGTGAAAATGACTCCATGACCCATCAACAACCTTGACAGCAATTGTTGCCTCAATGTCTGTGCCTCTAAGTTGAGCGTACACCAGTTCCGCCATGCTTTGCTTGTTGGACCACACTTGTGTCTGAAGTTCACCATACATATACCAACCATGAATAGAGTTGTGCTCAGAAATCAGGAAGCTCAAAAAACAGCTTGTTTTCATACGGTGTGGTAGCCTTGACTTCCAGTTCAACCTCAAAGGTGATAGGATCTACTGCTATGACTACACAGCTGGGGCCAGTCAACACCAAGGACGAGTCCTGCACATATTTTGTTTCAATAGAGCTATTTTCTTTTCGTTGTAGGCAAGTGAGGCAGCAAAGGTAGATGACAGTTCTTTGCTGGTTAGTGTCCCTGGCAATGCCTACACCTGAGGATTTGAGGCTCCTGAGAATAGGTGGTTCTCACTTCTCACATGTACTCCGTCTGACTTTCCTTGTATTATCATATTTATCAAATATGGTCCAATCTGCACCATATTTGTTGTGTACTTCCTTGTATAGTTTGTACACATTGTACTCTATTTATATGCGTAAATACTAAAACATTTGGTGTGGATTCAATCATCAGCATTATCACATGTACCAAAATATGGTTCAATCCGCAACATTTGCGCATAGTGTGTATGCCTGATTTTCCATGTATTATCACATGTACCAAATATGGTCCAATCCACACCATATTTGCTGTGCATTTTCTTGTATGGCTTGTACACACTTTACTCTATTTATATGCGCAAATACTGAAACAATCGGTTAGGATTTCACAACCGAAACCCAGTCTTCTTTGCGCTATTTCACATACTTGTCAGCATTATTCAAGTAAAGAACGATAGAGTTAGTTAATTAGTGTTCATGCAGACTAAGACGGCCACGGACTTGTACGTCAACGCGTCTACCAACTTACGGACATGACACTTCCCACACACAACTTCACGCTGATGATGACGACTTAATGTTTCAAATTTATACATTAAGATTAATATAACACTAATAATTGCTAATGTTAACTGAGGAACATTAAAAGTGTACGGTTTTGAAGTTGGAGGTTGTTTTCGGACTTGGACGATAGTTTAGGGTTGAAAGTGGACATTTCCAATCAATAATGGTAGGCAAAATTGGCTCTAGGACACCGCAAAAATGTTGTATTTGTTGAAGGACAACGAAAATCACTGATGAACACTAGTACGGTAATTTGTTAGAACACACCGTGCCCACTAAAATAATAATATTTTGGTATTTGAGAGAACGAGTTTGAAAAATCCTATTTGTTGAATAATTCTAAATACAGTCTGGATGGATCAATTATCGATAGCTGAATTATGAAATCTGGATGGTCAATTTTTTAAAAGGTTCTTTTTAAAATAGGACATTTCATGCTCCTCTAACTCATAAATGTCAAAATAACAATGTTTCAACATACATTTTTTTTTTTTGCAAATGCATCAAATAATGTTTGTAAATAGTATCAAATAGTGTTATAAATAGTATTGCAAACAATATCAAATAGTATTGTAAATAGTGTCTAAAATAATATCAAAACTGTTTGTCTGATTGCAAAATGGGGGATCCGAACGGACACGATGTGGCCGACGTGGTGTGGCATGGCCACGGCGCGGTGCCACGCAGTTCGGGGCGGCCACAGCGTGGCAGGCCAGTGCCGTGCGGCAGACGACACATATCGTCTGCTGGTATGTCTGCAGTGCTATTTTTTTTCTCACGGGAGAGGGTTAGTTTTGCTATTTCGACGCCAAACAGTGCCATTTAAACCAAAAACTCAAGTTTATCTTGCGCACCTCTGCAGTTAAAATCTGGCAATTGTTCCTATCCCGGCTGAAGATCAGATTGCGCTTATGATCTACATGATCTCGCACAGCAACAAGGCCATACACCTCGAGTGGCCAATGGAAGCCCAAGTCCTCCTTTATCTCCTTAACCTTGAAGGAGAAGATCTGCACTGCATCAAGGTTTCCGGCATCATAAGGCACAGGTCCATATGTGAAACGCTTGGGGCCTACAGCCACTGCAACACAGAAACAAACCCAGGGCAAAATAGCATCACCAATCCACGCATTAGCTGGCCGATCAGTTAATTCACACCCTCAATATCCTAATCAATATTCTCAATTATATGCGGATGATCAAGGAATTAATCGACAACGCAATTCATATTGACTGATGTGCGCATTTGCTGCGCCACACATCCCTAACTTGTGCAAAGCTTCATCATCAATCCACTCATTAGTTGGCCGATCAATCAATTAATCCCCACCCTAATTGCCCTAATCAACAAATCAGCATTATCAATTCCAAGCGAGTGATCGAGAAATTAATTGATAATGCAAATGCAAATGGGCTGACGCACACGTGTGCTTTGTATGTACGTACTGGTGTCTTCCAAGGCGCCGTAGAGGTGGGAATCATGCTCCATCCAGTTGCAGCGGAAGCACGTCACCCTGTGAGCGTCGGTCCTCCCTCGGCGTCCACCGCCTCCGTCGCCGACGGCGGCCAGCTCCCGGTGCCGATAGTCTCCCCGGCCCTGCGCTTGTTCTTCTCCGACGCCGCATTGTTGCTTTTGTTGAATCATGAGTAGGCTACACTAGCATAAATTCAAAAATCTGCCGCGCAAACAAGGAATCTCCGCTAGTAATAGATCACGGAAATTACCATTAGACGTGTGGACTCGTAACGAAAGTAGAGTCGATATAGCGTGTTGGTGCGGTGGTAGTCGTACTAGCCGCACGTCTTCTTCTCCAGTTCCATGTGATCATCACGAGTTGCGGATCGTCTTAGTGCTGATGCTTTGTATCAACACCTTCAAGGAATCCACACGTACAGAGCAGGGACACAACACGTTGGAGTACTGCTAGCGTTGGCTGTATGGTATTAGATGAGGAAGGTGTGGCCACTAGAGTTTTGGGAATTCCAAATTCACACGAAATCATATGCCACCGCCCCTCTATATATAAGCATCCATAATGGGTCTTGAACTTTGAGACCCATTAGAAACTCATGGCCCACAAGAATTCAAATTACCATCCAAATTAAATCCTAGCCCTTTGAACGTGCGACCTTATAGGTTCACGTACACTTAGACATGGTCCGAGTACTTCTACTCGTCCACTAATCGGTAGCGGCCCCTAACAAGATATGCCGACTCCCAAGTATATGTAAAGATCATATCAGATGAACCTCAACAAAATTTATATGCATTTCCTTTTGCCTCAAGATATCGGTCAAACTCAAGGTGAGTATGTGTCATCCTTGTTGGTTAGCTTGACCACTCTTTCTTGATCACGTGACTCAAATTCCCAACTACGGTTAACTCTTTAACCCAAAACCCAAAAGCTACATTTATAATTACCCAGTTATGGAGTAGCGTTTGACAACCCCTAAGTAAGCCATTACACATCCCGAGTACGTGCGACGACCTCAAGTATAAAGATATAGCATACGCATTGTAAAATGAGACCAACTGATAACATATAAGAATACAACGTTCTCGCAGTGTCTCATGGTGGGTCGTTCCAACTTATGTTCGCTAACATGTGTTCATATTATTGGTTTGATATCTCTATATCTATGACCCGTGAAACATGGTAATCAACCATTATATATGCTAGTCTATTCATACGTATCTTCATATGTTTTCAACTAAGGAACGTTTAAGAATAATCATCGTAGAAATATAAAGTTTTACAAAAAAAAAATCACATACTTGATAATAAATATTAACGATATTATTTTTAAAATAAAATAATATATTATCTAATAAATTATAAACATAACAAAATATAATCATCTATATAATTACTTCTAGGTATATCTCCAACAGCTTTCCTCCGTCGCGTTCTTTTTCTTCTCATCTGAACCATTGCATTCTTCCGCCGCGCGCACCTCCATCTCCGCCGTGCGCCCTCGCCACCGCGGAGCGCTATGGTAGAGGGTTCGCTGCTAGTAGGCAGTCCCGTGTCCTAGTTAGATAGGCCGAAGGCGGAACTCGTTGGCAACAGGATACAAGGAGGGTGACCCGTAAGGGAGTGGTTAGGAGTCAACTTCGAGGATAGAACGAAGAGCAATGGAGGAGGATCCGAGTGAGGCCATGCTTCGATTTTCTGATGCACGAGAAGGGAATTAGTCGTGGAGGATCTAATGACACACCATCTTCGCTGACCACCACAGCAACCCCTCGAGGATCAAGCAGCACAAACTCCATCCTAGGGAGAGTATATCTATCATCACACGTGCAAATTCTCGCGCAAAATCGATCACCCGGCCATGAGTCATCGACGACTTTCACTTGGGCAGCCGCCTCCACCGTCGCTGCTGGGAGGTAAGCCAACGTCAACTCCACCGCGCTGTGCTTGTTGGAGCGCCTCTCCCTGAAGCTTGCTGAATTTGTCCAAGTTGTGATACAGTTACTGCAAGTTCTTGGACCGAGGCAGTGAGCCATTAGCTTCTGGACTACATGTTTCTTCTTTGACAGGCTTACATGTGGGAAGATCGCTATGCACCTTACTTGAGAGGATACGGTTACTGCAAGATCATGCAAGAGATCGGTGTCAAGCAAGAACTTACTGAGTTGGAGCAAGGCATTGGCAGCGATAAAAGGAAGGATGGATGTAGCTGCTAGTTTCCCTCGTGTGTTGTTTGGACATTGTAATGTGGTATGGATGTGGGTACAGTCTGTTTTTTGTTTTTTGGCGCTGTGAGGTGGTGCTGTAGCAGCTTGTTGAGTTCTATGAACTAGCCTGTAAAATTGGTTACCAGCAACATATACAAACCAATGGATGTTCAGAACTGCCACCAGGCCGGACGTGAACCGCGTCGCCGCGGTGACTTCAGATGGAATTGTATCGAGTCGAAGATCAAGAAAAAGCCTAGTAGAATGGTTCGGCTTTATTAGAGTATGTACAATGCAAGTGCTTAGAGAGGTACTTAGCAAGAAAAAACTGGTTTTTCTGCTATATAGGACAAATATGGTGCTTATTTTGTAACATCGATGTTTAATTAGGCACTAGTGCTTAACAGATGCTTATGTATATAACTATATCTAATTAATAGATAATACAACATTTAAACACCTACAAATAAGATACTTGCATTGGAAGTAATGACTTTTACATAAATGCTTGATGATGTGACTATATTCTATATATTTAAACACTTATGTATAAGCATCTTGCATTATATATGCCCTTAGATGGAATAGGAAAAATTTAAATACACCCCTATAAGTAACGCTTATTTTCATATTCCCTTACAATACATTTTGTTCAAGATCCATTAAAGGTGTTTTTCTCGTTTAAATTGCCCCTCTCCTCCGGCACTTCTTCTGGCACACCAGCTGAGTGCTCGTGCTTTGCTACGGATAAAAAATATTACTCTAGCACGTTGAGCCGTTGTTATTGAGATCCGTGCCAACCCGCATCATGTCTCTATATGTATTGTTGTGCTCAACGCCTCAGCATACCGCACAGCCTTGGCTCCGGCACGACGCCTGGTCGAGCTCTGATACAGAGAGAGTGCAAGAAAATATGAGTACGCTACTGCTTGTTCTGCATTCTGTTAGGGATGCCTCCCTATGTGATATTGTTTTCAACAACAACAGAAGTTCCTCACGTTATCCGAAGACTCGTTGAGTCGTTGTCGTGATTTGGGAGCAGTTTTGTGAATGATACTTGGTACGACATCAATACAAGTAGTTTCAACAAAAGACATAACAAACTTAGTCGTTAAAAAACATATTACCCCAACACACGCGTCATTGTTGCCTGGCTTGGCTCGCACCACGTTGCCAACCCGTCAAGACACCTGGCTGAGCTCCATTGTAGTGCGCGTCGCGCCTCCAACACTGTATTCGTCTTATGCCGCACCCTTGGCTACGTCTCCATGCTAGGAAAATGATAAGGACAGACCAAGCATATATAGATTTTCTCCATTTCATGTTCTTGCATTAAAGTTGTGTGCACTTTGGTGCATGTACCTTCAACCGCCATTTGAAGATATGATGAACAATGTCTACAAAATTGAACTCCCAGGAGATGGTTGTGGGGTAAACTCTACTTTTAATGTTTCAGACTTATCTCATTTCTTCGGTTTCCAGGAAAGAGAGTCGAGGACGACTCCTTTTCAAGAGGAGAAGGATGATGGGGATATCATTAATTCAAGGAAGATAACGCAAATGGATGGAAAAAAGCATTGAAAACTTAAAAAGTATAGCCACAGAAGATCAAGTAGCTACAGAAGATCATCAAGACATGATGTAAGCGCATATGTCATCATAGCCACAGAAGATCTTGTAACCACAGAAGATCATCATAACATGATGTAAGCGCATATGTCATCATAGCCACAGAAGATCATGTGACCACAGAAGATCATCAAGAAGGTGACGCAAGTGCGTATGTCATCATGTGTATTGTAGCAAACAATCGTACTGTAGCAGGTACTGTAGCAACCGAACCCCTCCATGTAAAGGTAGAGTTGAAATTTTGAGAAATAGAACACTTGTTCCTATTTGTGTGTGAGTTATTTTCACCACCAATTGGGATTGGGTGTTATCTCTGAGTTGCCACTCCGTTGTTCTTGTGATTACTTGGGATTGCTTGAACGTGTTTGCTCCACGATAGCGAGTAGACAATGGCTGCAGCGTGTGGTTGAGTCATTTGAGTGCTGCAGGTTGCCGTATAAAGACGGTGGTTGGCTGCATCAATTGCTAGGTTGCACGGGCTAGTTATACATAATTCTACATCGTGAAGATCGGAACAACACCGCCCCGCATCAGAAAACAAATAACAAAACTTTAATTATTTGTAATCGAACTTGATAAGATGTTTACCACACAAGAAAAATTAAGAAAATAGTAAAATGGCAATAGGTTAGGTTTGCAACAAAATGCATAAAAAGTAAGCAATCGTTTGACCGAACTCGTTCCATTTAACATTGTCAAACAATTCTTTATATGCATAACCCAAAGCATAGTTTTTACAACTATACTCAAAGTAGATTAATAAACTCTTTTGAAGTAGATATAAAGCTAAAAAAGTGAGAGCAGCATCACTTGCATTATGTGCAGAAGATCAATTAAATCAAATACTTTTGAATCCTCAATTCAAGTCTAATGCCACTTTATCGTTGTCTTGATTGGGAAGGGATTCTAGCACGAAAAAAGCCGATGCTTGCTGTCCTAGGCATTTTGCCTAAGCAACAGCTCATAAAGCTTTGTAAGATCGAGTAGGCCGACTAGAGGGGGGGTGAATAGGCGTTTTAAAACTTTTATGCACTAAAACCGATTTCTAATGCGGAAGTTAATATTAATACGGTTTTGCACAATTAAGACCTAAAATCACTAGTCTCAACTAAGTGCTCCAACAATACAAGTATAAAGATAATAATCAATAGAGCATGAACTTGTAAGCTTTCAACTAATGATATGATCAATCAAGCACATACACGATAGCAATCAAATAAATAAGCAATTATACAATGAATGTAAATTGTGATAAGGTAAAGCTCAAGAAAGCAAACCACAATTGACACGGCGATATTTTTCCCGTGGTGATAGAAGACTTGCCGGTCTCCCCTAATCCACGTTGAGGTAAGTTCAACCTTTTGGATCGGCTCCAAAACGCGAGGCAACACCTCCGAGGTAAGTCCAAACAACTTGGACCGGTTCCAACCGAACCAACACCTCTAAGTGAGTTCAACCGCTTGAACCGACTCCAACTTGAACTTATCACCTCGATCCACTAGGGTTGCTCTTACTCCGCTCCGGAGATGGCGAGCACCAAGCCACTCACAAATCGCCTGGTCTTCTCACAAGCTTCACTTGAGAAGATCACCGACGCACAACGTCCTCCACGCCATCTAGGTGTCGGCAAACACCAAGAGTAACAAGACTCAACTTTCACTTGAACCAATCAAGTGCCAAAGCTCTATGGATAAGCAATCCACAACCTAATGCAACACATGCACTTAGGGTTTGTTCGCAATCACTCACTAAGTGCAACACATGCACACAAGAGTATGAGAGGCTTGCTCTTAGCTCAAAGAAACTCAATGGGGCCCAAAGAACAACACTTCCTCACACGACCAAGGTGGGTATTTATAGCCCACACTCAAAAACTAGCCGTTGGGAAAAGATTCCGAGGCTCGACAAAATCGGTCGATCACTAACTAATGGCCGGTCGGATCGCTTCAAGTGCCAACGGCTATAAAACTAGCCGTTGACTCACAATCGGTCCGACCGCCAACCAATGGCGGTCGGATCGCTCAACGAAAGAACAGAGCAATCCGAAAAACACTCTTACGGAAAACACGCATCGCCAAACAAAGTTCGGTACTACCGCACTCCGTAGTACCGCTTCAACTCGGTACTACCGCACCCGGTAGTACCATTTCTTCTGATCAAGATACAAGCGAATATCGGTCGATCGCCCAACCCATGGCGGTCGGACACTACCACCGGCCGATCGCTACGGGCGGTCGGACCGCCAAGAATCAAGAAGATCGAAATGCACTTTGTACATTTGCCTCAACTCAATTTACAAAACATATTTGCCAAATTGATGCAACATGTACACAAGAGATAAAAGCTAGATTCTCAACAAGTTGCAAAACACATTTGCCAACTTTTAGAATCAACGCCACAAGGAATAAGGTACATGAACTTACACCGTTTGCAAAACGCATTTGCAAACTAAAGTCACATGCTACAAGGAATAACCATGAGCCACAACTATTTGCAAAATACATTTGCAAACATAGGCAACATGTTAAGTTGAGCTAGAGCAACCACAATGAGCTATCAACACATGACCAACTCAAGTTACTAATTAAGACCCCTCTTAATAGTACGGCAACCTATTCTAGCAATCCGATCTCTCAACCGAACACCGAGATCGGTAAAAGACTAGGAACAAATCCTTAGCCCTAGCTAGTCATACCTTAGCCTTGCACATCTCTTGAAGCTTGACAATCATCAACGCATGATGATTTCCTTTGCTTCATGATTTCGACTTGATGTCCATCAACACATGATGACACCTTCCTTTGTCTTGATGATCAACCAATGATCATCTCATCTTCTTGAACTTGACACGCATCAACTCATGATGCATCCTTTACTTCAAGCTCTTCACTTCAATATCATCAACGCATGATGATCATCCTTTTCTTGAACATCATCAACACATGATGATTTCTTCTTCTTCAAGAATCACGACCTTATGACAATCAACATATGATGTCATCCAAAGTCTTCAAACACCTAGAACATAACCTATTCATCCAACTCAAGGAGAAACGTTAGTTCCATAATGTGATTATCATTAATTACCACAACATACCATTAACTCATAATGGTTGGGACAAGATACCAAAATCTTTCCTCTTTGGTAATTGATGATAACCAACACAATTACGATAATTGAATGTAATTGGTATGAGTATATATAAACTACATAAGTTATATGTATATACTCAAGAGTTATGTTTCAAAGTAGATCACAAAGATCAATACTAATGAAACAACAAGGACATGAGTATATATGAACTACACAAGTTATATATACCAAAATGAGTGTATACAAACTACACAAGTTGTATATACTCATATGAATATATTAACTACACAAGTTAAATATATTCAAGGATATATTTCAAGGTAAAGATCCTTAATATGTGTGGACAAAGGAATATGGATTAATACTAATGAAACCACAAGATATAGCTTGAACTCCCCCTACATGTGTGCATACACGAGTGTGTAAATAAAACATATGCACATTTACAAGTTTCCCTTTTTGGTGAAGTTCAACCTATATATTGGATCCGAGGAATGCAGCAAGATATAATTAGATGTTGTCGAATGCATACCTCTTTAATCTTTAAATCCAATTGAGACTAAACAATAGGTATATCAAAAAGAGTGTTAGTCTCACAAAGCATTTGTCATTAATAACCAAAACACCATTAACACATAATGGCGGATCTAGATTCTTCAATCTCTCCTTTTTTGGTAATTGATGACAAATCCTTTATCAATAGCCACATTTGAATATTATCAACATATATTGAGTAATTAAGCTATTGAAATGTTAATCATGCAAATAATGTATTCTTAAAGCATATGAAGGAGACATGTAGAATATTTGAAACACAACCAAATGTGGAAAGATATTGATCCATCATTCTCCCCCTTTTGGCATTAATCACCAAAAATTCAAATCAACCTTAAACCAAATAAAAGATTTTGCAAGATCAAGAGCTTGGCAAGAGAAGACATTTTATTTAGAGATTAATTAAACATTCTCCCCTTTTAAAGATAGGTTTTTGTAACCAAGAACCAAACAGAGATAAAAACTCCCCCTAAACATGTGCATTTAAGATCTGAAAGGAATACATGCACAAGAAGATTTTATAAAATTTTGACGGAGTTTTCTCTAACCAATGAATCCAAGGAAGCATGACAATTTATAATCGAGATAAGATTATTCATGCAACAACAATAAGGATTCAATAACATAAATCAGACAAGGATAATAAACACAATTCATAACATTTAACAACCACATATCCAAAGAGTCTGACAGCAATTAATATCACAACAGGGTTCAATAAGCTCATAACAAATAACAAAAGATAACATGCAGTTTATCCCTCAATACAAGGTCTATTGACCTACATATGAAAAGACAGACTCTAAGAAGGAGGAGCAGCTGAAGTGGAAGGAAGATCGTCCTGAGCGCCTGAGGATGTATGTCGACGTCTCCCAAACCTCTGATAAACAATAGGCACTTGCTGCTGATAATACTCAGAGAGTCTCGCATCCATATGACTGACTCTCAAGTCCAAAGAATCCAACCTAGCTGTAGTCTCTGCATGCATCTGATCATATCTCGCATCCATGCGATCAAACCTAGCGTCCATGCTCGTCTGAAGATGCAAGATAGCTGCCAAGATCGCATCCCGCTCCCGAGGAGCTCACGACTGGAGGTCCCTGAGAGGATGATCCCTGTCCCTGATGCTGAAGAGGAGGTGGAGGAGGCACCTGAGGAGGAGGAGCATCTCTAGGTCTGTACTCCTTATGCTCCATATCATAGTCCTGATCAAAATCAATCTTACTCTGAATGAGCTTCATAATATAGGGAGCAAAATAAATGCTCTTGGTCTTGTCTCCTTAGAGGTAGCAATCTCTCTAATGATCGTGTCCATCACATCAAATCTAGTGCCATCCATAATATACTTAATTACATTCCGTGCACGCCGTGAATCTCATCATTATTCCCACTCCTAGGAAAATGATGCTCTCATGATCCTATTAATAACACTGGCAATGGAAGAAGTCCTGCATTACTCTTCCTCGCACAAACAGATTTCTGGATCATAGAACTCATCCACTGAGTGAGGTCAAGAGATTCTCAAGATGTACCTTTAAACCACTTGAATCTCCTAGGCTCGGGGCACTTATAAAATCATCCTTGGTAGCTTCCAATTTTGATGTCCAATCATCCATTCAAGATAATCATGATCGGAGAAACATAGATCGTTGCATAAAATCGTCGATGGCTTTGCATGAAAATTGCATTGTAAAGAGACTAATGATTCCAATCGACACTCTAAACAATCTAAGGCACCATTATAGACCGGATTCTTGCCAATATAGCTCCACTTTACAAATCGATGATTTGCAAACTTTTCTTAGCATAGATTATCCGATAGACATGTCGTTGAAATAAAGTGTGGAACATACCCATGGTTGCATTTCTAGGAAATCTGAACTGATTAATATGCCTCAGAATAGTATATTGCTCACTCTTAATAGTAGACACATCAAGTCCAATAAACTGACTCTGATCAGGAGCATCATCATCATTATCATCCTCATCATTATCACTGCTGTTATTGTCACTGTTGTCATCACTTGCATTTTCTTCTTCTTCTCCAACCTCTTCTTCTACATCCTCCATTTGTTCATCTCTTGAAGAGGAAAGAGGTGCAGGGCGAGACGTAGTCCTCTTGACCGGCATAGTCACTGAGATAAGATAGCAAAGAATATCAAGGATTTTCAAAGAATGAATTAACAAGCATTCATAAAGTCATTTCTGTCGCTGCCCATTGTCACAAAGTGTCGATCACGCTCGCCCTTCGGATCGCCAGAGGAACGGTCGACCGCCAAAGATGCGGCGGCCGACCGCCACCGACAAAATGATACCAATTTTGGAAAAATCCAAAATATCCAATTTTTGTGCAATGGCATTATGAGTGATTGTTAATACAGTCCTAACATACTTGCATATCAATAAATTTCCACCATTGAAGTGAATTTGGGGACATTCATGTCAAACCCTAGAAATTTGGGGAAATTTGCAATGTGGATCAATTTGCAAGTAGAGAGAGAGATATACCGGCTAGGGATGAAGAGAATAGTCCAAGGAGATGATCCCTTGAAGCAATTAAGAAGCAAATAGCCGGATTTCACAAATTTACCCTTCACCTAGGTTTCCATATTTCGGTTAGAACAACCAACCAAAATGAAAATGGATTGAATAAGGAGTAGAGAGGGTGAGGGAGATCGCGTTGAATACCTTGGAGACCCAAGAAGATGGCCGGAGAGGGAGATCCGGGCCAGAGAGAAGAAACAAGCCGAAAGCAACAGAGAAGAGAGAGTTTTCGGTTTTGAGAGGAAGTGAGGAAAACTACTGTCGGGTGGGAGTTAAGGACTCCACGCAAAACCGGTCAGACCGCTGGGCTTGGCGGTTCGACCGATTCCAGCGGTCAGACCGCCAAGGTGAGCGGTCGACTGATGCATCAAATCGACAAATGCTTCAAGGTCTTGAATTTTGAGATTTGAGAGAATTGTTGTAATTTACTCTAAATTTTCACACAATCAATCAAACAAATAACTTTGGAGCATTTCCAACTTATATAGCCCTTCAAAATCCAACCTTCAAATAGTTTTTATAAAATAAGCTTTAGTTTTCGCAATTGAAATAGTATTTTCATGAACTTCCACAAAAAGATCCAAATTGAGCATTTGAAGTATTCTATAGCATCCAATTGCATGTATGAGTCATAAATACCATCATGGACCTATTCATGTGAATAATTTAGGTTCAAATGACTAAACTCACTTAAGTGCTAGAAAGTGACTTTTATGGTTAAACTAGTATTTTGAATGAGTTTCGAAAACGAATAACTTTTGATGAGTTGGTTTTTTGAAGATCATTTGAATACCAAAAAGGTTTAGTGTAACCAACTCTAGGATTTTCCTATTGGGACGATAGTCAAATTCCTTTTAGAATAGATTTTACACAAAAATCTAGTTTAGATCAAAAACAAGATTCTAAGATCTAGAATTTTGGGTAGAAACTCATTTTCACTTAAAATATGTTTTTCTTGAACCAAAACCTTTGGAAAAACCTTTGAAATGCATTTGTATACATTTTGCGACTAATTTTACAAATGATATACTAATAATTTCAAAAATTTTGACTTTTGGCTAAATGGTTCAATTTTGAAAATCAATACTAGCACTTAGTTAATTTGGGCACACTTTGGGACATGATATACATGTAAATGATTTAGCACTCCCTCATAATGTGCCACATCTATCTTGCTCAAGATACGAATAAACAAAATTAAGCACGAGAGCAAGAACAACCCTTTTCATAAGATTTTCATGAATGCAACCTACACAAGGTAAAGAGTCTAGATACTTCAATGTAAATACTTGTTACCGAGATAGCATTGGCTCATGATATGATTTGATTATCCTCATACTTGGCTCCAATTTTGACATATGGTGGAATACACCTCTTCATGAATAAGCCAAGTCTCCAATATCTCTCCACGTACCTATTAATCATTTAAGCGCATTTTTGGTACCCAATACTTGGTTGGGTCCATGAATGTTAGTCACAATAGATTTGGGCACCCAAATGGCCCTAGCATTAGTTTTATGTAAACTAACATTCCTAGCAAACACATTGTCATTTCTATCATTCCTAAGCAAATAATCATTATTATAAACAATGGGCTTAGAAGTGATACCTTTAGGACATTCCTTACTAAAATGTCATTTCTCCCGGCAATTGTAGCAAGTAGGGCTTTTACTTCCCCTTGATGTCTTCTTATCTTGCTCATTGCCATCTTGCCTCTTCATTGAATGTCTTGGCTTGACATCCTTTTTATTTGGGCACACTGAGGCAATGTGTCCAAACTTCTTGCATCCAAAGCACTTGATAATTTTGAATTGATCTCCATTTTGCTTTGGATGACTCTTCACCTTCTTCTTGGCGGTGAGACCAAATCCTCTCTTGTCCATTTTCTTGATAGGGCACTTGGAGGCAAAGTGACCTTTCTCATTGCAATCAAAGCATTTTATATCTTTGATCTTTTTACTTTCCTCTACAAGATTAGTCTCACAAGACATAGAGGAAATCGAAGCATTTAATTTAGAGCAACAAGGTATATCATTTAAATCATTTACCTTATTAGGGCACACGGAAGCAATGTGTCCCTTTTCATAACATCCAAAGCATTTGATATTTGAGTATTTCTTTCCTTTTGCTTTGGGATGAACTTCACCTTTTCATTTCGATGAAGCCAAGTCCTCTCTTGTAATCTTCCTTATTAGGGCATTTTGAGGAGAGGTGACCTTTGATGACAATCAAAGCACTTGATGTTCTTGTTGTGTCTTTGATTGTGTCTCATCTTGCTATTCTCCTTTTCTTCATGGGAGTGAAGCCGATTCCACTCTTGTCATTTGAGCTTCGTTGCTTGCTCAAGATATCATCAAGAATGGTCTTCCCTTTGTGGCTTCTATCCAAGTTATTTTTCAAATTTGTGACTTGGGCCTTGAGCCTTTTGTTTTCCTCTACAACATTAGTTTCAACAAGCATAGAGGAAATAGTAGCATTTTCACAAGTGCTACAAGGCATATCAATTAAATCATCACAAGATGTGGATATGCTAACCATAGATGAATTGCAAGAAATAGGAGCTATGCATGGCAAATCATCTATTAGATTACATGTTATTCCGATATCCACATTAGACCTTTTAAAATTATTTAGAAGAAGAGTTTCATGTTCATCTTTTAGCACATCATAATTATCTTGAAGTGAGATATGCTCTTTCTCCAAAACCTTGAATCTCTTCTTTTCTTTTCCAATATATTCATTTAATTCTTCTAGCATCTCCATCAATTCATCATATGAAGGCTCATAATTATTTACCTCATTTTTACCTTTAGCCATAAAGCAATGAGGCGATGTTGATGGAGTTGATATGTCATCATCGTCGGAGCTAGAAGTTGAGCATTCTTCTTCCGACGTCCATTCCTCTATGCGATCATTACTTGTGGAAGTGGACCTTTCATAATATTCTTGAAGATGGGTCCACATCTCATGAACGTTCTCGTGATCGCATATGGCATCAAACATATCTACACTCAAAGCACTAAATAAAGCGTTAATTGCTTGAGAGTCTAGATGTAAGCATTTCTCTTCCTCAATTGTTGGATCAAGGCTATCCAATGGAGGAGAAAAGCCAACATCTACAATCCGCCATATATTTAGGCCCATGGCCTTAAAATAACATGACAAGCGGATTTTCCAATGTGCATAATTTGTGCCATTAAATTTAGGTGTTTCACCTAGGTGCATAAAATCTCTAGTCGCCATCCTTTACTCTCTAGACGGTTAAGTCTAATAAATGAGAGACCAAGCTCTGATACCACTTGTAAGATCGAGTAGGCCGACTAGAGGGGGGGTGAATAGGCGTTTTAAAACTTTTATGCACTAAAACCGATTTCTAATGCGGAAGTTAATATTAATACGGTTTTGCACATACGGCAGCTAATTCCAGATCATGAGTAGGGTAATTCTCCTTGTGAGGTCTCAACTGTCTTGACGCATAAGCGACAGCTCTTCCTTCTTGCATCAGGACGCATCCTAATCCTTGACGCGAAGCATCACAATAGATATCGAAATCCTTGCGAATATCCGCGAATCAAGATCTGGGCTGAAGTCAAACGTTTCTTCAACTCTTGAAAACTTTTCTCACAGGCTGGAGTCCAAGTGAACTTTTTCTCCTTCTTCAACAATTGCGTCAGGGGCTTAGCAATCGATGAGAATCCTTCGATGAAATGGCGGTAATAACCTGCCATTCCCAAGAAATCGCGACCGAGTCACGGTCTTGGGTCGCTCCCAATGTAGCATCGCTTTAACTTTACCGGTCAATCGCTACTCCCTTGGCTGTCATCACGTGACCAAGGAAATCCACTTCCTTCTTCCAAAAATCACACTTACTGAACTTGGCATACAGCTGATGCTCTCGGAGTTTTCCCAATATTATCCTTAAATGCTCGGCGTGTTCTTCCTTCGACTTGGAGTACACCAGAATATCATCAATGAACACAACTACGAACTTGTCCAAATATTCCATGAATACTTTATTCATCATGTTCATGAAGTATGCAGGGGCATTAGTCAAACCAAAAGACATGACTAAGAACTCATAATGTCCATACCGTGTTGAGAACGCGGTCTTCGGTATATCCTTAGGACAAATCTTTAGCTGGTGGTAACCTGATCGCAGGTCGATCTTTGAGAATAATCCGGCTCCTTTCATCTGATCAAACAGATCATCTATCCGGGGTAGTGGGTACTTGTTCTTGATGGTAACTTCGTTGAGCGAACGGTAATCAATACACATCCTCATACTTCCATCTTTCTTCTTGACAAACAACACCGGCGCTCCCATGGCGGCGAACTAGGTCTCACGAAACCTTTCTCAAGAAGTTCTTCTATCTCGCTTCTTCATCTCTACCAATTCATCTACCGCATCCGATAAGGTCTCTTGAAATTGGTGCTGTCCCCGGCACTAGGTCGATAACAAACTCGATGTCATGATCCGTGGCATTCCCGTAACTCCTCCGAAACACATCCGGTATTCACCGACGATCGCACTTCTTCTAAGGAAAGGGTCTTCAAACTGTTTACTAGCAAATGTCCATCACGAATCGAGGTGGCTAGAAACTCTACCTTGTTTCCTTTGGCATCCTCGATCGTTACGCTTCTTCGCCACAATCTAGCACGCTTTGTGCTTGGATAACCAATCCATGCCAAGAATGACATCTAGGGTTTGGGTGTCTAGAACAATTAGCTTGGCTAGAAACTCAACTCCACTATGAGTAACTTAGCTCCTAAACATCCCACTCTAGTACTTAGCTCGCTCCAGCGATCGGACTACGAGTATGCTTAAGTTGCATAACTTCCAATTTATTCTTGGTTGCAAACATTCCGAAACAAACGAATGCGAAGCTCCGAATCAAACAAAGCGATGCAGTATCGAGTTAACGAAACTTACCCAAGACGACGTCCGGTGACTCTGGCTCCTCCAGAGTGACGTGGTTGACACGGCCTCGATCACGGATCGCGGTGCTCCTCCGCTTGATCGGCAACTTGCCAAGCCCTTGGTTGATGCTCGTGCCGGGCGTTTTGGATGGAGTAGCTCCAAGGTTGAAGCGCATCGGAGTGATTGTTCCTTTGCGACATCGGTTGGCAAAATGTCTCGCCGACGACAGCGTAATGCACCTTTGCGCTCTGCTGGTTGCCTCGGATTGGGGTTGACAGTGTAGGGTTGCGGAAGTTCGGCACCGGGCGGGTGTTGAAGTTGGTGCAGTGCTCAACGAAGTCCGGGTGGAAACTCGTTGAACTGTCTTGCGCACCGTTCTTGCTCTCTGTGATTGATGGTTCCTTGCCGAGCCATCCGGCGTTTACTGTTATCCTCCGCCTTGCGTTTGTCCTCTAGAACAAAGGCTTTGTTGACCAGCTCTTGGAAATCGTGAAAAGTATGGGCGATCAAACCGACTTGCGGCCAGTGTTTAGTCCCTTCAAAAGCGACTCGCGAGCCTTGTCCGTGGCTACATCTTCTGCCGCATAGCGAGCTAGCCGAGAAAACTTGTTGAGGTAGTCGACACCGACATAGCTCCTTGCTTGAGAGCGCGAACTTATCCTTCTTCGGATCGATAATTCCTTCCGTACATGATATTGGCGGAAAGCGCGAAAATTCTTCCTGGTGATATCCTCGTGGCGCCTCATGGCGGCACGAAGTTCTCCCACCATTCAAAGCCGGTGCCTTCCATCCGTGAGTGGCATACGTAACCTTTTCACGATCGCCTGACCGGGTGATCGCAGCTTCCTTCGATAACTCGAGCCAATCATCCGCTTCCACCGAGAGAGACGTGTCCGAAAAATGTTGGTGGACGAGCCTCATAAATTCTGCAAGTTTGGATGGTCCATGGTGACCATGAGCACCGGGCTCCATCGTTGATTGTTGTTGTTGGCACGTTGTTCATAGCTTGCATCCGAGTCATCATAGTGTTCATCACCGAGTCTCAGTATGCCATGAAAGCTCCAAAGTTCGCAAGTCAATTGGAGGTGCTTGTGGCGGAATCGCTCCTGCGGTGGTTGCTCAATGCTTCTCGGTCTTTGTGCCGAACCACTAGCAGCGCCTGACGAGTTTGAACCATCCGCGAAGCTCCATGGGTTAGATAAGGTAGCAAGCACAAGATAAGTTGAGAACTAAGCAGGGGTAGGTTAAACCCAACAAAACACAGCTCAAAAAACTCAAATAAAATACCTTTATTACTTAGGGTCTTAGTATGGCTGCAACAAATGCCTAAGGGCCTTTGCAGCTCATACTCGCACACAAAAAGAAACAACGACCTAAGCACACAAAACTACCGCCTAAAGGGCGACTCACTAAACTGAAACTGGCTAAGCCTGAAAACCGGAACTAAGACCAACTACTCGAGAAAGCCTCCACAACCGCTGTAAGATCGAGGAGGTCGATTAGAGGGGGGGTGAATAGGCGTTTTAAAACATCTATGCTCTAAAACCGATTTCTAATGCGGAAGCTAATACAAATACGGTTTTGCACAATTAACGCCTAAATCAACTAGGTTCAACTAAGTGCACCAACAATACAAGTCTATTGATAATAATCAATCAAGCATTGACTTGTAAGCAATTCAATTTAAGCAATGTAAATGATACTATTACAATCATACACAATGAATAAGCAATTTAATACAAGGTATATAAATTGCACAATGTAAAGCATATGAAAGCTAATCACAAGAAGCACATGGGACACAATGATGTTTTATCGTGGTGGTCGAGACTTGCGGTCTCCCATAATCCACGTTGAGGGAAACCCAAACCAATTGGGCGGCTCCACAATTAAGCCTTCCTCCGAGGTATCAACACCTCGCTCCACTAGGGTTGCTCTTACTCCACTCCGAGATGGCGAGCACCAAGCCACTCACAAACGCCGGGTCTTCTCACAAGCTTCACTTGAGAAGATCACCGACGACGACGCCTCCGCGCCGCCTAGGTGTCGGCAAACACCAAGAGTAACAAGTCTCCAACTTTCACTTGAACCAATCAAGTGCCAAAGCTCGTGGATACTAAATCCACCACCTAATGCAACACATGCAATAGGATTTGCCGCTCAAACCTCACTAAGTGCAACACATGCACAAATGGGAGTAGAGGGCTTGCTCTTAGCTCAAAGGAACTCAATGGGATGCCAAAGGTTGTCTCTCAACCGGCCAAGGGGTATTTATAGCCCCAAACCAAAAATTAGCCGTTTGGAGACGAAACAGCCAAAAACTAGCCGTTCTGACCTTTTTGCGGTCGTACCAAGCACTCACAAGGGGCGGTATTACCGTTCTGCGGGTACTATCAGATTATACGGGCGGTACTACCGCAGCCCGATTTTCAGCAATGCATTTACACTCGGTAAAAATGTCATAACTTTTGACTCCGATGTCGGAATTGAGTGATCTTGGACTCTATTGAAAGTTTATTCAGTGGGCTACTCAACCCACCTATTTGATTTGATCTCAAACACATTTTATCAAATCAAAAAGCACAACTTCAAAGAGCCACTACCATGGTCTAAGTCCAAAGAGTTAGCAACAAGCAATCTTAGACCATGCCAAGGGAAAATACATGAATCCCAACAATTTGCAAAACATATTTGCAAACTTAGATCATGCTACAAGGAGTAGGTACATGGACTTCAACCGTTTGCAAAACACATTTGCAAAGTATAGTCACATGCTACAAGGATTATCCATGAGCCTCAGCTATTTGCAAAACGCATTCGCAAATATAGGCAACATGTTAAGTTGAGCTAGAGCAAACACAATGAGCTATCAACACATGACTAACTCAAGCTACTAGACAAGACCCCTCTTAATAGTACGGCAACCTATTCTAGCAATCCGGTCTCCAACCAAACACCGAGATATACCTGCATAAATGCTTTTGAACAAGCCATTACTGAAGGTGCGGTATTACCGCCAAATAGCATCCGGTAATACCGTTCTCCGGTAGTACCGTTCTCAGATGCGGTACTACCGATTTCCAGAGGCTCGAGAAATACAGAAAAATACCTTCTCTGGAATTTACATACCGCCACATAACAAACGGAACAACCGGATTGCGGTAGTTCCGCCAACATATTTGCGGTCATACCGCTACGCGGTAGTTCCGCCACATGAACTCCGGTACTACCGCACATCGGTAGTACCGCTTACCAAATGCGGTCATACCGATTCCCACTGAACTTCTTCCATGCGCTTTTCGAAATGCAATGCATGACTCCTTTGTCTTGAGCCATGTCAATCTTTTATCACCTTTGCATTTCCTTTTCATGTCACCATTCAAACTCCGGGACTAAGCCTTGAAAACATCTTAGCACACACATTAGTCCCACAACACAATTGCAAATAATTGAATATAAAGTGACATGAGTATATATGAACTACACAAGTCTCATATGCTCTCATATACTCATATGAATATATTAACTACACAAGTTAAATATATTCAAGGATATGTTTCAAAGTAAAGATCCTTAATATATGTGGAAAGAGAATATGGATCAATAATAATGAAACCACAAAATATAGAATGAACTCCCCCTAAATGTGTGCATACACAAATGTGTAATGGAAACATATGCGCATATCCAAGTTAACCTTTTTGGTGGAGTTTAACCTATATTTTGGATCCAAGTAATGCAACAAGATATAATAATAAGAAGTAGAATGCATACCTCTTGTATTTTCATCTTTATATCCAAACGAGACTAAGCAATAGATAATCAATAGAATTGTTAGTCTCACAAATAGATTTGTCATTAATGAATACATACTGTTTGGATTTTTGCTTTTATATCCAAGTGAGACTAAACTTGATATAACAATAGGAGTGTTAGTCTCACAAGTGCATTTGTCATTAATCACTTAATCACTTGCATGTCTTCATGATTTTCACCTTTATATCCAAATAAGACTACACAATATGTATATCAATAAAAGTGTTAGTCTCCCAATTAGATTTATCATTAATCACCAAAACTCCATTACCACATAATGGCGGGTCTAGATCTTTCAATCTCCCCCTTTTTGGTGATTGATGACAAATCTATCATTAATAGCAACATTTGGATATAAGTCAACATATGATAAGAAAGAAAGCATATTTGACTATATGTATGCACAAAACTTAGAGAAAGAATTCTCCCACTTAAGGCATCACAAGAGATATCAAATAAGAACATCCAAATGTAGCTCATACAAATTCTCCCCCTTTTGGCATTAAACACCAAAAATCCAAAACAAATCTTAAGCCAAAAGGAGTCTCTCAGAAAACCATAGAGCTAGGCAATAGAATTCATATGATTTTGATCATCGAAATATTCTCCCCTTTTATGATCTATGCAAAAGATAAGGTGAGAACATTCTCCCTAAACATTTTCCCTTTTATGTTCTCCAAAAGCATTCTCTCACTTTTGGACTAAACATAAGATAGGGTGAACTCACAAGAGAGAATCCAAATAATTGATCAAATAAACTTTCTCCTCTTTTGGCATAAACACCGAAGAATCAAAACGAGACCAAAAAGGAGCTTCTACAAACTAGTTTTCCCATATAATAGATTACCCATTTTGAAATTCAAAACGGTTTTCAATAAAGCTTTTTCAAAAGATTTTAGGAAAACTCCCACTTACACAAAGGTTCCACTCCTTTGACACACAAAGGATTTATTCGTCCACTTAGTTTCTTTGCTTTTGATACACAAAAGCATTCTTTGTCCAATTGTCTTTGCTTTTGACACACAAAAGCATTCTCCCTGTTTTTTTTATGTGTATCCACTTGTAAGGTAATCCTTGAACAATTCTAGTAGATACCACTTGTAGAGATATTCTTTAAACTTTACTTGTGGATACTACGAGTCGACGATGCCACTTGTAAATTTCACTTGTAGATAATACTTGTAAATCCATATGTTGATACTACTTGTGGAAAACATGCGTCGACGGGTCTTGCAATCTCAAGGTGCTTGAACTTCTCTTTTTAAGATCTTTAATGAAAGCATAGAGAGAAGAGATAGAGAGAAAAACCACTTGAGATAAGATGATACCACTTGATACAATTGAGATATATCTCTTGAAGAGATAAGACTTGAAAAGATATCGGGTATCAGAGAAACCACTTGGATAAGATACCTCTTGAAAAACAACATCAAGAAATTTGAGGTATCGGAGAGACCACATGATAAGAAGTGATTAGGTATCGGGGAGAGCTTGGTAAGCAAAGAATTGATCGGCATGGAAAGAGTTAGATACCACTTGTGAATGAGAACAAGAGATACCACTTAAAAGATACACCGTGAAGGAGTACGATAATATCAATTGAGAATACCACTTATAAGGACAAGATGATATTACTTGAAGAGTACCACTTGTAAAAACAAGGATACCACTTGAATCAAACACATATGATTCTCATGCCGAGGTCAAAGAAGATCAATAGGAGCTACCACTTGAAAGAATACCATTTGAATGATAAATATATCACAATGAGATCAAAATGGCATATAGAGTCAAAAAGTATTTGAGAGTAGCTAGCAAGGATACCACAGATCAAATTAACTTTGGGAAACAACCACAATAGATTTAGAATTGAAAGAGTTTGAGATTGGCTGTTTTATCAGGATAATCGGAAGTACCGTCATACAAAGACCGGTAGTACCGCAACCCGGTAGTACCGCAAGAATACTGCTGGTAGTTCCGATTTTTCTGGGATAACAAGGATTGATCAGGGAATTTAGTAGAGAATTGAAGCTTATGCAAATGATCCCTAGTTTTGAACTCAATTAAATATTTTAAGGATCATTATGCACTAAGGGGACTAATTAATATTCAAGAAATTAGTTTTTTTTATGAATTAGTCTTTTGATTTTGCAATTAAAATCAGATTTTCAGGAAATTTCTCAACAAGGGCCAAATTGAGCAAAAGATGAATTTTAAATGATCCATTTTTATGTATGAGTCATAAATACCATCATGGACCTATTCATGTGAATAATTTAGGCTCAAATGGCTAAACTCACTTAAGTGCTAGAAAGTGACCACTTAGGTCAAACTAGTATTTTGGACGAGTTTCAAAATCAAATAACTTTTGATGAGTTGGTCTTTTGAAAATCATTTGAATACGAAAAGTATTTAGAATAACCAACTCTAGGATTTTCCTTTTGAGACGAAGATCAAATTCCTTTTATAATAGATTTTACATAAAAAATCTAGTTTATGTCAAAAACAAGATTCTATGATCTAGAAATTTGGGTAGAAACTCATTTTCATTTAAAATAGCTTTTTCTTAAGCCAAAACCTTTGGTAAACCTTTGAAATGCATTTGTATATATTTTGCAACTAATTTTTCAAAGGATATACTTATAATTTCAAAATTTTGACTTTTGGCTTAATGGCTTAATTTTAAAAAACATTATTAGCACTTAATTAATTTGGGCACACATAGGGATGTGATATACATGATCATGACTTAGCACTCCCCCTTAATATGCCACTACCATCTTGCTCAAGATTTGAATAATCAAGATTAAGCGCAAGAGCAAGAATAACCCTTTTTATAAGATTTTCATGAAATGCAACCTACACAAGGTAAAGGGTCTAGATACTTCAATGTAAATACTTGTTACCGAGATAACATTGGCTCATGATATGATTTGATTATCCTCATACTTGGCTCCAATTTTGACATATAGTGGAATACACCTCTTCATGAATAAGCCAAGTCTCCAATGCCTCTCCAAGTACCTATTAATCATTTAAGCGCATTTTTGGTACCCAATACTTGGTTGGGTCCATGAATGTTAGTCACAATACTTTTGGGCACCCAAATTGCCCTAGCATTAGTTTTATGTAAACTAACATTCCTAGCAAACACATTGCCATTCTTATCTTTCCTAAGCAAATAATGATCATTATAAATAATTGGCTTAGGAGAGATACCTTTAGGACAATCCTTACTAAAATGTCATTTCTCCTAGCAATTGTAGCAAGTAGGGCTTTTGCTTCCCCTTAATGTCTTCTTATCTTGCTCATTGCCGTCTTGCCTCTTCATTGAATGTCTTGGCTTGACATCCTTTTGATTTGGACACACCGAGGCAATGTGTCCCTTCTCATAACATCCAAAGCATTTGATATTTGTGTATATCTTCCCTTTTTGCTTTGGGATGCTCTTCACCTTCTTCTTGGCGATGAAACCAAGTCCTCTCTTATAATCTTCCTTGTTATGGCATTTGGAGGAGAGGTGACCCTTTTGATGACAATCAAAGCACTTGATGTTCTTGTTGTGTCTTTGATTGTGTCTCATCTTGCTATTCTCCCTTTTCTTTATGGGAGTGAAGCCGATTCCACTCTTGTCATTTGATCTTTGTTGCTTGCTCAAGATATCATCAAGAGTGGCTTTTCCCTTGTTGCTTTTATCCAAATCATTTTTCAAACTTGCGACTTGGGCCTTAAGCTTTTTGTTTTCCTCTACAAGATTAGTTTCAACAAGCATAGAGGAAATAGAAATATTTTCACTAGAGCAACAAGGCATATCAATTAAATCATCACAAGATGTGGATATATCAATTTTAGTTGAATTGCAAGAAATAGGAGCTATGCATGGCAAATCATCTATTAGATTACATGTTACACCTATATCCACCTTGGAGCTAGTATATTCATTTAGGAGGAGCTTTTCATGTTCATCTTTTAGAACATCATAATTATTTTGGAGTAAGACATGTTCTTTCTTCAAAACTTTGAATTTTGATTTCTCCATTCCTAAATATTCATTTAGATCTTCTAGCATATCTATCAACTCATCATTAGAAGGATTATTGTCATCATCATTATTTACCTTCTTATTACCTTTAGCCATGAGGCAATGAGTTAATGTGGAGGGGTTTGTGATCTCATCATTGTTGGAGCTTGATGTTGAGCATTCTTCTCCCGACATCCACTCAACTATGCGATCATTACTTGTGGAAGTGGAACTTTCATAATATTCTTGAAGATGGGTCCACATCTCATGAACGTTCTTGTGATCGCATATGGCATCAAACACATTTACACTCAAAGCACTAAATAAAACGTTAATTGCTTGAGCGTCGAGATGTAAAGATTTCTCTTCCTCAATTGTTGGATCAAGCCTATCCAATGGAGGAGAAAAGCCAACATCTACAATCCGTCATATATTTAGGCCCATGGCCTTAAAATAACATGACATGCGGATTTTCCAATGTGCATAATTTGTGCCATCAAATTTAGGTGCTTCACCTAGGTGCACAATATCACTAGTCGCCATCCTTTACTCTCTAGACGGTTAAGTCTAATAAATGAGAAACCAAACTCTGATACCACTTGTAAGATCGAGGAGGTCAACTAGAGGGGGGGTGAATAGGCGTTTTAAAACTTCTATGCTCTAAAACCGATTTCTAATGCGGAAGCTAATACAAATACGGTTTTGCACAATTAAAGCCTAAATCAACTAGGTTCAATTAAGTGCACCAACAATACAAGTCTATTGATAATAATCAATCAAGCATTGACTTGTAAGCAATTCAATTTAAGCAATGTAAATGATACTATTACAATCATACACAATGAATAAGCAATTTAATACAAGGTATATAAATTGCACAATGTAAAGCATATGAAAGCTAATCACAAGAAGCACATGGGACACAATGATGTTTTACCGTGGTGGTCGGAGACTTGCCGGTCTCCCATAATCCACGTTGAGGGAAACCCAAACCAATTGGGCCGGCTCCACGAATTAAGCCTTCCTCCGAGGTATCAACACCTCGCTCCACTAGGGTTGCTCTTACTCCACTCCGGAGATGGCGAGCACCAAGCCACTCACAAACGCCGGTCTTCTCACAAGCTTCACTTGAGAAGATCACCGACGCACGACGCCTCCACGCCGTCTAGGTGTCGGTAAACACCAAGAGTAACAAGTCTCCAACTTTCACTTGAACCAATCAAGTGCCAAAGCTCTCGTGGATACTAAATCCATCACCTAATGCAACACATGCAATAGGATTTGCCTCTCAAACCTCACTAAGTGCAACACATGCACAAATGGGAGTAGAGGGCTTGCTCTTAGCTCAAAGGAACTCAATGGGATGCCAAAGGTTGTCTCTCAACCGCCAAGGGGTATTTATAGCCCCAAACCAAAAACTAGCCGCTTGGAGACGAAACAGCCAAAAACTAGCCGTTCTGACCTTTTGCGGTCGTACCGCACTCACAAGGGGCGGTACTACTGTTCATGCGGTACTACACAGCAGTTATACGGCGGTACTACCGCAGCCCGATTTTCAGCATGCATTTACACTCGGTAAAAGGTCATAACTTTTGACTCCGATGTCGGAATTGAGTGATCTTGGACTCTATTGAAAGTTTATTCAGTGGGCTACTCAACCCGCCTATTTGATTTGATCTCAAACACATTTTATCAAATAAAAAAGTACAACTTCAAAGAGCCACTACCATGGTCTAAGTCCAAAGAGTTAGCAACAAGCAATCTTAGACCATGCCAAGGGAAAATACATGAATCCCAACAATTTGCAAAACATATTTGCAAACTTAGATCATGCTACAAGGAGTAGGTACATGGACTTCAACCGTTTGCAAAACACATTTGCAAAGTATAGTCACATGCTACAAGGATTATCCATGAGCCTCAGCTATTTGCAAAACGCATTCGCAAATATAGGCAACATGTTAAGTTGAGCTAGAGCAAACACAATGAGCTATCAACACATGACTAACTCAAGCTACTAGACAAGACCCCTCTTAATAGTACGGCAACCTATTCTAGCAATCTGGTCTCCAACCAAACACCGAGACCGGTAAAAGACTAGGAACAAATCCTTAGCCCTAGCTAGTCATACCTTTGCCTTGACCATCTTCTTGAAGCTTGATGACGCACATCTTCACTTCAAGTCCGGGTCATCGTCTTGGTATGCATCAACCCATGATGCATCCTCACTCAACACATGATGAGTCTTCTCTTGACTTGATGATCAACTCATGATCATCTCTTCTTCGAGATCTTGATATGCATCAACACATGATGCATCATCTCCTTGAACCTTGACTTAATGACGATCAACTCATGATGCCATCCAAAGTCTTCATCACCCTGGAACATAACCTATTCATCCAACTCATGGAAAATGTTAGTCCCACAATGTCATTAACATTAATTACCAAGATATACCGCATAAATGCTTTTGAACAAGCCATTATCGAAGGTGCGGTATTACCGCCAAATAGCATCCTATATACGCTTCTCCAGAGTACCGCTTTCTCGATGCGGTACTACCGATTTCCAGAGGCTCGAGAAATACAGAAAAATACCTTCTCTGGAATTTACATACCGCCACATAACAAACGGAACAACCGGATTGCGGTAGTTCCGCCAACATATTTGCGGTCATACCGCTACGCGGTAGTTCCGCCACATGAACTCCGGTACTACCGCACATCGGTAGTACCGCTTACCAAATGCGGTCATACCGATTCCCACTGAACTTCTTCCATGAGCTTTTCGAAATGCAATGCATGACTCATTTGTCTTGAGCCATGTCAATCTTTTATCACCTTTGCATTTCCTTTTCATGTCACCATTCAAACTCCGGGACTAAGCCTTGAAAACATCTTAGCACACACATTAGTCCCACAACACAATTGCAAATAATTGAATATAAAGTGACATGAGTATATATGAACTACACAAGTCTCATATGCTCTCATATACTCATATGAATATATTAACTACACAAGTTAAATATATTCAAGGATATGTTTCAAAGTAAAGATCCTTAATATATGTGGAAAGAGAATATGGATCAATAATAATGAAACCACAAAATATAGAATGAACTCCCTAAATGTGTGCATACACAAATGTGTAATGGAAACATATGCATATCCAAGTTAACCTTTTGGTGGAGTTTAACCTATATTTTGGATCCGAGTAATGCAACAAGATATAATAATAAGAAGTAGAATGCATACCTCTTGTATTTTCATCTTTATATCCAAACGAGACTAAGCAATAGATAATCAATAGAATTGTTAGTCTCACAAATAGATTTGTCATTAATGAATACATACCGTTTGGATTTTTGCTTTTATATCCAAGTGAGACTAAACTTGATATAACAATAGAGTGTTAGTCTCACAAGTGCATTTGTCATTAATCACTTAATCACTTGCATGCCTTCATGATTTTCACCTTTATATCCAAATAAGACTACACAATATGTATATCAATAAAAGTGTTAGTCTCCCAATTAGATTTATCATTAATCACCAAAACTCCATTACCACATAATGGCGGGTCTAGATCTTTCAACCGCGGCGACGCTCCTGACGGCAGTAGACTCGGAAGTGAGCCGGCATCTTGGTAAACTGATCCTGATGCCCTCGAATCGTGCAGCGAGAAGCGCGTTCCTGCAGCAACCGCTCACCGCTCCTCCGGCTCGCATCTTCTTCGGCTCAACTGGCCTTCCTCCGGATCTTCTTCAGAATCCTCCTCGGGGTCTTCCTCTTCTTTGGGGACTTGGTCGTAGAGGATCTCTTGCAGAGTGACGACCTTCTCTTCAGCTCTCCGCAAGGCTTCATAGACATGATCCAGCTCCGTGATGGTCCTCTCCAAAGCTTCCTCCGGCGGCCACGAATCGGGCGAGGTGCACGATCAGAAGCGTTGCTCTCCTTCTTCGTGGACGGGTAGCGTCTTCGGCAAGTCCACACCGCACTCGGGTGGTAACAGAAGACGGTGTCTCAAGCTCTGTGCGTATATGTTGCGATACGCAGCATGGCCAAGCGCGACGACTCGGATACCTTCCACCAAGTGATCTTCCTCACGAGACGCATGAAGGTTGGCTCGCCTTGTCGCTCCTCCCGGCGTAGATCGTCAGGCGGCAAATCACTCCACGGTTCTGTCCATTCACAATCCAGTGGTTGCCGACGTACAGTGGACGATCAAAACCTCCAAGAACCTGCAACAGCTTCCAAAGCTCGGGAGCGTACCCCAAAGGCGCTCACCATAGCTCAAGATTTTTGGCATCTGTCAAGACAGATTTAACAAGGTAAGAGCAACTTTAAAACAGCGAGGAGAGAAAGGATTATAGCAAAAGTTGAGGCGAGAGAGATATGAGGAGAGTTAAGCAATTAATTAACCTTGTAAGTTAATTTTTCCTTTAGAAAATAATTTGGACACTCTAAAGACGGCCAATCTAACTAAGGTCAAGACCTACAGTTAGTATGGCTCTGATACCACCTCTGTCGGGACGCAGAATTACGATTTTGGAACCCTCTGTGTATACTGCACTAGTCCAGGATCACGCTAGTGCACACAGGGTTAACATAGGTAAATATCGATCCACACAAACGATAAAAAAAGTAAACGATTAATTTGAATAACAAATAAGGGTTTTGATCTTATGGTCGAGTTTACACTTATTAAGCCTCGCAGGGCTAACAGGAAATAAAGCAGCAGCGGAACGGAAAACTCCAGCGTAGATCCCACCAATTCACCACAGCAACCGATCGATCCGGACCTTAACGAACGATCGCCTTCAACTCCTCCTCGAAAGCAAAGTGACTCCTCCTCTTACAGAGGTTTGGGCGCAAGTTTTACAACAAGCGTGAGTACACAACCGTACTCGCAAATCATACCACAGAATGCAATGTATAGATGCAGGCTTATTAGAAAGGAAAAGGCTTCTGTGGTTCTTTTGCATAAAAGCAACATTTGCAATTGAATACGAATAATAGATTGAAATCATAATTCAAAACAAATAAACAATATTAATTTAACAGTTGTTTCCACAAAGACACACAGCTAAACAGATTATTTCACATAGCCATATGATTGAGGTCACACAGCTCCCATCCCAACATTTTATGAAAACTACCCCTCGTGTGAAATCCCCGAGCATGTCCATGACCATGACGCGCTATTCGAATAGATTAATTAACACTCTGCAGAGGTTGTACACTTTACCCACAAGATACAACTAGTGTAGCAAGCACCAATCGTAACAAAACAGTTCGGAAACTTCATCTCAAACATTGACATTCCCAGTGTGCTTACAAACCGCTATACCAGCTCACATAGAATTGGTATAACACACACCGCTGGACAGGGAAGACGAATCGTCCCGCGATGCAACCACCAAGTAGTCACACCTCCACCCTGTCACACAACCTAACCTATCCACCTGAACATCAATGCCGAGAATCCATAACTTACTAAGTTAGGCCCGTCCCATACCAGGCATGTGGTCGTACAGTAAGGCTCAGTTCAATGGCACACAAAGTTAAGTCCTTAATTGACCAAGACAAGACTTCCATATTCTAACTAAGTCACAAAGACCATCATTCCCATCACATAGACCACCATGTCACACAGTCTCCACCACTTGCCTCAGTCTAAATCCTTTACCACCCAGTTGGTTTTAGTGCAACACATGCCATCACGAAGTAACAACACATAGCACACGCTTTACACGGTTCCATAGTCACTTAGTCATAATTAATATTTGCAACCTACATGTGATGATGACCCGTGGCATGGCTAAGCAATTGTACTCGCATCTAACCAACCCACGTTGGTGCTAGGATATTACCAACTCATAACCAATCTAGGGTGACAAGGAATTATGACATACAAGGCCAAGGTGTGATAACAATTTGGATATTAACTATGCCCAAAGTATTTAAATAAATAATTAAAGTAGAATGCAATAATTTAACACAAAGTGATTTGAAAACTGGGTTCAAGATGATCAAAGGTATGACTTGCCTTGGAAAAGGTCTATGTACTGGTCTTGATCTTGGGGTGCTCCTTCTTCCACAAAATTCCCCGACGAATCGACGTCTACTCGCAAACGAGACACAAACAAACAAAACAAATAAATAACAGAGGCAAAAAAACTCCAAAAATTAAATAAAAATCTCAGATAAATAGAGCTTGAATTTAGACAAATTTAGGAATTTGAATGGGCTCAATCGGAGTTAGGATGCAAAAGTTATGAGCTCTGGAAGATTGAAATTACATAAAATGCTGAAAATCAGATTTTATGAATTTACTGAATTATTTTCCTAAAGGAAAATCAGATTTAATGCGCAAGCTGACGTCAGCGAAGGAATTTCGGACAAAGATAAATAAAAAGAATTCACTGACATGTGGGACCCACATGTCAGAGGCTAGGCTCACGGTGGACTGGGTTCACGGAGGTTCTGGCTCTGGGCTGGGTTGGACTGCCACGTAGGCGCTGACTTGTCAGATCACGTGGGCAGACACGGAGACACGAGGATGAGGTGGCGGCTGAGCTGGCATGCCACGGCGGCAGGGATCTATGGCCGAGACGACTTCAACTCCGGCGAGGCGAACGGCGGTGACCGGCGGCGCAACAAGGTCACCGGTCGCATGCTGGTGCCCAGGCGATCACATCCAACGGCTCCGATGCGGTGAAGGGTGGCGGCAAGGGCTTCATCGTCGACGAGGGCGACGACGATGACTCGGGTCAACGGCGAAACGATGGCGGGGACCTCCGGTGGGGTTTTGAGCGCACCCAATAGGATCGCAAGGGTCAGGCGATGCTTAAGGGCTAAACGCGGGACCCAATGGTCATCGGCGGCGACCGGAACACGGCGGCGACAAGCTGGCGGCACGGCAGATAGAGCTCCTACGGTGCAGCGACGCTACGAGCCCCCCTGACGACGAGAAGGTGCGCACCAGACGGAGCTTGACGTGGCGAACCCGGAGGGGTGCTCGACGAGGACCGGAGCTCAACGTCGGCGACCAAATCGTCAAAAATCCGAAGCGGCGGTGCTAGGGCAAAAGCTCCGATTCCGAAGAAAAGGCGGCGCTCTAGGGTTCCTGGTCTTGGGGAAAAGGCGGCGGGGTGCAGGGCGATCCTCGTGACGCGGTCGCAGCGTTAATGTGAGGACCCGGAATATTTAACTAGTAACACTTAACCTCCAACTGGTTCTAGCGTTACTAATTAAACATTCTAAGCCTCGATGGACATATGTTTCCCAGAATTGCAACATATGCACATCATCACAAAATTACACATCATTTCCATACAACACATATTACTAAGTTCACAACGACATACATAAAGTAAAGTTATTACAAAAGAGAGCCGACCGGCCAAATATAACATTATATAAGAATGACAATGAAGCGGCGCCATAAGATGGCTAGAACAAAAGTCGACCTGTTAGCCACACAACCCACAAGGCAACCGATCGGCCGCTAAGCTAGTCGCCATAGCTACCACGACACACTCACAAAAGTGAGGCCCTCGTGCTCACCTTCTTCCTCTCGCAACAAAACAGCTTAAGCGTAGCAACCGAGTACAAAGATTGTCTTTGTACCGCAAGATCGACGTGTGGAATAGCAGACCTATTCATAAACTACATGCAAGCTTATTTAGGTGGAGGTTGTATGTCTCATTTTGCATGAAGCCAACTTTATTTGCAATAATGTAATATATTTCAAAAGCAAGTTTGCAAATTTGTTTTGTTATCAAAGTAATGATAAGTAAAGATACATACAAGTAACCACTGAAGTGACTATCCCAATAGCCACCACAACATAGCACGAATCCCCGATTCGTACCACCCATCAAGTTTTAATTTAAAAGGTTGTAGTCTAACTCTTGAAAGACCTTGCCAAGCGTGTCCATAACCTAGGACGAGGCTATTCGAATAGTTTTAACCCTGCAGGGGTGTACCAATGTACCCACACTTCGGACCGCCTTCAAGCCACAAGCACACTACCGAAGGTATGCCGGCACGGCTAAGTCCTACGAGACGTTTCCAATCTTGTGTATTAACTACGAGCCGCTCGTATGGGTAGAAACACCATACGCTTACATTGCAAGCCGAAAGACAACCACCCGTTACGGGGGGGAAACCTTTCGGACACTACAATGCTCCCACCTCCATCCCTCCTGCGACTCCCTGCGACCCGAGCCAATACACGCCAAAGTACTAAGTCAAGAGAGGTCCCATACCCTCTAATGTGGTTAGCACGCTAAAATGCTTGGTTTAGTGTAACAAGATGTTCGGTCCTTGTTGACCCGGGCACCATTCCATCCACACCCAAAATCACACCATCATACCATTGTGCCCAAGTCTAAATCATTTTGTTTTCGCTTTAGTTTTCATAAGTAGACATAGCACAAGGTGGAAATCATAATCATAATAAGTTTGATGTGATCAAGGTTATCGACAAGTCGATAACCGCCCATTTCTACCGGCTAAGCATGGCTAAGCAATTAATTCGCAACTACTAAGTGACAAGAGCCCATCCACGAACTCTAAATCACGACAAGTAACCTAGGCTCATGGTAGTAGAGGATAATCATTTGCTAAGGAAATGCATCTACTAGGCCAACTATTAAAACAAAGTAGCAATGCATACATAGAATTTGTAATCAACATAAATACTTAAAATACTGGGATTAACATGATCAAACTGCTTGCCTGCTTGCTGTTGCTCAATTTGTTGCGGAGGGTCGCTCTCGGGGTTACCGCAAATGTCAAATCCTAAGCGAAAAGGCAAAAAGAACCAAGAACAACCAATAAGACGAGCAAAACTCAAACAAAAGAGCAAGCAAAAATTATCCAAATACGACGAAATTTATACACAGGGTAGAATACAAATATACCTAAACATAGAAACTGGAAAAACCTAATTTGGATTTGTGGTGCAAAAGATATTACTTAAAAACTCATTTTCGGCCATAATTAGCACTGTAGCAAAAATATTTTCTAGAAAGGTTTTGAACCTGAAATTTTTATGGTAGCTACCTACTGGTGTAGTGGTAACCCATATAAAATTTTAGGTCATTTGGAGTTAAGATGATTTAGTTATGATTTTCTAAGTTCTACAACTAGCATATATCATTTCTCAGAACATGGATAAAGACAAAGCCTAGATCAATTTAAAGCATGTCTATAGGCCAAATTTACAGTGTTGAGTTTGCTCACTTTGCAACTACAGAGAGGAAGTTATGTGGTTTACAAATTTTTCATGAATTTCTAGACCTCATTTTTCATTAAACAAGATCATGCTATTTAAATCATTTTCTGCTACAACACAGGGCCTAATTCCATTCTCAGATTAAAGTTCATACTATAACAAAGCTACAGCAACGGGAATCATTCAAAAGGAGTTAAAATGACAAAGTTATGCACTTTTGAAATTTGAAACCGCAAAGACTTAGGAAACTTTGAGCTCGGGAGGTCCAAATTAACCGGAAGACAAAGAGAGGTCGTGGGTCGTTAGGTCAAGGTCCGACGGCTATGAGCCTCGAGCACAGCACACAGAAAGACCTCCTCCCGCACTGGGGAGGTCCGAACCGTTGAGATCTGATCCAACGATCACGACCAGTGCGTGCACCGCGCACGCAAGGAGGTCTACGCGCTTAACCGAGGTCGTGACCGCCGACGAGATCCGCGGTCCCGAGCACTAGAGGAGGTCCAACGGGTAAACCTTCTGAGAGAGGTCTAGACGGCTAAAAGCTCACTGAGGAGGTCTTCAACGGTCTAGATCTCCGAGGAGGTCTTTAACTGACACGATCCCGGGGGAGGTCCCGGGCGACCAAGATGAACGAGGAGGTCCTAAGGCTTTAAATGAGGAAGGAGGTTCAGCCAGTTAGATCTAAATCTAACGGTTTAGACCAGAGGAGGAGGTCCTAAAGCTTGGATCTAAAGGATGAGGTCCTAGACGGTCAAGATCTACTCGGGAGGTCTTGATCGGTCGGATTGACACGAGGAGGTCTTGGAGGGCCAAGATCTTCTCGGGAGGTCCTAAGCGATGGGGTTTTAATCGAGAGGAGATCCGGGCGGCTCTGATTAGACCTAGGGAGGTCCCGAACGGTCCAGATCGACGCGGAGGAGGTCCGAGCGCTAAAGATTTTACAAAATGAGATCTAACGCTCGATCTAAACCGGAGGTCGTGAACGGCTAGGATCGAGCCTAAGAGGTCCCGGCGGGGTTTTCTTTGAAAAAGGCCACGGTGGCTTTTACAAAGACGACCCGAGGGCGATCTCGAGGTGGTCTTTGCATAATGACCAAGGAGGTCTTTTGCAAAGAGGACCTCGTGGAGGTCCCGAAGGTGGTTTTACAAAAATGACCTCGAGGAGGTCTTTTTGCGCAGAGTGGTCCTAGTGACTCGGATGGAGTTCCAAGAGGTCTTAAACGGCTAGGATCTAACCAGGGAGGTCCTAGCGCGTAAGATTTACACAGAGCCGCATCTAACGGCTAAGAGCTAATCCCAGGAGGTCTTTAAAGGCCGAGATAGAACTAAGGAGGTCCCGGGACTTAGAAATTTCGCGAAACCCATATGCGTGCAGATCTAACCGAGGGTGGTCTTAGACGGTCACGATGAACCCAAGAGGTCCAATGGCTTGACAAAACACGACAAGGTCAGAGCTCGACGGTGAGCTCGCAAGACGTCGCCGACGACCAGGGCCACGCGGCGGGAACCAAAGCCACCAAAATGAAGCTAATAGTATTGCGAACCCAACGGAGGTGCTTTCGGCGGCGATGGTTTTGAACGCCGCGGCCGAGCGAGCGGAGGACTGGTTTTCGCAAAAACCGAAAACACGAAAAGGAGCGCTACGAGCTATCCTAGCTAGACCTTAAGCTCTAAGGGACTAAAATGAACTCACCAGGCACGGGGTGGTCCAGAGGAGGTCGGAGGAGTGCCGTGGCGGAAGCGATTCACCGGAGATGAGGAAGATAACGACGATAGTGGCTCCTGAGCAATTATAGAGAAAAGGGTGATGAGGAACACTTCGCGATGACCTTAGGTGGCTTCGAACCAAGGAATCGAGTGGAGGAACCTCACCGGAGATGGGGACGAAGGAGTGCCCTTACGGCCGCAACCCGCGAAGTCCCCAGTCCGAGTTGCTCCTGTGAAAACAACCCAAACCGGAGTTAGGGACGACTTTGCGATGACCAGGGGCCTTCAGGGGAACAAGATTAGGGCAAGAGGACCACTGGAGGACCCAAGTTCACCAATGGAGCTCACGCGGCCAGAAATGGCGGAAATGAGCTCAAGGTGAGATTTGGCGCTCAACCTTATAGAGAAAGGTTTGGGAGGGCGACTGGAGGTAGAAGGGGACTAGAGGAAAGCCTCGGAGGTGCTCAAGTAGCTCGTGAGTCGATCGAGCTCGAGGACGAGGCTTAATGGCGATGGGACAAAGAGAGGTTGCCGCGCGAGAAAACGAGGCGAGGAGGGTAAGGTCGGGGCAAAGTCGACACGGTTGACAACGAGAGGGGCTCCGAGCCGTTGTAGGGCCCCACGGCGATCGACATCGCCTCGCCACTGCAAGACGCGCACGCCGCGCATGGCGAAAGAGGAAGAAGAAGAACAGAAGAGGAGGTCGGGGTGGTGCGTGAGCGTTGGATTTCAAATCCAACGGCTCACACGGGACCAGGCCAAGCTCGGTGCGGCCTAGTGACTCGACTCGAGCGAGTCAATTGGTGGGTCGGACTCAGTCCGACTCGAGCCCGAGTCCGCTCACCCTAACCTTGGGTTTCAAGCGGATCCAAGTTTGGGGATTTAATTGAAGTAGCAAACTCACTCCAAAAATTATGAAACTTTTACAGGAGCTTGCTAGCTGAGTTATTGACCTTGTATAATTTTTGCAGAGGTTTTGTGCAATACATTTTCCTCCAAAAATTCAACAAGGTGCTGGTCCACAGTTTGACCAGATTTTGAACAGGTTTGACTGACCTCCAAAATATTCAAACAATTTCTAAAAATTGTGAAATTTTTCAGAGGGGTCACAAACCATCCCAAGAACTTAGGAAAAATATTTCCAGGAGATGATCATAAGATTAGGCAAGATTGTTTTTGAAAGTTCAAGATTTGGATCAAAAGACTTGTGACTTTGCATTTCCATAACTTCTTGTACAATACTTGCTTGGTACAATAGGAAATACAGGATGTAAGAAAAAGTTTTAATTTCTACTCATTTTCTTACATTTGAAACACAAGCCTAAAATTGGGATGTTACAAACCTCCCCCCCTTACAAAAATCTCGTCCCGAGATTTGGTTCACTCGGAAAAGAAAGAGGGTAGTCCACGCGGAGGCGATCTTCTCGCTCCCATGTAGCTTCATCCTCGAATAGTTTGACCATCGAACTTTGAGGAACTCGATGGTCTTATTCACGGTTCTTCGTTCACCTCTTCAACGATACGAATCTTCCTTTAAGATTTCTTTATCCATTTATAATATTTTTTTTTTGTACTTGGATCTAATTCGTTCCTTGAGACATAACGCTCAAACAAGCAATCGGTGCACGAATCTTGGGTTTGACGTGGTAGAAAATGTGCCACTTTAGTTGACACGAGAAACTTACCAATTCCAGATAAAACAAGGATTGACAGGTGAGAGGTCTTTCTAGATCCTAAGGTTGATGGAGCAAGGTCGTTGTTAGTGGTGGAGCGATTTGTCCGGTCAATTCCGCCAACAACGGATCTCACTGTTAACTAGCTATGCGAGTCATCCCTCCGCAACTAGCTTCTTAGAGGACCAAGGCCAATCTCGGTTGGTGGAGCAATTTGTCCGGTTACTCCACTAACGAACGAGACCTCGACTTGATAACTAGCTATACTGAGTCATCCTCGGAGCTAGTTGATTAGAGGAGCGCGCCCTTTGGGGTCGCTGGGATTTGAGACAAAAATTGGTATGCGATGCTCTAGGATAAAAGGGAAGGAAGAGTACCGCTTAGTCAAACAAATGACGACATCCCGGAAGGTATATTGGGGTTTGAGATAGATTAGAAAGACCTTACACAAACTAGGGAGATACCGAGCACCAGATAAAAGAGTGAAACAAATTCCACAAAAAGCAGCAAAAGATGGGGATAAAAGGGAATGAAATGCTCTGGAATTGAATACAATAGTATTAGGGTAAGGGCTAAGAAGTGTACCTTACACGACGTCGGGTACCTCCTGAGCTTTCCCAACAGAGATAGGATTGACTTGAGCACAGACGACCCTCCAGTCACGATGTTTCGCGGTGCATGCGATCGAATCACGTGCGCGAAAAGAATCGAGAGGTTGTCGCAAGCTCCTTAGGACAATTAAAAGCATAATGACCACGAGTTTGCAAATGAAACAAGTGACTTCGGCTAGGTTACTGAGGCGCTCTGCGACTCGCAGTGCCCAAGATCGAGACACGACCTTGGAGGACAAGGGTGGCTGCACTCTCTTTAGGACAATTTAGCGCATAGTGACCCTTGTTGTTGCAAAAGAAACAAGTGACATCGGCTATCTCACGACGCTTGCGGCGATCCTTTAGCTTTCTCTTTCTAGCCCCAAAGAACAACGGGATCTTCGACCACAATCGAAAGTCGGGAAGGTATAAATCGGTAATTTGTCCCGCACTCGTAGACAAATCATCCAGAACTTCGTTGGTTTGGAGGCATTGGCGGTTCTTTGTGCTTACAGACGACCAAGAAGCGATCGTTGAAGTTTTAACGACTTGGAGATTACCTTGTTCAAACTACACTCTTTGGGATAGTGATTGTTTCCTCGCAGAGAAACAAGTGATTCGGCGATCGGACGGTTTCGTGCAAGTGGTCTTCGTCACGCTTTGGGCAAGTCAGTAGTACACTCGTTGTTGTAGTGTCCTTCCTCACCACAATGTGGCGCACCTTGACCTTCCCAGTTGCAACCTTCTGCGGCGTGGCTCTCTTCACCACACCTAAACAAAAGGGAGGTAACCGCCGGTCCTCTGGGCAACGTGACCAAACTCCGTCCCACTGGTCCGTCCCGACATCCTCTCATTTAAGAGATGGGTTAGCAAAGCAACCCGGAAACTAGAAGCTGAAAGGTGCGAAAGAAAAGCCAAGGACTAGAGAGTTCGGCAGAAAGTTGGAGTGGGGATAGATCCTAAGATGGACAAGGATTGAACCCGAAAGCTCAAGGCAAAGAAACAATAACTCATTAGGAGATGAACTCAAAAGGCCCAAAAACAACCACAAAATCAGCACAAAGTTTCAATCACAAGAGCAACTTCCCGGTACGACTAACTCGTATGGAAAGAACGAGCAATCGGTTTTTAGGAAGGTAAATTTCAGCACCTAACTCAAACCTTAGCACATCTAAAGAGCAGGTGAAACACTACTAATATAGTGTTAGGTACTTAGCCAACTAGTATCACATCTTACCCTTTTATTCCCACAAGTCTTAGTTGATTATCCTCTCATTTTCTACCCTATTTAGAACCTTTGAGCTTGCTGTACGGAAACTGAATGATCGCTGTCCAGATTTCGCATCCAAGCCTCCTAATTGAAATCTTCAACTTCGGAAGCTTCAAAACCTTGTAGAGGGCGGCTAACATTTCAATTTGCCAAGCTCATTGGTCCCAAAACCCAATTAATCGATAATGACTATCTTTTGAGAGAAGGAAAGGGGAAAATACTTTTTAAAACTCAATTAGAGCAAGACGAGAGAAGAAAGCTAAGATAGGTAAGGAATAAAATCTGAGAACTTACTTAAGCTTTCATAACTCATTTGATACTTTGAAAATAAGGTTTCCAAAATATCCTAAGGGCGACCAAGCTAGGGGTTTCTACGGTCAGTATGGCTCTGATACCAACTTTGTGAGGACCCGGAATATTTAACTAGTAACACTTAACCTCCAACTGGTTCTAGCGTTACTAATTAAACATTCTAAGCCTCGATGGACATATGTTTCCCACTGCAACATATGCACATCATCACAAAATTACACATCATTTCCATACAACACATATTACTAAGTTCACAACGACATACATAAAGTAAAGTTATTACAAAAGAGAGCCGACTGCCAAATATAACATTATACAAGAATGACAATGAAGGTAGCGCCATAAGATGGCTAGAACAAAAGTCGACCAGGTTAGCCACACAACCCACAAGGCAACCGATCGGCCGCTAAGCTAGTCGCCCATAGCTACCACGACACGACTCACAAAAGTGAGGCCCTCAGCTCACCTTCTTCCTCTGCAACAAAAGCAGTTAAGCGTAGCAACCGAGTACAAAGATTGTCTTTGTACCCGCAAGATCGACGTGTGGAATAGCGGACCTATTCATAAACTACATGCAAGCTTATTTAGGTGGAGGTTGTATGTCTCATTTTGCATGAAGCCAACTTTATTTGCAATAATGTAATATATTTCAAAAGCAAGTTTGCAAATCTGTTTTGTTATCAAAGTAACAAGAAGTAAAAATACATACAAGTAACCACTGGAAGTGACTATCCCAATAGCCACCACAACATAGCACGAATCCCGATTCGTACCACCCATCAAGTTTTAATTTAAAAGGTTGTAGTCTAACTCTTGAAAGACCTTGCCAAGCGTGTCCATAACCTAGGACGAGGCTATTCGAATAGTTTTAACCTCGCAGGGTGTACCAATGTACCCACACTTCGACCGCCTTCAAGCCACAAGCACACTACAAGGTATGCCAGCCGGCTAAGTCCTACGAGACGTTTCCAATCTTGTGTATTAACTACGAGCCGCTCGTATGGGTAGAAACACCATACGCTTACATTGCAAGTCGAAAGACAACCACCCGTTACGGGGAAACCTTTCGGACACTACAATGCTCCCACCTCCATCCTCCCGCGACTCCTGCGACCGAGCCAATACACGCCAAAGTACTAAGTCAAGAGAGGTCCCATACCCTCTAATGTGGTTAGCACGCTAAAATGCTTGGTTTAGTGTAACAAGATGTTCGGTCCTTGTTGACCGGGCACCATTCCATCCACACCCAAAAATCACACCATCATACCATTGTGCCCAAGTCTAAATCATTTTGTTTTCAGTTTAGTTTTCATAAGTAGACATAGCACAAGGTGGAAATCATAATCATAATAAGTTTGATGTGATCAAGGTTATCGACAAGTCGATAACCGCCCATTTCTACCGAAGCTAAGCATGGCTAAGCAATTAATTCGCAACTACTAAGTGACAAGAGCCCATCCACGAACTCTAAATCACAGCAAGTAACCTAGGCTCATGGTAGTAGAGGATAATCATTTGCTAAGGAAATGCATCTACTAGGCCAACTATTAAAACAAAGTAGCAATGCATACATAGAATTTGTAATCAACATAAATACTTAAAATACTGGGATTAACATGATCAAACCGCTTGCACGCTTGCGTTGCTCAATTTGTTGCGGAGGGTCGCTCTCGGGGTTACCGCAAATGTCAAATCCTAAGCGAAAAGGCAAAAAGAACCAAGAACAACCAATAAGACGAGCAAAACTCAAACAAAAGAGCAAGCAAAAATTATCCAAATACGATGAAATTTATACACAGGGTAGAATACAAATATACCTAAACATAGAAACTGGAAAACCTAATTTGGATTTGTGGTGCAAAAGATATTACTTAAAAACTCATTTTCGGCCATAATTAGCATGTAGCAAAAATATTTTCTAGAAAGGTTTTGAACCTGAAATTTTTATGGTAGCTACCTACTGGTGTAGTGGTAACCCATATAAAATTTTAGGTCATTTGGAGTTAAGATGATTTAGTTATGATTTTTCTAAGTTCTACAACTAGCATATATCATTTCTCAGGAACATGGATAAAGACAAAGCCTAGATCAATTTAAAGCATGTCTATAGGCCAAATTTACAGTCGAGTTTGCTCACTTTGCAACTACAGAGAGGAAGTTATGTGGTTTACAAATTTTTCATGAATTTCTAGACCTCATTTTTCATTAAACAAGATCATGCTATTTAAATCATTTTCTGCTACAACACAGGCCTAATTCCATTCTCGATTAAAGTTCATACTATAACAAAGCTACAAAGAACGGAATCATTCAAAAGGAGTTAAAATGACAAAGTTATGCACTTTTGAAATTTGAAACCGCAAAAGACTTAGGAAACTTTGAGCTCTCGGAGGTCCAAATTAACCGAAGACAAAGAGAGGTCGTGGGCCGTTAGGTCAAGGTCCGACGGCTATGAGCCTCGGCACAGCCACGCACAAGACCTCCTCCCGCACTGGGAGGTCCGAACCGTTGAGATCGATCCAACGATCACGACCGAGCGTGCACGCGCACGCAAGGAGGTCTCGCGCGCTATCGAGGTCGTGGCCGTCGGTCGAGATCCGCGGTCCCGAGCACTAGAGGAGGTCCAACGGGTAAACCTTCGGAGAGAGGTCTAGACGGCTAAAAGCTCACGGAGGAGGTCTTCAACGGTCTAGATCTCCCGAGGGAGGTCTTTAACGGACACGATCCCGAGGGGGAGGTCCTGGGCGACCAAGATGAACGAGGGAGGTCCTAAGGCTTTAAATCTGAGGAAGGAGGTCTAGCCCGTTAGATCTAAATCTAACGGTTTAGACCAGAGGAGGAGGTCCTAAAGCTTCGGATCTAAAGGATGAGGTCCTAGACGGTCAAGATCTACTCGGGGAGGTCTTGATCGGCTGGGATTGACACGAGGAGGTCTTGGAGGGCCAAGATCTTCTCGGGGAGGTCCTAAGCGATGGGGTTTTAATCAGAGGAGATCTGGACGGCTCGGATTAGACCTAGGGAGGTCCTGAACGGTCCAGATCGACGCGGAGGGAGGTCTGAGCGCTAAAGATTTTACAAAATGAGATCTAACGCTCAGATCTAAACCGGGGAGGTCGTGAACGGCTAGGATCGAGCCTAAGAGGTCTGGCGGGGTTTTCTTTGAAAAGGCCACGGTGGCTTTTACAAAGACGACCCCGAGGGCGGTCCTGAGGTGGTCTTTGCATAATGACCAAGGGGAGGTCTTTTGCAAAGAGGACCTCGGTGGAGGTCCCGAAGGTGGTTTTTACAAAAATGACCTCGAGGAGGTCTTTTTGCGCAGGAGTGGTCCTAGTGACTCAGATGGAGTTCCAAGAGGTCTTAAACGGCTAGGATCTAACCAGGGGAGGTCCTAGCGCGTAAGATTTTACACAGAGCCAGATCTAACGGCTAAGAGCTAATCCCAGGAGGTCTTTAAAGGCTGAGATAGAACTAAGGAGGTCCTGGGACTTAGAAATTTCCGCGGAAACCCATATGCGGTACAGATCTAACCGAGGGTGGTCTTAGACGGTCACGATGAACCCGAAGAGGTCCAATGGCTTGACAAAAACACGACAAGGTACAGAGCTCGACGGTGAGCTCGCCAACGACGTCGACGACGTGGCCACGGCGGGAACCAAAGCCACCAAAATGAAGCTAATAGTATTGCGAACCCAACGGAGGTGCTTTCGGCGGCGATGGTTTTGAACGCCGCGAGCCGAGCGAGGCGGAGGACTGGTTTCGGCAAAACCGAAACACGAAAAGGAGCGCTACGAGCTATCCTAGCTAGACCTTAAGCTCTAAGGGACTAAAATGAACTCACCAGTAGCACGGGGTGGTCCAGAGGAGGTCGGAGGAGTGCTGTGGCGAGCGATTCACCGAGATGAGGAAGATAACGACGATAGTGGCTCCTGAGCAATTATAGAGAAAAAGGGTGATGAGGAACACTTCGCGATGACCTTAGGTGGCTTCAGAACCAAGGAATCGAGTGGAGGAACCTCACCGGAGATGGGGACGAAGGAGTGCCCTTACGGCCGCAACCCGCGAAGTCCCCAGTCCGAGTTGCTCCTGTGAAAACAACCCAAACCGGAGTTAGGGACGACTTTGCGATGACCAGGGGCCTTCAGGGGAACAAGATTAGGGCAAGAGGACCACTGGAGGACCCAAGTTCACCAATGGAGCTCACGCGCCGAAATGGCGAAATGAGCTCAAGGTGAGATTTGGCGCCAACCTTATAGAGAAAGGTTTGGGAGGCGACCGGAGGTAGAAGGGGACTAGAGGAAAGCCTCGGAGGTGCTCAAGTAGCTCAGAGCCGACTGAGCTCGAGGACAGAGGCTTAATGGCGATGGGACAAAGAGAGGTTGCTGCGCGAGAAAACGAGGCGAGGAGGCAGGTAAGGTCGGGCAAAGTCGACACGGTTGACAACGAGGGGCTCCGAGCCGTTGTAGGCCCCACGGTGATCGACATCGCTCGCTCACTGCGCCGACGCGCACGCCGCGCATGGCGGAAGAGGAAGAAGAAGAACAGAAAGAGGAGGTCGGGGTGGTCTCAGTGGCGTTGGATTTCAAATCCAACGGCTCACACACGGACCAGGCCAAGCTCGGTGCGGCCTAGTGACTCGACTCGAGCGAGTCAATTGGCCGGGTCGGACTCGGTCCGACTCGAGCCCGAGTCCGCTCACCCTAACCTTGGGTTTCAAGCGATCCAAGTTTGGGGATTTAATTGAAGTAGCAAACTCACTCCAAAAATTATGAAACTTTTACAGGAGCTTGCTAGTTGAGTTATTGACCTTGTATAATTTTTGCAGAGGTTTTGTGCAATACATTTTCCTCCAAAATTCAACAAGGTGCTGGTCCACGCTTGACCAGATTTTGAACAGTTTGATGACCTCCAAAATATTCAAACAATTTCTAAAAATTGTGAAATTTTTCAGAGGGGTCACAAACCATCCCAAGAACTTAGGAAAAATATTTCCAGGAGATGATCATAAGATTAGGCAAGATTGTTTTTGAAAGTTCAAGATTTGGATCAAAAGACTTGTGACTTCGCATTTCCATAACTTCTTGTACAATACTTGCTTGGTACAATAGGAAATACAGGATGTAAGAAAAAGTTTTAATTTCTACTCATTTTCTAACATTTGAAACACAAGCCTAAAATTGGGATGTTACAGTTAAATAGTGCCCGGGAGCGACGAGTCCGCGGGCGGCACGGCGGCACAACCCAGCTCGGACACGGACTCTAGAGTCCGAGAGGAAGACGATGAACAGTACACCTCGAGGGGCCCACAAGTCAGTGGCGGCGGCTCGGGCGAACTCGCGTGGCGGGCGGCGACGATCGGTGGCCGACGCAAAGGACCAGACGCGCGCGCGGGAGCGGGAGGTGGAGGTGGGCTGCGCGATTTTGGGCCGGAAGCGGCGGGGATATGGGCCGAAGGCGGGAAATTCGGCCCGAGACTAAATCTGAGATTTTAAATAGGTTTTCCAAATTTAGAAAATACCAGAAATTCAAATAAGCAATAGAATATAACAAATGAACTCAGAAAAATTCTAGAAAAATCTAGAAAATATATCTGAGCACATAGAACCCAAATAAAATAGTTTTGGTTAATGTTCATGGTGGGATTATTCATATTAAATGTTTTTTATTATAAAGTCCAATATTAAGCTTTTGAATTAAATTCAAATAAAATCCAAATGGTGAATTTTCTTCCTACTAACTATTTAAAAGATTTTTAAGCTCAGAAAATTGGGATGTTACATTGAACTTATCACCTCGATCCACTATGGTTGCTCTTACTCCGCTCCGGAGATGGCGAGCACCAAGCCACTCACAAATCGCCCGGGTCTTCTCACAAGCTTCACTTGAGAAGATCACTGACGCACAACGCCTCCACGCCGTCTAGGTGTCGGCAAACACCAAGAGTAACAAGACTCAACTTTCACTTGAACCAATCAAGTGCCAAAGCTCTATGGATAAGCAATCCACAACCTAATGCAACACATGCACTTAGGGTTTGTTCTCAATCACTCACTAAGTGCAACACATGCACACAAGAGTATGAGAGGCTTGCTCTTAGCTCAAAGAAACTCAATGGGGCACCAAAGAACAACACTTCCTCACACACCAAGGTGGGTATTTATAGCCCACACTCAAAAACTAGCCGTTGGGAAAAGATTCGCAGGCTCGACAAAATCGGTCAGACCGCCAACTAATGGCTGGTCGGACCGCCCAAGTGCCAACGGCTATAAAACTAGCTGTTGGACTCACAATCGGTCTGACCGCCAACCAATGGCGGCCGGATCGCTCAACCGGCCGATCGCCGAGGGGCGGGTCGATCGCTCAACCGAAAGCAATGAGCAATCCAGAAAAACACTCTTCTGGAAAACACGTACCGCCAAACAAAATTCGGTACTACCACACTCCGGTAGTACCGCTTCAAACTCCCGGTACTACCGCACCCCGGTAGTACCGCTTTCTTCGGCATACAACGAAGATCGGCCGATCGCCCAACCCATGGCGGTCGCTACCACCGGCCGATCACTACTGTGGGCGATCGGACCAACAACAAGAAGATCGAAATGACTTTGTACATTTGCCTCAACTCAATTTACAAAACATATTTGCCAAATTGATGCAACATGTACACAAGAGATAAAAGCTAGATTCTCAACAAGTTGCAAAACACATTTGCCAACTTTTAGAATCAACGCCACAAGGAATAAGGTACATGAACTTACACCGCTTGCAAAACGATTTGCAAACTAAAGTCACATGCTACAAGGAATAACCATGAGCCACAACTATTTGCAAAACGCATTTGCAAACATAGGCAACATGTTAAGTTGAGCTAGAGCAACCACAATGAGCTATCAACACATGACCAACTCAAGTTACTAATTAAGACCCCTCTTAATAGTACGGCAACCTATTCTAGCAATCCGATCTCTCAACCGAACACCGAGATCGGAAAAGACTAGGAACAAATCCTTAGCCCTAGCTAGTCATACCTTAGCCTTGCACATCTCTTGAAGCTTGACAATCATCAACGCATGATGATTTCCTTTGCTTCATGATTTCGACTTGATGTCCATCAACACATGATGACACCTTCCTTTGTCTTGATGATCAACCAATGATCATCTCATCTTCTTGAACTTGACACGCATCAACTCATGATGCATCCTTTACTTCAAGCTCTTCACTTCAATATCATCAACGCATGATGATCATCCTTTTCTTGAACATCATCAACACATGATGATTTCTTCTTCTTCAAGAATCACGACCTGATGACAATCAACATATGATGTCATCCAAAGTCTTCAAACACCTAGAACATAACCTATTCATCCAACTCAAGGAGAAACGTTAGTTCCATAATGTGATTATCATTAATTACCACAACATACCATTAACTCATAATAGTTGGGACAAGATACCAAAATCTTTCCCTCTTTGGTAATTGATGATAACCAACACAATTACAGATAATTGAATGTAATTGGTATGAGTATATATAAACTACATAAGTTATATGTATATACTCAAGAGTTATGTTTCAAAGTAGATCACAAAGATCAATACTAATGAAACAACAAGGACATGAGTATATATGAACTACACAAGTTATATATACCAAAATGAGTGTATACAAACTACACAAGTTGTATATACTCATATGAATATATTAACTACACAAGTTAAATATATTCAAGGATATATTTCAAGGTAAAGATCCTTAATATGTGTGGACAAAGGAATATGGATTAATACTAATGAAACCACAAGATATAGCTTGAACTCCCCCTACATGTGTGCATACACGAGTGTGTAAATAAAACATATGCACATTTACAAGTTTTCCTTTTTGGTGAAGTTCAACCTATATATTGGATCCGAGGAATGCAGCAAGATATAATTAGCTATTGTCGAATGCATACCTCTTTGATCTTTAAATCCAATTGAGACTAAACAATAGGTATATCAAAAAGAGTGTTAGTCTCACAAAGCATTTGTCATTAATAACCAAAACACCATTAACACATAATGGCGGATCTAGATTCTTCAAGCTTCAATGTGAACCTTTTCTCCCAAACATCTTGTAGGCAGGATTAATACAATTCATTAGCGACAAACTCTGTGTTGTTTACAGGGTGCACATGCTGCATTGACGGAAACAATTACAAAACAACAATACTTATCAAAGAATAAAATTGGATGGAGGAATTGCTTACTTGAACTGAAGCATTACCTACTCAATAGCTTTGCTATGCAGGGCACAATGGAGCTAGAGTATTAGCGTCGCGTTTGTCTTCTGTTCGCAAACTACGCGCTGGCGCTACCTCGCACCATCGGGTGCTAGGCAACTGCGTTGGCCCCCACGGGTTGGGACCACATCATGCTAGCCCAATTGATGCCAAGAACTGGGGATTCGTCTAGTGATAGGGCTATTCCCGGGGAGACGAAGGTAGATGAAAGGTCTGGGGTGGCGCTGATTGGGAGGGAAGACAAGCTATTGGGATTTGTTCGGGAGAAGGGGTCGTCGCGACGAGAAAAATGGGGGAGGCTGCACGATCAAAAGTAGCAAAAAAGGAGGAATGGTTCGCGAGGGATTCGGGAGGCGGCAGCTACGCTCATATAATTCTTTCTAAATAGAAGGGGTCGCAATGGAACTGGGGTGATGAGACCGGGTCCACACGTCACCACGTGATTTCTCGAGGGGATTAGAGTTGCGACTTGTGAGGATTGGAGAGGGATGTGAAGAACACATAACTCATCATCACTAGAGTCTTTTAGAGGAGTAAAGATTGCATGTTTTTCTACTTTTTATTTCACTCACCCTCTCCCCAATCACACACACAATATCCTACACGTGCGCCACCTAGACAAAAAGAAACACACATGACACAAATTATGTCATATTTACAAGGGAGTGATGGCACGAAAAAATTTAGGACTTTTGGAATGCAGTGTTCCCATAGAAATTTCAAAGAAAATCCTCACACACACACACACACACACACACACACATATATATATATATATATATATATATATATATATATATATATATATATAGGAAAAATACTATCTACTCTCGGGTGTAGTTACTCCCTCTGTATCCACCCTTTAATCCTCGATGAGATCGCCTTTTCGAGCCTAACGGGCCTGATAATCACGGATAGGAGAGAGACCCAAACCAATACTTATCTGGCGTTTAATCCTAGCTAACTTTTCAAGAGTTTTTTTTATAACAAATTCCTCAACCGACCGAGATCTTGCCTTTTTTTTTAATTATTTTTTCGGGATTTTAGTGATTGAATCTTACCTGTTTGCCGCCCTTGATCCATGCCGTGCAGATATGCGTGTTGGAGCTTGCCATACGGTGATTTTGGTCCTGCCTTTTTTTATTCTCTGCAGGCCCAAGATTTTGGTACCACACGGTGATTTTGGTCTTGCCTATTTTGATTCTCTACAGGCCCTCGTTCCTAGCTAGAAGATTTTGGTATACATACTACCCAAGTACATGTACTAAAATACTCTCTTAGGTATACACACCACCTAAATACATGTACTAAAATACCCCCTTAGGTATACATACTACATAAGTACATATACTAAAATACTCCCATAGGTATACGTACTGTCTAAGTACATGTACACGCATGATTTTGGTATACATATACTAAAATATTCCCTTAGGTATACATAGAACCTAAGTATATGTACTAAAATACTCCCATAGGTATAAGTACTATCTAAGTACATATACACGCATGATTGGTTAGAGCCATCTTGACCCTTGCCATGATGAAACCCATGAACATTTGTTGTTCCATACTCCAACCGATCACAACTTTCTACGCATCCGTGCGTCTACAAAGACGAGTTTTCAAAGCTAATGCTCCTTGATCGGCGCCGCACATCTTATACACCATACACGACAGGTGGTACCGTGGTATGTGCATGCACAATGATCCTGGGAAACTAGCAATTATCTTGTCATCTTTTTTTCTTGAAGATAATTACACGCAATTAGTGGTATGTGTTGGTTTGGTTCGGATGATTAGTGGTGGTATCTGACCCAATAACCCGATCAGGTAAATGGTATTCCGAGGCAGCTGGACGGTGGATATAATAGGAGTACCTATACCTGGGAGTAGTAAAAAAGCTTCCCCCCTCTCTCTATATATATTAAACAAGTACCCCACTAACTACAATCAATGTCTTTTTTTATGCAGCCACATCACCCATATTGTTCACAAACTTTGAATTAAAATTGAGTGTCACAGATGTTTGTTACATGCAATTCGTCCCCACCAGCTGCAATTAATCTTTGTTTCTCTGTATGTCTGTCAGATTGCTACTAGAGATTATTGCAGCCATTGAATTCACAACCAACAAATTGATTTATGCAAATTCCCGTTGCAACGTGTGAGGTATCCTTCCGGTGTATCTAGTGACAATGGGTATTTCCTTTCCTACAAAATAGCTACGAAATCCCCCGTTTACAAAGGAGACCCGAAAGACATAAAAAATTGAGATAAACTCGTATATGAGCAGCTGAAAAAAAAGCATTACCTAGAGTAGAGGGGTTACAACGTCTAAAAAAGGAGAATAGAGGGGTACTCATGGAATGGAAGTTTTTTCTTAAGAAATAGGCAGCAACACATTTTGGCTGCAAGATCAATGGAAAGAAAACGAAATAAGTTCTGAACACATTGTAAACCTTGGAAAAGAAATGCAAGGGCGCCCACAACAATACCTAAAAATGCCAGGGACGTCTTCGAAAAGAGCAGAAAAAAAAAAGAATTTGAGCAACGGAATACTATGGGCCAGGTGCGCATGTGCCGCGGAAGGCCCAATTTTGTTGGCCCATAAAAGGCCCATTCTCCAGAGCCCCCACCAGAGCCCCATCATCCCAAAACCCTAGCCCATCCGACGGCCACCGTTCGCCCACCGTCTCGATATAAACTCCCTCTCCCCGCCTCCACCCAAACCCTAGAGGCTCGACACACTCCCTCCTCCCCGCCGCCTCAGCTCGCAGCCGCAGCAGCCATGGGTGAGCGCCTCCTCCTCCCTCGGCTCATCTCTCTCCCGGAACCCCCCCGGTTTGCTGCCTTCTTCTCGAGTAGATTCTTCGCGGGCCGGTTTTGATGGGTTTGTTGCGGTGGTTGCAGGGGCGTACGGGTACGTGAAGGAGCTATGGAGGAGGAAGCAGTCGGACGTGATGAGGTTCGTGCAGCGCGTGCGGTGCTGGGAGTACAGGCAGCAGCCGGCGATCGTGCGCATCACCAGGCCCACCCGCCCCGACAAGGCCCGCCGCCTCGGCTTCAAGGCCAAGCAGGTTGGGGTGTCCCTCCCTCAGATCTCCCGACCTTCCTATGCCTACCCTTGCGTTCTCTTGCCTTCTTGCTAAGATTCCATTGGGCTGGTGTGAGGTGATGCTGGTGATGGTTGGGTAGTTATCTTGCGCTGTAGGGGTGTCGGATTTGCAGATCTGGTTACACATTTGGGAAGCTTGGTAACATTTAGCTTGTGATGTGTGCGGTTCTATCGCCGTTTGTTAGTTTTATTCGTAAAATGCTTCATCTTTGTGGCAAGCTATGTGTAGTGTTTTAGGTGATGGAGGTCTGTTTATTTCCTGAAGGAAATGGGGGTTATTTTTTGTGTGGACCTCTACCAATTAGGATACTAGACGAACATATTTTAATGGCTTTATTTAGACATTTTTTTATAATGTTTTAATTCAGATTATGAGATCTTGCTACTTTATGTTGTGTTAGCTTCCAATTTTTTTAATAGATATGAACATGTTGTCAGTTAGTGTTGTACAATTTTGTTAGTAGTTACTGAGTAGTAGCAATTTTAACTGTGCTGCTTAGTTCATGGTTTTGGGAACCGGATGTACTCCTAACTTAATGAACCACTGTTCAATACTTGAAGGCTTGTTTATTGTTTAATCTTAGTGGAAAGCAATGGATTAGATTTTGGCTGCTAGAGTGTTAGATGGTAGCTTCCATGTGACCTTAGCACATTAAAGTAATTTTCTTTGGTCATCTTTTCAGCAAGTGTCAGATAATACAATTGTATATGTCAATTGTGTACGTTTGGATGATTTACATTGCATCAAGGATTGGGTTGGTAGGTTTGATATTCAGTGCACTAGTATTGTAGCTCAGCAAATAGCCAAATAGTTATTTGTTGCTTATGGTCAATGAAAACCTTGGTGTGAAGTTTATAATTTCTGTAGTGGTAGTATGCTTGTTAAGTTAGTGTATGACTTCATTCTAGCATATTCTTGGTGCTGTTTATGCAGCTAGATAGTTTGCTCTATTTTCCCAATTTTTGTACAGAAACGACCACCTTGTATTTTGCTTGATGCCTGGAGCTAATATGCTTGTTGTACCAAATGAATTTTGAATATTTTATGGCCCTATGTTCAAAATGGCCTGCTTAACTATATGTTGTCTTCAGGGGTATGTGGTCTACCGTATCCGTGTCAGGCGTGGTGGCAGGAAGAGGCCAGTGCCTAAGGGTATTGTCTATGGCAAGCCCAAGCACCAGGGTATCACCCAGCTCAAGTTCCAGAGGAACAAGAGGTCTGTTGCTGAGGAGAGAGCTGGACGCAGGTTGGGTGGACTTAGGGTGCTCAACTCCTACTGGGTGAATGAGGTACACTTGATATTGCTGGAATCATAAAAAAGATGATGTGATTTCTTATTCTGTTATTCACTGATGCATCTACTTGCCCTTGGCTCGTGCTTACCACAGGATTCCACCTACAAGTACTTTGAGGTCATCCTCGTGGACGTTGCTCACAGCGCCGTCCGCAACGACCCAAGGATCAACTGGCTCTGCAAGCCTGTGCACAAGCACCGTGAGCTCCGTGGTCTCACCTCTGCTGGCAAGAAGTACCGTGGCCTGCGTGGGAAGGGTCACCGCCACCACAAGAACAGGCCCTCGAGGAGAGCCACCTGGAAGCGCAACCAGACCGTCTCCCTCCGCCGCTATCGTTAAGTTTATTATCTGCTTTGATGTTCTGTCGCTGTGGACTGCCCCATGCAGACTCGATTGTATTTGTTTGCACTGTCAAATTTTGCTACCTTTGTTCTGAGACCCCCTGAACACCCGTCTAGAAGTTACTTTGGTGCACCATCTGCTATTTGCCTGTGTTATCAGACGATGAATGGTTTAGTTATCTAATGTTGTGTGCTATGGTGATAAGTCCTGAAATTGATTTCTTCGTGATCCTGACCTCTGGAAAGGTATTTTCAATGCACTGGAGTCCATATCTTACTGGTGTTGGTTCTTTGAATGTTCGTGCTGCTGCCTGCCGGTGTCTCAAATATTGCCTTGCTCATGAGTAAATTTTGCAGACGGAGCGGATAATTCTTACCGACTAAAGGTTAATGGGTATTCAGTACTATTTGTATCTTGACTTTGAGAAGAAAAAAAAGAAATATAATATGTGATGAATGATATCTGTCTATACGTCAGGTGGTACAAGACAAACCCTTTGGAGACTTCACTTAGGAACAATTACAGATAGGGGGAGCAGACATGAGATACTGAGTGTTTTTTCTTTAGTATCTAAATGATCAGTTCTCGTAGTATTTGATTGCATTTTTATTGTCTAATGTGTTGTGTAGGGGTGTAAAAGAAGCGGATAGTTTCTATTCGATTGACCGATCAAATGCTCGCGGAGTGAATACGGTATAAAGAAATAGGTATTCGATGTTATTCGTGTTCGATTTTAACTTTGAGAAAAAAATACGAAATAAGGTAATTGGATAAACGATATTCGTTAGCATCCGCTCTAATTGCATCTAAGTGATACACATGAGCACAAGTTAAAAGAGCAGAATTTTACATTGTTGATGATACGTTGTGACGTACGTGATGTACAACTCATGAGACCGTGCACTCTCGCCTTGTCTTAATGTAGTTGTTCAGATGTTGCACTGTTTGTTAGGTTAGTTGACCTCACGTCTATCACTTCTTGCTCTTGTGCTTCTTGTTCTTGTCAACTAGAGCTGGCGCGCGCGTGTAGGAAACGGACGATCATATATTTTTCTCTATTTTTCTATTTATAAGCTACGTTTAGGATTACACTGCAGCTAATGTGAGGCCAAAAAAAGGTTTTAGAATGGCGATATGTCAGGTGCGTAAATGAATGGGATTGTGAAGCTAGACGTATATATATAATATGATATATGATGTATGGAGCAAACAAAGATACACTAAGATGTGTTCAATACAACTGTACTGAGTCAGGTCTACATGCAACAATAAAAACTTTTAAAAATTGGTCAAGCCCATTCGCAGTTCTATCGAAGATAAAAAGGCAAAAATGACTGCTTAAATCGAGAATAAGCTCCATGAAAGAAGTATAGCGCACCAGATGTCGTACAGTCCAGCAGTTTATGTAGGAAGTTCATAATATTACATGACGAGGCAACTTCTTGTCATCTTGTAGTCCACCTTGAAAATTGACGTGCTCCTAATTTCATATAGCGAACCTTGACGTGCGGGGACAAACATAAGAGCTGATGATCAAGGCTAGAACAAATGTTGTTCCTTCACTATGACCAAAGCCTAAAAAAAATGCTTCCAAATATATGGACTATGCTAAGTTCTTCTTAACTTGACCTTTGAGTGCCTGCTGCCCACCCAAGCACAAAGACCAATGGTTGTCAGTTTTTCGCTGCTACCGCTGTGTTGATACACGAGCAAGGGAAATCACACAATATTTTTTACTATCAATGTGTCCTAACTACTCGCAGCTGGAAGCATGAAGGAAAAAAAAAGACCAATTTCACATAGTTTGAAGAGAGAGCAAGCATAGAGAAGCACATCAGAGCTAACTAACAACAAAAAAAAACAAATATAGAATCATACAAGCATGCACATGGAAAAAAGCATATAACAACAAATGAAAATGACAAGGAAATATACCTTATACTGACTTGCACAGCGTTTTAATTTTTTTTTCTTGTAGACATCTTTATCCTTGATAGCAGTAACTTTATTCTGGCCAAATTCATGATCATCGTGTATTCGTGTATATCTAGATCATCTTCCTGGTCCACAAAGATTCCATCTTCAACCGTACTGAAAATTTAGTGTAAGACAACTCAAGATACATATAAATTACTGTGAAGGAATCAGTGGACACCTCCAAATGGGAGGAAACTCCATAGTTTATAAATCCATAATTTTGAACAGAAGCATATTGTTTGTGATACAATACAGCAAAAGAGCGTTTAGTAACCTTGAAAGAAACTTGAAAATTTGTAATGCGCTGCTGTTGAGTAAACCTAAAGTGATACAGTGCTAATCCAGATTTGTTAAGAGTAAGAGTTTCACAGATAGCCAGCTCCGATTTCTCCCAGTAGTTGGGATAGTTTTTCAAAAAAAAAATGTAAATATATCTATACAGTTCTACCCTACTTTAGTATGTTCTAACAGTAAGCCTCTCCTCTACTGTTTTCATTCTAAAAAAAAACAATCGAAAACATTTATACGTCAACGTGTTTTTTTTCTCATCAATCGAAAACTATCGCCAATCAAATTAGGAGCTCAGCAGAACTGCATCAGTACTTAAACTAGTAAATATCTCATGTATGTTTCAAAGAGGCACATATCTTACTTGGGTCCAGCTAACACTATTGGGCATGTGGTAGGTGTGATGGAGTTATGAGATGTTCACCTGGTTGAAGAAATCCACAGCTATGAACAAGCAAAAATTAGGTCATTAGTACATAAAACACTTACATGGCGTTACTTATCCTAAGAATAGATGGCAATTACAGACTTACTATTAACAACCGGCCATTCGTTAAGATCCTCTCCAGGAGGCAAACTACCTCTCTCAGAGTACCACTTCCTAAGGTTGCATCAATGTGTTTTTTCAGCTGCACACCATGCATCATACATATTAAAAAAATGTCTTTAGCCCCCCACAAATTCAATCGGAAGAAACATCTATCTGCACTGTGCAAAAAACTTATGTTCTGGATACTTTGTCCGTAAAATGTTCCTATGTATAACTACAGTTTGTCTAATTCTTTACTTTGATGTAACATTTTGAACAGCAAAGAGGAAATGGAAGCCTTGTTGTTGTCTAGGTAAAAATCGTCTGTTTATTCCTCCGTATATTTTCTTTTTTTTTGCTCATGCTTATGTACACAATCGATCAAATTATGCAGAATACCCATTTTTAGAAATAGGCAAGAAATTCGTTCGTGCTTATGTACAAAGCCATTGCTAAGTTGTCTTGTACAAGACAATACTAAACCTATATAGACCTAATTGGTTCAGAGTACTCAGGACTAACTAAATACCCATCAAAAATTCAGATTAGCTAATAACCGTAGGCCATAACTCAGAACATTGCCGTGAGTGATAAGATACAAACAAAAGTCTTAATCCGATTTCATACCTCGTAGGTGAGTTTGCTACCGGATGAGCCAGGTTGGTTCAATGCTACATTGGAGATGGTCCCATTGGCAAAGATGATGCACACCGAGCGCGGACCCTTCTTGGAAAATGGCATTATGCGTGCCGCCACATCCTAACAATAAAATTAGAGAAGAACACAGACATTCATCACCAGATCACAATGCCATGACGCAGAGTAAGACCAGTATTTTGCTCTATCCAACGTTTCTTCGCATGAAGTTCAACGCAGCAGCAGCAAAGACTCTAATTAACAGACCAAGCAATGTCCACTCCATGCTTTAGTATGACATGCTCGGGGATCGTGTTGTTTCGCTTGCTACCAAGAAATGCACTGACGATCAATGGCGTAAGTTAATTTCCAAGTTTTAGATCTGCCTTTTTTTTGCTATAAATTAGGGAACTCTCAATCTCAGATACAGTTTCATTACAAGTCCTGCTATATCATATCTGAATGTGCAAACAAAACACCCAAATTTCTAAAGAAAACACACCAATAAGAAAAAAAATGCAAATTTTATCAACAAGCAGAAGTCTTTACCCCCAAATTGTCACAGAGATGCACCAAATTAATCCAATAGAAGGGTTTCCTCATCGCGCTCTCACCTGAATTATGTCGTTCACCCTCCACGCACCCCTGGTGTGCACCACGATCTGCCCATCGTCCAGGTGAAGCGCCGCGAGCTCCCTCCGCACCTTCTCGGAAGCCGCGTTATGCTCGGCAGAGAGCCGCTCGGCGACGGCCACCACGCCCCCGACCACGCGGTGGCCAACAACGGCACGGGAGTCGCCGAGGTTGGCCACGCAAAGCGTGTCCGCGCATATGGCCCCGAGCAAGCAGCAGGAGCCCACGGCCGCCATCTGCGGCCGCTTCGGCCACGCCTGTCTCACCTGCTGCAGGAACTACTCCTCTGCCGCGTGGAACGCCCTCCGGATCAACTCAATGCTCGTGCCCCCCTGCTCCGTCGCGAGGTCTGTCTTTGCCGCCACAGGCAAGAACGCAAGGATAGCAAAAATCAGTAACACACACAACCATGCCGACAAATTGTCAGATTCCAGAAATACTCTGAATTCTGAAATCGCCTGTAGCCGAGCTTTTCAATTCAGTTAACGAACGGCTGATACGAAGCAATACCTCTTCGTTTATGAGGATCGTGTGGATAACCAGAAGGGTGTGGATAACCAGAAGGGCTTCCGGGTTATGAGATCCAACGATGATCGTAGCTAGATATCATTTCAAGTCTAATCTAACGGCGGGAAAACCTTTTAGCTGTTACTACTTACGATCTTGTAATTTCATCTTTACTATTCACCATCTCAGTTATTTTAGTTCCCAACTACGCTGTGAGCTGGCCATGTGACTCTATTTTAAGCCAAGGTTTAGCAATGGGGAAAGTAGACTGAAAAACCCTAATTCCTATCGCATCTACTTTACTATCGTGTCTTCGTTTTCCTTTCGTATTGACCTCTAAATCCCCAAATTGGAGCACTTAATACCAATTGTCGGACACCAATCATCGTGGGTCCTGACATTTGGTATCAGAGCCAGGTTTGATCCTTGTGGTTTGTTGATTTTGAGTAGTTCTTGAGTAGTAAGGGTTGGGGAACAAGTTTCTCTAGTAAAATCCCTGAGCTAGCTCGAGAATACACAAATCGGCAGAGAGTAAGGCTGAGAGAGGACTCTGACAGTAAAGGTTTGGGAGGATCCATCTAGAATCTCTTCCTGTGAAATTCCTAAGCTGTTTCGGAGGGTCTGAGATGCCGAAGGCAGGTAGATCTACTAAGGAGGAAGTGGGTTCGATGGTATTGGGTGAAATCGAAGGGCTGAAGAATGAAATGGGGCGTATGCAACAACAGATTGATGATAACTCAACGGGCGTCCAAGTTCAGATGACGCAATTTGAAGAGAAGATCCAGGAGAATTCTTCAAAACTCGATCTGATGATGGAGATGTTAAAAGCAATGATGGAGAAGAATGGAGCAGGGGAGGCGACCAGTAACCCAGCAGCTATGGAGGGTAATGATAGTCAGCTATGGGCGAATACAGAGGTTAGACTCTCCACTCCAGTAGGACCTCCGTATGCAACTCCAGGTAGTGGACATTCATTTGCCCCTAACACGAATGCCTGCGGTTCAACTCCTGGTACACTTCCTGTTCCTTTTATTATGCCATTTGCACCCAATTCAAGTTCCGCAGTAGTCCAAACAACAACTAGGAGTAATGTCATTGGTATGAGAGCACCTATTGGCAGATCTGCAGATGAACAGGGATTTACTGGGTGTCCAAACAGTATGGTCAATAGCACCTTTGGAGTGAGTGTTTATCCTATGGTAATGGCAAATGGCACATTCGCACCACAATATGTCAGTTATAATCCTCCGTTTGTGCCTCCTTATGTACCTCCACAGTACAACACTTATTACCCAACAAACAATGTATCTTCCTTCAGAAGTGAATCTCAGTGGTGTTATCCTTGTCCAAGAGCACCAGAGATGCAAGCTCATAGTCAATACCAACATCAGGTTAGTTCCGAAAGGCATGGGAATCAATATAACCTGCAATTCAGTAAGGGACCTAAACTAGAATTCCCCAAATTTGATGGTGATCAACCTGAAGCATGGCTGAGGAAAGCTGAGAAATACTTCGAATTAGCAAGGACACCACATGAACAAAAGGTCTCAATAGCTGAGGTTTATTTGTCCGGAAGAGCTGATCAATGGATTTGCAGTAATGATATTGATACTGGGGTTTTGTCTTGGCAACAATTTTGTGTTATGATTAAGAAAAAAATTTGCAGCAGAGACTAGATATAAAGTGACTGAGTCCTTCAGAGGCTTATATCAGGAGGGGACAGTGGAGGCTTATATTGATAAGTTTGAGAGTATGATGATCCTGGTAAAAAGGAACAACATAGCACTAAAAGAAGGATACTTCTTGGACTATTTTGTGTCAGGTTTAAAGAATTATATCAAGACACCGTTGAAATCATTGGAGCCAAGAACTTTAGTGGAAGCTTATGCCCATGCTAGAAATTACGAAAATACTCAGTATCACAAAAAGATGACTAGCTGGAACCAAGGTTCTATTCAAAAGGGGGGTTATCAAGCAAGTAATCAAAACAAGTGGAAGAATATGGGGGTTAAGAAGGAGACAAGTAACAAAACCCTTCCAGGAAGTGGAAACAAATGGAATGGGGGAAAGTGTTTTAAATGTAATGAGCCATGGGTGCCTGGTCACAACAAGATATGTAAATTGCAGAAACAGATCCATTTAATCACTATTGAAGATGAGGAAGAGAGTACTGAGGAAAATGTTGAAGGAGAGTTTGCAACACCTCCTAGTAGTCCTGATCATAAGGAAGGGAAAGAAGAGGAATTACAGATATCAATGCATGCTGTGGCGGGAACTAGTTCAGGGGTAAGTACATTTACCTTGAAGGTGAAAATAGGAAAGATCAATGCTATTGCTCTTGTTGATAGTGGGAGCACTGCTATATTCATGACACCAGTGACAGCAGTAAAAGCTCAATGTAAGGTCACTAATCATGATCATATTAGAGTGGCAGTGGCAAATGGAAATACATTGCTCAGTGACTCTCAGTGCCTAGACTGCCCATATAAGATACAAGGGGAGGAATTCCATACTGATTTCAGATTACTTGAGTTGAAGGGGTATGACATCATATTTGGAAGCGATTGGATCTATGAGCATAGTCCGGTCAGTCTGAACTTGAAAACCAGAGAGTTTCAGTTGTGCAAAGAAGGGCTTAAGACAGTGAAGTTTGAGGATGAAACCATTCCTGGGAAGAAGTGTGTCATTAATGTTGTACAACTAGAGAAGCTGATGCATAAGGGGGTAATTGGGGCTGTGATATACTCCAAAACTGTGTTGGAAATTGGAGAGACAAAGCAGGACATACCATCCGAGATTCAAGAAGTACTAAAACAATTCTTTGATGTTTTCCAGGAGCCAAAAGGGTTACCACCAGTTAGGGAATGTGATCATTCCATTCCTTTGAATCCAGAAGCTAAACCTATCAATGCTAGACCCTATAGGTTACCCCATTATAAGAAAGATGCTATGGAGGAATTAGTGGAACAATTATTGAGGAACCAGACTATTAGACCTAGTGTCAGCCCTTATTCATCTCCAGCTATTTTGGTTAAAAAGAAGGATGGAAAGTGGAGGCTTTGCATTGATTATCGACAGTTGAATGCTAGTACTATCAAGAACAAATACCCAATTCCAATCATTGAGGATCTATTAGATGAATTGAATGGGGCTAAGTATTTCTCCAAAATAGATCTTAGGTTAGGCTATCACCAAATCAGGATGCAACCTTTTGATATTTTCAAAACTGCATTCAGTACTCATACAGGACATTTTGAATTCATTGTAATGCCATTTGGTTTGACTAATGCCCCTGCAACATTCCAAGCACTCATGAACAAGATCTTGTCCCCATTTCTAAGGAAGTTTGCACTTGTGTTCTTTGATGAGATACTCATTTATAGTGCTACATTGGATGAGCATAAGAGTCATTTGCAGCAGATACTAGAAGTGCTGAGGGAAAATCAACTATATGCTAAAATGAGTAAGTGTGCATTTGGGCAACTACAAATAGAATATTTGGGCCATATTATCAGCAAGGAGGGAGTGGCCACAGATTCTGCAAAAATATTAGCAGTTAAGGAATGGCCAAAACCAATAAACATAACTCAATTAAGAGGATTCCTTGGATTGGCAGGCTATTACAGGAGATTTATCAAGGGCTTTGGGTTGATCTGCAGACCAATGTTTGATGCCCTCAAGAAAAATGCTTTTCAGTGGGGAGAAGAACAACAACAAGCGTTTATGGAGATCAAGGATGCCTTGACCCATGCACCTGTATTAGCACTTCCTGACTTCACTCAAACATTTGTCCTTGAGACCGATGCTAGTGGTTATGGCATTGGGGCTGTATTGATGCAGAAAGGCCGACCAATCTCCTATATGAGTAAGGCAATTGGACCAAGATCTGCAGCTATGTCTACTTATGACAAAGAAGCATTGGCTATATTGGAGACCCTAAAGAAGTGGAAACACTATCTCATGGGATCCAGTTTGGTAATCAAAACAGATCAACAAAGTTTGAAATATATTTCTGAGCAAAGGTTAGTGGACGGAATCCAGCATAAACTTATGATCAAGCTCATGGGGTATGACTACAAGGTAGAGTATAGAAGAGGAAGAGAAAACAAGGCTGCAGATGCTCTATCTAGGATTCCTTGTAATGAGGGGGTTCATGCTGTCACCATGGCCATTCCTACTTGGATCACAGAGATCATCCAAAGTTATCAGGAGGATGAGAGATGCCAAGAAGTAGAAAGCAAGCTGAGGATAGATGCCAACAGTGTCCCACCATATACCCTACACAATGGGATTTTGAGGTACAAAGGCAGATTGTACATTGGCAATAGTTCACAACTCAGAAACAAATTATTGTGCTCATTCCATGATTTTGCATTGGGGGGCCATTCAGGGGAAAGAGCCACCTACCAAAGGCTAAAATTACTTTTCTACTGGCCAAATATGAAAGCTGAAACTAATGCATTTGTGAAGGAGTGTGCAATCTGTCAGAAGAACAAGTCTGAAAACATTCCTTATCCAGGGCTGTTACAACCATTACCCATTCCTGACATGGCATGGGCGCATATAACTATGGGTTTCATTGAAGGCTTACCCAAATCGGAAGACAAGGATGTAATTTTAGTTGTTGTGGATCGATTTACAAAGTATGCCCATTTTCTATCTTTGAAACATCCATTCATAGTCCAGCATGTGGTAGACGTCTTTTTGGATAACATTTATAAACTGCATGGCTTACCCACAGTGATCATCTCAGATAGAGACAGAGTATTTACTAGCAATCTATGGCAAGAGCTATTCAAGGTATTGGGAGTCAAATTAAGGTTGAGTAGTGCATACCATCCACAAACTGATGGTCAAACCGAAAGAGTCAATCAATGCCTTGAGAATTACTTGAGATGTATGTCTTTCTCTAGTCCAAAGAAGTGGCATTCTTGGTTAACACAAACAGAATGGTGGTATAATACTTCCTTCCATACTTCATTAAAGATGACTCCATTTGAGGCATTATATGGTGTTAAACCTCCCCTAATCAATGAGGTGATGTTGCCTGATTCTGTAACTGAAGAGACAACAAGGGAAATAATCCAGAGAAGAAGAGTTGCATTGGAAGCTATTAAAACAAATCTGGAGAAGGCTAGCTCAAGAATAAAGTTCTTTGTTGATAAACATAGATCAGAGAGAGCTTTTGAGGTAGGAAGAATGGTGTATTTAAAGATGCAACCCTACCGACACACTGCCCTAGGACTTCACAGATCTTTAAAGCTGCATTCTAAATACTATGGGCCATTCAGAATCCTAGAGAAGATGGGTAGAGCATCATACAAATTATTGCTTCCAGAAGGATGCCAGATACACCCAGTCTTCCATGTAAGCTAGTTGAAAGGACACATTGGAGATAAAGTAATTCCAAGTAAAGAATTGCCCCTAGTAGATGTGGATGGAAACATTTTATCTGAACCTGTGGCAGTTTTGGAGAGGAGGGTGATTCCTAGGAACAATGAGCCTATAGTGCAATGGAAAGTACAGTGGGTTAATTTACTCCCAGAGGCTGCAACTTGGGAAGATGCTAGTTTCATTTCTTGAGTGTTTCCACAGTTTCATCCTTGAGGACAAGGATTTCAAAAGGGGAGCATTGTCAGATTCCATAAATACTCTGAATTCTGAAATCGCCTGTAGCTGAGCTTCAAGGTTCAATTCAGTTAATGAACAGCTGAGATGAAGCAATACCTCTTCGTTTATGAGGATCGTGTGGATGACTAGAAGGGCTTCCGGGTTATGAGGATCCAACGGTGATCGTAGCTGGATATCATTTCAAGTCTAATCTAACGGCGGGAAAACCTTTTAGCTGTTACTACTTACAATCTTGTAATTTCATCTTTACTATTCACCATCTCAGTTATTTTTGTTCCCAACTACGCTGTGAGCTGGCCATGTGACTCTATTTTAAGCCAAGGTTTAGCAATGGGGAAAGTAGACTGAAAAACCCTAATTCCTATTGCATCTACTTTACTATCGTGTCTTCGTTTTCCTTTCGTATTGACCTCTGAATCCCCAAATTGGAGCACTTAATACCAATTGTCGGACGCCAATCATCGTGGGTCCTGACACAAATGGAACGAAGAAATATACAAGGAGAAGGCAAATAGTATACGTACGTTGGACATGGGAGAACAGACGGTAACGGAGGAAGCGGGAGGCGTCGGGGTCGCTGTGGCCATCGTAGACGCCGACGAGCGTGGCGGCAAGGGAGGCTAAGGGATGGGGAGGGGAGGCAGAGGAGGGTAGAGCGGGGAGGAGCGGCCACCGTGGGAGGCGAGGGAGGGAAACGAGTAGAGCAGAACAGAAGATGTCGTGGAGCGCAAGGAAGAGGACTCGATGCGACGCAACCGCACGTGGCGACTAGAGTGAGCGCATGCTGAACAAAGGGCAGATCTGATCGAACGACGTGAGGAAGAGCGAGCAGCATCCAACGGCCAGGTACTGAACCGATCGCACGGCTCAAAGAAGGCTGGGGCAGCATCGTACAGTCGACAAAAAAAAGAGCAGACGTGTCCCGAATCTCCTGCGCCCCTCCCGACCTCCCTTTACCTTATAAAAGATTTTGACATCTGACTACTAAGAATTTTATTTGTTATCGAAGTGTTACTTAGCAAACCGTCCGCTTGGGACGACTTCCACCTTGCCCAAACATGTAGCCATCCATCCACGTCCCTTTTCGATTCCCGAGCCCACACCCTAGTGTTGCAACTGTAGATGCTTATAGAAACGTGGAGGTGAGGGAGATCAGAGAGCTAGAGGGAGACGACACTCGTGACATACATCGACGAGACGAGATAGAGCCGGGAATGGGAATGGAAATGGGACGAGAGGAAGTCGAGAAACCCAAAGATGTTATCGCCTCCGCCATTGATTCTCCTCTCTAGTGCTGGCCAGATGGGTTGTGCCTGTCGAGTCGGCACAAGGCCCAACCCAAGCCCGGCATAGCCCGCATTGTTCATGGGCCGTGCCAGCCTATGAACAGTGTCGAGACGCTACCCTAGCATGGTGGGCCGGCCCAGTACGGCATGAGCCCAGCGAGCCCGGCACGGCATGAGTAGCCCGCCTCCTCTACAACCCTTCCAGAGTCGACCGAGAGCGCGGGAGGAGAGGCGGCGTTGGTGGTCGGAGAGGAGGGAGAAGAGGGAGGCCGGAGGACCGAGGAGGAAGAGGAGGCCGCAGGGCGTGGTCAGAGCGGAGGCTGGAGGGAGAAGAGGGAGGAGGAAGGAGAAGGCGGGGAGGCGGGGAGGGAGCGTGTGCCGGCGTGGAGGGAGAAGGCCATAGGCCGGGATAGGTTGTGCCAGTGTGGGGGTCGGCGGCTCGACACCGACGTGGAGGCAGGCGTGCAGGCGGGGCGTCGTCGGCGTGGAGGAATGAGAAAGCACGGGGGGCCGCGGGGCTGGCTCGGGAAGGGTTGTAGAGGAGGCTCCCTGAGGCGGAGTGGAGGCCGGAGAGCGCCGTGCCGCCGCTGCTGTGTCTTGCCGGTGCCGCGTGCGCGGTGCCCCTGTGCGGTGCGGCATTGCCGCCCATGGCAGGAGATAAAGGGCAGGTGCGGTGCCCCGTTGAAGAATGTAGACCCGCCATTATGAGTTAATGGAGTATTTTGGTAATTGATGACAATCATCATATGGAACAAACTTTTTCTATGAGTTGAATAAATATGTCATGTTCCATGATGATGGAGACTTTGGATGACATCATGAGTTGATCGTCATCAAGTCAAGATTCGAGATAAAGGAAATCATCATATGTTGATGATATTCAAGACAAGATCCCAAAGTGAATAAGGTCATCATGTGTTGATGATATTCAAGACAAGATCCCAAAGTGAGACTAATCTTGTAGAGGAAAATAGTGAGCTCAAGGCCCAAGTCACAAAATTGACAAATAACTTGGAAAAGTGCTACAATGGGAAAGCCTCTCTTGTCGAAATTTTGAGCAAGCAACAAAAGATGAATGACAAGAGAGGAATTGATTTCACCGCCAAGAAAAAGGTGAAGAGCAACCCAAAGAAAAAGGGAAAATAATTCAACAATATCAAGTGCTTTGGATGCAATAAAAATGAACACATTGCCACGGTATGCCCAAATCAAATGGATGTCAAGTCCAAACATTCAAAGAAGAGCAAGGATCAAGAAAAGAAGACAAGTAGGGGAAGCAAAAACCCAACTTGCTACAATTGCCAGGAAAAGGGACACTTAAGTAAGGATTGACCCAAAGGTATCACTCCTAATCCTATTATCTATAATAATTATTATTTGCTTACAAAGGATAAGAATGCTAATGTATTTGCTAGAGTTGTTAGTTCACCAAAGCATATTGCTAGGGTCATTTGGGTGGCCAAATCTCCTATGACTAACATTCAAGGACCCAACCAAAATTGGGTACCAAAAAGTGCTTAAATGATAAATAGGTACTTAGAGAGGCATTGGAGGTTTGTCTCACACGAAGAGGTGGATTCCATCATGTGCAAAATTGGAGCTAAGCTTGAGGATTATCATTTCAATGTGATCTCGGTAACAAGTATTTACATTGAAGTATCTAGCCATTTTACCTTGTGTAGGTTGCATTCCATGAAAATCTTATAAAAAGGTGTTCATGCTCTTGCTCAAAAACTTCATTATCAAAATCTTGAGAAAGATGGGTGTGGCACATTAAGGGGGAGTGCTAAGTCATATACATGTATATCACATCCCTAAATGTGACCAAATAAATTAAGTGCTAGTAATATTTTACAAAATTGAGCCTTTTTAGCCAAAAGTCAATTTTTTTTTTGAAATTATCAATATATCTTTGAAAAACTAGTTGAAAATGTATACAAATGCATTTAAAAGGTTTTCCAAATAATTTGGCTCAAGAAAAACCTATTTTTAGTACAAATGAGTTTCTAGCCAAAATTCTAGATAATAGTATTTTGTTTTTGACATAAACTAGATTTTGTGTAAAATCTATTCTAAGAGGAATTTGAAAATTATCCCAAAATAAAAATCCTAGATTTGGATATTCTAAACCTTTTTGGTATTCACAAGATTTTCAAAAGGCCAACCTAGCAAAAGTTATTTGATTTCGAAACTTGTCCAAAATCCTATTTTGACTGAAGTGGTCACTTTTTAGCACTTAAGTGAGTTTTACCATATGAGCCAAAATTATTCACATGAATAGGTCCATAATGGTAGTCATGTCTTATACATGCAATTGGATGCTTTAAAATTTTATCAAATGCTCAATTGGTACTTTTGGAGAAGTTTCATGAAAATAAGATTTCATTTGTGAAAACAAAAGCTTAATTCATAAAAAACTATTTGAGATTTGGATTTTTAAGGGCTATATAAGTTGAAAAATGCTCCAAATATGTTTATTTGGTTGATTGTGTGAAATTTTAGAGCAAAATACAAAAATCTGTCTTTTCTCCAAAATTAGAACTGAAATCTGCTGACAGATTCAGTCTCAGCCGGTCTAACCGGCTAACCCCTAGCGGTCTGACCGCTAGCCACCGGTCTAACCGCACCTTAAACACTGGTCTGACCGATAGTTGTTGTCAGCAACAGAGGATGGCCTATTTGTTGATTTCTACTTCTTTCGGCCACCTGGATTGCTTCCTTTGGTCAAGATGTTTATTGCTATCCATGCAAACTACCCTCTACTATTTTTACTTGATTGCAAATGCAATTATTCAAGTAGTATTCTTTCAAATGACAGCTTCTCTTAATCATCTTGACATTGGCATGAGATTCATCTTTACACGTGATATCATATTATTCCATCAAAGTGGTATCTAATTTCATTCCTTGCCGATCTTATCTCTCTTGACCAAGCTTAAGTACTCTTCATGTACGAGTGGATTCTCTCATTCGCTCTTCTTTTTGGATGTTTTCTTTGAAAATCTTTGCGAGAGAAGTTCAAACACTTTACAATTTCAAGTCTTGTCAACACGTGGTATCTACAAGTGATGTTTAATGACTATCTTTCAAGAGTAATCCACATATAGATATTTTTGGTACTTAATGTCAAAGGGAGAGAATTTGGTTGCAAATAATGGTCAAATGAGAGAGTTTGAAGTCACCATGAGTTTTGGATGGATATATTTCAAAGAGATGATAAAGAGGGAGATTTTGATTGGATGAAGAAAGCCAAAGGAGTACAACCTTTATGTAAGGAGGAGTTTTCCTAAAAGAGGTTTTTCTTAAAATGGGTAAACCATTATATGGGAAAACTAATTTGCTATTTGCCCAAAATGGTTATGGATATTTATGAATGCATGTTTTTCTCATGAGCATGAGCTAAATAATCATATCCTTCAATTGTTGTATTTTTGGATATCCTTCAATTGTTGTATTTTTTGGATCCAGAATATAGAATGAACTCCACCAAGAGTCAAACATGAATATGTGCATTTTGTTTTATTCCATATAGTTGAATGCACACATTTAGGGGGAGTTCACTCTATGTTTTGTCATTTCACTAGTATTGATCACATTCTTCCATCCACTTATATTAAGGATCTCTACTTTGAAATGTATCTTTGACTATATAAAGCTTGTGTAGTTGATATATACACATGTTAATTCATTTTCAATTATTTGCAAGAGGATTATCATTAGTCACTAAAATGGGGGAGATTGAAGAATCTAGACATGTCATTACGAGTTAATGGAGTATTTCAGTAATTAATGACAATTGCCATATGGAACTAACTTTTTCCATGAGTTGGATAAATAGGTCATGTTCTATGATGACGAAGACTTTGGATGGCATCATGAGTTGATCGTCATCAAGTCAAGATTCGGGATAAAGGAAATCATCATGTGTTGATGATATTCAAGACAAGATCCCAAAGTGAAGAAGGTTATCATATGTTGATGATTATCAAGCCAATGTTAAGCAAGAGAAGATGATAATGAGTTGATCATCAAGTCAAGAGAAGACCCATCATGTGTTGATAGAGGTCAAGTGAAAGTGTGCATCATGGGTTGATGCATATTCAAGTCAAGAACTTGAAGTAAAGGAAATCATCATGTGTTGATGGTTATCAAGTCAATGACCCGAACTTGAAGTAAAGATGTGCGTCATCAAGCTTCAAGAAGATGTGCAAAGTAAAGGTATGACTAGCTCGGACTAAGGATATATTCCTAGTTTTTTATCGGTCTCAGTGTTTTGTTGGAAGACCGGATTGCTAGTATAAATTGTCGTACTATTAAAAGGGGTCTTGACTAGTAACTTGAGTTAGTCATGTGTTGATAGCTCGCTGTGCTTGCTCTAGCTCTCGTTTGCATGTTGTTAATATTTGTGAATGTGTTTTACAAATAGTTGTTGCTCATACATAAATTCTTGTAGCATGTGACTTTAGTTTGCGAATATATTTTGCAAATAGTTTAAATCCATGTACCTTATTCCTTGTGGTGTGATTCTAAAAGTTGGCAAATTTATTTTACAACTTGTTGAGAATCTCGCCTTTAACCCTTGTTTGCATTGCTCATCAATTGGCAAATATGTTTTACAAATTGAGTTGAAGCGAAATGCAAAATCTGTGCCTTTGATTTGAGCTTCTGGAAAACTATTTTGAAAATCGGTATGACCGCTGGTGATAGGTGGTACTACTGCAGGTCGGTAGTACCAATATTTATATGGCAGTACGTATTTTCTAGAGAGCATATTTTTATGTGTTTTTGATTCTCTGAAAATCTGAACGACCGCATTTTATCTGCGGTACTACCGCTGGTCGGTAGTACCGTTATTTTTATGGCGGTATGTAAATTGCAGAGAGTGTGTGACCTGGTCGTAGAACCTAGTCGTAGGACCTGGTCGTTAACCTAGTCAGCAGTATGACCGCATTTGTTCAGTGGTATTACTGCAAGGCGGTAGTACCGATGTTTTGTTGCCGGTTCATTTTTTCCAGAGAAGATGTTTTTCTGATATTTCTTTAGCTCTGGAAAATGGTAGTTCCGTTCTAGCCGAGCGGTACTACCGCGTTGCGGTTGTACTGATTTATAGTTGGCGGTAGTGTCGCAACTTCTTTTGTAACAGCTAGTTCAGAGCATTAAATGCCACTGTTCCGACTGTTATATCAAAATCGGTAGTACCAAGTTTCAACGGTGGTACTACCGCAAATCCTGATATTTCTAGGAAAGTGGTCGTAACGGCTAGTTTTGTTGGTAGGGGTTATAAATACCTCCTTACCTACCTACAACTAAAGTAGCTGAGGTTGTCTGTGCCATTTTTCATTCATTTGAGCAAAGAGTAAGCCATCTACTATCTTTTGTGCATGTGTTGCACTTAGTGAGCTTAGGGAGTAAATCCTAGTGCATGTGTTTCATTAGGTAGTGGATTGTGTATCCATTGAGCTTAGACACTTGATTCGTTCAAGTGAGCATCTCCGACTTGTTACTCTTGGTGTTTGCCGACACCTAGACGGCTTGAGGAAGCACAACCCCGAGTGGATCGAGGTGTTAGTTCATGTTGTGAACTGATCCAAGTGGTTGGACTTACATCGAAGGTGTTTGGCTCAATTCGTGGAGCTAGTCCAATTCGTTTGGGTTTACCTCAACGTGGATTAGGGGAGACCGACAAATCTTCGAACACCACGGTAAAACATCATTGTGTCCTTATAGTTTGCTTCTTGTGCTTTACTTTAATGCAATTTATATTCCTAGAATTAAATTGCTTACTTGTCTTTGTATGATTTCTTTAATTATCATAGTCTTATATTGTTGGTGCACTTAGTAAAGACTAGTTAATTTAGGCTTTAATTGTGCAAAACCAAATTGATTTACATTTCTACATAAAACTCGGTTTTAGCCAAAAGATTTTTAAAAACCGTCTATTCACCTCCTTCTAGTTAGCCTCCTCGATCTTACACCTGTGTCATTACCCCGAAGGGTAATCACACTTAAGCACAAGGATTACTATTCATCTGCCCGGTAGGATACCGCTCCGACGAATATTAAGCCTTACCAAAGTCGACGCAGTAGAACAATAAGATAGAAAATATACTTTATTCCAGCATTTATCCACGCAAGGCTAAGATCTTTATTACAAGTAGTAATTACAACCGCAAAATGGGCCTAAGTCCCTCGCTTGCCTGCCATGCTCCACTGGTCGTCCACTCGTCCCACGTGCTGAATATGGTGTCCACCTTGCCCTGCTCCTCGTAGTCAGCGCACTCGCATCCTACAGCCTCCTCGGTACCTGCGTGTCCTTTATCCCACTCAGGATAGCTCCCGGCCGGACTAGGATCTAACAAAGGAGAATAATAGCAAGGTTGAGTACTAGTGTACCCAGCGAGCATTAATAGCAAAAATGCATTGGATGACTTATCTTTGTTCTTTATCATATTTTCTAGATCATCTCTTTTTCTGAAAATAAATAACTCATTAAACTTTAGGTGGTAGATTTTAATACTGAAGAGACTACTTACCACTCGAAGAGAAGATAGACCCCAGTGGTTCCCGTAGACTCTAATCCAGGAGACGGGCATGAATTCATGATTTAATTTAGCACTGCGCAAGCTTGTACCACTTTACCCATAGCTACTCTGAACTCTCTTTGAACTGGGTCCCCTGCATTTCGTTATATGTGAGTTCGAGATCAGAATACAAAATATTTTCTAAGTTATGTGATTAAGTCTCCACCCATTACTTTCCGTCGGTGCTGACCCTATCACCCACTGAGTTCCTGCAATGTTGGTTGGGCTGGCTCTCTAGTCTCCAACACTCCACCGTGCGAATTATATCGCCGTGGGCCCTCCTCCACATATTACTTACCCGATGTGGAGAGTATAGCCACGTAACAAGGTAGCATTTTCTGCTTGCCAAAACGGGAAAATTGTTAGTACTTAAATTACGACCCCTGATCTGGGTGAGAGTTTTGTTAGTACTTATATATTAACCATATATAAAGGGTCTCACCTCTTCCCTCATCTCTTTCCTACCACGGCCCCCTTTACCAGTCATAATATTAACTCTTTTCTCATCTCTTTTCTCGTTCCTCATCTTTTTCTCATTTATCCGATTTGATTTTGAGATATAGTTTTGATGCATGTATATATATGATACAACAATATACAATTTAGATTTAATATAACTATCTTTATGTTCAAGAGATAAGCTTGCCTTCGTAGTCATAGAAATGGTCGTCATCGACAAAATCCGGATCAGCTACTCCAGTTTGTGTTGGTTCGTTCACATCTATTTATTATATTATATATATATATATATATATATATATATATATATATATATATATATATATATATATATATATAGGAAAATGGTATGTTACTCCTGGGAGTACGTACTCCCGCTTCTCATATATCACTTAAATCGTATGGTGATACCTCTTTATCTATTTGAGTATACTCCAATAATGGTTATAAGATACCCCAAAGTGAGTTCTATAAAAAAATTCATTAAAGTCCATCTTTTATTGCAATATTTGTGTACGTACTTCTTTTTATATATGAAAAAGGATATATAGCAAAAATAAAGAGCTCCAATAAAAAAAATTCAATTAAGTCACGTCAGAGTATATTATAATTGGTATTTAAGTATACTAAAAATGATAAAGAAGTATAATATATTCGTTTAAGTGGTATATTCGAAGTGGGAGGACATACTCCCAGGAGTACGAAACGGTTGTCATATATATATATATGCTTTTGGTGCTATTATGCGCACATTAATTAGGGGATTTCCTTTTGTTAACAGATTTTAATTTAATAACATTTTTCGGAACCCCCTCCGTTAAGTTAGCACTCCCTAAGTATGGTTTTTTCTACGGTCTACTAGCTCTAGGATCGAGGTTGCCTATACTCGTGTTTTATCGAACAAAAAAATACTACCTGTACTCACATGCAACTATGTTTATTTAATTATACACATGCAAATATGTCTAACTTGTTTTACTTATGTGCGTACACATTTATTTACTTCTCTAAATAGACTTGGGGTTATTTATTTCCCTCTAATTTCCCCTCCTCTATTATTTCGCTTTTTAATGTTTGCTTGGTTTCACTTTCTGATTTCAGTGTATTAATGCATGGTGAAAGTGTGGGCTGCTACTACGGTCTACTGAGGTAACTCTCCTATACTCTACCCCTTGTTCTGTGATGGTTATGGTGCTACTGCCATGGCTGAAAGTATTATTTGTTCAATGCTTAGTTCATATAGTGGGGGTTCAGTCTGGTGGGGTTCTAGTGATGGTGATGCATGGATGATACTGCTACCATTAGTGATGCAAGCTCTCTGTAAAATATTCAGTTCATGTGGGGGTTCCTTTTTGACAAGATTATAGTGGGGTGAAATGGGGAGCTACCTTGGGTGGTCTTGGTCGGTTTTGGGGATGGCAGTGCTTGGTTGATGTTGCGGGTTGTGTGGTGGTGTTGATGCTCCTTGGTGCTTCCTTTGGTCCTCTTTGTCTTGTCGGTTGGTGCGGTCCTAGTGGTCGATGACTTTTCGAGGCTGTTGCTTGTCATTCCCGCTCCGTCATCTTCCCCCAACTCCTTTGCTCCTCTTCTCCGGTTGCTTTCTGTCGTTGACCATGAATGCTGAGGCAGTGAGGTGGTGGGTGATGCTGAGGGTTTGCTGGCTTGCTCTGGTTGTGTGCTTGATGTGGGTTGGCCTTCGGTTTGAGGGAAGAAGTGAAAGGGCTTGGTTTACTCTCTGCTCAAAGTGTTCTTGGTTGTGAGGTTGCTTGGTTTGCTTTGCTCTGGTAGGTGTCCTTTGGTTTGACTGAAGGAGTGAGCTTGTGCTTGCCTTTACTTCGGTTGTGAACTGGGTGTGTGATGCCTGGAGTTGGCTTTGACTGGGGGTTGGCTTATGGGGGGAAGGTGCTTTCGGGTGCCTTCTCTCCATTGCCCTGTGCATGACCAAACTACCCTCCTCTTATCCTTTTCACTCTTACAACTCACTATTTGGCTATGGACCTCTGGTCCAAAGGTGGGCTTGGCTACTATTTTTTGGATTTTCTGCGGTTTAGGTAAGTCGGTATAACATGGGTGTCGATTCTAATAACAATGGGTGATAAAACCTACGGAAGTGAGACGGTGTTGACTGACTTTGGTTGGTCTCGGAACCTCAGTGTTCTTCCTAAAATCTGACGGCAATCCTATTTAATTCTAATTTCTATTTATAGCTTTCGGTTTGCTAATCGCTTTTTGAGTTTTTGGCGAACGATGGAGATGCGGGTCGAGGAAGGGTTTGACGGACTGGCGATATGTAGACAAGGATGCAAGGAGGGCTTCGGCGACATGTAAGGCAAGATTTTATTAATTTATTCTTTTGTAATGTATAACTTTTATTTAATCTCTTGTAATTAATTCTGTGCTTGTTTAATATTTTAGTTTTACCTGCAATGAATTCTTGTAATCCAATTGAGAATGTAACAATGTTGTTTTATTGCTTTTAAATTCATTTGTAATTTTTGGAGATGGATTCTGGTAATAAATTCCGATTTGGCATTAATGTTGTGGTTTCACTTGCAAAGACCTCACATTGTAATTGACTTTAAGTTTTATAACGATGTTGTAATAATTTATATTGAAATTCGCGCTGATGAATTCTTTACAACATTATCTTATATGAAACTGTTTGGCGATGTGTTCGATATTAACTTGTAATTTTGCTTTGCTCTTGATTTAGATGAATTTTAATTACTGTTAATTATCGATTAGAGTTGTTAAATTAGTTTTAATTTTCTGGTTTCTCATAGCAGGGCAAGCGGCGGGGCGAGAAAGCGGGCAGGCCTGGCACGGCCCGACTAAATTCAAACAGTTGGAGTTTTTGCCCTTTTTTGCCCGTTTTTGAATAAAGGAACTATTTAGTACGTGCACATTTTCGTTGGTGTTGATCTTGGACATATGGAATGGTCGAATTAGGGAGGATTACCTTAGTGTAGTTGCGCATTATGTTAATGATGACTGGGTAATGGAGAAAAGGATTATAACTTTGAAATTAATTGATGTAGCACACACAGGTGAGAATGTTACGAACTGTATTATCAAAGTCATGGAAGACTTTGGTCTTACAGACAAAATATTCTTAATTACTTTAGATAACGCCGCTTCGAACTCTAGGGCCATGGATATTCTTACTCCAGTGTTGAGTACATACGCCTATTTCTTCTTGCTACATCAACGATGCTCTTATCATATTATCAACCTTATAGTCAAATGTGGTTTGAAGATGTTAAATTCGTATATTAAATCTTTTCGCTATGCGATTTCTTTCTTGAATAATTCTAACGTAAGAATAGCACAATATAAGAACTTTTGCAGGGTGATGGGTATACGTCAAAGAAAGTTCGGTTTGGACATGGAGGGAAGGTGGAACTCTACTTACCTCATGCTTAAGAGTCTTTTACCATACAAGAGTACTTTTTCTGTTTTTTATTCAAACGCACTATCAGAGTAATGACGGTAGTATACTATTGACTTAGTAACATTGGTTCATTGCTGAGAAGATACTATCATTTTTAATTTTTTTATGAGGCCACTATTGCTTTGTCCGATGTCTACTATCCAACATCTCCTATCATTGCGTACAGTATTTTACAGATTGCTACTCAATTGAAAATGTATGAAAATAACTTAGTTTTATGCGATGCTATTGTTTCCATAAAATCTAAGTACCTTAAATATTGGAGAGAAATCCCTTACCTATATGCATTTACATTTCTTTTAGATCCTAGAGATAAAATTGATGCATTTGGTAGTGTACTTGATCTTCTTAGTGAGGCTACAGGGCTAAACTATACTAACTATTTTGCAGAAGTTCGTTCTCGGTTATACGAGATTTACCAAATGTATGAAAATAAGTTCCGAGGAGTCCGCTCGCAATGATCTCCAGTAGCCCCCGCCTCAAGTAGCAAGACAAACATATGGGACAAGATCTTCGGTGGCTCTCCCTCTAGGTCCAAATCTTCTTCTTCTACACCGCAGCCTGCTCAACCAAGACCCACAAGGAGCGAAGAACTATCCACTTATCTGGATAGTGATACAGTGGATTTCAACTCAGAAAGCTTCGAAATTTTGCAATGATGGCAAGCCCATAAGTTAACATATTCCGTGTTATCCATACTTATACGTGATGTGTTAATTATTCCTGTCTCGACGATTTCCTCTAAGTCCACTTTCAGTCTTTCTAGAAGAATATTGGAGGAAAGAAGAGCAAATCTCACAAGTGAGATGGTAGAGATACTTATAACTATGAAGGACTGGAAACAAGCTGATTCACGAACACAACACTCTGTGAAAAATCCAGAGTTGTCGGAGGTATTCAAAAATCTATACTTAGACAATGACACGAACACGTAGAACAAGGATGTATCATGTATGTAGAGCTATAGGTTGTACTCTTTTTTCTTTGCTAAGATTTTATTATTTTGAGTTTTTATTTGGCGAAGGTTTTAACGAGACAGTTAGTTGGATATTAATAAAATTCTTTATTATATTTTCAATATGATTGTCTCATATTTTTTTTTAATTTTTATGTATATTTCTGAATTCTACATATTTTTTTAGCTTTTCTAGATTTTTTCCGAATTTTTTAGTTTTGTTGGGCCTAACAGGCTAAATAGGTTAGCTTTGACCTGCTGGGCCAAACGGACACGTGCCGACCCCAACATAGCATGAATGATCAGCGGATCATGCCTGGACCGTCTTCTCGGCACGTGAACGAGCGTGACACGACCTATATAATAACTGAGCCGGAATGGACTGTGCCTAGCGATGAAAACGAACGGAAACAGACGGAAAAACCCTATTTCTACTTCCGTTTCTATATTTGTTGGCGGAAACGGGATCGGGTTCGGAAAATGCGGGTTCGAAAACGGAATCGGGATATGCGGGTGCACGGAAACGAACCAATACTACGGAAACTCAACGAAAACGGACGAAAGCCCGGAACTTAAGCCGGAATACCGCACATCTTTATACTCACAATCACAATCACACACATCTTTGACGATGAAAAACAGGTAAAGCACGAATTCAGAGATTCAAACGCAAATGAAAATAGTTTAGGATTTATTGTCCACACACTAACACAGTAACACTGTGACACTTAGTTCGGATGACATCTAACAAATTAAAATGAGCTGGCATGAATATAGCACAGTACATCACATAATAACATGGCATATTTTTCCAAATGTTCATCTTAGATGGGCTAGTGTTGGGCCTCTAGGAGTTGGGGGGACCGGGGGACAAAGATTGGGCCTGCCTAGAATCCGGGTAAATTTCGGTAAAAATACGGAAATATTCCGACCAAATACGAATTCGCAAAACGGACGGAAAAACGCCGTTTCTACTTCCGTCCGCATTCCGACAGCCTCCGTCCCGAATTCCGAACCGATCCGGATATTTCCGAAAATACGGAAACGGACGGATCAAATATAGAAAAATGGACGGTTCGAACCGGAAAAATTTCCGTCCGTTTTCAACGCTAACTGTGCCTCGTTGGACCCGTGCCATACCGAACCGGGCCGTCCATTCGACCAGGTGTGGTCCTCTCTCTCTCTCTCACCCTTTGGAATCCAAAGCGCAAGCACACAGAACAGCGGAAGCGCACAAAAAAATCGTCTCATTTTTATAATTTGCGGTGAAAAAGTCTCCTAGTCCTCTCGCTTTCTCTGCCCTTTCGCCATCGGCTCGATTCGATTCGACAGGTATTGGTCTGCGTGTTTCTTCCGGTCAATTTATAGGAGCGAATCCCTGGACCATTTCGCGTGATCGAAGCAGAAATGGTTGGGCTGGATTGGATTGGATTGGTTCGATTTTGTTGTGCTAGTTCGTAGGCGGCTCGTATCCCGTGTTGTTTTCCCGGTTGATTTAGTCTCGATTTCTTGGTAGGTCTGCGCTTGATTTCATAGTTCTTGGATTAGTAGTAGCTTTCTTCTTGTTCTTGTTTTGGTCTGCGTGGAGTTCACATGTGTTTCAGTTAGGGTTTTACGACCGCAAGATCGCGACTAGTCATTTAGGATTAGGAGGGAACTCGTGTTGTTTGTTATTAGCTCGTGTTGTTGATCTAATCTGGGTTGGGTTTAGTTCGGTTTGGAGCTTGTTTAAGGGTTGGGTTTAGGACCTAGCGATCCATTTGGTGTTCTATTTGAGGTTTCTATCTTTATATTATGTGTGTTGCGCAACAGGTTCTAGTTGTTTTATTTGTTTGCTGCCAAGCAAACGAGTGGTTCGGATTTGTGTTTTCTGCTCTTGGCACCTTTCGTGCTTCCATATATGGGTTAATGGCTCGATGGATTTTGCTTGATTTTTACAGGTTGTGCTGCTGCAGGTAGTGATGCCACCGGCGGAGTCGCCTCAATGGAGTCGGAAGGCGACGGATTTCTTCTCTTCATCTAGTACGTTCAACACTAATCCTGTCTTGGTTTACTCTAGATCATATTGTTGCCATGTCTACTTATCTTAGACTAACATATGGGAACTAAACCTGAAATCCTGCTAGCATCATGCCAATTCGAGTAGGAAAATTTTCACGTGCTTCTGAGTTACTTAAAGTACTAAGATTGTGGCAGCACACGCTGTTTGTATTTTAGTTATTTATGTGGATTCTATCGTACGCAAATGGTTGTTTTCCCTCATTTTATCTGCAATTCTGAATCTTGGGTGTGAATATTTCCGGGGCAGGCTTCAAGCTGAAGCAGGCAGGGCAATCTGCGGGTGATAATATAGCTGATGTCGCTGGGAAGGTTGGGTCAGTGGTGAAGAATCGGTGGGCTGTCTTCCAGGAAGCTAGGCAACAGCGGCTGCCACCAAACGAGACCGTGCAGGAGCGCTTCATCTCAGCTGCTGCCTCCACTGGGGTGCTTCTGAGGAAGGGCATTTCGGAGACGAAGGAGAAGGTTGCAGTGGGAAAGGTCAAAGTTGAAGAGGTCTGTGCCTTTGGACCAAATTCACTTTGAGTTGTTCTTTGTTCAGTTGTAGTTTTAATTGTTGGTTCATGAATTTTGAGTTTATGCTTTTGTAACATACTCTTCAAATCAAGACTGATGACCATGAAACAACAATCAGTACCTTCTTAGTTCATGAACCAGTTTGCCTCATGCATCATGTCAACAGTAAGAATGCCTCAGAAGTGGACTGAATCGTCACCAGCCAAAATCATTATGGAATAACAAGTTGCACTCCTTGATTATTGGCATTTTAGGACGCAATAATGAGATAATTGTTGGTAGCCATAGCTTGTATTCAAGGGGTATCTTCAAAGGTCATGAATGCGTAAATCGAGATCATAACCTTAGATTGGATGTTGGAGTCCGGGCCTTGCATTCTTGTTATGATGCCTTGTGTAAAAAAACAACAGTGTGCTTAGTGAGCCTGAATTTTGTGGTTTTGTATGCTTCCTTGCAGGCTGCTAAAAAAACTGCAGACAAAAGCAAGACTATTTTCAACAATATTGAACGCTGGCAGAAGGTTTGTGATTTGAACTTCTGTTATTTGGTAATACTATCTCAATTTTTCCTGGTAGGGATGCTGATTCTTACTTTCTTCTGGTTCCTTGTCCCAGGGAGTTGCCAGCACAGACGGTGAGTTACAATTTGTTGTCTTAATAACATATCCATAATGCATATCTTTCATGATTTTTAAGGCAGCAAAAGTTTCTTGTCTGCAACTGTAAACATCAAGCAGTAGCATGATTAGCATGTGGCTCTTTGCTTGGCTTATTTGGTCATTTTAAAAAAATTCTTATCTGCTATTTCCTGCATCTTTTGTTGTTCTGTCTACTGATTAGTAGTGATTGTCTGGTTGAGATTTTGGGCTATTTGATTGCCAATAACTTTGCCTTGTAGCCTTGCAGTCTTTGGTGTTCCTATTGAAGCCACTGTACAACGAGAGCAATCTGGTAAAGCTGTGCCCCTGGTACTGGTGAGGTGTGCAGACTACCTGGTTATATCAGGTGAAATCGCTGAATTACATCGAAGTTAGTTTTTTTACTACATTTTTCATATTGAATCTTACATCTGAAACTGTTTTATTAGGTTTGAGCAACGAGTACTTGTTCAAATCTGAAGGTGACAGAAACATTCTTCAGCAATTAGTTTCTTGTTACAATGACGGTACCATTGTTACTCAAATCATATTTCAACGTAGCTTTGAACATTTTTACTGCTTAACCCCCCTTTTTAATTTATTTATAACGATAACCCTCACCAACTTTATTTTTAATTCTAACTCTTATGGCCACACCATCCGTGGTGTGGCAAACAACACTGCCGTGCTATAAGGCAAGTCCAGCATCACACCACTGGTGGTGACGTGGCAAAACAACACTTCCACGCCACCACCAGTGGTGTGGCAAGGTTTGGCCGCACCAGGATTGATGACGTGACAAAGTATTTGCCGCACCATGGGCTGTGACCTGGTTAAAAGGGTTATATTTGGAAATAAAGTTGGTGAGATGTTATTGATAAAATATTTTCAAAAAAAGGATTATTTAATAACAAAAGTTCCATAGCGTTTGTAGTCATCATTCATTGTCGTGGGCCTTCTGAGTTTATTGTTGTTTTGCAGATTCAGGTGCATCTGTGCCTGATGGAGCAAGCCCTATTGTTGTAGCTGCACTGATGAAGTGCTACCTTGCCAGCATCCCGGAGTCGCTTACTACATTTGGTCTTTATGATGAGCTTAGAGATGCAAGAGTTAGCATTGCTGATCTTAGGTGCATATTGAAGAAGCTTCCAAATGTGAATTACATGACACTAGAGTTTGTTACAGCATTGCTACTTAGAGTAAGCTGTAAATCATCACTTAACAAGGTAAATCCTATCTTTTAATTTTAGCTCTTTGTTCCCTCTATTGGTTTTGTCCAGTTACAAAGACAAACATGAGCAATATAGGTAATAGAAGAGTACATGGTACAGCTGCGCACCTGCTTACCTGTCTGTGGATTGAAACAGTAGTCAGCGGAAATGAATTTACTAGATAATCCTTTCAGTGCTGTCTGTGGATTGACAGACCACATTGTACAACTGATTGACAGACCACATTGTACTACTTTTTACAGCAGTAACGCTCTTCATAATTTAGTAATTTACATATGATAAAGATAAACTAGTAGTAAAGCACGTTGGTTTTATTTGTGTTTCTGGAGTTGATATCATTTTTCCTCATTCCTCAAGGTGCTATATTTAATCTAGTATAATAAAATAGATGCCTCCTTTTGAGCGGGTTTAAACAAGTTTTGGTACCCAATGCAGATTGACTCTCGTAGCCTTGCTGTGGAATTTGCACCTTTGATCATGTGGCAGCAAGGCGATTCTGGAACAGATTTGAGGAATCACCTCAGATTTACCCTAAAAGCACCACCAAAAATCGTGGATACAACATCAAATAGCACTGCGTGGGACCTGCTAGGTACGCAAATTCATTTTTTTTGTATATTTCATTTAAAAAAATCAGGAAATTTTTAGTGGGAAAAGGAAAGCTCATGTTTCCCCTCATTAGCACAAGCGGTAAATTTTCTTCGGTCTGCACATATTGCGCCATGAACAATTAAGCGTGTTCCTGGCTCATGTTAGCAAAGAAAGGTGCCCGTCACCTTATATTTGGTTGTCAGTTATTGTGAATGCCACTGGTCCAGTGTGAATTGATGATTGAGGTTGTGCCAACTGCCAAGAAAGTCATGGCACTAAATGAGAGGTCACCTTGAACCAAAAGAAGATACAAATGTGTATACAGCAATCCATTAACTAAGAGGCATCTCTAGAGCAAGGTAGTCAGAGTCGAGATCCCGAGTCGGATCGATTTGCCTCCGGTAGGATCGAATCGTAGTATCGAATCGTAGAATCGGCGATTCTATAGATTTGTAAAAATACACATATTTACCATCTATACTATAAATTTGTATAATTTTTATAAAGTTTACCACTTACTTATTACCAAAAAGGGGCAAAACACTTCTTATCACACAATCTCCTCTTCCTACCACAAGCCTCACATGGCTTGCACCAGCACAAAAAGCATAATGGTTCTGACATGATGGGTGATATAGTTCTGAACTATAGGAGAACAACATTACCACACTGATATAATATTTTGCATGCTCCTTGTTTATTTATAGTTTCATTCTAAAAAATTAATATCAACAAATTTTGCTCTAAAATAAAATATCAGTAAAGCCTGGCCTCTAAAAAAATTGTATTTTTTTTTGCTCTAAGACTCTACGAGTAGGATCGACGTAAGACTTGGATCGACGGGTTGTCGTGGGTTCGTAGAATCGTAAGACTCTAAGAGTTGGATCGCGATCCTAACTACCTTGCTCTAGAGATTTAGGACAACAATGAAAGACATTCTAATAACAGTTCAGCTTAATAGTTCTTTTTTTCCAAAATAAAAGAGAGCAGTTGTTCAGTACTTCAGTGTGTGGCAGACTATTTGGTCATTTGGATAGGATGGTTTGTGTAATTTTGAGTTATGCATTTTTATTCAAATAAGGGATTCGTTGTTTTTTATTTAACTTCCATAATGCAGTATTTGCTTAAATTATTGCAGATGAGGATGATGGGGATGCTTCTTCCCAAATCCCCTTGGATGACGTTTCGTCCCCAGATTACAGCTCCATTGAGGTCATCCAGTGTCTGATTGAACATCACAATGCCATATTCACTGATGCGAATGAGACTGTGTGGAGATGATCAGCATCTTCTCTTTAGATTCTGATGTTAGCTCGTGTTATTATGTACAAGTTCCAGGTAGGAGGATGGAGTACCGCACATTATTGTCAGGGAGAAGCATTTTGGTCGAAACATTTTTTTAGTAAAAGTATATTTGTACATACGCTAGTATTAATCTCCCCAGGAGTTATTGTGATAACCCAGCCCAATAAGAATATGGCCCATATGACCCATCGTATGTGTGTGTGTGAGTGCATGAAAGATTAGTACCATCTGCTGGTTGATGGACAAAATCACCGACATATAAGGCCAATGTGTCCATGAGAAATAACCGTGGGTTAATCATTTTGCAGTAGTGGATTAAGAAAAAATGCAAATGGGTTATTTTTAGTTATGCTGTATGTACATGGGATGTGAACCTAATGGTAGATGCGATGTTTCATGTTGGATGCATTTGCTGAAGTCAATCTATAGGGGTTGTTCATTAGCCAACTTTTTTTCTTCGCAAAGAATTGGTTTATGAACTGCACTGATGAAAAGATAACTAAAAAAATCAATCGTTTGAAATCCTTTTCTAATAATCAGACGATTGTTGCAATGGTTCAACTTAAATGCCACCGTAGCACCCATGCAAAACAATTAGTACAATTCAAAATCTATATTTTGAATCATTCTTTATGAATTGACGCAACTCGCCTGTGATGCTCGGATGTCCGATGTCTAGTTGCATTCATGGTAAAACTGGTTCTCTTGCTCCCATTTGCTATCTTGCAATCATGCAGAAGCATCCGAAAACATCAACTAGGTTCTATTTCAAAACAAGAAGTTTATGTAGACGTAAAACAAGTTGTTAGTATCACGCTATTGTCAAAGAAATAAAAAAACTGATCGCAAAAAAGAAATTAAAAATAAAACAACTTAAGAAAGGAAAAAAAGGTAGAAACTCATTAAAAAAGGTTATCACAAAAAATTGGTAATACCTCCACCTTACTACCGTAGAGCCTACTGAGTAAGAATGTAAGTAAATGCATCTAGATCAGCCACACAGAAATAATATCATTAGATTTGAAAGAAATTAGTGAAGTCGTATATTGAGACTGTGGAGACTGTGTCAATGCTTAAACTTCTTCTTATTCTCCTTTTTTTTGAGATTGTCAATGCTCAAAATTAACTGTGTTAGTATGTAAACGCAGTGGTTAACAATTTTTTATCATGAAAAATGATATCAGCCTTTTGTAGTTTTGTACAGACTTGATTTCCTTACTGAATGAAGGCTTGAATGTCTGTATGCTACTTCCGTTTCTTAGATTTCTGCTGCGGTTCGTGCTAATATTACTTCACTGTCTTTCTGTATAGTTGGTTTAATCTGTTACTACGCAGTTAGAATTTTTGCAACCATCTGCCTTGGTTTACAAATGTATGTTGCTATGGACACATGAAAATAATATCATTAGATTTGATTATAATAACGGTCGAAGTTGTATATTAGAGAACGTTTGTATACGCCGCGATTAACACACTTGATCACGAGCGTTATTTGATCAAGATGAAAAACGATAACGCTAGACCGCGTATGTCCGATGCCAGAGAAAAAAAAAATGGAATGCTTCTCTCGAAATTGCCAACAAATCCGACGCCTGCTTCTCTCGCCACAGACATCTCCAGCCTCCGGTGAGCTCCGACCGAGTACGCTGTCCGCGAGTGCTCCTACAACCTCCGTCGCTTCTCTCCGCGAGCGTCGCCCCATCCATTGCCCAGCCCCCCACACCCCCCACCCCGCTCTCTCTCCGGCCTCCGGCGAACTCCGGCTAGGGGCACCCTCCATGAGCGTCACTGTGCTAGCTGAGCTCCACCACCGCTGGCACATCCTCCTGTGTGTGTCTTGCAGTACGTTGGTTTGGGAGATTCTCCTGTGTGTTGCAACAGGTAAATCATTTTGTTGCGCCAAATATTATTCAACTGCTGTAGCACTACCTTTAAAATGTTGCAGGTGTTTGGATGTTTTCTCATTGTTGCAACAAGATTTTATTTTTGTTGCAGTAGTCTCCAATGGTTCTCATTTTGTTGCAATTTAAAGTTGCGTTTTCGTGTTTGTTGCTCTGGGTCAGGGGTTTGTTTCAAGCTCACTAATTTGTTGTCGCACTTCCCGGATTTGGATTTTTGTTGCACCATTTAAGTTTGTTGTTGTACATGTGAATGAGGGTCTTTTTTTAACAACTAGTGTTCGGACGTCCCATTGTACACTTCGGCGCAACATTTGAAGATAATGTGTGTAACAAAATACACGAATAACAATACAATAACAAGCAAAAAGATTAGAAAAAAAACCATATCCTCACCGAAATTGCATACAACCATCAGTATAGACAATTGCTTTTAAAAACTAGTTCTAATATCCCAAACAAACAAATTTTGATGTTACGACATTGCAACATTTTAAAATAATAATATAAACATTTGAAAATAATTGTTACAATATTTTTGGAACAATGATGCAACATTCAAATGATGAAGGGCTACAACAAAATGTTTACTCTTGTGCAATAAATCAAAAACACCTTTTGCCATAACATTTGATGCAACAAATATCGCCACAATAAAAAACACTCCATGCAACATTTCGAGCCAATTGTTGCAACAAATTGAGCAACATCTACAACAAAACGTATCCGGATGAAGTTGGATATTGCTGCGGAGGTTCTGTAGCGGATGACAGTGATGAAGAGGTGCAGGAGTGTCTCGTCGTTGAGGAGGTTTTTTTTAAATAATATTTTTTAATTAATAATTACAAAATTTAATCATCATTTTTTTTGGCAAAAATACCATCCTGTCGCCATTTCAAAGGGCGACAGGAGCCTGTCGCTAGAAGAAATAGCGACAGGTGCCCTGTTGCCACTGCAAACAATGAACATGGAACTTGTTGCCGTTTGAAATGCGATAGGTTCCCTTTTTGCAATTAAATTAAATTTATAATTTTGGTATATCTATAATAGCCCGCACTACATATAATTTTTGAAAAGATAAGGAATATGAGGTAAAGAAAAAATTATGAGTTTCGATGTGACCAAATATATTTAGAATGTGTTTTAGGTGGTGCAATATAAAAAAGAGCCCCCCTTCGCGGTCCAATATCGAAAATAGCCCATTTTGGTGACACAATATTATAAATAGCCTCCTTCGGTGGTGCAATATTGAAAATAGCCCTGTTCGGCGATGTAATAATATAAATAGCATCCTTCTGTAGCACAATATCGAAATTAGCCCCGTTTGGCAACGCAATATAAATAATACATGACGTACTTTGCGAATAGGGTGTAGTAATTTCATGTATGAAAAGGCTAGAACTAGGGTGGTGTGGGGTGTTGCGATGCTGACTCTCTCATACGGTTACATGTACACACAATAAGACAAATAGTATCAAAACATGAGACTAGCATAATTTAAGTCGTATATAAATTAATATTTACATAACAAGACCGATACATATACTTACGGACCCTCTTGGGGTGTACCCCACGTGTGGCCACTAGCCTCGCTCGGGGCTGCAAACGCTGGTGCGAATACATCAAAGGCTCTGGCGACCGAGGTACCCTACTGATGCGAGTAGCTTGAGGGGGTGTCGCAAGAGGGGGTATCCCCAGAGGGTGTGTCTCGAGGGGGTGCTGCGTCAGCTGGCTTGCTCTTGGCACACCATGCTGTTGCGAAGCCCCATTGGAGACCTGGCTCCAATCCTGTGTGAAGGCCCACTACACGCTTGCCGTAGCGCCCACTCCCAAGCGACATCATAGTCCTCGGGGTCTGCTCCCTCTTGCGGCCCCAGCTCCTCGTCTGGTAGGGGTCCACGACCTGTGGAACAACACGTTATGCATATAAACAAGAAGGAAATGCTGAAATAATATGTTATGCGTGTAAACAACATAGACATACCGGATTGCTGCATCACAGCGGATGGCTCGGCATAGTCCTGCCCCTGATATAAATGGTATTGAGGACCTACCAGAAGAAAATGCTGTTAGTAACTAGTGGAGTTCAAAATTAACAACCAGACGTAATTGTTTCAGGTGTACCTGCGAACTGAGCTAGCACTGAGGTACTACTGGCACGGTGCCACGAGGACCTACCGTCATCATTTCCGGGTGAGGAGCTGTGGGGCGTGACACACCGTGGCTCACCCCTGTCCACGAACTGCTCGATCTGCCATGTCTATTGGCCTACGGCACGACGTAAGCTGGATGGCTTGCCTCGTCCCCTCTAGGAACTGGTCCATGAGTTGTCTCGTCTCCTACGTCGCCATGATGAAGCGCTCCCTAAGCGTTCGAGTACGCACGGAGCTCGCCAACTCGTGCATCTCCCATTGGAGATCATTTTGTACACAGAATTAGCAAGTTAGAAAGGCCTATCACTCTCAACTTGTGTCGAAAGGATTAATAACATATGTAAGTCCACCCACATAAGTCAAGAAGGTCAGAACTATACGTACCACGGAACCCAACGTGGGTCCACCATCCATGCCCTCATGGACGTGCACAGCTGCAATGTGCCAAGCTCAATGGGCTGCTCGCCCTCCTACGGGAGGATTGTACTTGAGGCGAGTACGACGAGTCGCATTAATGGCTTGGTCAAGCAGCTCGGACGGCCACTGAACAGCGTTTCCTAGGGCCGCCATACCTAAAATTTAGGATGAAACATATTTTGAATATTATCTTGGCATATACAGAATGTTTACTGTGAAAAAACGAGAACATAAATGAAGCTGGGAATATTCTAGTCAGGCTCTACACCCTATTTAGCTACTCTAGAATTTTAATATAATTTTTAGAGCCATCTTGCTATTTTTGTAGTTTACAATGTATTCTTGGTATATACAGAATTTTAAAATGAGAATAAAATTAAAGCTGGGAATATTTTAATCAGTCTCTACACACCCTATTTAGCTACTCTGGAATTTTACAGAATTTCTAGAGCCATTTTGCTATTTTCCTAGTTTAAAATGTATTTTTGACATTTACAAAATATTTACCATGCAAAAATAAGAACATAATTTAAGCTAGGAATATTTTAATAAGGCTTTACACACCCTATTTAGCTACACTAGAATTTATATGGAATTTTTAGAGCAATCTTACTGGTTTTCTAGTTTAAAATGTATTCTTCGCATATACAAAATATTTATCGTGCAAAAATGAGAACAAAATTGAAATTGTGAATATTTTAATCAAGCTGAACACACTATTTAGCTACTCTAGAATTTTTGCGGAATTTTTAGAGCTTCCTTGCTATTTTCCTAGTTTGAAATGTATTCTCGGCATTTACATAATATTTATCGTGCAAAAATAAGAATAGAATTGAAGCTGGGAATATTTTAATCAGGCTTTATGGACCCTATTTAGCCACTCTAGAATTTTTACGGAATTTTTAGAGCTATCGTGCTATTTTTCGTATTTCTAAATTATTTCTCGTGTAAAAATTATCTAAACTACAATGATAATATAAACTAAAATAGACTACACTATAGCTAAAATGACATAATGAAATCAATTCTCACATGCTAGTTTTATTTGCTAACCTACTGGGGTTTTGAATTAAATTATAAAGTTGCAAAAAAAATTACCTGCGAGGTAGACGACAGGATCAACTCCGCATGTGTAGTTTTCTATATAGTCTGTCCTAAGCCAAAAAAAAAGGAGGAGGGTTGTGTTAGGCCCGGTGAGCCAACGTAAAAATCAAACCACCTTTCCATGGAATGAAACCCAAAATTAATGATTCGTTGGGCGTAACCCTTTTAATGACGTGCCATATCGAAATCCAAGTGTGGTGAGAAATGAGCAAGGACCGGGACGTCACTCCCTTAGTGACGCACTCTGTCGTCGCCCGGATGCATGTAGTGAAAAATGTGCAAGGGTCTTTGCACTTTACTCGATGAGTGCGAGGGGCAAGGAAGCTAACCGAGGAGAGTAGGATCTGTTTGGGTAGTTGGAATGTAGGGTCCTTAATAGGTAAGTTAAGAGAGTTAGTTGATACGACGATTAAGAAACGTGTAAATATCTCATGCGTTCAAGAGACTAAATGGATTGGTTAGAAGGCGAAGGAGGTGGAAAATACTGGTTATAAGTTGTGGTATACTGGAATAGAACGAAACACGAATGGAGTGGGCATCTTAATCGATAAGCGCCTCAAGAGCGGGATTGTCGACGTGAGGAGACAAGGGATAGGATTATCCTAGTCTAGCTAATCTCTGACGACTTGGTTTTGAATATTGTTAATGCATATGCTCAGCAAGTAGGAATAGATGAGGCCGCTAAGAGGGTATTTTGGGAAGACCTAGATGACATGATTAGAAGTGTGCCTAATAGTGAGAAACTTTTCTTAGGAGGCGATTTCAATGGTCGTCGGTGCAACTAGTGGGGGGGGGTTCAAAGGTTGCATGGGGGTTTTGATTATGGTGATAGGAACCAAGAGGGAGAAGATATCTTAAACTTTGCCGTAGCCTATGATTTCATGATAGCTAACACCTTTATTAGAAAGAGACATTCTCATCTAGTTACCTTTAGTAGTGGTCAGCATTCTAGCCAAATCGATTTTGTCCTTGTTAGGAGGGAGGACAAACAAGCCTACATAGACTATAAAGTTATACCTGGAGAGTGTGTTGTCTAGCAACATAAGTTGGTAGTATCTGACTTTCGTTTTAAGACACGGGTTTGACAGGCTAAGATTGCCTGTGGAAACTCAAAAGGAACGTCTCACACGTGTTTAAGGAGATGATGATTGTGGAAAGGATATGTAATGCGGGAGAAGCGAATAGTATGTGGACAAAGATGGCATCTCGCATTAGGAAGGTGGCTATGGAGGTTCTTGGAGTGACCCAAGAGACAAGATGCGAACTTAAAGACACGTGGTGGTGGAACAAGTAAGTGCAAAAGGCTATTGAGGAAAAGAAGACATGCTACAAGCATATGCATCATGATAGGAACGACAACAACGTATAGAAATATAAAGCTGCAAAAAAAAATGCAAAGAAAGTAGTGAGTGAGGCATGAGGCAAGGCCTATGAAAAAATTTACTAGAAGCTAAGTACAAAGGAGGACGAGAAGGATATCTACAAGATGGCTAAACTTCGAGAAAGGGCGACGAGAGATTTCAACCAAGTTAAATGCATCAAAGACGACACTAATAGACTTTTGGTGAAAGACGATGGGATCAAGGATTGGTGGAGAGATTACTTTGACAAGCTATTTAATCATGACAATGATGATAGTATGATTGAACTGGATAATGCTTTTGATGACACCGATAGACGGTTTGTTCGAAGAATCCAGGAGTCGGAAGTAAGAGAGGCCTTCAAAAGAATGAAAGTGGGTAAGGCGTTGGGGCTGATAACATTCTTATCGAGGTGTGGAAATGCTTGGGAGAAGTGGCGATCGTTTGGCTAACTAATTTGTTCAATAGCATTTTTAGGTCTAACAAGATGCCTAACGAGTGGTGGAGGAGCACATTAGTACCAATTTTCAAAAATAAAAGAGACATTCAAAGTTGTACTAATTATAGAGGAATTAAGCTCATAAGCCACACAATGAAGCTTTGGGAGTGAGTGATCGAGCACTGTTTAAGAAGAGTGACTAGCGTGACGACAAACTAATTTGGTTTTATGCTTGGGAGGTCGACCATGGAGGTGATTTTATTGACACGACAGTTGATAGAGAGGTATAGGGAGCAAAAGAAGGATCTTCACATGGTGTTTATCGACTTAGAGAAAGCCTATGACAAAGTGCCAAGAAGGGTCATGTGATGGGTGCTCCAAATGAAAAAAAGTTTCAACAAAATATGTTACCCTAATTAAGGATATGTACAAAGATGTTGTGACTAATATCAGAACATGTGGTGATGATACTAGTGACTTCCCTATTAAGATAGAACTACACCAAAGGTCAGCGTTGAGCCCATACATTTTTGCCCTAGTGATGGATGAGGTCACGTGGGACATACAAGGATATATCCCTTGGTGTATGCTTGTCGCTGATGATGTAGTGTTAGTTGATGAGAGTAGGATAGGTGTCAATAGGAATCTGGAGATATGGAGGAAGACCTTAGAATCGAGGAGCTTTAGACTTAGTATGACTAAAACAGAGTATATGAAGTGTTATTTCAGCGGTGCCAGGATAGATGATGGAGCTGTTAGTCTGGATAGACAAGTAGTGCCTAGGAAGGACACGTTTCGATATTTAGGATCGATGCTACAGTGGGACGGTGAGATTGATGAAGACGTGAGCCACATGATTAGAGTGGGATAAGTGAAATGGTGCCAAGCATCAGGTGTCCTGTGTGACAAAAAAGTTGTTCAAAAGTTAAAGAGTAAGTTCTATAGGACGACGATCAGACCTGTGATGCTATTTGGAGCAGAATGCTAGGCGACTAACAACAACATATACAGAAGATGAGCATAGCGGAGATGAGGATGCTATGGTAGATATGTGGTCACACAAGGTGGGATTGAATCTGCAATGATGATATACGTGATAGGGTTGGGGTATCACCAATTGAAGAGAAGCTTGTCTAACATTGCTTGGGATGGTTTGGATATCTCCAACGGAGGCCTTCTAAGGCATTGATACGTAGTGGAATTTTAAGACATACTGAAAATGTAAGAAGGCAGAGGTCGACCAAGACTGACGTGGGAGGAAGGAGTTAAAAGAGATTTGAGGATTGGAATGTAGCTAAAGAATTAGCTTTGGGTAGGAGCGTATGGAAATTAGCGATCCACATACTAGAACCATAAGAAGGTCTAGGGGCGATGTTTTGGGCTCTCGGCTCAGATGGCAGGATGTATGTCGGGACCCAAAAATACAATTCTGGACCCTCTGTGTATACTGCACTAGTCCAGGATCACGCTAGTGCACACAGTGGCAACATCGATGAAATATCATTTCCATATACAGAGGTAACTAATAAATAGGCAAATAACAATAAGTATCAGAGTAATGACCTTAAGGTCAAAGCTTACAATTAATGCATCAGAAGGCGAATAGCTCAATGAAGCTGCAGCGGAACGAAACGGAATAACTTCAATGAAACCCATCCATATGCCCACAGCAATCGGTCAAAAGCGACCTAGTTCTTCTCGATCCTTGACGCACCTTGTTGACCGACGATTCCTTCACTCTGTAGGTTTGGGCGCAAGTTTTACAACAAGCGTGAGTACACAACCGTACTCGCAAGTCATACCACAGAATGAAATGTATAAATGCAGGCTTATTCCAAAGGAAATGGCTTCTGTGGTTATTTTGTAGAAATACAATATTTGCAATTAAATACGAATAATAGATTGAAAGCATAATTCAAAACAAATAGACAATATTAATTTAACAATTGTTTTCACAAAGACACCCACTAAATGATTATTTCACATAGCCATATGATTGAGGTCACACACCGTCCCTTCCTAATAGTTTTATGAAAATCTACCCTCGTGTGAAATCCTCGAGCATGTCCATGACCATGACGCGCTATTCGAATAGATTGTTTAACATTCTGCAGAGGTTGTACACTTTACCCACAAGATGCAATCAACGGATCAGAGCCGATCACAACAAAACCTTTCGTAAACTTCATCTCAACATTGACACTCCGACGTGCTTACAAACCGCTATGCCAACCCTAACGGCGCTTTGGCATAACACACATCGTTGGACGTGGAAGCGACGAATCGCCCCGCGATGTGAGCCGCCACTGAGGCTGAAACACACCTCCACCCTGGCACATAGCCTAACTGTAACATCCCAATTTTCAGAGCTTAAAAATCTTTTAATAGTTAGTAGGGAGAAAATTCACCATTTGGATTTTATTTGTTTTTAATTTCAAAATCTTAATATTGGACTTTACAATCAAAAACATTTAATGTGAATAATCCCAACATGAACATTAGTCAAAACTATTTTATTTGGGTTCTATGTGCTCGATATATTTTCTAGATTTTTCTAGAATTTTTCTTGAGTTCATTTGTTATTTTCTATTGCCCTTTGAATTTCTCGTAATTTATAAAATAGAAAACCTATTTAAAACCTCGTAAATCCTCTAGGCCGAATTCCCAAGCCTTCGCCCGCTTTTCTCTTTTCCGCCCAATCCCGCGAGGCCTAGCTCCCGCGCGCTCCCCGCCGACAGTGGACCCCACCTATCACCTCTCTGCTCTCTCTTCCTTTGAGCGCCCGATCATCCTCCACCGCTCGATCGTGGATGGACGGTTGGATGTGCACGATCGATTCGGCCGCCCGAACGCCCCATCGATTGTGAGCCGCTGATCTCTGACGACGATCGATCTTCGAGTCCGCTTTCACGGCCGCATCGCTTCCCACGCGATCACGCCCGAGCCGCACCATCGACAAGCGGGTCCCATCGAGGCATCGCTCATCGCCTCCGAGTCGGGGACGATCGACTCGCCACCGCCCCACTTTTCTCGCCGTCCGTGTTCTAGACCTCCTCGAGCCGCCTATATAAAGGGAGCTAGCCCTCGGTCTCCGCACTCCAACCCGCAACGCCAAAACCCTAACCCTAGCCAAAACCCTAACCCTAGCCGCCGCAAAGCTCGAGAAGCACCGCGCGCCGCAACTCCGACGAGCTTGTTCTCCGCCGTCGGTGCCGCTCGCGCTTCTCGCGCACACCTCGCATCGCACGGAGCTCTCTACCTCCCGGTGGCCTTGGTTTCACGGAAGACCACCGAGCCCCGATCCCGACGAGCCCGAGACTTCGCCGCCGCTTCTACCTCACCGCCGGCCACCCTGGTTGTCCCCGTGCACCAGTGAGCACACCCGCGTGATCCTCGTGTCACCCTCTACCTCCCAGTGCCATCCGCCGCCGCCGGCGAGCCGCTGTCACGGATCCTGGGTCCCCGAGCGCCGCCGCTCATCCGACGTGTCCGCGTCGTGGTCGCCACCTCACCGCCGCCTCCTTTGCGCCGCGTGTCGCCTACCACTAGCCTCGCCACCGCTCGTGCCACCGCCACCCTAACCCTAGATCCATCTAGCGTGGACTTGGTCCACGGTGCACCAAGTCACTGACAGGTGGGACCCACCTGTTAGGCCTTTTGTCACCCCGTCCGAACATCTCCGCTGACGCCAGCTTTGCGCAATAATCCGATTTTTCTGTTAAGAAATAATTCGGAAATTCCAGAAAATCCAAATTAGGGTTTCTTTTTAGATTTAAACTTCCAGAGCTCATAACTTTTGCATCCTAACTCCGTTTGAACCCATTCAAATTCCTAAATTTGTCTAAATTCAAGCTCTATTTATCTGAGTTTTTTATTTAATTTTTGGAGTTTGTTTTGCCTCTGTTATTTATTTGTTTTTGTTTCGTTTGCGAGTAGACGTCGATTCGTCGGGGAATTTTGTGGAAGAAGGAGCACCCCAAGATCAAGACCAGTACATAGACCTTTTCCAAGGCAAGTCATACCTTTGATCATCTTGAACCCAGTTTTCAAATTACTTTGTGTTAAATTATTGCATTCTACTTTAATTATTTATTTAAATGCTTTGGGCATAGTTATTATCCAAATTGTTATCACACCTTGGCCTTGTATGTCATAATTCCTTGTCACCCTAGATTGGTTATTAGTTGGTAATATTATAGCACCAACGTGGGTTGGTTAGATGCGAGTACAATTGCTTAGCCATGCTACGAGTCTCACATCTCATGAAAGTTGCAAATATGAACTATGACTAAGTGACTATGGAACTTTGTGTAAAACTGTGCTATGTGTTATTACTTTGTGATGGCATGTGTTGCACTAAAACCAACTGGGTGGTAAAGGATTTAGACTGAGGCAAGTGGTGGAGACTGTGTGACATGGTGGTCTATGTGATGGGAATGATAATCTTTGTGACTTAGTTAGAACATAGAAGTCTTGCCTTGGTCAATTAAGGACTTAACTTTGTGCGCCATTGAACTGAGCCTCATCAGACGACCACATGCCCGGTATGGGACGGGCCTAACTTAGTAAGTTATGGATTCTCGCATTGATGTTCGTGTGGATAGGTTAGGTCAGGTGACAGGTGGAGGTGTGACTACTTGGTGGTTGCATCGTGGGACGATTCGCCTTCCCCGTCCAATGGTGTGTGTTATACCAATTCTATGTGAGTCGGTATAGCGGTTTTTAAGCACACCGGGAACGCCAATGTTTGAGATGAAGTTTCCAACTGCTTTGTTACGATTGGTGCTTGCTACACTAGTTGTATCTTGTGGGTAAAGTGTACAACCTCTGCAGAGTGTTAAACAATCTATTCGAATAGCCGCGTCCGCGGTCATGGACATGCTCAGGGATTTCACACGAGGGGTAGTTTTCATAAAATGTTGGGAAGGGACAGCTGTGTGACCTTAATCATATGGCTATGTTCATATTTGCAACTTTCATGAGATGTGAGACTCGTAGCATGGCTAAGCAATTGCACTCGCATCTAACCAACCCACATTGGTGCTATAATATTACCAACTAATAACCAATCTAGGGTGACAAGGAATTATGACATACAAGGCCAAGGTGTGATAACAATTTGGATAATAACTATGCCCAAAGCATTTAAATAAATAATTAAAATAGAATGCAATAATTTAACACAAAGTAATTTGAAAACTGGGTTCAAGATGATCAAAGGTATGACTTGTCTTGCTATAGCAATGGTGATCTTATTTTATCTTCAATCCTCTACTTGCTTGATCTTCAGCTCCTTTGGACGATTCTGGGACTTCGACGTCTAACGAGAAAGAAAGCGCAAAACAAAACTAAATTCAAAAAGACAAATCAAATAAACTCCAAATTGAAATTGAATGGTACTGGAAGGTAGATAATGAATTTAGATGAATTTAGAAACTTGAATGGGTTCAATCGGAATTCGGATGAAGAAGATATGGCTCTAAGATTGAAATTCACATGAAATGATGAAAAGTTTCTACGGAATATTCTCGAATATTCTATTCCGAAAATATTAGAAAAGAATGAGTGTATGATTGGTGGGACCGATCAGATTTATGGATTTCTAGAATTAAAATAATTCCAGAAATAATGTAGAGAGAGTGACATGTGGACCAATAAGATAAATGACTTTTCAAGAATTAAATTAATTCCTAAAATAGGATTAGGGGTTGACATGTGGGCCATCGGTCTATGGACCAGTCCACTGAGATATGCTAGTCCACGGTGGACCAAGCTCATGAATAGGGTTTGACCAAGGTTTGACTGACATACGGGACCCGCATGTAAGAGAGAGAAATAATTAGTATTTTAATTGGGAGGATGACATGTGGGGTCAAGATGGAAGTGATAGATAGATTATTTCTTTTCTGGCATGACATAGAGAAAGAAAGAATTAACAGAGAAGCATGCATTAAGAAAATTACATGCAATGGTTTACAAAGAATAGAGAATAGATCTCACAAGGTTGTACGTTGGTATAGAGAAGAATCATAGAACAGGGCTTCACAGCTTGATCTTGCGGCATGAATTTGGCAAGCAAAACAATAGAGAAAGAATTAAGAGAAGGATCCACAAAGGTATGCTTGCACTTGAATTGTTGGCTTGATTGGAAGGCAAAAGAACCATACAACAAAGAACCACGCTCGACAATCAACGAACGAAGCAAGGGATAAAAGCTACAGAAATGTTCATCATCATGTTGGGTTATGGTGCAAGAAGATAGCATCACATGGCAAGGTTTTAGCATGAGATGGCAAACAAGGAATAAAGAATAGAGATAGAAAGACTTAGATCTTCACAAAGAAAGAAGAAAGGAAAACAAAAGGATTCCACAATATGAAGACAACGCATGAACGAAACAATGTAACATATGAACGCTACAGAATGTAAAGCTACAGGAGCATGCATGAATAGTGCGCGCGGTGGCGGTGGTCAAGCGATGTAGCAACGCGAAGGGCAAAACGGAAAGGAAACGACGAGCCGGACGCGATGACGCGGTCGGATTTTGGAAAACTCACCGAGGAAGCGAGGAACGCGATGAACACGGTTTGGCTTTAATGGCCGACGGTGTTCGACGATCTTCGCGAAGTGGATGGAACCATGATGTAGAGGGCGACGACGCGAGCCAACGCCGCAGACGGTTCGCCGGCGACGCCGACGGCGCGCAGTCACGAGAAGACCTTCGGTTGGAGCTCGGTTTTCAAGATTACGACGAAAATAGATCGGTTTGGAGGAAACCAATTCAGGGGATTGGAAGAGGGGATCAAGACGGACGCGTGAGCGCAAACCGTTCGCTTTTATATGTACCGTAGAGGAAGATATGGAAGTTTGAATTTTTCAGTTTGGAACGAACACGTTCTGGAGATGCGTTCGGTTCGGCCAGAGGAACACGATGAACAGTACCTTGTGATTACTGTAGCATGTGGGCAGGAGAGAGAAAACAGCATATTTCCGGAATTAAAAGAAATCCCAAAAATCAAGGAGACCAAATAAAATAGCAAACAAATCCAGAAAAATCTCAGAAAATACCAAAAAATTCCTTGAAAGACAAGGAAGCCAAATAACACAAGTTTTTATTTAATTCACGTTTATATTAGTCAAATTAAATATTTTTAATTTGGAAAATTCTCAATTAAGCTTTATTAATTCAAATAAAATTGGTGAAATTTTCCAGGGACCTAAACTACTCAAAAGATTTTTGAAAAGCCAAATTTTGGGACGTTACAATGTATGACTTAGGGTTTTAGCCTTGTAGGTTTTTTTACAAGGCTCTCATCTCTTTGACCTTGAGTATTTTCATTCCTAGTCTACCCAAACTTGTTTGGGACCAAAGGTTTTGTTGTTGTCGTTGTTGTGTTGTGTTGTAGATGATAGGATCTGCTTCTCTTTCTCTCTCTCTCCTTCGCGATGAACTGGCAGGGCTTCACCATGTGGTTTTCCTCCTCTCCTTTCTCCTTTCCCTCCCTCTTCTCTTCCTCTCCTCTATTTGCTCTCGGCTGGAATGATGTGTGGGGATGGGGTGTGAGAGCCGCCGGGCAATTTAACTCGTAATGCTTAACCTTCCCAATGGTCCTAGCATCATAAGATAAATTTCCCTCTCTCGGTGTTTTATGTACCTCCTAGGAGCGGTACAAATACACCTTCACAAACAATCAAGCCAAACACAAATTATTACAAAATGAAATCTTCATAGATTACAATACAAAAGACATACAAGGTTTAGATTACATACATAGGGCCGTCCGATCAAATATCACAACAAAATAGCGAGTTCACAGTGGAAGCACAAGCCATAAGATGGTAGCAAACAAAAGCCAACCAGCTACCCTTACCCATAAGGCAACCGACCGGTAAACCACCGAACTAGTCGCCAACGTCGTAGTCAGTCTCACATTGGCCAACCCCTTGGGGATCAACCTCCTCTGCAGCATGGACAATCTTGTTAAGTACAAGGTTGTACTCACAAGACTTACAAACAACATAATAACATAGATGCATTCAAGTATCAAAGGAAGGCTACTACACTAAGCAATTTTTTATTTGTTTAAATAATAGTGAGACAATAGTTAGAGGCATAATAAACAACCTATAGTGGCTGTCCATAGCCACCACAACAATGGCACGAATGTCCATTTGTACCACCTGATTTCAAGTTTTATCGAAAAGTTAGAGTCTAACTCTTGAGGGAACTAACCAAGCGTGTCCATAACCAAGGACGTAGCTATTCGAATAGATTATAACCCTGCAGGGGTATACAACTTAACTCACATGCCAGACCGCACCTTCGCCAAGCTATTTAGCATAGTTCCTAAGGTGTGCCGGTAGAGCTAAGTCATACGAGATGTTTTCCAATGAAATGTATTAGCTAAGAGCCGCCCTATGGGTGAAACCTTCCCTGAACCGCCCTTGTGTGTGCAGACGGGGCTCTCATAGAGGACCCATACGTTGTGTCGGAGTCCCCGGTATAGCCTTAGCAACTACCGATGCTCCTCAGGAGAGGGAACCTACCCGGATCCCACCCTGCACATTTTCGTTAACAATAGAATATTTTTCTCTCTAACAACTACCACCTGCGACTTAGAGTTAACACATAACAAAGTATAAAGTCAAGAGGGGTTTCCAATACCCTCATGTGGATGCACACAATAATTGTAGGACCGTAATGGCGACTGGGGGTGAATAGGAGTACTATCTCTTTTTCACCTTGATTGAATTCAACACTATTTTTACTCCAATAGCTACGAGAGCTATGAAGATCAATATACAAACATAGCGGAAGACTTGTATTGAATTCAATCAAAACCCCAAAGAAAATAGACCAAAATCAACAAAAGCTCAAAACTAAAAGAGAAGGGCGGTTAGACCTCTCGAATGGGTAATCTGACCTTTGGCCTAGCGCAATGAACAGTAAAATCAGCCCGAACGCAAAATCACAAATTGGTCTATCTTTCGACCCACAACTTCAAACTTCATGAAACTTGAAATAAATATTCTCTAAGATGTTAGAAACCTATTTAAATCAAGGGACATGAAGATCATTGCCAAAGTTCTCACCTTTTTCTAATTGAGTGAAGATTGTTTCAAAACTGGATCAAAACCAAAATATGATAAAAAACTTGCTCGTAGGTAAAAGATGATCAAGATGATCCTAGATGAAGTCCCACATGTCATAGGAAGCAAGATCCAAACCAGAAATCAAAGAAAAACCAACGATTCAAAGAAAGCCCCAAAATCACAAAAGAGAAAGCAAGAACAAGAAGAGACTCGTCTTGAGGAATCTTGCTTAGATTGATATCCGATTGATGTTGGTTTACAGCCACTCCATCCTAGAGGACAAAAACTCAACACTTGAGCACACAATCAATCCAACTCTCTAAAACCCTAACCTCTCCACTTTCTCCTCCCTAAACTACAAACTAGGGTTTCTCAAATGCCAGGGTTGGAAGGTGCACAGCCAGCACTCTCCCCTATTTATAGTGGTGGCTAGCTTCTAGAGGAAGACATCTAAACAGGCACCCGTTAAACCCTCACACAAATGGGTTTGACTTATGCACGCATATCAAAGCGTTGTCTTCAACTACTCTTGACCTAAACCACTTCTCTTTGCACCATCTTGCGCCGCAGTTTAGCCAAAAGCAATCCGTCGCACCGAACTACCCGTTCGGTCATCCTTGTCTATTTCGCGTCATGCTTGAGTCCAACCATCTCACTCGACATCCACAATCGTTCTGGACCTTGGTTCTCCTAACCAAGTCTTGATCCTCCTCACCGTTGACAACCAAGCAACTTGCACAAGAATAGACCAAGAAATCGATTCCGGGAACAAATTTTTCGCAACTTGACCCACATTAGTCAAAACACATATCAGCAATGCATGCATTCACGACCACTGTCCACGACCAGTGTCCGGGACCTCTGTCCACGACCTCTATCCACGACCAGTGTCCAGGACCTCTATCCACGACCAGTGTCTAGGACCACTATCTAGGACCAGTGTCCAGGACCTTTATCTACAACTAGTGCCCATGACCACTGTCTATGACCAGCTGATTGAAACTATGAACAGGACTTGATGAATAGTGCTCTAAATGAACAGTACTCGTAGAAACAACACACAGTACTCGGAGCTACAGTACTCGAAGTGAACAATACTCGCAGCTACAATACTCGAGGTTTTCGACCACTAGCACTCGTAGCTACAGTACTCGAAGTGAACAGTACGCGTAGCTATTGACAACTCGGTACAAATAGCTACGACCACATGCAGTCAAAGCCTTCTATGACCACGATCAGCTATGACCACATGCGGTTATATCGCTCCTCTAATGCAGTCATACCGATTTTACCGAACTTGCTGAAAACGAGTGATTCGACAAACCCTCAAGACCATTACCAAGTGTATCATCATACTAGAGTAATGAGCATATCCCTATGATATCCATAATCTCCCCCTTGATGAACACATTGGCAAACTTATAAAAAAATGCAGATAGGAGGTTGTTTTGAAAAACTCTTACTCGTTTTCGCATGAATGCACATCTTGGTCCACAAGCAAGAAAAAACTGTAAAAATAACCAAGATGGCTTGAGAACTGCAGAAGCCCAATAGATGAGGTAATAGAGTACACGATAGCTTCAAATCCAAAGAGAATACAAAAATTCACTCAAGGTCCATATCAAAGAATAATTGTTCTATTTGACCTTGGACAAGGTGAGAAGACATCAAAAAATCAAGAGAATCACAGCAAAACACTAATGCAAAGTCTCCAAATCAAGCTCAAAAATAGTATTTTTACCAATCTCCCCCCTTTGACAATGGAGTCATCAAGATGCATGGAAGAAGATAGAGCATGAAGAAAAGGAGTGGCTGCAATTTATTCATTTTTAGCACAAGGAGCTATGAAAATTATCCAAGGTGTCTTTACAAGTATTACACCAAGCTATATTATGTGAAAAAGCTATTTGATATCACGACAAATCATATATAACAAAGCTAAAACCAAAGGAGCAATAATTTGAGATTAAATGATGTATAGCATGTCAAGGTGCTCATGATCATAGGTTAGCCAAAAGTATCCAAAAATGAGCCAAGCCATATCAATAAACTAAATAAACCAAGAATCTACAAATGAGTCAGTTTAGAGCTCTACAAGTTCAATGTTGAATCATTTTTTGTCAAGCACTTGTAATTAAACATATTTAGCATATGAGCACTTGCTAAATTGAATTTTTGGTTTTATCTTAGCAAAGCAAGTCCTGAACTAGGAGCCATCCACAGCTGTCTCCTAAGCTTCAACCATTTTTCACAATTTGAGTTTTCTTAGCCATGTGCTAGATCTCAAGCCGTGCCAAGACCATCCCAAGCAATAAGCTTAAGAGAGTAGTCTAGGTCATACAAAACTCCCCCTAAGTTCATGCCTAGTGCAATGGCAAGCCGTCTCATGAGAAAGAATTAGTGAGATCAGTTTTTTCGCACAGAAGAAATCATTTTTCATTTACTTGACTTAGTTCAAGAACAAAAAACAAAGGCTAACTAATGCTTCAATATGGAACTAGCATAGCTCAATCTAAAACTCAGTTTAGGTTCAAGACTCAACTTAGCCTATTTGACATGGCATGAATCATAAGAAGATCACTTGAGCAAAACTAGTCATATGATCCAACAAGACATGATTTAATTCAAGTTTCTCACAGTTAATAGAGCTCGCATGGCAAAAGCTAAGCTACACATAAAAGGACATGATAAGTCTAGCAAACTAGCACAAGGCATGGAAAGATGTAAAGCAAGATATCTTGTCACACAAGGATAATAGTCGTAGCTCCAAGTACTTATATTACAATGCAAATTGCTGATTTTAAAATACAATATGGTACAATGAAGGCAATAGATCAAACGCCCCCTCAAAACAGGCCAAGAGAACTGATAACCCCCAACTCTACACGCAAAGAAGCAAAACGAGAAGAATCAAGAGCCTTAGTGAAAACATCTGCAACCTGCTACTCGGACTCTACAAAGTGAAGCACAACATCACCATTCTCTACATGGTCTCTAAGAAAATGATATCCAATGTTAATATGCTTGGTCTTAGAGTGTTGCACTGGGTTTTTGGCAATGTTTATGGCACTAGTGTTGTCACAAAAAATAGGAACTCTACTTCGGTAGTGGACTGTGCAACAGAGGATTGCTTCGTAGATGACCAAGAGATAAGACATATGCCTAAGAAGTGACAGATGCTAGAAGTACTCTTCCTATCCACTCTATACCCCGCAAAATCAGCATCAGAAAAAGGCCGAATGGAAATAGCAGAATCAGAAGAATACCAGAGTCCAAAGTCAAGAGTATCCTGAAGGTACTTGAAGGTGCGACGTACTACTTGACGATGTAAGGCATGAGGGGAAGCCTAAAATCAAGCGTACAGACACACAACAAACTGTATGTCCGGCCTCGACGCCATGAGGTAGAGGAGGGAGCCGATCATGCTGCGGTACTCCTTCTGGTCCACGGGCTCTCCATCCTCATCAGGATCCAGCACGGTAGAAGTGACAATGGGAGTAGACAATGTCTTGCTACTTCCCATGTCGAAGCGCCGAAGAAGGTCTTTTGTGTACTTGCTTTGATGAATGAAGGTACTTTCTTTCAGTTGCTTGACTTGAAGACTAAGGAAGAAGGTCAGCTCACCCATCATACTCATTTCGAATTCTCTGCTCATAGAATTTGAAAATCTGGATACCAAAGCATAAGAAGAACCACCGAATATGATGCCATCCACATAAATCTGAACCAGTAAAAAGTCACCCGTGGTCGTAAGGAATCCAGAGGTTACATCGTGGGTACCTCGGTTGGAGAAGTCCTATACTTGCTACCCGACCCGGTAACTGCTCGTAGAAGCAATGAACCGGCACTTGAACCCATGCAAAGTATATTCTTTCCGGGTGATGAATGAAACATGTGCCTTATTCGTTCCAAATCGCACGACGATTCATAGCTCTAAGTCACTAATAAGAACAACCATATGGTTATGTCTTCCACTGATATCAACTACTCAATGGTTGATACTTCATCAACTGCTGCCTCTTTCTGACCAGTCGCGATGCTTCCAACAGGTGCATCTTCAAAGGAGTAACTGCCACCACTTTGTCGACTACTTAAAGGAGAAGAACAAGTGATCGATCAATCCGATTAGCCGCAAGTCAATTCAAGAGATCAACAGATGATCAGATTTCATCTTAAGCATTAGTATAGCAATCAAGTGTACTTAGAGATAGTCCAATGCCTTGTGTAGGACACCCCCTGTAATAGCCGGTTCATAGAAATAAAGAGCAGTCTTATTTTCTCCCAAGAACTCTTTGCCATTTTCCTTTGTTTGTTTCTTAAGATCGACGACTCGATCGTCGACAACTGGCATCGACTGTGGGGAAGAAGGCGTCGAGTTCTTGAAATTTTCTTTGTTCAAGCAATGCTCATTCACTTTTCCCTAGCTCCATCACCGCTCATGTGAACATGGCAGGGACTTGGGATGTGAAGCACTGGTTTGACTTGGTGGACTACTCCGACATGGACATGGATGCATGCATCCGTGCCATGGAACATGAAGCAATGTTGTCGTAATCCTCTTCTACTGCCGGCTCTCCGCTCGCTGAAGCTAGTGAGATTGACCGGATTGAGCAGGACACGCCACTAGTGGCATCTTTAGAGGAACCAACCGTTCTGACCAGTTCGGAACATTCAAAGGTCTCTGTAAGCCCGATCCTTCCAACTGGCAAAAAGGGTGACAAAAGCCCTGAGCCGCATCCCGAGGATCAATGTACTCTCAATACGGTCATGGGCGACTAGTATTTGTCAACAACTCCTATGTATTTCGGGGGGCCAACCGACATTTGGTAAGGGTATCGATGAAGCTGCTACGGTCGTAGGCCAAGTGGGAATGATAAAATTCAGCATACGATCGGCAATTCGCCGGATCAGGATGAGTCCACCACAAAGCCTGCCAGAGGTGATAATTTTTTATCACTCACAATCTTGGAGGCTCCTTGTCGAAACGCTAGAAGGCTCTCCCTTAGCTATGATGGAAACTCATCGGAAGATCACTGTTGGAGGCATGAGGTCAATGCAATCGGAGATACTGATCAAGATGCCCTACACGATCCTCCACTGCTTATCCCGCCACCATGTACCAATGGAAATGGTACGCACTCAAGCACCAAATGTCGGAGGTATCAGAGCTGATGGACGTCCATCAGTTAATTCGCCTACTTCTGCCCTACTACGCATAAGGGGTCGAACAAGGCAAGATGGAGGGTCTTTGAATCATCAAACACAATCTGCTAACAAAAATCCTCCAAGACCTTCGGTAACTGTTCAAAACCTGCAACAAGTTCATGACATTATAAATAATCAAGATCCTGCCATAGCAGGAACTCTGGGTTATGCTCTACTGGTAGGAAGGGTATCAGAGATTCTACAGCAGACCATGTAGCATACAGAAATGTACCAGGAGCGTCGGACCATGCAAAGTCACACCATGACTTCATTCCAACGTTCCTCCCTCAGTCGAGGGCAACATGGTCGGACTGGAGACCGATCAATACAAAGACCTCCTTGAAGATTTTGACCGGGAAGTCACGAGGGAAGACGGCTTTTTCCTGAGGCCACACCTCCCCCTCGTAATGAGGAGCAATTGCTTTTTCTAGGCAATCTTCGGCATCACCTGAACCAGGCAGCTGGTCAAAGGCATCATGCCAATGTCCACAACTGGCTCGGGACACTGAAACTTTTGTATAACAACTTGAGAAACCGGTCCCTGACTGATTATAATCCGACACCTTTCCAAAGGAGGCGCCACGACTCTATCATAGGTTGTCGAGACTTCTCAGCAGGGCTCCAAGCTGTACGCTGGCCGGACAGATTCTGACCAGCAAATGTGGAAAAGTTCAATGGGACTCAAAACCTATTGGAGTTTCTCCAAATCTATACCATCGCCATTAGAGCTACTGATGGTGATGACAACGTGATGGCTAACTATTTGCCCATGAAACTTGAGGGATCTGCCCGATCGAGGTTACTTAACCTGCCGGTTGGATCGATCTACACTCGGAAGTAGCTTTGCGACCTCCTAATTGTGAATTTCCAGGGTACGTATGATCGCTCTGGGAAGGAGGTTGACCTCCACCGAATTCGGCAAAAGTCCAATGAAACTCTTCTGCAGTATATCAAAAGATTTAGCCAGGTTCAAAATTATATGCTAGAGGTCGCAGAGTCTTTAGTCATTCAAGCTTTTAAAGCAGGGTTGAGGAATCAGCAGTTTACGGAGGATATTGCAACAAACCCTCCACGAATGGCCATCAAGCTTTTTAACATGGCCGACAAATACGCAGCCATTAGCGAAGCGGTTGAATCGTGCAAAGCCATTGATCGAAAGGACAAAATCCCTCAACCTGGTTTGGATAAGCCAGAAAAGAAGCATAAGAAGGCTCTCAAAATAAGAAAAATTGCAAGCCCAATAACAAAGAAGTCCTTACGATTTCTGAAAAGTTTACCAAAGGCAAGAAAGACTATTCCGGTCAGAACAAGGCAAAGGCTTCGACCAATGACTACAGGAAGAGCAAGAAGTGGTGTCCACTGCACCAGGCAGCAGGGCATGATCTGTGCACCCGCCGAGCCTGGCAAAAGAAGTGGGAGGATTACTACTCAGATAAAGGTCACTTCCCTTCCATAACAAAATTTAGAGAATCAAGCTCAAAGAAGGACATAGATGGTGACGAACAAATGGAGTACCAGGAGCCTCAGCACACCATCGATATGATCTTCAGTGGATCTTCTTTGTACCAATCAAGACGTCATCCAAAAGGCCATGGAGCAGGAAGTCAACCTTGCCGAAGCTCCGATCACTATCAAGCTATCTAGGCGGTCAAAGACCATAATCTCCTTCAGCAAAGAAGACTGCCCCATCGTGTCAACTCGACCAGGTAGGTTCCCTATTGTTGTTGAATCTACTATTAATAATTGTAAAATTAATTGAGTTTTGATAGATGGAGGTATTTGTTTAAACATTTTATTTATGGGAGCATTCGAAGAAATGCAAATTCCTAGGTTGAAGGTAAAACCTGTGAAATATGCCTTCCATGGCATAGTTCCTGGTTCTACCCCAAAATCGATAGGGCAACTTTCCCTACCAGTTACATTCGGAAGACCTGAAAACTATCAGACAGAAAAGATTCCATTTGATGTGGTGTATTTCGAAACTGCATACAATGGAATCCTTGGTTGTCCAGCATTGTAAAGTTTCTGATAGGCACATATTACGGTTATCAAAGTTTAAAGATGGTAGGACCAAAAGGAGTCATCATGGTTCGAGGAGATCGAAAAATTGGCTATGCATGTGATCGAAAATCTTTAGAACTACTCAATGAACTTCCGACTAGAGAAACTAATCTACCTACCATGTATGTCAAGCACTCAAGGCCAAAGATGGCTCTGAAGCCTTCCAACTAGACCAAGGAGGTGCCACTCGACAAACACACTCCTCCGATAAGAGTCAAAGCACTGTCTGTGTTAGGAAATGCTAATGCATCTACCCAAAAGGCACTTTTCGGGGCAGGACTCGACCCTAAATAGGAAGAGTCGCTCGTCTCCTTCCTCCGAACAAACCTGGACGTATTCGCCTGGCAGGTGTCCGACATGCCCGTCCCCGGGGAGGTGATCGAGCACAGGCTAGCTCTCCGGCCTGATAAGAAATCGGTCAAGGAGAAGCTAAGGTGTTTTGCACCCGATCGGAAGGAGGCAATCCAGCTGGAGATTGACAAGCTCCTCAAGGTTGGATTCATTCATGAAGTCGACCACTTAGAGTGGTGTAATGGTTAGAAAAAGTAACGGGAAGTGGCGAATGTGTATTGACTTTACAGATCTTAATGAATCTTGTCCGAAGGATGACTTTCCAATTCCCCGTATTGATCAACTTGTAGACTCTTCTTCCGGGTGTAAGTTGTGTGAGACCCTAGGGTATTTAGCTTGTAATGCTTAGTCTTCCATTGACTCTAGCATCACAAACAAAATATCTCATGCCTCGAGAAAATATATACTTCCTAGAATTACAGTATACACACCCTTTTACAAAACATTGCATCAATTCCATACAACACACAGAACCGAAGCAAAAGCTTTACAAGCAAAAGACACACAGTATAGTTATTATAAAAGAGAGGCCGACCGGCCAAGAACAAGCTAAAGAGCTAAACGAACAGCAGAAAAGCAAAATGCCATAAGATGGCTATGAACAAGAGCCAATCGGTTTGCCACACACCCACAAGGAAATCCGACCGGGCCGCCAAGCTAGTTGTCCACACCGCAGCAAAACTCACAAAAGTCGATCCCTTGGGGATCAACCTCCTCTGCAACAGTTAAGCAATGCAAATGAGTACAAAAATATACTCGTAAGACTTACGAGTGACAAACCTAAATATTACTACATGCAGGCTTTAATCAAAGGAGAAGGCTAAATGTTCATTTTCAACATAAAGCAGATTTTATTTGCAATAAGTAATAGATTGAAAGCAGTTTTAACAATCTGATTTTATTTGTTCAAATAACCGTGAGACAACAAGTAAGAATAATAAGACATCCTGGAAGTGACTAACCCAATAGTCACCACAACAATAGCACGAATTACCCATTCGTACCACCCACATCAAGTTTTAATGAAAAGTTATAGTCTAGTTCTTGCACGACCTTAGCAAGCATGTCCATAACCTAGGACGAGACTATTCGAATAGATCAAACCCTGCAGGGGTGTACCAATATACCCACACTTCAGACTACCTTTTTGCCAAGCTATTAAGCACACTTCCTTTGGTATGCCGACATGGCTAAGTCCTACGAGACATTTCCAATGGATTGTATTAATTAAGAGTCGCACGTATGAGGGTTAACCCTTAGTGATCCACCGGCGACGAAGATCACAAGGACCCATATGTTGAGTCGGAAACACCGACCCAGCGGTAGCAACTGCGGGTGCTCCTGGGTATGGGGAACCTAGAAAGGAACCCATCCCTCTCATCCCAACAACGAACATTTTTTTTTCTATCACTACCACCAGCGACTCATTAATTAACACCTCCTAAAGTACTAAGTCAAGAGAGGTTTCATATCCCTCTAGTGTGGTTAGCACGCAAATATCACTTGGCATAGTGACACAAGTAACTCAGTCCTTATTGACCCAGGCACCATTCCATTCACACCAAAAGATCACACCATCACACCAATGTGCCCAAGTCTAAAATATTTTATTTTCAGTTTTAGATTTCACAAATAAACAAAGCACAAGGTGCTGGACATAAGTAATAATAAGTTTTGTATGATCAAGGTCATCGACTAGGTCGATAACCGCCCAATTCTACCGGTAACTAAGCATTGCTAAGCATCATATCGTAAAGACCAATAAAAGAGCATAATTCATTCATCGGATTCTAATTCACCAGTGAGAATATTAACTTAGGTTTGTGACAGGGGTGGATAATTTCAGGGAAACAATGAATTAGGATTAGCTACATCTAAACGGCAAAATTAACTTTTACACAAAGAAACATACATACATATTATTTGCAAACAAGATATTAGACTTTAAAACTAGTGGGAGTAATATGATCAAATCAATGCTACATCTGCTTGCCTTGCTAGAGATCACTTGATTGCTATGGAGGATCACTTTCGTACTCAACCAATTCTTTAGAACCTATCGCAAGAACGAGAAAATCTAATAAAAACGACGAACACTGAAAATACTCAAAATCCAAAGTCATCCAAAATTCATAAAATTTACACAGCAGGAAGAGCCTGATTTAAATGAATTTAGCAATAAGAATCAATCAATTTGGATTAAGCATGCAAAAGTTATAGCCTAAACAAGTTTAATCGGCTGGAAAAATCTAATTTAATAGCTTTTTGTTACGGTTCATTGCATAAATTTCTAGAAGGTTGGTGAACATGAAAATTTTATGGTACGCAGAGAATGACATTCTGAGAACAGCAAAATTGGGTTTACTGGATTTGGAGTTAAAATAAATTTATTATGATTTTTGTAAGTTATGAAACTAGTGCACAATTAATTTACAAGGTAAAGACAATATTAAAACCTATTCTACACTAAAGCATATTAAAAGAGGACTCTAACACATTTTAGTTTACTAAATTTGGAGTTACAGGGAATTACTTATGCATTTTTCAAGTTAAATGAATTTTTAGAACACAAATAAAGCCTCAACCTAACGTAAATCCGCTAACACATTTTTCTGGAACAGAACCAAGCTTACAACCATTTTTAGATTAATGCTTAGTTAAAACCAGAACTAACAAGATTTGAATCAACCGAAAAGGAGTTAAAATGAATAGGTCTGCAATTTTAAAGATTAACACATTTTACAGTTCATAAATAAAGGATTTCCATATTTCTTTAATACTAACCCAAAGTGGAAAAACCTGGGCCGTTGAGATCAAATCGAACGGCCCAAATGAACGGCGCACAGTGCGCGCACTAAGGCCCACGCGAAACTCAGCCGCTAGATTAGATCCAACGGTCCACAAGAGATGGAACATTCGGACTTCCCGAATGCTTCAACAAATCTGGGCTGTGGATCTGAAAAGGAACGACTTAGATCAAAGTCACATTCGGAGGTACGAAGGTTCACGAGATCGGAGCCGCAGATCTAGAAATGAACGGCCCACAACGATTTGGGAAGTTCGGTTGTCCGAACATTCCCAAAGATCTGGGTCGTTGATCTCAGATGGACGGCCCACAGTGGTGCTTAACGCTGCGCACACGTGCACAGCGAGGGTTTAAGGACGCGGGCCCACTTGTAAGTGGCAATCAACGCCAACTCACAGTGAGTTTAAAACGCATGGGGTTTAGAAGCGCGCTGGGCCCACTGTCAGTGATAGTTAATGTCAATTTAGGACAGCCATTAACTACTAAACCAATGATTAGTAATTAATGACATAATCTTTGTCCTAAACGGCACGCTACAGCGTCCCTCATCCGACAACGAGCCCGATGCAGAGATAGCCTCACCGCCGACGATGAGGACCTCGCCGGCGCAAACCAAGGGCACCACTATGTGCACAATAGCTTTGCGCACCTACTGGGCCCACTCTCGACGGCGGCGGCGGCCTAGAACGTCGGCGAGCCGAGAAAGGAAGCGGTGCAAGCACGACCAAAGATAAAAAGCATGAAAAGTTCTACAGCAGTTCAAGGTAGCGGGTGCCACAGCTACTAGGGGCTACCAAGAGGCTACCTCAACACTGTAGAGGCAAGGAGGCGAATGGAGGGGCTCCGGTGACGTAGGACCTTGCCGACGTCGAAGAAGAAGAAGTGGCGGGGACAATCTGGGCAAAAAGAGAAGGACCGGGTCATTGGGTCAGCTCCATTAAGGCTTAGAGATGGTCTCTGAGCAAATAATTGAAGCGAGGAGGTGCTTACCGGCACTGAGTAAGAAAGGGGCGATTTCGACCAAGAGGTACAAAACTTAAAATTGGGCAGCTCTTGTGAAAGCAACCCAAAATCAAGTTAGGGAAACGGCCACGGTGATTATTGGCTCAAGGCGAAACAAAAAGATTGCCAAAAGAACCCTTGGAGCATCGAAGAAGAAGATGAAGCCCCACGGTCCAACAATGGCGATTGGGGAATTCTCTGTGGTTGGAGCTCAAACAAGAGAGAGAGAGTAAGGTGAAACTATGGTGATGACTAAAAGAGGCAGAGGTGGAGCTTGGGGGCTTTATATAGCTGGGGAGCTAGGGTTTAGCAAGAACAAATCTACTAGGGTGAGCTCGGTTCATGGCGCTGCCATGGACGAAGAGAAGCGACGGGAGCAGGTAGGAACGAGATTTTTGGGGTTGAAATCCGACGCACATTAATTTGGCTAAAAGTCATTGCTAAGGAAGCCAAGGAATGGACAAGGCACTGCCTCCTCTGCCATGGCGCACGCACGCGGCGAAGAAGAAGCACAGCAACGGCAAAGGGCCCACCAGTCAGCGACACAAGCCAAAGTGGCTCGAGTCAAACAACAAAAGGGTCGAACCAAACCAACAGGCACGGGTCAAAGTTTTCCCATGGCTGGATCAGAAATGGATGGCCCAGAATAAAAGGGTCAATCGGAGGACCCAAACGCTCCCAAGCAACGAGGATGGTCCGATAAAAAATGGATGGTCACGATTGGAAAAGACAATCGGAGGTCTCGGTTGCTTCAAGCAACGAAGGTGGTTAGATCCAGATCCAACAGCCCACAATGATATGCGCGTTCACGAGGTCCAAACGTTCCCAACGAACGTGGACGACCCGATAGAAATCCAACGGCTGACAAGGGTTGCGCGTTTTTGAACAGACCCGAGTGCAATTAGCTGGTTGGGCTCAACCAAGACAAGGGTTTGGGCTCGAGTCCGACTCAAACCCAAACATGACTTTGACTTATGGTTTAAGATAAGCTGAAAACTTGGAAGAATTTTTAGAGGTAGCAAACTAACTCCAAAATTTCTGAAAGTTTTACAGGAGCTTGCTGACTCTAGGATTGACCTTATACAAAATTTCCAGAGGTTTTTATGCATAGAATTTTTCTCCAAAAATTTCTCAAGTTTATGAGTTAGGGTTTGACCATGTGTCAACATGTTTGACTGGCCTCTTAAAATATTCAAACAATTTCTAAAAATTATGAAATTTTTCAGAGGAGTCACACAACATACCTAGAACCAAGGAAATTATTTCCAAAGGATGATCACAAGATTTGACAAGGATTGAAAAAGAGTGTCATGACTCCAGTCAATTAGGAGATTGAAGTTTCGAATTGCACGATTCCTTTACAAGAATTACAGAAAAGTTCAAAAACAACAAGATGCAAGAAAAGTTTTAAATTATACACATTTTCTTACATTTGAAACACAAGCCAGGATTTGGGCTGTTACAAGTTGTTTAGTTTTTTAATGCGTATTCAGGGTACCACGAAATTAATGAGTAAAGTCGATGAAGAAAAAACTTCCTTCATCACACCTTATGGCACTTATTGTCAAGATGCCTTTTGGTCTCAAAAATGCTGGTGCGACTTTTCAAAGGCTAATGCCAAAAACCTTTAATCCTCAGATATATCAAAATTTGGAAGCCTACGTTGATGACTTGGTCATAAAAAGTATCAATGCTTGTGACCATATTCCCGACCTACATAAGACTTTCAATAAATTAAGAAGATATAACCTTAAGTTAAATCCAGAAAAGTGTGTGTTCGGAGTTTTCTCTGGAAAGCTTCTTGGATTTCTAGTTTCGGTTAGAGGAATTGAGGCAAATCTAGTAAAGATATCAGTCAACAACTAGATGCGCCCTCTGACAAAAAAGAAAGAGGTCCAAAAACTAACTAGCTGTATGGTAGCGCTAAGTCGTTTCATAGCATGGTTAGGAGAAAAAGGATCATCTTTCTTCAAGCTTCCTTGAAAACATGGAAGTTTCGAATAGACTATAGAGGCAAACGATGCATTTGAAGAGCTCAAGAAGTACCTTATGAGTGCCTTGATCTTATTATCTCTAAGATTAGAAGAAACATTACTGATATACGTGGCTGCAATGCCACAAGCTGTTAGTGCTGTACTGGTCGTTGAGTGCGACAACATCCAACAACCAGTATATTACGTAAGCGAAGTCCTGCACAGACCAAAAGAACGATATCCACAAGTACAAAAATTGCTCTATGGTCTCCTTATGGCTTCAAGGAAACTAAGGCATTACTGTCAGGGCCACAAAGTGGTCGTACCGACTGGATATCCTCTTGGCCAAGTTCTCGAAAACAGGGAATCATCAGGATGAATAACAAAATAGGTTGTCAAGCTTGGGGCGTTCGACCTCAATTTCATCTCACGAATAGCAATAAAGTCCCAGGCAATAGCAGAATTCATTCTTGAATGGACAAATCCTGAACCCACCCAAAGGCCCGAGTATGAGCACCACGATGAGTAGACAATGTACTTCGACGGATCCTTGATGCTCAAGGGCTCGGGGGCTAGAGTTGTCTTTGTATCCCCTACTGGAGAACAAATTAAATACGCCATTCAATTAAATTTTCCTACTACAAACAATGTGGTAGAATATGAAGGTTTACTGGCAGGACTCCGAGCAGCCAGAGCGCTCGGGATTCGTAGATTACTAGTGAAAGACGATTCTCAACTAGTAGCGAATCAAGTCGGGAAAGATTACTAATGCTTAAGTACCAAGATGTCATCTTATTTGGCGAAAGTACGAAAACTTGGAAAGCAATTCTTTGGTTTTCAGATCCAATATATTTCTAGAAAGGAAAACTTTCTGGCAGACCAGTTGGCGTGGATGTCCTCCACAAGGTCACCCGTCACGCTCAGAGTTTTCCTCGAGCAACTTGATTCATCCTCGGTGGTCGAGCCTTCCAAGGATTTAGATGCTCCTCTGGAGGCCGTGCCAATCAACCCTAGTAGCGATTGGATGACGTCGATCTACAATTATCTTCAGCATGGCATTATTCCTGAAGATGTTGTAGAGGCTGATCGTATAGCTCAAAAAGCCAAATCATACACTATGATCTAAAGTACCTGTAACATCCCAATTTTTAGGGCTTTTTGAAAATTTTCAAAAATAAAAATAACCATTTGGTTTTGTTGAATTTCTAAGCTTAACTTGAAATTTTGGAAGTTAAAAGCAATTTAATATGAATTAATCAAACTTCAACTAATTCAAAATTTGATTTGTCTTGAGTTTATTGGAGTTCTCTGGTTTTTGGAATTCCCTTTCTCTGTCTGTTCCGATTTTCTGTCTGCCCGTTCCTCCTCCTCTCGCCGTCGACCGCTCCACTTCTCTATTTTCTCTTGGTTTAGACCACCCTCTCTGTTGTCATTAGGTTTCAACTAGCCTTCGGTTTCGACCAGCCTTCAGTTTCGTCCAACCCTTTGGTTTCGATCAGCCTTCGGTTTCGACCAGCCCTTCGGTTTCGACCACCTCTCGGTAACAAGCACCCTCTCGGTAATGACCATCCTCTTGGTTTTTGTCAGCCTCCTGGTTTCAACCACCCTTTCGGTTTCGACCAGTCCTGCCTGTCAGCCCCCTGCTCACCTTCTCTTTTCTCCCTCTTTTTTCTTAATGACATAGGCATTAAATGTTGTCGTCTCTGCAGCGACTACGACGTGCGCATTAAATGCCATCATCTCTGCAGCGACAGCGATGTGCGCATTAAATGCTGTTGTTTCTGCCCTACCATACTTTTTCTCACCTTTTCACACTGCTCCATCTTGTCGCTCGGTCCTCCTCCTTCCTCTATAAATAGAGCACCAGGGAGCTTTTGCCCTCTTGTTTTCCCCTCAACTCTCTTTATCTCTCGCCCCGTTTTATTGTGCCTCGACTTTCGCCAGTGCCGGCTAGAGCTTGCGCCACCGTTTCTCGTCACCGCTGTCAAAGCTTCTCTTGCTGATGGCTGAACCACCTTCCTCCTCGCGTTCCGCCACCGTCACTGATTCCTTGGTGACATCGTCCACTCTGTTGAGTTTGCCTCGCGACGTTCTATGTCATGCTCCCTCCCTCTTCTCCGAAGCACTGCCGGTTCGCCAGAGCCCCGTGCGCAGCTGGCCGCGTACGCCGCCGTGAATCCTGCTCGCATCCCTCGTTGAACCGTGCACTGCCTTTGGCTGTAAGTGACCCCCTGTGCACTCCCTGCTTTGCTAGTGCACTGCCTTCCTTCTTCTTTTCTTCTTTGAACAACTTCCTTGTAGGGGCCCACCTATCATTCATAGCAGCTCCACTCCCTGGCCATCTCTCCCTCACCTCCGGCTTCGCAAGACCGCGATCTACCCAAGGCTTCCCTTGTCTCCACCGAGAGTTCGCTAGAGCGCTCGCGCCGTCACTAATCGCAGTTCATCGTCTCCTTCTCCGGCCTCCCTCTCAGTCCCGGTGAGTTTCCCATGCCATGTCCTCCTTCTTTCTTCTTTCGATCGTTTCGAGCAGTCGAATCCTTCTTTCTTCTTTCGACCGCGTTGAGCAGTCGAATCCTTCTTTCTTCTTTCGATCGCGTCGAGCAGTCGTATCCCTCTTTCTTCCTACGACCACGTTGAGTAGTCGTATCCTTTTTTGGACCTGGTAGTCGAAGCCTTCTTTCAACCTCTTTTCGACTAGGCAGTTTAAACCTTTCGACTAGTCGAAACTTCCTTTCGACCAGGTTGTCTAAACCTTTCGTCCAGTCGCATCCTCCTTTCAACAACCTATAGTCAAGCCTCCTTCCGACCTTGGGATTTCAGAACTTCCGAGTTCTCCTTTGTTCGAACTCCGAACAAAGTGATTCAGGTCCCTAACTTCGTCTAAATTCAGTACCTTTCTTTTGGTTCTAGTTTGGTTCTTTTTGGATTATACTTGGAATTATCTTATTTACTTGGCTCTTTTCGCACGTGTAGATTCCGACGTTTTCGAAGAGTTCTTAGATCTAACGACCTCGACCGAAGCATCCCAACTCTTCAACGAAGGCAAGTCGTAGACCTTTGATCATGTCGTACCCAGTTTACAAAATTATATTATTTTATATCAACATGCATGGCTAGTTATATAAAAATGGTTTGGGAAATAGCTAAATATCTACTCGACAGTATGACTCCTTGAATAATTGTGATTGATATGTTGATATGTACTCTTGGACACCGTAGGTTGGGTAATCTTAGTTGGACATTATTGTAATACCAACATGGGTGCATATTATGCTTAGTCATGCTTTAGTTATGCGATGTTTTTCGATCACCTGATTCAATGATGTTAAATTTGATTTAATGATATATGGAAGCATGGCGCGATACCATTGTTGTGCAGCTGTGGTGCGAGATCACGATTGTATCAATTGTGGTGCGATGCCGCTGTTATTAAAATTGTTGTGCCATGGCAAGGGTTGCCTTTTGGTCGGGTTGAACAAAAAATAATTTCATACTCAGGTGAATGATCGTGCAGTAAAGGGGGTGCAGGAAGCACATTGGGATGATGATGTTTCACTTGAGTAGTCTCTAAGAACTTAACTTTGTGTGTCATTGATCTAGGCTATACCATGCAACCATAAATCCATTTAGGGGTGAACCTGGTCAACTAATTAGCGATACTTTGAGTCGGTTCTGTTTTGGTGGAAGTGTGAAACCTGGGATCAACATTCACACGACGTAAGAGGGGGCCAGGAAGGCGAATCCTTAGCAAGCAGAACCGAGTCAAAACGGAGCTTTGTAAAGGCCTTGTGATAATCTCTTAGTCACACATCTCAGAAGTGTGGGGGTGGACAGTATAAGATGATTATCTCTTATGGGTCAAGCTGTACAAGCTTTGCAGAGTGTAAAACTATTCGAATAGCCGTATCTCCGGTCATGGACAATGCCTGGTGGTTTCAAATGAGGGGTGGATTTTTCTAAAAAAATGTGGTCGTGGTTGGTTACGAGTGGTTTGGGAAGTGAACAGGGTGTTCATGAGTGGTTTGGGATGTGAACAGGGCGTTCACAAGTTGTTTCAAAGAAACTTGATTACTTATGTATTAATCTTTCGACTTGTGCTTTGCAATATACTTACTGTATTTTCAATCAATATTTCTTTCTACAAAATAACCATAAAGCTATTCTTGTCAAGTCTTACATGAATACTACTTACAAATTGTTCTCTACGACTTGTTGAGTACTTTATGTACTCATGGCTTTGTGCCCTTTGTTGACCAGTCGGGAAGATGACCCGGGGAGCGCCAAGTTCTATAAAGAGGAGTGCTTCGAATACCATGCGAACTAGGAGGCGTCCTCCACTCAATTGCCTATGGGCATGTCGAATGGCCTCTATGAATTGGTTTTGTTCCGTTGCAAGTTTACTCTGGTCGTGGACCTGGTCGTAGATCCAGTTGTGGACCTGGTCGTGATCTTAGCCCTGCATGGCAAGCTTTGTAAAACCTTGATCATAAGATCATTTTGCTGTTATGTATTATTAATTTGTCTGCTTCATTAGCTATTTCGTTGTATGGATATAGTTTCATCTATGTTGCAACTTTGTGGACTAGCTACTAATTATGGGACTAGTTCAGAATGCACAGAGGGTCCTAGGGTTGCTGCCTCGGGGTCCCACAGTACCCTTTATAAACAGGGATCTCACAGAGTGTTGATGAGATGCATATCTCAAACGGATGGCATTAAGTTGCTATTCAATATTCATGGAGGAGTCCGTAGAGCTCATCATTCCCACAGAACACTGGTCGATAAAGCTTTTAGGCAAAGGTACTACTGGCCAACTGCCTTCCATGATGCAAAAGAGCTCGTGACGAAGTGCGTACAATGTCAATTTTATAGTTGACAAGTACATCAGCCGGCACAAGCTTTGCAAATAATACCTTTTTCTTGGCCTTTTGCAACCTAGGGACTAGACAATCTAGGACCTTTCCCAAGAGCACCTAGGGCTTTGAATTCCTTCATCATGATTAACACGTTCACAAAGTGGATAGAAGCTGAGTCAGTTGTTAAAACAATAGGTTTCTCACAAAAAATATGATCACACGATTTGGTATACCTAGTCGTATAATCACAGATAACGGTACCTAGTTCTCGAGCGGTAATTTCCAGAAATTCTGCGAAGATCTAGGTATCAAGATATATTTCACTTCTGTTGCTCATCCACGGAGTAACGGAGTAGTCAAGCGAGCTAATATTATAATAATGCAAGGAATAAAACACCGAATGTTTGACCAGTTAACAAAACAGTCAAGAGCTTGGGTTCAAGAACTTCCTTATGTGTTATGGGCCGTTCGAACCACGACCAGTCGTGCGACTCGTGAAACAATATTTTTCTAGTTTATGGTGCAGAAACCATGCTTCCGCTAGAACTGAAAATTGGCTCTGCTCGAACCAATTGTTTCAATGAAAACGATCAAGAAGAATCAAGACTTGACGACATCAATTTCCTTGAAGAACAACGAAACCAAGCTATGATACGATCAGTAGTCTACCAACAAGCCATGCGAAGGTACCACAGTCATAAGGTACAACCCCACAGTCTAGCTGTAGGTGATCTGGTTCTCAAAAAAATTCAGAGCCAAGCAAATCGCAACAAACTTTCGCCAAAATAGGAAGGCCCTTATACTGTTATCGAAGTCACTCGACCTGGTTCAGTACGACTAGCCATGTTAGATGGGCGTGTTTTGTCTAATTCTTGGAATATTGATCAATTGCATAAGTTTTATGTATAATTGTTCTTTTCTTTAATTAAATTCAACAAAGATGTATCATTTCTTTACTTTCGATGAGTGTTATTGTTTATATGATTGTGATATCATCTGGTCACCTACTATTGTTGTTTAACTGGTCGGAGAAGCACACATTCTCTCTGATATCCTTCTAAAAGGGATCTCTTTTACTTCTTGTGGCCTTGACTTAACTGCCGCAAGCCATAAGGGTCCTAATCGTGACCGTTGCAGCGATGGTTCTCACAAGTGACCATACACTTTTTTTTTCTCAAAGAAGCAAACAAGTAAAGGAGCATTACACAAACAACTCGATATAGTTCCTTGCATGCTTCGAATTCAAAGGCTAATCTTTTTTATTTTAACATTCTATTCTACTCTTGTTTTGGCTATTGGTCGGGACACGGAAAGCCTATTAGTCGAAATATCTCCTCTTTGCATGTGGTCCTGCCCACTAGAAGGAGTTTCTTAGCGACAGTCCTCTTTCTTACGATCTTCACTGCCGGTCGGAACTAGAGCATGAATATGTTTCGTGAGATGTTTTTTATGTCTTTGGTTCTGCAATGCGCCACAGCAATCGATGGGTAGCGGCCTAGTCGTCGAGATCCACACGGGTAGCAAAGTCCTTCTCCTCTGAAATTTGTTTGCATAAAGCAAGTATGAGCACAACTACCGTGCTCGCAAGTTACACCCGTCAAGTAACAGAATGACATGCATATATGGATGTAACAAAGGATGGCTTATTGGTTTATTTGCATAAAGCAGCATTTCCTTTAAATACTGGTACTAAGTTCCAAAGCAGTTATTTTATAACTAAAATTCTTTTTATAAATTCTCAATTTTATAGTCAGATAACATTCACACATGAATGGTGAAGGATACCCTCCTATCACATGGCTTCCTGCCCAATTCCCATTTGGATAAACCAGTTTTAAAGAAGTCTTTTTCAGACAAAACCAAAGTCTAACTTTGAGTAGTTCTGCTAGCATGTCCATGACCGTGGACACGGCTATTCGAATAGTTTTACACTCTGCAGAGGTTGTACAACTTTACCCACAAGAGATAATCAACTTTTAATGTCCGTCTGACACACTTCCGAAGGTGTGCGACTAAGTGATTATCACGAGGCCTTTACAATACGCCATTCCAAAGTAGTTATGCCCGCTAAGGTTTCACTTCTTTTGGACTAACCATCCGCCAGAAGTCCCCTCTTGCGCCAAGTGGGAATACTGTCTAACCAACACCCACACACCAAAATGGCACAACTAACAATGAAACGTTGCAAATTAGTTGGCCAGGTCCCGCCCACACAGGACATGTGGTAGTACGATAAGGCATAGCATCATGCGCTCGAAGACCGGTCCTTAACTGACTTGGGCAACTTTCCAAAATAACCATGGGCCTTAACCCTAACCAGATTAAGCCCGTGCATGAACCTGCACCCACCAATCATCCATTATGCCCAAGTCCAAACCCATTTCTATTTTATTTTTCCAGTAAAATCATTTATAAACATTCTATGGTAAAACAATACCATAGAACCAATTTAAATCAAATTTGGAAGATTTGGCTAATATTTCCCAAATACAAGATTTGATCTAAGCATTGGCTAAGCATTTAATTATTTCCAATATTAGTTTATCTAATGGTGACAAGAAAATGATAATCAATATTCAAATTGGCTATACACAAGGAATTGGAATAACTAAGTATTTAAACAGGGGGATTAAAATAATTGTATAAACATATGCATGCAGTAATAATTTAAAACAGAACATAAATAATTTGAAATAATGGGATCGATATGATCAAGGGTATAACTTGCCTTGCTTGATTACTCGTTGTTCTTAAACGGCGTCAAATCCGGTCGTCCAAGTCGTTAAAGAAATCTATCTGCGAAAACGAGCTAAGTTCAAATAACACTCAAATAAAATCCAAATAAAATCCAAGATAAATCTGGGAGGAAGGTATCGACTTTATATGAATTTAGGAAGTTGAATCGACGGAATCGGAGTTCAGATGAAGGAGAACGAACACCCGAAAGGTTGATTATCACAAGAAAAGATGAAATTCAATTTCGAATTTAAGAATTATTTTTCCGAAGGAAATCCTTTATGTGTTAGCATGATGTCGCGGTGGGAAAATGAATTTTCGGTCGAATTTATTTTGTAAAGAAAAAAATGGTTGGAGTCAATGTCATGTGGGCCCGGGTCCATGAAAATGGGGTTTGGTCCACGGTGACCGCCCAAGAATAGATCTGTAGCAAGTCTGTGCATAAGCCGCCACGCGGGCAGGGCGGTGAGTACGTGATACGTGACATGTGATTAATTATTGCGAAATTCAAAATTTTGTTTGAATAGAAAGGTAGATAATATTGAAAGGAACATGTAGGTAAAAGGGTTCGAGTAATTACCCAACGGATGAAGAGATCGGGCTCGACGAAGTTCTCATCGGACTTAGGGAAGAAGATGTGGCCGGTGATGAACAATTAAGTAAATCAAAATTCCACTTGAATAGAAATGTGGCGAATCTCAATAGGAACTCACCGGTCAAATTTGGTGCACAACGGAGCAACGGATGAGGAGATCGGGCTCGCCGGAGTTGGAGAAGAAGACCGTCGGTACTTTTGTGGCCACGGTGAACCAACATGATAATCAAAATTCGGCTTGAATAGAAATGTAGAGAATCTCGAGAGGAACTCACCGGTAAAATTTGGCGAACAACGGAGCTACGGATGAGAGATCGGGCTCGCCGGAGTTGTCGCCGGAGTTGGAGAAGAAGGGCTAGCAGAGGGTCTCCGGGAGGATTTTCGCAAATCTGAGCGAGAGGATGTGGGAATGGGGTGGAGAAGCTACGGTTCAATTTATAGGGGCAAAGGAGTAACGGTTTGGCGGGAATTGCTCGCCGAAGTTATGGCGGAATTTACGCCTTCGCCGGAGTTACTGTAGCAGACGGAATATTCCCAGGAATATCCAAGGAATATTCCTTTTGAAAATTCGGAAAGACACCAATTAATTCCGGAAAAATAGCAAATTAATTCCGAAAATCCGAAATAAATTACAGATATTAAATACAACATTCTGAATTCAAATAAAATATTAATAATAATAATAATAATTTTATTATTACACAGTAATTATTTTTATATTGCTAAAAATTGATTTTAAACTTGAAAAATAGTAATATAGGTCTAAAAATTCAATGAATTTTCAGAGTAGTTAAATAGGGTATTTTGAGCTTAAATAAAATATTTTCAACACAAATTTGGTTTTTATTTGCAGACAGTAATTCATTTTTAATTGCTAGATATTAGAAAAATCAAAAAGGACTTTTAGAATATAGCAAATAAAATCCAAAAATTCTAGAAAAATTCACAGAAATTCCTAGAGTTATTTTGGAGTTAAATAAAATAGTTCCAACTTATAATTGGTAATAGTTTTTGCAAATAAATTATTTTGGCTTTAAAATATTTAGGAAAAAGCTTTTAGAATTGCAGAAAATTATAGAAATTACATGAAATTTTATTTTTTTCACTTTAAATCCAATAAAAACTCATAAAACTCAATAAATTTTATTTTTGACTTTTAGAATCTTATAGATTTAAGAAAAAAAAAACATTAATGAAACTCGAAAAATCCAATAAAAGAATAACTTTATTAATTTTATTTTGGTAACAGAACTTTGGGATGTTACAGGTTCTTAGCAACCTTCACGGTCGGTTTGGATAAAACATATAAATAGAACCACTTATCATTTTTGCATACATTTTTTGCATGATTTCTTATCATCAAGCTAAGTTGAATAGCATCTTTCGACCACTTAGCGTATTGTACAGTATTTCGATTATGTAAAGGATCTACAACTAGTCGAAGTCACACACTGGTTTCGACTAAATTGATTTCTAAGTTTTAGTTCGACCACTTTTAAAACATAATCATGGCATACTTTGTACCATAGTCGTAGCTTTTACTCTTTTTCTTAGTCTACTGCTTCTTTAGTAAGTTTTTCTAATATACAATTAGTCGGAGGCTAGGAGATAGATGAGTGATTAGCAAGATTGAAACATAGACTTTATTGATGATAAAAGGTAAGTCTTTATATTTTCATGTACAATCCTAAATTTATATTAATCTACTTCTCGGAGCCACCAGATTGGTCGCTGCGAGACAGAGACCCGACCTCCATTTCCTCCACAACCTTGTTTCCAAGAGGCTTTGCTTCCTCGAGTAGCTTCATCGCTTTTTCATCCGAACAGTTGAAGTCTTCTTCAACAGCCTGGAGATGAATGGAGGGGTCGAAAGCTTTGAGCTTTGCCAAAGCAAAGCTTACTCCGTTCACGACAGCTTCTCTCACTGTCTGCGCATGGTTCTTCCAAGTAGTTTTGAGTAAACTCTTGAGGTCTTCAACTTGCTGACCGAGGAAGTTTATCTTCTTGCCTAAGTTTGGCAATTGCATTCGCAACCCCATGTCGAAGAGCATCTTGTTAAGAGCCTTGACTTTGTCTTCAAGGCTCCGCTTATCTAACATCCTAATTTTTCGAGCTTTAAAAATCTTTTTGAATAGTTAGTAGTTGGAAAATTCACCCAAGGGATTTTATTTGAATTTTAATAAAGCTTAATATGGACTTTTAGTATCATCACAATTTAAAAGGGTTAATATCAACATCAACAATTATCAAAACTATTTTATTTGGATTCTATGTGCATGGATATATTTTATAGAATTTTCTAGAATTTTTCCGAGTTCATTTGCTATTTTCTAATTGCCATTTGTATTTACTGTATTTTCAAAAAAAGGAAAACCTATTTAAATTATCATAAAAGCTCTTGGGCTGAAACCCTAGGCTTCAGCTCAATCCTATTTTAGTTCTGGCCCAAAACCCTCGCAGCCCAATCCCTCTCTCTCGTTCGTGTGCGCACCCGGTCCCACTTGCCAGCCTATCTCGCGTCGTGTGTGACGCAGACTCGCCCGAGCCGCGGTCGCTGACCAACGGGCCCCACCGTATCCCGTGCTTCGTCTTTGAATCCATTGGAGATTTGGTTTCCTCCATCGTGTGGCCGTTCTTGGCGTGCGTGCTCCGAACTCTCCCGAGCCACTTGGTATAAAGGGAGAGGTAGCTCGTGTCCTTCACATCTCAACCCTAGCTGCCAAATCGTCAGCGCGAACCCTAGCCGCCGGAATTCGTCGAAGAAGGAGTGCACCGTCTTGAACTCTAATGAGCCCGTTCTTCGCCGTTAGAGCTATTCAAGCCTCGCGGTTCCCGCCATTGTGATCGCAAGGTCCACATCTATCTCCTTGTCACCTTGGTTCCACCGGAGAGTCGGCGGAACCCTAGATCTGTCGAACCCGAGCCCTAGTCTCCATGTAAAGCTCGCTACCGTCCACTCCATGCACCCTCTTGGACTAGCAAGCGCACCATCAAGTTCCCCGTCGTACTAGCTACCCAGCGCACCCCTCCATTCACTCCAGGTGGCCCAAATCGCCGAAGACCCTCGGGCCTAGAGCTCTCGCCGATAGCAAGGAGACGTCGCAAGCCACCTCATAAGTCGCGTCATCGCCTTAGCCCATGTGTTGTCCTACATGGGGCTGCGTCAGTGGCCACGTGCGCGCTTGCGTGGCAGCCCAGACCAAACCTAGATCCAAAAACCTAGTGAACCTAGTCCATGTGAGTCGTGTCTATGACACGTGGGTCCCACATGTCAGCCTCAGCCACTTTTCTCTGGATTTCTTTTTAATTCCCAAATCCCAGGGCTGACATCATCATGCATCATTATCCAATTTTCTAGTAGAAAAATAAATCAACAAATTCTAGGAAATTCCCTTTTGAGTATTTTCTTTAGATTAGATCTTCCAAAAGCCATACCTTCTTCATTCGAACTCCAATTGGGCCCATTCAAATTTATAAATTCATCTAAATTTGAGCTCTATTTTATTGAGATTTTTAATTTTTGGAGTTTATTTTCTTCTCTATTTTATTTATTTTTGTTTATTTGTTTCGTTTGTGAGTAGATGTTGCTACTTCAGGAGATTTTGAAGAAGGAGGAGTTCACTAAGACCAGGACCAGTACCAAGATCTATTTCAAAGGTATAAACCTTTGATTATATTGAACCCAGTTTTCAAATTTTATTTTATTCAAATTAATGTATTTTATTTAAAGTATTTATTTAAATGCTTTGTTATTAGTTATATATACAAATTGTTATATCCACCTAGTCTATTGTTATGTCATGATCTTTTGTCACCATAGATTGATTCATTATTTAGTTGGTATTAGCACAACACCAATGTGGGTTGGTTAGATACGATTAGTCTGCTTAGCCATGCTACGAGTCATCATTTTATGTGAGCCACAAATGTAAATTTGACTAAATGGATATAGAATTTTGTGATAAAACTGTGTGTTGTGTGCTATTACTCATTAATGGCATGTGTTGCACTTAACCAACTAGGTGGCAAAGGATTTAGACCAAGGCAAGTGGTGAAAACTGTGTGATATAGTGGAGCTTTGTGCTTGGGAGTGATAATCTTCGTGACATAGTTAGAAATTAGAAGTCTTGCCTCAATCAATTAAGGACTTAACTTTGTGCGCCATTGAATTGAGCCTTACTGTACGACCACGTGCCTGGTATGGGACGAGCCTAACTTAGTAAGTTATGGAATCACGGCATTGACTACTTAGGTAGTAGGTTAAGCTCTGTGCTAGGGTGAAGGTGTGTTTTTGTCTTCGTAGCGACTCACATCTATGAGCGGTTCACCATCTTCAGATCCAACGGTGTGTGACAGACTAATTTCTTGTGTGGACGTTAGTGTCATCAGTAAAGCACATCAGGAGTGTCAATGTTTGAGATGAAGTTTTAAAAAAGTTTTGTTATAGTTAGTGCTAGCTACACTGACTATATCGTGTGGATAAAGTGTACAACCTCTGCAGAGTGTTAAATAATCTATTCGAATAGCCGTATCAGCAGTCATTTACATGCTCAGGGATTTCACACGAGGGTTAGTTTTTCATAAAACGTTTGAGAAGGGACAACTATGTGATATAAGTCATGTGGGTGTGTGAAATAAATCGATTAGGCTTTGTGTCTTTGAGAAAACAACTGTTAAATTATTATCATTTATTTATTTTAAATTATGATTTCAATCTATTATTTGCATTCAATTGCAAATGTTGCTTTTATGCAAAAGAACCACATAAGCCATTCATTTGGAATAAGCTTGCATCTATACACTGCATTCTATGGTATGACTTGTGAGTACAGTTGTGTACTCATACTTGCTAAAATCATTCAACACAAGTGGTGGAGTCATCACCTGCTTTCGAGGAAGAGTTCTACGACGGTGCTGATCGTTAGGTTCTGATTCCAATCTGTTGTCTGTGGTGAATCGATGGGTTTTCGCTGAAGTTTATTTGTTCTGATGTTGCTTATTTAATTATTGACAGCCCTATGAGGCTTAATAAATGTTAACTCGACTATAAGGTCAAAACCAGTTATTTGTTATTCAAATTAATCGCTTATGCTATTATTCGACTTGTGTGGATCGATATTCATCTATGTTGATACTGTGTGCACTAGTGTGATCCTAGACTAGTATAGAATACACAAAGGGTTCAGAATTGTATTTTTGGGTCCCAACAGAGGTGGTACTAGAGCCATACTAGCTGTAGGTCTTGACCTTAGTTAGATCTGCCGTTCTTAGAGTGTCCAAACTATTTTCTAAAGCAAAATTAATTTGCATGATTAATGAATTGTTTAACTTCTCTTGTATCTCTCTTGACTCAACTATTGCTGAAATTTCCCCTCTCCCCGCTGTTTGAACGAGGTTCTTACCCTTTTGTCTGTCTTGACAGATGCCTCGTCTTGAGAGTTATGGTAAGCGCAATGGAGGACTTGCTGCTGAGCTATGGAAGCTTTTGCAAGTGCTGGGAGGATCCGATCAACCGATGTACCGTGGCACTGATTGGGTGGTGAACGACTGAAGCCATGGAGTGATCTACTGTTTGACTATCTATGCCAGGAGAAACACCAAAGCAAGCCAACCCCTAAACATCTCAGTTCGAAGGATCATGTGGATCGAGGGAGTCCAACACTACTATAGAAAAGGTAATCACAGATAATTCAAAATCATCATCACAGACGATTTTCTGAACTATCTAACTTTATGGGTCAGTAATGACATAGGTCATCACAGACGGTTTTTGAACCGTTTGTGAAAACAGCAATCACAGACTGTTCTAAACAAGATCCGTCTGTGATAGCCTATTTTCACAAAAAATAGGCTATCACAGACGGTTCTTGTGATAGCCTATTTTTACAGAAAATAGGCTATCACAGACGGTTCTTGTTCAAAACCGTATATGATAGTTTTTTTATTGCAAAAAAATTCGAATTCTAACCCAAACCAATCAATTGCTGGACAATTTGACCTGAGCATCGGCATATGGTTGATTACACAATCTGGAATGAAAGAAAACTCAAACCGGACGGCGAACGAGCGGCGAAAACGGGTGCTGAAACTTCAGAGGCAGTTTTGAGGCCCTAAACGATCTTTTTTGGAATTTTCACTTTTCCAAAGCCTCAGAATGAATTTGGAATAGACTTATGGATTTTCGGATTGACATTTTCATTAGCTTTCAAACAAGCCAAAGAACGTCGCAATCCGAGTTTGTATGCAAAAGTTATGACTATTTTACCAGATAGTGCACGAAAAGAAGTCCGAGACGAAGAGGCGAATGATGGCCTGATACTCCGAGTCAGGGATGCCGAAGTGCTCACTGTCGATGTTCGCATTCTGGTCTTGACCTATTCATTCACAAGAAAACCATAGTCACCACTGAGAGCCACCAAAAGCAACATGGCAGGGGGAGGCGACAAGCGATTGATCACTTACTGGCATTGGGGATATCAACTAGGAAGAGAGGAAAGGGAATCAGTTGGGGGATATCACCGACAACGAAGGAGAGGCGGCGGTAGCATCACCATTGTGCCACGACAGCGACACTGCATAAGACACTCTTACAACAAGAGTGCCTTGTGCAGTGAACCGTGGCGTCACAACCGGAGGCGAAGGAGCTCATGATGGTAGTCGACGGTGGTCGGAGCTCGGTGTGGGGAGGGGAGAGGGAGAGACTGATAGAAGATAAGGCGGGTGGCTATAACATATAAGGACAGTGCCAAAATATTTCGCCTCCCGCACACGCGTCTAAAATATTTCGCCTCCCGCACACACGTCCAAAAATTACACACAGTTTCAAATAAAAACTGTATGTCTTGACCATAATATCACAGACGGTTCTTTTTAAGAACTATCTGTGATACTTCACAGATAGTTTTTAACATGAACCATCTGTGATATTTAGTAGTATCATAGATGGTTTTAAACAAAAACTATCTATGTTGACCATAATATCACAGATGGTTCATGTTAAGAACCGTCTGTGATACTTCACAGACGGTTTTCAACATGAACCGTCTGTGATATTTAGTAGTATCACAGACGATTCTTGTTCAAAACCATCCGTGATACTTCACAGACGGTTTTCAACATGAACCGTCTGTGATATTATCTCTTCACATACAGTTTTTAGCGTAGAAAGTAACACAGACGGACGCTAAAGCAAAACCATTTGTGATTGTGTTTAATATAGATAGTTTTGGTTAATCGTCTATGATCAAGCGTCCAATATTAGCTTTTTTTTTGTAGTAGTGCAAGAGTCTTCGCGCCTTGCTATCTTGAGGATCTGCAACATCTACGCATGTGAGCTGTGGAATACTGTCTTCCGTTACCATCCCCGTGCTGCCACCATGGGTCTGCCAGCTCGCTATCCTTCTATAGATAGAGAATACAACACTACAGTGGTGCACCTTGCCCAGTTTGCAGCTGCTCAGGAGGAGTCCTTGGAGATGGCTACCACGGAGATGGGGTGCGTCCACAAGACACTGCAGATGGCAGAGGAAAGGATTGTGGTACTGGAAGGAGCGTTGTACGGCCATCACGAGCACGAGGAAGAGCCAAGAGAACTTAAAGACCGAGAAGAGGAGGATACAACAGAGCTCCCTAGCACAAATCATTTTGATCCACTCTCTGACCTCATTAGGAGAAAGGGCTTCAATAGAATAGAGAAATTTCAAGGTTACAAAACAATTAATTAAGTAAACAAAAACAAGTCGGAAGTTTTCAAGACTCGCCTTCCTTGGAGTCCTTGGTCGATTCGTCACAACCAATGAAGAAGAGAAGGGGACACGATTGGAGCCTCAAGGGACTTATCCGACATATGGAGAAGTCCCTCACCATGTGCCAAGTGGTCAAGCCCTTGGTACTGAGGTCTTGGATGGCCTTAACACACCTCTCAACCCGTCCTTCCTTCTTCACAGTTGACCTCTAGTTGAAGTTCTCGCTCGTCGTCTTGCCGACGAAGTAGAGGCTGTCCTCCTTCGTGACTGTCATGTAGAACCAGCTCTTCTTCCATGATGACCACGAGGACTTTTGATGCATCTGTATGTACTCGTCGGCTTCTCGTCGTGGAGGCACAGCGAGCACTCTCCGGGTCCAACCGTAGGCTTCCCTGACCTAGCCATCTTATAGAAATACCTGAAGACCTTCATATCCAGTCGGATCCCCAGGTATGCCTCGCAGAGGTAGACGAAGATGCTAATGTTGGTGATTGAGTTGGGCGCCAGGTTCACCAGCTCGACTCCGTAATACTCCAAGACCTTTGGGAGGAATGGATGAACCGAGAACCTAGGCCCACACTCGATATAGGCAAGGAAGACGAGGATTTCTCCATCTTCGCCGCTCGAAAAATGCTCTCCAACAGCTGACCTCCACTTGATTAGGTCCTTGTTTGGAAGCATCCCGACCTCTTCTAGGGCTTTGAGCTTTTTTTGCTCAAATCAGAGACCAGCCACTTGGTGATCGAATCTGACATTGTGTGGGTTTTTGGTGGACGAACAAGTGGACGGAGGAGATTTTGAGTAAGAAAAATAAAGGAGGTCGGAGGAAATTCTTCAACGAGGGAATACAAGGAAAGTTTGTGAGCATAAAAACCCAAAAGCCGTGTACAATGGGGTTTATATAGCTGCGTTTCCTTAACTACAAAGTGGAGTTACCCAAAAATCCAACGGACACAAACATTTTTTATGTCCAACAAACACAGGATCTTTGGTTCCCAAGACAGTTTCTCAACTTTAAAGTGAATAAAGACCATCTCATTTGTTACATCATTAACTGAAGGTCTATCCGATACGAATTTCGTTAGGGAGGAGTTCACACGACCTATTCATTTAAAGCCTCTAAATATTCCTTTATTTTTAGTTGAAGACTACACGACTTCGTGGTTGTAACTCTTAAGGCTAACGACCCCATCATCGTAAGGATTCCAAAGGTTACATCGTGGGTACCTTGGTCAGAGAAGTCCTGTACTTCCAACCCGACTAGGTAACTGCTCGTAGAAGCAATGAACGGGCACTTGGACCCATGCCAAGTATATCTTTTCTGGGTGATGAATGGAACATGTGCCTTATTCATTCCAAATCGCACGACGATTCATAGCTCTAATCCACTGGACGGAGGAGGACACGCCACAAGTGGCGTCTTCAGAAGAACCAACTATTCTAACTAGTTTGGAACGTCCAAAAGCCTCTGCAAGCCTAGTCCTTCTGATTAGCAAAAAGGGTGACAAAAGCCCTGAATCGCAGCTCGAGGGTCAATGTACTCTCAATACGGTAATGGGCGACCAGTATTTGCCAACGACTCCTACGTATTCCGGGGCCAACCGACATCTGGTAAGGGTATCGATGAAGTTGCTATCAGTCGTAGGCCAAGTGGAAATGATAAAACTCAGCATACGATTGGCAATTCGCCAGATTAGGCTGAGTTCACCACAAAGCTTACTGGAGGTGATAATTTTTGACCGCTCACCATCTTGGAGGCTCCTTGTCGGAACACTAGAAGGCTCTCCCTTAGTTACGATGGAAGCTCGTCGAAAGATCGCTGTTGGAGGCATGAGGTCAATACGATCGGAGATACTGATCAAGACACCCTACATGATCCTCCACTGCTTAAACCGCCACCACGTATTGATGGAAATGGTACGGGCACTCAAGCAATAAATGTTGGAGGTATCAGAGCTAATGGACATCCATCAGTTAATTCGTCCGCTTCTGCCCCACTGCGCATAAGGGGTCGAACATGGCAAGACGGAGGTCTTCGAATCATCAAACACCATCTGTTAATAGAAACCCCTCAAGACCTTCAGTAACTATTCAAAACCCGCAACAAGTTCATGACATTATAAATAATTTGGATCCTACCATAGCAGGAAATTCGCATGAAGGGTATGGAAGATTCTCCAGCAGACCATGCAGCATACATAAATGTATCCGGAGCGTCGGACCTCGCAAAGTCACACCTGACTTCATCCCAACATTCCTCCCTCAGTCGAGGGCAACATGGTCAGACTAGAGAACAGTCGATACAAAGACGACCTCGAAGATTTCGATCAGGTAGTCACGAGGGAAGACAACTTTTTCCTGAGGCCACTCCTCCCCCTCGTAATGAGGAGCAATTGGTTATTCCTGGTGATCTTCGACATCACCTGAACCAGACAGCCGGTCGAAGGCATCACACCAATGTCCACGATCGGCTTGGGACATCGGGTCTCCCACGATCTCCTACGAACCAAAGAGAAAATCAACATGGGGGAATTGATTCTTGTGCTCTAGAACACTTGCTAACAGGGATAGCGAGGGAGGAAGTTCACTGGTGCGCCGAGGGGATTACGTGCGGCGTGTCGGCCAGAAAGGAGCTTGAGTTCAAGCTTAGAGCTCGGGCTTGGAGGAAGAAGTTTGGAGGTGGGGGAATGACTAAGTGGCGAAAAGAGAAGATAGAGAGGGGTGCTGGTGGCTTTTATAGCCTAGGGGCAGAAAGTGAGGAATGATTAGTTGATTGAATAGTCATGCAGTGGATGACTATTAGGATTGAATGAGAGATGTATCTCTTTGGGAATAGTTGTCCCAAGGATGATATAATTGGATCAGTTAGAGATGATTAGATGTGGCGGTTGGAACCAACTAATACTTGAGCATAAGTAGATTGTGGAAGACATCGAGTTAATCTTGTTTAATTGAACTAAGATTATTGTGGATAACTTGATTTGTACAAAGTTAGTGATTCAAACTATTTGGATTATGGATGGATTACAAACTCATCTTGGATGGATGATCTTTTTGATGATTTGATATACCTAGGTCGAGTTGACTTTAGATAAAGGAGGTATATCTTTAGCCTTGGATAATTGTGTTGATTTTGATGATTGATTAGATCCTACAATAGGGATGAGTGGATTAGACCTTAAGAAATTAATTGGTGTATTCTGTGGATTGATTATTACAAACAGATTGACCACGCTAACAAAAGGATTAAGAAACGGAAATATAGAGACATTACTTGAAGATACAGTTGATCTTGCATAGATATTCTTTCTTTTTGGAATTTAAATTATGGTGAGGAAAATTGTTGGAAACCAACAAATAATTCCTGGGTGGATTATAGGCTTTGAAATATGGTTCTTTAGTGCTCATGCGATTTGGGAGTTATATTGGAGATACCCTATGGTAGAAATTTGTAAAGCCAATGTAATGGAATATGTGAGTAATATGATGGTTTCACTTAGGATTATTAGTGTTCCAAAGAATGTGATCGAGATTGGAGTTAAACTATGAGTTATACCGTAGGAGTGGGTTAATAGTTGTTTGTGCCCACCTTTAAATTGTTAAACTTTGGAAGTAAGTCAATATCTTGAATGGAAGTCAAATTAAACCAAGGAATTTATGGTGGTTTGGAAGAATACATCGAAGTAAGTGATTTCAGAGGTTAACGTATAAATTGTGGAACGGTAAATTTGAGTGTGTTTGCTTTAGACTAAATATGATTGATGGATTTTAATTAGAGGTTATCGAACCAAAATGTCGAGATAGAAGTGGTATTGGTTGAAGATCGGATTTTAACAAAGCGACTAAGTGCCCTTATCCTTTTCTGTCCGAATCTCGGGGACGAGATTCTTTCTAAGGGGGGGAGGTTTGTAACATCCCGATTTTCAGAATCGGGATGTTAATGTCTAATTTGGTGACCTATTAAATATTTGACTATGTTTTAAAAAATTTTGGTGTTTAATTAAAATGTTGCTTTTAAAATCAAATTGAATTAATAAAAAGGTTGCATTTTATTAAATCAAATTGTTTGAAATACTTCATAAAAAATTAATTGTATTAAGTTCTTGTTTTCGCATGCATTTCAAAAATCATGTCATCAAGCATGCATTAGTACCGCTGCTCTTTTGATCCGATGACCCACAAAGTAGGCGTCTGCGTGTCCATTCTCTTCGCCAACTTCTCTCCTTGCAATCACCACCAAAAATCAAGAATCCGACAACACATGTTATACCGTTGCGATCGTCGTCGCGAGAGTGTTCCATTTTAACAGTTAGTTCACGCATGCAAGGTCGTTTGGGTGAGTTGGAGAAAAGGAGGAAGAAATGCATTGCGATATATTCCGCTATCATTTTTTTTCCTGTTCACCCACTACCATTTTCTTTTCTCAGTCCCCACCGCCAACTCCATGCAACCCACAAAGCTCCATACACTGCCATTGTTTTTGGTCCCAGCTGATTCACCACAGCCATTCAATCCCCTCCCTACACAACCACTTTTTCTCATTTATTTATCTAGCACTCATCTCTCTCCACTGTCATCTCTTTCCTTACCCAAGAGAGAAACCTCACTGTCATTTTCTCTGCCCCAACCGAACCCTTTCAACCACACAATGCCATTCTCCACACAATGCCATTCTTTTAAGTCCCAGCCGAAGCATCTCTCTCTCTTTCATTTCCCTTTCCTGCCGAACACAATATTTCAAACCACTGTTTCTCCCCATTTTTTTTAGTCCCTATCCGAATCATCCTACTCCCATGTTAATTATTGGAGTGTGGTCAAATCCTTAAGATGTTAATTGACAACATCTATTCTAATCTACTTCCTGAGTTTTTAGTTGTCACACACCAACAAAAACAACAACTTTAAAGATTTTTAGAGAAAATCACATTCTGGCTAAATTCCTGAAAATTTTACCTAAGCATCAACATTATGTCAGGAACCTTCCATAAAAATTTCGTGATTTTTGGAGTTAGGAAACTATGTCAAAAATTATCGAACTCCCCGCTGCCATTTGTTTTTCCCCAAAACCGAATACTGTTCATTCAAAACTTTTCTGTATTCCAGCCGAACCAACAATACAAAGCCACTGCCACTCTTTGGCCGGCTGAGCACACATTCCCCTCTGGCACTCATTTCTCCCACTGCCCCATAGTGCACAGCCATTCAATCCCACGCCATCTTCTTCCACCAGACTCCTTCCTTTTCTTTTTACTCATGAGCTCTAGTTCTTACCTTACGTCCTCTAGATCCCAACACAAGAATCAAAATCAGCCCATGCATGTTATACAGGTGATCCTCATCATCTAGGCTTTCCTTTTATCCAATTGGTTTTGCATGCAAAGTACTTTGAGCGAGTTCAAGAGGGAGGAGGAGCAAGGCTAGTGGAGCTTCTTGCAGCAGGCAGCCAAAGTGGCCGACGACATGGCGGCGAGCAGACTCCATGGCTTGGCGGCGGCTCGGTAATGCTTTTGCTCGGTTTGCCAAGGCAAGGAGGCGGCGGCTAGGCAAGGGCGTGGAGGAGTAGCAACAAAGAAGGAGGAGCAATGGTGTGGAAGGCGCCGCATGCTTGGGCGTGGCGGCGGCGGCAATGCGTGGGCGTGGTGCTCTTGTCGGAGGTGTCCAGCGAGGCAGGGCGCCGAGGCGGCTCGATGCTCGAGCGGCGGACAATGGCACTCAGCGCAGCAGCGAGGCAAGGCAGCGGGTGAGCGGCGCCTAGGTGAGGGCGTGGCGGCCGAGCAAGACGAGGTGCTGAGCAGACACGGGATCGGCGACGACTACGACTGACGCGGATGTGGAGCCAAAAAGACGACGCCCGGTGTCGAATCACACACCTAGTGTTGCGGTAAAATCTTTAGTGTATATTTGTTACCGCGCTATGATATTAGTCATACATGTTGCATTTTAGTCATGAGCATGGTATCTTTTTATGCATGTTTATACGTAAGGATTGTTGGGTAGCTTGCGATCGTTGTAATTATCCGATTATGTCTTAGGTATGCCGAGGCTTAAGTATGTGTTGATATATTGGTGAATGCGAATAATTAGATTATTGAGGCGAAATGTGTGTATTGTTGATCGGTGGATGCTAAATTAAAAATTACATTGGATAAATTGATTGGATGATATTATTTTGGAGTCACATGCAAAATTGTGGTGATCTTAGATGATAAATTAATTGGAGGTTTCTTCTCACTTTGGATTAGTAAGTTTTGGAGATAGGACGCATAAAGATTTTATGATTTATTACTTGATGGATGACTTATGTGTTGATGATTAATGAGATATGGAGGTTGAATCGGATGGTTTATTTAATCATGAGCAGATTGATCGGATGTCTTAGTTAGTAATTATGTGAGTCATATATGCTAGAATTAAGAGAAGGAAACAATAGATTATTTGAGTGCAGATAAATGATTGGATTGCTATGTGATTAGTAGATAAGTCCTATGTGCCGAGTTGATAGATTTGTACCCTCATTTGAGTTAGTGGATAAATGATTATTAGTTGATCGTAGAGGCACATATATAATTGGATTGGTAGAGGTCGTTCACAACTAAGTTCGGTGGTATGGATATCAGTTGATCGATTAGTGAGAAATTAGATGTTGGATGTGTTCTTAAATTGTAAAGATCATTAGGTATCGGTTTGTCAATTAAACCTTAATCGATGGAAAATCGAGTGTATGAGATTGTGATTTGCCGAGGCGAGACTAGTAGAGCTAGATAGTTAGCATTAGCTTAAATAGTATATTGGAGAACAATCGATGGATTCAATCTTGGTCATATGCCCATGAGTCGGTGGATTTCGTGTAATTATTGGATAGTTTGTATATTTGGAAGATCGTGAGTTCGGGCATCACTCGATGGATTGACTACCCTGATAATGTCTTAGTGGAGGTTAGTATGGGATTTAGATCAAGACATGAGAATATGATTGGAGAGTGTTATGCATGTGATTGGATTCGACACCGGAGAATCGGTTAAGTATATGCTTATGAGAAGATTAGATTGTCGGTAGATGTTTTCCTTTAGAAAATAAATGAAAAAGAAAAGAAAATACGTAGGCCCCACTTGTCATGGCAAAGGCTAGGTCATCCCATGTATAAAAAGGATTTAATTCCATTTAAAATGCAGAAAAGAATTATTTTTACACTAGAAATTGAATTAACTTTGAAAATTCTTAGAAAATTCATATGAACTCCAAATGGGATGAATCCAATTGGGTTGTCCATAAAATATTATTCTATATTTAACCATGTAGTTTTTATCTCCACTAGAATTATGCAAATTTTCATAAACTAATTTAATTCGGGTGAACAGTAACAGAACATTGATTTTCAGCATTTTCTGAAAAAAACTGATTTTCAAATTGCTATAACTTTCACATATTAACTCCAAATGAAATAATTATTTCACCTAAATTCATATAAAATCATCATATAGCTACTGTAGAGAATTCATGAATTTTTGAACACTTTGAATTTTTCAACTCTTCTCGATGTTTATTCGATATCGCCTTTCTATAGATTCCGAGTTGCCGGAAGTAAGAGAGTACATAACCGAGAGTGAGCAAGTGAACTCCCAGCAAGGCAAGCATCCTTTGAATTTTCTTTTTGCATCATGTTTGATCCCAGTTATGTGATGTATGAATTTATATTGTTCGAGTTTGCTTAGCCATGCAAGTCTAGATACGGTAGTCTGATTGTCAGGAATAACCCGATAATTATGGGATAAACACAACTTTCTTTATATACTTTTGTTTCAGATCTTCGTATATGTTTTATGAGTTAAAATTTGTCATTTTAAATGAGCTTTTGGTCTGGACAAGTGTTGGTTAGTGATGGTGCTTTGTGCACGAGCTTTGGGTAAGTGGTGGACTTGTCTGGACAATTAAGGACCGAACTTTGGTAACGTCGTTGATTCAAGTACATTCGTGCTACCACACGCGGTATATGGGTGCTGTATGGTTAAGTAGGGGGAAGGTTTTGTTGTGTTGAGTCCCACGGTGGTGAAATTGTAAGGGCATAGGACCGCGAAATCCTATGTTTTACTTTTGGGCCGATAGGATAGAAACGTTAACGTCTTGTGTTTCCTAGGAGCCCTAGGTTGAGGGACTTAGCCCAATGAGATCTTCTTGCTAAAAATGACCATATCTTGATTTACCCGGCCGACATACCATAGGAAGCATGCTATATTCGGAGGCATCTGGAGGCTTACGGGCTAATCAAGTCGTGTGGGTAAAGTAGTACACCCCTGCAGGGTATAAATCTATTTGAATAGCCGTGTCCACGGTTATGGACAACCGCTTGAGTTCGGGAGTTACTATTGTTAGACTTGAAAGTAAAATTGTGGGTAAACTCGGCCTTGTCATGAATGGTTGTTCATGCATTGTTGTTGTATCAAAGTGGACAGCCACTTTGCTATTTGTATGATTTATTTGTTATTCAATTCATTACTTATTCACATGCTTTACTTCTACTTCAAATCTGATTTTGAAATGGCACTTGAAAAACTAGTATGTGTAGGTTGTACCTTGTTGCGTCTCTTTTGCAAAACTAAGCCAATATGAGCCATCCCTTGGAATAGCCTTATGCATAACTAATTTTTATTTGTGTAAGACTTGCGAGTACTCTTTGGTACTCAGCCAGATGTTTGCTGGCTCTCACAGGTAAGGAAGATATCGAGCCCGACGAGCTTGTCAGTGTCGATTTAGGCGACACTGATGAGTAGTGCTATCATTTAACTCCCAGTCGGTTGCCGATGGGTTATGGGGCATACCACTGCTGGCATTTTGGTTTATTTACTGGTTTCCGCTGCTACTTAATACTCTTATTTGAATTTGGCCGGTCGGCCGTTTGTAACCGTTGTAGACTTAAACTATATTGTTGTCTTTTGGACTATTGACGTCTGTTTTTTGTATGGATGTGATCAACGTTGTATGAGAGTATGAGTATATTGGTCGCTGATCTTGGGAGCCAATATAAGTCATGCTCACTGTTTATGGCTTCCTATTTAACTCACTAAGTGTAGTGCTTGACTTGTTGGAGAACCGACAATCATGTAGTGCTCGCAGAGGAGCGGCGCGCATGATCGTCGGGGCTCTAGTTTTCAGTTAAGCCTCTCATTTAGATTGAGTTAAGTTGGAATCCATTTACCGGAGATCCAGAGTTATGTCCTTAAGACCATACTTAGTCTCGGTCTTATGAAGATAACCCGGTGTCCCCACAAGGGCAGGTGAGGAGCAGGGCATGGGTGACGCGGGAGATGCGGACGAGGCGAGGATCCATGGGCACTCACGAAATCTGTGGGTGATGCCTTGGTACGGTGGCATACTTGGAGCTGGCAGAGTAGCCACAACGCTCTGGCGCGGGTGAGCTGGTGCTAGACGCCAAGCCACATGGAAGAGGAGGTCTGCAAGCAAGCCTGGTTGGTAGAGGAAACGGGGCGGTTGAACCAGGTTAGGTCAGACCCAGTCGCCGTTGGGTCTGTTCGGTGTCGGGTTTGGTCGGTTTGAGTTGAAACCTTTTGACCCAAAACACAACAGATTTGACCGAGCGATTTAAACTAGCAATTAAATTCTAAAAATTATGAATTTTTAGGGAAGGTTCCTAACACTAAGTAGACCATTGTGTAGTTTTTCTAGGGTTTTTAACGTATTATATTTTTCTCTATAATTCTTTTTAGTTTTAGTTTTTGTTATTTGACTTGTGGCTAGTTTTCAAAATATATTTGAAATACTTCCTCTTTTTATATTCAAAACATTGTTGATAAATAATCTAGCATTTTAATAAATCATTTACAACAACTTTTATGCACACATTCTTGTGGATTCAATGGTAGCTTGAATTCAATTAAAAGGTTTGATTGAAATTTGACTTTTGATTCTCTACTTTAACTGGCTGTTTAAAATAGCAAATTAATTCTAAAACTTGTAAATTTTGTAGGTACTTGTAAAATTTCGTAGGTGAATTTATCAGGTATTCCAGATCCTAGGAAAAAAAATATTTTCAAGCACTGTTCATATGATTTGTTTTTATTCATATTCAAATTTGCACATGCAAATCAAAAGGGAACCAAATAATCTCCAAAAATTCCAGAAACTCCAAACAAGCATACAGAGAAAGTAGAATCCAACTAAAATATTCTCAGCTATGGGGTCCTACTATATTTTCAAAATAAAAATTCAGTTTGTATTTCTGAGAAAGAGAAAGTATATTTTCAAGTTCGAATTTTGAGAATTCTTTTGAAATTACCTCAAGCATTCTAGGAGCTTTTGAGGTTTTACTGTTTTAAAGTTGAATTCCAAAATAAATATTCCCACACTTGAAACATTTTAGTTTTGCCCCAATTTCAATTTGAGCTTTTGGAGGAGTATTGGATTTCTAGGTTTAAATTCCAGTCTTCAAAAATTAAAGGATTTTTAACATGTGGTTTACAATCCACTCTGAACTAAGTTTCAAGATCTTAGCAAAATTTTATTTTATTTTAGAAAATTCATTTCTAGGATTTAGAAGACCAGGTTTCAACCTATTTGCTTTGCAACAAAAGCTTTTAAAAGGCTAAAATTTCACAATGCACATTAAATACTTAACCAATCCAACTTAGAGATCTTGGGCTGTTACATGGGGGATTGGGGTTTTTATAGGGTGTTCCCTGTCGCCATTTCATTTGGCGACAGGGCACTATTCACCCCATGTCGCCTAATGAAATGACGATAGAATGTTGTTGCCATCCACGTGGCACCTGTCTCCATTTCATCTGACGACAGGTGCCTGTCGTCAGATGAAATGGCAATAGGATGACATTTTTGTAATTTTTTACTATTTAATTTTGTAATTATTAATTTACAAAATATTATTTTAAAAAAAATCGTTGAGGAGGAGCATGACGACCCGCTTCATGGCATTGATCTTGACGGCGACGTCGTTGTTCTCGAGGTCGGCCTTAATTTGGTTCGCCATGGAGGAGGAGCCTTGGTCAAAGTGGACCAGGAGGATGCACAGCTTCTCCATGGTCGCCGGCCGCCGGGGTAGATATGATTACCTGTGTCGGAGCCCGGAGGTGGTGGTGGTGGGAGGGGTGAGTGTATCTGGCCGAGGCCTCTGGGTGGATCCGATCTGGGAGGGAAGGAGGAAGGAAGAAGACAAGAGTGGGAGGTGATGCAGGGGTTGGATATGCAGAGATGAAAGAGATGCAGAGACGAGAGAGGTGGATAAGAGCATTCAATTTTTTTGTCTCTATTAGATTTTTTAGTGGGTGGAGCGTACGATGGAAGGAAAGCATTGGACGTAGGACACATATCATTACTTTTTGAGAAAATTCATAATATGCTACTACATAACTATATTATTTACAATATATCACTTATTGTGAGAGACCTATACGTCCGGACGGCTGCAAACTGCTCTTTACTGGTGGGAGCATTTCATCGGACGTTCGATGTCTAGTCGTTCCCAAAATATTCATCAAGCTTCAGTAGTAGGCAGTAAAAAAAGTCTGAAAAACCCTAACCCCTCAGCCTCCTCTCTCTCCTCTCTCATGCCCTGAAGCAAGCAGAGCATGCCGTAGAGCCGCCGCGCCGGCGCAGCAGCGACGCTATGCCGCTTCTCCGCCGCTTCTTTTCCACCGATCCGTGGGCCATCCCGAAGCTGCGGAACCTTCCTTACCGCCTCCGCCGCGCCGCTGTCCCCGCGGCGCGCGGCGCTGTCTCCGAATACCTCCACTCCACGCGCTCCCTCCCCTCCTCCCACGCCGACTCCATCGCCGCGCTGTCCCCGCGCTCCCTCCACGCCTTCCTCGCCGCCCTCCCCGCCGTGCCCGACTCCCTCCCCACCTTCTCCCTCCCCTCCCTCCTCCGCCGCCACCTCTCCTTCCACCCGCTGAACGAGCCCCCCTTCTTCCTCGAGTCCATCGGCCTGCCCCCCTCCACCCACTCCGACCTCATGTTCCTCGCCGACCACCCATCCCTCCTCGCTGCCGTCGCCGCGCTCGCCCATTTCGGCTTCCCATGGTTCCGCCTCGGCCTTCTCTTCCCCTCCATCCTCCTCCAAGTCTCCCCCGACCTCATCTCCGCTCGCCTCGCCGCCCTCGAGACCCGCCTCCGCCCACTCCCCCGCGCCGCGATCATCGCTGCCTGCCTCGCCTTCCCCTCACTTCTTGAGAACGACCTCTCCAACGGTGACCCCCTCGTCGAGGATCTTGGGAGAGCGTTTAGAGGATTGGGCCCGGATTTGGGGGCTAGCAATGACATTGATGCGTTCTTGGGTGTGTGCCGGAGGATGCGGATGTTCTACCATGCCGGGGCAGAGGTTGGGAGCATTGGGGGGTTTGTCGGGGGCAATCAGAGAGTGTTTCTTGAGCTTGAGGAGGAGAGGATTGGTGAGAGGTTAGAGTTCTTCAAGAGGCTGGGGATGGCCGGGGAGGAGGTGGGGAGGTTCTTGCTGAGCAATGGCGGGGTTTTCGATCTTGATTTTGGTGATATAGTGATCTCAGTGCCGGAGTACCTGAAGAGAGTTGGGTTGGTGGAGGATGAGGTTGATGTGGCGGTGGAGAAACACCCATATGTGGTTGGGAGGAACCGGCTGGAGAACCTCCCTGGTGTGCTGCGGGCAATGGAGCTGGATCATCGGTTCCTGGAGAAGATTTCCGGTGGTGGGGAGAGCTTGCGGTATTTATCACCAGATTTTGTGTTGGAGGATGCTAGTTATGATACGGAGGTCGAGAGAGCATTCTTGGATGGGATGGTTAAGGTGAAGGGTGACAAGAAAGCACATCATGTGGACAGCAAACTGGAGTTCTTGAAGAACATTGGGTATGGTGAGAACGAGATAGCCACGCGGGCACTCACAGTCCTCCACAGCAATCGGGATATGCTGCAGGAGCGATTTGACTGCCTCCTGGAAAGAGGGGTGGAGTACAAGATGCTGTGTCGGATCGTGAGCGTGTTCCCAAAGGTGCTGAACCAGGGCAAGGACATGCTCAATGAGAAGTTGAACTACATGACCGAGGAGCTGGGCTACTCCTTGGAGTACCTTGATTGCTTCCCAGCATTCCTGTGCTTTGATTTGGAGAACCGGGTCAAGCCTAGGTATACAATGCTTCGGTGGCTCCAAGAGCATGGTCTTCTCAAAAGACCATTAGCCCCTGCAACCGTGCTTGCTAACTCAGAGAAGAGGTTCATTTCCAACCTCTACAATGTTCATCCTGCAGCTCCAAAGCTGTGGCTTGAATGCTTCTCCTCAAGAATACACATGGAGCATTATCTAAAGAACATATATCGCCAGCATCCAGATAGAGAATAATTAGATGGCTTGAATTATATTGACATGATTGTGAGAGGTACAGAGGATTGTCATAATGTCATCTGCAAGCTTTTTATGGCATCCTTTCCCTCTTGAAGGTACTACTTAGTTGTTACAGCTTTCCATTGTGCAAAATTCTTTGATCCTGCATATTTTATCTGTAGAGCGCAGGATGTAGGATGAAATGGAATATATCAATCTAAAGCCAACCATGTAACTTAAAATGGTAAAATTGTGTTGTACATTGTAACTCAGGCTAGTCACATTTCCATTGTGCCTTCTGTGGCTATGCATTGCATGGAAGAGCATGATATATTGATCTGAAATGAAAGACGACTGCTGATAATATTTAATGTTTTGATCAATCAATGGTACCATTGTCATCATTTGGTTGCACCATGCTGAACTCTTGTTGTTGTTTTCTTTGAAGGAATACAGCAGGGGAGAGCCCTGCTGTTAGAAAATTATATTTAAAATAAGGTTAATATTGTACAATTATTTACAGGAAGAAAGGACGATCTTAACCCAGACACCGGGCAATGCCCTCATTGACTTTTTGATGAACTCCAACTCTTGTTGTTATAATTCAAAATTAATTCCCTTGCTTAGATTGTATTTTCCGGTAATCACTCTGCCATGGTGTCTTCTGCAGCTATGCAATGGTGAGAACATCATATATTTATTTCTTGTCAAAGGTTGCTCGCTTCTGACAGAAAAAAACATGCTCGCTTCTGACAGGAAAAAACATTTTGATTAATGAACCCTAGCACTATTGTTAACACCATTTAGCTTTGAATTGCTGGCTTGTTATGTCTTAGTTAGAAGTTAGAATACTTTTTGATGAGATGTTATGTTTATAATTACTTCAGCAAGCACTGTATTTTCCAATTTAAATCCATTATAATTTAGATTTTGGTCGTTAGTATACTTAAACTCAGGTGAAAACGAGTTAGTTTATTGATGTTAAAACTTGTGCTAATATTTAATCAAATCCTGTTAGATGCACCTTTCTTACTTGAGTTTACCTTACGAGTTATTCTATAAGAGTGAAGTTTGTGTTACACGCTGGACTCTTGCTCTTGGTGATAGCAAGATCCTTACTCTCATGGAGAGGATGACACTTGGAGATGGGGCAAATTTTTCTTGGTTTATTTCTTACACAATGCCATGCCAACCTAAGGGGTTGGGTATACATATTTATAGGTCGCTACTCACCAAGCATATGCCAAGATGCTAGTCTAAGATGCTAACAACTTTGTCCTAGATCTTTGGTCAAGATCTTTGTCAAGATGTTGTCTAGAGATGCTAACAACCGATCAAGGATGTTGTTCTTGAGATGCTAACAACCATCAAGGATCTTTGTCCTTTACAAAAGCAAAAGCCGACACAAAAGCCGACACGAAAGCCGACCCGCAGACTTATCCATCATTCTCCCTAAGTCTTGTGTGTCTCCTTGTGAGAATCTGAGCCATCCGATCCTAGAGCGGCGTCGTCCTTGATTTCCACGCGGGCGCCCCCAAACAGACAGAGCCTCGAGCGCTGAGTCACGCTCGGAGAAGAACTCCCGCCGCCCGGTCATGTGGTGGGTGTCGCCGGTGTCGAGGCACCACCCGTCGGTCTTGCTGTTGCCGGAACTTTCGCCGAGGAGGCGTGTGCTTTTGGCTCGTCAAGGTGGAGGAGAGCCGTTGCGGCCGGTGCCGCTGGAGGTAGTTCGATGCTCGCCTGAGCAATGAACAGAGCCGGCTGCTCCTCCTCCTCTCGCTTTGTCGCGACGTGGGCTCGGCGCGTCGTGGTATCGACAATCCTTGGCCCGATGACCGAGCTTGCCGCGATTGTAGCAAGAGTCGTCTCGTCGCGCTTGCTTGCTTGCCGCAGCGCGCTCGCTGGCGCCTCGCGGTCATCACCTCGGACGTCCTCGCGCCCATGCTCGGCGTCTTTGCGCTTGCGCGCTTGCCACGCTTGTGGCGCTGTCGTGGAAGAAGGCTCCTTCTTCCTGTCACCTGGCCGCGACCCACCGCTTCGAGTAGGAGGAGCTTCCGCCAATGGTGACGGGTCCGGAGGAGGCGTGGCTCATCATCGTCGGCGACCTTGAGGCGACCTATCGCCTCCTCGATCGACATCGTGGAGAGGTCCAGCAGAGACCGGATCGAGCGAGCCATGCGCTTGTACTTCTGGGGCGCAGCGAAAGAGCTTCTCCGCGGCTCTCTCTCGCCGTAGGTGTCATCGCCGAATCGCACGGCTTACGCAGCGAGTGTTGAGACGGAGCAAAGTCATCGGCGTCCTCACCGCTTGAAGGCGAGTTCTCCCACTCGTGCGGCGCTGCGGTGTGGACTTGCGGCGCGATCGCCGCCGATGCGTGAGGCGGCGATGGCGTCCCAAGCCTCCTGGCGATCCGCTTGTTGGAGAGCGAAGCGCATCTCGGCGGGGCTGCGGCGATGAGAGCATCCAGCGCCGTCGATCCCGGTTGTAGTCGACGTCGCCGTGCGCATCGCATCCCACATGTGCGCGCACTTGAGCCTCACCTTCATCACCGCGCCCGCTCGGCGTAGTTGGCCTTGGTGAGGTAGGCCACCCACCGCCGGGGCGGCGTCCCGACAATACCGAACCCGTGGTAACCACGATGCCGGTCCGGGAGAGCCCGCGCCGCTCGCGTGAAGGCCGCGCTCTCTATCGACCGTCTGCCGCCGTTGTCGTCGCGCGCCTCTTCCGAGAGCGCCACCGCCGCGCGCCTCCTCGAGCGCCACCGCCGTCGCGCGCCTCCAGAGCGCCACCACCATGCGCGCCTCCTCCGAGCGCCACCACCATCGCTCCGGGAGCGCCACCAGCGCGACCGCGCTGTCGATCGCCGCCAAGCTCGTGGGCGTGCGTGGCGCCCATCGCGCCGCCCGCTTCGCTGTGGCTCTCGCCCGGCCGGTCGAGGTCTGCACGACGCTTCTCGTCGGCCGAAATGGAGCTACCGACGCCGCGCGAGCCTCGACCTCATTGTTGCCGCGCTGCTGCATCTGCCGCCGCCATCGCTTCCGCCTCTGCCTGCTGCTGCTGCCGGCTCGCCGCCGGCCGACGCTTCTTCGCTGGCTGCGGCCGTCTCTGCCGCCGCTTCGCCGCGGCTGCCGCGGCGAAGCTCGGCCGTCTGGCCCAGCGCCGCGTGCTCGAGGCGCCGGCGTTGAGATCGCCTGCGACATGGCGCGCTACTGGGGGGCTGTTGCGTGGAGAGAGGCTGCCGACGAGTCCGCCGCCGTCTCGGAGAGAGTGGCGTGGGCGATTGGAGCTGCTGCTACTACGTGAGGCAGCTGCGAGGCCGGAGAAGGAGATGAGCAGGAGATGCTCAGGCTACAGGATAGTATAGCTCTGATACCACTTGTTACACGCTGGACTCTTGCTCTTGGTGATAGCAAGATCCTTACTCTCATGGAGAGGATGACACTTGGAGATGGGGCAAATTTTTCTTGGTTTATTTCTCACACAATGCCATGCCAACCTAAGGGGTTGGGTATACATATTTATAGGCTGCTACTCAGCCAAGCATATGCCAAGATGCTAGTCTAAGATGCTAACAACCTGTCCTAGATGCTGGTCAAGATGCTGGTCAAGATGCTGTCCTAGAGATGCTAACAACCAGTCAAGGATGCTGTCCTTGAGATGCTAACAACCAGTCAAGGATGCTGTCCTTTACAAAAGCAAAAAGCCGACACAGAAAGCCGACACAGAGACTTATCCATCAGTTTGCCTATATTATTGGTAGTTTCCATTGTATTACAATTTCCATGGTGGTTGTTTGGCTTGAGGTTATGCTAATCATATACTGTAAGTATTTGATATCCTTATAAAAGTTTATTATCACCGCCAAAGTGAGGTTTTTAAATCAATTAGGCCTGGAGTGCAAGGCTTGAATTTTAGGTTCAGTCGGTATGAACCGGTAACTGTGAGTTTGTATCGGCAAATAAGTTTATGAATGTGAATACATTTTTCATAGAGAAAATTAGGTTGGTACCATCGCAAACATCGATATTTAGCAAAATACCATCACAAAAGGACCAAGTTGGTCAATGACATCACAAACGCTAAAAAATATGGAAAATGCTGTCGCTGTTAGGGTTTTGGTCAATTTTAGACGTTAGGGTGAGAGAAAGTTTCAAAAATACCATATTTTCCCCTGTGACCTTATTCTTCACTGGTCTCTCTCATCTTCTTCAATCTCATTCTCTCTCAAGCAGACCTGGGCGAGCTTGCTGGACCCCCATCGGACGGTCAGACCTCCACCGCTGCAGTGCCTCCTCGCGTGGACAGCAGGCACGCCATCACTCCTCTCCTCGGTCCACAATGGCTGTTGCCTCATGTCCCTCCCAGACGCCCACACCGTTGCCTGCTGGCTGCTGGCTGCTGCTATTACAGCTTCTCTCCCTCCTCTCTCTTAAACATTCTCAAGTGTTCGTGCATGGAAAAAAATTCTTGAATGGTTTTGTTTAATTAGATGATGGATTGTTTAGATGCTGGGTAGTGCAATGGGGTTCAAGCTTTTCTGTTTGTATTTTTGGGAAGAGTTCAGAGAAAGGGGTTGCCATACTTAAGCAAATGGAAGCAGCAGGCAGAGAAGAGAGGATTTTGGAGGGTGTAGCATGGCAATACTGGCAGCTTGCACGACAGTGGGTAGTGGCGGTGATGTGCACCGGAGTGTGTAAGAAGGCAAAATAGAGATGGAGCAAGGGCAAAAGGGTCATCTGACATCCCTAATGGACGGCTTAATGACGATGATGGTATTTTCCATATATTTTAGCGTTTGTGATAGTACTTGCCAACTTGGTCTGTTTGCAATGGTATTTTACTAAATATCGATGTTTACAATGACACACCAGACTAATTTTGTCCTTTTCATATTCTAACATTTAACTTTCTATCTGTATGAACTATGTATAACCAGTTAGCCACTACTAGGAGTAATGGACGCCAAGCATATGGCAAAGCCAGTTGGACATTGTCAGTTTATCATGTTATGCAAAATTCTTGTAGTAAACAGCTATGAGCTGATAATTCTTCCAAAACTTCAACGTTCATATTCTTGTTTGTCTGGAACCAACATTACCAGTATACACAAATATTTAGAACTCAATATTTCCAAACATGTTATAACAAAAAAAAAACCCAAATATTATTGCTTTAGTCCAGGCAAACTTACCATTTAGTTTCTGAGGGAACACCTAAATAACTGGTACTGTCATTGTCTAACGTGTTCAGACGTCAGACCTTATATTTATGGTTTAATCTATTCCTCATAGAGACATAGACTAGGTGATTTGGAACTCCAGAATGTCTTGCAGCTTCTGTTACTCGCAGTATGCATGTGCATGTAGTGTGTATTTTGAGTTGGGCTATGGGGAAAGAATTTCGGGCATGTTTGGTTTGTTACCCACGTGAACTAAACCAAATTTTGGTAATGTCAATGAAAATTGGCTACGTTTGGTTTGCTACAAAAATTTGGAAATACCAACGAAATCTAATGTCACATGCGGGCAATCCGAGGGTGGGGAAACTGCTCACCAAAATTTTGGTAATACCAAAATTTGGCTGGACCGCAATCTAAACAACGTTCTTTTTGCCAAATTTTGGCTTTGCCCAAGTTTTGACTTGGTTCATGAGGGCCATGAACCAAACAACCCTTTGATTCTAGATTGCCTACTTGGCTTGTAACAGTGGTCAGTGCACTGAAGAAGTAGTTTGCACCGTTGTTTGACACTTTGGTGAATCAAAAAGACACATAATGTATTTCCAGGGGAGTAAGTGAGCTTTAGTTTCAGAAGGAATGTCAGAATATCATAAGGATGGGATGGGCTGGCTAATTGGAATTCGGAAGTGCTGCAACTTTACTGAATACTGACTGCGACAACAGGGCCAATACACTTTCGGATCTGGGTATAACCGTATAAGTGGCTGAGGGGAGAAAACAGTCATATATCCTCTCATATTTACAGGCTGTGGAAAGCTGGAAATGCAAAGTACCCTTGAGTACTCTCCACTCTCCTGGCTGAAACTAGAAATATGTGAATTTTGTACTAGCACCGAGGACACTTGAGCGTGCCATAGCTATGAAGTGGATGTTATGCTGCAAACACACCCCTGAAGGTCTGACAGATTGGATGCATAGTGGCAACAGAGAGAGAGAGAGATTACAACGATAACATCAAGATGGTGTGTGCTTCTGACTTCTGCGGTGACGTTTTGATATTGGGCTTGGGAGGTGGGAATGGGATATGGTGGGTGGCTTAGGTTTAATCCATTGTTTGGTTGTAGGGTTTGGGAAATAGGAGGGTGTTTGGGAATGGGATAAGGGCGCCCTCTATCTAGGGATGGCAATGGGGCCCAAGGATTGGAAACCCGGTCCCGGGATGGATCCGACCACCACGGACGTCCGGTCGATTCACGGTCAAACCGTTTTTTCGATGAAATTGTTCAAATTTGATTAAAAATCATTCGAATTTGAATTTGAATTTGAAAGTCCGGATTACCGGCCGATCCGTATCCGGGCCCTCCGGATGCGATATGGCCGTGCTGATTACGGCCGGATTTTAATCCATGATGGGGCCCATTCCCGTTCCCCGACGGGAATTCATCTATTAGGGGACGGGATAGGACTATTTCTTCCCTACGGGATGCTAATATGCAAATACAATTCCCATCGGTGAAACGGGATGGGATATTCCCTACTCCCTATCCCATTACACCCGCTGGGCCCCGATAAGGCATGTAGGCCACTAGTCGATGCCAGTACAACCCGATAAGGCGATAGCCATATAATCTTGTTTGCATTCTTTACTTTTCAGATGCTAATTAATCAAAAAAATATTGTCATTTTAGTATTGCATGTGAATGTTCATACTCATTTTATAACATTATGAATCTTATTTTATCTTCTTTTGGGATCCAACTTGCGGGTATGGGTCCCCGTGGGGCCCCGATAACCCGATGGGGACGGGGACGGGGGGAGAGTAGCACCCGAGGACGGGGATGGGGATGGGGACGGGGAATTTTTCGTCTCTCGGGGATGGGGATGTTCCACCACTCCCCGACGGGGAATGGCCCCGTTGCCATCCCTACCTCTATCCCACCGAAACCCACCGGAGGGGGTGGGTTTTGGTGGGCTGGAGCGGGAAGAAGTGTGAAATTACAAAATTGCCTGTAATATGTGTGCTCTAGATAAGTCTCACCGCTTCACAGCCGCCACAAGTCCCTCTTTTTGGCGAGAACAAGCAGCTTCTCCGTCACCATCAAACCAGGTTCCGCCGCCGTGGCTGGCGGGCGGGCACCACCAGGTTAAATTTTCTAGCTTTTTAGCATCAGCTTGCTGGCGTGCTGTTCATCTGAAGTTTTCTTGTCGGATTGATGTCACACGAATTGAACAAATGGTTAGGTCGCTGCTTCTTTCTTGATCTTAGTCTTGTTTCTTGACGTAGTTACTTGTTCCTTTCTCTTTACACAAATCTGAAGCTTTCTTGTATGCTGCATCATTGGGGAAAAAATAAGTTCAGGTTTTGTTCGTCCAGATTGTATGCTACATAATTAGCAAGAAATCCACCTCAGTTACTTGCTGTATCTTACCATGGCTTTCACTTGAAGTTTAAAAGGAGCATTTTTGCGCATCTGTGGAAACTTGATCTTGCAGTGCACATTATTATTGGGGATTTGAGCAGCTCTGCTTCTGCTTGTTTTAGCAGAGAAATCAGTGAATGCAACTTAGGTTTTTCCTAAAAGCTTGTACTAATTGGGTTTTGCTATTTTCACTAGAGTAAAAATAATGTGAGTTCTGCTAGACAAGACATTACTTTGATTTGGGTTTCTTTTCTATTTTCATTGAATCAGTATCATGTATTACTAACACGTCATCACCTAATACACAGACAATGGCTTCAGGGTGTGTCAATATATTAATGCACCATGGGGGCAAGGTTATTAAGTCGTAAAGTCCAGTTGATTCGAGTCGCCATGCCACCGACTTGACCACTAGTCCCAAGTCCCGACTAGTCGGTCTACCCCCTGCTGCTGCTAGCCTCCTATGTAGCACAGAGTAGCAAAACACAGAGAAGGGAGAGAAGAGAAAGGGAGAAGGTTCAGAGAGGAAAGAAAAGAGAGGAGACCAACTGGGAGGTGAAGGAACCCCGTCTCAGCTAGCCGTCGCCATCGGCAGCCTCGTTGCAACTTGCCTTTGCCGTCACCAGCCCATCATTATCCCTGTCGCATCACAGCTCCATTGTCATGCGCCGCTTGCGCCTCTATGCTTCCTGTGGAGCTCGTGCATCGTAGCCACCGCCGTTGGATATCTAGTGAGAGGAGGAACCCTAGGAAGCACCAGCGCTGCCTCTTCCCTTCCTCTTCTATTTGTTTGGCTATATTAGTGAGAGGCTGAGAGTTGAGTTGGGCCAGCTAGGTTGGGCCCTGTCCACATCCATTCTTCACTTCCTTCTCTTTATTTGTCTTCACAAATATGCAGCGCCGCCTTTGCTCTCTACTTCACACACACCGTCGCCGCCACTGCGTCGCCAACACCACCACCACCTCTTCCTCCTCTCCTTCCCCTCCTCCCTCCTCCTCCTCCTCCCCCTTGGTATATCCCTCTCGATCTGACAGTGGACCATCCATGCGCAACAAGTTGGGCGACCAGCCATCCATGATTAGTTGTCCTAGTCGCCTGATTAGTTGTCCGGTTGTCCGACTAGTCCTCCAAGTTGAGTCGACTGCTCTAGTCGGCAACCAAGAGCCGATCGGATAGTCGACGACTAGGGGTATGTTTGGTTGCTTGTACCAAGTGATACATGTATGGGTTGATTCAAGAAAAAAGTCATCAATGCGTTTGGTTGCTTGAATGGAACCATCCTATCCAAGATGGTGGGGTACAAATTTGAAATATTATCTTTAGATGTTGAATCATCTCATTCACCCAAAACAATGGAACCACATGGTACAAGACCATCTCATCCCATTCAACTTCATCCCGCTAACCAAACACACCCTTAATAACAATTCATGGGGGTGCTTTTTCAAAGCAAGGTCCACTAACTTATGATGGAGGTGAAGTCTCCTTTGTCTCCTTTGTTTCGAATTGACAAGTACGAAATGTACTACTTTCGTGTACCAGACTGGCTAAAAGCGTAGGCCTCAAGGATGGGGACAATCTGTTTTTATGCCATTCCTGGTCATAGTCTTGAAGCTAGCATAGACCAGCTCAAAGATGACACATCTGTTTCTCAAATGATGAAGTTTGCAAATTAAACCAACTATCTAGAGGTTTTCATTGAACATAGTGAACTTGATGTTAGCGGCTATCCAACAGTTGGTGAAGCCATCCAACATGGCAAAAATGACGAGGTACTATTTACGCTTCACTGAAAATAAGTTTACACAAAAATCATGCATGTTTTGTGTCTATGCTTGTTCCACTTATCTTTGAGCATTGTTTGATTGAGTGTTTGTGTGATGTGCAACCGAGATGTTTCTTGTCCTGTTCGCTTGCTCATTTTCTTTATAGCCACTCAGTTTGTTCTGGTGTGAGAACTTATCAAATTTTATTTCACAGAAATGGCCTGACCTCCTGCCAAGAGACACATTCTACTCTTGTCCCACACAATGAGACGACATAGGATAAAATTCTGATGGCATTACAGATTCTTTTGCTTTACTGGATGGTATTGATTAGGAAGCGATTTGACCCAGCTATTTCAACAAAGAGTTCGAATGATATGATATATGAAAGTGATATCCTGTTTGTTGAGTAGCTTCAGATGGATAGGTGCTCTTTTTGGATTTTGTATTCTTTGGTGAGAGACATTGGGGGATTAAGGGATACTAGGAATGTGACTGTCGAGGAAATGGTTGCAATGTTTCTACACATACTAGCATATGACGAGAAAAGTAGCTCGCTGAGGACAGACTATCAGCGATCTTAAGAGACGATAAGTCGACATTTCCATAATGTGTTAGCAGCAGTTCTAAAGCTTTGGAGAGTGCTGCTTAAGAGCCCTCAGCCAATCCCATAAAATTGTAAGGATGAACGGTGGAAGTGGTTTAAGGTAAAAATAAGCTAAAGCACGTAGAGTCACACAATTTTTTTGTACTCTTAACTTATCAATATATTTTTTGTATCATAGAATTGTTTAGGTCCTCTAGATGGCACCTATATAAAAGTTGAGTACCGGCTGTTGATAAACCACGATACTGCTCAAGAAAGAATGAGATTGCGACAAATGTTCTTGGTGCTTGTGCACCAGACATGCAATTTATCTATGTATTAGCTGGTTGGGAAGGATCTGCTGCTAATGCGAGGGTACTCAGAGATGCATTGTCTAGGCCAAATGGTCTCAAGGTTCCTCGTGGTAAGGAATTTTTGCTAAGTACACATTCTAGTCTTTTCATATATGTATATAATATCTTTATGGCTATAAATTATGATTTTCAAAATGTAGGTTGTTATTACCTTGTCGACTCTGGGTACAGGAATTGTGAGGGATTCCTTGCTCTGTATAGAAGATAACGTAAACGTTACCACCTAAAAGAGTTTACCACCTAAAAGAATGGAGTATCCCACTAGCAAAAAAGGAGGAAATGTTTAACATGAAGCGTTCATCGGCAAGAAATGTGATAGAAAGGGCCTTTGATTTATTGAAGCTACAGTGGGGTATAATTAGGAATGGATCTTATTACCCTATAGGCCTATAGATACGCAAATTGGTATAATCCTCGCATGCTGCTGTCTCCACAATCTCATAAGACAACAAATGAGTTCTGATCCATTTGAGCCACAATTGGATACTTATTTGAAACGTCAAGGGAGCGGCCTAGGCATCATTGATCGAAGTGAATCATCAGGGGAGTGAACTGAATTTAGAGACGATCTAGCAACTAAGATGTGGAATGCTTGGAAAGCAAGAAAACCACATTGAATGAACTGTGTTATGCCATGATGGCATTTGTGTCTATGATGGCTGCTAGGAATGCTGTTCCCTGCCCCAGGCCACCCAAAAAAAGTTTTTCATCCATGTTGTTCTCTCTTCGGTGTGCTGTGTTTATCATTGTGTAATTTCCCCATATTTTGGTGACATGCTGTTTGTACGAACTTCATATGTCATTAATGAACTATGTTTTCCCCCTTCAACTCTGCATTTTATCGTGATTATTGCTATGAACTAGATAAAAATGGCATGTCAGAACAAAAGAATAAACAAGAGGAGAGATAAGAGGCTCTGGACTGCAGAAGAGGAAAAGGTACTTATTGATATTCTCTATGAAATGAACGACTCTGGTGGAAGGTGGACACTGGTCACAAGTCTTGTTACCTTTTGTATATTGAGGAGCTAGCTAAAAGACTACCAAATTGTGACATCAAAGCTGATTCTCATATTCAATCTAAAGTAAAGACATATTCAATCTAAAGTAAAGACACTGAAGAAGCTGCTTTCCTATATCTTGGATATTCAGCAGTTTGGTAGTGGCTTTGGCTGGGATGATGAGAAGAAAATGGTTGTTGGAGGCAGAGATCAATTCATGGATTGAGCAAAGGTATAGCTGATCATACCTATAAGCTTTTCTATCTTGTTACTCATTTTATCTGCTTATTAATACGTCATATCTATTGCAGAGGCGTGCCGGGGCAGCAGCTTTGTATGGAAATCCTTTTGTGAATTATGATAAGCTTTGTGAGGTTTGTGCAAGTGATTTGGCTAAAGGAGGGAAGGCTAAAGGTCCTGGAGATCAGCTAGAAATGAAGAACAATCCTCTGCATATGTGATAGAAACAACCAACCAAACAGAAGCTGATGATGATTCTCATTCTCTAGTACCTTGTCATACTAATAACCTCTAAGTGGAACGAAGCCTGGAGCTGGTCGTAAGAGGGTGTTTGCAGAAGATGATCTTGTTGCTTCGGAGTTTCAAAACATATCAAAATCAATTAAAAGCCTTGTGGAAGTTGAAACTGCGAATGCCTCTGCTACGCAGAATGCTTTTTTGTGCATGAACTTGAGGTTCAAAAGCAGATCGCTGCTAGGAGGAATCAGTTGTTCCCTGTGCTAAGCAAATTTTCCGATTTTACTCCTGAACAAATTGTGAAGGCTGCACTACTCATTGGTCAGGATGAATCTAGATTGAATCTCTTCTTCGACAGACCAGATGACTACAAACCTATGTTTGTACGCCATGTGCTCGATGGTGCTACATGATGGTGCATCTAGGGCTCTAGTCTTTTGTTTTGTCTAGTACAAATATTCTATCCTGTTGTCAAATGGTAATGGTAGTGTCCGTACGTGATGAACTTTTTTTTGGAGACTGTACGTTATGAACTTGAAGTACAAACTCCAATTTGCAAGGTCCGCAAACTATGTATTTTGCTATGTGGTCTGCAAACAAGGTAACCAAGGAAACTTACAGGCACTTGCAGGTTTGGTGGAAATTGTGTTGGTCATGACTCATGAGCACGTACAATTGTTTGCAACCTCTGGTGTATACATGGCTGCCACTAAGTTAATGATACATCTTCAAGAACTTTTAAGAATCTTTTTCCTTTTATCTGTTCAGAATTGTTGTCACTACTACTAGCATCATCTTCTGGAATTCATTTTTCAAGCAAGAACAACATAAGGTTGGATTTGTGCTGGAGTGGCAGCTCTAGCATATTCATCTTGAACAGACTATCCACGCTCACTTTGCCGATTTAAGAGTATTATTTTGTTTCGAGTATCTGTTCGTGTGCATAGTCGTGATTAACGAAAATTACCTAGTGAGCCACATGAAGGAATTGTCAGAAAAAGGACAAAAGAACAGTATCCACTCTTCATAATTCACTTTTAAATTGGTTATCAATGTCTTGAACCAGGGCATGGTGGTCAGTAAAAATATATTCCCAAACCCAAATCCATCCCATACCAAATAAGGGAGTGAAAAAAAATTCTCATATCCCTAGCCCATACCCACCTCAGTATAACCGATTATTTTCGGTGCTCCCACAATAATTGGTGCTACCAGTGCTCCAATTATTCAAAAAGTGGTTCAAATAGTTACGGAAAATTCCGAAAAAAAAACATAGATAGGGTATGATATAGTCTAGCATCTTTTTCCCATTCCCATTTGCTATCCAAACGCCACCAGCGGGATCACCAGCTATATGGAAAATCCAGGCAGAATCAGCTTCCCACGAAAAAAAGCTGTAGTAATATCAATTAACTGATCCTTTATGCAATTAGTTTTATCAATTTCTGGGCTTTGCTATGAACTAAAGGCCATGGGCTTTTTCAAGCTGGAGTATTGCAATTTTGTGTTTGAACTATGGGTACTTTTGAAGTTCTATCCTTTTTTTTTCTCCTATGCCATATGTCCAGACAGGGCGAATCTAGAAAAATAAGTCACTAGGGTCATTAGGTTACCAAACACTAACCTCACTTAAGTTTATAGAGTAACCTCTTATATAGTATACTAATATGGATTGTGTATAAGATCATCAGGGTCACATGATCCCGTTCACTACACTTGGATCCGTCCATGTGTCCAGTTTCGTTAGATTGCCCCTTCTCTTGTATTTCAATCGTGTGTATGAACTATTATGGGTTGTACTCTTTTCAAGCTGGAGTAGTTGATGAGCTCGTGTTTGCCAGTGTAATGGTCTGTGTAACTTATTGTGATTTCTGATACATTTGTGTTAACTCTTGTGTTAAAAAAAGGAAAGAAACACGGACGATTTAAACTGATGAAGTCCATATGATCAGCATGATGATTCTTTGTCAATTGCAATATCTATTCTATTTCTCCTGCAGTCCATGGTAGCAAATCAAACTATCCTCTTCTGAAAGCGCTTGTTTCTGACGACCTTACACTGTGGCTCATGTATCTCACGACTGGACATGTAGCTGAAGTGAGGTAGTACAAGATATTTTCATGCCAACAGTTCTTGCAGTGGAATCGCAGCGACGTCGTTCTGCGAAGAACCAGTTGATAATGGATGTGAAGCAGAGTATTGAGTAGCTCTTGCTATCCTCTGAAGATATCCTGCACTGTAAGGAATTAAGGATCAATCGGTTCTGCACCAAACGGATTCTTCTGCCTCCATGCCCTGACACCCTGACGCATGCAAGGGTCCTGCACCAAAACTCTGGGTTATTGCAAGCTCTTAGAAGGCTAGCAACGATGTTTGCTATTAGGAAGGTCCCACTCAGCTCCCTGCAAACCGATTTGGACGCAAACCTTGGTGTTTTCAAAACCGGTTGCTAATTTTTATTTTTATTTTTGTTTTTTCGAATTTTAAATTTAAAAAGATCAAATTCAAGTAAATTCAAATTTTTCAGGCTGATTTTGGCCGGTTCGATATTTTACCGGGGTGGTGGTCCGGTAAGACCAGTGGACGAAAAAACCTGGTTGGCTCCTCATTTTAGTAACGCGGATTTTGAATTGTTGTTCTATGGAGATATTATTTAGTGGAAATGTTGTTTGACTCAAACCAGTTTTCCTTTTTTATTCTACTATCCATATTTAGCTTTATAAAAAAAAAACAGGTGAGAGTGATTTTTCATAAAACTCATTATTTGGAGTTTTGGATTTTTTTTTGTTATCCTAGAGATATTGTATAGTGACCAAACATGGTCTCATATTTGTGTTGGAATTAATACGGGCTGGGCCCATGTTTAATCCTAATCAATTCCTGGAAAATCCCAAAGGCCCATGTGCATGTAAAACCCCATATAGAGAGTTGAATGCGAGTTACACCACTTTAAAAGGTGGAACGTGGTAGCCTGTCGCAGCGTAGCGCGCATACACAGCGTGTCGCGCGTCGCGCGTTTTCTTTATCTATTCGAAAATCGAAACGCGATCGACTCGCAGCTTAGTGGCATTAACAAACGGTGCGATAACGGTTCGATTACGATGAGCAATGGTGACCGCTTCTAGTCTCTTTGTTTTTGCCATTAAGTAGAACATGCTCGCTTTGAAATCGGTAGCGATAGTGGTCGCGTTACTAGTGACCGGTAATGGTCGCGTTACTAGTGACTGGTAATGGCCGCGTTACTACCGATCGGGTAATAGCCTGCGCTTACGATGGGTAATGACGATCGTTTCTAGTCTCTGGGTTTTTGCCTTTATATGGAACAGAGCACTTGTTCTTCTGGCTGATGAACACTCTCCACGAAAGACAATAGTATACCACTGGTTTTGTTGCTGTCTCCGGTGATCTCCATCCCGACGAGGCGCGTGTACGGTCGCACCGGGAGAGCAGGCCTCCGGAACCATCGTCATCGAAGGCTTACACGAGCGACGACGAATAAGGTTTTTGAAGAGCGTTCGCGCGACTGCTCGCTTCTTCTTCTTCATTCGTTTCTCTGCTACGTCTACATCAACTGCACGACTACTACCACTACGCCATGACAAACGACAAGACTCCTGCTGCTGCTACTGGATCTGGAACTCCTACTACCGCTACTCCTTCTACTGCATCCGGGTATGTCTATCTTACACATATTAGTTGGTTAGTTTTCTTATCTGTTGTTAACTTGAACACTGAGATAGGTATACTAGTTTATGTCCTTCTGGATCTTAGTATGACTATAGTGTTCTTGTTCATTTACTTTGTGAAAATGACTAGAGTAATTCTCATGATTTATCTACTATATTTCTGGATTAAAGTAATTCGAAAAATGCTCATATTTTTAACAATCCAAAAACCTTATTATAGGTATTTTTCGTCAACTGGTTTTGCCGCTGCGCTAAAACCCTCTGAATTCGACGGTGCGAATTACAAGAGGTGGCGCACCAAGATGGTGCTTTGGCTAACTGTCATGAACGTTTTTCATGTGGCAAGTGGCAAGCCTGAAGGAACACTTACTCCTGAACAGGAGCAAGCGTTCGAGGCTGCTGATAACCTTTTTAAAGGTGCCGTGATAAGCGTTCTTGGTGAGAAGTTAGTTGATGCATACATGGTGATCAAAACTAGGAAAGAGATGTGGGATGCACTTGAGGCCAAGTTTGGGGTTTCGGATGCAGGCAGTGAATTGTATCTCATGGAGCAATATCATGACTATAGAATGGTTGACAGCCGTTCTGTAGTTGAGCAGGCTCATGAGATACAATCCATGGCCAAAGAACTAGAGCACTTCAAATGTGTGTTACCGGACAAGTTTGTCGCGGGAGGCATTATTGCCAAGCTTCCTCCTTCTTGAAGGAATTTTGCTACTTCCCTGAAACACAAGAGACAAGAGTTTTCTGTTGAAAATCTCATTGGGTCTCTTGATGTTGAAGAGAAGGCGAGGGCAAAAGATACACACATTAGAGGTAATGAGGGACATTCTAGTGCCAATGTGGTACAGAAAAAGAATGGCCAAGCTCAAAAGTTCAAAGGCAAGAACAAGATTGCACAAACAACTAGCTTCAAGAAGAAGAAGAAGAACACAAAAGATAGCCCTTGTTTTGTGTGTGGCGAACCTGGTCATTGGGCCAAGGATTGCAGTCAACGCAAGGATGGGAAGAATCAGCAAAGCGCGAATTCTAACTCGCTAATGTTGTTGTTGGTACTCACGAGACGGAACATCGGGTATGGTAATTTACCTCTTGTTCTTTCCGTATGTCAATCTACCGATTGGTGGATAGATCTTGGTGCTAATATACATGTGTGTGCCGATATTTCATTGTTCTCTTCTTACCAGTCACTCGATTCACCGTTCTAATGGGAGCGGGTCACATGACACTCGTTCATGGTGTTGGTACGGTCGATCCAAGTTTACTTGGGAAGATTGTGCAATCAAGAACGTGCATCATGTGCCATCTATCAATAAGAATCTCGTGAGCGGATCTCTTCGTGTAGAGATGGCTTTAGACCGTATTTGAGTCCAATAAATTTGTAATGTCCAAGTGTGGACAATTTGTTGGTAAAGGCTATGTGTGCGGGCTTGTTCCGCCTATCTCTTTCAGATTTGTGTAATAATGTTGTGAACCATGTTTTGTGGGTAATGAGACTATAATTTGGCATTCACGACTTTGTCACATAAATTTTGGTTGCATGATGCGGTTAGCCGCTTTAGAGTTAATCCCAAATTCATCCTTGCCAAAGGTTCTAAGTGTCAAGTTTGTGTTCAATCAAAGCAGCCTCGTAAGCCTTATAAGGCGCGGAGGTAAGAAACTTGGCACCATTAGAACTCATACATTCAGATCTGTGAGATGAATGGTGTGTTGACAAAAGGTGGTAATAGATATTTCATGACTTTGATTGATAACTCCACTAGGTTCTCATATGTGTATCTTTTGAAAACTAAAGATGAAGCTCTTCACTACTTTAAAATCTATAAAGCGTGTGAAAACCAACTTGAAAAGAAAATCAAAAGGGTTAGGTCTGATCGTGGCGGCGAGTACTTTTCTAATGAGTTTAATTTATTCTGTGAGGAACATGGTATAATCCATGAGAGGACGCATCCCTATTCACCCCAGTCAAACGGGGTTGCTGAAAGAAAGAACCACACTCTAACTGATTTGGTTAACGCCATGTTAGACACAGCGGGTCTTTCCAAAGCATGGTGGGGGGAGGCTATATTGACTTCATGTCATGTCCTAAACAGGGTTCCCACAAAGAATAAAGAGATAACCCTATATGAACAATGGGAGAAGAAAAGACTATCACTTTCATACTTGCGTACTTGGGGTTGTTTGGCGAAAGTCAATGTGCCAATTTCCAAAAAGCGTAAGCTTGGACAAAAAACCGTGGATTGCGTTTTTCTAGGCTATACACATCATAGCGTTGGATATAGATTTCTAGTGGTGAAATCTGGAGTACCTGACGTGCATATCGGTACAATTATGGAGTCCAGAGATGCTACATTCTTTGAGGATATTTTTCCGATGAAAGATATGCTTATTTCATCAAGTCAGGAGCCTGATACAACTCCTGAACCTGCCATTCCAATGGAATATTTTGAGCAAATCCCTGAGCAAATTCCTAAGAAGGAAGACAATAAAATTCTGAGGAAGAGTAAAAGACAAAGGACTGCAAAGTCTTTTGATCCTGATTTCATTGTGTACCTTGTGGATGATACTCCAAGTACCATTTCTGAAGCATATGCTTCTCCAGATGCTGAATACTGGAAGGAAGCAGTCCGTAGTGAAATGGATTCCATTATCTCTAATGGAACTTGGGAGATCACTGAGCGTCCTTATGGTTGTAAACCTGTAGGATGTAAGTGGGTGTTCAAAAAGAAGCTTAGACCTGATGGTACTATCGAGAAGTACAAGGCACGGCTTGTGGCCAAGGGTTATACTCAAAAGGAAGGCGAAGATTTCTTTGATACTTACTCACCTGTGGCTAGATTGACCACTATTCGAGTACTACTATCTCTGGCTGCCTCACATGGTCTTCTCGTTCATCAGATGGACGTTAAGACGGCTTTTCTAAATGGAGAGTTGGACGAGGAAACTTACATGGAACAACCAGATGGATTTGTAGTAGATGGTCAAGAAGGAAAGGTGTGCAAGTTGTTGAAATCTTTGTATGATTTTAAACAAGCACCTAAGCAGTGGCATGAAAAGTTTGACAGAACTTTAACATCTGCAGGCTTTGTTGTGAATGAAGCTGACAGATGTGTGTATTATCGCCATGGTGGAGGCGAGGCTATGTTTGTATGTTGATGACATACTGATCTTTGGGACCAACCTTAATGTAATTAAGGAAGTCAAGGATTTCTTGTCTCAGAATTTTGAGATGAAAGATCTGGGAGTAGCTGATGTTATCTTGAACATCAAGCTGTTGAGAGGTGATGATGGTGGGATTACATTGTTGCAATCTCATTATGTGGAAAAGGTTTTGAGTCGTTTTGGTTATAGCGACTGCAAATCCTCTCCAACACCTTATGATCCTAGCATGTTGCTTAGGAAGAATCAGAGAATAGCCAGAGACCAATTGAGATATTCTCAGATAATTGGTTCACTCATGTATTTAGCTAGCGGTACTAGGCCTGACATCTCATTTGCTGTGAGTAAACTAAGCCGTTTTGTTTCTAATCTGGGAGATGATCATTGGCATGCTCTTGAGAGGGTAATGCGCTATATAAAAGGTACTATGAGTTATGGCATTCACTATACCGGGTACCCCAGGGTACTGGAGGGTTATAGAGATTCAAATTGGATATCTGATGCTGATGAGATTAAGGCCACAAGTGGATATGTCTTCACACTTGGAGGTGACGCTGTTTCATGGAAGTCTTGCAAGCAGACCATCTTAACGAGGTCAACAATGGAAGCAGAACTCACGGCATTAGATATCGCCATCGTTGAAGCCGAATGGCTTCGTGAGCTTGATGGATTTGCGGTGGTTGAAAAACCGCATCATTATTTTGATGAATCGTGACAATCGATCGTGATCGCCAAAGTGAATAGTTCTAAGGATAATATGAAGGCATCAAGACATGTGAAGAGAAGACAAAATCATCGTAAAATAAGAAACTCGAGTAATAGCTTTGGATTATATCCAAACAACTAAGAATCGCGATCCTTCACAAAAGGTTTATCACGAAATGTGATAGACAATGCATCGAGGAGATGGGTTTGAGACCCACATGAGTTACACCATAGTGGTAACCCATTCTATATGATCGAGATCCCGTGAAGTAGGATTAGCGAAACAAGCTATTGGTTAACCGGGAGGAGAGTACCTTTATAGACCCACTCCATTGGAGATGCAATTCTCTCCTAAATCAGATGGCGGGTTGATTATTATCTTAATGTGTTCTGTGGCTTGTTTAAGCAAAGATGCTTTGTCCTCTGAGCGCCTTGAAAGAACACACCTATATGAGCCCGATTGCTAGTCACGCCTATGAGATAGGGTAATCTCTAGGAAGCGCATGAATAGGCCAGAGTATGACTCATATGCTTCAACCCATGGGATGCTCGCGACTGGTATCGATTAAGGACTTAAGTAAAACTTATCCACACAAAATCAATTCAAGGCTCACCCATTGTGCGCTTGTGGATAAGTGTAGCTTCGTTTAGGTGGATGTTCAACCTTAACCTGGTCTCCATCAAAACACCGGTATATCAAAATAATATGTGGATCAAGGCATTTGACATGTGCCCTTGGGATCCGTGGGGATTGTTGGAATTAATACGGTCGGGCCCATGTTTAATCTAATCAATTCTGGAAAATCCCAAAGGCCCATGTGCATGTGCTAAAACTATTTAGTCCCATATGGAGAGTTGAATGGGAGTTACACCACTTTAAAAGGTGGAACGTGGTAGCCCTGTGGAATTGGAGAGCCAATACACGCGCTCGCTCGCTGCCTCGCCACGCCACGCCTCGCCGAGCCGAGAGTGCGGTGCGGTGCGGTGCATGTGCAGCGCGCACGCAGTCGCAGCGTGTCGGTGCGCGCGCTTTTTCTTTATCTATTCGAAAATCAAACGCACCGACTCGCAGCTAGTGGCATTAACAAACGGTGGCGATGCGGTTCGATTACCGCGAGTAATGGTGATCGCTTCTAGTCTCTTTGTTTTTGCCATTAAGTAGAACATGCTCGCTTTAAATCGGTAGCGATAATGGCCGCGTTACTAGTGACTGGTAATGGCCGTGGTTACTAGTGATCGGAAATGGTTGCGCTACTAGTGACTGGTAATGGCTGTGGTTACTAGTGACTGGGTAATGGTGCGCACTAGTGATTGGGTAATGGCTGCGATTACGATGGGTAATGACGACCGCTTCTAGTCTCTCGGTTTTTGCCTTTATATGGAACAGAGCACTTGTTCTTCCGGTGATGAACACTCTCCACGAAGACAATAGTATACCACCGTTTTGTTGTTTGTCTCCGGCGATCTCCATCCGTGGCGAGGCGCGTGTACGGCCGCACCGGAGAGCAGCCTCGAACCATCGTCATCGAAGGCTTGCACGAGCGACGACAAATAAGGTTTTTGGGGAGCGTTCGCGCGACTGCTCGCTTCTTCTTCTTCATTCGTTTATCTGCTACGTCTACATCAACTGCACGACTACTACTACTACGCCATGACAAACGACAAGACTCCTGGCCGCTACTCATCGGATCTCGAACTCCTACTATCGCTACTCCTTCTATCGCATCCGGTATGTCTATCTTACACATATTAGTTGGTTAGTTTTCTTATCTGTTGTTAACTTGAACACTGAGATAGGTATACTAGTTTATGTCCTTCTGGATCTTAGTATGACTATAGTGTTCTTGTTCATTTACTTTGTGAAAATGATTAGTGTAATTCTCATGATTTATCTACTATATTTCTGAATTAAAGTAATTCAAAAATACTCATATTTTTAACAATTTGGACTCCGATGCTAGTTTAACCAAATCTTGCTTTTGCTAAGGTTCCAACAGCCCCAAGGAAAGTACTTAAACTAACTTAAAAATGGATAGCGAAGAACCTTGCTTTTCTATGCATCAAGAATGTTATTGACATGAATTTCTTTAAGGATCATGGGACTGTGTAACAAAGGACATTTTGTAATATAGAGTTATAGACTTCTGAAATATTAACCCAACATCAGCAAATGCCCATAGTGTAAAAAAAACTCTTTTACATACATACAATACCACTATGCTTAAGATTGCAATATACAACAATACTCTTCGCAATACATATATAGTATGTATAGATTGTATCTAAAAATACCATATCATATAGAAACATCTCTAGATACAACTTTTTTAATGCATGATATCTAGCAACTACCCCACTTAATATCTTTCCACCCAACCTACCTCATCTCTCTCTTCCCTTCCGATGTCATTCTCTAACTTTATTGGTTTTCTCAAATGGGTCAAGTGTATCTTGCATGAGATACGACTCTAGTCTCTTTTTTAACCCACCTTCCACATCAGCTTTCATTCTACCTGACACTCTAAACTGCCTACGTCATTGCATTGGGAGTGCCCTAGACAACTTCTTAGAAACAAACATTAATCTAAAACATTTTTAAGCTAATTAAATGGGCAACCATATTGAATCACATGAAGCATGCAGTGCAAATCGAGAATCTTTATTGGATAATGCTTGAATACAAACATAACTCGAAAATAGATAAAGCATCAAACTTGTATCATACACGCTGCCTAACTTTCTGTGTGCATTACACTGTAATGCAGTATGCAACCGCCGCCGCATACCCATGCACGCGCGCGCACGCACGAGGACCAATTGCCCGTTACTCGCAAGTAACGGGATCTCAAGCCCACGCTCCACGAGTGAGGATCTCGGCCCGTCACATTCATGACGGGATCTCAAAGGAAACATGCTTGGTCACCGCGTGACCAAGCCTCAATATGCTCTCAATATGCAAATGCTCATCTCTCATTCATCATCAATCTTACCAAAAGACAACAACATTGAACCACAGAGAGCATAAGCATAATTTGAGCCATCACCATACTTAAACATTCATCAAGTAAGCCATCTTGCTATGCAACCATATATCAAATAGCACACAAACATAGCCAATCAATCACACCCATTTAACAACAATGCACTTGCCTCAACCGTGCGAACGAGGAGGTTGGGGATACGGTGCTGCTCCCGAATCAAACCCACACTGGATAACATATGAGACACGCTAAGGCTACCATATAGATTCAAAAGCAAAACTATAGATACAATCGAGCATAACGCCACTAAAACGCGGTCCCCAATTCTATTACCAACTACCATCTGTCCTACCGGTGGACAGTCACCTTGAAAAACATAACTAATTGTACAGAAATCCAAATAAATAGATCTTGTACATTCTGAAAAGGTTATTGAATTCCCCTTCTAAACCTAGTTGGTGAGGTTCTCTGATTCGTCCCTTTACTAGCCCTACCAAGCCATACAACAGAGTATTAATTCTCGCGTCGGGTCTCTGGACAGAAACAAAGAAACTATCATAACTTTCTCTACGTTCGTCCGAATTTCATGATTTTTAGTTTTCCTGAAAGCTGGAATGATTATCTACATTTTTAGTTATGGTGAGCCCCTCTGATTTTTCCTCTAAGTATACGCTTAAGTCGAAACACTAAAACCTGTCAGACCAGCCATCATTCCACAGCACAGACTCCCTAAGAAAAATCATAACTTTTGCTACAGAGGTCCAAATGACGTGATTCTTGTCGGCAATGAAAGATAACGAGATAAACTACAACTCTCTAGGTGATGGAGACCTCCAATTCGGCCTCTAACAGCTTCTTAATTATTAATCAAAACGACTGCAGATTCTCATCAGGATTTTGGGACAGCAGCAATTAAATCAACGTAACTTCTAAACCGTAAATCGGAATTGGGTGTTCTTGGCGGCCAATTAAAGCTAAGAACAAAACCCAACTATCTCTAGGAGATAAGATTCCCAGATTCCGCTTCTAAGGATGCCAAAACTTCCACGCACTAATCTGGACAGAACGCCATCTAGCAGCAAAAGTAATCATAAAACGAAACCGTAAACGCATGATCTACTGAAATTAAACATCCACAAGCAGCCCATCACGAAGATCGCAGGCAAACATCGATCACAGTTTACATACACACTGCACAGTCTGCACGTATTTTTATCTACATAACTGGCACTAACTACACGGATTTGGGGGAGATTGATATCTGTGGGGGTAGGGTTAGGGTTAGGGATCCCTCAGGGAGTATTTGTGGCGAATAATTTCCTATTGGTCAAGTGCCACATCGCAGAAATATATTTTCCTGGGTACCTACTATACAGTCATAAAAACTGCATTTTCCTAAGGTCATTCGCAGTACCGTCACGAAAATTGCTGATTTTTCTAGCGAACGCCCTATGGTCCAAACCGGCTTTGGCCCACTCGCACTCGGAATAGACCACACACATATAGCAACACATTTGCATTTTTCTAAATCAACTCATCCAAACATGGTTAACCCATGGTTGCTACCATTGGACACTTAAGGTTTATATGTTGGTGTTTCTCAAACTAGACTAGCAAGGTCACAAGGTGGTACTAAACACATACTCATAGGTCACACCAGATGGGCTCAATTCAACTCATATTAGGCTGGGTCATCACACACCTACACTCAAAGAATTTGACATCCTTGTTGGTCCAATATATACCTAGACTAGGGCAAATGTCCTCTTGGCACACATCCATACATCCAGTCTGGCATATATGCCGTGCCGTGTGACCACTCATCTGGACCCACACGAACGTGTAACCGCTATGGTCAACTCTGATCCCACATTTGTAACACCCTAGAGTTCAAACCGGCTCGAACCCACTCCCACTTGGAATGGAATAGACCATACACACGTAGTAACACATTTGCATTTTTCTAAATTAATCCATGCAAAATGTTTAATCCATGGTTGCTACCATTGAACACTCAAGGTTTATATGTTGGTGCTTCTTAAACTAGACTAGCAAGGTGGTACTAAACACCACACTCATACACACACACTTATGGACCACACTACATGGACTCAATTAAACTCATCTTGGGCTAGGTCATCACACGTTATGAGTCATGAAAACTACATTTTCCTGAGGATGACTACCATCACAAAAATTGCTGATTTTTCTAGCAGTACCATGAGCCCATCACAAAAATCCTTATTTCTGACGGTTCACACGTTATGAGTCATGAAAACTACATTTTCCTGAGGATGACTACCATCACAAAAATTGCTGATTTTTCTAGCAGCATCATGAGCCCATCACAAAAATCCTTATTTCTGACGGTTCGATATGGGCCCGTCAGAAATAAAATCACCGCAGGAAAGATTGCAAGTCTAGTAGTGGCTTGGCCTCCGACTCCGAAAAGTGGAACTCGGGCTTCGCGGGCAGCTCGGCCTTGGGCAATGGCGGCAGTTCGTGCTCTGACACGGTTGGCTTTGGCTACTCCGACACAGTAGGGTGCGGAAAATTTAGGCTTCGGCAGCTCTGGCTCTACTGCGTGCGGCACTCCAAGCTCCGGCACATCGATCCGACACAGCAGGGTGGGGCTCTTCAGGCTCCTGCAGCTCCGGCTCCACTGGGTGCGGCAGTTCAGGCTCGGGCTCGGTAGGGTGCTATGCCAAATCACGCTTTGGCCGCTCCGGCACGGTCGGGTGCAGCCGCAGTTCAGGCTTTGGCACGGTCGGGTCCTCCTTGGGCGCAGTCACCTCAGGTACCGTGCTACGCTCCTCGTGCCACTGCACAAGAGTAATAGCGTCTATTAGAGAATAGTATTATTAAATTTGCTATGATAAATATTTTTTATAATATAATATATTTTAAATTTTTTTACTAACACAATCATATAAAAAGAAATGGTCGGAGATTGTGCTGTTTTCTTAGACGTCATATATTCTTGAAAAAAGGGAGTAGCTTGCAGCATGTATTACCCTTCTTCAATAAGTCATTTATTAATACTCTCTGTGTTACTCTTAATCCTTAGTAAATGACTGTGGAAATAGCCACGAACATTAAATGTGAGGGGTATACATAGGAAAAAAAGTACAAATTCGCTAAAATTAAAATGAATTTTTGTGGTGTAAATTTTCGTCACAGCAAGCCTATTTTTCGTCACAAATTAATGGTAGTGGTCATATTTCTCGTTGTCACTATTACTCATACTTGTATTAAGAATAAAATTTGAAAACTATAATTACGTATATTTGAGAACGGAGTACTTTATTTAACCTGTCCCTTCGTCTAGATGTAAACGACATCGATTCTAACTTATAGTCCAAGCTGAGGATTTTTTTAAAAAATAACCTAGTTTTTATTCTGAAATACAGAAATAATACTACCTTTTTTTTATTTTACAGGAATAATCATCTGTCGCTCAACCGTTTGGCGACTAGTCCAAGTAGCTTAACCGTTGAGTGACTTGGACACTTGTCGCCCAACGGTGTACAATGCATGTCCTGCTAGCTGAGCGTCATGTACACTAGGACCAACCATTAAGCGATAAGTGTCTAAGTCGCTCAACGGTTGAGCGACAGATGATTATTCCTGTAAAAAAAAACTATAGCATTATTTTTGTATTTTGAAATAAAAACTAGTTTTTTTTTATTTTTTATTTCCCAAACTGAGCCTCAGACCAATCAATGACATACGTGGTTGAAACCTAGCAAAACAACCGAATAGTCCGGTCGCGCACGTCTTTCATGTCCAGCCGCGCCCACCAACCGGCTGTTGGTTTGATGGTCGACGAAGAACGGCTAGCACACCATCGGCACGCCCTCAGCGGCGCCCTCCAACGTCGAGTTCCACCCGGAGTGAGTTAGAGGCAACCCACCGCGCGGTGGCGCAGCACGTCTTGCTGCGGCGCCCACTCCACGATGTTGGGTTGATCTCGGCTAACAACCCCGAGATCCAGGGGGTCACGCCCTACTACGCGTCCTGATCAGGAGCGCAACCAACAAGTTTTGGTTTCGGTTCCGTTCACCTAGCGCTACATAAAAAAACAGAGGATTCGGTTGGCCTTGCTCTGTGTGGTTCTAGGCTACGAACAACCCAAACATACCGATCTATCTCGAGCGTTAGGGTGAGCGAAAATCGAAGGCCCCCACCGTCACCGCGACATTGCCGCCCTCGTCCATGACACTTCTGCAGCCGCCGACCGGATCTACAAGTCTAATGCATATTCAAGTTCAGGTATGCGGATTTTGCTTCTGCTCTAGGTTTAGGCTAGGTGTTCTTTACTGAGCTAGAATTCATGTCGTTTAGATCTAGATTAGCCTTAGTTTATGCCCTCATTTGGTATCAGAGCAACCCCTAGTCTCGTTTTGAACCCGTTTTAGTCCCAACCGAACTTGTTCTTGCCCATATCTAATGTTTAGTGGCTCGGTTTAGCATTTAGAAGGAGGGGACTCAAGAAATTTCTATGAAATCCTAACGAAATCCCAAGCTTTTGAACCCAAATTGAAACCCTAAAGTGCAGCGAATACTTATGTTTTTTTGGAGACCTCCAGAGTCCCTCCGGTCACGAGCGCCACCGTAGCTCCACTGACGGCACACACACGACCTCGATCGAGCTGCGCCACGGCAAAGCAAGGCCGAGGCCGCACACAGAACATCCCATTATTGGACTTGTGTTTCAAATGTAAGAAAATGGCTAAGAATTAAAACTTTTTCTTACATCGTGTATTTCCTGTTGTACCAAACAATTTCTTGTACAAGGGATTATGAAAATACGATGTCACAAGTCTTTTTGATCCAAACTTTGATATTCCAAAAACAATCTTGTCAAATATTGTGATCATCATTGGAAAATATTTTTCCTAAGTTTCTGTGATGGTATGTGGCCCCTCTGAAAATTTTCACAATTTTTAGAAATTGTTTGAATATTTTTAGGGGGCAGTCAAACCTGAAATCAGAGCCTTGCAAAATTTTTGGAGATTTATTCACAGTATAAAAACCTCTGAAAATTTTACACAAGGTTAATATCCGAGTTAGCAAGCTCCTGTAAAAATTTCTTAATTTTTGGAGTTGTTTTGCTATCTCAAATAAATCCTCCAAAGTCTCTGTTCTAATTGGAAAGTCAAAACCTAAATTCATTGTGCTTTGGGTTCGAGTCAGACTCGGGCTCGAGCCAATCGACTCGGTCCAGTCAACTAACTGCACCGAGCCTCCCTTTTAAAACGCGCGCCTAATCTCAACCGTTGGATCCTTATCGTGCGGCCCGCGTTCGCGACACGTTCGACCTTCCGTTGCCGTTAAATTTGAACCGTTGGATTCCCATCTAACCGCCCGATTCACGAGATGTTCGGACCCTCCGGTTGTTGGTTTGAATCGAGCCGTTGGATTAAGATCCAACGCCGCTTGTCCTCTCATGTAAACCACGTTCGCGACGTGGGCGATCTGAGCCGCTCGTTTCTAATCTTAGGGCTTGTGATCTCCTTCGTTGTGTTTTAAACCTCAGAGGCGTGGCGTAATCTCAGCCGTCCAATTTAGATCGTAGGGCTCAGGATCGCCCGAGCTTCTCCTTTGGTCATCTTCAACCTCTAGCCGTGCATGAACAGTAGGGTAGTGATGGCAGTGTCAAATCGTGCTTCCTACGGCCTCCCCAGTCGACAGTAAGGGTCGTGGGAGACACATTCGGCCGTGTCATACCCTAATGCACATCTACTAACTTTTTCCTTGTCGGCCGCGTCTGGTGCTCTGTGCTTTGCCGCCCGAAAAGCTTTAGGTCCAAACCCTAATGCCTTCAAAGCCTTATAAGCACCTAGCACACCTCCTGGTCTCTCTTTACACCACCCTCAAGCTCTCATTTCAATTGGGGAGCTTAACACCTCAAAAATGGCAAGTCGCTATTATTGACCCGAAGAGCTCCATTGGTGTTCTTGGTGTTCCAGTGGTTCTCCTTCACGTTTCTTTACCCTATTCTTATCTCCTTATTATCTTGAACATTTCCCCTCACTTTTATGTTGGATTTGATTCTTAGGAATTGCCCAATTTGGGGTTTGTTCAAATTCGACTGAAATTGGTCATCTTCTTCCTCAGCTCAGGTGAGTGCTCCATTTTCAAATTACTTGCTCATGTAGCTTCTGTGGACCATAATGAAGCTATATTGATGCTTTGGAATCACTCATTTGGCTCAGGGTGCCATTTTCAACCTTTCTTCTCCAAGTCCGGCGAGCCTCCACCGTGGACCAGCTTCTCCGGCCATCTTTGAAGCTTCTCTTCATCAAGGTAGCTTCTTATTAGTCCCTAGAGGCTCGCACCGCTTCTTTGACCGCAGCGAGCTTTTGCTATTTTCGTGTTTAGCAGTAGAGCTCCATTTTCGTTTTTCCGGCTAGCCGGCGTTATGGTCTCTCACCGCCGGCGAGAATGCCACCATTAGGTTCGTAGTGCTATTGCGATTCCATTTTAGTTCTTAGTTGGCGCCGCCACGCTGTCGCCGCGACAAGCGTTGAAGTCACTCGGGAGTTTGCCGTGAAAGCTCCGTTTTGTCATTTGGTTAAGGCACATTAATTACGGTGATTGATAATCATTAGTTCATTAATTGTGTCTTAAGCCGTGTCGTTGAGCCGCTGACAGTGGGCCCAACGTCCTTAAACCACCCTCTGGCACAACTCCGTGCTGTTCCGACATCATTAATGACTAATTATTGGTTAATTAATGTGTCGGGGTGTTCGCTGTCGGAAATTAACCTCTTGGGTCTCCGACATGCGAGCCCTCCAGTCTCTTAAATCACATCTGTGCTTGTCATTAGGACGCATTAATTACTAGTTAATCACTAATCATTGGTTCTTGGTAATTAATCGTTGTCTTAATTGTCCCTCTGTCTCTCTGACATGTGGGTCCTCATTAAAATTCTCCCCGCGCACTTAAATCCCATGCGTAGCACTTTGTTGATCGTGGACCGTCGATCCCGTGATCAACGGCCCAGATCTAGAGTGCATTCGGACCCTCCGGTTGCCTCAATCATTCTTGACCGTCGATCTTGTGATCAACGGCTGAGATCTGAAATGCATTCGGACCATCCGACAGAAGGTGTGCTTGGACCGTCCATTTGTAGATCAGCGGCTGTGATTGGCTCAAGCAACCGCACCGTCCGGATGCTTTCCCTCGCGTGAGCCGTTGGATCTTGATCCAACGATGGCCTTCTATTAGGTGTTGCGCGCGTGCGCTATTCCCGGCGCTCGTGAGCCGTAGTATTTTAGATCAAGGGTTGATAAGTGTCCGCGTCATGTTCTGTTGTTTAGGTTTGTCTGTATTTCGGTAAGTATTTATTTAACAACTGAAAATGGTATAAAAACTTTAGAAATTCATAACAAATTCATTTTAAACCCTTTTTAGGTAATTCCAACTGTAATAAATTCTGTTATCACTTAAGTTTATTATAAAAATGAAATTAGGCATATTTCAAAGAGTGTAAATTTGTGCAACTAGAAATAACTTGATTTCTGTCACTTTGAATATTCCAGAAATAGTTTTAAACTTGAAAAATGCATATATTTTTCTGTATAAATCCAATTTGTGCAAAAACAATTTTGTTAATTTTCTCTGTTAATGTACTTTAATATGAAATAGGTTTTTAGCATAATTAAAGCTCTGTAAAGTAACTTGCATTAGATTTACAACTTAGAGAAATCATAAGTAAATGTGTATAAATCCAAATTTAGTAAACTCAACTTTGCTGTTATTAGGATGTCATAATCTACTTGCTATAAAAATTTCAGACCTTAGATCATTCTGAAAAATTTCGCCATGAACAGTACCAATAATTAATTAGGTTGATTTTTAGGCTGAGAAAGAGTATTTTGTCCATATCTTTTGCATGTCAAGTCCCAATTGTATGATTTTTGTTCCTAAAATTATCTAAAATCATTCTCTAGCTGCTGTACAAATTTTATTAGATTTGGATGTCTTTTGCTGTTGGAGTTTATTTGGTGTTCTTCGCTCTTATTGGTTTATCGCCTTTTCGCGTTAGGTTCCGAGGACAATATTGTTATTGATTCTGAGCCACAGCCATCAGATCCTGCACTCCAGCAAGGCAAGCAGATGTAGCATGTGAGGACCGAATATTTAACTAGTAACACTTAACCTCCAAATGGTTCTAGCATTACTAATTAAACTTTCTAAGCCTCGATGGACATATGCTTCCCAGAATTGCAGCATATGCACATCATCACAAAATTACACATCATTTCCATACAACATACATTAACAAGTCTAGTAAAGGACATAGATAAAGTAAGTTATTACAAAAGAGAGCCGACCGGCCAAATAGAACAATATACAAGAATAACAGCGGAAGCAAAAGGTGTCATAAGATGGCTAGAACAAAAGTCGACCGGTTAGCCACACAACCCACAAGGCAACCGACCGGGCCGCCAAGCTAGACGCCTCGCAAGCTACCACAGTACAACTCACAGAAGTGAGGCCTCTCAAGCTCACCTTCTTCCTCTGCAACAATTACATTTAAGCAAGATAACTGAGTACACAAAGGTACTCGTTAGACTGACGTGTTTAACACAAAGTAGCAATGCATACATATAGGTTGTAATCAACATAAATACTTAAAATACTGGGATTAACATGATCAAACTGCTTGCCTTGCTGGGATTGGTCTTGCTGCAGAGGGGAGTGCTCAGGTTCAAAGTTCTCTTCGGAACCTAACGCGAAAAGGCGATAAAAATCGATAAGAACGAAGAACACCAAAAGGAACTCAACAGCAAAGAACAACCAAAACCCATGAAATTTCTACAGCAGCTAGGGGCTGATTTTATACAATTTTAGAAACAAGAATCACTTCATTTGGACTTAGCATGAAAAAGTTATGCCCTAAACAATTTCTCTCAGCCTGAAAAATCATAATTAAAATCATTTCGGTTACTGTTCATGGTGAAAATTTCTAGAATGATCTGGAACTTGAAATTTTTATGATAGGTAGATATGATTATCCTAACAACAGCAAAACTGAGTTTGCACAATTTGGAGTTGAAATGAATTAGTTATGATTTTTCTAAGTTCTAAAACTAGTGAATCATTAATTTTAGTGGCAAGGATCATACGAAGACCTATTCTATATTACAGTACACTCCTAGTGGGTTTTAACGAAACTTAGTTTTCTCAGTTTGGAATAACAGAGGATAAGTTATGCATATTACAAATTTTCAATGAATTTCTAAGCCACTATTTTCACTAAACAAGATCATGCAGTTTCTATCATTTTCTGCTACATAACAGTGCCTAAATTCATTCTCAGATTAAAGTTCATATTATAACAAAGCTACAGCAACTGGAATCATTCAAAAAAGAGTTAAAATGACAAAGTTATGCACTTTTAAAATTTGAAACATCAAGAGACTTAGAGAGTGCGAGCTCTCGGGAGGTCCAATGAACTGAAGAAAAAGAAGAGGTCGTGGGCCGTCGATCCTTCATCGCACGACCACGGACCTCAAGCACAGCGCACAAAAGACCTCCTCCGCGATCTGGGAGGTCCGGACCGTTGAGATCCGATCCAACGGCCACGACCAAAGCATGCACGCCGCACGCAAAGGAGGTCCTCCCGCTTATCGGAGGTCGTGGACCGCCGACGAGATCCGCGGTCCCGGCACTAGAGGAGGTCCTAAGGCTTTAAATCTGAGGAAGGAGGTCTAGCTCGTTAGATCTCAATCTAACGGTTTAGACCAGAGGAGGAGGTCCTAAAGCTACGGATCTAAAGGATGAGGTCCTAGACGGTCAAGATCTCCAGAGGGAGGTCTTGATCGGCTGGGATTAACACGATGAGATCTTGGATGGCCAAGATCTACTTGGGGAGGTCCTAAGCGATAGGGTTTTAATCGGAGGAGATCTGGACGGCTCAGATTAGGCCTAGGGAGGTTCTGAACGGTCCAGATCAATGCAGAGGGAGGTCCGAAGGCTAAGGGTTTTACAAAAGGGATCTAACGCTCAGATCTAAATCCGGGGAGGTCGTGAACGGCTAGGATTGAGCCTAAGAGGTCTGAGCGGGGGTTGTCTTTGCAAAAGACCAGAGTTGGCTTTTACAAGGAGGACCCCGAGGGTGGTCTTTGCAAAATGACCGAGGGAGGTCTTTTGCGCACGGGGAAAGGTCTAAATGGCTAGGATTTAACCGAGGTGGTACTAGACGGCTAGGATCGACACTAGGGGAGGTCCTAGCGTGCAAGATTTTACACAGGGCCAGATCCAACGGCTAAAAACTAACCCAGGGAGGTCCTCAACGGCGGAGATTACTCTAGGAGGTCTGGGAATTAGCGATTTTGTCGGAAACGGCTCTACGGCACAGATCTATCCTGGGGGTGGTCTTAGACGGCTATGATTTACCCTGGGAGGTCGGGGCTTTAGAAGGCACGCGCGAGCTGCCGGCCAGACAGTATTAATGGACAACCTTGGACACCCATTAATGCTCATCATTGATCTCATATCCTGCCCGAGTATGACACGGCAAAACACCCGAGTCAAAGAAAGGCTCACCGTCGGCGACATGGACCACGCCGGCGGGAACCAAGGGCACCACTAAACTCATAAAAGCATCGCGGACCTGCTGGGCTAACTCTCGACGGCGGCGATGGCTCAGAATGCCGGCGAGCCAGAGAGGGTGGTAATTAGGTCTTCGGCAAAACCGACAAACACTAAAAGGCTTGCAACGCTCTAATCTAGTTAAACCTTGAGCTCTAAAAGACTAAAGAGGACTCACGAGGGCCAAGGTGAGGTCCAAAGGAGCTCGGAGGAGAGGTTGATGCCGAAGGAGGTGCTCCGGTGACCAAGCTCGCTGGAGACGAAGAAGAAAGCAGGGACGACCTTGAAGAACAGGTACTCACAATGCCTCCCCCTGAAACCAACCGATTTGGTTTAGACAAGATGCCCAAGGTGGATAATTGAACAAGTTGGAAAACCAAGTTCGCAATTAAACCACAGGAGCTCGGGTGATCTTGAAGAACTTCAAAAACCGTCAATGGTGGTGTTCATGAAGCTTGGTGGAGGGAGAGGAAGACTAAGGGAGATAAGGAGGAGTTCGGGGTCTTAAGAAGACAAAGGAGCAAAGCCATGGGCATCAAGCCGGTGCACACACCTCGCCATGGACTTGCTAGATGTGACAGAGCCGGTAGGGTCGACTTCTTTTAGGCAAAGGTCCGACAGGACAATCAATGCATGGCGAAAGAGACGTTGGGAAGGACCAAAAGTGACAGCCACGCTCCCAATCGCTCGACATCGACACAAGCACAAAGCGGGAAAAATCATGACGACTGGACCTCCGGGAGGTTGTGGAGAAGAAACACATGGTCCGAGGGGAGGTCTGGACGATCCCGACTAGCATGGGGTGGTCCTGGACGTCCCAGATCACCCGAGGTGGGGAGGTCTTTACGGGTGAGGAGGTCCAGGGGGAGGTCGTGACCACGGGATGGAAATCCAGTGGCCGGGACCACCCCGAGGCGCTGAGATCAGAGGGGAGGCCTGGGCGGCTGGATGGAGATCCAACGACTTAGAGTGATGAATGCAACCGCAAGGTCCGAACGTTCACTCGAACGAGGACCGTGCGACCGAGATCCAACGGTCAGCACGCGCGCGCACGAGATCGAGCCCGAGTGCGGCGCTGCTGACTCGACTCGAGCGAGTCCAATGGCTGGGTTGGACTCGAGTCTGACTCGAGCCCGAGTCTGACTCAGCCCCAAATTTGAGTTTCACTGATCTAAAGTTGGAGGATTTATTTGAGGTAGCAAACTCACTCCAAAATTTATGAAATTTTTACAGAGCTTGCTAACTGAGTTATTGACCTTGTGTAAATTTTGCAGAGGTTTTTGTGCTATACATTTTCCTCCAAAATTCCACAAGTGTGTTGGTCAAGGTTTGACTAGATTTAAACAGTTTGACTGACCTCCAAAATATTCAAACAATTTCTAAAAATTGTGAAATTTTTCGAGAGGGCTACACATCAACCCAAGAATTTAGGAAAATATTTCCAGGAGATTATCACAAGATGGAACAAGAATGTTTTTGAAGGATCAAGATTTGGATCAAAGACTTGTGACTATGTATTTCCATAACTCTTGTACAATAATTGTTTAGTACATACAGAAATACATGATGTAAGAAAAGTTTTAATTTCTACTCATTTTCTTACATTTGAAACACAAGCCCAAAATTGTGATGTTACAACTCCCCTTACAAGAATCTCGACCGAGATTCCGCTTACTCGGAGAAGAAAGAAGGAAAATCGCACGAAGGCGATCTTCTCGCTCCCAAGTTGCCTCATCCTCGAATGGTTTGACCATCGAACCTTAAGGAACTTGATGACCCGGTTCCTTGTTCTCCGCTCGATTCTCAAGAATGCGAACAGATGCTCATGATGAGGTCAAATTCTCACGCACATCGAGAACCTCCAACGAGCTTCCTTAGTCGGGACGGAGACACTTCTTCAGTGTGACACATGGAACACATCATGCACACCTCAAGCGTAGCCGGCGGCTCCAATCAGACGCGCATGCCCCAACTCTCGACGATGCGATACGGCCCAACATAGCGAGGAGCCAATTTGCCCTTGACGCCAAAACGCTGATGGCCCTTCAAGGTGAGACTTTGAGATACACAAAGTCATTGGGCTCAAAGCTCAACTCACGGCGACGACGATCCGCATAGCTCTTCTCGCTCGATCGGGCCGCGCAGATGCTCGCGAATCACTGGACTCGGCTTTCGCTCATTAACTGGGCCGAAATCGCCGCCACCGTCTCGACCAGTTCAATGGGGTTCTACATCTCCTCCCATACAAGGCCTCAAACGGTGCCATGCCAAGACTGGCCTGATAGCTGTTGTTGTAAGAGAACTCAGCAAATGGTAGGTATTTCTCCCACTTCCTCCCATAGGAAAGAACACAAGCACGGAGCATATCTTCCAACACTTGGTTGACTCGCTCCGTCTGACCATCAGTTTGGGGATGAAAAGCTGTACTGAAATGAAGGCGGGTCCCCATAGCCTCTTGCAGACTATGCCAAAACCGCGAGGTAAAAAGCGCACCATGGTCGGAAATAATCGTCTTCGGTACACCGTGAAGACTCACAATCCTCGAGACATAAAGTTCGGCCAAAGGCCCCACACGAAGCTGAGTCTTGACGGGAAGGAAATGTGCCACTTTAGTCAACCTGTCAATCACGACCCAAATAGCATCATTCCCCTTGGACGAGCGGGGCAACCCGGTGATGAAATCCATGCCCACAGAATCCCACTTCCACTGCACTCGCAAGGGCCAAGAAGACTCGCTGGACGCTGATGCTCGGCCTTCACATGACAGTACACGTCGCACTCGGGAACGAACTTGGCAATCTCGCGCTTCATACGGGTCCACCAGAATCCCTGACGAAGGTCCTGATATATCTTGGTAGCCCCAGGATGGATAGACAAAGGAGAGTTATGGGCTTCGCGGAGAATCAAATCCCGCAATTCCACGACCTTAGGAACCACAAGACGCTACCCAAACCACACAACGTCATGCTCATCCTCTGAAAAGCACTTGGCTATCCCATCCTTGATGTTCTGCTTGATTTGACTCACACCAACATCTGTTTGTTGTGCGGCCTTGATTTGATCCACTAGGGTCGGCCGCACAACCAAGGAGGCAAGAGAACCGTGCTCGACCAAACTCAAATTGAGGCGTTGAAATTCTGAAATAAGGGTAGGCTGCTGCTCTTAGAGCATCAACATGTTGCAATACACCTTCCGACTGAGTGCATCCGCAACGACATTGGCCTTGTCCGGATGATACTGAATGCCCATATCATAATCTTTGATCAACTCCAAACATCTTCTTTGCCTGAGGTTCAGATCTGGCTGAGTGAACAAGTACTTCAAGCTCTTGTGGTCAGAATACACCTCACAACGGTTACCAATCAGATAATGCCGCCAAATCTTGAGTGCATGAACCACGAGCTAACTCCAAGTCGTGAGTAGGATAGTTGAGTTCATGAGGCCTCAATCGCTGCGATGCATAGGCCACTACCTTGCCTTCCTGCATAAGAACACAACCAAGACCCTGACGAGAAGCATCACAATAGATATCAAAGCTCTTGTGAATATCAGGGAGAACAAGCACTGGGGCTGAGGTCAACCGCTTCTTGAGTTCCTGAAAACTCACTTTACAAGCAGTGGACCACTTAAATTTCTTGTCTTTCTTGAGCAATTCGGTCATCGGCTTCGCAATCTTGGAGAAATTCTCGATAAAGCGACGATAGTAGCCGGCCAAACCAAGAAAACTCCGCACATCCGTGACCGACTTGGCTGACCCCAAGATAGCACATCACCGACCTTGCTAGGATCCATAGCCACACCTCCTGCGGAAAGAACATGGCCCAAGAATGCCACTTCCTTCAACCGTAACTTCGCACTTGCTTGACTTTGCATACTGGTGGTGCTCGCGTGCACTGCCCAACACAAGCTTAAGATGCTCGGATGCTCTTTTCGCCCTTGGGTAGATAAGAATATCATCAATGAATACCACCACGAACCTATCCAGATACTCCATGAATACCGAGTTCATAAGGTTCATGAATAAAGCAGAGCATTAGTTAGACCAAAAGACATGACGCATGTACTCGTAAAGACCATAACGAGTAGCAAAAGCCGCTCTTCGAATATCCTCGCCCCGATTCGACTTGATGATAGCCCAATCTCAAGTCAATCTTGAGAACACCGTGCTCCGGCCAAGCGATCAAATGATCATCAATACGGGGCAAAGGATACTTGTTCTTCACCGTCACTTCATTAAGCTTGACGGTAATCAACACACATGCGCAAGGTCTTGTCCTTCTTCTTCACAAAGATAATCGGATGACCCCAAGGAGATGAACTAGGACGGATAAAACCCTTCCCTTGCAGCTCACCTAGTTGCTTCTTCCGCTCCTCCAACTCATTAGAGGCATGCGATACGGCCTCTTTGAAATAGGGCGTACGGGCAGCAACTCTATTACGAACCTGTGTCTCGAACGGGAGGCATCCTGAGCAAGTCTTCAGAAAGACATCCGCGAAGTCACACACGGTGGGGACATCGCGAATCTCCAATCTTTGGCTTTGCTTCAAGGGCATAAAGATGTGACCCTTGCAACAAGCGGTGAAAACCCAACCTGTTCACCGAAGGATGGTGAGAAAACCATCCTCCGGCACAATCGATTTGCCCCAAGTGTTGGGACAACCAATCCATGCCAAGAATCACATCCAAGCGCCGAATCGAGTAGGATAAGACTCGCCAAGAATCCCACTCCTTCGATGTGGATAGGAACGCCCCGCATACTTGGTCACTCATTTCCAACCCGAGAGCGAATAGCGGTGGAACCCCAAAGGAACACAGTGGAGACCACTATCAACAAAGAAACGACCTCGAAATAAAAGAATGCGAAGCTCGAGTCAAATAAAGCGTAGCGGGACGTAAATTGACAAGAAGCGCACCTAACACAATGTCGGCGCCTCGTGCCTCCTCACCAGATGTGGTTGACTCGCCGCTCCCCTGCCGTGGGTCTTCGGTCGGTGGTGACCACTCCTTGCCCGCGCCCTCCATTAGGACGAGGGGCCGCTCCGATCTTCTTAGGGTAACTACTCGCATAGTGGCCCTTGTTGTGGCGATAGAAGCGGTGGCGTCGGCACTGGGTTGCGATGAGCAACTCGCTTTGATCGCAGCGCGCGTGGATCGAATCACGGCCGCGAGGACGTGGAGCTGTGCCGAAGGCCTTGCGTGGTGAAGCCAAAGGACGGGCCACCGCGTGCAGCCCAACACGGGGACGAACGAGGCCGCCTGGGCATCATGGCCTCCCACTTGCGCTATGCGGACTTCGCCACGCTCTCGCCTTGTGCTCGGCGATGATGGCCTTGTCCACCAAGGTCCGGAAGTCGGAAGTCCACAATAGAGAGCTTGTCTGCAGCCTCCTCGAGACAAGCCCTCCATGAATTTCTCCTACTTGGCCTCATCGTGGCCACCTCGCAGAGCGTACTCGCGAGATGGTTGAACTCGTGGAGGTACTCACACATATTTGCGCCTCGCTTGAGCGCAAGGAACTCCTTCTTCTTCGCCTTCATCGGTGGCAGGAACATGGGCCCGACGGAAAGCGACTGAACTCCTCCCACGAGACCACGTGTCCCGCAGGCTGCATGGTGAGGAAGTTCTCCCACCATGAGAGTGCCGCACCCTTCAACTGATGGGATGCGAAAAGTGCCCGCTCCTGCTCCTGGCACTAAGCAACGTTGAGCTTCCGCTCAACTAGACACAGCCAGTCGTCTGCGTCCAAGGGATCCTCGGACCGGGAGAAGGTGGGAGGCTGCGTGCGAAGGAACTCCGCAAGTCCCCCACGAGACTGATGGCCACCTCCTCCGGATCCAGAGGCACCAGAGGGAGTGGAGGTGTTTCTCGCGATAACCTCCAACACCATGCGGTCCTCCGAACGGTTGCGTTCGATCTGCATGAGGACTTCCGCCATGGTCGGAGGAGGGGGAAGCTCCTCTTCGGGACTACCCGGCTAGTTCCGACCACTACGTGTCCCTCCTGCCATCCTGTTTCACTAAGACAAGTTAGCTTCAATCCCGAGATCAAAAGGCAAAGAAATCCAAACTCAATTAAAAAGGGCTCAAGAATAACCACAAAAGAGCACAAGACCATAAGTCACCAAATCAACTCCCAAACGATCGACCGTATGGAAGAACGCAGTAATCGTTTGAGAAGACCAAAATTTCAGAACTAAATTCTAGCTCAAAACAGCCCAAAACCAAGGTATAACCACCTAATAGAGTATAGGAATTTAGCTAATTTCATATCACTTCTTACCCTTTTATTCCCACATGTTTTAATTGAATTAACCTCTCATTTCCTACCTCCTATACTAATTACTAGCTAGCTGTCCAAATTTCTTTCTCCAAGCTCTCATGGTTCTCCCAAAACCAATTTAATCGATAGTAGCTAATTTTTGAAAGGAAGAGAGGAACAGCTTTTCCAAAACTTGATCAAGAGTAATGTGAGATGAGCAAGCTAAGATAGGTAAGGAGTAAAATCAGAGAACTTACTTAAGTTTTGTAAACCTTTTGAAAGTAAGTTTTCAAAATATCCTAGAGGCGACCAAGCTAGGGTTTTCTACGGTCAGTATGGCTCTGATACCAACTTTGTGAGGACCCGGAATATTTAACTAGTAACACTTAACCTCCAAATGGTTCTAGCATTACTAATTAAACATTCTAAGCCTCGATGGACATATGCTTCCCAGAATTGCAGCATATGCACATCATCACAAAATTACACATCATTTCCATACAACATACATTAACAAGTCTAGTAAAGGACATAGATAAAGTAAGTTATTACAAAAGAGAGCCGACCGGCCAAATAGAATAATATACAAGAATAATAATGAAGCAAAAGGTGCCATAAGATGGCTAGAACAAAAGTCGCACGGTTAGCCACACAACCCACAAGGCAACCGACCGGCCGCAAGCTAGACGCCGCAAGCTACCACAAAGACAACTCACGCATGAGGCCCTCAAGCTCACCTTCTTCCTCTGCAACAATTACATTTAAGCAAGATAACTGAGTACACAAAGGTACTCGCAAGACTGACGTGTGGAATAGCAGATCTATTCATAAACTACATGCAAGCTTATTTAGGTGGAGGTTGTATGTCTCATTTTGCATAAAGCCAACTTTATTTGCAATAATGTAATACATTTAAAAGCAAGTTTGCAAATTTGTTTTGTTATTAAAATAACAGCGAAATAAAGATACATACAAGTAACCACTGAAGTGACTATCCCAATAGCCACCACAACATAGCACGAATCCCGATTCGTACCACCCATCAAGTTTTAATTAAAAGGTTGTAGTCTAACTCTTGAAAGACCTTGCCAAGCGTGTCTATAACCTAGGACGAGGCTATTCGAATAGTTTTAACCCTGCAGGGTGTACCAATGTACCCACACTTGCATCGCTTTAAGCCACAAAGCACACCGCCAAGGTATGCCGGCACGCTAAGTCCTACGAAACGCTTCCAATATTGTGCATTGACTACGAGCCGCCGTATGGATAGAAACTCATACGCTTACATTGCAAGTCGAAAGACAACAAATTCCATCATGGGTGAAGTCTTTCGACACTACAATGCTCCCAACACCATCCCTCCCGCGACTCCTCGCGACCCAAGCCAATACACGCCAAAGTACTAAGTCAAGAGAGGTCGCGATACCCTCTAGTGTGGTAGCACGCTGAAATGCTTGGTTTAGTGTAACAAGATGTTCGGTCCTTGTTGACCCGGCACCATTCCACCACACCCAAAATCACACCATCTTACCATTGTGCCCAAGTCTAAATCATTTAGTTTTCAGTTTTAGTTTTCATAAGTAGACATGGCACAAGGCTGAAATCATAAATTATAATAAGTTTTATGTGATCAAGGTTATCGACAAGTCGATAACCGCCCATTTCTACCAGAAGCTAAGCATGGCTAAGCAATTAATTGGCAACTACTAAGTGACAAGAGCTCATCCACGAACTCTAAATCACAGCAATAACCTAGGCTCACGGTAGTAGAGGATAATCATTTGCTAAGGAAATGCATCTACTAGGCCAACTAATGACAATAGTTTAACACAAAGTAGCAATGCATACATAGAAGTTGTAATCAATATAAATACTTAAAATACTGGGATTAACATGATCAACTGCTTGCCTTGCTGGGATTGGTCTTGCTGCAGAGGGGAGTGCTCAGGTTCAAAGTTCTCTTCGGAACCTAACGCGAAAAGGCGATAAAAATCGATAAGAACGAAGAACACCAAAAGGAACTCAACAGCAAAGAACAACCAAAACCCATGAAATTTCTATAGCAGCTAGATGCTGATTTTAGACAATTTTAGAAACAAGAATCACTTCATTTGGACTTAGCATGAAAAAGTTATGCCCTAAACAATTTCTCTCAGTTTGAAAAATCATAATTAAATTAATTTTGGTTACTGTTCATGGCAAAAATTTCTAGAATGACCTGGAACTTGAAATTTTTATGATAGGTAGATATGGTTATCCTAACAACAGCAAAACTGAGTTTGCACAATTTGGAGTTGAAATGAATTAGTTATGATTTTTCTAAGTTCTAAAACTAGTGAATCATTAATTTCAGTGGCAAGGATCATACGAAGACCAATTGTATATTACAGTACACTCCTAGTGGGTTTTAACAAAACTTAGTTTGCTCAGTTTGGAATAACAGAGGATAAGTTATGCATGTTACAAATTTTCAATAAATTTCTAAGCCACTATTTTCACTAAACAAGATCATGCGTTTCTATCATTTTCTCATATATGAAGGTTTAAATTCATTCTCGATTAAAGTTCATATTATAACAAAGCTATAAATAACTGGAATCATTCAAAAGGAGTTAAAATGACAAAGTTATGCACTTTTGAAATTTGAAACATCAAGAGACTTAGAGAGTGCGAGCTCTCGAGGTCCAATGAATCAAGGAAAAAGAGAGGTCGTGGGCCGCCGATCCTTCATCGCACGCCACGGACCCGGCACAGATGCACAAAAGACCTCCTCCAGATCGGGAGGTCCGGACCGTTGAGATCTGATCCAACGGCCACGACTGGGCATGCACACAAGACGCAGGGAGGTCCTCGCGCTTATCTGAGGTCGTGGACCGCGACGAGATCCGCGGTCCCGAGCACTAGGGGAGGTCCTAAGGCTTTAAATCTGAGGAAGGAGGTCTAGCCCGTTAGATCTCAATCTAACGGTTTAGACCAGAGGAGGAGGTCCTAAAGCTACGGATCTAAAGGATGAGGTCCTAGACGGTCAAGATCTCCAGAGGGAGGTCTTGATCGGCTGGGATTAACACGAGGAGATCTTGGATGGCCAAGATCTACTCGGGGAGGTCCTAAGCGATAGGGTTTTAATCGGAGGAGATCTGGACGGCTCAGATTAGGCCTAGGGAGGTCCTGAACGGTCCAGATCAATGTGGAGGGAGGTCCGAAGGCTAAGGGTTTTACAAAAGGGATCTAACGCTCAGATCTAAATCCGGGGAGGTCGTGAACGGCTAGAATTGAGCCTAAGAGGTCTGAGCGGGGGTTGTCTTTGCAAAAGACCAGGGTTGGCTTTTACAAGGAGGACCCCGAGGGTGGTCTTTACAAAATGACCGAGGGAGGTCTTTTCGCACGGGGAAAGGTCTAAATGGCTAGGATTTAACCGAGGTGGTTCTAGACGGCTAGGATCGACACTAGGGGAGGTCCTAGCGTGCAAGATTTTACACAGGGCCAGATCCAACGGCTAAAAACTAACCCAGGGAGGTCCTCAACGGCGGAGATTACTCTAGGAGGTCTGGGACTTAGCGATTTTGTCGGAAACGGCTCTACGGCTCAGATCTATCCTGGGGGTGGTCTTAGACGGCTATGATTTACCCTGGGAGGTCGGGGCTTTAGAAGGCACGCGCGAGCTGCCGGCTAGACAGCATTAATGGACAACCTCGGACAGCCATTAATGCTAATCATTGATCTCATATCCTGCCCGAGTATGACACGGCAAAACACCCGAGTAAAAGAAAAGCTCGCCGCCGGCGACATGGACCACACCGGCGGGAACCAAGGGCACCACTAAACTCATAAAAGCACTGTGGACCTACTGGGCTAACTCTCGACGGCGGCGACGGCTCAGAACGCCGACGAGCCGGAGAGGGTGGTAATTAGGTCTTCGGCAAAACCGACAAACACTAAAAGGCTTGCAACGCTCTAATCTAGTTAAACCTTGAGCTCTAAAAGACTAAAGAGGACTCACCAGGGGCCAAGGTGAGGTCCAAAGGAGCTCTGAGGAGAGGTTGATGCCAAGGAGGTGCTCCGTGACCAAGCTCTGAGACGAAGAAGAAAGCGTGGACGACCTTGAAGAACAGTACCCACAATGCCTCCCCAAACCAACCGATTTGGTTTAGGCAAGATGCCCAAGGTGGATAATTGAACAAGTTGGAAAACCAAGTTCGCAATTAAACCACAGGAGCTCTGGGTGATCTTGAAGAACTTCAAAACCGACAATGGTGGTGTTCATGAAGCTTGGTGGAGGGAGAGGAAGACTAAGGGAGACAAGGAGGAGTTCGGGTCTTAAGAAGACAAAGGAGCAAAGCCATGGGCGAGCAAGCTTCGGTGCACACACTCGCCATGGACTTGCTAGATGTGACAGAGCCGGTAGGGTGACTTCTTTTTAGGGCAAAGGTCTGACAGACAATCAATGCATGGCAGAAAGAGACGTTGGGAAGGACCAAAAAGTGACAGACCACTTCTCCCAACTGCTCTGACACTGACACAAGCATAGGTGCGGGAAAAATCATGACGCACCGCACCTCCGTGAGGTCGTGGAGAAGAAACACATGGTCGAGGAGGTCCCGGACGATCCCGACAGGCACGGGTGGTCCTGACGCCCCGCATCACCCGAGGTGGGAGGTCTTTGTGGGTGAGGAGGTCCAGGGGAGGTCGTGGATCATGGATGGAAATCCAAAGGCGGGACCACCTCGAGGCGCTGAGATCAGAGGGGAGGCCTAGGCGGCTGGATGGAGATCCAACGGCTTAGAGTGATGAATGCAACCGCAAGGTCCGAACGTTCACTCGAACGAGGGCCGTGTGACCGAGATCCAACGGTCAGCACGCGCGCGCACAAGATCGAGCCCGAGTGCGACGCTGCTGACTCGACTCGAGCGAGTCCAATGGCTAGGTTGGACTCGGGTCTGACTCGAGCCCGAGTCTGACTCAGCCCCAAATTTGAGTTTCATTGATCTGAAGTTGGAGGATTTATTTGAGGTAGCAAACTCATTCCAAAATTTATGAAATTTTTACAGGAGCTTGCTAACCGAGTTATTGACCTTGGGTAAATTTTGCAGAGGTTTTTGTGTTATACATTTTCCTCCAAAAATTCCACAGTGTGCTGGTCCAAGGTTTGACCAGAATTTGAACAGGTTTGACTGACCTCCAAAATATTCAAACAATTTCTAAAAATTGTGAAATTGTTCAGAGGGGCTACACATCAACCCAAGAATTTAGGAAAAATATTTCCAGGAGATTATCACAAGATAGAACAAGAATATTTTTGAAGGATCAAGATTTGGATCAAAGACTTGTGACTATGTATTTCCATAACTCTTGTACAATAATTGTTTAGTACATACGGGAAATACATGATGTAAGAAAAAGTTTTAATTTCTACTCATTTTCTTACATTTGAAACACAAGCCCAAAATTGGGATGTTACATAGCATTCATTTGATCATATTGTTCCTACTATTTTTAAATTCTAATATGTTGTTTGCAAATTCTATGTATGCATTGCTATGTTGTTTTAAACTATTATCGATAGTTGGCCCAATAGTTGCATTATCGAGAGGAAATGTTTATTCCTCTACTCACCAAGCCTAGGTTATTGTCGTGATTTTGGGTTCACTGGATGAACCCTTGTCACTTAGTAGTCTCACGTGTCATTTTGCTTAGCCATGCTTAGCTATCAGAGAAATGGGCTGTTATCGACTTGTCGATAACCTTGATCACACAAACCTGTTATAATCAGATGTTTCCACCTTGTGCTATGTCTAAATTGCAAAACTAAAATCGAAAATGAAAACAATTTAGACTTGGGCACAATGGTAAGATGGTGTGATCTTTGGGTGTGAATGGAATGGTGCCCGGTCAATTAAGGACCGAACTACTTGTGAGTATCTCATATCCGAGCATTCTGCGTGCGTGCTAACCACACTAGAGGATATGGGACCTCTCTTAGCTAAGTACTTTGGAGTGTGTTAATTAATGAGTCGCGTGGTGGGTTGCATATTTTATTATATGCAACATGGACACGCTTGTGGGGAGGGGAGCACTCGGCCGAGGCGGCAGTGTGTCCCGCTCCACGATGGGTCCTTGTGATCCATATTTCGCTTCGCAGTCACTAAGGATTAACCCCATACGTGCGTCTCTTGATTAGCATATTCCATTGGAAAGGGTTCAGAGGACTTAGCCGTGTCAGGCATACCAAAGGAAGTGTGCTTAATAGCTTGGGAAAAGGCGGTCAAGTGTGGGTACATTGGTACACCCGCAGGGATTACAAACTATTCGAATAGCCTCGCCCTAGGTTATGGACACGCTTGGATAAGCTTTTCAAGAGTTAGACTACAACCTCTTAAAATTAAAACTTGATGGGTGGTATGAATCGTGATTCATACTATTTGTGGTGGCTAATGGGTTAGTCACTTCAGTGGTTACCTTTAAATATTGTTACTCATTTGTTATTTCAATAAGTAAAACTGATTTGTTAAATTGCTTTCAATCTATTACATTATTGCAAATGAAACTTGCTTTATGCGCCCAAAGAACCATATAACCAAACTCCTTTGATACACTTTCATGTAGCTATGTATAGGCTTGTTACTCGTAAGTCTTGCGAGTACATTTTTGTACTCACCGCATTGCTTGTATTGTGCGAGAGGAAGGAAGTGAGTCCGATGGGCCTCACTTTTGTGAGTTGTGCTTTATGCGGTGTTTGGGGCGATTAGCTTGGCGGCCCTCGCCGGTTGCCCTGTGGTGTTATGTGGCTAACCGGTTGTCTTTTGGTTTGAGCCATCTTATGGCAACTTTGCTTCATCGTTACTTTTGATACTCTTGTCATTTGGCCTGGTCGGCCTGTGTTGTAATAACTTATATTATGTATGTCTTTTGGTAGACTTGTTATATTATGTTGTATGGAATTGATGCATGCTTTGGAAAGATGTATGTGTGTGCATTTTCGGAAGCACATGTTCATCGAGGCACGAGTTATTCATTTGTGATGCTAGAACCGGGGGAGGTTAAGTATTACAAGCTTAATAAACCGGGGTCTCACAGCCGCCTCATGCCGCGCCGCCTCAAGCCGCCGCTCCGTGCTTAGATCTACTCTCCCCTGCGTCGTCACCGTCGAAGCTGCTATTGCTCCCCCCGCGCGCACCGCCGCTGACATCGCATCGCACGTTCTTCTCTGCGCGCGCCGCTGCCGATGCTCCATTTTTTTTGGGAGGAGAAGGGGAGAAATTACGATTAGGGTTAGGGTTTTTGGATTTTTATGTCGCTCGGGATAACGCCTCGACCGTCCGATCAGATCCAACGATCGTAGCTTTTCAGGCTAGCGGAGTGGAAATGGGCCGGCTGACTTTCCAGCCGTCTGATCAGATCCAACGGCTTTCATCGTTGCGGACCGACGAAAGGTTATGGGCTGACTGTGAGTAATGGGCTCAAGCTGCTTATGGGCCGCACTCGTGGACTGTTAGGCCGAATTTCCTTTTTGGCAGCCTGCAAACAGTGGGCTTTTTTTCCAATGCATTTTCCTTTTATGTTTAAGTCTGTTTATTTTATGTACTGTTTTAATTAAAGTTTGTTGCCCAATAATAATGTATTATTACCACATTATTATGTTTTGTCTCTGATTAAAATTGAACCAATGAGATATTTTGATTAGAGATTTTATATCTTATTTTGGCATTATGTGTCCACATGGTTACATTCTGACCAACGTTGTTTGTAGTCGTGTGTCGCCATATTAAATTGTTAAATTCTTTTTCATTTTTTGCCCAACAGTGATATGAATTAGAACTGTAGTTTTGCATGTTATTAATCAGAACAACGTAGGGTTAATTACATGCAATACATCGTTATGTTATTTCTAATTTTGCCCTGTATTTTAATATTCAGCAATAAACGCTTCGAATGTTGCCGCCACTACTGAAAATATTGAGCAACTCACGGGAAGCAACTTCCCCACTTGGAAAGAAAGAATTCTTGTTGTCCTTGAAGTTTTAGAACTTGACTATGCGTTAAGGGTGACCGCTCCCGTTCCCCCCACCGATGGTGAGGATAATTATGATGAGAAAAAAAAACTTACGATGCTAATGCTGAAAAATGGGAGCGGTCCAACCGCCTGTCACTAATGATCATGAAGACCTCTATCTCAGTTGGGATCAGGGGAGCAATCCCTAATTCCAGAAATACTAAGGAGTACTTGGCTTTAGTTGAGGAGAAATTCAAAGGCTCCACTAAAGTTTATGCCGCATTTTAATCCGAGGCTCTTATCTCATCAAGTATGACGGGTCCAACACATAAGAGAGCATATTATGATGATGACCGATATGGCTGGAAAGCTCAAGGGCATAGACAAGGACATATCTGATAGTTTCCTAGTCCACTTTATTATGACTTCTCTTCCTTCTGAGTACACATCATTTAAGATAAATTACAATGCTCAGAAAGAAAAATAGAGCATGAGCGATTTAATCGTCATGTGTGTCCGTGAGGAAGAAAGAATAAGGATAGAAAAGAAAGATTTTGCGCTTCAAGTTGGTGGCCCTAACAAAAGGAAGTTTTAAAGGGACTTCAAATCTAAGAAAAGTGCATTCTCCCATAATTCGATAAATCGTGTAAAGTGCACAATGCACTAAGCCCAATGTTGCTCGATGGATCACTTAATAGGGATAAATGTCACTGTAGTAGCCATGGCATTTCCAGAAGGATTGTGTCGGTTTTCTGAAGTGACTCACCAAAAGGGGTAATAATACAATAACGTTTATTGATGAAACTCTTTATGCTGATTTCTCCCTTAATTCTTAGTGGATTGACTAAGGTACAACTGTGCATATTATCAACTATTTACAGGGATTACTTACCGCGAGAACACTAAGAAAGGGGGAGCGAAGTCTTAGAGTCGCGGATGGAAAATAAGCCGAAGTAGAATCAGTTGGATCTATTTCATTAGTTTTAGATAGCGGCTTCATACTACATTATTAAGACAAAGTATGAAGCCGCTATCTGAATTAACTAATGAAATAGATCCAACTGATTATACTTCGGCTTCTTTTCCATCCTCGACTCTAAGACTTCACTCCCATTTTCTTAGTGTTCTCACGGTAAGGAATCCTTGTAAAGAGTTGGTAACGTGCACAGTTACACCTGAGTCAATCCACCAAAAATTAAAGGAGAAATCAGTATAAAGAGTTTCATCAATGAATGTTATTGTATCATTACCCCTTTTGACGTGCCACTTCAGAAAACCGACACAATCCTTCTTGAAATACCCTGGCTGCTTGTAGAAGTGACATTTATCCCCATTAAGTGGTCCATCGAGAGCAACATTGGGTTTAGGTGCATTGTGCACCTTAGACCCTAACTTATCTGAATTAGGGGAGAATGTTGGGTTGATCTCGGCTAACAACCCCGAGATCTAGGGGGTCACGCCCCACTACGTGCCCTAATCAGGGGCGCAACCAACAAGTTTTGGTTACGGTCCCGTTCGCCTAGCGCTACATAAAAAACAGGGGATTCGGCTGGCCTTGTTCTGTGTGGTTCTAGGCTATGAACAACCCAAACATACCCGATCTATCTCGAGCGCTAGGGTGAGCGAAGACCGAAGGCCCCTGCCGTCACCGCGACATCGCCACCCTCGTCCATGACACTTCTGGGACCGCCGATCGGATCTACAAGTCTAATGGCATCTTCAAGTTTGGGTATGCGAATCTCGCTTCCGCTCTAAGGTTTAGGCTAGGTGCTCTTCACTAAGCTAGGGTTCATGTCGTTTAGATCTAGATTAGCCTTAGTTTATGTCCTCACACGACACACGCCTTGTTGTCTCCCTCAGTCTTAATGGCTTCTTGGAGGGCGGCGTTCTGGTTCGCCCTGACCATGTCTGGTCGGAGCACCAGAGGAAGGCGTAGCCAGCGCCGACAAGCCCGGATAGGAACTCTGTGAACTGCTCAAGCGAAATGACGGCGAGGCCATCATTTCTCACGTACACGACAGACCGATCCGCGTGGCCATCAAGCCACGCCATGAAGCCATCGTCCTCCTGCCACAAGCCGCCGGCAGCCGCCGCCGCCGAGAACATAGCGTGGAGAGGCTTAATGGCAAATACGTCGCGCATGTGTGAAATGGCAAACAATTTCACCGAAGTTTCGGTGATTTCGTCCCCCCTCCAAAATTTTTATGATTCATTCAAAAAAATTCAGAAATATTTGAATTTGGACAAATTACTTCCTAAATTTGAATTTAGACAAAATTCAGTCAAATTTCGTTCAGTTTTGAAACCCCACCGAGCACATGCACCACCGCCATGCCTCGCCCGTCGCCTCGGGTCCCTCCGCCAAGTCGCCCACGATCGCGCCCCTTTCCGTCCATTTAAACGGACTAGTAGCCTGCGCGCGCGCCAGGCGCGCGAGAACAGACATCGTTTCAGCGTTTCAGTGGGAGGTAATAGAAGAGTGATTGTATGTATCATAGGGATGCTTGTTTAGATGACATATAATGTCAAGCAGAAATACATAACGTGGTGATATAAATCATAATATGAAACATAGATGGACTATTGTATGCATACAGGAGGCGAAGTTTATTCATGTATCTATGCCGTGGAGTTAGCACGTAAAGGAATCGTTAAGATAAAGTACACCTCAGACCCGGGGCTGGTGCTAGGCTGGCAGATCTCCATGAACCGGGCGTATATTGTGTACGGGCTCAAGGTCGGCAACATTCTTAAGCAGCTGTTGCAACGACAAATGCTGGACCAAGTATACAACCTGCGCCAAATAACTAAGTCGTTCTGTATTGTTTATTTGTTTCAGATATGCTAATTGAGGAGTGCATAGGGCTGATTTTACCTGGAAGAGAATAATAGAAGGCATGTGAGATATGATCGTTGTGTGCAACTATAAAGGCAGCTTGACCAGTATATTGCAAAAGATGGCATAGGATAGGAGCACAACCACAGTGAAAACAATCTGCGTATCAAAATGATAAAGGATGTTGTCAGCAAGTAAGCAAATAGGTTAATTTCTGTACCCATGTGAAAATGTCTGTTAAATTTTTTTCACAAGCTCAGAATTCCAGTTACTAATTTCTGTTAAAAATGTCTGTACCCATGTGAGACACATGGCAAAACGGATCACAAGCTCAGAATCACCCAGAACTAAACCAAGTCACCGCCAAAACTTAGGAGTGGACAATGAATCAAAATTGACCAGAATCATGAGTAAGAGCTCTGTGAAAATTTGTTCCAAAACTAAGAAGTTTGGAATTCAGTGAAATTTTGTAAAATATATAAGTTACAGCATGCAAATTAGCATTAAAACTCACTAATTCATAGCTGACTAAAATGACCCAAACAATTGATCTATAATGACATATCAACCCCAATACCCTAAATCAATTGATCTTGAGTGAAATGCAGAAGTTGTCGTGTCAAAAATAACAAAAAAAACTTGAAAGTTCAGAGAACATTTTTTGTCAAATCAGTCTATAGCATGTGAATAAATGAAAAGCGCATCAGATCAAATCAGTCCTACCTACTGTGAAAAATATTCAAATGGCATAATCACGGCAGAGCCACATCAGCTTTAATCCCTACAAGTGCAGCACCCGTCGAAACTGTTCCTGTCAGGCCGTCACTGAACACAACCTTGCTTCCTGCCTTCCTGTGATCTTCCACGGAAGCTTCAGCACTGCATGGAAGTCAGAGCATGCCTGGTGGTTCTTGAAAATCTCCATTGTTCTTCCGGACTGCATGCTCATGGGCCCCAATGCAATGGGTAGCTTCTCACTGCACCGCAACTGCCTTCTCCTCCATTGCGTAGCCCAGGTCGTGCCGAAGCAGCTCAGCTGCCGAACATGTAAACATCAATCATGGCATTCCAGCAGATGGGACTCCTCCTTGGCCATTCCATCGAACAAGTTGTGTGCGTCGTCCAATGCCCCACCTTTGAGGAACAGGTAAATCACGAGGCGCTGGTGGGAAAGAGCGAGGAGGTGGGTGCGGTGAAGAAGAAAGAGAAGAGCCGGGCGCCGGGGAGGAGGATGAAGCAGCGGCGGCGATAGGACCGGAGGAGGAAACACGTTCGGGGAGACTCTTTCTCTCTGACCGAGGCCACCGAAGAATCCAGAGAGAGAAGCGTGGCGAGCGGAGCGAAGCAGCAGCGCGCGGACGAAGACAGCGTGATCGGACGGCGCGGGAACGAGCTCAGCGTGATCGGACGGCGCGGCAGACGCAGCCAGGAGACAGCAGGCGCGTAAATCCAAAAAAAAATCGTAGGGACGCGAGAGAGAGCAGCGCAGCATCGCACGGTCTCGGAAAAAACGGCGACGTGGCCTCTGTGCCCTCGCGTCAAACCCGCCTCTAATTAAGACCGGAGGATGGTCACAGGCTCAATCATTCACAGCTGCGTGTGCAATTATGCATGGCAACTCCATGCAACCGCTAACCAACTGATGACGCGTCGCAGGCGCAACACCACATGTCGGATCAGGCTAGCCGCCAGCTGATTGATCCCGTACGTTTATTATTGCAGCAAACTAATTCGTAACACGTTATCAGCTAGAAACTCCTAATTAACCACTGTTACGTTGCTGATTGCACAGCTTAGATCAGCACTTGCAGGCTGCAGCTGTTTATTTGATCAACAACAACACATGCTGTTCCGAGCAACTCAATCCAACACATGAAATTCGAGAGAGAAAAAAGTGTTATGCTGGCAACAGAAATTGCAAAAATAAAAATAAAAAACGTGGATATTGGCCTGAATGCTGTTGTAGCAAGAACTATACTCAGAAATTACTAAGTGCAAGATCTAAAACTCACAGAAGAACCACACTGGCACATATTGGCAGAAATTGTACACAGATTATTTCAAACATCAAGTAAATGGCCAGTGAGAGATCAGCATGATCTGATAAGATATAAACAAGTGGCTTACTAGCTAGCAGGCCAGAATCGTACATATCATCTGCTCCTTAATTTGTAGGAGAAGGACAGCATGGCTAGGGATGGCAATAGGATCATTCCCGTCGAGTGAGCGCGAACATCCTTATCCTCGAGAGACGGAAAATTTCCCGTCCCTATCCCCATCCTCATCCTCGGATGCTATTCTCCCCGGTTCTCTGTCCCCATCGAGTTATCGGGACCCTACGGGGATCCATACCCGAAAATTGGATCCCGAAAGAAAAGAAAATAAGATCCATAATGTTATAAAATGAGTATGAATATCCACATGCAATGCTAAAATGACAATATTTTTTATTAATTAGCATCTAGAAAGTAAATGATGCAAATAAGATTATCTGGCTATCGCCTTATCGGGTTGTGTGGTAGTGGGCTAGTGACCTACATGTCTTATCGGGAGCCCATACGGGTAGCGGGGATGGGGAGTAGGGGAATGACCCCATCCCCGCTTCACCTGATTGGGAATTGTATTTGCATATTAGCATCCTCGTGGGGAAGAAATAGCCCCATCCCGGTCCCTAATGAGTGAATTCTCTGTGGGAATGGAGAATGGGCTCATATATATATATATATATATATATATATATATATATATATATATATATATATATATATATATATATATATGGAAAATAGCTTAGTACTACTAGAGTACGTGCATTTCCAATTCTATCCACCCTCGATCGAACTCTCTCAATCAAACCTACCCCACGGGCATGCTACCGGGTGCCGAAGGTTAGACCCATTTTGATTTTTCTTTAATTAAAATTATCTAGTAAATCCGCAAATCGTTGTTCACCTCCGATTTTCCCGATGGATCAGCTCAACGCTCTTCCTTTGGGATTTTGGATGAAGCGGCGCTACAATTTCTGCGGTGGGCTCTAGAACCCAACTGGATTCTCGATGTGTGGAGCTCCTCAAAGAAAGGATTTTGGCAAGGTACATCAATTTCGTGGATTCGATGGAGGTATTGCATCACGTGGAGGCCGGAGAGAGTGTCGTGAATCTAATCCCAATCTGCATTGATCGTACGCAGAGTCCTCAACCTCACCCTGCTACTCCCATCACAGACCGCAGTAGGAGAATCATCCTGAACTCACCACAGGTACGTAATCAAAAGCTGTTGTTTCTAACCACCTAATTAGTTCGACATGCATTTTAGCGTTGTTCTTCTATTAATGTGAGGTCAACGGATTGGTAATGCCCGATTACGTTTGAATTCCTTGGTGTGTTGCTGACCAGATTGAAATAGATATATGATGACATAGCACATAGATGATTGTTGACATGGTACATGCCTAATTATACTGAATTTTGTTTGTAGGGAATCAAGGCTATCAATAATTCTGAAAAAAATCCCCAATTCCTATTCCCTCGTCCAGAGGAAGCATCCCCTCTTTGAGCGCTACCTGTGTGGTAAGCAAGTACCGCCAGGATAGGGCTATGAAATCATTGGCTAAAGACAAGGGCACAACTTTAAAATTAACTACCGATGCCAACCAAGGTGTGTTGTGAACATAATTAAGGAATTTGGTGACCACAAGAAAGCGCTAGTTCGCCAAATTTTGTTTGGAGGTATTCTTGATTTGAAGTTAACTAAAGTTAACATGCAATTTGGAGCATGGCTACTTAGCAAAGTTGACCCAAAAGATTACGCGATTGTATTCAGAAACTAACAGGTGATACTTTCTCTTGCAATGATGTTAGCATAGTTTTGGGATACCATGCACAGGAAAGCCATAGAGCCATGCTCACAGATGATGTTCATAAGAACAAAAGGCTTTTTGAGAATTGTTTGAGATTTCATATTTTCTAAGGTTACTATAACATTTCTAGAGGAATTCTAAAGAAACAATATTCATACCCATTGACATCCGATGAGAAGAAGTCTATTAAGCAAAGATGACAAAAATTTAGGCTATTCAATCATTGGGTAATAACATCTTCACAAGGTATATTAGAGTTGTTGCGATGTTGACAACATTATGAATTATAATTGGTCACAATTTGTTGTTGACGACCTGAAGAAATTTTCTGAACTAATGCCCAAAAAGTTTCCAAAATCTTCTCAAGGATCCATCAATGGTTGCATTCTTGTTCCTAATGGTATGTCATATTATATTTTGCATTATATATACTTTTTATTTAGTCCGATCATACTGACGAGCTTCGTGTCGTCAGAAAGCTCATCAGTATGATCGGACTAAATCAAGTATATATAATGCAAAATATAATATGTGATACCATTAGGAACAAGATGCAACCATTGATGGATCCTTAAAAAGATTTTGGAAACTTCTTGGGCATTAGTTCAACAAATTTCTTTAGGTCGTCAAACAACAAATTGTGACCAATTATAATACAAAATGTTGTCAACATCAACACCAACTCTAATATACCTTGTAGAGATGTTATTAGCCAATGATTGTGGAGCCAACAACTTCGTTATCACATATAAAACAAATGCACTTTAATAGAAGATGAATACTATTTCTTCAGAATTCCCTCTAGAAATGTTATAGTAACCTTAGAAAAATGTGAAATCTCAAACAGTTTACATAAAAGCCTTTTGTTCTTATGAACAAGATCCTGTGAGCATGGGTCTATGGCTTTCCCTGTGAATGGTATCCCAAAAAACTATGCTAACATCCTTGCAAGAGAAGGGTATCACCTTGTTAATTTCAGATAAATAATGCAATCTTTGGGGTCAACTTTGCTAAGCATCCATGCTTTTGTTAACTTCAAATCAAGAATGCCCCCAAACCCAATTTGGCGAACTAGCTCTTTCTTGTGGTCATCAAATTCCTTAAGTATGTTCACAACACACACCTTGGTTGGCATCTTCAGTTAATTTTAAAGTTGGTGCCCTTGTCTTTAGTCAGTGATTTCAGAGCCATGTTCTGAAGGTATTTGCTTACCATGCGGGCAACGCTCAAAGAGAGGATGCTTCCTCTGGAAGCAGGAATAGGAGTTGGGGAATTGTTTCAGAATTATTGATAGCCTTGATTCCCTGGAAAAAAAATTCAATATAATTAGGCATGTACCATGTCAACAATCATCTTTGTGCTATGCCGCCAGATATCTATTTCAATCCGGTTAGCAACACACCAAGGAACTCAAACATTACTGGGCTGTTATGGAGCAAGACGCGAGGCGTAAACAGGGGTGTGAACAGTACCACGCACTGTAGCGACGCGTGAACAATGCTCGTCGATACTGTAGCACCGTTATTTTTCATACATGCTTATTGGTTTCCTAGAATAAAGAATAGTTGGTTAGGTAGGTTATTTTGTTATTCTTTATCTATCAAGTTATTATTAGGGATATGATCTTATCTATTAGGAAGGTTATTTTTAATATTTGAAAAGATTAGATTGGATTGATATGTTTCCTTACACATTATTTCTTAGGCATCAACTCGGGTTATCCCTATAGAAAAGAAAGCATCTATCCATTATTAATCAAGTAATGAATAAACAAAGTTCTTAGTCTCTCCCTTCCTCTTCAACTAAGCCTCAGAGCCTTGGCAGTGGCATGGTCAACCGTTCAAGGGCGAGTGCCCTACCCTCGGTCTCCGATCCCGTACCCAACCAATGTCCACAGCATTTGGTATTAGAGCCACCCACTATGGCTTTTGGTGCTGAACTATCTCCCTTCGCCATGTTGAAGGTTGGCAACGAAAAGATGATGGCCTCAATTGATAACATGATGACCATCCTCCAAAAAACGTAGGCATTGATGGTCAGGTTGAAGGAGCAGGAGGAGCCGCGTGCTATTGCAATGGAAGCGCTACTATCACCTTCCTCAACGGTGCCACCAATGCCACTCCTAGTGGGCATCATCGCACTTGGTTGCATCCTCGGTGCAAATTACCGAGGAAAGGATGCCACCGCCCGGCGGCGATATTTTCCACATGACCGCATCGATGTTGTGTCATAGGCAATGCAGAGCGCAAAGAATCGAGGGGTCGCCACCACCACGCCTTCTCGCCATCGCCACGCTCCAGGCGCAAGGGTGTAATCGCTGCCCTATGCCCGCTGCCCATGCCGTCGATGTCTTCCTCAACACCACAACAAAGCTAAGACGCTTCTTCCTTGGGCACTATACGTTAGATTGTCACCGATCCGCTCTCGCGAACCAATGTCGCATTCGATACTCTTGTTAACATAGGGCCACCAAGAACTTCAACTGTGGCCACCACCGTAGCTCGAGAACGAGCTACCTGCACGCGAGAGGTGTAATGTTATCGAGCAAGACACGAGGCACTACAAAGAAGCGCGTGAACAGCACTCACGGTACTACAACGATGCGTGAACAATGCCTCATACTATAGCGATGTGTGAACAAAGCACCATCTGCATCGTAGCTCGTTATTTTCCATACGCTAATTGGTTTCCTAGAATAAGGAATACTTGGTTAGGTAGGTTATTTTGGGATTCCTTATCTATCAAGTTATTATTAGGGATATGATGTTATCTATTAGGAAGGTTATTTGAAATAGTTGGAAAGATTAGATTGGATTGATATGTTTCACTGATTATTTCTTAGGCATCAACTCGGTTGTCCTTATAAAAAGAAAGTATCTATCCATTGTCAATCAAGCAATGAATAAACAAAGTTCTTAGTCTCTCCCTTCCTCTTCAACTACGCCGAGCCTTGGTGGTAGCATGGCCAACCGCTCAAGGGCGAGTGCCCTACCATTGGTCTCCTGACCCGCACCCAACCAATGTCCAAAACACGGTATTACCAAATTACCAATTCGTTGACCTCACATTAATGTAAGAACAACACTAAAATGCATGTCGAACTAATTATGTGGTTACAAACAACATTCTTTTTATTATGTACCGGGTGAGTTTAGGATGATTCTCTCCGCCGTGGTCTGTGATGGGAGTAGTAGGATGAGGTTGAGGACTCGCAACCTATCATCACAGATTGAGATTTCTTTCACGCGCTCTCCCGCCTCCACATGATGTGACGCCCATCGAAATCCTGAAATCGATGTGCACCGCTAAAATCCTTTGTCGAGGAGCTCCACGCCGCGTAATCCGTTTTGGTTCTAGAGCCACACCGCCAAAACTCGATTGGAGTTCTTGCGCCACAAAATAGTAAGCGCCGCCCGCCCAAAATCCCTAGGAAGAGCACCGAGCCCGATCCATCCCGTGAAAATCGAGGTCAACAATGATTTGCAGATTTACTAGATAATTTTAATTAAAGAAAAATAAAAATCGGCCTTACCTTTCGGCACTGCAGCGCCTGTGGGGCATGTTTGATCAAGAGGATTCCGATCGAAAGCGGATGGAAACTGCAGACACTCTCTCCTCTAGTATATATATATATATATATATATATATATATATATATATATATATTGTTACACAAACTGTGTTCTAAAATGGGAAGATGGTTTAGCATGCAGATCATATAGAGCATAGTAATGCATACAATACAAATCTAAAGGTATATAACATAAAATCAAAACAGGAGTAGTAAACTCCAATAACGTCTAAATTGATACGATGCTACCTAGATGACTTAGCACATCGATGGCAACTTAGGACAACTCTGAAATAAGCATCATAAAAAATATAAGGCCAAGAACACGGACGGTTATGCTACGATGACTGAAGCCAAGAACATGCGTGGACAATGTTAAGATGACTAAGGTCGAGAACATGAACGATGATAGGCTACATATAAAACGCTTTGATGATAGGGGAAAATAAGGCTCACATCGTTGCTGTGGCCACACTTCTTCTTGCGGCAGTTCGTAGATCTGATGGGAAGGCGAGCATAGCACCTGCGAGACAAAATGGTGAAGAAAAAGTTAGGCTATGCCACCGCACATATGCACTACAAGCACAAAATGCTTGTGAACAGCTTATCATCATCTTCTAAAGCGAAAGAAACAGACAGGACATGCAAGGATGACAACAAGCTAAAAGGATGTGTGCCTAGAGATTTTGGTCCATAAGGTTAACGAGTTCTAACAAACACATAATAGCAATTCAAACAAGTAAATGACACACAACTTGGCACTAAACATATAGTAGTAAATGCCCAGTATAGGATCGGTCTGATTTGGGGAATGTGCGGTCTTACTTGCGGCAGATCATCTTCCTCTCAATGTACTTGAGCGCAAGGGTGAGGAGATTGGGCTCGATGCGGGGGTAGCAGCGTCCGCCGCCGCCGCAGAGGCGGAGCACGAGGTGAAGCGTGGACTCCTTCTGGATGTTGTAGTCGGCCAGGGTGCGGCCGTCCTCCAGCTGCTTCCCTGCGAAGATGAGGCGCTGCTGGTCCGGCGGGATACCTGCAAATCAAAGCAAAGGAAAAACCGAACCGAACAGCCCCAACACACACGTGATTAGTTTACTAATAATCCGTTGTGACGGGGCAATTAATAACTAAAAGGATAAAAAGATGCTATGCGCATGCACAATCCCGATGAATTCGCCAAAATTTGTAGCACGTCGATGGAATTATTAGATCCAAAATAGGGATCTATTCAAATCCAGTTCCAGTATCAGGCGAGTTTCCAAATCTTCCAATCACAAACCTACCGCCTTCAATTACCCTCAAGAAGCACAGTAGGAAGCCAATAAATCTAACCCTATCTCTAATCCTCTCGGGTTTTGATTTTTACCCTAATTAATTACTTGACACGGCCGAACGATCGCCCGGGACGATCGATCTGCTCTGTTCCAGATCAAGATGATCATCACGCATGACTAAACGATGCGATGAAGCACACGTATCGATAATCACTTGGTAAAATGCTGAGGATATCTATCAAATTGTTCTTTTTAGTTTTACAGCTATGGTGTAGACGCTCTGGAAAGTCAGAAATAAAATGGCTATTGATAAAACTTTTCCTAAGCAGTCGATTGAAGTTATTTTCAAATATATATCTTGTTTGCAGAGGTGGAGAATTCTGATAAAAGAGGAGGAGCGTAAGGAGCTTGATTGTGTGATTAGCTTGGCTGAAGGCTGAATGAAGACTTTTCATGCGGTTCATGTAGTTTAAGTCAGTTTTTTTGCATCAGGTTTTAGTCTGTTTTAGCTTGCTGAACTTAGGTTCTTGGTTGTTTGGAGTATGCCGTTAGTTGTTTTTCAGCCAGCTTATCTTCTGTGAGCTGTCTATGTAGTCTTTTGCTGTTTTGGTAGCTGGTAACCCCAGTATGGAGGTTGTATGACAACCTTTTATAAACTCTGGTATTAGCTTTTACAAATGCTGGTTGACCCTGTTTCAAAAAAAAAATGCGGAGGATATATAACCCAACTAAAACCAAAGGAAACAGAGGATCGTAGAAACAGACGCAAGAAACAAGATGGCAATGCAGGCGCAGGTGATGGGAGGCCGACGAGTAGACAAAGGATGCATAGAGATATATGCATACCTTCCTTGCCCTGGATCTTGGCCTTGACGTTGTCAATGGTGTCGTCGCTCTCAACCTCCAGCGTGATGGTCTTCCCCGTCAGCGTCTTCACGAAGATCTTCATCTTGCCTAGCCCCGGCCGCTTGCTAATGGGTGGTGGTTGGCTGGAGGGTGTCAGGATGATCAGTGATGGTCATTCGCATGTGTGACGTGACCTCCTTATATAGGAGGGGGGGCACGAAGCCCTAGCAAAGCTAGGGTAGGCTTGGGCTCAGTCTCAGTCCACCCCCCTCGGTGGAGATGCGATGCGAGTACGTGTTGGGCTGAGCCTATGCCGTCACTTGACCATGGTCACCGTACACAACATATTACCGACATTATTTGTTTTTATAGGAATTATTTATGATTTGCCACGGTAAAGATGTGGATTTGGTGATTTGTCATTCCATATCTCGATGATACGTGAGTCCCATAATCATGTCGATGAGACATTTAGAACAAATCATCGAATGTGTATATATATTTTCTTTGTGACAAATCACCCAATCCCCTTTTTATAGATCGGATCGATGATGAATTGTTTTTTATTGTAAAATCAATCGACAGTAAATTGGAACAGGATGATTGATACACAGTTTTGCCAATTTGGAATGCTGCCCTCTGTTCTGTGGACACCATACGATGTCGATCGACCTCACTCTGGAATGATTTTTTTACCATGCAAGAGGATAGGTCCCTAGCTATGCCTTCCTCAATGCTAATTAATTCACTGTACTATTTGGAAGCAATCAGATGGTAAGAATCAGTGTTTATATGGAAATAAACTAATTATGAGTTTTTAGGGAAATAAATTGTGACTTAATACATTCCAAAAAAAAGTTAGCTTTAATTCATGCATGAGCGTGTAGATGGATACTTGCAACAAGAGAGTACATTTTAATTTTTTAATTGGACAGGAAATAGAATACAAATTCAATCTAACATGGATATAAATTATTGTCATTCTAGAATTTTAACTTTCTTTCGAATTTGAAATTTCACTAGTGATCATATTATTTCTCTAATATCTAATTATTCAAAGCACAAGCATGCATGGTATTTAAATTTAACCCACTATCAAATTTAAATTGTATTGTTTTAAATTTCAATCAAGATTATGCTACTATACTACACATTTTCAAAATGAACAAAGAAGAATGTTCTTCATTTAATACTATGATATGGAATGATATGCCCATTTAATATGTTACTAATTTAGGTGTTTCCTTACATGTCACATTTACATTTAGCCAAAACTAATCTTGACCAATCAACGACTGAGATTGAAATATACTCTTTCCTCTATGATGGTGGTACGAGGGTTGTCAGTTATCTAGAACCGATCTTACATATGATTGTTTGATTCGGGGGGTCTCCAAGATTGATCACGCAGAGAGAATGACACATAGATTTTTTTTATACAGGTTTGAGCCTTCTATTGCGAGAATAACAGCATTACTCTTGTATGTATTATATTGAATATGAGTGTACAAGTACCAATCAAGAGGAAAACTAATGCCTAATGCCTTGCGCTCCTGATCGCCTTTTTTCTCCTCCCTCTGTCAACTAATTGTAGCCTTTATATAGTGTACGAAGAGGTGGCCGTTTCTCCAGGCCGAGAGGCGCTTCATTATTTCATATAATGAGCACATTGATGGTAGTTATTGCTGGAGTAGTAACCCTTTCACATCGCCTGCCAATTATTGTCGAGATTGATGTAATATTACGATGCTATTCCGCAGAATAACAACGTATATTAACTGCTTAGAGTCCCTAATCAATTGGACTTACTTGTCTGCAAGCTCCATCGATTATAGGGTGGTTATAACTGACCTAGTCGTAGAAGAACTTACGACCACATGGTAGTTGTAGAAAAGCTTACGACCATGAGGTAGTCGAGAAGGACTTTACGACTATAGTGTGGAGTAAATGAAAGGCTTACAACCACTTGGCTAGTTTCTTCCTTATGAACATTAAGAGGTATACCTAAGAACCATACGATGGTATTATTATCCATAATAAGAATTATAGACAAATGAATAAATGAGGATTATTAGATTCTCGTCATCTAGCCCCCCAACTTCAAGTGAAAATAACTTACTTGGAAAGATGGTTGTAGGCAATCTTACGACTACAAGGTGGTCGTAGAAAATCTTACGACTATAAAGTGGTCGTAGTATGGTGATCGGAAGTAAAACCTTTCCGACTAGCATTTCATGTGATCAGAAAAAACTTGGTCAAGAAGGTAGTTTCACTTGAGGTGTGAAGACATACTCAGTTTTCTCGAATAGATAGGTTTAAGAATTCCAATCGACTCTCACAGTCCTGTCCGTTGGAGTGGTTCCTGAAGAGGTGGTTCTACTGGGGAACGACCAATGAAGACAGCCTCTCCTTCGCAGGAAATGCTACCAAGAAGATTTCTTCTTGGGATTCGACTCCTAAGGATCTTAGCCGGATCGCCCCCTACATTCAAGCCATAACAGACTTGAAGGAAGAGGGGCTCACCGGATGGCACGTGGTGAAGGATTTCATCATGCACCACATTAGCCCTCTAAAGAAACGAGCACATCCCATGTGGAGATGCTCGGGGTCGAAAGATCCGACTAGGGATTATGAGAAGGGTAAATGAATTTTCAACTTATGCCTTTTTTTTGTTGATTTCGAGCTTGGCTATTGAAAGTTTATTTACCCACACAGATCTCCCACAAGCGGGAATTGACACTCGAGTCAAGCTCGTTTGTGAAAAATCCTCGCCACCCAATGTGGTGGCTCCTCAAATCATAGCGGTCTTGTCCGTAGAGGATAAGATGGAATGCCTAAAGGTAATCAAAGATTGATATAATCTTTAGGATCTCATATTCGTAGAAAAACTTACAAACTGAGGGGTTGTTGTAGAAAACTTACGACTAGGTACTAGTCGTAAAGGACTCACGCACTGTGATTGTCGAGAAAAACTTATGACTAGAAATCGGGTCGTAGAAGGACTTATGACTAGAGGATTGTCGTAGAAAAACTTGCAACTAGGTACTGGTGGTAGAAGGACTTACGACCAGAGGGTTGTCGTAGAAAAAGTTACGACTAGGTACTAATGGTAGAAGGACTTACGACCAGAGGGTTGTCATAGAAAAACTTACGACTCAGGCATCGGTCGTAGAAGGACTTATGACCAGAGAATTGTTGTAAAAAACTTACGACTAGGTATTGGTCGTAGAAGGGCTTACGACCAGAGGATTGTCGTAGAAAAACTTACGACTAGGTACTAGTTGTATAAGAACTTCACGACGCAGGATTGTCGTAGAAAAACTTACGACTAAGCATCGTGGGTCGTAGAGGACTTCTGACTAGAGGATTGTCGTAGAAAAACTTACGACTAGGTACTGGTCGTAGAAGGACTTACGACCAGGTATTGGTTGTAGAAGGACTTACTACCAAGGGATGATCGACTTGAAAAACGACCACTTAATAATGTCTTTTTCTGGCTCATGCAGAAAGTAGGCATAGAAGATCATCAAGACGACGAAGAAGTCGAATTGATGGTCATCGAAACAGGGGCAGAGGAAAGCAAAGCTCCTCTGGATAAAAGGCGTCGCCTTGTGAGGGTTGCCGACAGAGGAGGCACAAGCTCAAGCTCTACTGCTTCGACCAGGCCCTTCGAGAAATTCGCAGCAGATATGGTTGCTACAGAGAAAGCAAAGGCGGTCAAAGTGACCGAATCTCTCAAACACAAAGCCCCAAGACCAAGGTACCCTTCTACTATGACAACAAAACTTTCACAGTTTCTGCCTCTCATGGCTTTGTCAAGCAACTAGAAAGGGAGAATTGAAAGAGCTTTATGTCTTTTGTGAAGAAAACTGCTAAGCCAGCAGGGTCCGTGGTCGAGAGAAGTGCTGCTCTTAGGGTGGTCGATACAGGTCTCGGCCATCAAGAGAGTCAGGAGGCTCAAGGAGTGGCAATTCTCACTCAAGTCTTACGACTAGATGTGGTCATAGCGACCCCTACCCTCAACTCGAACATTGACCAGACGTGGTCGATGAGCAGAAGCAAAATAGATGTCCCCTTGGGAAGGTTTCTTCTTTGGAATGTATTGTCTTGACTAGTCTTACTCTTTACAGAGCAAGCAGTTGAAATAAAATAACTCCAGGGACTTTCGACTCGTAATCAGGAGGAGATGAAGTCAACGAAGATCAATCTTCAAGACAATATTTCTCTTCTTAACAATGCACTCAGAGAGCTTGGTGCTAAAGAAGTCACTCCTCTTGAAGGCACCGTGATCGCTCATATGAGTGCCATTGGAGAACAAGTCAGAAACTTGCAATAGTTGATAACTACTCTGAGGACCAACCAGGCTGACTCAATCAGAGAGGCGGTCGAAAATGCAGTGAACTATGCCTTGGCAAAGCTCAAAGCTCATGACCATAATCTCGATCTTCAAGCAATCGAGGCCGATTTCGACTGCTCTACAGCAGAGGCCACTCAGCTAATTGCAGAAATCAAGCTAGTTAGCAAGAAAGTCATGGAGGAGATGCGGATCGGATCTCCTTCCTCAGAGTAGTTCGCAGTAGGAAACTTGTAAAGATAAGTTTTTGAGTATGAATGTATATCCATTTTTTCCTGCAAATCATCTTGTTAAGTAGTTAGTAACTCATAAGATAATGAATAGAAAAAGAAATTAAGACTAAGAATTGAAGTCATATTAATAATTTTATCCTAGTCCCCGACTATTTGCTTAGTTTATTTAGATAAACTAAGTAAATAGTGTGAAAAGGGTTTTCTTAGAAAGAGAGGTTTGGCTAATTTATAGTTTTCGATTACGATTATCATGCACTGGTCGTAAGAGTAGAAACGAGTTGACACTCGGAAGTTTCTTATAGTGGGCAGGATCATGTGCGGAAAGGAAAGGCTTTGGCTAGATGATGTTACCCTCTCCGACTAGATTAATCAAATCAAGTGCGGCAACTTGGCTTAGACAAACGTCTGGAGTACTTTAAAAATTCGTTCGACCTTTTCCAGTGGACTCGGTAGGTTTGTCGTGGTAGCAAGAGTTAGAAACAAGATGATGCTAGGAAGTTCCTTCTAGTAGGCAGGACCACGTGTAGAGAGGAAAGACTTTGACTAGGTGTTGTATCTTTCTCTGACCAGTTGTAACGAACTGAGTTTACCAAAAGTAGTCGAATAAATTACAAAAGTGTACTTTGCTTAGAGTATTTTTCAAAATAAATGAAGAAATAAACTAAGGTGAAAAGAGTTGGCTTGAAAATATTTCGACCATGTTTGTTGAACCCGAGCTCTTTGTGTTGGCAGCAAAAGTGAGGAACGAGTCGACACTAGGAAGTTCCTTCTAGTAGGTAGGACCACATACAGATAGGAAAGACTTCAACTAGGTGATATTACCGTCCTTTCAACCAGTGTAAAGAAAGACTGGGTGTTTAAGAATGATCACAAAATTATCAAAGCGCTACTCAATGTACGACAATAAAGATAGAAAGAATGTGATACTTTATTATAGGGATGGTTGGTTACACATAAAATTTGCGTAACTGGTTGATGTTCTAAGAATTGGAGAGAACCTGACCGTCTTCTATCGCTAGTCGTACCGAACCTAGTCGCGTAACTTCAACCACTGTGTAAGGACCTTCCCCACTTGGGGGAAAGTTTGTTCCGATTAGACTGAGATTGAATTTTCTTCAATACCAAGTCACCTACAACAAGGCTGCGAGGTTGGACCTTACGATCGTAGTATTTGCGCAGGGCTTGTTGATGGACCGCTAAACGGATTAAGGCTTGGTTTCTCTTCTCTTCGAGCAAGTCGATATCATCTGCTCGAAGTTGTTCCTAAATAGAGTCATGAAAAGTTTCGACCCTTATCGACCTTATCATTAGTTCTGGTGGAAGCATGACTTCGGCACCGAAAGCTAGAAAAAAAAGGTGTTTCACCTGTAGTCCTGATTGTGGTCGGATAGACCCTTGCCCTCTGAGGAATCTGGTTCCCCATTTGGACGTACGGTTGTGGGGGATAAGGACCCCTCATCAACTCCATCGGTGGTATGGTCTCCTGGATCTAGCGAATAATCTCTGGAGGTGTTATTACCATCGGATGAAACAATATTCGGCTCTTAGTCGAAACCGGCATTTATGTTGATATTTGCGTAATCTGCCAAGTCGAACTAGTTCTCCTCGTTCCACTCTCCTGCCATGGAAGCATTAGAGTTGAGAAAATGAAAAACTGATTGAGGAATCGCCGAAGATCCCACGGCTGGCGCCAACGCCGGTGATCTAGAACCGATCTTACCTATGATTCTTTAATTGGGGTCTCCAAGATTGATCACGCAGAGAAGGCGACACGGGATTTTTTATATAGGTTCGGGCCTTCTGCAGTGAGAATAACAACCCTACTCCTGTGTATATTGTGTTGAATATGAGTGTACAAGTAACAATTAAGAGGAAGACTAATGCCTAATGCCTTGTGCTCTTGATCGCCTTTTTTCTCCTCCCTCTGTCAACTGATTGTAGCCTTTATATAGTGTATGAATAGGTGGCCGTTTCTCTAGGGCAAGAGGTGCTTCATCATTTCATATAATGAGCACATTGATGATAGTTATTGCTAGAATAGTAACCCCTCCACATTGCCCGATAGTTATTGTCAGAGACAGAGGTGTATTACATGCAGTTATTCCAGAGAATAACAGCGTATATTAACTGCTTAGAGCCCCTAATCAATTGGACCTACTTGTCTACAAGCTCTATCGATTATAGGATGGTCGCAACTGACCTGGTCGTAGAGGAACTTACGACCACATGGTAGTCATATAAAAGCTTACGACCATGAGGTAGTCGTAGAAGGACTTACGACTATGGGGGTGGTCATAGAAAAAGCTCACAACCACTTGGCTACCTTCTCCCTTATGAACATTAAGGGGTATACCTAAGAACCATATGATGGTATTATTATCCATAATAAGAATTACAGATAAATGAATAAATGAGGATTATTAGATCCTCATCAAGGGTGTATCATAAAAGATCTCAGTTTGTAATGTGTTTGCTTTGAATATTAGAAAAATATTTTTGGTACATATTTTCATCAAAAATATTTTAAAAAATGGTAAATATTTTCAGTCAAATGTTGAAATATATTTTTAGTTCATATTTTTGTATTTTTTTTGGAGTTCGTAACATTTTCACCATCTTTTGCTACATATTTTTCTAAACCTTTTGGAGTTTGTAAAATTTTCACCGTTTTTTGTACATATTTTTTAATTTTTTTTTAGTTTGTTGCTTTTTTTGGTTTTACAAAACTAAAAACGAAAACGTCAGAAACTTCAATTTTTAATAGCCATCCATCATCCATTTGAGGGAGAAAAGTGACACGTGATCATGCCATGTGTGTTGAGAGAGGGAGTCTTGCACCAATCTCAAGAACATGTGGGCCTAGGATAATGCATGTAGCCACAATTGCTTGTGGTAAAACTACACTGATACACTCGGTTTGTTAGGTGCAATTTGAATTTAAAAATTACCAAAATCTAGTGAATTGGAGTTGGAAATTAGGCACTAATTTGAATGTTTCTTGAAATGTGCGGACTACATGGTGGTTTTAGAGCGATGAACGAACCCTTTGTTGAAAAAATGGGGCGGTTTGTTTTTCTGGTTTTTGTCGAAAACCTGCTGGTTTTCACTCTGTTCCTTGAACCCTAAGTGATTCTTCACTTAGGTTTTCACTGAATGATTACCCTATCCTCCGATGTTTGTTTTCATATGATTACAATTTTTTTTTGCTGAACTGAACTTGTCAAGTGGATAATTTCAGCTTGTCCAGTGAGCACAATTTTCACTATCTGACAGAAAAGTGCAGCAGCCTGCAGCTATGTCGCCAAAGAAAAGAAAAGAAAGAGTGCAGCTGCAGTTTGTCCCTGCGCCTGTGGGCCCACGCCCAGGCCCTCACCGTCCACAGGTAGCAGCCCAGGATAAGACGATAATACAAGCCAGAAATATCACACAACTTTACAAGCGCGCACACACACAGTGTGCTGTGTGCAGTGCAGTCATCACTCGTGGCAATTCAGGAATAGACACACCGATTCATCGAACACTGCACTCTTGCGGACTGCAGCGTCCTCAGCAATGGGAGCAACTCTGCAATTCATCAGTCTACTAGGCATCGCCTCGCCCTGTCTTGCTGCTTCCTACAACAACAGCGGAGGCAGCAGCATCAAGAAACAGAGCTGCTCTGTCCACCTGCCACGGCAGAGGAGGAGGCTCTGTGCCCGTGCCGTTGAGACGGATGCCACCGGCGGCGACCCAGCCGCCGCGGAGCCGGAGGAGCCTCCGTCCATCGACTTCGCGTTCGTCAGCGTGAGTTCTTGGCCTCGGTTTGATGTTCTGCACATTGCGTTGTCTCTTGCATTAGGCGTTGCTTGTTGCGTGTGTCTGCATGCAGCCTCGGTTGCTGCCGGACGGGACGCCGGACGTGCACTACCGGACGGCGTGCGGCGGGCAGAAGCTCAGAGACATCATGCTCCAGGGATTCATCGATCTCTACGGTCCTTACGTGAGTGCGGTATTTGTTTGTTCTTCGCGTTGCGCGCTTGTGCCAGGTGGTGACGCTGCTCTGTGGCTGCAGGACAAGCTTCTGCTCAACTGCTCAGGAGGCGGCGTGTGCGGGACCTGCATCGTGGAGGTATGCAAATTCCGGAATACCATGCTTTAGCTTTGCTTGTTTGAAAGTGCTGGAAATAGATAAGCATCTCTCTACTATCTTATCTCTCCACAAAATTAGCCTTCTCGGTATCAGTTGCACCTCAGAAAACTCAATCCAGTGCAGAACAAGCGAACAGCATGTTAGTCGTCTCAGCACAGACATTTTTTGTGTGGATATGGTGATCTTGTCATTAATGTCAGGGGTCTAGACTCTGGAACTCACTATAGTTGCAGTACTGGCTGAACTAAGAGAAAAGCTGGACCCAATATTTTTTACCCTATACAATTTTTTCAGGTGGTTGAAGGCAAGGAATTGCTTTCTCCAAAGACTGAAACAGAAAAGGAAAAGCTTAAAAGGGTATATGCACAATTCCCTCCTCCATTCATAACTTGTAATCATTTTTTTCTCTTAAAAGGGACACTTTCTCTGTATTTTAAAAATGCAAAGAAAGAAACTTCTAAAATCAAAACGGTGTTACTTTGTGCTAAACTTCTGTATTCTTCAGAAACCCAAGACCTGGAGATTAGCGTGCCAGGCTACGGTTGGCAACCCAGAATCAACTGGACAGGTATGTATTCTCATCATAATTTTGTACATGCTGAAAATTTCTGCATACTGATTTCTGAACATCGCGAATGGGCGACGTTGCAAGTGCTGCTTCATTGCAGTTCTTACCTGACTGGCAACAGTAACAGCATGCCCCTGATGTCTTGTTAATTTGTGCAGATAGTCATTCAGCAATTGCCAGAGTGGAAGATACACGAGTGGGAAAAGTAATTAGTAGTACCCTTGTGTTGATTATACAGTAGATTTCATCACCATGGGAAAAGAAGAGGGAGAAACACTTGATCAGGAGAAGAGCCGGTGAAGGGGATGCTTTTCACAGTACTCCATGCAAAACCTTGAGCATTCTGTCTTTTGCAGCTACCAAATGGAGCATGGATGCAACTAGCTAGTCCTGGCCTGTAAATTGTTCCCTTATTTAAAGAGTAATAGCAAAAGGTCCATGATTTTACCAACACCTGCATATATTTCAGCTAAATTTTGTACCAGAGATACCTGTGATTGAAACCTTAACAAGGAGGTATGAACTATGAAGTAACAGAGGCATGCGTAGGAGTCCCAAATATTTCTGGTTGAACATTTTTTAAAGAGTACAAGGAGGACGTATGCCACACGCACAAATATGAAACTTTGCATTGAGCATACATTTTTTGTTTTTTGAAGGATGTATTTGGCATACTTAACAATCAACTTTCTAGAACTTGACAAGTTGAGCATGACACACTTGGTTTTCTCGAAAGCCTCTGAATCGCGTTAATCCAACGGTTCCTGACGGTTGGTAATCTAGCTGATTTGTAAAGAAAATAAAAGATGCAGAAATGTCGACTATTCCCCGTACAAAATCATGTAAGGCGCTGCTTGGAACGCGAATTGAACTGTTTCCGTAAAACTACATTTGTATGGGTGACATTCCATTCAAGTAAACTTCAACATATATTTTTTTTTACCAAAAATGTAATGTAATTTGGAACCAGATATCTGGAAGGTTGTTTCAGTGCCTAGTGCTTCCAATTTCCTTTTTTTTTTCGACAAGCACCAACGTCTACTAACCACAGCAAGCACATGGACCGCCTGTGCTACCGCAAGATACTCCACTAATTGATCACAGCAATGCGATTCATGCGACAAAGACGCTCGAGTTGTGAATTGTGATCCATTTTAAAACGGCTCGCTCAATTGTTGTTGGTGGAGCGCAATCAGAGGAAAAGGTAGGAGACAAGAACCCAATCGAGATCACCCAGCCTGCCGCTTGCTCGGCCGGCCGGACGGCGAGGAGGCCACTGACGGACATGGCGGCGGTGCACGTGCTCGTGTTCCCGTGGCCGCTGTAGGGCCACATCAATTGCATTGTTGAGTTTGAGTATGATACAAATTAAATTTGAGTGTGATACGAATTAAATTTTTTTACTTCAAGTCATAGTTCTACTCCTACACAGAGTCTTTCATATGCTACTATAAAAATATATGCCCGTAGATCATAGAGAAAAAAAAGAGTTTCATTGTAAACATCTCATCATAGAGTGATATTGTTTGTGCGTATGTGGCTTTTCCCTAAAGGGTATCAATGTAAAATTTGTGTCTTCCGCTCATATTTTTACGTGTATTACACAACAAGTGGTATCATAGGAGATTCGATCGGAAAAAATTGTCGAATTACGTCTCACGAGTTGCGATCCATCGAGTCGACGTTCTCAGCCGAGCAGATACGTCGAAACCGCGAAGAACAAGATTTCCGTGTGGAAGCCATCTCGAATCAAACCGCCACCAAATCTGAGCGAAGTTTGCATACAACCAGCATCAAGTCCAAAGCAAAGTTTGAGTCGCGTAATCAAGAGCATAGCGCTTCGGCCGCTTCGTCCGCCCGAACCGAACAACCCATGACAACAAATAGCATAATCTATCCAAAATTGTTACATGCACATGGAAGTCACGAGCAAGCTAGCAATATCTTAATTGCTTTGTGTACTAAGGAAGTCGCAATATATTGCTAGGTACACACAAAACTGTACCAACAAATTCAGGATTTCTTCCGCATGGCGACTTTGAAGTATGATCATTGTTAGACCATGTGGCTAGGTCTAGAATATTTAAGTTAATGAATAATTGGCAATGTTACTTATTGATGTTATTTGAGGCGTGTGGTGTGTGTGGAATTATGTCGATCAAGTTAGAAAGAACTTGTGTCGAAAAAAGGTGGTGTTTTGGTCTTTGCATGTGCAGGGTAACTCAGAGGCGATCGTGGTCGTGGTGATCGGGAGATGGCTTGGTGCGAAGTCATGGTCCAAAGAGTCGAGGATGCTGGAGGAGATGATCGAGCTCGAGTTGAGGCGCGTGGAGATCAAAGATGGATAATGTGTGTTAGAGCTACGGAGGTGCGGTCCGAAGACTATGACACGTGACAATTTTGTGGTGTCTAAAATTAATTTTGTAATCTGATGTAAAAGCCTATGTATTGGGCCTTAGGATTTTAGTAGGCCGTACGTGGACACACGTATGGCGTCCTAGGGCTATTTATGTTGGATGTGATTAGGGCCGACGGGTGTACCGGTTGTTAGTTTTATCTCCTGGAAAACCGATCCAGAGTTGTCTTTGCCGTTGTTTCTCACGGACGCATGTGTGAAGATGTTTGCGCTTGATTGCCGTTTTTGCTATGTATGTGAGATTTTAGAGCATTATGAGATGTGCTAGTACATGAGTTTTTTTTGGATGTGATTCATTTGCATGCAAGCTTTTGGTGTTGGGTGATTAAGAGCATCACCTTTTGGCTTTGTGATCTCCGGAGAAAAAGTCTACACGGCAAAAGCAATTGCTGGTGTATCTGGGTGCGATGGCGTTGGACGCCCGCGTCGAGGTTCCCGATCTGGACGATGTGTAGGTGCAGAGCGCTGGTAGCTGGGCATACACGCATGTTGTGTGTGATTAGATTAGTTGATTGCTAGTGGCTGTTGTTCACGTGAGGTGCTCGCCGATGCTGTAGTGGCTGTTGTTCACGTGAGGTGCTCGCCGATGCTGTATGGGATTAGGTGTTGCAGCTTGAAGAGATTACGTGAGGGGCTGTGACATGCGGTTGTGTTGCTAGCGGTGGCTTGAGTTTTTCGAATTAGTTTCCAGTATGTGAACTTCTAGCGTCGATCGCTTTCTGCCGAGCATGTCCTTCGGCCGAGGATCAGTCTTCAAGAGCATCCAGGTTTTGCCGAGCGCGTGATTCTTCTTTGGTTGTGGTGACAATTGGTATTAGTGATTTTTGCTGGCTAAAACAGAAGAAAAATTCCTCCACAATCATTTCATCCCCTCTGATTGCGGTATTCGATCCTACAAGTGGTATCAGAGCAAGGTTGTTATGGCATCAGAGATGTATGTGAATTGTCCCCTATGCTAGATGGTACTAATTTTTCTTTTTGAAAGTGTCGTATGCAAGCTTATATTGAGGCTCAAGGTAGTTGACGAGGATCTAATAATCCTCATTTTACTATTTATCTATAATTAGTATTATGGGTAAATATGATGTCACACGACTATTAAATATACCCCTTATAGTCGTAAGGGAGAAGCCAATCAGGTGGTCGTAAGTTTTTCTACGACCACCCCCATAGTCGTAAGTCTTTCTACGACTACCATTTAATCGTAAGTTTTTCTACGATTATCTCTGGTCGTAAGTCCTTCTATGATCAGTAATCAGTCGTAAGGTTTTTTACGACTACCCTCGTCGTAGTAACCACCACCGTCATGACTTCCTCGGTTAATTGGGGCCACTTGCGTGTAATCCCAATTAACTACGAGATCTGAGTAGTCAATATACGCAGTTATTCTCTAGAGTAACCGCATGTAACTCACCATTATCTCTGATTGATAACCGCCAAGCAACGTGGGGAGGTTACTACTCCGGTGATTACTACCATTATTACGTAATAATGATGCGCCTTGACTTGGAACGACTACCTCTTCGCGACTATAAAAGACTTCTCGAAAAAAATGAGAAAAAGAGGACTTTTGAGAGGCAATCAGTAGCAATATTAGCGCAAGTCTTTTCCACTAATTGTAACCAGGATACTCAATACAATACACACAGGAGTAGGGTTGTTATTCTCTCTGGAGAAGGCCCGAACCTGTATAAAAATCCCATGTCTTTTTGTCTACGTGATCAATTGTGAGACCACCAGAATCAAACAAAATTTACGTAAGATCGGTTCTAAAACACCGGCAGAGTGATATTTGGAATAAAGTTTCTAGACCTTTGAGGTTCTCACATTATTACTAATCTAAATAAAACAGATGTTGATTTAAATACTCAAGCTCGTAACTTGCTGTTTCAAGGGATTTCTCGCAAAGAATTTGATCGTGTAGCTTATATTAATTCTGCCCACTTAATATGGAAGACTCTTTGCGATTATCATGAAGGAACCACTAAAATTAAGAAAGTGCGTAAAAATCTTTATCAAAAAAAATATTCAGATTTTGCTATGAAGCCTGGTGAATCTATTGATGATCTTTTTGCCCGCTTTGAGAAAATATTGAGTAATTTGCACGGTGTTAATGTTATTTCTACTGATGAAGATAATGCAATTGAAAATTTAAAATCTTTAGGTTCTGATGGTTGATGGTTGTCACAACTATCAATCAAACTATCGATCTAGATACTTTAACCATGGATGATTTTTTCTCTAGATTAAAAACCTATGAGATGGAAGCTTTGTCATCTAAGATTGATAAACCTTCATCTTTAGTACTTGTGACTAACCTCGTGCAAGCTGCTTCATCGAGTTCTTTTCTTGTGTCTGCTTTATCTTCTTTTTCGGAGGAACAGTTCGAACATGCTCTCAAGAGGATTTGGTGTTGATCTCCTCACAGGCATACAAGACAATCAACAACATGAGGATGGGGAAGCGAGGTGGCGTGTCAAGTTCGATAAGGTGTTATGAGTGTGGCGAGCTAGGTCACATTATGTTGGAGTGTTCTAAGCTCAAGGAGAAGGTGATCAAGGAAGAGAAGAATTGCCGTCGTCGGCCATCCAAGAACAACAACACCAAAGGTGACAATTTCCATCGAAAATTCGCTGAAAATGTTATTTCATCTCTCGAGCATCTTGATCTGAGTGATGTGGAATATGAGAGTTGCAACGACGACGACCACAACAATGGTGATGCTAAAGGTAAGAAGAAGAATAACGACGACTTCACGGACATGAGCTTCATGGCAAGAAATGATAACGACAATGACAGTGATCCCGATGAGGTAAGACCATCATATGATGAGCTTGAAGATAGTTTGATTAAACTTGCTATTGAATTGAAAAGACAAAAAAGAAACTAAAAGAAAATAATTGTCTCGTTGAAAGCTTAACTCCTGAAATTAATAGACTTAGAGCTTCTATTCCTGATGATGAGTCATGTGAGTCTTGTAAAGTTTTACATTCTGAGTTGGACACTGTTAGAACAATTAATGCATTAAACTTGGTTCAACTTAGGGATGTAACTGATAAATTTGATGAATTAAAATTGGCACATGACTCTTGTGACGAAAAATTAAAATTTGGTAAAGATGAAATTGAAAAGCTCAAGTGTAGTTCTTCTACATGTTTAGAGTCAAGTATTTCAAATACTCAATTTAAAGCTTGCTCTAATTGCAAATTGCTAGAAGCTAGACTTAATTCATCTCAGAAATCAATTCAACAAATGCTTTATCATGAGGTACTTTCTTGTTCTAACTGCCCTAAGCTTAACATTGAAATAGAAGCATTGACTAGACAACTTAATGATTTTGCTGAAAAGATAGATTGACTAGATCTAGTGCTTCTAAGAATCTTGTGAATGAACCTGTTAAATGCACAATCTGTCCCAATTTAGATAAAGAAAATGAGTACCTTAAGAACACTTTAGAGATATTTTCTTTTGGTAAAAAAAATTTAAACATGATTCAAGATCAATCAAAAGTGAGTGTGAAAAATCGTGGTCTAGGATTTAATTTTATTGAGCATGCTAAGAATAATCCTCCTAAGGTTGTTAAACTTCTTGAACAAGGAAAAATTGAAGTAAATTCTGAACCAAAACAAACTATGTTTAAATCTGCTGGTTTTGTGCAAAGTTCGGTTGCTAATGCTATAGGTGCTAGCTCATCATCTCAAAAGAACTCTAATTACGTTAAATTTCATTGCATATATTGTGGTAGAGAAGAGCACTTGCATGAATTTTGCTTTAGGCGTGTTAAGAAAGAGAAAAAAGAAAAGATCGAATGCCTTAAGACAAAAACGTACAACTGCTTTTGTTGTACCTAGAACTAATGCGAAAGCTATGTTTTTAGAGGACTTTCATGACGGCTTTAAATCTGCTTCACGTACTGATTTGGGATTTAATTCTCATAATTGTGTGTTACGACGCGACGCCGCATCGTGATTCTGGTTCTAGTTTTGTTGCTCCTGTTCATCGTGTATCTCAGTACTGGATTCTTAAATCTTATTTCACTAACCCCAGTACTGTGAGACCAATGTTTCCTATGATGTAAGAACAACTAACGAGGTTGAAGAACATGAGCTTGATTTGGTTTCAGTCTTTTTCGTCATTGCTTGATTGGAACACTTGATAGTTCTTCACTTTCCTTGTTGGCTTCTAACAGATTTTACTTTCTGAGAGACCATGTGGAAAAGGTGATGTTGCTCTACACCTTGTTAAGTTTGAATTTTGATTTGCACTTTTGCAAAATGAGTTAGGTATGTTGTATCCTATGAGCTTATTCTGAGGGGGAGCTTATGGTTTAACATTTCAAAAGCTTTATTTATTATACTTGTCAAACAATTCATCAAGTCCAAACTATTGAAATCAAATGAGTTGTAGAGCTCTCGTTATCATATTTACTTATGTGTTGTGTAGCTTTGATCATGACTGGTTTTAATTAATTTGCCATATTTGAACTAAAGCATGACATGACAGAATACTTTGACTAGATTGATTATAATTATTACCTTGATGTTCAACTGAAATGATTAGCTTGATTGTGAGTCTTATTTTAAATCTTGGTTGAGGCTCGTTTGTTTCTTATTGAAATCTTTTTGTGCTCACTTAATTTGGTATGTTATAAAAAAAATAATGAGAAAGAGTCAATTGCAAAGATGTATGCTTCAAACATGCCACATATGTATATATCTCTATAAAAAATGCTCAAATAAAAGATGTATGCTATAAGTATATATATATATATATATATATATATATATATATATATATATATATATATATATATATATATATATATATATATATATATATATATATATATATATATATATGTATGTATCTATATAATAAAAGAAAGTGCTTAAATAAAAGAAGTATGGTTCAAGCATGCCACTATTGAAAAGAAGTATGCTACAAGCATGCCACATGCTTAAGAATTGAGTGCGAGGAATAGGTTGCTACATGAGACTACTAGCTCATCTAGATTTAAAGTTTGCTTCACTTTTAGGCTTTATCTTTTCATTGTGATATCTCATTGTACTCTTTATAATCGGTTTGGTCATTGTTGAGATATCTCATTAATTTAAATTGCTTAACCATTCTAAAGACTTGTTTTGATATTGCTATATGGTATATGACTTTATATGATCCTGATAGCTCTACTAAAAAGATGGCTTGATCTCTTTATTAAATCAATGCGAATTGACTTAGATAATCAACAAAGCTTCTTGATTTTTACTCTCTTTGCTCCTTTCTCTTAAAATTATTCTTTCTTTGAAGATCTTGATGATTACATTGCTAAAGGAGGAGAAAAATAAAAGATTTTTTTTAAAAAAAATAGAGAATTTTGCTTCCCTTGTGTTGAGGGGGGAGTTTTGCTGCTTGTGTCGAGGGGGTGTTTTTCTATTGTTGCTTCTGTCGTTTGTCAAAATTCTTTGCTTTGCAATTTTGAAAAATTCTTTTCGCAAATTTATCTTTTCTTTCAAAATTTAACTCACACGATTTTGAAGTATTGTCAATATATTGATCAAGAGGGAGATTGTTAGACCATGTGGCTAGGTCCAGAATATTTAAGTTGATGAATAATTGACAATGTTACTTATTGATGTTATTTGAGGCGTGTGGTGTGTGTGGACTTATGTCGGTCAAGTTGGGAAGAACTTGTGCTGGGAAAAGATGGTGTTTTGGTCTTTTCATGTGCAGGGTAACTCGGAGGCGATCATGGTCTACAACGGTGGTCGGGAGATAACTTGGTGTGAAGTCATGGTCCAGAGGGTCGAAGATGCTGGAGGAGATGGTGGAGCTCGAGTTGGGGCGCGTGGAGATCAAAGATGGATAATACGTGTTAGAGCTACGAAGGTGCGGTCCGAAGGCTATGACACGTGATAATTTTGAGGTGTCTAAAATTGATTTTGTAATCTGATGTAAAAGCCCACGTATTATGCCTTATGATTTTATTAGGCCGTACGTGGACACACGTATGGGGTCCTAAGGCTATTTATGTTGATGATTAGGCGCGGTGGTGTACCAGTGCATGCTTCTCTCTGAAAATCGATCCGGAGTTGTCTTTGTCGAAATTGTTTCCGGACGACACATGAAGATGTTGGCGGCTTGATTGCCATTTTGCTATGTATGTGAGATTTTGGAGCATTATGAGATGTGCTAGTACGTGAGATTTTTGGATGTGATTAATGTGCATGCAAGCTTTTGGTGTTGGGTGATTAAGAGCATCACCTTTTGGCGTTATGATCTCGGAGAAAAGTCTACACAAAGAAAAGCAATTGTTGGTGCATCGGGTGCGCGGCGGATTGGGCGCTGCGTCGAGGTTCCCGATCCGGACGACGATGTAGGTGCGCGGCTCGGCGGCCGGGCATACACGCTTGTTGTGTGTGATTAGATGAGTTGATTGCTAGTGGTTGTTGTTCACGGAGGTGCTGCCGATGTCAGATGGGATTAGGTGCTGCACTTGAAGAGATTACGTGAGGGTCGTGACATGTGGTTGTGTTGCTAGCGGTGGCTTGAGTTTTTCGAATTAGTTTCAAGACGTGAACTTAACGTTGATCGCTCTGCTAGCACGTGTCCTTGGTCGAGGATCACCTTCAAGAGCATCCGAGTTTTGCCGAAGCGTGATTCTTCTTTTGGTTGTGGTGACAATTGGTATTAGTGATTTTTGCAGTTTGAAACAAAAGAAAATTCCTCCACAATCATTCACCCTCCTATTGCGTGTATTCAATCCTCGCAATCTTTCATTGCTAGGTCGAGACATGAGGTTTCTCTATAGTAAATCAATATGCGAGTTGTTCTTGTACAACTCGATTTGGATAGCACTTTATTAGGGATCACAAGATGCTCGTTGTATATTCTCTTGAGGAGAAGCAATGAAAAGGTCATAAGGTTTTATCTCAGATTCATCTTCATATATCAAATAATATTCTACAAGAGATTTTGAATGAGAAGACTGTCACCACATTATGGTTGAAACTATAGTAGATTTACATGGCCAGAGATCTCACTAGTAATATGCATTTGAAGCAAAAACTTTATTTGCACAAGACGACGAAAGACGGCTCATTATTGAACCATATGATAATGTTCAAAGAAGTAGTCTTAGGTCTCGAGTTCATGGAGGTAAAATATGATGATAAATATTTGGGTCTTATTCTTTTTATGCTCGTTGCCTAGTTCATACTCTACATTTAGAGATATTATTCTATATGTATCATTCCATCACCTAAAACGATGCAGAGCAGCTCTGTGTTCTGTACCGACCTTGATACCGGTAAATACAGACCATACCGGCTTGATACTGGCCATACCAAATTCTCGATACGGTGCATAATAATCAAACCATCTTGTGGAATTGATAATACCGTTTATTGAACTCATTGAAGTTTATGTTATATTTGATCCCATTACTATGTATTTAGAGTAACATTACAAGTGAAATTTAGTGTGCATACATATATATATATATATATATATATATATATATATATATATATATATATATATATATATATATATATATAATCGATCATAAATCCATCCCGCCTAGGGATGGCAATAGGGTTCCATTCCCTATTCCCGATCAGAATTCACCCATTAGGGCGACAGAATGAGGCTATTTCTTCCACACAGGATACTAATATGCAAATACAATTCCTCATCGGGTGAAGCGGGGATGGGGATATTCCCCTACTCCCCATCCCCGTTACCCGTATGGGCCCCCGATAAGACATGTAGCCCACTAGCCCAGTACCGCACAACCCGATAAGGTGATAGCCAGATAATCTTATTTGCATCTTTTACTTTCCAGATGCTAATTAATCAAAAAACATTGTTATTTTAGTATTGCATGTGAATGTTTATACTCATTTTATAACATTATGAATCTTATTTTCTCTTCTTTCGGGATCCAACTTGCGGGTATGGGTCCCTGGGGCCCGATAACCGGATGGGGATGGGGACGGGGAGAATAGCACCAGAGGCGAGGATGGGGATGGGGACGGGAATTTTCCGCTCTCTTTGAGGATGGAGATGTTCCACCACTCTCCAGGCGGGAATGGCCGGGTGTCATCCCTAAACCCGCTTCCTTCCTCCTCCTGCGACCCATCGCCTCCTGTCCCTGGTTTAATCACCGCCGCTGCTCTCCCACGGACACAGGCGCGCCTTCCTCCTCGGCCGCACTCCTCACGGCTCGGCGCGCTGTAACACCCCAACTCTCAAAGAGCCTAGAATGCTACCGAAACTAAACTATTCTAGCACAACTACAAATTTTCTACAAATCTCCTTTGTTTAATCAGCTAAATGAGAGTTCAACAATAACGCATGGCATAACAAAGTTCTCATAATCAAATTACTCTATCATACATGATAATCAAATGAACCAACCAAGACCGGCAATCTCATTATTACAAATAAGCGACTACTCAAACCAAACCATCTATGGGTGATAATCAAATGGTTTATTTATTTCTAAATTCAAGCTAAGTAGCAAACGCCTTATGAGTGTGAGGTAGTGAGTGCATCCAACAACAACTCCACTCCAATGCGTTATCGCTCCATTGGTATTGCCTAAAACACATTTAAGCAAGGGTGAGCCCAAGGACTCGAAAGAAGTATCAACAAGGCTATAAAACAAGAACATTAGCATAGCATCGATAATCCACAATAACATTATACTAAATATAGCCATTTTCTCATGATATGCAATCAATGCAATGCTCCTTTGAACTTTATCTCTTTTCGCATTTACGGTAATGTCTGGGGTATACAACCGCCAGATACCTTGCTGCTGCTCACCGCACAGTGGACCAAGAGCCTATACACCACATGTATAGGGACCTTTGCCCATAATCTTAATGATAGAGACCTCTTTGCTCATAGCCCACATTCCACGAATGTGGAGACCTCAAGCCCGTCATCATATGATGGACGGGAACTCGATGTGCTTGGTCACCACGTGACCAAGGCACTGCTGTATGCTCAACATGCATATGCACCATGATAACATTCTTCATATGCAGAATTCAACATATTCTCATTAACATGTAAGCATTAACAACATGCGTGAAAATCTTTTAACCAACCGTCATCAAGTTAAACGGTAACTCATCTCATAGCAGAGTATGCATGACTAAAGCGAACAATACACATCACAATCACATCATGCGGTGCATACATATACCATAGCCCGAATACTTGCCTCAACCGTGCGAGAACGGTGGACGCGACGAGGATGCTGCCCCTAGAACTACGCTCCCACCTGAATATAAAGATACCCCAATCTAAGACCAACATTCTGAACCAAGAGCAAAAAGAAGAACAACACAAATGAACTTGCTAAACTCCCAAGTGTTTCTCAACTCCCAATTTTCTAGCGATCGGATTACGCACATCTGTAGACTGTCAACTTCTAAAATACATAACTTTCTGCTCAGGTGTCCAAATAAGATGTTCTTGGACTTTCTGAAAAGGTAATTAAATTATCTAAATAAACTTAGTTGGGGAGCCCTTTTGATTCTACCATATACTGCCCCTACCAAACCAATCTATCAAACATCAGAATTCACGTCGGGTTCTCTGGACAGTACACTAAAACCTCCATAACTTTTGCTACGAGAATCCAAATCTTGCGTTCTTTATCTCTATGAAAATTTACAGAAATTACCCACATTTTGCGTTATATTGAGGTCCCCTGATTCTCCATTTAATTAGCAGTTCTAACCAATTTTCTATAGACTGTCCAGAATCTGATAGAACAACAGGACAACAATACTAGAAAATTCATAACTCCCAGACCGTTAATCGGATTTGGGCGATCTTGGCGGTCAACGAAAGCTAAGAACATAAACTACAATTCTCTAGGAGACCAAAACCTCTGATTCGTCTTCTAAACATATGAAATTAA